>CM060920.1:648960744-650377312 GCA_030737875.1 Allium sativum
TGGAATGTTTAATTCAAATCTGAAGAAAAACAGCGCCAGAATCGATTATATTTATATATATATATATATAAATGTAATTAAATTAAATCGAATAACGAAGCTGCAGTTCGTATTTGAAATCGAACCTTCAAACGATTGTACCGGGAGATCCGACCGTCGGATTTTTCCCAAAACTAGAACCGTTGGATTCGTTTTGAAAAGATCTTTCTAATGAAGTAAATTTTGTAAAGATCCGACGGTTGGATTTTCAGATATATGTAAATCAAATCTGAAGAAAAATAGCGCCACGACCGCGTTATGGCCTGAAGCGTCGTTTTAATAAATTGGCTATTTTAATTAAATAAAAATAGCGATAAATCGTTAAAATAATATAAACGATATGGAATGTGAAATTTAGAAACTAACTGAAGGTTAGCTAGATCGAATGGTTTCCTGGGTTTTGATCTGATGTTGGTTTCAGCCTTCGGGGTTAATATTTGGGAAATCGTTCTCTTGCTAATTTACGGTTAGTGACTAATGAATTGGAATAAGGTGTATGTTGTGTTTGCGTAGCACTTGTTTATTATATACGCGAGTTGTTCAAAAAGACCTGGTTTATCCCATTTTGAATAACTGAATCGACGATAAGAAGTCGAAGATGAAGACGGTGGTTGAAGACCAATCTTCACCTCGTTTGGATGGTAACTGATGTCCTGATTGGGAGGCATCCCAAAATATGGATAATGAGTGGTGATCGTCCAGACGTACGTGTCGAGGGATATGCGAGGTATATAGTGCCTCCGGTTTCGTTCCGACCCAGAACGGACTTACAAATGGACTGTGTGTCTGACATTGGAATTCATTCTGTGTGATTGATAGCCATCAGTTGCACGGTGTGAATTGCCTGTGTGGCATGCTAAGATGCAGTGATCAGGGCTTCTGTTGAAAAGCAAAGTCTTGTGGTTGATGGTCAAAGCACCGCCTGTGTGGCGTAGCTTTATGTATAACGTAAATTCGCGAGCCTCACACCCCGGTATGAACCAGAAATGGGAGAGGACCTCAGGGAGGGCATGCGTTTCCTTCTAGTTAGAGGTGGTGTCGGTGCTTAAACTGGCTGACATTTATATTATTTTCACCTATGTGGTTGTTGCTGTTGCGAGGCGCCTCGGTTATATCGGTCGATCCGGGACCGATGGAGTCATTCGTTGGCTCATTTACGCCCCAAAGGGCGGGGAAACGTAGTGTTCAGGCATTTTAATCCACATCGGTGGACCGACCCTGTCGCTCCAAAGGCTTGACTGAGTACTTGCCTGAGACATGGGCTAGATTGTCTCGAAGTCGGTAAGGACTATCTTTGGCCTTGGTTCATGACGGAAATGCAATTTCCAAATACGTGACTGTGCGGTTTTGATTGTATACCTATATATGGCGACGTAGTGGTATGTGGCATTAATGTCGTCTATGATTGATACTTATGATTTGAAATTGTTTTTGAAACATATAAACACTAGTAATAATATCAAATGCTTTTGTTTTATTCGTTTCAGGCATATTTTGGTCGTTATAAGGTAAAAACTCTATCCTCTGGTTTGCGTTGCATTGTGTGATGGGAACTGAGTCTTACAATGGCTTCATTTTTATAAAAAGCATTGCGATGTTTAAAAGAATTATTTGTTTTAAAGCACCGGCAATCCAATGGAGTAAACCCGTTCCACGAAAGTGGCGTGGTCCTGTGATTAGCCATATTGTAAATGTGTTAAGTAGATTTCTCATACCAGTCCCATGACTGACTCGTAGTTTGTTTCACTTTCAAACTCGGGTGCCCCTTTTTCTACACGGACAGCCTTGTATTCAGGTTTTATCGGGCTTTTTCTGGATAGCTGGAGCTGAGGATTGATTCTATCATTTATCTCTTTTTATGCTGTTCAGCTCCTATTGTACATTATGTTTTGTTTTCCGCTGTAGACATTTATGTATAGCGGAACTGTATTTGTACTAAGTATGATCCTATATACTGTGTAACTCTGATGATTACGATTATCCAGTATATTCTATTGTTCATTATCTGGTGTATTTATTTATTTATTTATTTCTATTCTGCTATTTATCTGTTTATGTGTTATATTCCAAAGATTACCCTTGTCACCGTCAGTACGGGATTTGGGGTCGTCACATTATGTCATCACTGAAATATGTTTGACTATGTACTGAAACATGTTTTTGCTGAAACCTGCTGAAATATGTGTATACTTTAATATTACATCTTGTGAGCATGTGTATTAAATCTGAAACCATGTTTATATTTGAACATGAAAATATGAAACATATTTACACACTAGAACCTGAAAATTTGAAACTATGTTTATGTTGGAACATGATAATTTGAAAATCATATATATATATATATATATGTATGCCTTAGTTATATGGTTCGCAACATTTTCATTGCTGCATACTATTTGTAGAACCTAACTGTCATCCGGGTATGTTTGGACTAGTTGTATGTTTTGGTCCATCTCCCTTCTACACTGATGTGCCATAAAATTGTTTGACCTCCCTTCTAGTTTCAATCTAAGGGTTGGGTCACCTGTTATGTACCTTGTAAGCTCTACATGCTTATGATTTTTCACTTAAGTTGTTGTAACATATTTACACTTATATTAGCCATTCTTGCATGAATTTGGTATGCAATTTTAATTCAGTTTATCATAAACTGGATATATGTTTGCCATTAATGCAACATTTTTTTTTTGAAATCTATAATATACGTATCAGTATATATGTACGGGTCAAATTTTGGAAAAACAAATTTTCCTCAGCCCCTTTGCTTTTTGAACTAGATGCAATCATCTTGTGTCTTCTCGGTTCTTGCTCATTATTTGATGAAAGACACTGTGTTGCTGCTTTATTTGTGCTGTTGCCATTCGCTAGTGTAACTATGATTTGGGATGTTGAGGCAAATACACGTGTATGTATATATATACACACATACGTGTATATCCAAGCTCCTAGAATCACCTATGTCATTATTTATATTCGGTTAGGGGCGTTGAGGCGGTGTACACATGCATAATATACACACGTGTACATTCGCAAACGCCCGATACCATTCGTCCCTGGAAATAGATAGAACTGATATGAACAAATACCACAATTGTTTATTTTGTATATGACCTCGATGATAGGATTAACTGTTATATTTCAGTTTATACTGAAGTTAATTTACTTGAATTATGATAAATCCTGACTCGAGTGTTTTATGTTTTGCATGGAACGCTCGGGTCAGACCCGAGCATTTCAGATTTAAAGATTTCAGCTTAGGAATTGAGGATGGCGAAGCTGGGGATTTCAGGAGACGCGCACTCTAAAGATTTTAAGAACAGTAAATATTTCCTTTGTATTCAAACTGTATTTTCATTCCGCTGTATTGAGAAAATTTCTTGTATCAAAGATTCTGATTATATATAAAAGTTATTTCGTTGTTTAAATATTATGTTATTTATTTATTCTGTGTTCTCTGTGCTGATTCTATATTTTAAACTCCGTAAGCTAAATAACGATCCGTCGATTTGGACGTTTTAAATCGGGTTAATTACCAATTTGAAACGGTCGAAAAGGCGGGAGGTTACACCAAATCCATAACGACTATTTTAAATTTGATTTGGACATAACTTACAATATATACGATAAAATCTCAATTTTTCTCTTCCATTAGAAAATTATAAACAATTAGATTCAAACATTTCTTGTTTCACCAAATTCTGACTTAAAACGAATTCTGTATATTCAATTGAAGTTCAAAACTCAATATTACGAACTACCGCGACATTTCGAGTTCGTTTATTAATAAATATAAATATAAACGTTCAATCGTTGTTTTATAAACGAATTCAATATTAAATCAATCAATATTCCAAATATAACATTTAAAATAGATTTAAATATTCAGATTCAAATAGCTGAAAAATCTGGGTCGTTACAGTGTGTTTTTTCTCAAACCTATGGGGTGGGAAAAGTAAATTAAGGGGTGGTAATGTAATCAACCAAAATAATAAATGTAGTAAAATTTGGGGATTGTTATTGACACTCCAACTATTGTTAAGGGGGGATCATTTTTTAAAACCACTTCACTGTTTATAAAAGTGTTAAGGGGCGTACAAACTTATTATTTTACACTCTTCTGTCTTCCAATATTACCCCGTCCCAATAAACAAATACGTAAAATCCTAAATCAATTAAAAAACCAAACTCAGTGCTAACACTTTGAACGAACTCAATTTCGCACGTGATTACATTTTTTTCATCATGGATAGAGAGAATTAAAGGCCAAAACGAAGAACGTGGAACGCTCCTTACAACTAGATCCTAAATTAGTGGAGAAGGTGCTGCAAAGGTATGCCAAATCAATTTTAGGATTAATCGTTTGATTGAATTAGAGTATTGGTCAGGGTTATCTTTTTCCATGACTAATGGTTTTGGTTAAAAATTTGAAATGAATAGAACAAAGAAATTAAGCTTAAAAGGGTATCATGGTAAAATTAATTTTATTTGTTAAGGGGCTGCTCTCTTGGTACCCCTTAGCAATTAATATCTTTTTTTTAAATGACTCTCCCTTAATAATTATTGGAGTGTCAATAACAATCCCTAAAATTTATGTGCTATATACCATAAAATAATTTCATGTGATAATCAATCACTGTGTAAAGTCGTTGTGAATAACCGTCAATCAACGTCGTTTTTTAAGACGAACAACCATCGGATGACCAATGGAGATAACAAACCATGTTAATCTATGGTTGTTTTCCGTGTTAAGAAGATATAAAAGCAATGTGTGTTGGTATCCTCTTGGCTGGTAATTAGTGTATCATGGGAGTGACAAAGGAAATATGGGTTGGAGGCAGGGTCATGGTACAGACGTACAGTTTGCCTTTACCAAATTAAAGTTAGTGTGCTGCTATTCACACCCCCATTTAGACTACTGACCACCTTTAAAAAATTAATAGATTGTATTATTTTTGACCTACTTCCTACCACCACTTTATTTCTTTTCACTCAGCCAATAATAGCCGTATTGTCTCTTCTCTTCTCTTCTCAAACAACGTAAATTCTCAGATATCAAACCCTAAACCATAAGAAAAAAATAATTTTTTTTGATTGAGTAGAGGATGGAAGATAAAGACAAAAAAAGGTTAGTTTTGTATATCATGTTGCATAATCTATTCTGTTGTTATGGAATTTTTTTTAAAGGTTTTGTATTAATTTTTGTAGGAGCTTTCTTTCGCCCTTCTCTTACTTCGAGTTTGGAAGACATTAATTTCGATGACGTTGTAATAGAGAATGACATTGTAAGTTATTGAATTTTAGCGTTTTCCTCATACAACAACAATTTATATGTCAAAATTTACAAAAAAAATTCATTTTAGTTATTTTTATTTGATTTTTGTAGGAAGATAATGTGATTTACGATAAATTTGATAATTATGTGGATGATTGCAATATGCCACAAGATGATCGGTCAAATGTCGTTGAAGACATAAAAGTTATTTGTACATATCATTTTACAACTGATGAAGTATGTAGTTTGTACTTAATTTACAATCACTATTATTCATGTAAAACTAGAAGTATGTTAATTTTTTTTGTTAAACAATCTGATTTCAAGTATTTGATGCGCAGAACGCGCTGATTCGATGGTGTAAAACAACAGGGAAAAAGTTGAATGCTGCTGTAGAGCGATTCTATGATGTTAATCAACTGATTGGACGCTTGAAATTGCGTTGATAATTTAGGGAAATCTTTATGTTTGTAGAGCAATGGAGAAAATTTCAGGAAGAAGACGTTTTTTTTTTTGTTGGAACAACGAAAAATTAAAAGCAGAAGTGGTAGCCGATTAGAAATTGAATAATTTAGGTGGTGTAAAGAAACATAGAGGCATAAAAAAGAGGTGCCCTTTAGTAGTCTAAACGGTGTGAATAGCAGCACGCTTAAAAGTTAGTTATCATTGTTTGTGCGCGAATCTAAAATTCAGCCAAAATAAAAAAAGGGGAATTTCTAGAGCCATCTCCAACTCTTCAGAAGAAGTTACTTTCATGGATCGATCTAAATCAATTCCCGCTCCCACCAACCATTTTTTGGTGTAAGCAAATCGAGCTGTAAGAAAGCATCTGTTTTTTCGTTGCAGTTGTGATATCGTTCACTTTTATATTTTATAGTTTAGATCGATCACATATCTTATAGATACTTAAGATTCATGTAGGTTTATGCAACTTTAAATTTCTGTGAAAAACTACAGAGAGGAGTTGAAATTTACTTTGTGGGTTAAAACTTAAAACGGGCACTTGCTAATAGAGGTGTAATGGTTTTGGAGATAAAGTTCCCCTTTTACAAACTTGATTTTGACTAGTTTCAAAGTAACGGTGCAATTTTAGTAGGTTAGTTCAACTCAAAGACTATTATTAATCCTTACTGTGTAATTCGGCAGTCTTGTTTGAGCATAGCATGTACTTTTATGTAATGTATTAGTATTTGGTTTTAGAGGGAATCCCACTTCATGTTCCAGGAAAGGACGCTGGAGGAGCTTCTCAAGTTACGAAGATCAAATTTGTGAAACTTTCGAAACCGATATAAATGATTAACCTCCCAATTCGTACGTTTAACGTCTAAAGCTTTCTTTGTTTATTACTTCCATTCTTTTTTTTTTCTTTTTTTGTCATTTACACTTGAAGGCTGTTTTTCTATGTTTAACATGTTCACTTTATGCTAAGCAATCTATATAATTTTCGTTGTGTCTTTAAAATCTCTAAAATACCATATATAGTTTCTTCATGACCAACAATCAACTAAATCTCATCATTGGTTTGCGGCTTTGATAGGCAACGGATTACACATGCACCAACCACGGGTGCTGAGCCAAAATATAATTCAAGATTGCTTTCTGTATTTATTCAGGAAAGCTTCTGTTCATAATATTGACGGCATAGGATTCCAAGTTACTTTATGCAGAAATGATGCACTATATTACAGACTAGAAGCTTCTTTCATTTCTCAGTGTATAAATTGGTTAAGGTCTGTTACAAAGTGCACACAATACATTGCATTGACACTTGTCACATTATGACACAATCATCTGTGACAACCTAGGCTATATATATCAGCAGTAATATGTAATGAGAGGATATGAAATGAATGAAAAACTTTCTTCCTTGCCGATTCTTCTGTGTTTCTTCCTGCAATTCCGCTCTTCTCCGTTAAATTTCTTAAGCTTGTGCTTGTGTCTTTAAACCGTATCAATTGGTGCTTTCACTCTTGTTCTCACCTCCTTCGTCCACCTTTCATCTATTTTTCGTCATTTCCCTAGTTTTGAACCATGGCCGAAACCTCTATCATTAAACCGAAATTATCCTCATCATACCCCATTAAACGCCTTGCCTACTTGGAGATGCAGCAGCTCCGTGGTCAAGGATTATGCCTCAGTTGCAACAACATTGACACCGTTAGTCATCGATGTTTGGTTAAGAGAATCGTTCTGGTGCTGTCCAATGAAGATCCATATGCCATGTAGCAACCTATGGAGCCATTCTACCAACCACCACCATTGTCACAACTCAGATCTGCTACATCAGCATCAACACCAGTAGGATCTCGTCCTCCGATTCCTCCAACGACTACTATTGCAACTAGAACAATTTCTGCTGCCGCTTTGCATCAGCCTAGATCTGATACGCCAATGCAATTATATGCTGCTTTGCCCCCAAAACATGTTACACCACTACAAACATCAGTACCAACTCCATCGCATGTCACCACTGCTACATCTATATCTCTTCCGCGGCAAACAAGTTCATCCCCACAGTTATGTTTTACTTTTGCGCCGACAAAAAATAGTATACATTACCAATCCGATGCGTACTACTCGGCAGCTGCACTTTATAAGACTTTGTGTGCCACACTAGCACAGAGCTGTATGTGTCATATTGAGCATAAATGGATTGAGGCACACAACATGTTTGCTGAAATGAACAGACTAGAGTGGGAATGAACTGCTGCACCCACTGTGTTTGTTGAAATGAACAAGTTGAAATATGAAAGCAAAATTCTCATCTTCGATCCCGGTGGTACATTCAACATAGAGAGCATCCTCGACCTTGAGGACAAGGTCGTTTTCGAGGGATCGGTAATGATAGGCAACGGATTACACATGCACCAACCACTGGTGCTGAGCCAAAATATAATTCAAGATTGCTTTCTATATTCTGTTAATAATACTGACGCATAGGATTCCAAGTTACTTTGTGCAGAAATGGTGCACTAGATTACAAACTAGAAGCTTCTTTCATTTCTCAATTTATAAATTGGTTACGGTCTGTTACAAAGTGCACACAATACATTGTATTGACACTTGTCACATTATGGCACAATCATCTGTAACAACCTAGGCTATATATATCAACAGTATTATGTAATGAGGGGATACAAAATGAATGAAAAACTTTCTTCCTTACCGATTCTTCTTTGTTTCTTCCTGCAATTCTGCTCTTCTCCATTAAATTTCTTAAGCTTGTGTCTTTAAACCGTATCAGGCTTTCACCTTCACCTTTTTTCCAGTCATCCATCAACGAAATATCACTATCATTTTGCATCCAACACTACGACAAGACTACTTGAAATAAAAATGTGTTGTGACCACCAAAGCCTTTGCACTTATAGCATGCATTCTCATTAAATTTTATTAAATAAAGAGTAAATACATTTAGTGACTAGATGCACATATATGCGATTTATTCTAGTATTCATAATATCTCTTGTTTAGATCACTCCTTGTTTGTCTTCAGTCACAGAAATACATATTCAAGTTGGTGTTGTACCTTCAGGTTGAACTGTTGAAGTGTGACATAAAAGTTGTGGTCATAATGAATCAATGATAGTCCATCAGCTATATTATCACTTTCTAACCACTTGCAGCCCGCAGGATATTCCTTATCGAGCTGTATATATTTCTATTTTTGTGAGACTATCAAATCAGCAAATTGAGTATGTCAACTTAACCTAAAATGTAAGCAAAATGACTATGCTTTCATTGCAACTCAAAAATATGGCGGACTGTTAGTCTAAAGACGCATGTCACCACACGATTGGCAGCAACTGACGTAGAGTGTTCATCTTTGGTACTATGTATGTTTGTATGTGTGCGTATGTATGTATGGCAAGCATTCAATAACACTCAAAACGGTGTAGCACCCCAAAGGGGCAGCCCCTTTCCCATCACACATTCCTTTTGTTTCTCCCTCCACTAACTCTCTCTTCTCAATAACCTTCTTTAATATAAATGAATGACTACAAACGGAATGCATTTGGGGTGCTCTCAAATTAGGGTGCCATGGAACCTACCGAGGGGAGAGAGAGATGACAAATTTTTATTTATTTATTTAATTTATAAATTTAGATTTTTAAAAATTTTAAAAATTAATAACTTGTGCAAATGAAATCCGTTTGAGACGCGGTTTTTTGCGTTGTGATCGTATCGAAGTGCTTTACGTAACAGAGTTGGTTTGAATTGAATCAGAGTAATTTATAATTTTTCAATTTATTTATTTGTGTAAATTGTTGATACATATTATTTATCAAAAACAATACTTAATTAATTAACCATAAATCAATTAAATTAAAAAAACAAAAATAAAATGGTCCGTTTGAACCTGCAAACACATTCTTCGCTAATTAAAATACCCCGCTTCCGTTACACTCAAACGCACCCTTAATGGACTAATAGATATGCATGTATAGCATACAAACTTGCAATTATACTTTAAGACTCAAAACTGGAATACATAGGAATCAAGTGAATGCTTGAAATTTCTTTAGCTATTACTGTGATTGCACAAATTCTATTTTCTCTTGATATAGCAGTACACTAATGTATGTTTTCCTTCCTTTAATATTAAAGTAACTCATGGTCAAAGCTGTGTATTATAGCTTGATTCATCACCAGTTGACCTACTGTAACTGCCAGTAACCTTCTACTCTCGTGTATTATTTGTTGTCTCATTTTTCTTTGGGTAACCTGTTTGATGTTCCTAATATTATCTGAGTTGTGTTTAGTTACGCATTTACAAGTACAGGAAAGCAAAAGTTCTATATTTGTTGGGAAATTTTTGCACGTCTATGCCTCTTTTTTGATAATATAATAAAATAGGACACTTTTTGAAATATTTACAAATATAGGTCTACTTTGGCCATGTGTGCAGTTTAGTCGGAATTTGTTGTTGGTGTTTTTTTTAAATCGCAAACTAGCGATTTTTGAAAAATCGTCAACATGGAAATAATATGCAAACTAGGTGGCGAATTTCAAAAAATCGCAAATTAATTTTAACTTATATAGTCTTTGACTATTTTTCAGAAATTGCCCGTTGGCGACTTTTGAAAATTTGCTAACTAGAAATTGTTGGCAAAATGCACATATAGTAAAAAATGGTCTATTTCTGTAATTATGTTAAAAAATGGTGTAAACATGTAATAATTTCTAAAACAAGCCTAAATGCGAAAATTTTCATTATTTATTGTCAGTGTAAATGATGGTAGAAAGCACATACTGGTATGATAGAGAACACTGTAAAGTAGTTATTGATGAAAAATGCTCAAGCCATGGTAAATGCTACTACTAACCAGTTCTATTAGATGAGGCCAAGAGATGATGGAACTTTTAAAGGCACCCTAGCAAAGGCACTTGTTGCTGAATAAAAAGGTAGAATTTGGACAATTTTCAATGTTATTAAATTATGCAGCTGATGGGAATTATGTAATATTCTGTAGTTTGTTATGTTTGCAAGTTAGAGATCTCAAAAAGAAGACCAATAAATTTTGCTGTGGTGAATTTCAGGAATACTAACTCGGATTTAAAGTATATCCGAGGATTGAACTTCAATTCCGACTTTAGCTCAGTTGGTAGAGCGGAGGACCCTAGTTGTTACTTGTTAGGCAGATAGATCCTTAGGTCGCTGGTTTGAATCCGGCAAGTTAGATTTATTTTGCTTTCTTCTATTTTTTGTTTATTTATACTGTTTTCATCCTGGCTAGTTTCTTTGGTTGTATGTTTGTTGTTTTCTTTCCACAATTACATTGCATTTCTGCAAGACAACCAATTTGGAAAACTAAGTAAACATATAATAAAAAATAATCAATTCCTTTCATTATTCCTCCATTGTTGCAACTTGTGTTGAAACGTAGAACATAAAATTCAAAATGAAGCCAAATAGATCCTTGTATTTCTGAAAATAGCTAGAGTATATTATCATCATATTGCTTCCTTCTATTTTTTGTTTATTTATATTATTTTCATCCAGGTTAGGTAGTTTTCTTCTCACTATTACATTGTATTTCTACAAGACAACCAATTTGAAAAATGAAGTTAGCATATAAGCAAAAATAATCAATTCCTTTCGTCATTCCTCCATTGTTGTAATGTTTGTTGAAATGTAAAACATAAAATTCAAAATGAAACCAAATAGATGCTTGTATTTTTTAAAACAGCTAGAGTATATTATATTACATTTGTTTTCTCAAATAATCCCCCACTATTTAAAAAGTTCAATGGAACAATCAAGTTCCAGGAAAAAAGAGAAATGAAAATTCAACCTAATTCTCGGAATATTAAATGGACGAATGATAATTTACATTGGCAAGGTTATTATACTATATTCAGTTTGTTCAATACATACTATGTGTTGGAGTAAACCAAAATTCACTAATTACTCTAGTGTCTATTAAAATAAAAGGTCATTAAGTGTCATGTCCATTAGACGAAGTGTCATGTCTATTGGTGAAGTGTTATATCTTTAAGTCTAAGAGTCATATTAAAGTTTGTGTGTCTTTTAGTAAAATGTGATGTCCACAAAATGAAGTGTCATGTAAGGCTATATATAAAGTCTATCATTTTAGTTGTAATGAAGTGAATGTAAGAAAAAAGAAAAAAAGAAAAATAAAATAAAATATTATCTTCTTCCTCCTACAAAATAAAGTCTCCTTCTTCCAACAAATTTATATCAGTGCTTCTCTACTCCATCAAACTAGTATCAAAGCTTCTTAAAAAAAACCAACAAATTGGTATCAAAACCAAAAGCCAAAAATAAAATCCAACAAACTGGTACCGGAGCCTGGTTGAAATATGACATTTCAATTTCTTTTTTCGTTTGTTCTCACAAAAGAAAACTTTGAAGTATGGAGTAACAAAAAAAAAAAAAAAAAAAAAAAAAAAAAAAAAATGATCTCTAAAGGATTATGGGAGATAACGGAGAAAGAAAGAAATCAATCACAATATTGAGTTGGAATGATCTTCAAGCTCGTATTGTGATGACTGAGAATATCGATGATGAAGCATATGATCATATTATTGGAGAAAATTGCGCAAAAGACCCATTAAATTTATTAAAGGAGATTTATGGTAAGAATGTGGAGGAGAACATGCACGAAGATAAATTGAAAGAGGCTATTTCTGAAGTCAAAGCTGAAAAAGCTGAAAGTAGCGTAACTGAGCCCGCAAATGTGCCAAATGACAACGAAGCCAAAGTACACATTGAAAAGGTTAAGCCAACCGATGGTGTGAAAGATAATGCAAACAATATGAAATACGGAGATGTTGCAAACAAGCCTGAAGAAGAAAAAGATGATGAATCACTGCCCAAGGTCGACGATGCTACAAAAGAAACTACCGAAAATGATGTCAAAGACACGGTTAGTAGCGTTGCGGATATGCGAAATGAATCTGAAATAATGGTTTCAAAGCAAACTCTCTTCAGAGCAATACACCCGTAGTTGAGCATAACAAGATCAAAAGGATGAAATTAAAGCACAAAAATGTTGCAGCTGAACCAAAAAAGAAGAAGGTCATGGTGACTGAAGATGAATCATTCAAAATAATGAAAGAAGCAAATGATGCTAACGGCATCCAAGATGCAAATGGTGCTAAAGATACCAAAGAAACAAACGATGCTACTGTTTTTGCACCTACCGAGGATACTACTAAAGAAACATTCTCCAGTTACTTCAGAAAATATGGGAAGATCACAAATTCAACAATAATGAAAGACAAAAGAACATTGGATGTTAAAAGAGTGCTTCCAAGAGATAGCACGCCAACCAAAGAAGCAGGTGGACTCAAAACAAAGAAAATCTTTGTTGGCGGTTTGCCTCCAACATACATTGATGATAAACTAAAAGAGCATTATAGCTCGTATGAAGAAATAGTTGAAGCTCAGATTATGGTTGATCATGCCACCATAAATATATGGTCATTTTGTATGTTAAAATAGTTGAAGCTCATATTCAACCATAATGAAAGACAAAAGAACATTGGATGTTTTAAGAGTGCTTTCAACAGATAGCACGCCAACCAAAGAAGCAGGTGGACTCAAAACAAAGAAAATCTTTGTTGGCGGTTTGTGACATTTACTAGCAAGGATGCGGTTGAAAAGATAACTCCCAAGAGTAAAATGCATGATAAGTTGATGTCTCTACAGAAGAAGAAAACAAAAAAGAAAATTCGGATATTATCCTTATTTTTACCAAAACATGAAAAATATAAAGATTGGATAGCAGTATGAATGACCAAAAGAGCACAGTGATATCGTGTTCAAGAAGTGCTGCCGCATTGGATGTTCGAAGGAATTTTGAGTAGGAATTTTGGTTTAGGGGAGACATTGTGTTTGGAGTAGGAATTTTGGATTAGGGGAGGCATGGTTGAAGTAAACCAAAATTCATTAATTACTCGAGTGCCTATTAAAATAATAGGTCATTAAGTGTCATGTCTATTAGACGAAGTGTCATGTCTATTGGTGAAGTGTTATGTCTTTAAGTCTAAGAGTCTTATTAAAGTTTGTGTGTCTCTTAGTAAAATGTGATGTCCATTAAATGAAGTGTCATGTAAGGCTATATATAAACCATATCATTTTAGTTGTAATGAAGTGAATGTAAGAAAAAATAAAAAAGGAAAAAAGAAATAAAATATTATCTTCTTCCTCCTACAAAATAAAGTCTCCTTCTTCCAACAAATTTATATCAGTGCTTCTCTACTCCATCAAACTAGTATCAAAGCCTCTTCAAAAAAACCAACAAATTGGTATCAAAACCAAAATCCAAAAATAAGATCCAACACTATGGTGGTAGGGTTGTCAATAGATACCCGAAAAATCTGAAATTCGTTCGCATCTACATCTGAAAAACGGATAAATACATGATATCCAAAATAGTGGATGCAGATGCGGATATGAACACCTCCAAATCCGAGAATTATCCATTCGTATTTTTCATGATTATAGGTTAAATTATGTGTATTTTAGCATATTGAAATATGCATGTTTATTATTTTATTGAGTTGGAAGTAGGGGTGTTAATCAGACATGACAGTTCGTTGTACGAATCGGTCCGAAGTGATAAGGTGTCCGGTCCGTGTCCGTACGATTTTCATTTATGACATGATTTAAGATAAGAAAAAGTGTACGAAAATATGTCCGTTTGAAAATATTTGATCTTTTTTATTGTCCGAACTTTGTCTGTCTGTTGTCCGGCTCGTACGAACAATATCTGAGCCAACACCTCATTCGGTCCGTGTACGTCCGAAAGTCTAATAGGGCAGGACATGAACACCCCTCTGTCCGGGCCGGTCCTCTCGATTAACACCCTTAGTTGCAAGTATATATTATACGCACTACACAAATAGTTATCCAAAACTATTTATTATTGTCATACTTGATTATTTTTAGCGCTTTAATAACTAACTTGGTTGAAACAAACTATATGTTAATCTAAAAAAATTCAATTATGTTTCTTGATTTATCGATCGTTGGCGGATCGGATAATTATCCGATATCCGTCCGTATCCACGGATGCAGATATCCGATATCCGAAAATGATTTCGGATGCGGATATGACACCATCTGCATTTGAAAACATCCGTTGACAACCCTATATGGTGGTGTTTTTGAATGTTGACTTTTAGGAAAAGGATCATGCAGGACTTTGCGGTTTAGGATTGTTGCCATTTGTTAAGCATTCTCTCATAACTGGAAGTCGAAGAATTTTATATAAAGGATAAAATAGCAAATATCAGTTCTAGGATTGCCTTTCCCCCCTCTTTTTTCTTTGGATGATCCCTCTTTTTTCTTTGGATGATGATAATTAGCATCAAGTGTGGTACTATGTAAAGTTCAATTCTCACATGTTCTCCTTGTCACATAATATAGATCTTTGGGACAATGTATTCCAATTATTGGCTCAAAATATGGCAATTATTATATGAAAGAACTATGTTACATAGTCAATGGAATCTGCAACAAGTGGTAGCTATGAAATGTAACTGAAATTTAAAATTTCCTGAATCTCATGCTAGTTCAAAATTGCAAAATAATCATAACTTCTGATTTAAAAATAATGTAATGTTGAACTGCACACCAAGAATGGATACTTACCTTCTTTTTATTTTATTCTTACAAAAGAGTGAAGAACAAAATGTAGAAAAGGAAGATACAGGAAAAGAAAAGAACAATGAATTGCTACTTGCTATTTCTGAAATAAGAAACATGTAGTATTTTAGCAGCTAAATGTAACATTCTCATTGATGGTCAGCTACGAATGAAAATTTCTCTACACAGTACAATGCTTTGTTTTTTTTTGGCATGTGGATTCTTCTTGCATTCCTGTATAATGCGAATGCAGCTAAAAACGCAAGTGGTGCTTCATTGTGTCATTCAAGCATACTGGTAGTAAGTCAATTTTTACATAAAGCATTGTATAACCATCTAAATTTATCAATTCTACTAAATCATACCACAAGTCTTAATATTTGTTCTGGAGGTTGATTGTAAAGAAGTTACTTTAGCAATTAGCAATAAGAATATTATGATCATTTACAAGTTTATATCTCTTTTTCCATTCTAATCTTATTCAAAATAACCAAGCAAATTGACTATGGAATCAGAGCATATGTCATCCACGAGAAAGATTATGCGTTATCTGAAATTGAAATGTATATTAAAATAATTCGCTAATGGAACATATGTGTTTGTCCTAATCTCAGCAAGTGTAATTGATATAATATCTTGCGTACAGTTATCAAAATCAAATGATAGTATTTAAGGGAATACGTAAATGATTATAAAAAACTGAAGTAAATTTTGTAATGATTTTTTATACTGTTTTATTTATCTGGTCATTGTTATTGCACAACAAATAGCATCAATGCAAATTACGCCGCCCAAACTTAGTCGAAAAAGTAGTTCAACGAAACAAGCAGCCCACGAACAAAACAAAACAAGTGATGACTAAGATAAAGAGGGTAGATGAAAGGTGAAACCTTTATATGTTCTAAAATTTAGTAGGATAATAATTATGCAAAATCTTAACCATATGTTGGCAATTGTTGTTGTATTAAATGTTGTAACCGTTGTGATTAATCCGATTCAAGACCACTCGAATCCGATATCTAAACCACAATGCGCTAGCGGAAGACTAGATCGTTGTTAGACTTGCAAAAAACAACCAAAGCAATAACTCGAGCCACAAACAAAGATCAACCAATCACGAACAATCCAAATCTCAATCACAAGCAAGAAACTAATGACAAAGTAGCAAAAATAAATCGCATAAGGATTTATAGTGGTTCCACTAACATCTTGTTAGTGTACATCCACTTTGGAGAGAGTATTTTATTACCACGATGAAAGGAATACAAGAGATTGATCCAATAATCACTATATTTCAATATAGAAAAGAGTTCAAGGAGAATAAAATTGAAGAATTTGAATTAGGCTATAAACCCTAATTCTTCCTTGAGAATAAACTCTTGATCCCAAATCAAGTATCCAAGCTCTCCCACTAACACCTCAGAAAATAACTTATATAGGGATGGGCCAATCACCCAAATTGCCCCCGTATCTTCACAAATTAACTTACAAGGTTTTCAGCTCGAAATAGCCCAAATCAATATTCAGACGTCTACCGTGGGAGGTGACAGACGTCTGTCCCTCCCAGGGAATTATTTGGGCTCCAGCTCTCAGCTCAGATGTCTGTCGCATCCATGATAGATGTCTGTCCCCCTCTCAGACGTCTGTCATGAGGATGACAGACGTCTGTGGAAACTTTCGGGAAAATCCCCCTGTAGTGACAAACGTCCGTCGTCCCATACGACAGACGTCTGTCGCACATGCACATAGAAAACCTGCACCTTACAGCTTATAACTTCCACGTGCGAACTCTGGTTTGCGAACGGTCACCTCCGACTCGAAGCTATCTTCATCCTCTTCAATCTACGATATATTATCGCATATTACAACACTCCACCTCGATACTATAACCATCTCAACTCCAAACTCTAATGCACCCAAGCATTTCCTTCTACCTTCGACCAAGCAAACTTGAATGTTTCCCCAATGAGCTCCGGCATGGCCACCGCCCATTGCACTACACCAACGAGTTCAGGCAATGCCCCCACCCGCCAATGTAGTGTTGAAAACATTCAAACCAAAACCGTCTCACAAAAAGACAATGTACTCGGGAGTGTAACGAATACTTACCTTGAAGATAGATTTTCAATCTCTCACCGCTATTCCTTTCCATCAAACACAAAATCACTCTCTCCACCTTGTGCCACCCCGTGGCACCTAGCAACTCAACAAGCGAATTAAGTTCGAGCAATGCTCGAACTTCCCATACGACAATGTCTTCGTAAACATATCCGCCGCATTATCCTTTGTGTGCACTTTCTGAAGGTATACTAGCTTACCCTCATCCATGGCAACAAGAAATGACTCCCTCACCTCAATATGCTTGGTCCGTGAGCTAAATGCCAAATTCTCCGCCAAATGAATAGAACTTTGGCTATCACATCGAACATCAACACTTTCATGTTCGAAACCTAAGTCACACAACAATCGCTTCAAGTAGAGTGCCTCCTTGGCCGCTTCCACAGCGGCAATCAACTCCGCCTCCGTAGTGAATAAAGCAACTACGGTTTGCAATCGCGATCTCCAACTAATGGCTGTTCCGCCAAGTGTGAAGACATACCCGGAAGTTGATTTCCTCCGATCCCTATCACCGGCGTAGTCCGAGTCACAATAACCAACCAACTTGCAACTCCTATCATCACTACCGCCAAAGACAAGTCCATGAGATGCTGTGCCTTTCAAGTATCTCATAATAGCCTTCACGGCTTCCCAATGCGATTTCCCCGTATTAGCCATATACCGACTAACCACCCCGACGACATTTGCAATATCGGGCCTTGTACACACCATTGCGTACATTAAACTACCAACCGCACTTACATATGGCACCTTTGCCATATAAGCCTTGTCTTTATCCCCGATAGGTGATCCCTTCTCTGAAAGCTTCATATGCAAAGGTAAAGGTGTATTTAACGCCTTTGCATCCTCCATGCTAAACCGGCAAAGCACTTTCTTAATGTATTTCTTTTGAGTCAATCTTAACTAAAAACACTTTCGGTCCCTTCCAATTTCTATGTCCAAGATTTTTCTTGCTTCTCCAAGATCTTTCATCTCGAATTCCGATTTCAAAAGCATCTTTAATTTGTTGATTTCATTTCGATCCTTGGAAGCAATGAGCATATCATCCACATACAAGAGTAAATACACCCAACAATCATTTCCCAACCTCTTGAAATATACGCAAGCATCCTTGATGCTTCGATGGAAGCCACTTTCAAGCATGAAATGATCGAATCTCTTGTACCATTGTCTAGGCGATTGCTTTAACCCATATAGTGATTTCTTCAACTTGCAAACCATATTAGACTTACCATCTACAACAAACCCTTCCGATTGCTCCATGTAGATGTCTTCATCCAAGTCTCCATGCAAGAAGGCGGTTTTCACATCAAGTTGCTCCAACTCCAAGTCATGGATATCAACTATGGCTAGTAAAAATCGGATAGATGTATGACGAACCACCGGTGCAAAAATTTCATCATACTCCTTTCCTTTCCTTTGTGAGAACCCCTTTGCCACTAACCTTGCTTTGTACCTTCCATCATCCTTCACCTTGTAAATCCATTTGCACCCTATAGCACGGTTTCCTTGAGGAAGTGGAACCAACTCCCAAGTTTGGTTCTTCATAAGCGATTGCATCTCTTCCTCGATGGCGCAAATCCACTTCGAGCTCTCTCTCGACTCCATGTCGTCATCAAGGTCCATCGGCTCATCTTGGACTACATTGAGAGCATAGTCCAAATGATCACTAAAGCTAAGGTAGTTCCAATCACCATATCTTTCAGGAGGCCTTATTGCACGTCGACCAACCCGAGTAGCAATACTATCACCCAAACCCCTTTCGGCTCCACCTTGAGTCGAAACTTCTCTAGTATCATGTACATCACCAACATCATCACTAGAGGAACCATGTGGACTATGTGATGTTTCATCAACCGCTTCAACCCCACGAGCTTCTTCAACTCTACTACCACTTGGACGGAATGTGGGAATAACTTCCTTCTCCTTTGATTCACCATGAACCAAATCCAAAACATCTGATGAGCTCCCATTCACCTTGAATAAAGTCGACTCATCAAAAGTGACATGACGAGAATTAACAGCCTTCTTCATTTTTGAATTCCAAATCCGATAGCCTTTCACGCCATCTGTGAAACCAAGCAAGATCCCCTTGAATGCCCTAGCTCCAAGCTTATCATTCCCCCGATCATACACATAAACCGGGCTACCAAACACACGAAGATATCTCAAGTCAACACCCTTCTCTTTCCACACTTCCTCCGGAATTTTGTTACCAATGGCCGAGCACGGAATTCGATTCACAATATGCACCGCGGTTGACAAAGCTTCAGCCCAAAATCCCTTAGACAAACCCGATGTCAATCTCAAGCATCGAGCTTTCTCAAGTAGAGTTCGGTTCAATCTCTCCGCTACTCCATTAGATTGCGGATCTCTCGGTGTAGTAAAATGTCTCCGGATCCTGTGATGCTTACAATACTCCAAGAATTCACGCAAGACATATTCGCCGCCATTGTCGGTCCTTAACACCTTCAAAGTCTTACCACTCTCATTCTCAACAAGAGCCTTCCACACTTTGAACTTAGCAAATGCGTCCGACTTGGCCCCCATTACATGCACCCATACCTTGCGAGACAAATCATCAATGAAAGAGATATAATATCTTGCTCCTCCCAAAGAAGCAACCGGTGCCGGTCCCCAAACATCTGAATGAACATACTCAAGAACCTCCTTTGAGTCATGCTTGCCTTTGAGTCATGATACCCTTGTTTGCTTCCACACAACACATTCCTCGCAAAACTCTAGTTTGTTGAAACTCTCACCCTCGATCATCTCCCACTTCTGAAGAATATCCAAACTCCTCTCCGAGACATGACCCAATCTCAAATGCCACAACCATGTCGCATCCAAGTCACGAGAACTATCAACACCCACACAAGTCTCACCTTCTACGGTCACACCTTGAAGCAAATATATACCATGAGTCCTAGCACCCTTCATAACCACAAGTGCTCCCTTCGAAACCCTCAAGCAATCCTTCTCGATAGTGATCTTGCATCCTAGAGAATCCAATTGCCCCAAAGATATAAGCGACTTCTTAAGTCCCGTAACATAGCTAACATTGGTGAGCGTGCGAACAACTCCATCAAACATCCTTATTTGCACGGAGCCACTACCCATCGACTTGCAAATAGCACCATTTCCCATAGCAATTGCATTTCCCTCTTTGACCTCAAAGGATGAAAAACAATTTCTATTTGGCGTCATATGATACGACGCACCCGAATCGAGTACTCATTCGTTACCCGAAACACCCGTTGCTACCACCGTCAACACATTCTCATCTACCTCACCATCCCCACTGTCCACCGCCACAGATGAAGACGCTACTTACTTCTTATCTTTGTCCGGACATTCATTCTTCCAATGTCCCGGTTTCTTACAAATAAAGCACTTCTCATTTCTCTCTTTCGATTTACCTCTTCCACCGGGTTTTCTTGATTTAGAACGCCCCCGGTTTCCTTTCTTCACATTCTTTTCTTTCTCCATAAACAACCCGTGACTATTACTAGCTCCACTACTACCCTCACTCATCTCCTTCATTTGATCTCTCAACTCCTCACTAAGAAGACCCGTCTTGACATCATCTAGAGTTAAGGTATCCCGGCCATAGATCAAACTATTTGAGAAACCCGTATAATGGTCCGGCAACGAACACAACAATATCATCGCCTTTTGCTCTTCCTCAACCTTCAAATCAACGACCTTCATCTTCATGAGCAAGTCATTAAAGACATTCAAATGTGCCTTAAGCGAATTACCCTCCTTCATCTTGAAGGTGAAAAACGTTCGCAACAAGATCAAATGGTTAGTGAGCGACTTCTTCATATAAACTTCTTCCAACTTGTCCCAAATACCTTTAGCGGTAGTCTCACCACTATTTTCAGAGATCACATTCTCCCCCATAGCAAGTTGAAGAGTAGTGTAAGACCATTCCTCCATCTCCTCTCTCTCTCAACATCCGAGATATCACTTGGCAATAAGTGAGTATCAAATACTACTCGGTGCACCCGATACCACCTAAGAACCGCTTTCATTTTCCATTGCCACTTCTCAATGTCATTATCACCATTCCACTTGTCAATAACCAATTGAGAACCCGACGCCGCATACGAACCCCGTACATAAGGCGCCACACTATTTGGACTTCCGGTTGAAGGACTTACCGAGCTACTATCCGTCTCCGGCATTTTCACAAACACCTAACAAGCACCAAAACAACACTGATACCAACTGTTGTAACTGTTGTGATTAATCCGATTCAAGACTACTCGAATCTGATATCTAAACCATAATGCGCTAGCGGAAGACTAGATCGTTGTTAGACTTGCAAAAACAACCAAAGCAATAACTCTAGCCACAAACAAAGATCAACCAATCACGAACAATCCAAATCTCAATCACAAGCAAGAAACTAATGACAAAGTAGCAAGAATAAATCACACAAGGATTTATAGTGGTTCCACTAACATCTTGTTAGTGTACATCCACTTTGGAGAGAGTATTTTATTACCACGATGAAAGGATTACAAGAGATTGATCCAATAATCACTATATTTCAATATAGAAAAGAGTTTGAGGAGAATAGAATTGAAGAATTTGAATTAGGCTATAAACCCTAATTCTCCTTTGAGAATAAACCCTTGATCCCAAATCAAGTATCCAAGCTCTCCCACTAACACCTCAGAAAATAGCTTATATATGGATAGGCCAATTACCCAAATTGCCCCCGTATCTTCACAAATCAACTTACATGGTTTTCAACCCAAAATAGCCCAAATCAATATTCAGACGTCTGTCGTGGGAGGTGACACACGTCTGTCCCTCCCAGGGAATTATTTGGGCTCCAGCTCTCAGCTCAGACGTCTGTCGCATCCATGACAGACGTCTGTCCCCCTCTCAGACGTCTGTCGTGGGGATGACAGACGTCTATAGAAACTTTCGGGAAAATCCCCATGTAGTGACAGACGTCTGTCGTCCCATACGACAGACGTCTGTTGCACCTGCACATAGAAAACCTGCACCTTACAACTTATAACTTCCACGTGCGAACTCTGATTTACGAACGGTCGCCTCCGACTCGAAGCTATCTTCGTCCTCTTCAATCTACCATATAGTATCGCATATTACAACATTAAATGGTATTACATTTTCAAACTGTAGGCGACGGAAGATGGCAATTTGCATAGTAAAAGAAAAACCGACTTTCCATGAAGTAAACTAAAAAATGCTTCATGTCAACAACATCCAAGTATCAATGATGTTTATTCCTTTAGTTACAAAAAGTTGTGGCAAAAGGACCGAAATCTAAATATGAAATGTTTCCTTTCCATTTATTATACAAACATTAACCTATTGATCATTACGAGGTGCGTTTCTGTGGGGCTACTAATCAATGTGATATTCATGAGATCGAGAGTTCATCAAATAGTGCGATCCTATACATATCTATGGTATGATTATCCAACAGATAATCTTGACGTCGTTGAGAACATGTTATGTTTGAAATTGATGTGCGTTGATATTACATATGTACACTCTAAATGTAACATGTCACGTTTTTTTAAGAAAGTTTTTCTGGCCAGTTCAAGATATTTTGGGTTAAAGAAGGAAGCAACCAACTAGTTTCGACGGATACTTTTAGTGGTCTAATTACATAATAAATTATCACTACAAGAAAAGCTGTAAATAGCTGCAGATTTTAGCAGTGGAAGATTCTGTCGCGAATCAGCAACGGATTTTCGTTGAATATGTAAGGGTTATTATCTAGGATTTTATATTATAACTTGTTTTAAATTGCTACCATCGAGTTTTATTTTCCATCGCTAAACCATAGCAAATTGCATCGATTTACCGTCATCTTTTTTTCATCGCTAAATTTTGTTGCAAATGGAGGTAGTTTACCGTCTTGTATGTTTTGAAGTTATTTTGCAGCAGGTTTTCAAGGGATTTGCAAGGGACTGATATGCTTATTCTTCATAAAATATTTTACTGTTATGTTTTTATTAAGTAATTGATAAGTAAAAATAAATTTTTAATAATTAATGTTAATAGTAATACACTAATAACAAAAAATAAATAATTACTATTAATAGTAAACAACATTCAATAGTTAGTATTGATTAATTAATAATTACTAAATAATTAAGAGGTAGTAATAATTAATAATATGAATTAAAAATTAGTCTTTAATAATTAATGATTATTAAGTAATTTTCAATAGTAAGAAGTAAAATTTATTATCTAGTATCTAAAATTTAATAATTATAATTGATAATTATGTTTAATACGTATTAATTCAAAAAATTAAAACTTTCATATTTCTAAAATAAATATAATTTTAAATATAAACTTTTGAAGTTTTCATAATTTTAAAATAAATATAAAATTTTGTAACATTTAACATTTACTATTTTATAATTATAATCAATAATTATATTTAATATT
Organism: Allium sativum; assembly: GCA_030737875.1. Taxonomy (NCBI): domain Eukaryota; kingdom Viridiplantae; phylum Streptophyta; class Magnoliopsida; order Asparagales; family Amaryllidaceae; genus Allium; species Allium sativum. Next base: position 648,984,741 of record CM060920.1, read on the forward strand.
TTTAGAAAAATATTAAAACTAAAAAATAATAATTTTTATTTAATCAGTAATTGTTAATAATTAATAATTTTTAATAGTTGATGCTTTACATTTGGTAAATTGTAGAAATCAATATCAACTAATTGTTTTTATACAACTTTTCTCCAAAATGTTGTAAATATCAATTTAATATTATAAAATTTGTTTTTTCATATGTCATTAAAAAAATTAAGCGTGGTAACAATAGGAAAAGACTGAACTAATGTAAATAGTAAATGTTTTTTATATTTGGTAATTTATTATAGTTAATTATAAATAATTAGCTCATAACAATTAATATTTATTTACGTTTAATAATCAACACATATAATTTGTACTTAATAATTAATACTACATAATTAAGAATTAACATTTAATATTCATATTAATGCAAAATTAGAGTCAAGGAAAATTGTTAATAGGTTAAACTGTTATATAATTATTGTAACATCTTTAACTTGTACTAATGTTCAATAAAAAGTAAATTTTAATAATTATGTTTTAATAATTAATAATTATAAATTACTATTAATACATAATAATTATGACTAATATTTAATAACTAATAATAAATTGGTACATAGAATTTAATGAATTAAAAGTGATGTTCATTATTTAGTATTTGATAATTAATAATTATATTTAATATTGTTATTTTTTTTCTCAAATAAAATTAAGAACATTTGATAATTAATACGGATATGGCACTATATATATCTAAAAATATTTGCCCGCTAAATTAAATATACATTTTCCCCATATTATACTATTCTTAAACTCTTAACAAATATAAATCAAATTAAATAATCATAAATCCATTGATTATTTCCAACCTTTAGATATCTGTTACAATCAATATCCACCCTTCCTTTCACCGAACCCTAAATGCAATAAGCATCATCCGCTCCATTCAACAGCCGCCTCTTCTTCTCTCATATCTACTCACCTAAATTCCAAAACAAAATAAACTTCGATTTCCTTGCATCATTCTACTGATTAATATGGCTGCTCGCTCTCCTCTAATCCTCATCCGATGCCTCAGTCGAAGTCATACCCAGATTCCACCACCGCTATGGCCTTTGTTTATCCTCATCCGACCACCAGACAACTAAGTTTCTTTATAACACAATTAGCTTTTTTTAAGCACCGGTTATGAGGGTGTCAATGACAGTTCTTGCGAGCTCCGGTCTCGCAAGAACAGGCAAGACGATTGAACACCCTATTGTTTCGCTCTTACCTTATATGCAATAAAGTTTAACTGATCCTCAACGTGTACGTACCCCTTCAATTAATGAATATTGGAAATTACTTGCTGAGGATATAGATGAATCTGCTGGAATTGAAGCTCAGTTTCACCATAAAATTAACAAAGTTTATTGCTAGAGGGGGTTGCATTTTCTACGAAACAAGATCTGGAGGGATTTTCTCGATTTATGGATCATGACATTGAAGGAGTGGTTCCTCCTGAACTATCGCCACTGGAAGTTCGAGCCAAGTTTCATGCTAAACCCGTGGACAAAAACAAACGGGTTAAGAAAGAAGATGAGGCAAAAGGTGCTGCAAAATAGCCTGAGAATAGCAGCGTTCTGGCTAGGGATAGACCTGCTTGGAGCTATTATTCTCGAGGCTTCAACAAGGAGAGTTATAATTTTTTTTTCTTTCATATTTTGACTGAACCCATGGAGCACACTAGATTTAATGAAATAAAGTTAGATACAAAGATGCTTGAGTGGATTGCAGAAGGAAAAAAAGAAAAGAGATTAAATTGGGTAATGCGAATTTTCTAATGATGTAACAACCCGAAAATTTGAGCCAGTTTGAAAATTTTATTTTGGCAATTTTGATGAATTTTCTATATTTAAAATGAATTATTTTAAATAATAACGATGAGAAATTTATTTTGAATAGAATTCGAACGTATATATTTAAATAGATCGTCGTTGAATATAAATAATTATTTATAATTATAAAAGGAATTGAAAATGGCGCGGTAGTTCGATAATTCGATTTCAAATCTCAATTGAACATACCGGGTGCCAAATAATCCGGATTTTAGTGAAACCAAAAATATTAGAATCTAATTGATAATATCTTTCCAACGAATCCGAAAAATTGAAATTTCATAGCGGGGATCAAAAGATATGTCCAGTTGAAAATTCAGAATAGTCGCTATGGAATTCTGGCCCTTAAAAATGGAAATTTTGCAAACGACCTCGGATTTCAACGAAACCACTTTTGTTGGATCCGCGATGTCAAATTATTGCCAGGTTTCAAAATTCGTAATTTTCTGATTCAATATGTGAGCGTGGCAAAGGAAAACGCATTTGACCAGTTTTAGTTGATTTTAATCGACTGGAAAATGACCATTTTTCAAACGGTCTCAGAATTCAATGAAACTAGTTTTGTTAGGACCGTATCGTCAATACGAAGCTAGAAAATATTTTTCTGGAATTTTTCTAGTTAGTATGTGACCCCGGTAAATTGAAATGCGCGTTCAAATTCAATATATAGAGTTATATGTTGATTTTGACGAAAACTGATCGAAACGATAGAATCAGCTTGCGATACATATCCCATTGTGTTCGGAATGGGGGTAATTAGCTATGGATGACAGTCGGTGGGCTTGATTTCGAGGTCGAAGTAAAAAGTAACTTTATGGGTAATAAAATTAATAAAATAAATATATATATTTATATACTCTCTACCTCTCTCTCTCTCTCTCCCCTTATTCCCTCTCAGCCCCCCCCATTTCATTTTCAAGAAAAAAAAGAGAAAAAAACCAGAAAATCGCGCCCCCTTCGACCTCGATCAACGTCGTCCCCCCCTGAACCACCGCACCGCTCCGCACCGCTCCACCCTCACCCGCCCCTCCAGCCTCCTCCTCAGCCGCCGCAAACCCCTCTCCCTCCCTCTCACCGATTTTGAAACCCCCCCAACCTCGAGCTTGCAACCACCACGCGACAACGTCAGCAGACCACCGAGCTTCACGAGATGATGACCATGGATGGGCGAGGTCGAGACCGTGGGCTGGGTGACTGGCGATGGCCTTCCGGTCATCGGAAGAAGCTGCAGTTACGTGCCCTAGGGAGGAGCCGCGGGTTAAAGTTCGGTTCTGAACGGAAGAAAAAATACAGTAAGCATATTTTCAGCTTAAACTCAGCTTTTAATTTATAGAATACATTGCTTTCACATTAGTTTGTAAAAATATAATCTTTTTATATAGAATAACATTGTAAAAATATAATTGTTTCATATAGAATAGCATTGTAAAAATATAATCGTTTTATATAGAATAGCATTGTAAAAATATAATCGTTTTATATAGAATAGCATTGTAAAAATATAATCTTTTTTATATAGAAAGTGGCGTGGTAAAAATATAATTTTTCCTTGTGTGAAATAGCGAAATAAAAATATGATTTTTAGTGAAGCAAAAATATGATTTTTATATAGTGGCGATAATAAAAATAGAATTTTTACCTGTATAGTAGCGGTATAAAAATGTGATTTTTATGTATTGAATAGCTGAAAAAAATTCGATTTTTATATATTGAATAGCGAAGTAAAAATTCGATTTTTGTATATGTAGTGAAAGCGGGCAACGAAAATGTCAAAAGGGCGAGAACGACGAAGATTTCTACAAATGAAGAGTCGAGGTGTTTGGTTTAGCTAGTCGGTGAGAACTTCTCACTTTTAATTTAATTTTCTAGTTAAAATATATACTAGGATGCAGACGGTGTTTAGTAGCACCCGACACCCGTCATCCACAGACCATGGACGGCTTATATGCTTGTTTGTTTGATTTTGATGTGTAGTTGATTGTGTGATGTGATGTGAAACGAAATAAAATATTTTATAGTGGAAAATATTATATAGTTAAAAATAGAATTTTTAACGTGTATATGAAATGAAATAAATTAATATAAACAAATCGGAGATTTGTTTATATACACTGATTTGATTGATATTGATTGGGACGATAAATTTTACACATCACCCAACTACACAAATAAAATCTGTGTTTGATCGTTTGAAACTTCACACGGGTATTGGGATGATATATGACATACACTAATCCCAATAATTAGTTGTATGTCGATCGATTGATTGACAGACTATTATAAGCGTTAAATATTTATATTTGATGCTTATACAGTGTAGAATGCACTTTGGATGATGGTTGATTATTCATCGTTGTTATTGTATACATGTGTTGTAGAAAATCCATATAATTAACATTATATGGTAATTGATCGGACCTCATTCCAGTTTTGAATAGAAATATTTGAAATAGAAATATTTGAATAGAAATATTTGAAATAGAAATATTTGAAAATAGAAGTATATGAAGCCGTGTTGATTAGATTGACGCCATTTTGACGCAAACGATATTTATATCGATTTTATTCATTTTTCAATGAATATCGAAAGTGATTCCAAAATCTGATAAATTGAATAGAATTGAATTCGAATTGAAATTGAATAGAAATGAATTTGAATTGAAATTGAATAAAAATGAATTCGAATTAATTTGAAATGAATTGAAATTCGAATTAAATTGAAATTGAATTGAAATCGATTTGAAATGAATTTAAAACGAATTTATATTGGAAAGATTCAATTTTGTTTTGGATTTGAATGTGAAATTGAAATCGTTTTGAAAACGAATTTAAAACGATTTATAAAATACGTTTTAAAAGGAAATCGACGAAGTATATATTATATATATTATATATATAATATAATGGCCTGAATAGAACGCGCCGCGTCGCGGCAGTTCGCGAATTTCGACCATTGACTTTGAATGGACATTGCGGGAGATCCGACCGTCGGATTCTCCTAAAACCGGAACCGTTGGGTTCGTATCGAAAAGAGATTTCTAATGAATATTAGAAATTAGAAATCTAACGGTTGGATTTGGAATTATGTCCAAATCAAATTTGGAAAAGGTCGCTGTAAGTGTAGTTCGATGGCCGTTGATGGAAATCGACTGTACGGACCGTGATAAAATTATTAAAAATAGTAATAATTTGTGTAGAATCATAAGAAATGATTTATGAAAAATTGGGATGAAAAACTCCATATTTGAAAAGATAAAAATAGATTTTTATCGAAATGAACTAGTTTTGAACTAGAGTTATAATTCTATTTATTTTTAAAATAAATAAATTGGATTTGAAATGGTTTTGGAAATAACCAGAATTTCCAATAATTGCATTGGAATGGATTTGAATCGAAATTGTCTTCGGAATATTTCGATGTTGGATTTCGTGATTATACAGATATTGTTATGGAAATTTGAAAGATATATATATCGTTATTTCCAATACGATATTTGTTGGTCGTAGAATTTGATATTGAATATAAGCCGGTATATTTTCTATTCAGAGCCTTGTATTTATTATCAAATGTGATTTGGGTTTGTCATGAATGGTGTCTTCATTAACACTGTACTTAAACCCAGTTGAGAAAAAGATTAAATCTTTTTATTTAGATTTAATGAAGTGTACCAATTAAATAATATTTAATTGGAATTGAATTGGTATTGATTTTTGGGTTTATCATGAACAATGTTTTAAATAACACTTGTTCATTAACCCGATAATTAATGTGATGTGATTTTGGGTTTATCGTGAACCGTGTTTTAAATGACACTGATTCTTTAACCCAGTTAAAGATTAAAACTAAGTGGAGTTTTAATGAATCTTTAGTTAGATTGAAAAGATCGAGAATGGAGTATCACCAGTTTTACTCCAGGCGATAGTTAAATCTTTAATTAGATTTGAACGTGAGATGGTAATTGAATTTACGGATAACACCGTGGTGTTAGATATGAAGTATTACCAGTTTTACTTCATGGGATGAATAAGTGGGGATTGGGAAATAAAATAAATGATTACTCCGGTGTGGTTCGCTAATCCCGACTAGTTTGAATTGATATTCAAAGAAGATTAAAGAATAAATTTAAAGAATTTATCTTTGGTAAAATCAATAGGAACCTTTCCTAAAGTATAAGAATATTTGAACAAAAGATTATTCTGAATTGGAATGAGGCATATATTGTGTTTGTATAACACTTGTTTATTATATACGCGAGTTATTCAGAAAGACCGGGTTTATCCCATTCTGAATAACTAATTCGACGTGGTGTCGAAGATGAAGACAGTGGTCGAAGACCGGAGGTCTTCACGTCGTTTGGGTGGTTACTGATGATCTTGATTGGGCTGTACACCCAAGAGGAGGGAAACAGTTGGTGATCGTCCAGACGTACTTGGAGGTCGATGGATATGCGGGGTACTAGGTGCCTCCGGTTTCGTTCAGACCCAGAACGAACTTGTAAATGGACTGTGTGTCTGACATTGGATTTTAGTCTGTGTGATTGATTTCTATTAAATACATATCTGTTTGTCGGCGAAGAATTTATTCTCTTGCTTAACGCCCTTCTCTGAGACGTACGAGCTCAGGGGTTATATATTGATGGATATCAAACGCATGGAGTGAATTGCCTGTGTGGCATGTCTAAGTGGCAATTGATCAAGGCTTCTGTTGAAAAGCAGAGTCTTGTGGTTGATGATCAAAGCACGGCCTTTGTGGCGTAGCTTTGTGTAGCGTTGATTCGCGAGCCTCACACCCCGGTTGTGAACCAAAAACGGGAGAGGACATCAGGGAGGGCATGCGTCTCTTTCTAGCTAGAAGTGGCGTCAGTGGTTTTACACGCCATGACGAGTTTGACTTATGTGGTTGTTGCTGTTGCGAGGCGCCTCGGATATATCGGTCGTTCTCGAACCGATGGAGTCATTCATTGGCTCATTTACGCCCCATAGGGCGGGGAGACGTAGTGGTCAGGATTTCGTCTAATTCACATCGGTGGACCGGCCCTGTCTCTCCAAGGGTCGATGCGTTCTGTCCCTGAGACTCGGGCTAGACAGTCTCAAATCGGTAGAGGACGATCCCTTGCCTCGGTTCATAGAAGGAAATCCAATTTCCAATACGTGACTTTTCGGTTTTATTTGTAGAGCCTAGTATGGAGACATAGTGGGATGGGGCGCTTATGCCGTCTATGATTGATACTTATGATTTGAAGTTGTTTTATACACTATACACTTATAGTAATAATAAATGATTTGTTTTCAACGTATCAAACATTCTTGGCTATTATAAGGTAAAAACTCTATCCTTCGGCTTGCGTTGCATTGTGTGATGGGACCTGGGTCTTATAATAGCTTCAATTTTCTTCATTTAGAATTGCGATGTTCGTTTTATGCACTGGTATTCTTGGGAGGAAACCCGTTCCGTGTTATACGGCGTAGTCCCTTGATTTACCTTACTTTAAAATAAAGATTAATAACTGTTTTAGTTCTCACACCAGTCACATGACTGACCTGGAGTTTATTGTTTTAACCTAAACTCTGGGTGCCCTTATTTTGACACGGGCAGCTAGTAGTTTCGGTTTTGCAGATTTATATTCACAGGAACCTGGTTTACAACTGGAACGATACTCGGAAAGCTTTGTAATCGCGTATTACTTCTAGTTGTGTATTGTATTATTTTCCGCTGCTATGTAATGAATTGTAATCTCTGATATTTATCGAATGTATTTTATTTGTTAATACTCTGTATATTCTTGTATTCTAATGAATTGTTGTAATAAACAATGAAAAGTTCTTCCGTCTGCGTTCTATTTTGTCGTGTTCTCAAAGCAATCAGGCGTTTCGAACGGTCTTGATCGGTTTAGCGACTAATTCGGATCGAGCGAAATTTCTTGTCGTTACAGTTGGTATCAGTGCTTTGGTTTACAAAGATCAGAGAACAAGACACATTAGAACCATACGAAAGAATTCATCAGATATTGAATTAGCAATATCCAACGAGAATGACTCGTTAGAGATGGGATCAGTAGTATCTTAGAACGAGTGCGAAGAGTATATTTTTAAAGTGAAAACAATTTTTGTTTTGAAAATTTAAATCGATTATTCAACGTATTTGAATATTTATTTATATTGAATTTGGACAGTCCATTAAATAAAGATTTTGCATATACGTCTGATCCACGTGTATTCGAAGTTTTAATATACTGGATAGATATAGAATCACACTCTAGTCGCCCGGAGATGGTTCTGATGATCGCTATAGTTCGAACGTCATCAGAATTGGTATTCGAGTTTCAAAGGTGTGATATTTGTATATTTCCAATTGACTGGTGTGAGAACCAAAATTAGATAGGGCCTATTGTTGTGATTTGGCTTCAAAAACATGCTTTTTTGACTATGTATCAAAGTTATGAATTTGAAAAGCTAATCAACTAATTGATTGCTGGTTGTGTTGTTTGATTATGGTTTGAATTAATTAAATGTTGAACCGTATAGCCAAATTGAATCAAATAGTGAATTGTATTGAAAATTAGTCGCATTTGCATGCATATATATGTATATCCATTGAACAGGTCATAGCAAGGAGGCTAGAGAAGAAGAATAAAATTGTTTGCCCGACAAATAGGTACATGTTTACCATAATTTACTGTTTTGTTTGGGTGATGATGATTTTATGAGCCGATTGGCTAGCCGCTTGGCCTTTTCTTTTTCTTTTGGATTGAAGAAGGCCATGGGAGGCTATATGAAATATCCCGAAGTCCCCGGTGCACGGGAGGTTATGGCGAAATTTTTAGAAAATTTAGGGTGTTAGCCAAATTTTTGAGAAATTTGAAAAGTTCTTAGAAACTGAAAAGTTAATGAACTTAAGCCGTAGCGAAAATTAAGAAAGTTGAGTTGGTTTTTAAAACAACTTTCGGCTTCGTTCCTTTTCGGGGACGAAAAGTTTTAAGTGGGGGAGATTGTAACAACCCGAAAATCTGAGCAAGTTTGAAAATTTTATTTTGGCAATTTTGATGAATTTTCTATATTTAAAATGAATTATTTTAAATAATAACAATGAGAAATTTACTTTGAATAGAATTCGAACGTATATATTTAAATAGATCGTCGTTGAATATAAATAATTATTTATAATTATAAAAGGAATTGAAAATGGCGCAGTAGTTCGATAATTCGATTTCAAATTTCAATTGAACATACCGGGTGCAAAATAATCCGGATTTTAGTGAAACCAAAAATATTAGAATCTAACTGAGAATATATTTCCAACGAACCCGAAAAATCGAAATTTCATAGCAGGGATCAAAAGATATGTCCAGTTGAAAATTCAGAATAGTCGCTATGGAATTCTGGCCCTTTAAAATGGAAATTTTGCAAACGACCTCGGATTTCGACGAAACCACTTTTGTTGGATCCGCGATGTCAAATTATTTCTAGGTTTCAAAATTCGTAATTTTCTGATTCAATATGTGAGCGTGGCAAAGGAAAACGCGTTTGACCAGTTTCAATTGATTTTAATCGGCTGGAAAATGACCATTTTTCAAATGGTCTCAGAATTTGATGAAACTAGTTTTGTTAGGATCGTATCGTCAATACGAAGCTAGAAATATTTTTTTTGGAATTTTTCTAGTTAGTTTGTGACCCCGGTAAATTGAAATGCGCGTTCAAATTCAATATATAGAGTTATATGTTGATTTTGACGAAAAATGATCGAAACGATCGAATCAACTTGCGATACATATCCCATTGTGTTCGGAATGGGGGTAATTAGCTATGGACGACAGTCGGTGGGCTTGAATTCGAGGTCGAAGTAAAAAGTAACTTTATGGGTTATAAAATTAATAATATATATATATATATTTATATACTCTCTACCTCTCTCTCTCCCCTTATTCCCTCTCAGCCCCCTCCCCCCGATTTCATTTTCAAGAAAAAAAAGAGAAAAAAAACCAGAAAATCGCGCCCCCTTCGACCTCGATCAACGTCGCCCCCCCCATAACCACCGCTTCGCCCTCACCCGCCCCTCCAGCCTCCTCCTCAGCCGCCGCAAACCCCTCTCCCTCCCTCTCACCAATTTTGAAATCCCCCAACCTCGAGCTTGCAACCACCACGCGACAACGTCAGCAGACCGCCGAGCTTCACGAGATGATGACCATGGATGAGCGAGGTCGAGGTCGTGGGCTGGGTGACTGGCGATGGCCTTCCGGTCATCGGAAGAGGCCGCAGTTTCGTGCCCTATGGAGGAGCCGCGGGTTAAAGTTCGGTTCTGAACGGAAGAAAAAATATAGTAAGCATATTTTCATCTTAAACTCAGCTTTTAATTTATAGAATACATTTCTTTCAAATTAGTTTGTAAAAATATAATCTTTTTATGTAGAATAACAATGTAAAAATATAATCGTTTCATATAGAATAGCATTGTAAAAATATAATCGTTTTATATAGAATAACATTGTAAAAATATAATCGTTTAATATAGAATAGCATTGTAAAAATATAATCTTTTTATATAGAAAGTGGCGTGGTAAAAATATAATTTTTCCTTGTGTGAAATAGCGAAATAAAAATATGATTTTTAGTGAAGCAAAAATATGATTTTTATATAGTGGCGATAATAAAAATAGAATTTTTACCTGTATAGTAGCGGTATAAAAATGTAATTTTTATATATTGAATAGCGGAAAAAAATTCGATTTTTATATATTGAATAGCGAAGTAAAAATTCGATTTTTGTATATGTAGTGAAAGCGATCAACGAAAGTGTCAAAAGGGCGAGAACGACGAAGATTTCTACAATTGAAGAGTTGAGGCGTTTGGTTTAGCTAGTCGGTGAGAACTTCTCACTTTTAATTTAATTTTCTAGTTAAAATATATACTAGGATGCAGACGATGTTTAGTAGCACCCGACACCCGTCGTCCACAGACCATGGACGGCTTGTATGCTTGTTTGTTTGGTTTTGATGTGTAGTTGATTGTGTGATGTGATGTGAAACGAAATAAAATATTTTATAGTGGAAAATATTATATAGTTAAAAATAGAATTGTTAACGTGTATATGAAATGAAATAAATTAATATAAACAAATCAGAGATTTGTTTATATACATTGATTTGATTGATATTGATTGGGACGATAAATTTTACACATCGCCCAACTGCACAAATAAAATCTATGTTTGATTGTTTGAAACCCCACACGGATATTGGGATGATATATGACATACACTAATCCCAATAATTAGTTGTATGTCGATCGATTGATTGACAGACTATTATAAGCGTTAAATATTTATATTTGATGCTTATACAATGTAGAATGCACTTTGGATGATGGTTGATTATTCATCGTTGTTATTGTATACATGTGTTGTAGAAAATCCATATAATTAACATTATATGGTACTTGATTGGGCCTCATTCTAGTTTTGAATAGAAATATTTGAAATAGAAATATTTGAATAGAAATATTTGAAATAGAAATATTTGAAATAGAAATATTTGAATAGAAATATTTGAAATAGAAATATTTGAAATAGAAATATTTGAAAATAGAAGTATATGAAGCCGTGTTGATTAGATTGACGCCATTTTGACGCGAACGATATTTATATCGATTTTATTCATTTTTCAATGAATATCAAAAGTGATTTCAAAATCTGATAAATTGAATAGAATTGAATTCGAATTGAAATTGAATAGAAATGAATTCGAATTGAAATTGAATAAAAATGAATTCGAATTAAATTGAAATGAATTGAAATTCGAATTAAATTGAAATTGAATTGAAATGAATTTAAAACGAATTTATATTGGAAAGATTCAATTTTGATTTGGATTTGAATGTGAAGTTGAAATCGTTTTGAAAACGAATTTAAAACGATTTATAAAATAAGTTTTAAAAGGAAATCGACGAAGTATATATTATATATATTATATATATAATATAATGGCCTGAATAGAACGCGCCGCGCCGCGGCTGTTCGCGAATTTCGACCATTGACTTCGAATGGACATTGCGGGAGATCCGACGGTCGGATTCTCCTAAAACCGGAACCGTTGCGTTCGTATCGAAAAGAGCTTTCTAATGAATATTAGAAATTAGAAATCTAACGGTTGGATTTGGAATTATGTCCAAATCAAATTTGGAAAAGGTCGTTGTAAGTGCAGTTCGATGGCCGTTGATGGAAATCGATCGTACGGGCCATGACAAAATTACTAAAAATAGTAATAATTTGTGTAAAATCAAAAGAAATGATTTGTGAAAAATTGGGATGAAAAACTCCATATTTGAAAAGATAAAAATAGATTTTTATCGAAATGAACTAGTTTTGAACTAGAGTTATAATTCTATTTATTTTTAAAATAAATAAATTGGATTTGAAATGGTTTTGAAAATAACCAGAATTTCCAATAATTGCATTGGAATGGATTTGAATCGAAATTGTCTTCGGAATATTTCGATGTTGGATTTCGTGATTATACAGATATTGTTATGGAAATTTGAAAGATATATATATATCGTTATTTCCAATACGATATTTGTTGGTCGTAGAATTTGATATTGAATATAAGCCGATATATTTTCTATTCAGAGCCTTGTATTTAATATCAACTGTGATTTGGGTTTGTCGTGAATGGTGTCTTCATTAACACTGTTCTTAAACTCAGTTGAGAAAAAGATTAAATCTTTTTATTTAGATTTAATGAAGTGTACCAATTAAATAATATTTAATTGGAATTGAATTGGTATTGATTTTTGGGTTTATCGTGAACAGTGTTTTAAATAACACTTGTTCTTTAACTTGATAATTAATGTGATGTGATTTTGGGTTTATCGTGAACCGTGTTTTAAATGACATTGATTCTTTAACCCAGTTAAAGATTAAAACTAAGTGGAGTTTTAATGAATCTTTAATTAGATTGAAAAGATCGAGAATGGAGTATCACCAGTTTTACTCCAGGCGATAGTTAAATCTTTAATTAGATTTGAACGTGAGATGGTAATTGAATTTACCGATAACACCGTGGTGTTAGATATGAAGTATTACCAGTTTTACTTCATGGGATGAATAGGTGGGGATTGGGAAATAAAATAAATGATTACTCCGGTGTGGTTCGCTAATCCCGACTAGTTTGAATTGATATTCAAAGAAGATTAAAGAATAAATTTAAAGAATTTATCTTTGATAAAATCAATGGGAACCTTTCCCAAAGTATAAGAATATTTGAACAAAAGAATATTCTGAAATGGAATGAGGCGTATGTTGTGTTTGTGTAACACTTGTTTATTATATACGCGAGTTATTCAGAAAGACCGGGTTTATCCCATTCTGAATAACTGATTCGACGTGGTGTCGAAGATGAAGACGGTGGTCGAAGACCGGAGGTCTTCACGTCGTTTGGGTGGTTACTGATGATCTTGATTGGGCTGTACACCCAAGAGGAGGGAAACAGTTGGTGATCGTCCAGACGTACTTGGAGGTCGATGGATATGCGGGGTACTAGGTGCCTCCGGTTTCGTTCAGACCCAGCACGAACTTGTAAATGGACTGTGCGTCTGACATTGGATTTTAGTATGTGTGATTGATTTCTATTAAATATATATCTGTTTGGCGGCGGAGAATTTATTCTCTTGCTTAACGCCCTTCTCTGAGACGTACGAGCTCAGGGGTTATATATTGATGGATATCAAACGCATGGAGTGAATTGCCTGTGTGGCATGCCTAAGTGGCAGTTGATCAAGGCTTCTGTTGAAAAGCAGAGTTTTGTGGTTGATGATCAAAGCACGACCTTTGTGGCGTAGCTTTGTGTAGCGTTGATTCGCGAGCCTCACACCCCGGTTGTGAACCAAAAACGGGAGAGGACCTCAGGGAGGGCATGCGTCTCTTTCTAGCTAGAAGTGGCGTCAGTGGTTTTACATGCCCTGACGAGTTCGACTTATGTGGTTGTTGCTGTTGCGAGGCGCCTCGGATATATCGGTCGTTCTCGAACCGATGGAGTCATTCGTTGGCTCATTTACGCCCCATAGGGCGGGGAGACGTAGTGTTCAGGATTTCGTCTAATCCATATCAGTGGACCGGCCCTGTCGCTCCAAGGGTCGATGTGTTCTGTCCCTGAGACTCGGGCTAGACAGTCTCGAATCGGTAGAGGACCATCCCTTGCCTCGGTTCATAGAAGGAAATCCAATTTCCAATACGAGACTTTGCGGTTTTATTTGTAGTGCCTAGTATGGCGACATAGTGGGATGGGGCGCTTATGCCGTCTATGATTGATACTTATGATTTGAAGTTGTTTTATACACTATACACTTATAGTAATAATAAATGATTTGTTTTCAACGTATCAAACATTCTTGGCTATTATAAGGTAAAAACCCTATCCTCCGGCTTGCGTTGCATTGTGTGATGGGACCTGGGTCTTATAATAGCTTCATTTTTCTTCATTTAGCATTGCGTTGTTCGTTTTATGCACTGGTATTCTTGGGAGGAAACCCGTTCCGTGTTATACGGCGTGGTCCCTTGATTTACCTAACGTTAAAATAAAGATTAATAACTGTTTTAGTTCTCACACCAGTCACATGACTGACCTGGTGTTTATTGTTTTAACCTAAATGCCCTTATTTTGACACGGGCAGCTAGTAGTTTCGGTTTTGCAGATTTATATTCACAGGAACCCGGTTTACAGCTGGAACGATACTCGGAAAGCTTTGTATCCGCGTATTACTTCTAGTTGTGTATTGTATTATTTTCCGCTGCTATGTAATGAATTGTAATCTCTGATATTAATCGAATGTATTTTATTTGTTAATACTCTGTATATTCTTGTATTCTGATGAATTGTTGTAATAAACAATGAAAAGTTCTTCTGTCTACGTTCTATTTTGTCGTGTTCTCAAAGCAATCAGGCGTTTCGAACGGTCTTATCGGTTTAGCGACTGATTCGGATCGAGCGAAATTTCTTGTCGTTACAAATGATGTACTGGAGTGGAGTTCGTTCGAACTGATGATGCGTTGGGTGTGTAGTTCGACAGTAAGGTGATCGAGGATTCGACAGTGAATGTGGGAAGTTCGGGACTGTGATTTGGGATACGGATGCAAGGCAGGCAGTGGCTCGAATGGTGGAGCTTTTCTGAACTGTAGAGGCTGATGGGTTGTAGTATTGCAGTAGGGATCAATGTTGTGAATGGATAGCCATTTGGAGGAGTTTTTCAAGATAGTGAGGCTGTTGTTTTGAGGCGATGCAGTGGTGTGTAGTGATGATCCGATGAAGATGGTTAGGAGAAGGCATACTGACTGGGTTTGGTAGCAGGTTTGGGATTAATTTTGGATGGTATGGCAGCAGTTTGATAGTGGGCTGTGGTGATAGGAAAGATTGGAGATTAACTGCAAGGTGTTTGATGAATTTTCGAAATGGAGGAAGTCACTTTTTAGGGTTGTTTACAGTGGGAATGGATCGATGGTTATTGATTTGGCTTCGTAGTTGGTCGAGGCGGCAAGGTATACGTTGTTTCAAAATTTCAAAATTTATAGGATAATTTATTTATTCATTATAGTAGTTAATTTAAATTAATAATAGTTAACCGATAAATAAAATCAAATAATCGTAGGTACAAAGATAATTCAGTCAAATCGATTCGTAGATGCAACAGTATGGAATTAAACGGGATATTCGGCAAATGGAAATCGAGGTGAGTTAAACTCACTTAGTTAAATTATTGGAACTATTTTTCAAATAGTTCAATTTAAATTATTGTTTGTTTGATGATAAATTGATTGATATAAAGTGAATAATAGTGTGTGTATATATGTATATATATAGTATTATATACATTGTAACAGCTCGTAAAATACATAAGCATTAATAATAAATAAATAAATAAAAATAAGTAATTAAATAATATGGCTAGAAAATGATATTTTGCAGCTTTAGCGATTTGGCTACAAAATTCTTTTATTTGGATTCATGGAGAAATTCTGAATCGTTTTCATATATAATATACTGAAAACGGTCAATGTATGAAGAAGTTATGAACAAACGAACTTGGACAGTAAACGCAATATATATATATATATATACATATATATATAATTAAATAGATAATATATACATGTGTCTAAGATAAATTCAAAATAAAGAGGGGGAATTTGAATTTGAATTGAAGATAAGATCATGGGGACAAAGTATATTGTATATATCGAATAAGATTAAGAGATTAAGGAACGTATATTAATTAAAATAAACAACTCAACAACGCTTCTTTTGTTGGGCGTTCTAGCCATCAAGGGGTCAACCTCCCCCTTAAGGGGTGTCGACCGTCGGTCGACCGCCTGGTGGCTGGACAACCCAATAAATCTAAGTAATCAAACGGTCTATGCTCACACAGGCAACTATAAATAGCCCCTCATATCACGCATTAGAATCCTAACATTCTCTATCCCTGCCTCCATGCTGCCTCTCTGCCATTACTAAATTCCAGAGAAAAATAAAAGAAAAGGTAAGGATTTCTTCTATTCCTCGAATCTTATTCTTAATCTCTCTCTATTCTAATTCATATAAGTTTAGTATTCTGGATTTCGGCACATATATATATATATATATATGAGATTCTAATGCATGTCTCTTATATATATATATATATATAATTAGGAGGATTATTGGAGCACGTTGATCGCAAAGACTAAAGCACAGATCTAGATCTACTACAGATTTCTCTTTGTTCTACCTAGATTTGTGAGTGGAATATCGTTTACTTAAGGCATATTTTTATTAGATTATCATAGAGATGCCTGGGAGCATCTGGAAATTCGATAACAAAACACTAAAACCCTCAAATCCTCTATCTTGTATTTGCGTATGAATTGTCATGATCATTGGGTTTTGTGGACTTTTGGTTTTAATATTGGGTTAAAGATGAAAATGGGTGTTGCTACTGTTGTTTCTATTTTGTATAATTCACCTTTATCAAACATTTGATTGTAACCTAAAATGGTTTAGATTTGGGTATTTCATGATTTGATTAGGTTAAAGGTAAATCAATTTACCGTCAAAATTGATTTGCAACTTGGGTTCATTTACATTAATATATAATTATATGCTTGAGGTTTTATGATACAAATACATGTGTAGCACTGCGGCGTGTTTGTGTAGAGGCTTTGGAAACTACCAATTTCCCGATCCGGACGAGTCCTTCACCCGTATTTAATCTGCTACACGCATAGGTATTTTCCATTTGATTTTGGAAACTACCTATTTCAATGTTTCAATTTTGGAAATGTATGATCAGTTTTGCAAACTGTGCTCACTTCAGGTATGCATCCATACAAAACTAAGCATACGTATCATAAGGCATACATATACAAAACTGAGCATCCATATTATGTCTTACTACGTATCATAAAGCAGTCATACATATATTAGCAGAAGTTATAGTAGTATCAGGGCAGCAAAAGTATCATAAGGTAGTAAAAGTTAACTTAATACATACATATATACACATCCAAAAAATGACATTATAGTAGCATCAATTCATACCAGATCAGGGAAGCAAAAGTTAACTTAATACATACATATTTTAGCAAAAGTTATAGCAGTATCAGGGCAGCAAAAGTATCATAAGGCAGCAAAAGTTAACTTAATACATACATATACACACATCCAAAAAATGACATTATAGTAGCATCAGTTCATATCAGATCAGGGCAGCAAAAGTTGACTTAATACATACATATTTTAGCAAAAGTTATAGTAGTATCAAGGCATCAAAAATATCATAAGGCAGCAAAAGTTAACTTAATACATACATATATACACATCCAAAAAATGATATTATAGTAGCATCAGTTCATACCAGATCAGGGCTTTGCGGGGCTGTGGAACTTCCAACAGATTCGTTAGGTCTTTAAGGCTATTGGAGAGCCAGTCCGAAGTGAGCAGCTGCATGTGATGGACCCACAGCATGCGATGGACCCACAGCATCAGGACAAGGGTTGAGGTAGTTTGGACAATCATATTCCTGATCAACTTCCAAATCTACCCACTGATCATAATTCCTCTGGTTCATTGGGGCTTGGTAATCAACATGTATGTCATGGGTGACTTCAGGAAATAAGCTTGGCAAGGGGGTAGCAAAGCAGCTTCATGTATCATTGCATTAAATCTTTCATCAGAATCTATTTCCACCCCGTGATTACACAAACATGGAACCACTTAATCCTCCATATTGCTCACTAAAAGAAGTTCAGGCCTTATTCCAGGATGAGCATGGGTACATCGCTGAACCTTAAGGAGGTAAACCTTGTTATTGAATTGAGCAGCAAAAGTATTGATATAGCCAATGCCTTCATAAAATTGCATTTTCAGGTAGAAAGATGTATGGTCATACTGATACCAGTTACAGTCGTCAATTGCAAGCACACGTCCAATTAGCTTCATTATTTCTTCAACAGCAGGAAGATTACTCTTTAGGAAATCGGGAAAGCCATCAACTTTAGCCTATGATTCCACTTCTAACGCTGGTTCAGGCTCAAATTCTTCATCTGACTATGCTTACAGATAAATAGCACCACCAGGTTTTGTAGAAACTTTCAATATTAGCGCATGATCACGCTTACTGTAAGATGGACATGATACTAGAAAGGAGTTATTGGGTATTACCCGCATAGGCCACGAATTATGATTCAGAGTTACCTAAAGCGTGTGATGCACAGCTTCAACATTCCAATGTCCCTTAAGAAATGTGGCAGTGATGTAGAGCGATGAGTTCTCTATTGAATTTTTTTTCCTGAACTTTCGAAGATTAGGGTTTAGGGGATATGGAGATGATGATGTTCTGAAGCTTGAAAGGATATGTGAGGGACCCACTGGATGGTGTCAGGTAAATTTGCGAACTGAAAATGTTTGCACAGAAGACGAAGCATACTCAATTCTGTGGTGGCATGAGTGACCAATGGTGAATGGTCAATTGTTATAATTGTATGCATAAGATTTTAAGTTAAGATGGCCAAATGGTTAATTGTTATGATGCACAGATGCACTTATCAAATAACTTGTAAAATCAAAATGCAGGATTTGAAATGACGAGGAGAGATATAGCCGACAAGTGGAGGACCTGAAATGACATGGAGAGATCCAGTTTCTGGTTCATGGCATTGCTAATTTGTAGAATGCACACTGATCATATTGGTTGGCACTTGTATTGAAGGTGGTATGTGTTGGCACTTGTGGTATGTAGAATATTTGAATTGTACTTTTAAATTATGTATTTGATCGTATGTGTTATATTTGAAGAATTGGTATGGTATGTAGAATATTTTGGATGGTTTGAATGTGATGATGAATGTAACAGATGTGTTTCTTCTATATACAAAACTGGTATTGCAAAATTTATAATTAAAGCGTTGCATTTTCCTTCTTTTACTGTTGCATTTGCTTTTTTCCTGATGTTGTATTTCAAGATAATGGTGTTGCATTCCATAATACAGTGGTGTTGCATTACATAAAATACTAGTAATTCCACATGGCACGTAGACCCCACAGCTGATGTGGCATGTGGCACGTGTGCAGCTGACGTGGAGAGCGGACGTGTCGTGTGACACGTAGGCAGCTGACATGAAAAGCTGACGTGGCCCGACTATCGTGACCTGGTAGCCAGGATCTAACTAATGTTCAAGCAACGCTGAATATTGTTGCATTACGTGTAAAAAGTGTTGCATTACGTCTATAATGCAACACTTTCTTTCCGTGGCAGTAGATAGGCTAAAGCATTGCCTTAGAGGGCTAAGGCAACGACCACGAATGCCACGCCCTTCCGGTGTTGCCTATTTGAAAAAAGGGAAAATACAACGCTTTTTCGATCTACGGCCACATAAAACTTGTGTCGAATTTGCCCACTTTTTTAGTAGTGGAAACAATTGCAATGATTTATCCTCATCACGATGAAATTTTTTAAGATTATTTTGTATACCCTAGTGATATCATTATATGCTCTTATGATTTATATCAAGATTCACCATGTTATGTTCACTTACTTTATACTGGTCATCGATTATAGTCTAAACTAACCCATTTATTATTTGTAATACTTATGTCAGATGAAGATGTTTCAGGTCATACCACTGTTTCAAATCTCGCAAATATCGCTCGAGATCTCCTTTGAGATCTCGTTTTGTGTTCCTTCCGAAACGAAACAGCAAATATCACTCTAAATCTCCTTTCGAATATATCGCACGAGATATTGCAGTATCGAACGATATATCGATCGAGACGAAATACTGGAATATCGTCCGAGATCTTAGTTTTTTTAGGTTAAAATTTAAATTTGTGCCTGAACTAGAACTATAATTAAAAAACTCAAATCTAGCCATATCAATCTTTTGTTATTTTACATTTTGCATGTTAAATGACTATATTGTATGTTCATATATGTTTTACAATGCTTATGATTTTCATATTCGTCTTTTTACATACATGTTACTTATGAAATTATGTATTTTATGGTCTATTTATGCTGAATTTTTTAATGTTTTGGATCCTTTTAATGTTTCCTGTCTAACAATATTCCCGTTTTAAGCATATAATGATTTAGAGTATGAATGATCGTTTACAAAATAAAGAATAATAAAGTTATTTTGCATTTTAAGTTACTATGTTTTTGATAGCATCCATAAAAATCATTTTGTTAAAATATCATTTTTGACGTATCATGTACCCCGAGATTGTTCTGATATGAACTTTTAGACCCGATATCAAAATCCGAGACAAACTCCCGAGTTAGACTCATCTCGTCCGAGATCTCCCCCGATACGAGATCGAGTCTATAAAATCACCGAGACGAAACACGGCCGATATCTGAGATTTAAAACCTTGAGTCATACCTCATGATGCTTTTAGGATGGATCTCATATCAGTGGATCAATATGTAGTAGTGTTTTCATCGTGTTTATATTTATGTATATATTGATGTCATGAAGCATCCAAAAGAGCCAGACTCATTTTATTGTACTTAATAGTATGTAGGATGTTGTTATGATATTGATCAATATGACCATATTTTGTCGTAGCATGCCTTGTATATATTCTATTTGCCTTACTTTGCATCAGTTCTATCATGTTGTATATATTTTGTGATCCATGATTGTTTATATCTCATTTATTTTGAACAACTATTTATAGCCTCCGTAATTTTGTTTAACGCCTAAATTGACTATGTTTATGTCTCTCTTAAATGAAAATAATAACACCTCAATCGACATATATCGTTGCTTGCTGAAAGTTAAATTCATGGATTGTCACTTCTAATCAGCCTTATGCTCTGCACTAACAGATAGTATTACCATATAATGCTCTTTGTCAGTGTAGGTCCTAGAGAGAGGTGCTATACTTCTCCATTTGTCTGTTTATTTTCTACATAAGATGAGTAGTTTGTTTGATAAATGTTTCCTACTAATAGCATCGAAAATTATGACATTGACTTATCCTCTAGAAGCCTCAAAAGATTGAATCGAGTAGCTCAATAAGGAAAGTCTTAAAAGGCCCGAATTTGAATCTCACACTTCGTATGTGTAAAAAAAAAGTTTTAACGCATGGAGCTATGTCAAAGTAACTTGATTAACCTCATTTATAATTAGAGTGGCATGGTCGAAGTCTATAAGTTGCTTTTCTTGGTGCATATTTTTCTGTTTCGATTGATATACGTTATGTTATGCTAACGGTGAAAGTAAATTGTTTGGGATAAGTTTAATGTACCCAAACTTATTAGGAGTTGTTGCTAAAACTCAATAAACCTAATTAAGTTTGGAGCCAAATATTAGAAGGCAATGGTATCCCCAAAACCATAAGGAATAGACAATTATTTATTGTATAAAAGAAAACATCATATATACAAGTAAATAAAACATGAAGAATAACAAGCACCTTGTCCAACTGATTAGTACACTTGGACATGATGCAAGAGGTCACAGGTTTGATTCTCATTCTGTGGGGTCAAATCTACTTGCCATATATTATGTTATATACCATCTAAACTTGTGTATATGATGTATTAAAAATTGAAAAATACGTGCTTGAAGAATTTTTCTAAATTGAACGGCATGTTGATGTGTATGGTTATGTTATAATTATTTAGTTGTTATTGGAATATTTTATTTTTTTCTTATTAATAAACACCGTGATATTTGTTATAAAAAAAGTGAGCTTAAAAGTGGAAAATAGGAAGAAGGACAAACTTAACAAAAAATTTGGTGAAAAATATGGAAAGTTTAGAATTTAGTGAGAAGGACAAATGATAGTGTAAATGGAAAAATGTTAGTGGGCCCCCTGAATTCCACGTTTAGTGTAAATGTGTCATTCTCCCTAATTTTGAAACTTCCCATGCTTTTCACCAAAAAATTTCCAAAGTTTTTCCTTTAAAAGAAAATCCTCAGCTTAAAATGTGTTAAGGAGGTTAGTTATGTAAAAAATATTTGAAAAAGAAAAATTATTAGTGTAAGTCCAGTTAATTTTCTCATTGAATGCTTTATGAATATTTCTTGATGCAGGTGCACATGCATCTATTGGAATTTCCAAATATTAGAACGAGACACTTTGACATGTTATTATGAAATTTTAAGTTAGTACTTGTTTAAGTAAATTGCATTACTTTAAAAAATGAAAAAGATAAATTTACTTGAAAAATAAGACTATTTTATGGAGTGCAGATTACTTTGAGAAGTAAACTATTTTTTCTTTTAAAAGTGACTTTTAGACAAGAAATAAAATTGTTTTCTTCGTTGAAAATTTTAAATAATGGTTGCAGCCATTAGGTATTAAGGAAAAGTTGGTACCGATAGTGAGGCAATGTCGAAACATTGTGTCTACAATCATTGAAATCATTGTCAGTTGGTGGAATGAATTGCTGAGATTAATAGAAAGAAAATGTTATCGTACTTATATAATTATGTGTTAGCTTGTTAATATATGCAAAGATATATTAGCATAAGAGTGTAGAATCTATTTATTTGAAAATAATTTGTTGTATCATCCTAGATATTTTCATGATTTGAACGGATGATATATGTCAGAATTGCCTCGCATGTTGTTAAGTTGAGAATAACGGTTTGAATAAATAGTCTTACATGACAAAATAAATTAGAGGAGTGGGATACAAATATGAGTTGGTAAGCATCTAAGATCACGGATTCATTTTGTTACAAGGATGTGTATGCCAACTCATATGCGTGCGCCCTGTATAGAAGGAGGAGAGCTTTGTTCCGGCCGTCGTTACATAACAGTGGTACCAGAGCTGAAGGTTACGAATTGGGCCATGCAGGCAATGTAGTCTCTCAAAAGATACTCGTAGGATGCGAGTCAAGGGAGAGACTGCTAGGATTGCATCGTATGTTGTTAAGGTAGGAATGACGGTTTGAATAAATTGTACCACATCATAAAATAAATCAGAGGAGTGAGATACAAATATGAGTTAGTAGACATGTAACATCAGGGATTCCTTTTGTTATAAGGATGTGTGTGCCAACTCATATGCATGTGCCCTATGCAGGAGGAGGGCTTTGTTCCGACCGTCGTTACATAACAATACAAACATATATATTTACAATGAATGTATTAAGAAATGAAATGCATGTATAAGTTTTCAAATTTAAAATGTTCTAAATGACGATGATATGAGTATAATGCTTTCTTTAGGCAATATTAATGGAAATACCAAATATTAGCAAAGTATGGTTATATTATGCAAAAAAAAAAGTTTGGAGGATCATGAATATAGATGGAATATTACCAATATTTAGGAAAAGTAAGAGCAACATAAATTCAAAATGGTGGTAGAAAGTGTTTTGAAAAATAATAATAATTATATAACATGTTTTAGGAGGATTTTGATGGATTTTTCTTTTGAAAGATATATTTATATACACACATCTATATATTTAAAGGGGATGGCTATTGGGACATAAAATTAGAGACAAATTCTGAATCATTGCATTTGTTTTTTATACGAAAGGTGAAATTCAAAGGAGATCTAATAGATTAGATTGTTTGTGTCTAAATTTGTGTTATCATTTTGTGTCTAATTAGACTTTCCTATATATATATATATATATATATATATATATATATATATATAGTGTTGCTAAGGGACATCTTGTTTTCATCTTTTTAATATCATTATTAAAAATACTGTAAAGTAGCAGACCATACTTTTCATATTACCAAATTTTTTAAAGGGCTACCAAATACTACAGCTTCCATTTATTTCGCACAACGAACAACCAATGACCAACACCATTTTATGCAGCGATCAACCATTGAATCAGTGGGTGATAACCGTGCAAAACGGTGCTGGTTGTCGTTGTTCGTCATGCAAAACAATTTTATGCAGTGGTTGATTGTCGTGTGAAATGCGTTTGGTATTAAGAAATACATAGAATTTATTGTTTTTATTATATTTATCATTGATATTATAAGGTAGAAACCTCAGTTCCCTTACCAACTAACTATATATGCCCTCATAATATGATGCTCAAGGATCATTGGCAATGTCAGATATGAGGTTTTAATAATGAGCACAAAACGTTTTTCAAATTCAACTTATGAGATGATGCTAAGGGCAACTCCAATGGATTCAATGTGCTGAATTTTCAACGCTGAATGTTAAAGAACGACCCAACGGTCAGGCGTCCAATTTATGTGCATCTGGCCTTAGGTTCCCATAAAATAGGCGCTTGATCCACTCTCCCTCTATAAAACCCCCCACCCCTCCCTTTTCCCCCCTCAAGATTCGTTTACAAATTTCTGTTTTTTTTTTCAAATTGAAAATTTAGACGAAATGTCGCTGCATCCAGCTAAGTTAGCTAGAAGAATAGTTTTTAAACATCTGCCGAAGCAAGCCGGACCATTACACGTTCATCCAACACCTGATATTACATTCATTGATCTTCGCATTCTGTATAAGCTTCTAGAGGGTTATCTACACAATTGTTGTTGGTCCTTGAAATTTTCTTCTTTCCTCTATTTTTTGATTGAATGTCTTTTAGACTCTTTGCACTATTAGAGCTCCATTTTGGATAACTAACAAGCAAGTCATATTGCAAACTAGTAATTATGAGGCTTTTTATTACCATTTTCTCTTGGTAGTTTCGAAAACTGATTACTCACCAATCTTTCCTATCAAAATATAAAAAAAGAATGAATGAATAATATATCAAAATTTTTAGAATAGACTTATAGTTCAGAAGCATACCAACCCTGCTACGCCACCCAACCCCGTGGATTTATCTTCCAAATTTTGTGTATTTGTGATTCGTAGAATTTTATTTATTGATTAATTTTTTCAAACGTACCAGTGATTGAAGATGTTGGACTTGTCTTCTTAATATACTTTTGATTATACAAAGACACTTTTTTTGCCCATAACGTTTATCCACTTTGATCAATTCCCTTAATAGAATCGTTAGAAAAACGATAGTAGATATATTGTAGATCCTTATCTTCTTCGCTACTACATGGAGTGGACAAATGAAAGCTTAGAGGAGCAGTTTGTGGACGAGTACTTTGATCGGGTTGTGAATGGAAAACCCAATCTTTCCTATAATTCATGGCTTCAGTACATGATTCAAATGGATGGGACTTTTTGATTTTGTTGAAGTTGAGAATATTTTGTTTGGGTATAAAAAATATGTTTGTTGTATTGAAGAAATGATTTAAATTTAAGGGAGTAGTTTAGGAGTATGCCCATTGCAACTTTAAAATATAACCGTTTATGGTCATTGTAAGTTGAAAATATTACCGTTTATAGCTGTTGGAGGAGGAAAAATCAACAAGTTTATAGCCATTGGGGTTTGCAACATGACTCAAGGGTTGGGGCTTAAGAATTCAGAATTATTCCCTGAACGTATCCATCGCTCATTTTTAGTGGCAGATTAATTTGTTTTGTTCCTAGAAATGGAACGGTTATCGAAGACAAGCTAGAGAAAAAGAAGAATCGAAAGGAAGATATACTTTCAACAAACAGGCTTCGCAATGCACTGAAGCAAAGTTCACGATCTGGGTTTTTGAGCAACGCCGGAATTAAGAGAAGAAGGCTATTCATTTCAAATAGAAGAAACTTTTAGATGCGGGATTTGACAACTGAGGTCAGCATAAAGTTTGGAGCTCGTTGCATAAACACTTAGATTTGTATCTCACGAAGTAGTGTTTCAACATGGGAAATGAGGCCTAGCCATGCAAACATGAGCGAATAATACGAACAAGTCACAAATTTGGGTCATAAATTGGAAAAACACGAAGGCTGAAATGAAATGGCTTGAGGTGCTTCAGGACCCCTGCATGGTATAGTACGTGAACAATTACAAATAGGAAGCGGATTTTTATTTCTTTAAACATTTGAGATAAAAGGTCGTAGTTGTAAAAATACTACTAGGAAGGGCATGGTAATAATCAAATCTGCTACCTTTTTACAAAAAAATTAGGTCTCCTTTCCATTGCACACGCGCCAGAAGACTGCATAAGAAAGGTCTTATGTGGGTGGTTACTATATCTAAAGAAGGGCGTGTGCTAACCCTTGAGTTAGCTGCTGTAAACAAGAATTTATCACTAGCAGCGGGTTTGTACATTTTTAGATTGCAATATTTGGGCTGGATTGGATATTTTTTTAACCTTATACTTAATGGGTTGTTCCGGTGGATTGCCAATATTATAGGGCAGTCCTTTGGTCTACCACATTTCCTCCATTCCCCACCTCCCACTAACTTTAATTAGTATTAATGAGAGGTGGAAAACAAAAAGACCAAAGAAGTGTTCCATTTTTAGATAGCTCGTTTTTATTTAAATAACTCAGTGGAAAAATAGAGAGAGTTAGTGGAAAGACAGAGAAATGAAAATGTGTGATAGAAATTAGGAGACTATAGGGAGTGATGCACTGTTTGACTACTATTTGGATACAAAATTGGATACAAACTGAGAGACATAAAGCCTGAACCGTAGGATCTTTTTGTCCTTATACGAGGGGTGAAATTTAGGAGGCGATCCAATGGAAATTTGAAAGTTTGAAGCAATCAACAAAAATTGCGTAAAAGGATGCAATATTTTGATATAATTTCTGATATGCCTGCAGTTTTTCAAATATTTATAGATTTTCCTGCATTTTTTCTGAAGCATGATTTTTTTTAATTGTTTTTAAAGCATTTTTTTGTACTTTTCCTATATGATTACAAAGATGATTATATATTGAATTAAGTTTTGAAGTTTGGTAATTTTTATGTTGATATTTGATGTTTTTTTTTTAAGATTTTCGTAAAACAAAGACTTAATTTACAAAGTCATAAGACAGAGAGATTTTGTGCATTTTAAAAATTAATAGGGACCTTAGCTGAACTATCCTTTTAATCATTTCCCATTTTAAGATAAGCATGATGGCATCGGTTAACTTCCTTATTGCACACGAGAACTCCTAATAGTTCTAGATTCGAATAACACAATTTAACCTTGCAATCGTTAATGATGCTATCTCATCCAATTGCTATACCAATGTCAACTGCCGATGAATAAGCTTAGGCATTGTCCCTCCTCCTCCCAATATGTCATTGAGGATCATGTCTAAGCTCCCCACTGATGAGCTTCGTGCCTTTATTTTTAATAGAATTAGAGGAATATGTTAGGTCAATTATGTATTTTGTTACAATACCTAACCTGATGGCCATTTTTGTTTAAAATGAAAGACGTTTTATTCCTATTATACACTTAATATAATGTTTCTACTATATGCTAAATATAATGTATTATATTAAATACAAAATATATTAATAAAAGGTCCATAAATAACATGTTTTTCTACGGTAGTTGCAAAATGGTGTAATATTAAGTAATTTATTACAATAAATATAAATATGCTATTTTAAATGTTCCTAGTCAAGACATCAACATTAGATATAGATTTGTCCATTGAGATTAAAGTTTGTAACGTTTTCCAAATATAGCATAGTTTATTACATATGATTGTTGGGGCACCAACATGTTAGGCGTTGATAGTTATTAGACAACTACGAAACTACTCCCTTGGATAGCTTTCTATTAGTTAATATGACCAAGGTTAAACAAAATATATCGATGTGACTAGTTTACATAGTTATCTTGATTTGAGAATACTTTGGTCCTCAATATGAAAGCCCCGATTTAATTATAATCAAATAATAGCACGTCGTTCATCGAGTGTTTATGTATGAGTCAAGTGAAAATATTGTAAGTGAAATACTATTCAAAAGAGGATCTGTCTCCTCAATTATATGGAGTAAGCATCTCGGTCAAACTAAAATTAAGTCCGAAGTCAAAGTCTTTAGTCAAGCCATTTCGGTTAATAATAATTATTACTACTAAACCAATGGATTTTTGCTTAGAATATAGAGTTGAATATGAATGATATTGGAATTTTGACCACTGTAAAATTCCATAAGTTCAATGTGATACTGTTTTGATGAAGAAAATTGTTGTAAATTAATGTAATAACCGAGTGATGTTTACTAGTACAAAATTGAATTTTGATCAAAACCAATTAAGTTATAAATTTAACCCAAATAGGAACATTCCTGCTATGTGAAATGGGAATATCAATATTCAAAAAGTTCGATGTTAATCACTAATTCCATTGACAGTAGATGAGTTACATAATAAGAATGAAAAATTCTCTTTAGACTAAATAATTTATATTAGCTTACATTTTTTTATAAATTAATTAAACTAATTAATATTTATGAAATATTAATTATAAAATTTTGAATATAATTTAAGAATCAAATGTTATTGTATGTATATACTTATGATAGTTTCCAGTATATCAATCAATAAGCAATAGCGATAAGCAATTAAATTAGATGTGGTTGATAATAATTATTTAGGCTTAAATGGGTTGTTAGCCTATGATGTAAGGATGATATTTTTTTTAGTAACAACATGGCATATAGGGGCAGATAAAATGCTAAGGGATTTCAAAAAAGATTGCCTAAATATAGTGAGAATTGGCATGGGATAAGATCCATATTTCTCTCTAGAGGAGTTATCTAAAAGGGAAAACTTTGTACAAATAAATAAATAAGTTGAATGCCATCAAATTTTATTTTTGAGCTAAATGACGAAAAGTTAGTTATAATTAGAGTTGTACTCAGAAGAACTAATTTTTGCATCAACATTGCCCTCCATAACATGTCTTTCATTGGAATACGTGTTTTGGATACTCCAAAAATCTATAGAAAGCCAAAGACATTCAAATAGAAATCCAACATTCAAAGATCAGAACTCCATAATTGTGCCCAATCATAATAATAAAAAACCAGAAATTCATGGTGCATCGGGTCATATTAACAGAAAAACATGATTGTGCTGGATCACATAAATAGATAATCGGTAATCTACAAATCCTATGAAATCCATGATCTCTCCAGATCGTATTATGAGAGAAATCCAAATGTAAGAAATCCATGGCCCTGCCAGACCTATCCAATGTGAGTATCATCTATACCTACAATAAACAAAGCGAACTACTTTGCCAAGTCCCGACAGAACCGTTCATCCCCTTCAAGCATAACCCATGCTTTGAAATCCATAATTAGCATAGTCCATACTCGAATCACGACCGAATAATCTTGTCAAATCCTGGCAAGACATTCCTAGCCCTTCAATCAAATTCCATGCTTGGAAATCCACGTCAAGTACAGTCCATACCCAGGCCATAACCAAGTGATCCTACCAAATCTTGACAAGACAACCCCATCCCTCAAGCATAGTTCATGCTTGGAAATCCATTTATTAAATTTTAAGTTTGAAATTTCATTTTCAATTTCATACTTTACGTGCATAATCCATACAAGTGAACTAATTTTGCAAAAGTTGAATAGTTCATAATTTTTTCAAAACCAAAACAAACACAATGGTTTATCATTGGACGCAGAGTATGCCTAGAAGTATTATCCTAACCTCGTATATAAGTAAGCCAACTTAGCCTTTTCCAATTACAAATTTATTACTTTATAAAGGAGGATGGTCTATTGTCAGGTACGGAGCATGCCTAGGGATTAAGCCTTAATCTCGTACATGGATGGGCCGAAATAGCCATCCAAAACCAAAAGTTGAAATCCAAAAAAAAGCCAAATATCCACAAGTATAGAAAATTCTAAATCAGTTGGTTATCAATCCACGTGAGCCTGATCCTGACTCATTCTTATTCTGAAGGGCAGTGGGTGGTTGTGCTGGTTCTGCCGTTGTAGCCCGATTCCTAACATACCGTGCCAGCTTTCCTCGTTTGACACATTCATCGGTTATATCTAGCAGATGCCTGCATTCGTTTGTTGTATGGCCATCTAGCTCATGAAACAAGAAGTGCTTTCCAGACTCTCGTTCTTTCTGTGTGGGATCTCTCTTGGGAGGGTTTTTGAAAGAATATATCTCAAAAACAAGTATGGAATTGAACTACTAACTACATTCAAATCCGAACTGTTTAACTTTAGTGCTACAATGTTAAAAAAAACAAGTATTTCTCATCCAATAATAACACAAAAACTATTATATATCGATTTTAGATTAAGGTAATAACATATGACGTTCAATAATAATCGTAAATCTACTACTGAATATACATTACCATCAATTCATTATTCTATGTAAAATATTGTAATGTAAAAGATATTAATCATATATACTAGAATAACCGCACATATCTTGTGACACCCCACGTCCGTCAATGTCACTCATTAAGAGAATGCTTTAAGTTTCATGAAGCATTATAAGTAAACAGAAACAAAAACATTACAAGACATATAATAATAAATAGCAGCGAAATTTAAAATTTTATTAAGTAGAAAACATCGTAGTTCAAAACATGGTTACATCATATGTCTGAAATGCATAAAACCCAGTACATCATTAAAACTTCTGTCTTGTACTTAAAATATCAGAGTACAATAATAAAAGAAGCATAATCCCAAAACATAGCCATAGTAGAGAGATATGAAATCAAGCAGTAATCTAAGCAGCTCCAAGCAGGATGAAAGCAGAATCCTGATCAAGCTTGGGTATTCCCACCTTGAGAACTTGGTGGAGAAACAGAAGAGAAAGAAGAGGAAACAAAATGGGTCAGACATAAAGTCTAGCGAGTCCAGTTACATTTAGCATATAAATAAGTAAAAATATCATGACAGGCATATAAAGTGGATAAGAGAGATAACATCATAAAAGGAAGGTATGACAGCTAAACAGGATAAACATGATAGAATGTACTACGCTTCTCTTGTACTTTATCTTTATCTGCACCAATACTAGTATAACCAAAATGAGATGATCCCAATAAGTATAAGATGGTAGACTTAGGCGTACTTCTAGTGAGAGGTTTAACACCATACAATCAATAGGTAGCACAACATACCAAAGTTACCCCTAAGGATAATAACGGGCTCCTAAACATACCAGAGTCTAGATGTACCCTAATTACTACCCCAATCGATCGACTCCCTACTCCGTAGATACCCTATGCTGGCCCCACGGTAGGATGTATCACTTCCTAAAGTGGCAACCGTTCGTTTTCAAGATGTGCACAACCATATCTACTGATATCACGGCGTCTAAACCGCCTCTAGTGAACCCATGCACGCACATGACCCCATCGGAACGCGCTGCCCACACCACCCCTTCATTTGGATCTCTTACAATCAACCCAGTAAGCGTGCCCCGACTCCGACCTAGTTTGGAGTACTCGTTTGATACCTATATATGGGTTACTGACTGAAACGGGTCCCACACACAAGATGATACAAGCTTCCCCCTATGCTTGCATCCCCACTAGGTTTTCCACAGGTTATGCCATACCAGAGTAAAATATTGCATAACCCCACAGGTTAATTTTTTGGGCCTATATATAAATATTATCCACCAACCCAAGATTTACTTAACTCACCCACTGTTTCAAACAAGTTTACTTAACCCCTACTCAAGTTAACATGTTCATACAATCCCTATGGATTCAACCAGGTTAAGTATTCGTTTTTATTTCCATATATTCATTTATGGTTATAATGCGCTAGACCTTCCACATTGAGCCTACAACTTGTGGATGCTGGTATGTCGGGCGGGTCTGGGCAGACTTCTTCCACAAGTCAGACTTAACCTCATGTCTTAGCACGTCACGTGTTTATGCACTTAGACCCCTCACATTAGGTTCACCACTTGTGGTCGCTGGATATGCTGGTTAGTTATAGGCAGACTTCCACCACAAGTGTAATCTAACCTCGTGTCTAAGCGCGGTTATAGTTTATAATTACTGTAATTCTAAGCATTTCCATTATTAACCAATATTCCTATGTCATTATAGGTTTTCATGCCCCGTTCCCAAGTCATGTTCATAATGAACCATATGCCCCTAATTAAGGTCTTTAATCACAATTGTGGTTTATGCCCCAAATCCACATTCATGTATTACATTCAATTTATGCCCAAATTTCCGAATACAAGTTATGCCCTAATTTTAACGCTTTCCCCTCGTTCTCAATTTTACGCGTTCGCATATTTCAGCAGCATGCCTAGGCTCGAAGGTAGCCTGGCTATAAAAATAAAAGGGAAAATAAGAAGGGAAGAGGATAGAAATGAACATAATAACGAGATTGACATATAATGGCAGAAATAGGCATAACAACTAATAAACATACAGTGACAAAGTTGGGCATAATGTCAAGATTGGCATATTGGAACAGATCTAATGAACATGTGATAATAGAACTGATTAAGTATAGTGTCATGGTCATAAACAGGCATGATGAGATCTAATTAGTGAATAGATATACAAATAATGGCAGATCTGACACGATAAATAGGCATAGACTTAGATCTAGTTCATAGTCACGTCAGAATAACTTAGATACATGGGTTATAGCATATCTGATATGATTCAAATAGTCACAGACTTAGATCCAAGTTATAGTCATGTCAAGATTAACTTTTAAGTATTTAGATCTAAAATTAACGTAGACTCACTATGATTGGATATAGAAAATAAAAGAAAGATTACAGATATTGAATCACAGATCTCTAAACTTGAATGACTTGATTGCTGAAGAAGAAAAGGCTTGATTTAATCTGGGCAGAGGCAACATCTAGTCCTCCATTGATTTTTTATAATGAATAAAACAATGAGAATGGGGTCATATATATAGCCGTCAGAAAACCCTAAAAACTACCCAGATCTACGAGGGGGTCGACCCCCACTTGGTGTGTCGACCCAGGGGTCGACACCCCCCTTATGGGGTCGACCCATGGGTCGACACCCATAGGTGGGAAATTTCCCGCTCCCCCGTTTTCTGCTTGAATTTGAACTGTTTTCAATTTCTAGACTTATTATATATATATATTCTTCTTATGCGTATACAAACTTTAAACCTTAATACCTTCTTCATACATGTCCGTTTTATGCAAACCTGGTGTCTATTTTAACTGAAATTCCGAGACGAACGCAATGGCGGTGTCCATTTCCCTTAATTCTGAATATTTAATTAATTATTCTTTAATTTATCAACTTTAGCGTTGTTAAAATTACAGGGTGTTACATTCTCCCCTACTCAAAGGATTATTCCCTGAAATCTCCAAGTTAAGAAGAATGTAAATCCTAACATCCACATCCATCTACTCATCCACTAATCATAGGCATCCATTGTCCTTAATATTTCTAATGCTTATATGAACATATGCAAAGGTGTGTGTATATGTCCTTATACTAATGCGAAAGATCAAGCGGTCTACTGATTCAGTTGACCTCCTTAATGCAATGTATGTTAGTGCCATGAATCCATCATGCATACAAATAATCCTATTATAACATGTAAGTTTTATATGTGTGCACAATCATTCATCCAAATGCGGCATCCATATGATGATACATCCATTTCCATCCATAAAAGAAGAAAAAATAATGCATACATTTATATGCGTATGAGAGTGATTGAGCTGATCTAGTGCCTAATGTGTGTGTATATGCATCCACGCGCAACCACTAGCAAACACTTGCATCCACTTGTATCCATCAAACATAACATGTATCAAAGACATGTTTACATTCATGGGATTCCCACCTAAAGGTCGAAGATTTGATCGATAGGATATACTTAAATGATAGAAACAAGCATAAATAAAAGCTTTGGATAGGAAGTTAAGAACATACCCTTGAAAAGAAAAGGGTACGAAGCGCGAATCTTGTCTTCGGTCTCCCAAGTTGCATTCTCTTGGTTGTCTCCCCATTGAACTTTCATCAAATTGACTTCTTTGTTGCGTAACTTCTTAACTTTTGATCCAAGAATATGGGTAGGAACTCGTCTAACTGTCGCCTCCCATTCCACCTCTACTTCCTCCAATATACTCGGCTTAACTACTTCTGCGGTATCACGCAAGCACTTCCGCAAATGAGAAATGTAAAAAACATCATGAACACTGGATAGTCTTTCTGGTAGCTTTACTATATAGGCCATTTGACTGATCCCTTCTTTTATGGGAAACGACCCTACAAATCTTAGTGCCAATTTCCCTAAAGATCCAAAGCGAACCACATTCCTTAATGGTGATACCTTAATGAAAACCATGTCTCCCACCTCAAATTCAATGTCAGTCCTTCTCTTGTCTGCATAGGATTTTTGCCTACCCTTAGCGGCCTTCATTCGCCGTCTAATAAGAACAACCTTTTTGGAAGTTTCTCTAACCATATCCAGTCCAAGTAGAAGTCTATCTGTAGATCCCCACCAACAAGTCGTTGATCTATAGGGTCGTCCGTACAATGCTTCGAAGAGTGCCATGCCAATGCTAGCTTGATAACTGTTGTTGTAGGCGAACTCTACTAAAGGAAGGTGCTCTTCCCAAGTCCCTCCGAAGTCTAGGATACACAGTCTTAAAAGATCCTTAAGAACTCCATTCACCCTTTCCGTCTGTCTATCGGTCTAAGGGTGATAAGCGGTGTTCAAACACAACTGTGTACCTAATTCTTCTTGCAAGCTCCTCCAAAATTCACTGGTGAAAATGAGGTTGCGATCACTTACGATACTAGAAGGTACTCCATGAAGATGGACTATCTTATGAATGTAAATTGCTGCCAACTACAATGCCATCCTCTTACTCTTAACTGGAATGAAATGAGCGCTCTTAGTAATGTCTACTACAACCCAAATACTGGTGTTGCCCTTCCTTGATCTAGGCAAAACATCGATGAAATCCATAGAGATGCTCTCCCACTTCCACTGTGGAACCTCCAAAGGATGAAGTAAACCACCTGCCTTCTTTTACTCAGATTTGACTTGCTGGCAAATCAAACATTGAGAAACAAACTTCGCAACATCTTTCTTCATCCCAACCCAAAAGAAAACCCTCTTCCTATCTCTATACATCTTATCACCACATGGATGAATAGTCATCTTAGAATGATGGGCTTCCTCTAGGACTATCTTTAACAGACTCCCAACTCGGGGAACACAAAGCCTTCCATCTCGTCGCAACCACCCTCTATCATCTATGGAATATCTACTGAGGTGACTAGAAGTTTCCCCTTTACTGAGCCTATCCAAGATGTCTGAAATCTTGGATCCTCTCGCTGCGAAGCGCCTATCTGATCCATAAGAGTAGGTCGCACCTCCAGTGATGCTAATAAGACGACAAAAGCTCAGTGGAGTGTCTAAAGTCAAAAGTTGATATAAACTCCAAGCTTTTCCTCTCCATAAACAGAGGACTTAAGGCCATCCTCTGCCTACTCAATGCATCTGCCACCATATTACCCTTGCCAGGGGTATAAGAAATCTCAAAGTCATAAGATGCTAGGAACTCCATCCACCTTTGTTGCTTTAAATTGAGATCCTTTTGTGAGAACAAGTACTTGAGAGATTTATGATCTGTGTACAACTCGAACTTCTCTCCAAGAAAATAATGGTGCCACGTCTTAAGCGCGAATACTATGGCAGCTAGCTCTAAATCATGGGTAGGATAGTTCTTCTCATGAACTCTTAGCTGTCTACCTCCATAACATACTACCCTTCCCTCTAACATTAGAACCACACCAAGCCATGTACCACATGCATCAGTGTATACCGTAAACACTTTGTTCCCATCGGGCAAGGTTAAGACTAGAGCTGTTGTCAGAGCCCTCTTCAATCATTGGAAAGCAACATCACAATCTATATCCCACGAAAACGTCATATTCTTCTTCGTCAGCCTGGTGAGTGGGGTTGATATTTTTGCGAAGTCCTTAATGAACTTCCTATAATAGCCTTCCAATCCGAGAAAGCTTCTCACCTTCGTTGCATTCTTTGGGATTTGCCAATCTTGAACTACAACTACCTTAGCGGGATCTGCTGCTATCCCATCTTTAGAGATCACATGCCCTAGAAATCTCACCTCTTTTCTCCAAAAATGGCATTTGGAGAATTTCGCCTTAAGTTGATGCACACGTAGAGTTTTCAAAACCTCCCTTATATGTAAGGCATGCTCTTCCTCGCTCTTCGAGAAAATTAAGATGTCATCAACAAAGACCACAACAAACTTATTTAGAAACTCCTGAAACACCCTACTCATCAGATCAACAAAATAGGCGGGTGCATTCGTCAACCCAAAAGGCATAACGAGCCATTCGAAGAAACCATCTGGAGTCCTAAAAGCGGTCTTATCTATACTGTTCTCGGCCACCCTCAACTGATGAAACCCCATTGCCAAGTCTAACTAAGAGAAAACTGATGCACTAACAAGCTGGCCAAACAGATCATCTATCCTCGGGGGGTGGGTGTCTGTTCTTCTTGGTGAGTTTATTCAACTCCATATAGTCTATTCATAAGCGAAGCGAACCGTCCGCCTTAGTTGCGAATTCCACTGGAGCACCCCATTCATATATGCTTCCCTTAATAAACCCTTTCTCAAGTAGCTCCTCTACTTGTTTGCTAAGCTCCCTTCTTTTCCTTGGAGCCATATGGCGCACATGCAATGCAACTGGTTTTACATTGTCCACCAAGTATATATGAAAATCGATCTTGCGCCTCAGAGATAATCCCCGAACCTCATCAAAAACATCAGGAAACTCACGAACTACTGGTACAGATCACAGATCATCGATAGATACATCATGTGACTCTAGGAAACTAAACATGACAAACCCCTTTGGGTCACAAGAAATCTCGAGGGTCCTCCCATGGAAAGTCAAAAGTCTAACGACCCTCCTCTCACAATCCAGAATGGCACCATACATGGCTAGCCAATCCATCCTTAGAATCAATCTATAGCCCATGAGACCAAGCACATATGTGTTGCATTCAAATTCGATGCCTGACACAGATATCCACCAACCCCGACAAATCATGGACAAATGAGCCGTACTACCAATGGGGTTTGAGACAACAATGGGATCCACTACCATACTATAACTAAGGTGTAGAGACTCAACCACAAAATCAGATATAAAAGAATGTGAAGTGCCAGAATCAAAAAGAGTCCTAACTGGATGATTGGAAAGAGAAATCAAACCTTGATCGGAAACTTTCTTACCTCGATCTGGAGCATTGGTCACGAGAGCATGCACCTGCCCTTCAAAAGCTCCTGCCCTTTGACCTATTCCTTGCTTCTTCGGGCACTCCTTAGAAAAGTGTCCGACCTCTCCACAATTGAAGCAAGCATTCTTCCTTCTTTTGTAGTCCTTTACCAAGTGACCCTCACATCCACAATTATGGAACTTTCTCTTATCCTTAGCTTTGTCGTTCTTTCTACCCTTCTTTTGTTGTTGTTGTTGTCCCTTCTTTGGCCATACTTTCTTATTTTGTGTTTCCTCCACCTTAGTTTCTTTCTTGTCACCTTTATCTTCCTCATGCATCAATGCCATATCAACGAGCCTTTCAAAAGTTGCTTCCATCGGAATATGAGACATAGCTAACCCATGGAGGGGTTCATTCAGCCCTTTAGAAAACCGTAAAGCTTTCTTATGCGGGGTATCCACTAGCTCCAACCCAAACCTCGCCAGTTGATTGAATTTGTTGACATACTCTTTGACAGTCATACCTCCTTGCTTGAGTGCCAGTAACCTTTCCATTTGCATAATTTTCTTAACTTGAGAAAGAAACTTCGTTTCAAACTTGTACCGAAAATCATCCCAAGTCTCCACTGGACGCCCTGCTTGTGTCACTTCCTACCAGAATGAAGCCTCATCTTTCAGCAGCCAAGTGGCTAACTGAATCTTCCTACGATCGTCAACTTCGAAAATTCCAAACAAGTCTGCCGTCTCTTTAAGCCAATTCCTTACTTCTACGAAAGTTTCGGTTCCTCGGAATGGCTTTCCACCCGTAGCACATAAATCTTTGCAGATTTTAGAGAAATTATATGCTCGCGGAGGAGGAGGATGAGGAACAACGGGTGTAGCTAGGGGAGGAATGTCTGTTGGACCACCGGCAAGCGCCTTTGCCTCTAGATACCTACGAAACTAGTCGGGTATCGTAATGCCATCAGGAATATTAGGTTCCCCAGACATGCTGAAAAGAAAAGAGAAGGGATTCAGACATAGAATCAAAAGTTATTACCTATGGCTTTGGGGAAAATGTTTTTGAAAACAGACTTTTCTTTTGAAAATGCTTTCTTTTTTAAAACCGTTTTGAAAACAATTTTCAAAATCTTTTATCCGATCTGGTAACCTTCAGCTCTGATACCAAGTGTGACACCCCACGTCCGTTAATGTCACTCATTAAGAGAATGCATTATGTTTCGTGAAGCGTTATAGGTAAACAGAAACATTACAAGACAGCTAATAAATAGCAGCAGAATTTAAAATTTTATTAAGCAGAAAACATCGTAGTTCAAAACATGGTTACATCATATGCCTGAAGTGCATAAAACCCAGTACATCATTGAAACTTCTGTCTTATACTTAAAATATCAGAGTACAACAATAAAAGAAGCATAATCCTCAAAACATAGCCATAGTAGAGAGATATGAAATCAAGCAGTACATCTAAGCAGCTACAAGCAGGATGGAAGCAAAATCCTGATCAAGCTTGAGTATTCCCACCCTGAGAACCTGGGGGGGGGGGATCGAAAGAGAAAGAAGAGCAAACAAAATGGGTTAGACATAAAATATGGCGAGTCCGATTACTTTTAGCATATAAATAAGTAAAAGTATCATTACATGTGTATAAAGTGGATAAGAGAGATAACATCATAAAAGGCAGGTATGACAAGCAAACAGGATAAACATGATAGAAGTATTTCGCTTCTCTAGTACTTTCTCTTTCTCCGCACCAATACTAGTATAACCAAAATGAGATGATCCCAACAACTATAAGATGGTAGACTTAGGCGTACTTCTAGTGAGAGGTTTAACCCCATACAATCAATAGACAGCCCAACATACCGGAGTTACCCCAAAGGATAATAACGGGCTCCTAAACATACCAGAGTCTAGATGTACCCTAATTACTACCCCAACTGATTGACTCCCTACTCCATAGATACCCTGTGCTAGCCCTACAGTAGGATGTATCACTTCCTAAAGCGGCAACCCTTCGTTTTCAGGATGTGCACAACCATATCTACTAATGTCACGACATCTAAACTTCCTCTGTCAGACCCATGCATGCACATGACCCCGTCAGAACGTGCCGCCCACACCACTCCTTCTTTTGGATCTCTTACAATCAGGCCAGTAAGTGTGCCCCGACTCCAACCAAGTTCAGAGTACTCGTTTGATACTTATACAAGGGTTTGATACAAGCTTCCACCTATGCTTGCATCCCCATTAGGTTTTCCACAGGTTATGCCATACCAGAGTAAAACATTGCATAACCCCATAGGTTAAGTTTGTGGGCCTATACATAAATATTACCCACCAACCCAAGATTTACTTAACCCACCCAATGTTTCAAA
This sequence comes from Allium sativum, assembly GCA_030737875.1. NCBI lineage: Eukaryota > Viridiplantae > Streptophyta > Magnoliopsida > Asparagales > Amaryllidaceae > Allium > Allium sativum. The sequence goes on from CM060920.1 coordinate 649,024,519, forward strand.
CATGTTTACTTAACCCCTACTCAAGTTAACATGTTCATACAATCCTTATGGATTCAACCAGGTTAAGTATTCATTTTTATTTCCAAATATTCGTTTATGGTTATAATGCACTAGACTTCCAACATTAAGCTTACAACTTGTGGATGTTGGATATGCCGGGCAGGTGCGGGCAGACTTCTTCCACAAGTCGGACTTAACCTCATGTCTTAGCACGTCACGTGTTTATGCACTTAGACCCCGCACATTAGGTTCACCGCATGTGGTCGCTGGATATGCCGGTTGGTTTCAGGCAGACTTCCACCACAAGTGTAATCTAACCTCGTGTCTAAGCGCAGTTGTAGTTTCTAATTACTGTAATTCTAGGCATTTCCATTATTAACCAATTATTCTTATGTCATTATAGATTTTCATGCCCCTTTCCCAAGTCATGTTCATAACGAACCATATGCCCCAAATTAAGGTCTTTAATCACAATTGTGGTTTATGCCCCAAATCCACATTCATGTATTACATTCAATTTATGCCCAAATTTCCCAATGCAAGTTATGCCCCAATTTTAACGTTTTCCCCTCATTCCCAATTTTACGCGTTCGCATATTTTAGCGGCATGCCTAGGCTCAAAGGTAGCCTGGCTATAGAAATAAATGGGAAAAGAAGAAGGGAAGAGGATAGAAATGAACATAATAACGAGATTGACATATAATGGCAGAAATAGGCATAGCAACTAATAAACATATAGTGACAAAGTTGGGATAATGACAAGAAAGGCATATAGGAACAGATCTAATGAACATGTGATAATAGAACTGATTAGACATAGTGTCATGGTCATAAACAGGCATGATGAGATCTAATTAGTGAATTAAATATACAGATAATGGCAGAACTGACATGAGAAATAGGCTAAGATCTAGTTCATAGTCACGTCAGAATAACTTAGATACACAGGTTATAACAAATCTGATATGATTCAAAAAGTCATAGGCTTAGATCCAAGTTATATTCATGTCAAGATTAACTTTTTAAGTATTTAGATCTAAAATTAACGTAGGCTCACTATGATTGGATATAGAAAATAGAAGAAAGATTGCAGATATTGAATCACAGATCTCTAAACTTGAATGACTTGATTGCTGAAGAAGAAAAGGCTTGATTTAATCTGGGCAGAGGCACCATCTAGTCGTCCATTATTTTTTTAGAATGAATAAAATAAAGAGAATGATGTCATATATATAGCCGTCAGAAAACCCTAAAATTTGCCCAGATCTACGAGGGGGTCGACACCCCCATGGCGTGTCGACCCACGGGTCGACACCCACTTATAGGGTCGACACCCATGGGCGTGAAATTTCCCGCTCCCCTTTTTCTGCTCGAATCTGAACTGTTTTGAATTTCTAGACTTATTTTATTCATATATATTCTTCTTATGCATATATAAACTTTAAACCTTAATAACTTCTTCATACATTTCCTGTTTTATGCAAACCAGGTGTCTATTTTGACCAGAATTCCGAGAAGAACGCAATGGAGGTGTCCATTTCACTTAATTCTTAATATTTAATTAATTATTCTTTAATTTATCATCTTTAGCATTGATAAAATTACGGGGTGTTACATATCTAGTAGCTAAAGATTTTTATTTTTTGTTATATTTAAAAATGGAATAAATGGATGTGTGTTGCAAAGGTAAAATTGTTGGTGATTACAATATTTTTATTTCATGCTGATTGTGTTAGTGTCAAACTAATCATAAAATTCAATTGCTAGAAAATCAAGTAAAGGTGGTTGCAGTCTCGTAGTGAAATTCCATTAATGAATAGGGGTGTTTCTAACACCCCTCTTGAAAAGTTAACACAAATATCTTTTAACATAATGGTTAGTTTGTGGTGTTGCTTCCTAGAAGGTTAGGGGTTCGAATCGTTCAGTTGTCTCATTTGGTATCAGAACCTATACCCAGTTAGAATTGTGTGTGTAATGCTGTAGATGTCAGTCGGTGTGGTACTGATGTGGGTTACATGCACAACGTCTGGGTGGTGAGTGATATGAGCCAAAGAGGACGTTGGGCTCTTAAAGGGGGGTATTATTTAACACCGCTCTTGAAAATTTAATACAAAGATCTTTTATCACAGTGGTTAGCATGTGGTATTGCTTCCCGAGAGGTTAGGGGTTAGTGTGTGGCGATTGTACGTAGGAGATGGAGGAGAGTGTGAGGGAGGCGTATCCAGAACTCTTCAAATGGTATGTCTCATTTTTCGCATTTACTTGCATTATCGTACCTTATGCTATTAGATTCTGCATGTTAGGCTAGGACATTGATGGCATGGGTTGTTGGATTTTAGATTACATGTTAGATTGCTTGCACATGGTTGGTAAGCATGCAGGATGTTGTGTTTTCTAGTGCTTGTTTTGGGATTTCGGCGGTGATATTTCTAAAGGGGGGAACGTAACATATGTGGTTAGTTAGGATGTTTTGCACGTCTATGATTTTTACCGGTTTGTTTTGTAACCATTTTACCCCATGAGTATCTTATTTTGGCCGCATCTTTTGATTGGTGCAGAATTAGATGCTCATACCAGTGCCATTTGAAAATTTTAATAGGTGGTAGTTCTGTAGAGTGGTTACATTGACGATTTGGTGAAGGGGTTTGGGAGATACAACATTCTTAAGTTTTCTGGACTGTTGAACAGACTGTTAGGCAGATTATTTGGTCAACTAGGAAGACCCATTAGGGTTTAAGGCTGTTGGTAAAAATACAAGGCTGTAGAGATTAATTAGGGTTCTCCATTCATTTGCCTAACAGTCAAAGAACTATGATTCACTATTTCTTCCTCCAAAATCTCAAAATACACATCCAAATAACTTCTAATCTCCTCGAAACTTCTAAAAGAGATTAGATCTTCATTGATTTATATACTTTGCATCATTTAGAGGCTATTTACATCATTTCCTTGCTGGCCTAAATCAGTTTTGCATTGATTCTCATCAAATATATTGATTTTTGAGTGATTTAGATCTCTCACTATGCTACCATATGCTTAGATTCATCATTTTTATAATGTTTACATGTTAGATCACATCGGATGATGATCAAAAATGTCAAAACCCCCTTTTTTGAAACTTAGGGATAATTAAAACTAGTGAAAATGGATTAAAATGATAAGTTAGATTCATTTACATGTAGATATGTACCTACTCTAATGATTGTTTCATGATTTTTAATAAACTCGGGTGTTGGGATATGCTGGTCGATTCATATGTTTTTTTTTGAATAGTTGTAATCGTTGTTTGGATGTTTTGTTGGATTTTGAATGTTAGTATCAAAAAAATTAGGTGTTGGAATGAAGAATTGAGCACATAAAAATCAAAGATCGTCGGAATCACATGAAATTTGGGGGTTGAGCTTCGAAAGGCAACGAGAAAGTTCCCAAAAAATTTGAGGTCGAAATGTGCTAAGTACATATATTGGTACCGATCCATGGGCCATGGACCCGCACCATCCATGGAGAAGTTTCATTTCAACTCCAAAATGTTTGTGCTGGCTCAAGGGATGATTTCATAGTCACGGGTGAATTCTAATGTCAAATAGAGTTGGCATGCCACGTGAATTTTTTTTTAAGTCATGGACCGACAAGGAATCATCCGAATGCGGCATGGACCAGTAGTAAATTGGAGCCTAGGGAAGATGTGCTTCGAGGATCCAAAGTTTAACCAAAAATAGGCTAAGTATGTGGACCGATGTCCATATGTGAGGGATCAATACCGGTCCATCAGGATGAACCTAATGGGCGAGCAATTCATATGTTGGGAAGGGGAGGCTTCTTGGAGCATGCTAATGGTCTTGGTTTGGCAGTTACTGCTATGGATTGAGAGTTATAGCATGATTGAGAAATAAGCTCTTTGATGGGGACTAGGATGGAGAGTAGGTCGAAAGAGAAGTATGACTAGTACGTGGGGAACGTAGCTATTGATATAGAAGTAGTTCGTGGCGAACGAGATTATGGATATAGCTCGTGGTGAACGACGCTGTAAAGGTAAAGTGATCTGTTGTAGCGGAGCTTCAAGATAATGGGTTAGCTGAGGGGAGCTCAAGCTTAAGAATTACAGAAGGGATTTACTCTGCTATTGATTAGACAATGAACCATTGATAGCTCGAAGTGTTCTAGTAGAGCTCAAAGCAGGGGTATTATGGGGACGTCCATTAGGATTTAGTAGGATAAGGTAACATGGGTGGTGAATTTAGGTCAGCGAGGCACGCGTTGGCAAAGTACAGAGTTTCTGCTAGAACCGAGATTTTCCATTAGTCCCTGAATGATTATATCATATGAGTATCAACGTATTCACGACTTTAGAATGTGATAGTTAAGATTTGGATGATGGTTGTTATGATTGTGATCACTTACACTTTCACCGTTTGGGTAGACTAACACCTGTAGGGCTTAGAGAAGATAGGGAATGAGAGCCGGGAGATCTAGATAGATTCTCTCATATTGTGACTTCACCCACTCCTCATGACTATTGCTTTATGTAGCACTATTTCTTCAAGTATCATATATTATCATATTATAATGTGCCGACTCTTTGGTAGCAGGGACATGTCAGTTATGAGATTTAACATATTTGTTACATATGTTGTAATATAACTTTTTATTGATTTTATCGCTCGCACCAGACTATTGTCTGACCAGAGGTTTTATGTTTCCTTCTTATTATCTTGGATACTCATCGACGATGCTGATGAGTAAACTAGATAGCTTGTCAGGTTATACGAAGTGTCAGGCCGGGGATGTGCTTGAAGGAGCAATAGCGTATACTTACTAGTATATATTGCTTTCCACTTATGAGTGTACTCTGAGGGATGTAGTGAGAACTACAAGACACAAAATACATATTGTTCCCTTCTTCCCTATTTCGTTTTTTAACCCAAATTACTCCAAATCCTTTTCCCAATTCTGAAATTTGCCACTGGCCGCCTGTTTTTCGCCTCTACCCTCTCCAACGTCAGAAAGGATCTCTCTCCTCCTGTTAATCCAGTTTAAAACTTCCAACTAAAATACAGTAAAGCATGTGGTAATTAAATGAAAGGAGATGGATCAGATTGTAATGAAAATAATGGGCTGATTCAATTTATCAGATCGTGGTACATATGATAGATCATGACGAATGGATCTGCACATGAAGAAAGATTTCGAAGTGTGCATGGTTGTATATGGATCGGGTTGAACAACATTTAGATCTCACGTCGGAGTTTTCGAAGTCCAAGTTGCAATTATCTTAATTGCCTACACTTGAAAGCTAACTACTGTATAAAACACTCTGTTTCATATATCTGTCTCAAAGTTTAACATTTTGACTGGATATGTATGCCCAGTCCATAACTTTCGAATATAAAAATCACGTATAAGAGTTATGCTTCATATGCATGGATCGCCCATGATCCATGTAAAAATGAAGGCGTGGTTCAAGTCATAAAATAAGGTGCGATCGTGTGCATTTCATATGGAGCGTATTTTCATGAATGATGGGTCGTGCTCATTTCAGCGGTATGATCGTGTCCATATAAGCAACAACGCAGTGAATCGATGATACAATGCAATGAAGTAAAGTGCGCATAGGTCACTGATGCATGGATCGTTCATACCTGGAGCTCAATATTCATGCACTAAAACGTATCGGCCTGCTGTTTCAAAGACATGGAATGCAAGTGATCCATGCATAAATCGTCTCCAGGTGTGGACCGTATCGACTTCTTCCTTCAATAGCATCGCATTTCTGAACTATGTAATGATTACATGGATCGTGGCACAGTATAAATAATGGATCATGTATATGTGGATGGGATGGATCGTTCCTACTACATCAAGCATGGATCGGGTCTGCTATTCATGGTTCGGTTGTAATCATGCACAACAAAGCATGGATAATTCTAATTTATGATACTTAGCTCGTACCCAACCTATTAGTCAACGTGGCATAATTCTTGAAACAATCAGATTGTTAATACTGAGCCAGCTGTAGGATCGGTTCAAAGGCAAAAGAAACAACATGAAGACATGATCGGATTGACATATATACGGATCATATGTGGATTGCGTGGATCATGATAACAAATGTTTGGATGGATTGGCAAGAAGCGATGGATCGACACAAAACGTTGGATTGGGACAAAGTGATGTGTAGAATTGCCTGCATTCCATCATGTACGAAGCAAGGCATATGCACGGTTTAGCTGCTTATAAGTGTAACATTTATATATTGGAATGTGGATCGTTTATTTAGCCGTTGACAAGTGGAACGTATTAATACGAGTTAACATGAACTGAAAATGAGATGGAATGCATACCCAACTTTTTGAGGATCTGGATCACAAGTTGTACGGACCGCTGGTATCTATGTATGGATTGCTTAAATGCGGATGCATGCATATGGATTGTTGATACTGTTTGGATTCTATTTGGCAAGTGATGGGGCGTGAGTCGTTATATAATGACTGGGTACATATCGATGCGAGCGGGCAAGCCGTCCTACCTCCGCCTATAAATACTAGACCACTTCCCACATAAAAGGGGTTAGAATTTCTTCCATCGAGGCTCTGTCATTATTGATCTCAAGCTTCTCAAGCATCATTCTTATCCAGAATCCACCGAACTTCTTCACCGAGCTCAATTATCGAGATCAAGTCCGATAATCATCGCTATTCGTGGATCCCGAGTGCATTTCTATGGTGGAATTAGAGAATCGTTGTAAAATCACTGAGAATTGTTGTAATTCGAGATCAAACTTGTAATTTATAATGGAGAAATCAATGAAGTGTGAACTCAAAATGGACGTAGGCCTAAATAGCGGCTGAACCACTATAAATCTTGTGTTCTACTTTGCTTTTCTATCATTTACTTCTTTTAATCTTGTTTTTCTACAATCGAAAGGTGTTCCTACAACTCTCTGGATGTTAGCCCGTTTTCAATGTTAACATTTTGTGCCCACCATGGGGCTCGAACCAATGACCACAAGGTTAAGAGCCTTGATTTAGAAGATTTGAAGCCTATCCTTTTACAATAGATCCGCAAGGTCTAAAAGCTATGTTCGTTGAAAAAATTTCTCCAAAAACTAGAACGTTAGATGACGTTATGGTACCTTCGAAGAAGAACAGTAAATCTGCAAGACTTTCTGGAAATGCTGTGGATGATACCACAAACTCTCCTCTAACTAACAATTCGACTATTGCTCAAACTCTGGGAGGAGGTGTAAGTCAGGGAGAATTGGATGTTGTTGTAGCCGGTTTTAACCAGCAAATGGAAGCCTCAAATAAAGCCTTGATGGATAAGCTGGATGCTCGCCTAACTTCCCAAACTAATCCTCTAACTCATAGAGTTGAAATTGACTTGGAAGAGAATGCACATTCCTCTGCTTCAGATTATCACAAGAGGAATCCCAAAGTTACTCATGGAAGGAACTTGGGTAAAGAAGAGAAACGCGATTTCTATGTTGAGGAAGTCGATGAGTCGGACAAAATGTCAGTATCTAGCAGCAGGGATGACACTGATAATGAAGACTCCAAGGTGAATCCTGATATGCTTAAACAATCCCGACCAAAACAAAATCATTACAGAAAACATGCTTCTTAAAAAGTTGCAAGTCCCACCGAAGGGGCACTTCCCTAAGATGGAGCTACATGCCCCAGTTGACTAATCATGATCGCTTTCCCTAGACAAGCATCCGGGGAAAGGATTGGCGTCCGCCCCGTGGAACACCGCAATGAGGAGGAGTATATTTCAGGAATGGTCAAGCAAATTATTAAAGAAAGCTTGGCAAGGAAGGAAGATGAAAGTTAGTGGGACTTCGCTCCGAGCAAGACTCCCTTCACTGAAAGGATTCGATACTATGAATTTCCGAAGAAGTTTGTTCCTCCAACCATGATCACAAATAATGGAACCGGTGATCCCAATATGTTTTTGTTCAAATACGACTGGCATATGAATGGTGCGAGGGCGATAGATGAGCTCAAGTGTTGTTACTTCCCTGTCTATCTAGAAGGGGTGGCTTCATTATAGTTCACTAAGCTACCACCGAATATGTAGATCAATTCTCTGATTTGGAGAAGAAGTTCAGAGAACAATTCAGATTGTACACCTCAAAGGCCAAGGATATTATGTCGTTGTTAGGGCTAGATCAGAACCCAAGAGAGTCGGTGAAATATTTTCTCAATCGCTTCAATACCACTGTGACAGAGGTTGTAATCCGGAGCCTAGGATGATACTAATGGCAATAGTTTGAGCTGTGGATAATAAGACCGAGTTTGGAAAGTGGGTAAAGATGAAAGAGCCCAATACACACGAGAAGTTCTACAAAAAGGCCGATGATTTCATGAGGTTGGAAGACATCCCTTTCACTACCCAAAACGTGGCTGTAAGCAATACTGTGGAAGATAAGAAAAGTGACGATGCTCAAGGCAATAAGAAGGATGTTGAGGGGCAGAAGAGGGAAAATGTAGACAAAGGAAAAGGGAAAAATAATAACAAAAACCTTTCCAAAAAGTTGAACCCTTTGAAATGATTGCCCGAGAATATCCACTTTGCCACCAAAGATGCAAAATATTACCCGAAAGCAACGCAGCTGAAGATAGGGAAAGGCAACAAATTTTTAAAATTCCGCCGCTTTCATAATCAGCTCGGACATGATACTAATGAGTGTCGACATTTGAAGAACCTGATCAAAGAGTTAATCAGGCAGAATAAGTTGCAACAGTATGTTAGAGAACCACAAGCAACAGATACCTCTCCAAAATGCTCAAGGACAAGTTCAAGCTAATAATAATTGATGGAGTTCAAATGCCCAGAGCATGGAATAATGACCATTTGCATCAAAATTTTATTTAAAGCATTGTTCAATTCTTTTGAAAACTCTTGTAATTTTTCTAGCAAGCGTAAACCACCCATGCTTAAGGGGATACTGTAATTGAACATTTGCTACAACTTCATTATTAGAAGTCTGCATCTGCTTATCTCGATCATATAAGTGCAGATTTTTTTTTAATAATTCAAAGATTGCTAAAAATTGATTTAACATCGCAGGCTATCTAAAGAATGTTTGCTTACTCACGACTCGACAAGATCTAGTGAACCCTACATGGTATTCAGACAAAGACATCCCAAGGGTCAAGTGTCATAAACGCCGCTTTGCATATATGCGAGGACATAGCACATCGTCTTGTGTATAAAAAAGGGGAGTCACTAAGAGTCAAGCGGCGAAAGAGTCAAGTGGTGAAAGATACAGCAAGCAAAATCAAAGGCAAAAGACCTCTCCGGGGACACCCAATGAAGTCTCATGTGCCTGATTTATTTGACCGGACTATAGACGAACGTTAGACTAAACCAAAGACCTCTCCAGGGAACCCGATAAGTCGGAAAAATCGATTCGCTCGATACACCGATGAAGTTAGGATAAGCCAAAGACCTCTCCGAGGAATCTAATAAGATCATCAGTGCCTGATTTACTCTACCCAATTGCGGTGAATGTTGGAAAAATAATATTATACCTCCCCAAGCAATGACACAAAAATACAAGACCTTCCCAAACGGAGGCACAAAAATATAAGACCTCCCTAAGCGGGGGAACAAAAACGAAAGACCCCCTCAAGAGAAGGCACTTAATCAGCTAACAAAGTTCGGTTCCCTAATACATTGGCAAGCTCAGAGGCTCTAAACATTACTGGCACATACAAAAAGATTTTTCCAAGAAAGCTGAAACTTCTAGCGTGTCAATCAAAATCAAAGAAACTTGGCAAAGTAAATCACATCTAGCTTTTGCATTTCGTGATGACCTACGGTATGGGGGCAACACAACCACATTGGAATGGAACAATGCTTAGAAAACATACCACAAGCTCATTATTAGATTGTAATAAAAAAAGAGACTTACACTCGACAAAGAAATAAATGCACTAAGGAGTATATGAGCTAAAGTGTACAACAAACAATGGGCTTTGCCTTAAAAATCTTAGCAAAAAAGAAAACTCGCCTTCAAAAGTGGGGCGTCCAAAATTTGATAAAATCGATACGCTTGATACATTGATGAAACTTATTGCGATGATAAAATTCAACCTTGGAAATCCAACATTAGCTAGTTGCGAGCCTCAAAAAGGAGGAAAGGTAGATACATCGGTCAAATCGAAATAAAGGAAATCTCCTATGAGTGTGAATTCCTTTCTTGAGCAAAACCTAGAGTTTCTCAACGCAAAGGCTTCCTAGTCGGCAAAGCTCGAACCGTAAAAAACTCAAAGAACCCGATGGCATTCTGCTTCAAAAAGGTTAAAAAAAACCTAAGATAAGCGATGCTCAAAGGGCAACTACGCGAATATGGCATAGCTCGAATCCAATAGAGAAATAACGCTTCATAAGGAGTTGAAGCTGATATCCATCAATGGTGTCAACATGAGGAATAAAAGAAGATTGGTGAGATCGAGCAATGGTCATGCACTAGGGGCAAACTTTCACGAAGTTAAGATCCAAATTTTATATAGCCCAGGACAATCAATGGTATGCAGGTAACACACCCAAAATGGTATCAAACCTTGTTGGAAGAGATAACATACCACGAGGTTACAATATGCAAAAGACACTCCCAAAATACGAAGAAAATACGTGCCAAAAGAGACCTTCTAATATCGAGTTTGGACATTCAGTCATCCTGATTGGGTCCAAAATAAAATATATACCCTGGAAAGCATGACAAATGTGTATCAATAGCATCTCAAATTGCTGAAGTGTGAAAGATTGATGACCAAAAAAGTGTCGGTAGTCTGACATCCATTAAGCTCAAAATCCAAAATTCAAAAGCCATGTGCAAATTCAAGATCAAATTTTCGAGTCCCACAAATATCATGTTGCACCAAACCTTGAAGCTATTGCAATAAGTCGAAAGGCGGATAATCAGCAAATCCCTCTTTCCCCGATAATTTTGCGTCAGATTCGGGAATGTCAAATCGAATGCAGACTTGATTAAAAACACATTTAGTTAGCACAGAAGGGCATCCCTCTGGCAGATTGTCAAGAGGACGGGGAATAGGAAAGGACTGCTTCCGACCCTGAAGCTGCAGTCACTATAGCCTCAGAACTTGAATTGAAGCTCCAATTTGAGCAGAAGCGGTTTCCTCTCTAGAATGATAACTAGTTGTCTGTCTGGTTTTCATTCTACACAAGGAATTTCATTTTTAAACAATTTACAGGTACATGTTTCATTAAATGTGAACCGTCATGCAAAATTATAATCATTATTAAAGGCGAAGCTTGAAATCTGTAGTCGGTATGTGTCGACTAGCAAATCTCAAGCATCATCGCCAATCCGAATTAGAATGTTGTGTTTATACAAACAACGGTCGACAAATCCTAAGTAGTAGAACAAAACAACTTTGCTTAAATACTCCATTCAAGACAGGAAATTCATTGTACTTCATTTTCTATAAATGAGCTAATCCGTCGTTGAAGTGGGCAATCGACAACAAAATAATCGCCTGAATTGGTGCAAAGATTTTCTTGTTTCTGGACAGTTATCAATGAGAAGCAAGTTTGATTTTTTTAGTCATTTTTCAAATTAGATCAACTATAATATCTCCAACAATCTATCGGACATTTGCAAACTAAAGCCAAACGATGCACATAGAGTCAGGCCTAATAATCCTCGACCAAAGCAAGATCAACAACCAACTTGGAGGCAAATACCAACGATTGATTCAAATTAAGGTCGCACGATGCAATGCAATGTCAGTACTAGTAGCCCAAGACCGGAGCAAGCTCAACGAACAAAGGCTCCCAAAACCCGATCTAGCATGCAATCGAGACATGTAACCCACGAAATCACGACCGAATTCTATCGCCTCTGCTACCAATTTGTCTAGCTCAATTTGAAGCATGATCTATCAAAAATATGCAGTCAACGAAAGAATTCACACTTTGCTCAAAAATCCTAAGTAACCGACATGCCAACAAACAATTCAACATGTAATTTGAAAGCGATTGACACCTACAATAGTCAATGGTGACAAATAAATGAGTTGGTCTGCGATGAAGCAGTGATTCTTAGTCGAAGTGATTTTATCAAGAGCTTCGACCCTTGAAAATTCATTTCTAGCAAATAAAAAGAATATTTTGACCGATCCATCATAAGTTACGTGCTCCTTCAAAGCGGGTCGTTCGCGATCCACCAAGAGCCATCAGAGTTGTTCGTTTCAAAGCATATGTTTTCTTTGATAACATACACTTCAAGGGGAAAATGTTAATCTAGTTTAAAACCTCCAACTAAAATACAGTAAAGCATGTAGTCAATTATATGAAAGGAGATGGTTCAGATTGTAATAAAAATAATGGGCCGGTTCAATATTTCGGATCGTGGTACATATGATAGATCATGACGAATGGAATTGCACATGAAGAAAGATTTTAAAGTGATCATGGTTGTACATGGATCGGGTTGGTCAACATTTAGATCTCACGTTGGGGTAGTCGAAGTCCAAGTTGCAACTATCTTGGATCGCCTACACTTGAAAGCCAACCACTGTATAAAACACTCTGTTTCATATATCTATCTCAAATTCTGACATACTAAGCTAGATATGTATGCCCAGTCCATAGCTTTTAAATATAAAAAGCATGTATAAGAGTTATGCTCCATATGCATGGGTCGCCCATGATCCATGTAAACAATGAAGGCGTGGTTCAGGCCATAAAATAAGGTGCAATCGTGTGCATTTCATATGAAGCATATTTGTATGAATGACGGGTCATGTTCATTTCAGTGGTATGGTCGTGTCCATATAAGCAACAATGTAGTGAATCAGTGATACAATGCAATAAAGTGAAATGCGCATAGGTCACTGATGCATGGATCGTTCATACCTAGAGCTCACAATCCATGCACTAAAACGTATCGGCCTGTTGTTTCAAAGACATGGAACGCAAATGATCAAGGCGTAGATCGTCTCCAACTACGGACCGTAACGACTTCATCCTTCAATAGCACTGCATCTCCGAAGTATGTAATGATTGCATGGATCGTGCCATAGTATAAATAATGGATCATGTATACGTGGATTGGGTGGATCGTTCCTACTGCATCAAGAATGGATCGGGTCTGCTGTTCATGGTTCTGTCGTAATCATGCATACAAAAATCATGGATCTTTCTGATTAATGACACCTAGCTCGTACCTAACCTATTTGTCAGCGTGACATAATTCTTGAAAGGATCAGATTGTTAATACAGACCCAGCTGTCGGATCGATTCAAAGGCAAAAAAGCAATGTGAAGACATGGATCGAATCAACATAAATATGGATCATATGTGGATTGCGTGGATCATGATAACAAATGATCATATGGATCGAAACAAAATGTTGGATCGGGACAAAGTGACGTGTAGAATTGCCTGCGTTCCATCATGTATGAAGCAAGGCAGATGCACGGTTAAGCTGCTTACAAGTGGAACATATATATATATTGGAACATGGAATGTTTATTTAGCTACTTACAAGTGGAACGCGGTCGTTTCCAGATTCAAAGTCACGATCCATGCATGGATCAATTGTATTAATGTGAGTTAACATGGACCGCAAATGAGATGGACTGCATAGCCAACTATTTGAGGACCTAGATCGCAAGTTTTATGGACCACTGGTATCCACGAATGGATTGCTTAAATCGGGATGCATGCATATGGATCGTTAATACTTGTTGGACGTTATTTGGCAAGTGATGGAGCGCGAGTTGTTATATAAAAACTGGGCACATTTCAATGCGAGCAATCAAGCACTCCTACCTCCGCCTATAAATACTAGACCACTTTCCACATAGAAGGGGTTAGAATTTCTTCCGCCGAGGCTTTTCCATTATTGATCTCAAGCTTCTTAAGCATCACCCTTCTTCAGAATCCACCGAACTTTTTCATCGAGCTCAATTACGAGATCAAGTCTGATAATCATCGCTATTCGTGGAAACCGGGTGCATTTGCATGGTGGAATTAAAGAATCGTTGTATATCACTGAGAATTGTTGTAATTCGAGATCAAACTTGTAATTTGTAATGGAGAAATAAATGAAGTGTGCATTCAAAGTGGACGTAGGCCTAAATAGCGGTTGAACCACTATAAATGCTATGTTCTACCTTGTTTTTCTATCGTTTACTGCTTTTAATCTTGTTTTTCTACTGTTGAAAGGTGTTTCTACACCTCTCTGGGTGTTATCCCATTGTCGGTGTTAACACCTACTCTTTAGGCTCCAATTCCTCTCCATTATTCAAGGTATAAACCCTAATCATTTTTTTGTACCCTAGGATTGCTAATTTAAGTTTAATTAGTTTATGTTTGTATGTATAGTGTTGTTAATATGTGCATATATAGGTTGAATTAGTCACGTTATTAATCTACATATAGTGTTGCTAATCTAGGGTTAATTAGTTTATGTTGTATGTATATGTGCATATATAGTGTTATATGTATATTGTTGTTAATTAATCTATGTATAGGTTGAATTAATTGAGAACTAATTCTTGTTAATCTATGTATTGCAAGTTTATGTTGTTTATATCACAATAGAATTATGTGCATATATATATATATATATATGTTGAATTAATATATAAGAGATTTTAGGCTTGTTAAGAGACGTTTAGTAGAAACGGAAATAATTAAGTTTATGTTATATGAAAATTTATTGAAAATGATATTTAATTTTATATATAACTTATGGTTAGTTCGATTGAATGTTGAAAATATACGTATATGTGATAAAGTCCATATATGTACGATTAAAGATTAAAGAGCACCAATCGTAATATATTATATTCATAAAGCCTTAGAGTGTTTTTTGGCCCCGTCTGATAAGTATTGTATATAATCGTTAAATGTTCGTTTTGTTAACCATATGGGGTTTTATATTCATCATATAATGTTGGATTTGTCTTGTATTGGATAAGTTACTAACACAATAACGAAATTAAATCTCATAAATTATTTTATTTTAAACGGTTCTCAAAATTTCAAAAGCGCTTGCTTTATGTTCCCCGTGTACTGTTCAAGGAACTAAAGCGAATTGCTATCGAAAATTTGCTTCATCATTTAAATTGAAAAGATTTACGCAATTTAATTACATTATTGTATTTGTAATGGGAGGTAGGATGACCCACCAACAAAGTGTAAATGATCAATTAACATAACATTCAACAATAAATATGTTTTAATAAAATGTCAATGCAGATTTTATCATACTTTTTAATTATCTACTTAGGAAAAATGAACAATTATTTTACTGACCGAAGCTGGATGTACAAACGAAGAGAAGCTCATGGCATAATAAGTGAACAATTTATTAATGGTGTTGGTGTGTTTATTGATTTCGCTTTAAGTAACAGTGGAAACGACGATGAAATCTGTTGTCCATGTAGTAGATGCAAATTATTAAAGCATTTGATACCGCAAATGGTTAGAGTTCATTTATGTCAATACGGTTTTGTGCCAGACTATTTGGTTTGGGATCGTCATAGGGAACAGTTAGCATCTACTTCTGTACAAGTTGAGGAGGTAGTAAATAATGAAATTGTTACAACGAATCATGTGGAACATATGGTTGAAGATGTTGGACGTTTATTGTTCCCTATTTCATAAATTACCGATGACGAAGGTAATGCCGAGGAAGAACCAAATATTGAAGTAAAAAAAATATATGATTTATTATATGCTGCAAAGAAACCCCTTTGGGAAGGCTGTAAAAGCGGAACCCAATTATCAGTAACTGCTAAATACATTGCGATGAAATCTAAATACAATCTCAAAGAAGCTGGATTTACAGCTGTGGTACAAGCGACGAAGTGGCATATGCTTCCCAATAGTTTAATGTGCGGAAATCATTATGAAGTAAAAAAATATGATGTCAGCTTTTGGTTTACTGTATGAAAAATAGGTGATGTCCAAAGGGTTGCATGCTATATTGGAAAGAGGAGCAAAAACCCGATTATACATCGCTGTTGTTCCAAGTTGTTCCAGCACAATCGCGAGGACCTAGTATATATATTAATTACACAGTTAAAGATTTTAAGTTCTAAGTTGTTAAAAGTTAGTTGATTCATATATGCATATTTCAGGAGAGACAACATGGTGTTCCTATGTTGTACTTAGATGTTTTTTAGCATACACATGCAGTAAGTCAGATCGACGATACAGGATCAGTTTCCTACTCTTAGGACCACGATGCCAAAGCATGTGATGCATATGTAAGTATAACATAGTTAACTTAAAGTTATAATTAATTAAAATAGTGTTACTAAAATTCCATTGTATTTTTTTAACAAGATAAATTTTATCAACAAAGGGCACAAATCTTGAGGAGACCAGGAGGACCGAATTGACTGTCGAGGATGAGGATATGATTTTTGAGTCTATCATGGATCCACCAACTTGGAACAGACGCAGTGGTTTTGGGACCAAGTAGTAATAGAAATTAAAATTTATAATAAAAATTGGAATTTACTTAAGTTGCTATTATGAAATACTGAAAATCTAAAATTATTTACAGGTTAGGACATCTCAACAGTCTTACCAGAGGGCTCAAGACAAGGAGGAGATCGCACAGCTACAATCCCAGATCGTAGAGCTTAATGAGTGTGATCGTCGCAACGAAGAGCAGATGGAGCAGCTTAACTAGGGATGGCAATGGGGTAGGTCTAGGGTCTAAACCCGCTTGACCCTCCCATGTTTTGACCCATTTAGACCCGCCCCATAGGGTCTTTGGAGCGGGTAGACCCGTGATCCACTTTTGGAGGTTCAGATCTAGGGTCGGGTCTTGGGCACGACTAACCCGCCCCAACCCGACCCGCATGATTGAAACCTCATTAAAACACTTTATAACTATAATGATTACTTGTTAATCATCTTAGGTATACATGGTCATAAGTTAAATATTATATTCTTTCAATCAACAAACTATAAAATTTTCATAGTATTAAATTGCAACAATGATAATCATACAATAACAAATGTATACATTTTGAACTATTACCTTACAACCCATTTTATTATATTCTCTTATCATTGTGAACACATCATTATATGTGTATTATGATGACCGCCCATAACCCCTACACCAAACAAGTGGAAAAGTATGCTGAAAGGTGTGCCAGGAAGCTATGGACGATCATCAAGGTATGATAACACAAGCGAAACCTATCGTAAATCTCACAGCGAAAGGGTCAAATATAAAAGAACATATACAACAGGTAAGATTAGTGAAGCATATTTGAGCAGAAATCCCAAATTTTCAGAACAACTAGAAAGCATACCCATACACTATGATTACAACTTTTTTTGTACAATTTTTTCTCATTACAGCACCCAGAGTAGAATAACAAACAGCGGAAATCCAAATGCTATATAGTAAGAGAGATTGTACGCTAGCCTCCTGCTTGTCTCCGAACTGCTACAACATTCTTACTAAGCTATCACCTGTCACCTGCTACCTAGTCTGCCTATCCAAAAACGGATGAACAGCCCAAGGTAATAAGAAGGAAACATAAAACCTTGAGTCAGACAATAGTCTTAGTGAGCGATAGAACAGCTAACCAACATCAGCAATAAAGTACATGAGAATGGGTAAATTAACAAACTAATCTACCCACAACTCCAGAGAAGAATTCAACTCCCATCTTCCCCGCATCGGACAGTGATAGACTTTACAATCCATACAACCAAAAGTACAACAATTCATCCATAGTAATCAGAATGATCATTAAATCATGGCAAACAGAAGAACCAACAGTAATGCTTATAGCATCCAGATTATAGATCTCACATAAACCATCCTAATCGAATTCAACATCCCTTAAGCACAAGCCCTAGAGGCCTAAACCAATATCAGACAAGCACCCAAGAAACTTCTCCTTCGATGTTGGACAATCTATGTGTGACAGTTCAAACAAAGACACCAACCATTCATGATAGACTCTGGCTATCACTGCCAATCCTGCTTCAAAACCATCGTTAATCGTATGACGGCCAACCTTGCCATATGTCAAAGGCTAATGGTAACCCCAGTTCTAGCATAAACTCCATACGCCTTTCAACGATACGTATGTATATCCAACCTTGAAAACTAGGCCTTTCAACAATACCTAAGGTACTCGACCTATAACCTGTCTTTTGGGTGCCCCCATCGTACCCCTGCTTTGAGCTTGCTAGAACTTACGACAACAAATAATCTCTCGGCCTTTGCATCTCTAGTCATCCAACCCGACGACTTTTCATAGCTTAAGCAACCTTCTCAAGCAACCATTATCCATCAACTCAACACCCTTGAGCAATGCACGACCAGAATTATAGCAGTGTGCGACCAGAATCACTGTAGCAGAGCACGCTCGACCCAAAATCACTGTAACAGGACACGCTCGACCCAAAATCACTGTAGCAGGGCACGCTCAGCCCAAAATCACTGTAGCATGTGTATGCTCAACCTAAAATCACTGTAGCAATGTACGCTCGACCCAAAATCACTGTAGTAGTGTACGCTCGACCCAAAATCATCGTAGTAGTGTACGCTCGAGCCAAAATCACTATAGCAGTGCATGCTCGACCCAAAAACGCTGTAGCAGTGCACGCTCGACCCAAAAGCACTGTAGCAGTGCACGCTCGACCCAAAATCACTATAACAGTGCATGCTCGACCAAAAAATCACGGTAGCAGTGTACGCTCAACCCTAAATCATTGTAGCAGTGCATACTCAACCCAAAACCTGCACATACCCAATCCAAGCCCAATTTCGACCAAAACTTCGCCAATCGACGACATCGACAAAACCAACTCATCCGATACAACCACAAGCATGTTTTGAAATCAATAACAACTTGCATATGACGATTATCACCAAAATTATGCATATTTCACCAAAATTATGCATATTTCACCAAAATCATGATAAATTAACATATGAACTAAATTATAGATCTAAATTGCATAAACATATGAAATAGCATAGAAATTACCAGTTTAAAATTGCTAGATTAGATCTTATGGTGATTCATATGAATATAAACTTACCATGATGTAGATCTAAGGAAAACGACTTGAATTTGATTAAAAAAAATGATCAAACATTCATTCGCTTGATTGAATCCGTGTGAGAGATGCATATCACTCACCAATTCTCCAAATCAAAGCAAAAACGGTGAAACATGAATTCGAACAGCGGAGATCTTGCTTCAATCCACTTGATTTGATGGAATCTATCCCCACTTGATGTAGATCTAGCCTCAAATGGTGTATATCTTCGATTTCCTAAGCTTTAATGGTGGAAAGATGGAGAAATGGAGGAATGGAGGATCCCTTGGCTCTTCCAAATGAGAGAATGGGGAAGGTAAACTATTTCCCATACCTCCCATCCACTATTTATAGCCCTCCACCAACCCACTAATAGATGCCCCCAAATCAGCCCATTTTTCCTATAGACCTGGACAGCCAACTGTAAAACCTTCAAACAACGATTCCTTCTAAATCGTTGAGCTAAATCCTTTATGTAACCACTCTACGGAAAGGCAATCATCATTTCCTTTCCAATGGCACAGGTCTCACCACCTGATTCGACCTGAGTCAAAAGTTATGCCATGTACAAGACTGATAGGGGCAAAATGATCATAAATTAAATTGGTAAAAATTATGGGTATGTTTCACATCCCCATAAACAACATATCAAAATATGAGAATGATCCAACTCTCTGGGAATAAAAAAAAATATTTTACAATCTTCTGATATGTAAATGCGGGCTATTACATTCTCCCCCCAGGAATTTCGCCCCCGAAATTCCAACAACCATAAGCAACCAAAATGATTCTACATGCCTACCATCCATAAGCGGCCAATTCTATCATCCAAACTAGCAACCATCAATTCATGCATCTACATCCCTATCCTAGCATGTGGAATACTAAAGATAACAACAATAACACAATAATAATAATATCAAGAATAACAACAAGCTACAATGATGTGATGATGTCATGATATCAATGGGTCATACGGACGAAGAGTTATAGATGGGTCGTCTTCATACTCTCTTCCGTCTCCCACGTACCATCGTCGCCATCCTCACTCAATTGTACCTTGACTAGCTTAACCATCTTCCTCCTAAGTTGTTTCGTGTCTTTTACCACAACACGAAGTGGCTTACGAGGTCTTGTAACCATGGCCTCGACTTCTACGTTCTCGTATTGTTTCGGAGATACTACCACATACGGATCATGCACGTAATTCGTAGAAACGATTCATGAAAAGCATTATGCACACACGACACCTTCTCGAGTAACTCTAATCTATATACGAGCTTTCCAATTCGCTCGACTATTGGAAACGGTCCAGTAAACTTAGGAACCAACTTTCCTTTTCTTCCGAATCGAACACCATGCTTTAACGGTGAAATCTTCAGAAAAACCATGTCACCCACGTCGAATTTCAAATCTTTTCGACCCTTATCCGCATAACTCTTCTGATGATCTTGAGGTGCCTTCATTCGTTGCTAAAGGATCTTGATACAATCCAATGTCTCCCTGATCATCTCTGGCCCAAGCACTAACTTATCTCTAATTTCTAACTAACAAGTTGGAGACTTACTTGGTCTTCTATACAACGCCTCGTATGGTGTCATCCCAATACTCGACTGGTAGCTATTATTATAAGAAAACTCCACCAGATGTAGATGGTCTTCCCATGATCCTCCGAAGTCTAACACGCAAGCCATCAGGAGTTCTTCTAAAACTTGGTTAACTCTCTCATTTTGACCATTAGTTTGAAGATGACAAGCTATACTCTAACACAACTCGGTTCCTAAAGTCTCTTGCAAACTCTTCCAAAATCCACTTGTGAACAATGGATCTTGATCACTCGCTATGCTCTTCAGGATTCCATGGAATCGAACTATCTATTTCACATAAAGTTCAGCCAACTTTGATGTTGTCCTAATCGATCTGACAAAAATGAAACTTGCACTTTTGGTCAAACGATTCATGATGACCCAAATCCCTTCATTTCCTGTCCTGCTTCTAGGTAGTCCATCGATAAAATCCATCGATATCTGCTTCCACTTCCACGTAGGAACTTCCAATGGCTGAAGCAATCCACTCGTCTTCTTTAGTTTAGCTTTCGCCAGCTGATAGTTCATGCACTTGAAAATGAACTTTCCAATATCTCGCTTCGTCCCCTTCCAAGTAGTAGATTCGCTTCATGTCCTGATACATCTTATTACCATTGGGATTAATCATCAACTTCGTGATGACATTCTCTTGGAACCTCATCTCTCAATCCATCAATATCAGGAACAACTAGTCATCCTCGCTTTCGAAGTCAACCTTCTTGATCGACTTCGAACTCTTTATTCTCTGGTTCCAGCTTCTGGTTAAACTTGACAAGCTTGGCTATGGCCAATCCTTTCTATAAGAGTAGGTCTCATTAATAAGCTTGCCAACATTTTAGGATCCAACTCACATTGTGGCTTTAAATCGAACCTTGCAAAATACTCGAGGCTTTTCCATTCTGAATACACCGCTCCCAAACTTGTTTGTCTTCGACTCAACGCATCTGCAACTGCGTTGCCCTTGCCCGGAGTATAGGCTGTACCAAAATCATGTGATGCCAGAAACTCTAACCAGTGTTGCTACCAAAGAATCAATCCTTTTGGGAGAAAAGATACTTCAATGACTTATGATCCGTGAACAACTCGAATCAGACTCCCAACCAGTAATGTCTTCGCATCTTCAGAGAAAACACAATCGCTGCCAACTCCAAGTCATGAGTTGTGTAATTTTTCTCATGCGGCTTTAGCTATCGACTTGCATAGGCCACAACCTTATCCTTCGCCACCCTCAACTGGTGAAATTCTATTGCCCAATCCATCCGAGAAAACACTTTGGCTTCGTGAAACTGGTCAACAAGTCATCAATTCTCAGCAACAGATACTTATTCTTCTTAGTCACCTTATTCCGCTCATGATAGTTCACACACACAATTAACGAGCCATCAGCCTTGGTTGCAAACATAACTAGTTCACCTCATTCGGATATACTTCTCCGAATGAATCCTTTTTACTAAAGATCATGAATTTGCACCTTTAATCTCGCTGTTCCTTAGGCGCCATCTTCCTAAGAGCCATAACGTTAGGTCTAGCACCCTCGACCAAATCGATTCTGAACTCAATCTCACGATGTGGCTGCAAGCCTTTTACTTATACAAGTACATTATCTAACTCACTTACGATTAGCTCCGATGACAAGTCTTCCCATGGAATCGCAGGCGAATATAAATAACTTACGAAGACACCATCTTCGGCCTACACCAAATCACAACCATTCGCCCTTCCACATTCCCAACTGTCATCTATAGCTTCTCCAAACCCACTTTTGCTGCATACCCCTTGAGCCAATCCATATCCCAAAACAATACCAAACCTAGCGAAAGTCACAACAAAACGATCATTCATAGAAGAGAAACCATGAATATATAAACTGGACCACAACAAGTCCTATAAAGAGTAGATGAACCCCGTACTAGATCAGTTACAATCAAAAGCCTACTACAACTTCCATTTCCAAACTTATTCAACGTACATCTTATTGTAGGTAAAGGAAGACGATTCTCTAATACCGAATAGAACTCAAAAAAACTCCACCGGCAGAAAGCACATCAACAGCTTCTCTTAATCCTCATCAGGAATGCAATAGGAAATGGGGATAGCCTCCAGAACACATGCTTCCTCCGGTTGCTTACCTTTCAGAAAATCTGGGCATTCTTTCTTCTTATGTCCGGGCTTGCCACATTTAAAGCATTTCCTTCCACCTTCTGGCTTCCTACAATCTCTAGCATAATAGCCCTCAGATTCACAACTAAAGCAAGTGGAATTGTACTTAGATATCCTCTTTTTCTTATCCGGTCTCTTCCCTGTGTCAGAGAAAGTTTCTCCATGAGGCTCATGTCTGGTTCTAAAAGCCTCTTCCCAAGAAGCATTGACCATTTCTTTTTGCACCTTGGCCCGACGTTGAAGTCGCTCTAAAGATATACCTCTTCTTAGCTCATCTTCTTCATCTTTAGAAGGATAGTCCCTCTGTCGCTTAGCGGAATCATCCCTAGGTACATGCACAGGAACACGACGTTCTATTGCAACTTTTGGAATGGGCATCCTTAGCAAGACCGCGACCATCATAGCCCCGAACATAAGCAGACATTCCGACATAACAACTAAAGCTTCTACCTAATTGCTATCGCCTTCCCTTCCAGTCGCAAACTCATTCCTAGTAGAGTTTCCCATAGTTTGACGACTCATTCTAAAACTAAAAATAAAATGATTAGTCCACATATGAGATAACAATAGGAATGAAATCAAACCCTATTGTACTGTACACTACATTATAGTATACACCAATTTAAATCTACAAATATGTCTCTCTTACGTAATTACGTCTTAGAACTTTGGCTAAAATCGATAACCAGAGCTCTGATACCAAATGTGACGACCACCCATAACCCCTGCACCAAACAAGAGGAAAAATGTGCTGAAAGGTGCGCCAGGAAGCCATGCACGATCATCAAGGTATGATAACACAAGAAAAAATGTCATAAATCTCACAGCGCAAGGATAAAATATAATAGAACATATACAACAGGTAATATTGGTGAAGCATATTTAAGAAAAAATCTCAAATTTTCAAAACAACTAGAAAGTATACCCATACACCAAGATTGAAATATATGTCTGTACAAATTACCCTCACTACAACACTCAGAGTAGAATAAGAAACAACGGAAATCCAAACACTATATAGTAAGAGAGATAGTACGTCAGTCTCCTGCTCGTCTCTGAACTGCTACATAGTTCCTACTAAGCTATCACCTGTCACCTGACACCTAGTTTGCCTATCCAAAAACGGATGAACAGCCCAAGGTAATAAGAAGGAAACATAAATCCTTGTTTCAGACAATAGTCTTAGTGAGCGATAAAACAGCTAACCAACATCATCAATAAAGTACATGAGAATGGGTAAATAAAAAAACTAATCTACGCACAACTCCAGGGAAGAACTCAACTCCCGTCTTCCCCACATCGGACAATGATAGCATTTACAATCCATACAACCAAAAGTACAACAATTCATCCATAATAATGAGAATGATCATTCAATCATGGCAAACAGAAGAACCAACGGTAACACTCATAGCATCTAGATTATAGATCTCATGTAAACCATCCTAATCGAATTCAACATCCCTTAAGCACAAGCCCTAGAGGCCTAAACCAATATCAGACAAGAACCCAAGAAACATCTCCTTCAACGTTAGACAATCTATGTAAGACAATACAAACAAATTAACCAATCATTCGTGACAGACTCCAGCTATCACTGCCAATCCTTCTTCGAAACCATCGTTAATCGTATGACGGCCAACCTTGCCATATGTCAAAGGCTAATGGTAACCCCGGTTCTAGCATAAACTCCATACGCCTTTCAACGATACGTATGTTTGTCCAACCTTGACAATTAGGCCTTTCAACGATACCCAGGGTACTCGACCTACAACCGGACTTTTGGGTCCCCCCATCGTACCCCTACTTTGAGCCTTCTAGAACTTACGACAATGATAATCTCTCATCCTTCGCATCTCTAGTCATCCGACCAGATGACTTTTCATAGCTTAAGCAACCTTCTCAAATAACCATTATCCATCAACTCAACACCCATTAGCAATGCACAACCAGAATTGTAGCAGTGCGTGACCAGAATCACTACAGCAGAGCACGCTCGACCCAAAATCACTGTAGTAGAGCACGTGAGCACGCTCGACCAAAAATCACTATGGCAGTGCATGCTCGACCCAAAAAAAATCACTGTAGAAGTGCACGCTTGACCCAAAATCACTGTAGCAGTGCACGCTCGACCCAAAATCACTATAGCAGTGCACGCTCGACCCAAAATCACTGTAGCAGTGTATGCTCGACCCAAAATCACTGTAGCAGTGCACACTCGACCTAAAAATCACTGTAGCAATGTACGCTCGACCCAATATCACTGTCGCGGTGCACGCTCAACCCAATACCTGCACATGCCCAATCCAAACCCAATTTCGACCAAAACTTCGCCAATTGACAACATTGACGAAACCAACGCATCTGATTCATCCCATATAACCACAAGCATGTTTTTAAATCAATAATAGCATGAGTATGACGATTATCACCAAAACCATGGTAAATGAACATATGAACTAAATTATGTATCAAACTTGCATAAACATATGAATAACAAAGAAACTACCGGTTTAAAATTGCTAGATTAGATCCTATGGTGATTCATATGAAAATAAACTTACCATGATGTAGATCTAAGGAAAACAACTTGAATTTGATGAAAAACATGATCAAACATTCATACACTTGATTAAATCCGTGTGAGAGATGCATGTCACTCACCAATTCTCCAAATCAAAGCAAAAACGTTGAAATATGAATCCAAACAGCGGAGATCTTGCTTCGATCCACTTGATTTGATGGAATCTATCCCCTCTCGATGTAGATCTATCCTCAAATGGTGTAGATCTTCGATTTCCTAAGCTTTAATGGTGGAAAGATGGAGAAATGGAGGATCCCTTGGCTCTTCCAAAAGAGAGTATGGGGAAAGTAAACTATTTCCCATACCTCCCATCCCCTATTCATAGCCTTCCACCAACCCACTAATGAGCCTCTCCAAATTAACCCATTTAGCTTATAAACATAGACAACCAACTGTAAAACCTTAAAACAGCGATTCCTCCCAAACTGCTGAACTAAATCCTTAATGTAACCACTTTACGGAAAGGTGGTCATTGCTTGCTTTCCAATGGCACAGGTCTCACCACCTGATTCGACCTGAGTCAAAAGTTATGCCTTATACAAGACTGACATGGGCAAAATGGTCACAAATAAAATTGGTAAAAATTATGGGCATGTTTCACATCTCCATAAACAACATATCAAAATATGAGAATGATCCAACCCTCAGGGAATAAAATAAAAGTATTTTACGATCTTTCGATATGTAAAATGCGAGCTGTTCCATGTAACATCCCGGCCTTTTGAGCGCTTCAAATTGGTAATTAAACCAACATAAAACGTTTAAATCAACGGATCGTTATTTAGCTTACAGAGTTTAAAATTGAATCAACACATAAAAACACGGACTAGATAAATAACACAGTGTTGAACAACAAAATAATGTTTTATTTATTAATCAGAATTTTGAATACAAGATGTTTATATATAGTGGAATTTGAAAGAATAATTTAAATACAAGAAAAAAAATCTTTACTGGTTTAAAATTTCAGAGTGCGTTGTCTTCGGTATCCCAGCTTCGCCAATCTTCGAATCCTAAGCTGTGATCTTTAAATCTGTAATACTTGGGTTTAACCAGAGCGTTCCATGCAAAAACATAAAACATTTGAGTCAGGATTAATCATAGTTCAAGTAAATTAATTTCAATATAAACTAAAATATGATAGTTAATCCCACGAAAAAACTGCTAAGATGAAGCATAACGACATGGGTGGACTAAGGCAGGACAATATACGGATATATATATATACACACATACATACATACATATATATATCTGTGTGTGTGTATGCCGATGACATATATATGCAAATATAATGGTATATATAGACATATGAACACCACACACACACACATATATATATACACACACACACACACACTAAAACATATATATGTACCGAGGGACATATATATACACATACAGTGGTATATACATACATATGTGTACAATGGAGTACGTAAATATCTGAGTATCAAGTATAATATCCGTGCATATCAGTTTTTATTTCAGCGACAAATGGTTACAGAAGCCTGCATGCACACACGTATACAAGTACACGTTTGCACTGCCTCAACATCCCGTAACAGTTGAGTACTTACAAATGTGCAAACAAATAATGAGGTCATGGAAGAAAAATAACTCAGGCACGATAGCTAAAAAAAATTGGATTGGCTTATATACAAGGGTGGACTAAACATGTAGCATGCAAGCCAATGCAAACAAGGTAACATATAGGACATATTCACGAGCCAAATTAGGTAACATATAGGACCAACTTATATATGTTCCAGGTGATGATATTTCCTTTAAATCCACAATTTACAGAAGTACACATCTTGATGTCTTACCCCCATTTATACATAAGATTCCAAGAGCGTTTATATATAAGCACAGTATGACAATTTCTTGGTTTTATTGGAAGAATTTCTTGCAGTTTTAGTTATATTTGGTTAATCCTCACATATATTGTTGGATTATGATATCTTTTATCCAAGCAATTCCACATCACTAACGCATACACCATTTCTTATCAGAGCTTGGTATTTAAGTGTTCATAGTTCATCTGCAATCTAGTTTACAGTGCATAACTTCCAACTTATGTCGAAGGTGCTTTTTCCTGTGTATAGGAGACTAATAAATCATGAATAAGCTACTAGTTTATTGTGTCTCAGCATCTAAAAAACAAAATAACAAACGGATATGAACACCTGCTGTTTTATCAAACTAACTAAGTAAAGTTGGACAGAGTTATAGCATAGTGAAGATCCTATAACCCAATTTTCTTGGTATGGTCTTAGGAATTCTTTTATAGTTGGAATAAATTCGTAGATCGGGTCGACTAATACGTTTTAAAATCATTTTATACATTCCTTTCATAGTTCTTTTATGATGCAAGGTTGAAACCAAGAAATTTTTATTACTTTCCTGATGTTCCCAAACATTTCCAATAAAACCATCTCGTAGGACTGTTTTAACAATGTTTTCAGTGATATTTGTGGATACTATTCGAACTGTTCCATTTTTACTCATGTTAGCATTTCTTATAGAAGTTATTATATCAGCAATAGCGTCTCTGCCCATGACAAATTTTAATTATTGGTGCTTCTAATTTTGATATAATCACACATGCAAGGAGTTTGACTCAACTGTGCAAATAATAAAGGTCAAACCATGAATCTAAAAACATCTCCCAGTTTTCTTTAAACAAGTGAAACATGCGCAAGTAAATATAGGGCATGCAACGAGAGGCATCTCAAGAAAAGTGAATAACCCTTATTCCATAGAAGCATATGTACAGACAACAACCACTAAAGGTAATCAATATCAAACTGTGCAACATAAGGAGATAGCCAAATTGATAGGCCATACATAAAATAACTTACCATGTATAAGTAAGTATTGATGCTCAAATAAATTTAAAACTAAAAGGGTAGCAGTTTTTCAAGCTAATGTACCATTACAAACAACAGCATTAACCATTTAAACCCATACACTTCATATTTTCCTTACCCAAAATCCTTTGAACCAGTTCAATGCTATTTAAATGCTCACAAGGTTATAACCATGCTATATCCTAATATACAAATATATTTTTGCATCCTCCTACCTGTCACTTTATAACATATTACTTTGAATAGAAGGTTACACTCTCAAGGTTTATCTACTGTTTTGGTTCTAGTTTTTAGGCTTTTGTTCTTGCTATGGCATATAGACTCACTGTAGTATTTGTATTATGCTCTTATACCCCAGCACCAAGGTGACAAAGCATGCACCATTCACAAAGTTTCCAGTTTTATAATGTGTACGGTGGATGGTTTGGTACAGTTAAAATGAAACTAATTACTTTTGGTTATGTCGTGTTAATTCAACATGAGCATATGATATAATCACATACTCACGATTTACATACTCCATGCCGTGATAGTATACTTTTATCAGAATAAAGAAATTAGTGTTAGATTTTTCAGCACATGTGAATGTCAGAAACACGCATGTAGCCATCGACATATACTAATTGAAGTTACGTAGATTTAAAACAGTTAGCCATATGCCAAAGTTCAAGCATGTCTAAAATTATTAAATCCAAGTTTAATGTATGTAGCAGTTCCAGTTTACATATAACAAGGTGTGGTACGAATGCCAACCAACAACAGCAAACACAAGCGTGGATTTTTACTATTAAATTCTCGCTTATACTGATATTTAATCACTTGAAATTAGGATGAATCATGAGTAAATTACTCACCCTGCATAGTCGCGGTGTGGATCAAGAGCAAGTGCCGGTTTTCAGCGCGAGTCTTGATACGACAGTGGCGAGGTGAACCGATGAGGCGAGGCTTCGATCTTTGTCGAGTGGCTTCAGTGGCAACGAGCTGTGAAGGCTCGATTTCAATTTGATTTGAGGAAGGTGGCACGATTTCTACTAGGAGGTGATGTTGAAGGGCGGTGGCTTGCGATTAGGGGAAAAATGGAGTGACGGCAAATGGTGGACATTTAAAAGAGAAGCGATTTCCGGTTGAGCTGCAACCTAAATTCATCGATTCGGGAGAATTGATTTAGGGGGAAAATGGATTACTGATTCTCAAAAAAATAAAGAGAAGGGGATGGTGATTTATGGTTTATAATTGAAGGAGGACATGCGATTTTTTCTGAGGAAAAATTGGGGAAGGAGCGATAGTTTTATAGAAGTGAATTCAGTGGATAAGAACAACGTAAATCCAAGTGTTGTAGGGTGTCTGCGTATTACAAGAAATAGGTACATGCGAGTTTATATGAGGTAGGTAGAATTTAGGGTAGGTGGTAAACAATATTTAAATAAATTTTTAATTGTACCGTAAATTCTCCTTGAACGCTTAATATTCGTACTGCCAACAAAATAAAAATTATACCTATCTCTTCGTTTTTGCACTTTGGATTCAATAAAATTATTCTGGTCGTACTTCGACTCCATCTATATACAATGTCATTTTATTTCTAAATTATTTATCAGTTCACTGATTTAATTCTGTTCGATCACCTACAATTCCGTTTCATCCCAAATTTGATACGTTAAATTAATACACACATATCTAAGCCGATTTTCCATATATTTCGACAAATAAAATTTCCAAATTTATTTATAATAACGTTTATTTTTAATTCCAACCGTTTATATTTTCCAATTAAATTTTAAATTCGTTTCAAATATCCGATCAAATTCAATCCAAACATTAAATATTTGAATTTCAACTAACCATTCTGAACTAACATTGAATTCAGTTCCAACCATATATTCGATTTTAAATTTCTAATTCAAGTATCAATATAAAATTGATTATTCATAGCTAAATCTTTGATTAATTCTGACACGACCCGAACTTCCCCGGTAAAGGAAAGCCCGGATTGAGTTGAGAACACGACAAATCAGAACACAAACAGAAGAACATTGCATTGCTTATCACGATAATTTACATCAGAGTACAAGAATATACAGAGTATGAACAAATAAAATACATTTGATAAATATCAGAGATTTACGAATTACAATGCAGCGGAAAATAATACAAATACAACTGAAAGGAATACACAGATATAGAGCTTTCCGAATATCATTCTACCTGTAAACCAGGATCCTGTGAATATAAATTTGCAAAACAAAAACTACTAGCTGCCCATGTGGAAAATAGGGGCAACCAGAGTTTAGGTTAAAACAATAAACTCCAGGTCAGTCATGTGACTGGTGTGAGAACTAAAACAGTTATTAATCTTTATTTTTAAAGTAAGGTAAATCAAGGGACCACGCCGTATAACACGGAATGGGTTTCCTCCCAAGAATACCAATGCATAAAACAAACAGCGCAATGCTAGATAAAGAACAATGAAGCTATTATAAGACCCAGGTCCCATCACACAATGCAATGCAAGCCGAAGGATAGGGTTCTACCTTATAATAGCCAAATAATGCTTGATACGCGAAATTTAATCTTATATTTTTACTATAAGTGAAGAAATCAACTTCAAATATAAATGTATCAATCATAGACGACATAGTGCCCTATACCACTATGTCGCCATACTAGGTTCTACAAATAAAACCGAAATGTCACGTATTGGAAATTGGATTTCCGTCATGAGTCAAGGTAAGGGATGTACTCCTCGCCGGCTTTGAGACACTCTAGCAAGTGCCTCAGGGTCACACACAGTGATCCCTTGGATCCTCCAAGGCCGGTCCACACATAGCGGATTAATTATACCTGAACACACGTTCCCCGATACTACAGGACCTATCCATCGGCTCCGTACAGGCCGACGTATCCGAGAAGCCTCGCATTCCAACAACCACATAGGTAAAAAATAATATAAATGTTAGGGCTTGTAAATGCTGACACCACCCATAGCTAGAAAGAAACGTCATGTTCTCCTTGGGTCCCTTATCCCGTTTTTGACTCATACCGAGGTGTGAGGCTCGTGAATTAACACTATACATAAAGCTATGCCATTTAAGGTCGTGCTTTGATCATAAACCACAAGACTCTGCTTTTCAATAGAAGGCTTGATCATTTGCCACTCAGCATGCCACACAGGCAATTCACGCCATGCAACTGATGTCTATCGATATATAACCTCTGAGCTCGTATGTCTCAGAGAAGGGCTTTAAGTAAGAGAATAAATTCTCCGCCGCCAAACAGATATATATTTAATAGAAATAAATGAACACAGAATAAAATCCAATGTCAGATACATAGTCCATTTACAAGTTCGTTCTTGGTCTGAACGAAACCGGAGGCACCTTATTCCTCGTCCCGTATGTCCAATACAGGAGAGAGGCCCTCACGTATCCAGTCAATCTCCAAGTACGTCTAGATGATCACCACTTATTACCTTGTCTTGGGTGTACAGCCCAATCAAGACATCAGTAATCATCCAGACGATGTGAAAACCTCCGGTCTTCAACTACCATCTTCATCGTTGACTTATCGTCGAATCGGTTATTCAGAATGGGTATAAACACGGCCTTTCCGAATAACTCGCGTATATAATAAACAAGTGCTATAAAAACACAACATACGCCTTATTCCAATTCAGAATATTCTTTTATTTAAATATTCATATCCTTTGGGAAAGGTTCCCATCAATTTTATCAAAGATAAATTCTTTAAATTTATTCTTTAATCTTCCTTTGGATATCCATTCAAACCATATTAAGGTTTTCCAAACTAGTCGGGATTAGCGCACCTTACCGAAGTAATCATTTGTTTAATTTCCCAATCCTAACCTATTCATCCCATGGAGCAAAACTGGTCATACCCCATATCTAACACCACAGTGTTAATTACCATTTTCCGTTCAAATCTAATTAAAGACTTAACTATCGCTAGGAGAAAAACTGTTGATACTCCATTCTCGATTATTTCCTAAATTTGATAATTTAAATTATCAATTCCCATTTCAATCTAATTAAAGATTCATTAAAACTCCACTTAGTTTTAATCTTCCCAAAAATCAATATTAATGATTATTTAACTTTGGAAACACAAACACGTCGCATCGATAATCTACACCATACTATTGATTTCTGCCAATATATAAGCTCTGAGCTCGTACATCTCAGAGAAGGGTGTTAAGCAAGAGAATAAGTTCTCCGCTACCAAACAGATATATATTTAGCACAGATCAACCATACAATTCGAAATATAATGACACATATGTAATCCTGCCTTTAACTGGGTTAAAGAAATAATGTCATTTAAAACACAGTTCACGATGAACCCACATCACATTCCATTAATTATGGAATCTTCATGGAAAAACATATCAATATATAATCGATAACAATTTCTGTATCCGACTAATAATATAAATGGAATAATGGCAAAGCCTTTTTAATTCTACACGTATTAACAGTCTTCCCCCACAGAAGTTCACTTCGATTATTATCAAATCGAATTCCATTCAATCCCAATTTAACATATTAAATTGGAAAACTTTACTTTGGAAATTCCCATTAAATCTTAATAAAAGATTTATAAATTCCAAATCCCATTTCTCAGTAAATCGGGTTAAAGAACGAATGTCGTTAAAAACATAGTTCACAATAAACCCAATTCACACTCCATTTTATTCCAATTAAATCTTAATGAGAATATTTATTCTTTTCACATGAGGTTTTAGAAAAGTGTTACTGAAAACTCCATCCCATCAGTTTCTAACCGTAAATTAGTAAGAGAACAATTCCCTAAGTATTAATCCCGAAGGCCGAAACCAACATCAGATCAATACCCAGGAAACCATTCAACTTTGCTAATCTCCAGTTAGTTTATAATTTTCTTAACTTCATTGGGTTTAAGAACAATATTATTAAAGATACCATTCACGACAAACCCAAAATCTCATTCCATTGTTAATCGGGTTAAAGAAAAAGTGTTATTTAAAACACCGTTCACGATAAACCCACAACCAATTTCAATTGAATTCCAATTAAATATCGATTAATTGGTAAACTCCTTTAAATATTATTTAAAAGATTTATTATTTTCTCATTTGGGTTTAAGAACAGTGTTAATGAAGACACCGTTCACGACAAACCCAAAATCCAATTTGATATTAAATACAAGGCTCTGAATAGAAAATATATCGGCTTATATTCAATATCAAATTCTCAAATCAACAAATATCGTATTGGAATAACGATATATATATATATATATATATATATATATATATATCTTCCAAATTCCTCCACAATATCCGTATAATCACGGAATCCAATATCAAAATATTCCAAAGATAATTTCGATTCAAATCCATTCCAATTCATATATTGGAAATTCTGGTTATTTTTAAACCATTTCAAATCCAATTTATTTATTTAAAAATATTGGATTATAATTCTAGTTAATAACTAGTTCATTTCGATAAAAGTATATTTTTATCTTTTCAAATATGGAATTTTTCATCCCAATTCTTTCCAAATTATTTATTATGATTTTACACAAATTATTAATAGATAATTTTATCAAGGCCCATACAATCGATTTCCATAAACGGTCATCGATCAGCACTTACATCGACCTTTCCCAATTTTGATTTGAACATATTTCCAAATCCAACCGTTAGATTTCAAATTTCTTATATTCGTTGGAAATCTCTTTTTGATACGAACCCAACGGTTCCAGTTTTAGGATAATACGACAGTCGGATCTCTCGTAACGACCATTGACTTCGAATGGACATTATGAGAGATACGACTGTCGTATTATCCTAAAACTGGAACCGTTGGGTTCGTATCAAAAAGAGCTTTCCAACGAACATAAGAAATTTGAAATCTAACGGTTGGATTTGGAAATATGTCCAAATCAAAATTGGGAAAGGTCGTTGTAAGTGCAGATCGATGACCGTTTATGGAAATCGACTGTACGGGCATTGATAAAATTATTAAAAAAATTAATAATTTGTGTAAAATCATAATAAATGATTTGGAAAGAATTTGGGTGAAAATTTCCATGTTTGTAAATATAAAAATATATTTTTATCAGAATGAACTAGTTATGAACTAGAATTATAATCCAATATTTTTAAATAAATAAAATGGATTTGAAATGGTTTTAAAAATAACCAGAATTTACAATATATGAATTGGAATGGATTTGAATTGAAATTATTTTCGGAATATTTCAATATTGGATTCCGTAATTATACGGATATTGTGGAGGAATTTGGAAGATATATATATATATATATCGTTATTCCTAATATGATATCTGTTGATTTCAGAATTTGATATTGAATATAAGCATATATAATTTCTATTCAGAGCCTTGTATTTAATATTGAATTGGATTTTGGGTTTGTCGTGAAATGTTTTTTAAATGACACTGTTCTTAAACCCAGTTGAGAAAAGATTAAATCTATTAAATAAGTTTTAGAAGAGTTTACCAATTAACTTATATTTAATTGGAATTGAATAGAATTGGATTTGTCGTGAATGGTGTCTTTATTAACACTGTTCTTAAACCCAGTGTGAAAAGAATAAATCTTTCTAGTAAGATTTAAAGAAGAATTCGTGATTAATTAACATTTAATTGGAATTGAAAATGGAATGTGAATTAGGTATATTGTGAACTGTGTTTTTAATGACATCCGTTATTTAACCTGATTTATAGTGAAGTGTGATTTGGAATTTATAAATCTTTTTATTAAGATTTAACGGGAATTTTTCAAAGCAAAGTTTTCAAATTTAATATATTAAATTGGAATTGATTGGAGTTCGATTTGATAATAATCGAAATGAGCTTCTTTGGAGGATGACTGTTAATATATAGGGAATTTAAAAGGCTTTGTCGTTATTCCTTTTATATTATTAGTCAGACACGGAAATTGATATCGATTATATATTGATCTGTTTTCCGTGAAGATTCCATTTTTATTGAAGAGGATTTGGGTTTATTATGAACTGCGTTTTAAATGACATTGGTTCTTTAACCCAGTTAATGACAGGAATACATGTCTAACATTGTATTTCGAACTGTATGGTTGATCTCTGCTAAATATATACCTGTTTGGTGGCGGAGAATTTATTCTCTTGCTTAACACCCTTCTTTAAGACGTACGAGCTTAGAGGTTATATATCGGCAGAAATCAATAGTACGATGTAGATTATCGATGCGACATGTTTGTGTTTCTAAAGTTAAATAATCATTAATATTTATTTTTGAGAAGATTAAACTAAGTGGAGTTTTAATGAATCTTTAACTAGATTGAAATGGGAATTGATAATTTAAATTATCAAATTTGGGAAATGATCGAGAGTGGAGTATCACCAGTTTTTCTCCATGCGATAGTTAAATCTTTAATTAGATTAGAATGGGAAATGGTAATTAAATTTAAAGGTAACACCGTGGTGTTAGATATGGAGTATTACTAGTTTAGCTCCATGGGATGAATAGGTTGGGATTAGGAAATTAAATAAATGATTACTTCGGTAAGGTGCTTTAATCCCAACTAGTTTGGAAAACCTTAATATGGTTTAAATGATATCCAAAGGAAGATTAAAGAATAAATTTTAATGAATTTATCTTTGATAAAATTAATGGGAACAGATCCCTAAGGATGTGAATATTTGAATAAAAGAATATTCTGAATTGGAATGGGGGCGTATGTTGTGTTTGTATATCACTTGTTTATTATATACGCTAGTTATTCGGAAAGGTCGGGTTTATACCCATTCTAAATAACTGATTCGACGTTATGTCGACGATGAAGACAGTGGTTGAAGACCGGAGGTCTTCACATCGTTTGGATGGTTACTGATGTCTTGATTTGGCCGTACACCCAAGACAAGGTAATAAGTGGTGATCTTTTCAGACGTACTTGGAGATCGACCGGATATGCTAGGACCTCTCTCCTGTATTGGACATATGGGACGAGGAATAAGGTGCCTTCGGTTTCGTTCAGACCCAAAACAAACTTGTAAATGGATGTGTGTCTGACATTGGATTTTATTTTGTGTTGATTGATCTCTATTAAATATATATCTGTTTGGCGGCGGAGATTTTATTCTCTTGCTTAACGCCCTTCTCTAAGACGTACGAGCTAAGAGGTTATATATCGATAGACATCAGTTGCATAGCGTTAATTGCCAGTGTGGCATGCTGAGATGGAAATGATCAAGGCTTTTGTTGAAAAGCAGAGTCTTGTGGTTGATGATCAAAGCACGGCTTTAATATAGCATATATTTGCGTATAACGTTAATTCGCGAGCCTCACACTTCGGTATGAGTCAAAAACGGGATAAGGGACCCAAGAAGGACATGACGTTTCTTTCTAGCTATGGGTGGTGTTAGGGTTTTGCAAGCCCTGCCATTTTTATATTTTACCTATGTGGTTGTTGGAATGCGAGGCGCCTCAGATATATCGGTCTCTACGGAGCCGATGGTTATTGAGTCATCTGGCTCATAGACGCCCGATAGGGCCGGGAAACGTGTGTTCAGGAATTGTTAATCCTCAAACGTAAGAGAGGACTGGACTTGGAGGATCCAGGGGTTGCCTAGAGTGTGTAGTCCCGAGGCATTTGCTAGAGTGTATCGAAGCGGTTAGGAGTACATCCCTTGCCTAGACTCATGACAGAAATCCAATTTCCAATACATGACATTTCAGTTTTGATTATAGAGCCTAGTATTGGCGACATGATATATCGTACCCATGCCGTGTATGAATCAGACATTTATATTTGAATTTGTTTTATACATTATGCACTTATAATTGTATCAAATGATTTGTTTTAAACATACCAAGCATGTTTGGATATTTTAAGGGAAAACCCTATCCTCCGGCTTGTGTTGCATTGTGCGATGGGACCTGGGTCTTATAATAGCTTCATTTTTCCAAAAAGCATTGCGCTGTTTGTTTTATGCACTGGTATTATTGGGGGAAAACCCGTTCCGTGTTAAACGGCGTAGTCCCTTGATTTACCTGATTTAAAAAAAAAAAATTAAATTACTGTTTTAGTTCTCACACCAGTCACATGAATGACCTGGAGTTTATTTTTTTAACCTAAACTCTGGGTGCCCCTATTTTTCACACGGGTAGCTAGTAGTTTTGGTTTTGCAGATTTATATTCACAGGATCCTGGTTTACAGCTGGAACGATATTTGGAAAGCTTTGTATCCGTTTATCTCTTTCAGTTGTGTTTTTGTATTATTTTTCGCTGCTATGTAATGTATTTTAATCCCTGATATTTTACAATGTATAAATTGTTCATACTCCGTATATTCTTGTACTCTGATGTAAATTGTTGTAATAAGCAATGAAATGTTCTTCTGTTTATGTCCTGATTTGTCGTGTTCTCAACTCAATCTGGGCTTTCCCGCAAGGGCGAGTTCAGGTCGCAACATTTTGGTATCAGAGCTTTGGTTC
Source organism: Allium sativum (assembly GCA_030737875.1). NCBI lineage: Eukaryota > Viridiplantae > Streptophyta > Magnoliopsida > Asparagales > Amaryllidaceae > Allium > Allium sativum. The sequence goes on from CM060920.1 coordinate 649,062,291, forward strand.
ACAGAGCTCGAGAACAAGACACTTTAGAACCAAACTAAAGAATTCTTCAGAGATTGGCTTAGTAATATCCAATGGGAATGAGTCGTTAGAGATGGGATCAGTAGTATCCTAGAATGAGTCAAAAGAGTGTTATTTCAAAATAAAAGTGAAAACAAATTTCGTTTTGAAAATTTAAATCTTATTATACGTATTTGGTTATTTATTTTATATTGAATTTAGATAATCTAGTATATGAAGATTTTGCATATACGCCTTGCAAACGTGTATCCAATGCCTCAAATATACTAGATAGATATAGAATCACACTCTGGTCGCCCGGAGATGATACTGATGATAGTACTTACATCATCAGTATTTGTGTTCGAGTTTCGAAAGTGGGATATCTGTATATTTCCAATTGACTGGTGTGAGAACCAAAACTAGAGAGGGTTATTGTTGTGATTTGGCACCAAAAAGATGATTTTTCAATATATATTAAAGTTATGCATCTGAAAAGCTAATTCACAAATTGATTGTTGTTCGTGTTGAATGATTATTTGTTAACTAATAAAACCAATACATGAAAGAAAGGTAGATTTAGCCAAATTGTATCAAATCTGTAATTGAATTGAAAATTGTTTGGAAATGCATGCATGTACATATATATGTGTGAATAGGTCATAGCAAGGAGGCTAGAGAAGAGGAATAAAATTATATGCCCGACAAATAGGTACATGTTTACAAATTTATTGGGTTTGGATGATTTTAAGAGGCGATTGGCTAGCCGCTTGGCTTTTTCTTTTTCTTTTTGGATGATGAGGGCCCTGCGTGGCTAGTTGAGGTTTTAAATATCTCCCTGTACATAGGAGGTTATGGTGATATTTTTCAAAAATATAGGGTGTTAGCCAAATTTTTGAAGAAATGGAAAATTCTTAGAAACTGAAAAGTTGAAGAACGAAAGCCAGAATGAATGTTGAGTTGATTAGTTAAAAAACTTTCGGCTCCGTTCCATTTCGAGGACGAAAATATTTTAAGTGGGGGAGATTGTAACAACCCAGAAAATCAGAACCAATTTAAAATTTTTATTTTGGCAATTTTAATGAATTTTGAACATTTAAAATGATTTATTTTACATAATAACGACTAGAAATTTATTTTGAATAGAATTAGAACGTGTAAATTTATTTAAATCGAAACTAGAATTTAAATATTTATTTTAATTATAAAAGGAATTGAAAATGGCGCGGTAGTTTGAAAATTCAATTTCAAATGAATGTAAAGGATTCAAAATTAACTGGATTTTAGTGAAACCAGAAATATTTGAATCTGCTTGAAAATATCTTTCTAACAAATGTGAAAAATCCATATTTCATAGCGGGAATAAAAAGTTATCCCCAGTTGAAAATTCAGAATAGTCGCTATAGAATTTATATAAAATATAGTCCTTAAAAATAAAGATTTTGCAGACGACCTCCGTTTACGACGAGATCACTTTTGTTGGATCCGGAATGTCAAATTATTCCTGGATTCCAATTTTCATAATTTTTGGAATCAATATGTGAGCATGGCAAATTTAAACGTGTTTGGTCAATTCAGTTTGAATTTAATCGACTGAAAAATGACCGTTTTTCAAACGATCTCCAAATTCGATGAATTTAGTTTTGTTAGGACCTTATCTTCAAAACATAGACAGATTTATTTTTCTGGAATTTTTGGAGTCAGTATGTGGCCTCGGTAAATTAAAATGTGCATTTGAATTTAAAATATAATGATTTATATTTCAAATTTAGCGGAAACAGATCGTAACAGCCGAGTTGGGTTACGAAACATATCCCATTGTGTTCGGAATGGGGGTAATTGTGTAATAACCCGGAAATTCTGAACCAGTTTAAAATTTTTATTTTGGCAATTTTAGCGAATTTTGAATATTTAAAATGAATTATTTTAAATAATATTGACGAGAAATTTATTTTGAATATATCTAGAACGTATATATTATATACGCCGTCGTTAGAATATAAATATAATTATATATAATTATAAATAGAATTGAAAATGGCGCGGTAGTTCGATAATTCGATTTCAAACTTCAATTGAATGTACCGGGTGCAAAACAATCCGGATTTTAGTGAAACCAAAAACATTAGGATCTATTTGGTAATATCTTTCCAACGAATCCAACAAATCAAAATTTCATAGCGGGAATAATAAGATATGTCCAGTTGAAAATTCTGAATAGTCGGTATGGAATTCAGGCCCTTAAAAATGGGAATTTTGCAAACGACCTCGGATTTCGACGAAACCACTTTTGTTGGATCTGCAGTGTCAAATTATTGCTAGATTCCAAATTTTGTAATTTTTCGAATCAATATGTGAGCGTGGCGAAAGAAAACGTGTTTGACCAGTTTCAGTTGATTTTTATCGACTGGAAATTGGCCATTTTTCAAACGGTCTCCGAATTCGACGAAACTGGTTTTGTTAGGACCGTATCGTCAATACGAAGCTAGAAAATATTTTTCTGGAATTTTTCAAGTTAATATGTGACCCCGGTAAATTGAAATGCGCGTTCAAATTCAATATATAGAGTTATATGTTGATTTTAACGGAAACTGATTATAACGATCGAATCAACCTACGATACATATCCCATTGTGTTCAGAATGGGGGTAAAACGCTATGGACGACAGGCAGTGGGCCTCGTTTAGAGGTCATATGAAAAAGTGGTTTTTTGAAATTAAATAATAAAATAAAAGGAGAAAGTCAAACCCTCCCTCTCTCTTCCTTTTATCAGCCGACCCCCCCGTTTATTCTCAGAAATCGATTTATATATATATATAAAAAGAGAACGTGGATCGGAGGAGAGCCCCCCCAATCAATCGCCGCTGCCTCCTTAGAGGTGGGGCGCCACCTCGAAACCCCCCCCAGGCGCCGCGAAAACCCCACCCCCCTGCCCTCGCGAACGCGACAGCCCCCCCTCCTGTGTTGCCGCGCCGCCGCTTCGTCTTCTCCCCCTCTGCCTCCCAGACCGACCACCCCTCCGACCTCGCCGCGCCCAGCCATTCCCCTCCCTCTCCGATTCGAACGAGAACACCCAGCGCCCCGAAGCCCAAACTGCCCACTGCCTCCGTCATCGTGAGCCACTTTCCGACGCAACAGCACCCTCCCCCATCTCAGATGACCACCAGCGAGGCCCCCCACGCTGTAAGCTTTATTTAATTGTTTTATCATTTTCATTCTTTTTCTTTCTTCTTTTCTCTGATTTTTGTTAGAAATAAAAACTGATAATTTGAACAAAGGTAGGATTTTTAATTTGAAGATGAAGTGATAAAAACCCGATTTTTATGATAATGAGGATTGTTTTTTTTACATGATAAAAATTAGATTTTTATGATAATAAAGAAGCGAATAGGAGAATAAAAATATGATTTTTATATTTTTAAAGTATTAAAAATATGATTTTTATATTTTTAAAGTATTAAAAATATAATCTTTACTATATGGAAGATGTAAAAATATGATTTTTGTTTATGTAGAGAATTAAAAATATAATTTTTTACATGATAGGAATATTAAAAATATCATCTTTATATAAGTAGCTAAATAAAGATGTGATTTTTATAGTGATAAAAGTGAAAAGACGATATTTTTAAAAGTGAAAAGACGATAATTTTGAAAGTGAAAAGACGATATTTTTTTTAATAGAAAAGATTAGATTTTAAAAATAGAAAAGGCGAGATTTTTATATATTGAATAGTAAGGTAAAAATTCGATTTTTATATATTGAATAGCGAAGTAAAAATTCGATTTTTATATATTGAATAGCTATATAAAAATGTGATTTTTATATATGTAGTGGCTACGGGCGAAAGTGACAAAAGGCAAGAACGATGAAGATTTCTATAAATGAAGAGTCGTGGTGTTGGATAGCTATTGGTGAGAACTTCTCACTCTTCAATCTCTTTTCTAGTTATATATATATACTAGGATGTAGACGGTGTTTAGTAGCACCCGACACCCGTCATCCACAGACCATGGATGGCTTGTTTGTTAAATTGTTTGGTTGTGTAGTTGGTTAGATTATTTGGTTTGAATTGAATTGTTTGGTGAAATGGAATGGATTTGATTGATGTGTGAATGGCGTGGGCCTTCACTAGACCGAGGATAAGGCTGGGCCTTGTCCCGTTTCTAGTATCGTGCCGTTATGCCGCCGAAATTTTCTAAAGTAAATTAGAAAAATAAAAATATCATTTTATTGAATAAATGAACCGAATAGAATATTCATAGGGTGAATAAAATAATTTGATCGTTGAAAATATAATTTTTAACGTGGATATGAATATAGTAAATGTGAATAAATAAATATTCATTTACAAACCGGACGGTTTGTTTATGTACACCTATTTGAAGGACATTGATTGGGTCGATAAATTTTACACATCGCCCAACTGCACAAATAAAATCTGTGTTTGTTGATTTGAAACCCCACACGGGTATTGGGATAAAATACGGCATACACTAATCCCAATAATTAGTTATATGTCGATCGATGGATCGACAGGCTGTTATAAGCGTTAGATATCTATATTTGATGCCTATACAGTGTAGTGCACTTTGGATGATGGTTGATTATTTATCGTTGCTATTATATACATGTGTTGTATGGAATCCATATAATTAATTTTATGTGGTAATTGATTGGGCCTCATTCCAATCGAGAAAATAAAGAATATTATAAAATAAAGGTTCATGTGTTGACTGTACTCATTCGTTGAGATTAGTCATGTGTTGAACGAAGTATTTTAATAATAAAATTTATATCTTTATCACTATAAAATAAAGGTTCATGTGTTGACTGTACTCATTCGTTGAGATTAGTCATGTGTTGAACGAAGTATTTTAATAATAAAATTTATATCTTTATCACTATAAAATAAAGGTTCATGTGTTGACTGTACTCATTCGTTGAGATTAGTCATGTGTTGAACGAAGTATTTTAATAATAAAATTTATATCTTTATCACTATAAAATAAAGGTTCATGTGTTGACCGTACTCATCCGTTGAGATTAGTCATGTGTTGAACGAAATATTTGAAATAGAAATATTTGAAATAGAAATATTTGAAATAGAATATTTGAAAATAGAAATATATGAAGCCGTGTTGATTAGATTGACGCCATTTTGACGTGAACGATATTTATATTGATTTTATTCATTTTAAAATGAATATTGAAAAGTGATTTCGAAATCGAATATTTTGAAATGAAATTTGAATTGAATAGAATAGAAAATCAATTGAATTTGAATAGAATAGAAAATGAATTGAATTTGAATAGAATAGAAAATCAATTGGATTTGAATAGAATAGAAAACGAATTTGATTTCAATTGAATATATAACGAATTGATTTCAATTGAATATATAACGAATTTGAATCAAATAGAAAACCAATTTGAATTGAATCGAATAGAAAACCAATTTGAATTGAATCGAATAGAAAACCACTTTGAATTGAATCGAATTGAAAACGAATTCGAATTGAATTTAAAACGAAGTGAAATGAATTCAAATTGAATTGAAACTTTAATTGAATAGAAATGAATTTTAAAACGAATTTATAAGGAAAGATTCAATTTTGATTTGAATTGAAATGGAAGTTGGAATTGTTTTTGAAACAAATTTAAAACTATTTATATAATTCGTTTTAAATAGAAATCGACGAAATATATATTATATATATAATATAATGGCCTGAATAGAACGCGCCGCAGCAGTTCGTGAATTTCGACCATTTATTTCAAACGGACATTACGGGAGATCCGACCGTCGGATTCTCCTAAAACCGGAACCGTTGGGTTCGTATCGAAAAGAGCTTTCTAACGAAATTAGAAATTTGAAATCTAACGGTTGGATTTGGAGATACGTCCAAATCAAATTTGGAAAAGGTCGCTGTAAGTGCAGTTCGATGGCCATTGTTGGAAATCGATTGTACGGGCCTTAATAAAATTATTAAAAATATCAATAATTTGTGTAAAATCATAAGAAATGATTTGAGAAAAATTGGGGTGAAAAACTACATATTTGAAAAGATAAAAATGGATTTTTATCGAAATGAACTAGTTTTGAACTAAATTTAAAACCCAATTATTTTTAAATAAATAAATTAGATTTAAAAAGGGGTTTTAAATAATCGAAATTTCTAAATATATTTGATTGGACTTGAAATGGGTTTATCGTGAACGGTGTTTTAAATAACACTAGTTCTTTAACCCGATAACAAATAGATTGTGATTTGGGTTTGTCGTGAACTGTGTTTTAAATAACACCTAGTTCTTTAACCCAGTAAAAGGAGTTTTAACGAATCTGCAATTAGGTTGAAATGTGAATCTATAATCTAAATTATCAAATTTAGAAATGAGCGAGAATGGAGTATCGCCAGTTTTGCTCCAAAGCGATAGTTAAATCTTTAATTAGATTTGAACGTGAAATGGTAATTAATTTTACCGATAACACCATAGTATTAGATATGGAGTATTACCAATTCTTGTTGCTGGCCCTTAGTAGGCTGGGTACGCATGATAGGGGGTTCTCGCTTCGCGGTTTGGTGGCGAATGGGAGACTCTTACCCCTACATGTCACTGGGGAGGGCGTTGGTTCGCCAATAGGTGCGAGACTCGAGAGGGTCGCCGTAAAACAAGGGACTGGGGGACCATGTTGGAGCCACGGTGGGTATTACCTGCTGCTTGGGGGATGAAGGGATGGTTGCAAAGCCTACCGGATTTCGTCGGCTACCTACATTTGGTATCAGATCTTTGGTTTACAGAGCTCGAGAACAAGACACATTAGAACCATACGAAAGAATTCATCAGATATTGGATTAGTAATATCCAATTAGAATGACTCGTTAGAGATAGGATCGTAGTATCCTAGAACGAGTGTTAGGAGTATATTTTTCAAATGAAACCAAATTTTGTTTTGAAAATTTAAATCAATTCTACCTATTTGAATATTTTATTTGTATAGATTTGGACAATCTAGTATATAAAGATTTTTGCATATACGCGTCATGAACGTATATTCGAAGTTTTAATATATTAGATAGATATAGAGTCACACTCTAGTATCCCGGACGTGGTCCTGATGATGAAGTATACCATCACCAGTATTTATTTTCGTGTGACGAAGGTATGATTTCTATATATTTCCATCAGACTGGTGTGAGAACCAAAACTTATATAGTTAGAACACATTGTTGTGAATTGGCATCAAAAACAAGATTTTGAGTATATATATCAATTTATGAATTTGAAACGTTAATCCACTAATTGATTGATGTTTGTGTTGTTTGTTTATTTGTTTGCTAATTTTGAACCATTATGCCTAATTGAATCACATATTGAATTGTATTGAAAATTGGTCGCATTTGCTTGCATATACATATACTTACATTGAACAGGTCATAGCAAGGAGGCTAGAGCAGGGAATAAAATTTGTTTGCCCGACAAATAGGTACATGTTTACTATAATTTACTGTTTTGTTTGGGTGATGATGATTTTATGAGCCGATTGGCTAACCGCTTGGCTTTTTCTTTTTCTTTTTGAGATCAGAAGGCCTATATGGCAATTTCGGGATTTTCCCGTGGCTCCCGGTGCAGGGGAAGTTATGGCAAATTTTTTCGAAAATTTAGGGTGTTAGCCAAATTTTTGAAAATTTGAAAATTCTCAGAAACTGAAAAGTTGGAGAATGGAAGCCAGATCGAACGTAGAGTTGATTGATCAAACCACTTTCGACTTTGTTCCTTTTCGGGGACGAAAAGTTTTAAGTAGGGGAGATTGTAATAACCCGGAAATTCAGAACAAGTTTAAAATTTTTATTTTGGCAATTTTAGCGAATTTTGAATATTTAAAATGAATTATTTTAAATAATATTGATGAGAAATTTATTTTGAATATATCTAGAACGTATATATTATATACGCCGTCGTTAGAATATAAATATAATTATATATAATTATAAATAGAATTGAAAATGGCGCGGTAGTTCGATAATTCGATTTCAAACTTCAATTGAATGTACCGGGTGCAAAACAATCCGGATTTTAGTGAAACCAAAAACATTAGGATCTATTTGGTAATATCTTTCCAACGAATCCAACAAATCAAAATTTCATAGCGGGAATCAAAAGATATGTCCAGTTGAAAATTCTGAATAGTCGGTATGGAATTCAGGCCCTCAAAAATGGGAATTTTGCAAACGACCTCGGATTTCGACAAAACCACTTTTGTTGGATCCGCAGTGCCAAATTATTGCTAGATTCCAAATTTCGTAATTTTTCGAATCAATATGTGAGCGTGGCGAAAGAAAACGTGTTTGACCAGTTTCAGTTGATTTTTATCGACTGGAAATTGACCATTTTTCAAACGGTCTCAGAATTCGACGAAACTGGTTTTGTTAGGACCGTATCGTCAATACGAAGCTAGAAAATATTTTTCTGGAATTTTTCAAGTTAATATGTGACCCCGGTAAATTGAAATGCGCGTTCAAATTCAATATATAGAGTTATATGTTGATTTTAACGGAAAATGATTCTAACGATCGAATCAGCCTACGATACATATCCCATTGTGTTCAGAATGGGGGTAAAACGCTATGGACGACAGGCAGTGGGCCTCGTTTAGAGGTCATATGAAAAAGTGGCATTTTGAAATTAAATAATAAAATAAAAGGAGAAAGTCAAACCCTCCCTCTCTCTTCCTTATATCAGCCGACCCCCCCCGTTTATTCTCAGAAATCGATTTATATATATATAAAAAAAAAGAGAACGTGGATCGGAGGAGAGCCCCCCCCCCCGATCAATCGCCGCCGCCTCCTCAGAGGTGGGGCTCCACCTCGAAACCTCCCCCCCCACCCCAGGCGCCGCGAAAACCCCACCCCCTGCCCTCGCGAACGCGACAGCCCCCCCTCCTGTGCTGCCGCCGCCGCTGCTTCGTCTTCTCCCCCTCTGCCTCCCAGACCGACCACCCCTCCGACCTCGCCGCGCCCAGCCATTCCCCTCCCTCTCCGATTCGAACGAGAACACCCAGCGCACCGAAGCCCAAACTGCCCACTGCCTCCGTCATCGTGAGCCACTCTCCGACGCAACAGCACCCTCCCCCATCTCAGATGACCACTAGCGAGGCCCCCCACGCTGTAAGCTTTATTTAATTGTTTTATCATTTTTCATTCTTTTTCTTTCTTCTTTTCTCTGATTTTTGTTAGAAATAAAAACTAATAATTTGAACAAAGGTAGGATTTTTAATTTGAAGATGAAGTGATAAAAACCCGATTTTTATGATAATGAGGATTGTTTTTTTTACATGATAAAAATTAGATTTCTATGATAATAAAGAAGCGAATAGGAGAATAAAAATATGATTTTTATATTTTTAAAGTATTAAAAATATGATTTTTATATTTTTAAAGTATTAAAAATATAATCTTTACTATATGGAAGATGTAAAAATATGATTTTTGTTTATGTAAAGAATTAAAAATATAATTTTTTACATGATAGGAATATTAAAAATATCATCTTTATATAGGTAGCTAAATAAAGATGTGATTTTTATAGTGATAAAAGTGAAAAGATGATATTTTTAAAAGTGAAAAGACGATATTTTTGAAAGTGAAAAGACGATATTTTTTTTTAATAGAAAAGATTAGATTTTAAAAATAGAAAAGGCGAGATTTTTATATATTGAATAGTAAGGTAAAAATTCGATTTTTATATATTGAATAGCAAAGTAAAAATTCGATTTTTATATATTGAATAGCTATATAAAAATGTGATTTTTATATATGTAGTGGCTACGGGCGAAAGTGACAAAAGGCAAGAACGATGAAGATTTCTATAAATGAAGAGTCGTGGTGTTGGATAGCTATTGGTGAGAACTTCTCACTCTTCAATTTCTTTTTCTAGTTATATATATATACTAGGATGTAGACGGTGTTTAGTAGCACCCGACACCCGTCATCCACAGACCATGGATGGCTTGTTTGTTAAATTGTTTGGTTGTGTAGTTGGTTAGATTATTTGGTTTGAATTGAATTGTTTGGTGAAATGGAATGGATTTGATTGATGTGTGAATGGCGTGGGCCTTCACTAGACCGGGGATAAGGCTGGGCCTTGTCCCGTTTCTAGTATCGTGCCGTTATGCCGCCGAAATTTTCTAAAATAAATTAGAAAAATAAAAATATCATTTTATTGAATAAATGAACCGAATAGAATATTCATAGGGTGAATAAAATAATTTGATCGTTGAAAATATAATTTTTAACGTGGATATGAATATAGTAAATGTGAATAAATAAACATTCATTTACAAACCGGACGGTTTGTTTATGTACACCTATTTGAAGGACATTGGTTGGGTCGATAAATTTTACACATCGCCCAACTGCACAAATAAAATCTGTGTTTGTTGATTTGAAACCCCACACGGGTATTGGGATAAAATACGGCATACACTAATCCTAATAATTAGTTATATTTCGATCGATGGATCGACAGGCTGTTATAAGCGTTAGATATCTATATTTGATGCCTATACAGTGTAGTGCACTTTGGATGATGGTTGATTATTTATCGTTGCTATTATATACATGTGTTGTATGGAATCCATATAATTAATTTTATGTGGTAATTGATTGGGCCTCATTCCAATCGGGAAAATAAAGAATATTATAAAATAAAGGTTCATGTGTTGACTGTACTCATTCGTTGAGATTAGTCATGTGTTGAACGAAGTATTTTAATAATAAAATTTATATCTTTATCACTATAAAATAAAGGTTCATGTGTTGACTGTACTCATTCGTTGAGATTAGTCATGTGTTGAACGAAGTATTTTAATAATAAAATTTATATCTTTATCACTATAAAATAAAGGTTCATGTGTTGACTGTACTCATTCGTTGAGATTAGTCATGTGTTGAACGAAGTATTTTAATAATAAAATTTATATCTTTATCACTATAAAATAAAGGTTCATGTGTTGACCGTACTCATCCGTTGAGATTAGTCATGTGTTGAACGAAATATTTGAAATAGAAATATTTGAATCTACAATATTTGAAAATAGAAATATATGAAGCCGTGTTGATTAGATTGACGCCATTTTGACGTGAACGATATTTATATTGATTTTATTCATTTTAAAATGAATATTGAAAAGTGATTTCGAAATCGAATATTTTGAAATGAAATTTGAATTGAATAGAATAGAAAATCAATTGAATTTGAATAGAATAGAAAATGAATTGAATTTGTATAGAATAGAAAATCAATTGGATTTGAATAGAATAGAAAACGAATTTGATTTCAATTGAATATATAACGAATTTGATTTCAATTGAATATATAACGAATTTGAATCAAATAGAAAACCAATTTGAATTGAATCGAATAGAAAACCAATTTGAATTGAATCGAATAGAAAACCACTTTGAATTGAATCGAATTGAAAATGAATTCGAATTGAATTTAAAACGAAGTGAAATGAATTCAAATTGAATTGAAACTTGAATTGAATAGAAATGAATTTTAAAACGAATTTATAAGGAAAGATTCAATTTTGATTTGAATTGAAATGGAAGTTGGAATTGTTTTTGAAACAAATTTAAAACTATTTATATAATTCGTTTTAAATAGAAATCGACGAAATATATATTATATATATAATATAATGGCCTGAATATAACGCGCCGCGGCAGTTCGTGAATTTCGACCATTTATTTCAAACGGACATTACGGGAGATCCGACCGTCGGATTCTCCTAAAACCGGAACCGTTGGGTTTGTATCGAAAAGAGATTTCTAACGAAATTAGAAATTTGAAATCTAACGGTTGGATTTGGAGATACGTCCAAATCAAATTTGGAAAAGGTCGCTGTAAGTGCAGTTCGATGGCCATTGTTGGAAATCGATTGTACGGGCCTTAATAAAATTATTAAAAATATCAATAATTTGTGTAAAATAATAAGAAATGATTTGATAAAAATTGGGGTGAAAAACTCCATATTTGAAAAGATAAAAATGGATTTTTATCGAAATGAACTAGTTTTGAACTAAATTTAAAACCCAATTATTTTTAAATAAATAAATTAGATTTAAAAAGGGGTTTTAAATAATCGGAATTTCTAAATATATTTGATTGGATTTGAAATGGGTTTATCGTGAACGGTGTTTTAAATAACACTAGTTCTTTAACCCGATAACAAATAGATTGTGATTTGGGTTTGTCGTGAACTGTGTTTTAAATAACACCTAGTTCTTTAACCCAGTAAAAGGAGTTTTAACGAATCTGCAATTAGGTTGAAATGTGAATCTATAATCTAAATTATCAAATTTAGAAATGAGCGAGAATGGAGTATCGCCAGTTTTGCTCCAAAGCGATAGTTAAATCTTTAATTAGATTTGAACGTGAAATGGTAATTAATTTTACCGATAACACCATAGTATTAGATATGGAGTATTACTAGTTTTGCTTCATGGGATGAATAGGTTGGGATTGGGAAATAAAATAAATAATTACTTCGGTGTGGTTCGTTAATCTCGACTAGTTTAGAAAACCATAATTTGGTTTGAAACGACATCCAAAGGAAGATTAAAGGATAAATTTTAAAGAATTTATCTTGGATAAAATTAATGGGAACCTTTCCCTAAAAATGTGATTTTATGAATAAAAGAATATTCTGAATTGGAATGAGGCGTATGTTGAGTTTGTGTAACATTTGTTTTTAATATACGCGGGTTGTTCGGAAAGGCCGGGTTTATACCCATTCTGAATAACCGATTCGACAAGAAGTCGAAGATGAAGACGGTGGTCGAAGACCGGAAGTCTTCACATCGTTTGGATTATTACTGACGATCCTGATTGGGTTGTACACCCAAGAGGATGGAAATAGTTGGTGGTCGTCCAGACGTACTTGGAGATCGATGGATATGCGAGGAAAGTGCCTCCGGTTTCGTTCAGACCCAGAACGAACTTGAAAATGGATTGTGTGTCTGACATTGGATTTTATTCTGTGTTGATTTATTTCTATTAAATATACATCTGTTTGGCGGCGGATAATTTATTCTTTTGCTTAACGCCCTTCTCTGAGACGTACGAGCTCAGAGGTTGTATATCGATGGACATCAGTCGCATGGCATGAATTGCCTGTGTGGCACGCTAAGATGCAATGATCAAGGCTTCTGTTGAAAAGCAAAGTCTTGTGGTTGATGATCAAAGCACGCCTACATGGCAGCTTTGTGTATAACGTGAATTCGCGAGCCTCACACCTCGGTATGAGTCAAAAACGGGATACGGACTGCAGGGAGAGCACGACGTTTCTTTCTAGCTTTGTTGGTGTCAGTGACTTACCAGCCCTAACATTTATATACTTTTCACCTATGTGGTTGTTGGAATGCGAGGCGCCTCGATTATAGGTCTGTAAGGACCGGGAAACGTGTGTTCAGGCATAACTAATCCTCTAACGTAAGTGAGGACCGGCCCTGAAGATCCAGGGGTTGCCCAGAGTGCGTAACCCTGGGACATTTGCTAGAGTGTCTCGAATGCGGAGAGGAGCTTGCCCCTTGCCTCGACTCATGACGGAAATCCAATTTCCAATACGAGATATTTCGGCTTTATTTGTAGAGCCTAGTATGGCGACATAGTAGCATGGGATGCTATGCCGTCTATGATTTATATTTATGATTGAAATTGTTTCGGCACTATACACTTATTATAGTATCAAATGATTTGTTTTAAACGTACCAAGCATGTTTGGCTATTATAAGGGAAAACCCTATCCTCCGGCTTGCGTTGCATTGTGTGATGGGACCTGGGTCTTATAATAGCTTCATTTTTCGAAAAAGCATTGCGCTGTTTATTCTATGCACTGGTATTCTTGGGAGGAAACCCGTTCCGTGTTATACGGCGTGGTCCCTTGAATTACTCTCTTTTAAAGTAAAGTTTTAAATAACGGTTTTAGTTCTCACACCAGTCACATGACTGACCTGGAGTTTATTGTTTTAACCTAAACTCTGGGTGCCCCTATTTTCCGCACGGGCAGCTAGTAGTTTTGGTTTTGCAGATTTATATTCACAGGATCCTGGTTTACAGCTGGAATGATATCCGGAAAGCTCTGTATCCGTATATCACCTTCAGTTGTGCTTTGTATTATTTTCCGCTGCTATGTAATTTATTGTAATCTCTGATATTTATCGAATGTAATTTATTCTTTTATACTCTGTATATTCTTGTATCTGATGGAATTGTTATAATAGCAATGAAATGTTCTTCCGTCTGCGTTCTATTTTGTCCTGTTCTCAAACGATCAGGGGTTTCGAACGGTCTAGATCGGTTTAACGACTGATTCGGATCGAGCGAAATTCCCGGCCGCTACAAATTGGCTAAGGGTGACAGCCGTTGGGTTTGATTTGGAGTTTGTATCGACAAACATGTATTTTCAAATCAAAGGAATTAAATTAAATAAAATATTAATATAATATTAACCCTTTTTCTCCTTAACCCCCCTTCCCTTCCCGTTAACTTCAGAGAAAAAAAAAAGAAGACCGCGTAGCCGTAGTCACGCGATTTGCCGCCCACCGCCGTAGGAGGCCACCGCACCTCACCACGCCGCCGCGAATGGCGCATCCACCCCACCCTTCGACGCCTCTCTCCTCCTCCTTTCTTTCCCCCCTCTCTGATCTGAAGACCGCGTTCCCCCCAACCCATCAGAAACCCTAGTGCCGCCACCCTGCTGGACCGCCCCGCCACCCACACTACAACAAAATGACCCTATTACAACGGTGGAACACCGTTGTAATATACATTTTACAACGGTGGGCAAACCGTCGTGTATTAAGAAGTTGTAATAGACTCATATCTTTTACAACGTTTTTACACTGTTGCAACACCGTTGTAATATGTATATTTTACAACTTTTTTCCACCGTTGTAGTAATATATATTACAACTTTTTTCCACCGTTGTAGTAATTCCTACTACAATTAATTATAACAATATGATTTTTGTTTCGTTATACATTACATTTCATATAAAAATAAATATTTATATTGAATAAAATGATACTACACTGATCTGAAATAATCAATTAAATATTTTATTTCAATATTTGAATTAGTACAACTTTCTGATCCACTATCGTACAACTCACTTTTACATAATACAGTCATAACAATACATACATTCCTCACTACAAACTGATCACTCAATACACTCAGTTACATATACACTTTGTATAAATATACATACACACTGACATACACCAAGTCTTTATGCTCCAGCATCCCCAATCGATCATCCATTTCAACATCATGCTCATCGTCAAATATCCTTATTACTCTGTGTCATTCATTCATGAGTACAGTGATGCCCAAATGCATATATATTTTGCATTTCATTTATTTTTGTGTCGAAAAAAAATCAATATATATATATATACACACACACATACATATATATATATATATGCATGCGCGCGCGCTCACACACACACATATATATATTTTTATCGGTTTTGTGGACAGAATTATATATCTTCCCGGACAGACATAGCCTAAAAACTGCTCTATGGAAAAAAAAAATAGCATGCAAAACCTTATTTCTGAGGTATAAACCTTACTTGATCTTGGATTCTTCAGCCAAACCAATGAAATTTTCATACTTTTTTCCATGCTAACTCCCACTCGAGTATCTATTAGAAAAAACATTTTGCCTTGCATTAGTCGCATATTAATAACAACAGATGGCACCAATAAAGCATAGATATCAACGTTTTATTTCAGCAATTTCGGCTAAAAATATGGTCTGACATGGTTCCCACAAATTATTCAGCTGAACCATGATCTATATTATACACATTTACTAACCCAACATATCGTTTGATAGTGAATTAGTGGTATCAAATATTGAAAACTAGATATTCCATCAGCTAAAACTTGTTGGTAGCAAAATTTAATTTAATCATAAGCATGAATCAAAATCAAATGAAATCCTGTCAATACTTAGATGCATGCTACTAACATCTTTGCAACTCCTAATCCAAAGTGGGATCAAAGGAGAATTATCGGGCCTAGATAACATTATCTATTCCAATATACAGACATAAGAGTTATGTGTAACAATTATAAATTGTCAACAACAGTGCATTTACACAAAACAAACAAGCTAGTTACTTGGACCAATGAAGAACATAAGGATAAGGAAAATTGGCAACCATCAATTTCTAAGTGTATTATTCACTAAGAGTGAGGTACATAGTTCTAGACAAACATATTAACACTTCAAAGACTAATATGAAATCGAAACAATTTAACACAATTTAACACTTCAAAGACAATCAATAAGAACTTCGACAAAGCACAACCGACCAGCAACCCAAAACCACCGAGCAATACCAACAAATCCTAAAGCTAACCAAAGCACAGACAACTCAAGAACGACCACACTAACACCCAAGTCAAAACACTCACAGCACAAATGACATATCCAAGTTCCAACCAAGTCAAACAAACAAACCAACAAAAGCCACCACAGTCACAATACCTTAAATTCCAATAGTGATGCTCCAGTAAAATGAAGATATTGACAACATCTGGCACACTGGAATAAGTTTAATCCACAGCATATAGTAACTGCGAGATCTGAAAGAGGATTAGTGAGCTACAAACAAGGCCAAGACGTGCGTTCCCCCAAAACTTTTAAGGTGGGAAATAGCAAATCCAAAACTTACCGTATTCAGCAAATCCAAAACAGATCCACAAAACAGATCGACTAAGAGGAGAAAACCAGAAAAGAGGCGGCCGATTAAGTAGAGATAGAGGAAGAAAGGCGAGCTCCTACCCACGACGATGAAAGCTAGGGCTAGAGGACGGAGAAGAGAGGGGACAAGAGGAAGGGATATGACGAGGAAAAGAAGAGCAGAAGAGCGGAAACTGAGGAAGAGAATGGGGTGGCGGAAACCCTAGTCACCATTGTAGGACAGGAAAGCTCGATTGCGTTTTAGTTTTTGATTTGGGGAAACGAATGGTTGGAGGTAGGTCGATATTGATTTAGGGGAAGAATGGGTGGACGCAACTGTAAAAAAAATACGAAGTAGGTCGGTGCTAATTTTTCGGTTTCCCGCTTAAACTTGAAGTAGTTGGAGCCAATTTTTTTGGTTTTCCGCTTAAAATTTGGATTGAACTATTAAACTGTCCCTAAAAATAGCTGCAGCGCGGAGCTATTACTTATTCAATATATGTTTTTATCATTAATTTCAATTATTATTTTAGTTAATTATAAATTATTATTATTATTTACTACTGATTTTTAACTTACAATTGTTACTTAATTAACGATTATTGTTAAATTTTGAGTAAGATTCAAATTCAATAGTACACAAAATGTACCGTTTCGGACGGGGCGCTGCCCCCTGGACCCCCGCGACCTGACCGGGCAGGTCGAACCCCGTAAGCGGGGGCGTTGCCCCCGCACCCCCGCCTAGGGGCGGTTGCCACCCCCCTGGACCCCCCCTCCGTAGGGATCATATTTGACAAAAGATTTTGGAAAAACTTTCAACAACGATTACTTATTAAAAAATATTATATACTAAATATTAATTACTACTAATAGTCATGATTAATTATAAATTAAATATTTATTAATTGTTATTTACTTATTGATTATCAACCGCTCATTAGTTAATACTTACTAATTAATTACTAGTACTTAATAATGAAGTAGTTATAAATAATTATTTTTAATTAAATATTTAATATTTATATATTGATTATTATTAAATAATTACTAATTGGTTGTTAATAAGTAATTATTAGTAGGAATTATTTATTTATTGATGTATTTTTAATTAAATATTTAATATGTATTTATTGATTATTAATTAATAATTACTAATTGGTTGTCAATTACTAATTATTAGCATGAATTATTTATTTATTGAAGTATTTTTAATTAAATATTTAATATTAATATATGGGTTATTAATTAATAATTACTAATTAGTTGTAAATATTAATTATTAAAAATTATTTAATGAAAATAATTAATATTATAATATAGTCATATATTACAACAGTCAAAAAATAAAAGTTGTGATAGGCTTTTATTACAACGGTGTTTATACCACCGTTGTAAAAAACCATTTATTACAACGGTGCTTTTACCACCGTTGTAAAAACCCATTTATTACAACGGTGCGTTTATCACCGTTGTAAAATTAAAGTTGTAATATGGTGTTTTTGTTGTAGTGCCAGTGTCGACCTGCGACACCTTGCCCAGCTCCCCGGCGATCCAAACCCTAAAAATGTAATATATATTTTTGATTTAATTTCTTTGATTTTTAGGTTAATAAAAATTTGATTTTTAGGTTAATAAAAATATGATTTTCAAGTTATTAAAGATTTGATTTTTATAGTTTAGAAGATGCGATTTTTAAATTGAGAAAACTTATGATTTTTAAATTAGAAAAGTTATGATTTTTAAATTTGAAAAGTTATGATTTTTAAATTTGAAAAGTTATGATTTTTAAATTAGAAAAGATGAGATTTTTAAATTAGAGAGATGAGATTTTTAAATATGAAAAATATGATTTTATTTGTAAAGTAGCAAAGGAAAAATATGATCCTTGTTTAAATAAAAATATAATTTGTTTCATATAAAAATATTATTTTTATTATGAAGTTAGCGAAGTAAAAATATGATTTTTATTATGAAGTTAGCGAAGTAAAAATATGATTTTTATTTATGAAGTTAGTGAAGTAAAAATATGGTCTTTATATATGTAGTAGCAATAAAAAAATCGATTTATATATATATATAATAACGAGATAAAAATATGATTTTTATTATATGTATAGCGATCTAAATAAATGATTTTTATACTATAAACATCGTTATAAAAATATGATTTTTATATAAGTAGCACTGAAATAAAAATGTGATTTTTAATATAAAAATCGTGTGAAACAGATTGCAATGGAACCAACGGGAATCAAATCCAAATCCTTACCGTTCAGAAATAAAGAATGGAGGAGTGGATCCCAAAGGTGAGAACTTCTCACTTTAACTTATTTTCTAGTTAGAAATATATACTAGGATGCAGACGGTGCTTAGTAGCACCCGACACCTTTGTTTTGAAACCATGTTTGTTTGTTTGTTTGGTTGATTGGATTATTTAGTTGAATTTGGTTTGGGAAATGAAATGAATTGATTAGAATTTCGTATGTACATGGCGTGAGCCATTAGTAGGCGAGGGATAAGGCTAGACCTTATTCCGGTTCTAGTATCGCGCCGTTATGCTACCAAAATTTTCTAAAAATATTAGAATAATAAAAATATCATTTTTATTGTATAGATGAACTGAATAAAATATTCATGTGTTGAAATAAATATTTTATAGTTAAAAATATATTTTTTAACGTGTATATGAATAAAATAAATATTCATTTACAAATCGGATGATTTGTTTACGTACACACATTTTACTAATATTGATTGGGACGATATATTTTACACATCGCCCAACTGCACAAATAATAATCAGTGTTTGTTGTTTGAAAACCCCACATGGGTATTGGGATGATATTGGACATACACTAATCCCAATATTTAGTTGTATGTCAATCGATGGGTTGACAGACTGTTGTGAGCGTTAATTATTTATATTTAACGCTTATGTAGTTGTGTAATGCACTCTGGATGACGGTTGATTGTGTTTGGTTATGGTTGTGTACACGTGTATATGAAATCCATATAAATAAAATTATATGGTAATTGACTATGTCTGATTCCAATTCGGAAAGAACGAATATTTTATATTAACAAAGATTTGGAAATGATGAATAACGAATATTTTAAAATAATATTCAGTAATGGATCAAAATATGATTTTGATGTCCGATTTGGGATGGACACAAAAAAAATATGTATATGAAGACGTGTTGATTAGATTAACGCCATTTAGACGTGAAGGATATTTATATTGATTTTATTCATTTTTATAATAAATATCAAAATGGAAGTGATTTCAAAATCTAATGTAACGACCGGGAAAATCTGAACCAATTTAAAAATTTTAAATTGGCTAAAATAATGGATTTTAAATATTTAAAATAAATATTTTAAACAATAACGATGAAAACGGAGTTTGAATCGACAATTGAAAAGGAATACAATTAATTCTAATTATAAACAAGGCCTGAAATGGCGCTGCAGTTTCAAAAATTGAATTCAAACTTTGTCGGACTGTACTGGGTGTAAAACAAAACGGACTTGAGTGAAACCAAAAATATTTAAATCTGTTAGTGAATACCTTTCTAATGAATCTGAAAAATTGAAGTTTCATGCGGAAAGCAAAAGTTATGGCCAAATGAATTTTCAGAAAGGTCGTTATGGAATTTATATAGCCCGTGAAACTGGCCATTTTGCAAACGACCTCGGAATTTGACGAAACCACTTTTGTTGGGTCCGGGATGTGAA
This sequence comes from Allium sativum, assembly GCA_030737875.1. Lineage (NCBI taxonomy): Eukaryota > Viridiplantae > Streptophyta > Magnoliopsida > Asparagales > Amaryllidaceae > Allium > Allium sativum. The sequence goes on from CM060920.1 coordinate 649,082,793, forward strand.
GTTATTGCTAGGTTTCAAATTTCATAATTTTTGAAGCTAGTATGTGAGCGTGGCAAAGGAAAACTTGTTTTGGTCAATCACAATTAAATTGGATCGACCAGAAATGGGCCTTTTTGCAAACGGTCTCAGAATTCGACGAAACTAGTTTTGTTGGGACCGTATCGTCAAAACATAGCCAGATTTATTTTTCTGGAATTTTTTGAATCAGTTTGTGGCCCTGGCAAATTGAAATGTACGTTCGAATCAAATATTGAATGTTTTATATTTTAATTTGAAGGAAAACTGACTGAACCAGTCGAATGGGCCTACGAAACATATCCCATTGTGTTCAGAATGGGGGTAAAACATTAGGAACGACAGTCGTTGGGTCTGGATTGGGGTTCGTGAGTGAAAGAGGGTATTTTCGAAATTTAAAAGTATATAAATAAATAAAATAATCTCATTGGTCAATCCACTCCTTCTCTCTCCCTGAAATATCGCGACGAACGACGGAAGGGTGTTCATCGCTACCCCCTCATTTTCCGATCAATCCACGCAAAATTAGTCCCTCCTCCAGTTGAAGATTTTGTAGAGCTCCTCGAGATCTTCAAATCCATACCTGGTTTCGATTTTTTCATTGTGTATTTTGGGAGAACGGACGCCGAGAAGTCGACGCCTTCATCTCGCCGCCGACCGTGATTCCGACGATCGAACTGGCCGCCACCCACCTGCGCTGGAAGCTCTCTCCTCCCCCTTCGACGCTGCGAAGGCCGATCGACGAATAGCTACATGGTTCTCGAGATAAATGCAAACCTAGTTTTGAACAGTTTGCTGAAGGTATCGGCTATATTTATTTTCAAAAGTTTTAACACCTTTAAACCGTTGCAAACTTTGAAAAATCATATCTTTTTCGTGTATTGATGAAATTCAATGAAACAGGAAACATAGTGATCGTGTGGACGTCTTCTACATTCTAGAAGAGACAGCATATTTTTATGAGCCTTCTGCTATTTTTGGAGGAGTGGAACCCAATGTGAGTTTTCTAATTTATAAACGATATGGAAAACGATGATGTATAAATCATATAGTCGATGTATGAGTTATATAAGCGTTGTACACCTCTTGTATAAGCGTTATATAAGTTGTACGTTCGATGTATAAGTTGTATATGCATTGTAAAAATTATATATGTGTTGAAATAGAAGTGAAATGCTATATATACATATATATACACATATATACGCCCCTCGCCCACAAACCATGGACGATATTTATTGATTGTGATTGATGTGAAAATTGGTTGATAGCGAATGGTTGATTATAATTGTTTGTGGTTGGAATTGATTAATTTGTGGTTGAAAAATACCCGTTTGTGGTTGAAATATTTGGTTGAAACCACATAGGATTAGTTTGTGGAAATGAAGAATATATACATGCCGCCTGCGTGCGAACTAGATGCATGATTCCCCATTGTCAAAAGCTGCGAGGCTTTAAGGTAGAGCGAGGAGCCGTACTAGGGACGGCCCCGGTTTTAACTACCCTGCCGGTATGCTGCCGAAATTTTGAATAATATTCATGTGTTAGAATTATTTTCCTGTGTTGAAACTATATTCATGTGTTGTATAGAAAACCTTCATGTGTTGAATTGAAATTCATTCGTTGAATAGAATTCATGTGTTGAATGGTATTCGTGTTTTAAATATAAAAATCACCTTTTTATCGATATGTATAAATTATAGAAAACCTTCATGTGTTGAATTGAAATTCATTCGTTGAATAGAATTCATGTGTTGAATGGTATTATTGTTTTCAAATAAATTGTTTTATAATAAAAATCCTATTTTTATTATCAATATGAACTACATAAAATACTCTTGTTTTGAAATAAATTGTTTTATAACAAAAATCATATTTTTATTACGTATATGAATTATATAAAATACTCTTGTTTTGAAATAAATTGTTTTATAATAAAAATCATATTTTTATTACCTATATGAACTATATAAAATAATCGTGTTTTGAAATGAATTGTTTTATAATAAAAATCACCTTTCTATCATATACATGAATAGTTAAAAATAGTGAAGTGTTGAAATAGAAGTCAGTTGGATAAAAATATCATTTTTATCAAATGTATGAAAAGGAAATGGTTTTGAAATCGAAGGTTCGATTATATTTATATATATATATATATAAAAATATAATTAAAATATATCGAATAACGAAGCTGCAGTTCTTATTTTGAAATCGTGATTTCAAACGATTAGTGCGGGAGATCCGACCATCGGATTTTCCCGAAACCACAACCGTTGGGTTCGCTTTGGAATTATCTTTCCAACGGCACCAACTTTGTAAAAATCCAACGGTTGGATTGTCTGGAATATTTAATTCAAATTTGAAGAAAAACAGCGCCAGAATCGATTATATATATATATATATAATTATCTTTCCAACCGGGAGATCCGACCGTCGGAATTTCCCGAAACTGGAACCGTTGAATTCGTTTTGAAAAGATCTTACTAATGATGTAAATTTTGTGAAGATCCAACGGTTAGATTTTCAAATATGTGTAAATCAAATCTGAAGAAAAACAGAGCCACGACCGCGTTATGGCCCGAAGCGTCGTTTTGAATAAATTGGCTATTTTAAAATAAATAAAAATAGCGATAAATCGTTATAAAATATTATAAACGATATGGATGTGATTTAGAAATTAACTGAAGGTTGGCTAAGTCGAATGGTTTCCTGGGTGTTGATCTGATGTTGGTTTCGGCCTTCGGGGTTAATATTTGGGAAATCGTTCTCTTACTGATTGACGGTTAGTGACTAATGAATTGAAATGATGTGTGTGTATGTTAGTGTTGCACTTATTTATTATATACGCGAGTCGCTCAGAAAGACCGGGTTTATCCCATTTTGAATAACTGAATCGACGATAAGAAATCGAAGATGAAGACGGTGGTCGAAGACCGGAGATCTTCACCTCGTTTGGATGGTAACCGAGGTCCTGATTGGGAGGCATCCCGAAATATGGATAATGAGTAGTGATCTTCCATACGTACGTGGGGGTCGATGGGTTTGCGAGGTATATAGTGCCACCGGTTTCGTTCAGACCCAGAACGGACTTGCAAATGGACAGTGTGTCTGACATTGGAATTCATTCTGTGTGATTGATAGTCATTAGTTGAACGGTGTGAATTGCCTATGTGGCATGCTAAGATGCTGTGATCAGGGCTTCTGTTGAAAAGCAAAGTCTTGTGGTTGATGATCAAAGCACCGTCTGTGTGGTGTAGCTTTGTGTACAAAGTGAATTCGCGAGCCTCACACCCCGGTATGAACCATAAACGGAAGAAGGACCTCAGGGAGGGCATGCGTTTCTTTCTAGTTAGAAGTGGCGTCAGTGGTTTTACATGCCCTGACGAGTTTGACTTATGTGGTTGTTGCTGTTGCGAGGCGCCTCGGTTTGATCGGACGATCCGGGTCCGATGGAGTCATTCGTTGGCTCATTTACGCCCCAAAGGGCGGAGAAACGTATTGTTTAGGAATTTTAATCCACATCGGTGGACCGGCCCTGACGATCCTAGGGTCACTCGAGCTCTGATCCTGTGGCTCGGGCTAGAGAGTCGTGAAGTCGGTAAGGACTATCTTTTGCCTTGGTTCATGACAGAAATCCAATTTCCAAATACGTGACTGTGCGGTTTTGATTGTACATCTATATTTGGCGACATAGTGGCATGGGACGCTCATGTCGTCTTTGATTGATAGTTATGATTTGAAATTGCTTTTGAAACATATAAACACTAGTAATAATATCAAATGCTTTTGTTATATTCGTATCAAGCATATTTTGGCCATTATAAGGTAAAACTCTATCCTCCGGTTTGCGTTGCATTGTGTGATGGGAACTGAGTCTTATAATGGCTTCATTTTTATAAAAAGCATTGCGATGTTTAAAAGAATGATTTGTTTTAAAGCACTGGCAATCTAATGGAGTAAACCCGTTCCACGAAAGTGGCGTGATCCTGTGATTAGCCATATTTTAAATGTGTTAAGTAGATTTCTCATACCAGTCCCATGACTGGCACGTAGTTTGTTTCACTTTCAAACTCGGGTGCCCCTTTTTCTACACGGGCAGCCTTGTATTCAGGTTTAGCTGGCTCTTTCTGGATAGCTGGAGCTGAAGATGGATTTTGTTATTTATCTCCTTTTATGTTGTTAAACTCCTATTGTACATATTTTGTTTGTTTCCGCTGTAGACATTTATGTATAGCTGAACTGTATTTGTACTAAGTTTGATCCTGTATACTGTGTAACTCTGATGATTACGTTTATCCAGTGTATTCTATTGTACATTATCTAGTGTATTTATTTAATTCTGTTCTGCTATTATCTATTTATGTGTTATATTCCACGGATTACCATTGCCGCTATCAGTACGAGGTTTGGGGTCGTCTCATCTAATGTTTTGAAGATATTATCATTTATATATTAATGATATGGAATATTCAATTTTGATTTAAAATTGAATACGAAGATGAAATCGTTTTGAAAACGAATTTAAAACGATTTATAAAATACGTTTTAAATGGAAATGGACGATATATATATATATATATATATATATATATATATATATATATATATATATATAATGGCCCGAATAGAACGCGCCGCGGTAGTTTGCGAATTTCGACCATTGACTTCGAATTTACATTACGGGAGATCCGACCGTCGAATTTTCCTAAAACTGGAACCTGTAACGACCCGGAAAACCTGAACCAATTTAAAAATTTTAAATTGGCTATTTTAGTGGATTTTAAATATTTAAAATAAATATTTTGAATAATAACGATGAAAAGTAAGTTTGAATAGACATTAAAAATAAATATAATTACTTTGAATTATAAACAAGGCCTGAAAAGGCGCGGTAATTTCAAAATTTGAATTCAAACTTTGACTGACTGTACCGGGTGCAAAACAAAACGGATTTGAGTGAAACCAAAAATGTTTAAATCTGTTAGTGAATACCTTTCTAACGAATCTGAAAAATCGAAGTTTCATAGTAGGAAGCAAAAGTTATGGCCAAATGAATTTTCAGAAAGGTCGCTATAGAAATTATATAGCCCGTGAAAATGGCCATTTTGCAAACGGCCTCGGAATTCGACGAAACCACTTTTGTTGGATCCGGGATGTTAATTTATTGCTAGGTTTCAAATTTCATAATTTTTGAAGCTAGTATGTGAGCGTGGCAAAAGAAAATGTGTTTTGATCAATTAAAGTTAAATTGGATTGACCAGAAAAGGGCCATTTTACAAACGGTCTCAGAATTCGACGAAACTAGTTTTGTTGGGACTGTATCGTCAAAACATAGCTAGATTTATTTTTCTGGAATTTTTTCTAGTCAGTTTGTGGCCCTGGCAAATTGAAATGTACGTTCAAATCAAATATTGAATGTTATATATTTTAATTTGAAAGAAAACTGACTGAAACAGTCAAATGGGCCTACGAAACATATGCCATTGTGTTCGGAATGGGGGTAAAACGCTGAGGACGACAGTCGTTGAGTTTGGATTAGGGTTCGTGTGTGAAAGGGGGTATTTTCGAAATTTAAAAATATATAAATTAAAGAAAAATTCTCATCGGCCCATCATTATTCGTCTTCCCCGATACCCCCTGGAATCGACGACGACCGTTCTTCCTCTCTTCTCTCCTCTCTAACTCCCTCCACACGCACCGATAGCCACCGCCGCAGTTAAGGTTTTTGAAGTACTCATCATCCTCTTCAAATTCAACCTAGCTTCGACCTCCCTCGCCTTGTCTTCGTCGAGAAAAGAGCTCGCAAAGTTCGACGACATCGAATGTGATTCCGCCGCCACCTGGAGCTCGAGCTGAGCAAGACCCACCTCGTCGGAAGCCCTCTCGTAGGCGGAGGTCGTGGTACCCCGATCAGCCCCTAACGCAACGGATTTCACGAGAGATCGAAACCTAGTTTCGAACAAAACAGTGGAGGTAACGGTGTAAATTATATTAAAACTATTCTATAGCACTTCTAAGCGCTACGGTTTTTGATCTCACTGTAAAAATCATATCTTTTTCGTTTGTTGATGAAATTCAATGAAACAAGAGACAGTGGACTCGTGTGGACGTCTTCTACATTCTAGAAGAGACCGCATATTTTTCTGAGCCTTCTGCTATTTTTGGTGGAGTGGAACCCAATGTGAGATTTCTAATTTATAACGATATGAAAAATGACGATGTATAAATTATATAGTCGAAGTATGAGTTATTTAAGCGTTGTACCCCTCTTGTATAAGCGTTGTATAAGTTTTACGTTCGATATATAAGTTATATATGCGTTGTAAAAATTATATATGTGTTGAAATAGAAGTGAAATGCTTATATATATATATATATATATATATATATATATATATATATATATATATATATATGGCCCTCGTCCACAAACCATGGACGATATTTATTGGTTGTGATTGGTGTCAAAATTAATTGATTACGAATGGTTGATTAGAATTGTTTGTGGTTGAAATTGATTGATTGTGGTTGAAAAATACCCGTTTGTGGTTGAAAATTATTTGGTTGAAACCACATAGGATTAGTTTGTGGAAATGAAAAAAATATACATGCTGCCCGCGTGCGAACTAGATGCATGATTCCCCATTGTCAAAAGCTGCGAGGCTTTAAGGTAGAGCGAGGAGCCGTACTAGGGACGACCCCGGTTTTAACTACCCTGCCGTTATGCTGCCGAAATTTTGAATAATATTCATGTGTTAGAATTATTTTCATATATTGAATACCTTCATGTGTTGAATTGAAATTCATTCGTTGAATAGAAATTCATGTGTTGAATGGTATTCGTGTTTTAAATATAAAAAATCACCTTTTTATCTATATATATAAACTATAGAAAACCTTCATGTGTTGAATTGAAATTCATTCGTTGAATGGAAATTCATGTGTTGAATGGTATTCGTGTTTTAAATATAAAAAAATCACCTTTTTATCTATATATATAAACTTTAAAAAACCTTCATGTGTTGAATTAAAATTCATTCTATGAATAGAAATTCATGTGTTGAATGGTATTCGTGTTTTAAATATAAAAATCACCTTTCTATATATATAAACTATAGAAAACCTTCATGTGTTGAATTGAAATTCATTCGTTGAATGGGAATTCATGTGTTGAATGGTATTCGTGTTTTAAATATAAAAAATCACCTTTTTATCTATATATATAAACTATAGAAAACCTTCATGTGTTGAATAGAAATTCATTCGTTGAATGGAAATTCATGTGTTGAATGGTATTCGTGTTGTGAAATAAATTGTTTTATAATAAAAAACATATTTTTATCATCTATATGAACTATATAAAATAGTCGTGTTTTGAAATAAATTGTTTAACAATAAAAACCCCATTTTTATTATATACAGGAATTGTTTAAAATAGTGAAGTGTTGAAATAGAAGACAGTTGTATAAAAATATCATTTTTATCAAATGTATGAAAAGCATATAATTTTTAAATCGAAGAATCGATTATATTTATATACATATTTATAAACATAATTTAAATATATCGAATAACAAAGCTGTAGTTCGTGTTTTGAAACCGTGATTTCAAACGATTAGTGCGGGAGATCCGACCATCGGATTTTCCCGAAACCGAAACCGTTGGGTTCGCTTTGGAAATATCTTTCCAACGACACCAACGTTGCAAAGATCCAATGGTTGGATTGTCTGGAATGTTTAATTCAAATCTGAAGAAAAACAGCGCCAGAATCGATTATATTTATATATATATATAATTAAATTAAATCGAATAACGACGCTGTAGTTCGTATTTTGAAATCGAAACTTCAAACGATTGTACCGGGAGATCCGATACAATCGAATGGCTTCCTGGATTTTGATCTGATGTTGGTTTCGGCCTTCGGGGTTAATATTTGGGAAATCGTTCTCTTACTGATTGACGGTTAGTGATTAATGAATTGGAATAAAGCGTATGTCATGTTTATGTTGCACTTGTTTATTATATATGCGAGTTGTTCAGAAAGACCGGGTTTATCCCATTCCGAACAACTGAATCGACGATAAGAAATCGAAGATAAAGACGATGGTCGAAGACCGGAAATCTTCACCTCGTTTCGATGGTAACTGATGTCCTGATTGGGAGGCATCCCGAAATATGGATAATGAGTGGTGATCGTCCAGACGTACAAGAAGATCGACTGGTATGCGAGGTATATAGTGCCTCCGGTTTCGTTCAGACCCAGAACGGACTTGCAAATGGACTGTGTGTCTGACATTGGAATTCATTCTGTGTGATTGATAGCCATCAGTTACATGGTGTGAATTGCCTGTGTGGCAGGCTGAGATGTAGTGATCAAGGCTTCTGTTGAAAAGCAAAGTCTTGTGGTTGATGATCAAAGCACCACCTGTGTGGCATAGCTTTGTGTATAACGTGAATTCGCGAACCTCACACCTCGGTATGAACCAGAAACGGGATAGGACCTCAGGGAGGGCATGCGTTTCCTTCTAGCTAGAGGTGGTGTCGGTGCTTAAACTGGCTGACATTTATATTATTTTCACCTATGTGGTTGTTGCTGTTGCGAGGCGCCTCAGATATATCGGTGACTATGTGAAGCCGATGGAGTCATTCGTTGGCTCATTTACGCCCCAAAGGGCGGGGAAACGTAGTGTTCAGGAATTTTAATCCACATCGGTGGACCGGCCCTGTCGCTCCAAGGGTCGATGCGCTCTGACCCTGAGACATGGGCTAGATTGTCTCGAAGTCGGTAAGGACTATCCTTTGCCTTGGTTCATGATGGAAATGCAATTTCCAAATACGTGACCGTGCGGTTTTAATTGTATACCTATATATGGCGACATAATGGTATGGGGCATTAATGCCGTCTATGCTTGATATTTATGATTGTGTATGAAATTAGAAACTAACTGCATACGAGCTAAGATGGGTGGTTTCCTGAGTATTAGTCTGATGTTGGTCTCGGCCTTCGGGGTTAATACTTAGGGGGTCGTCCTCTTGCTAATTTACAGTTGGAGCCTGATTAAGAATCGATTTGTTTTGCTCGTATCAAGCATATTTTGGTCGATATAAGGTAAAACTCTATCCTCTGGTTTGCGTTGCATTGTGTTATGGAACTTGAGTCTTATATCGGCTTCATTTTTATAAAAAGCATTGCGATGTTTAAAAGATTTAATTGTTTTAAAACACTGGCAATCCAATGGAGTAAACCCGTTCCGCGAAAGTGGCGTGGTCCTGTGATTAGCCAAATTATATAATGTGTTAGGTAGATTTCTCATACCAGTCCCATGACTGACTCGTAGTTTGTTTCACTTGCAAACTCGGGTGCCCCTTTTTCTACACGGGCAACCTTGTATTCAGGTTATTAGCAGGCTCTTGCTGGATAGCTGGAGCTGAAGATGGATTCTATCATTTATCTCTTTTTATGCTGTTCAGCTCCTATTGTACATATTATGTTTGTATCCGCTGTAGACATTTATGTATAGCTGAACTGTATTTGTACTAAGTATGATCCTGTATACTATGTAACTCTGATGATTATTGTTTATCCAGTGATTATTTGTTCATTATCTGGTGTATTTATTTATTTCTGTTCTGCTATTATCTGTTTCTGTGTTATATTCCAAAGATTACCCTTAACACCATCAGTACGGGTTTTAGGGACGTCACATCGTGGTATCAGAGCTTTGGTTAAGCTTAGTTCTGGAATATAACATATTAACGAACTCGTCAGAAATAGAACCAGTAGTGTTCTAGGACGGGTAACTCATTGCAGATAGGATCAGTAATATCCTAGTATGAGTAGCAGAATGAAATACACCCCAGTAGACACATTTACATTCAAGTATTTGTCTCTATGTTTTAAAAAAAATCTTTTCTGTTGACCTGACACTTGATCTGCTATTTGCAGAAGTACTAGAAAATGAGTGTCAGAAACAGAAGAAATGCAGAACCAGATCTATAGGCTCTATTTAAGATATATCGAAATCTGGGTAGAGCACAATTCTCGGGCAATGAATCGATTATTCAAACCCAAGCTTGGATGAGTTCTGCCGAAAGAATATTAGAGCGTTTTAAGCTGAGAGATGATCAGAAAAGATTAGTGGCATCGTGGGCGCTCAAAGAAGAAGCTTTAATCTGGTGGGAAACAATCATCAAAGATAATCCAGAGGGGGATATCACCTGGGATAGATTCAAAGAGATTTTCCTAGAAAGATTTACTCCTCCAGAAGCAACAGAGCGGCTATGTGATGAATTCTCTTATCTGATACAAGGAGATATGACCATTCCAGAATATCATAAGAAATTCAATGAGCTCTCTCACTTTGCCCCACATCTGATTCAAGATCCAAAGAGGAAGAATCTGAGATTTATTCATGGCCTGCAAAGGAAATATCAGAATAGTGTAATGAGGAATGTGAAGCTTCCTTTTTCTGAAATGATATACATGGCTTACCAGTACGAGGATCTCGACAAGAAAGGTATGTTGCGCGACGAAGAGGAAGTCAATTTTAGTAACAAAGTGGAGTCTGTGACTGATCGTCCTGAGGTCAGTACGATGTCTGAGGTCAGTAAAAAGCCTAAAGTCAATCGAAAAAGGGCCAGATCTGGGAAAGAACCAGTAACGACCGCCATATGCAATAACTGCAATAAGCAAAGGCATTTGCAAGGAAATTGCAGATCTTTAAAGAAACAAAGAAAGGATGGATATAGAGCCAATCGAAATCAAAAGAAGAAGAGCTTTAGACCTGATGAGGAGTTTCAAGAGAGTAGGGAGTGCAAACAATGCCATAAGACTGGTCATCTTGCAAAGGATTGCCCACTCTTAAACAAGCCTGAAATAGTTCAAGTGAATGAAGTAGCACAAACTTCTGAGCCCTCAGCTAGTCAGGGAAGGCCTGATGTTTTAGAAGGCACACTTAATGTCAAAAACATTCCAGTTAAGGTACTGTTTGATACTGGAGCATCGCGAAGCTTTATTGCAAAGAATGCAGTTACGAAGCTGGATTTGAATTTGACAAAGCTCAAAGAATCAATGACTGTCCATAATCCGGTTGGGGGTTCCCTCGATCTCAGTTGGGTTTGTGCAGTACCTGTCTCTTTTTCCTGCCATAAATTCCCTACTATCTCTATCGTCATGAATTTTACTGAATTCGATCTTATTTTGGGATTGGATTGGTTAATCAAATATGAAGCATATGTTAGATGTGCCGAGAGAGTTGTTAAGGCAAAGGCCCAATCAGGGAATTATATAACCATACCAAGCGAAGGTCCAAATTCCAATAGAAAAGACTTCTGGTCAGCTCTAGAAGTTTCTCCAGCTCAAATAGAGAATATCCCTAAAGTCACAGAGAATGTTCCCGACCTCATCAAAGATATTCCTGTCATGAAGAAATATGCAGATGTGTTCGAAGAAGTTGTTAGCTTACCTCCGCAGAGAGAAATCGATTTCAAGATTGCTTTAATTCCAAACGCAAGGCCAGTAGTGCACGCCATTCGGAGGATGACCCTAAAGGAGAAAGAAGAACTAGACAATCAAACACGACAGCTCGTATGGAAGGGTCTGATCAGGTCTAGTTTCTCTGATTGGGGAGCAGCAGCGGTGTTTGTCCCAATGTCTGACGATACTCTACGACTATGTGTGGATTATCGTGATTTGAACAAGCAGACAATAAAGAATAAATATCCATTGCCGCGAATCGATGATTTATTGGATCGTCTGAATGGAGCATAAGTATTTTCAAGGATGGACTTAGCTATAGGCTTCCATCAGCTTTGTATTGCCGAAGAGTGTGTTCCTATGACAGGATTCAGAGGTCCCGACTTATTCTATGAGTGGTTAGTAATGTCGTTCGGCTTATGTAACGCTCCAGCATACTTCGTCGATTTGATGAATAGAGTGTTCAGAGGAGTCCTAAATAAGTTTGTTCTAGTTTTTATTGAAGATATTCTAATCTTCTCTAAATCAAAAGCCAAACATGAAAAACATTTGGAACAGGTTCTAGAAATTCTGAGAAGAAATGTATTGAAAGCGAAACTTTCCAAGTGTATATTCTGGCAGGATGAAGTAAAGTTTCTTGGCCACGTCGTATCGAAAGAAGGAATTGCTGTGGATCCAAGTAAAATCACAGCTATTCAAAACTGGAAACAGCCTAGTACTCCTACAGAAGTCTGCAGTTTTCTCGGATTGGCTAGTTATTATCGGAAGTTCATTAAAGATTTTTCGAAGATATCTAGTCACTTAACGAAGCTTACAAAGAAGCACTCAAAATTCAAGTGGACTCCAGAATGTGAGGAGGCTTTTTAAGAGCTAAAGTTAAGATTAACAACGGGTCCAGTGTTAACAATAATCGACGGCAATCAGGATTTAAAAGTATGGACAGATGCCTCTAGAGAAGGCCTTGGTGCGGTGTTAATGCAAAGAGGTCAAGTGGTTGCTTATGCTAGCCGTCAACCGAAGCCACATGAAAAGAACTACGTCACTCATGATCTTGAGTTGTTGGCTATAGTATTTGCTTTGAAAATCTGGAGACACTATCTTCTGGGTGAGAAATTCGAACTGTTTACAGACCATCAGTCGTTAAAGTATCTGTTCACTCAAAAAGACTTAAATCTGAGGCAACAACGTTGGCTAGAGTTCCTGGAAGCATACGATTTTGAGATTCTATACACTCCAGGGAAAGCCAATGTCGTGGCCGATGCACTGAGTAGAAAGAATGTAATGATCGCCAGCTTTATTATTACGACTTCCTTGATTGACAAAATATCTATTCTTCAGAAGGATGATAATTTTACTATGGATATGATCAAAAGGATACAGAAATGCGAACCCTCGTGTTTTCAAATAGATAACGATGGAATCCTGAGATTGAAAGGAAGGATTTGTGTTCCTGGCATCCCCGAGCTCAAAAGGGAAGTGTTAGACGAGTGTCACAAATCCAAGCTGAGTATCCATCCCGGTGTGGCCAAAATGTATAACGATCTCAAGCGAACTTTCTGGTGGAAGGCTATGAAAAGAGACGTTTCAATATATGTTAGCCGATGCCCTACTTGCCAACCAGTCAAAAGCGACCAACAAAAACTGGCTGGATTGTTGCAACCGCTGGACGTTCCAAGTTGGAAGTGGGAACATATTTCCATGGACTTCATTGATGGTTTGCCCAGAACCAGAAAAGGAAATGACAGTATTTGGGAGATCGTAGATTGCTTCACGAAGACCGCCCATTTCATACCTGTCAGATCAAACAGAACTGCTCAGAGTCTGGCGCAGATATACTTCAAGGAAATTGTTAGACTACACGGAGTGCCGATCAGTATAGTTAGTGATAGAGATCCAATATTCACTAGCAAATTCTGGGAGGCATTTCAAGTAGAGCTGGGAATAAAGCTGAACTTGAGCACCGCTTATCATCCTCAGACAGATGGTCAGACTGAGAGGGTGAATCGTATTCTAGAAGATTTGTTGTGGGCTTGTGTTCTTGACTTTGGTGGATCATGGGAAGACCATTTACATTTGGCTGAATTCTCATATAACAACAGCTACCAAGCGAGCCTGACAATGTCGCCATTCGAAACATTATACGGTAGACCGTGCCAATCTCCTGCTTGTTGGGTCGAACCTGGTAATAGACTTGTATTGGGACCTGATATGATCCGAGAAGCTGCTGACAAAGTCGATTTCGTTAAGAAACGATTACTCGCCACTCAAAGCCGACAGAAGAGCTATGCCGATAAGAGAAGAATAGATATATCGTTTGCTGTTGGCGACTATGTATATTTGAAAGTATCGCCGATGAGAGGAGTTATCCGGTTCGGTAAAACAGGGAAATTGGCGCCCAAATTCATTGGTCCATTTCCTATTCTTGAACGGATTGGAACTCTCGCTTATAGGGTTAAATTGCCTAATTGGTTACCTGGAGTACATGGTGTATTTCACATATCTCAACTTCGAAAACACGTTCATGATCCAGACTTGATCGTGGAAGAAGCAGCGCAACAGGATATTGAAATTACTCCAGAATTGGCTGTGAGAAGAGAGCCGCTAAAGATTATTGGCAAAGAAACCAAAGAGTCGAGGAACAAGAAGGTTCACTTAGTCAAAGTGCAATGGAGTGGAGATTCGCGAGATTGTACTTGGGAAACTTAGGAGAGCATTCAGAAAGCCTATCCTAAGTGTCGAGTGGATATCTCTGATTGACTCCGGTGCAAGGTACATTTACCATGCTTTGCATTACCATTTAGTTCTCTACTTTGTTATTATTTTCTTTCCATGGATGTGCATTTTTAATTCTATAGTCTGATTTATTTTAAAAGAGTATATGAATTGATTAGGACATTTTTGAAAAGTTAAAAACAATTTGATTGTTGTTTGTGTTGTGTGATAGTAGATTTGATTAATTAAATTATTAGAACGATAGTTAATTTAATCAATGAGAGGATGAATGGTAGAATTTATTCGATTATATCACACATAGAACTGATATGAAAATAGATAGAAATATATACATGTGCATTATATATGTTTGAACAGGTAAATGGATAGCTGTTGAGTAAAGAAATTATTTGCGTGCCCGACAAATAGGTAAACCTTAATGTGTTGGATGCGAAATATGATTATATCAACTCCTGTGAATGCCATTGGATGCGGAGTACTGGTTATTCTGTGTGTAATAATAAACGTCACCATAGGATAGTAACAATTAATTTTGAACTACACTACATGGCATACTTCTTGAAGATAGGCATACTTCATCATATACCACATAAGAATTTGGAGCTTGTGTGACGAGGTGGAAGATTTACCATACGAGCGAGAGGCTTGTATGGCGATGACTATATTTTACAGGTTGAACTAATGACTGATATGGACCATATAGAATTGTAACGATAAATTGCCAGATAATAAAAACCCCACACGGGTCTGGATTTGACAATAATCACGTCTCTCTAGTCATTAGATACGACACATGGATTATTTATTTCCCACACGGGACGAGGTGACGAGAGTTTATTCTCTGGAGCAATTAAAATACACACTCCCTCAGGCTTTGACAGGGTGACGAGAATTTATTCTCTGGAGTTATAATCTATACATGCTCCCCTGTAAACACCAGAATATGTCACTATAAATATGTGTATGCTTTATAGGATTTATTGGGTACCTAATACGGCCCAATAAATTTCCAAACCCCTCCCCGTACAAAGGACGTTATGGCGAAATTTTTCGAAAATCTGGGTGTTAGCCAAATTTTTGAAGAATTTGAAAATTCTCAGAAACTGAAAAGTTGGAGAATGGAAGCCAGATTGAACGTAGTGTTGATTAATCAAACCACTTTCGACTTTGTTCCTTTTCGGGGACGAAAAGTTTTAAGTGGGGGAGATTGTAACGACCCGAAAAACCTGAACCAATTAAATTTTTTTAAATTGGCTATTTTAGTGGATTTTAAATATTTAAAATAAATATTTTGAATAATAACGATGAAAAGTAAGTTTGAATCGACATTGAAAATAAATATAATTACTTTGAATTATAAACAAGGCCTGAAAAGGCGCGGTAATTTCAAAATTTGAATTCAAACTTTGACTGACTGTACCGGGTGCAAAACAAAACGGATTTGAGTGAAACCAAAAATATTTAAATCTGTTAATGAATACCTTTCTAACGAATCTGAAAAATCGAAGTTTCATATTAGGAAGCAAAAGTTATGGCCAAATGAATTTTCAGAAAGGTCGCTATAGAAATTATATAACCCGTGAAAATGGCCATTTTGCAAACGACCTCGGAATTCGACGAAACCACTTTTGTTGGATCCGGGATGTTAAATTATTGCTAGGTTTCAAATTTCATAATTTTTGAAGCTAATATGTGAGCATGGCAAAAGAAAATGTGTTTTGATCAATTAAAGTTAAATTGGATCAACCAGAAAAGGGCCATTTTACAAACGGTCTCAGAATTCGACGAAACTAGTTTTGTTGGGACCATATCGTCAAAACATAGCTAGATTTATTTTTCTAGAATTTTTTCGAGTCAGTTTGTGGCCTTGGCAAATTGAAATGTACGTTCAAATCAAATATTGAATGTTATATATTTTAGTTTGAAAGAAAACTGACTGAAACAGTTGAATGGGCCTACGAAACATATCTCATTGTGTTCGGAATGGGGGTAAAACGCTAGGGGCGACAGTCGTTCGGTTTGTATTGGGGTTCGTGTGTGAAAGGGGGTATTTTCGAAATTTAAAAATATATAAATTAAAGAAAAATTCTCATTGGCCCATCATTATTCGTCTTCCCCGATACCCCCTGGAATCGATAACGACCGTTCTTCCTCTCTTCTCTCCTCTCTAACTCCCTCCACACGCACCGATAGCCACCGCCGCAGTTAAGGTTTTTGAAGTATTCATCATCCTCTTCAAATCCGACCTAGCTTCGACCTCCCTCGCCTTGTCTTCGTCGAGAAAAGAGCTCGCAAAGTTCGATGATATCGAACGTGATTCCGCCGCCGCCTGGAGCTCGAGCTGAGCAAGTCCCACCTCGTCGGGAAGCCCTCTCGTAGGCGGAGGTCGTGGTCAGCCCCGATCAGCCCCTAACGCAACGGATTTCACGAGAGATCGAAACCTAGTTTCGAACAAAACAGTGGAGGTAACGGTGTAAATTATATTAAAACTATTCTATAGCACTTCTAAGCGCTACGGTTTTTGATCTCACTGTAAAAATCATATCTATTTCGTTTGTTGATGAAACTCAGTGAAACAAGAGACAGTGGACTCATGTGGACGTCTTCTAGAATCTAGAAGAGACCGCATATTTTTCTGAGCCTTCTGCTATTTTTGGTGGAGTGGAACCCAATGTGAGATTTCTAATTTATAAACGATATGGAAAACGATGATGTATAAATTATATAGTCGATGTATGAGTTATATAAGCGTTGTACCCCTCTTGTATAAGCGTTGTATAAGTGGTACGTTCGATATATAAGTTATATATGCGTTGTAAAAATTATATATGTGTTGAAATAGAAGTGAAATGCTTTTATATATATATATACGCCCCTCGTCCACAAACCATGGACGATATTTATTGGTTGTGATTGGTGTGAAAATTAGTTGATTACGAATGGTTGATTAGAATTGTTTGTGGTTGAAATTGATTGATTGTGGTTGAAAAATACCCGTTTGTGGTTGAAAATTATTTGGTTGAAACCACATAGGATTAGTTTGTGGAAATGAAAAAAAAATATATGCCGCCTGCATGCGAACTAGATGCATGATTCCCCATTGTCAAAAGCTGCGAGGCTTTAAGGTAGAGCGAGGAGCCGTACTAGTGACGGCCCCGGTTTTAACTACCCTGCCATTATGCTGCCGAAATTTTGAATAATATTCATGTGTTAGAATTATTGTCATATATTGAATAACCTTCATGTGTTGAATTGAAATTCATTCGTTGAATAGAAATTCATGTGTTGAATGGTATTCGTGTTTTAAATATAAAAAATCACCTTTTTATCTATATATATAAACTATAGAAAACCTTCATGTGTTGAATTGAAATTCATTCGTTGAATGGAAATTCATGTGTTGAATGGTATTCGTGTTTTAAATATAAAAAAATCACCTTTTTATCTATATATATAAACTTTAGAAAACCTTTATGTGTTGAATTGAAATTCATTCGTTGAATAGAAATTCATGTGTTGAATGGTATTCGTGTTTTAAATATAAAAATCACCTTTTTTATCTATATATAAAAACAATAGAAAACCTTCATGTGTTGAATTGAAATTCATTCGTTGAATGGAAATTCATGTGTTGAATGGTATTCGTGTTTTAAATATATAAAATCACCTTTTTATCTATATATATAAACTATAGAAAACCTTCATGTGTTGAATAGAAATTCATTCGTTGAATGGAAATTCATGTGTTGAATGGTATTCGTGTTTTGAAATAAATTGTTTTATAATAAAAAACATATTTTTATCATCTATATGAACTATATAAAATAGTCGTGTTTTGAAATAAATTGTTTAACAATAAAAACCCTGTAACACCCCACCTCCGCTAGGGTCACTCTCTAAGGGAATGCACTAGTTTTGGAGGGGTATTATCTAGTGAACAGACACAGAGATAACACAAGACAGAACATAAACTAAACAGAGTATATAAAGCAGCAGATAAAAAAAACTTTATTTCATTACGTGGAAAATAGAGTCAAAACCACTTACAACAAAATACCAAGTCATCATTTCATTTCATCAAGTTCTAAAGAAGCAAAGTACTTAAAACAACATAAGTGAAATATTATTCCCCATGAAGAGCATGAGTGCAGCCATAGCATAGCTCAAGACCAAACCGTACATGAGCTGTCAGAAAAACAAGCGAAGTCAAAGCTAAGAGCTAGAGTTTCCTCCCTGAGAACCTGGGGGGGAACGAAAGAAAAAGAGGTGGAAGAAATGGGTCAGTCAAAAAGACTAGTAAGCCCTAGTGACTATCAGCATAAAAACTCATAAAGTTAACTGGACATGAGAAACTGAGATTAAACATAAAGATAATAACTGGACTGGCATGATAACAAAAGATAACAAGATAAGAGTGGCATCGCATATTCAAGGTTTACTGCACTAACTGTACTAGTGTCCCAATTCCATGTCAAGTATAAATCCAGAAATGATCCCTAGGCCCAATAACATGAAATGACCCAATACGGGGTCCAATAGTCCATCCTAATCGATCGGCTTTACTCGTCGTGTATCGGTGTCATACGGCCCAATCGCGGAATGTAGTCACATGTGCTAGGTCCAACCTAGGGTGTATCAGGTCCTAGGGTGTCAACCACTGACACAATTCAAGCACGCACAATGTAGTACTACAGGTGCCCATGCCTACTTTTTCAACTCCGGACTAAGTGCACGACCCTAGTCCGCCTGAACCTACACTGGCGCACCTAACTCAGCCGTTATTCTTGGTCGCTTACAATCAGCCCAGTAATCGTGCCCCACCCTGCCTAGTCCCCAGGGTATCGTGATACTTCTAAGTGGGTTACTGCTGAAAGGGACCACGTGGCTAGGATTTCTAATGGGTTAAGTATTGTCATTAAAAAAATGGTCATGACTTAACCCTATCCAAACATGTATCTAGTTGGTTAAGTATATATACAAACAGTTCAAGACTTACCCCTATCAAATCGACGTGTCAAATTGGTTAAGTATATTCAAGGGGTCCATGACTTAACCTTACCATGTGGCATTAATTCACTTAACGCACCCCAACCTCTCACATTAGACTTGGTTACGGTTACTGGATGTGCCGGGCGGTTCCGGGCAGATTTACACCATAACCTAGTCTAACCTCGGGTTTAAAGTGCTATATGACCAACTACCCACATTGGGTCGTATTATTTGCAACTACTTGATTTGCCGGGCGGTTCCGGGCAGATTTACGTTGCAAATTCAACCCAACCTCGAGTTGGCCATTTTCAAGTTATCTAATTGTCATGTCCCAAATTCATGTTTTCAAGCTTATTCTCGTGTCAAGTTTTCATGTCATATTTTCATGTCATATCATGTCAATTCCATAGCCAATTTTCAAGTTTGCATAATCTACCCAAAACGTATCCCCAACGTACGTGAATTCGCATTAATACAACATGTCAAAATAGGGAATAACACAAACAGGATAGTCATAGAATGGCAAAGGTGTTCACAAGTTAAGCATGATGATTATAACATTACAGGCATATGAAATAGGGTCTCAACATCAACTTGACAAGACATGGTGATAGACATGGTAAAGGATTGACATAAGATAGTACCCCAATAATAATTTCAACATCACAGGCGTGGAAAGATAAAGATCGAAAAGGGGTTTTAGATTAAACATGAATATATCCAAATCAAGTTCATACTAATATTCCACAAGTCATCATTTAAGATGAATAGATCTGGGGTGTACAAAACTAGATCCAAAATAACAGATTTAAAAGTGATAGTCATAGATCCAAGATATACAATGGTAGATCCAACTTAGTTATCCTGTTTAGGCATAATTTTAGTTTACATCGTGTTCAGGTTAAATTTACAGTTTAATACTAAGAGTGACAAAGGGCTTACAGATCGTAGTCTAGAGAATGAGAAAGCAAAAAGAGTAGAAGCAGAATCTCTAGCAAATCCCCAAACCAACGTAGCACTAACAAAGTCCTGAATAGCCTCCTTGTTCTCTATCTTCCAGTCAGAACTTCAGCAGCATATAGTCGGACATGAATGTGATAGAAAGTCTAGGGTCAGGGGCTGTTTATATAGTGTTTAGAGAGTGAATCTGGACAAGCAACGAGACCAGATACATCTGGCTCAAAAACAGGCTTTGTGACCAGGTCGACACCCAAGTTGACTGCCCAGTCGATTTGGTCTGGGGGGGGGGGTCGACTGCCCAGTCGATTTGGTCTGGGGGGGGGGGGGGTCGACTTCCCAGTCGACTCCCCAGTCGACCTG
Source organism: Allium sativum (assembly GCA_030737875.1). Lineage (NCBI taxonomy): Eukaryota > Viridiplantae > Streptophyta > Magnoliopsida > Asparagales > Amaryllidaceae > Allium > Allium sativum. The sequence goes on from CM060920.1 coordinate 649,103,329, forward strand.
GGTGCTGGCGGGATTTTTACCACCCAGCTGTCTGGATTTGAAATTCGAATTTTGAACTTGAACTTCGAACTGTTTTGAACTCTGGAATATTCTGAAACTTTGGAGAGCCATATCTTGGTCATACGGACTCCGATCGTCGCATACTCGGACTCGTTTTCAAGCAGAATTTCGAGACGAACGTAATGGCGTAGCCCGTTTCCCTTGATTCTTATTTTAAAATTTAATTCTGCCTTGATTTATAGTTATAACACGTTATCAAAATATGGGTTGTTACATTCTCCCCTCCTTAAAGGATTTCGTCCCCGAAATCTCTAAGTTAGGAAGAATGCATCCTACCATCCACATCCATCTACTCACAACATCATTCACGAGCAACCACTGTCCTTAAAAGGATTTCTAATGTTGTATGAATATATGCAGTATGTGTGTGTATATGTACTTATCTAAAAAGATCAGGCGATTACTGATTCAGTAAACCTCCTTAATGCAAGATATGTTAGTGTAATGAGTCCAACATGTATGCAAATTCCTAACATAACTTAAAATCTCTACATGAGTGCACAAACACCATCCATATGCAACATCCACGTGGTAGCAAAACAAGTTCATCCGTGTACAAGTATAAGCACCCATGCAAATGCAACATGAAAAGGTGTCTGAGCCGATCTAGTGCCTAATGTGTGTCATGCATCCACTAGAAATCACTTGCAAACACTTGCAACCATTTGCAAACATCAACCATAACATGTTTCAAATACATGTTTGCATCCAAAAAGAGGGTTCTAAGGTTCTCAAGACAAGATTAACAAAACAAACATAGGTAGCAAAAGCATGATACGAAAGGTTTACAAGCTTAAAGAAAAAGAGATCGAGAAAGTACCCTAAAAAAGAAATGGGTAAAGTGCGCGTATCTTCTTCTCGGTTTCCCAAGTTGCGTCTTCTTGGGCTTCGCTCCACTGTACTTTGACTAGCTTTACTTCTCGATTCCTTAGCTTCTTAATCTCCGTTCCTAAGATACGAATCGGAACTCGCCTTAGCGTTGCTTCTTTCTCCATTTCTATGCCTTCGAGGATGCTTGGCTCGACCACCTCAGCTGATTCATGTAGGCACTTTCGGAGATGCGAGACGTGAAAGACATTGTGTACTCCGGCCAGCCTCTCAGGTAACTCTACCTTATAGGCCATCTGCCCAATCCTCTCAGTGATAGGGAACGGTCCTACGAATCTCGGTGCTACTTTCCAACTGCTCCAAAACGAACCACATTGCGCAAAGGAGAGACTTTTATGAAAACCATTTCTCTGACTTCGAATTCTAGGTCTGTCCTTCTCTTGTCTGCATAAGATTTCTGTCTATCTTGGGCCGCTTTCATTCGTCTTCGTATCAACTCCGCCTTCTCAGAAGTGTCTCGTATCATGTCGGGCCCAAGTATAAGTCTGTCAGTTGTCTCCCACCAACAAGTTGGTGTCTTGCACGGTCTTCCATACAGGGCTTCGAACGGTGCCATCCCTATGCTAACTTGGTAGCTATTATTATAAGCAAACTCCACAAGAGGGAGATGGTCTTCCCAAGTTCCACCAAAATCAAGAATGCATAGTCTCAAAAGATCCTCTAGCACCCTATTTACCCTTTCGGTCTGTCCATCCGTCCGAGGGTGATAGGCTGTACTTAAATTAAGTTGCGTACCCATTGTTTCTTGCAGACTATTCCAAAACTGGCTAGTGAAAATTGGGTCATAGTCACTGACTATGCTAGAAGGAACCCCGTGCAACCGTACTATCTCTCGAAGGTAAATAGACGCTAGCCCTGACGCAGTCCTTTTGCTTTTCACCGGGATGAAGTGAGCACTCTTCCTGAGTCTATCAATAATGACCCATATGCTAGTCTTCCCCTTCCTCGACCTAGGAAATCCATCCACAAAATCCATCGAGATACTTTCCCACTTCCATAACGGGACCTCCAAAGGATGTAATAGCCCACCGGGCTTCTTCGATTCGGCCTTCACTTGCTGGCACACCATGCATTTTGAGACGAATTCTGCCACGTCCTTTTTCATTCCAGTCCAAAAGAAAATGCGTTTCATATCTCTGTACATCTTACCCCCTCCGGGATGTATAGTCATCTTCGAGTGATGCGCCTCTTCGAGAACCTTATTTACTAAGTCTCTCACTAGTGGAACACATAGTCTTCCATCGCGCCTTAGCCATCCTTTGTCATCAATGGCATACCTACCAAGGTGACTTGACGTCTCACCACTGATTAATTTGTCCATGATTTCGACTATCTGTGGGTCTTCTTTCTGCGAAGTCCCTACTTGATCTAGAAGCGTAGGTCTTAGCTCAAGAGATGCTAACGTACCAGTCAATGACTCAACAGCATGCGTAAAATCAAAGGTCGCTATAAACTCTAGACTTTTTCTTTCGACAAATAAGGGGCTCAAAGTCAACCTTTTTCTACTAAGCGCATCCGCCACCACGTTACCCTTGCCAGGGGTATATGTTATATCGAAGTCATATGATGCCAAGAATTTCATCCACCGCCGTTGTCTCAGATTCAAATCTTTTTGCGAAAAGAGGTATTTAAGCGATTTGTGGTCGGTATACAGCTCGAATCTCTCCCCTAGGAGATAATGACGCCAAGCTTTAAGTGCAAAAACAATCGCGGCTAACTCCAAGTCATGTGTGGGATAGTTCTTCTCATGAACTTTAAGTTGTCTACCCCCATAGCATATCACTCTTCCTTCTTGCATTAGGACAACGCCTATTCCCGTGCCGCACGCATCCGTGTACGCTGTAAAGATTTTTCCTCCATCGGGTAATGCTAAAACTGGAGCTGTGGTGAGGGCTCTCTTGAGTCTCTGGAAAGCAATCTCACATTCTATGTTCCATGCAAACGCTAGGTTTTTCTCCGTTAACTTAGTAAGAGGAGCTGAAATCTTAGCGAAGTCCTTAATGAACTTCCTATAAAAGCCCGCCAAACCCAGAAAGCTTCTCACCTCTGTTGCATTCTTAGGAATTTCCCAGTCTTGCACCGCAACTACCTTTGCGGGGTCCATGGCTAAACCTTGCTTAGAAACTACGTGCCCAAGAAACCGAACTTCCTCCCTCTAAAAATGGCATTTGGAGAACTTAGCCTTTAACTGGTGTGCTCTAAGCGTATCCATGACTTCCTTGAGGTTTCTAGCATGCTCTTCTTCATCCTTTGAGAAGATTAGAATATCGTCCACAAAAACCACCACGAACTTGTTAAGGAACTCCCGAAACACCCTACTCATCAGATCTACAAAGTACGCAGGTGCATTCGTTAACCCAAACGGCATGACGAGCCATTCGAAGAACCCATCTGGAGTCCTAAACGCAGTTTTGTCAATGCTATCTTCAGCCACTCTAAGTTGATGAAATCCTGTGGCTAGATCGAGTTGAGAGAAAACAGATGCTCCCACAAGCTGGTCAAAAAGATCATCGATTCTTGGTAGTGGGTTCCTATTCTTCTTCGTCATCTTGTTTAACTCACGATAATCTACGCACAGACGAAGCGAACCATCCGCCTTAGTAGCGAATACCAACGGAGCACCCCATTCAGAAATGCTTCGCCTTATGAAATTTTTCTCGAGCAACTCCTTGACTTGTTTACTGAGCTCTCTTCTTTCTCGCGGGGCCATATGCCTAACGGGCAATGAAACAGGCTTGGCATTATCAACAAGATAAATTCGGAAGTCTATCTCGCGTTTAGGGGGTAACCCCTTCACCTCATCAAAGATATCTGGATATTCTCGAACTACTCTCACGGAGTGCAGATTGTCGACGGACGAGTCAAGAGATTCAAGATAACATAACATAACCGGACCCCTCGGGTTACAAGAAAGTTCAAGGGTATTACCAAGGCGTGTCATGAGCTTCACTACCCTTCGTTCACAATCAAGGATGGCTCCATAATTGGACAACCAATCCATGCCCAGAATTAAACCATATCCCATGAATCCGAGAACATAAGCATTACACGTGAATTCTACGCTTAAGATGGAAATCCTCAAATCAACACAAATCATAGATAAATGGGCGGAGCCCCCAATCGGATTTGAAACACTAACGGGATCATCAACTAGGCTAGTACTTAAGTGCAGATTTTCAACAATATCAGAAGAGATAAAAGTATGCGATGCGGCAGAGTCAAATAAGGTTCGAACAGGAAATTCAGAAATGTAAACAAGGCTTTCTACAGAAGTATTACTACCTCGGTCAAGAGTTGGAGTGGTGTTGAGAGCCTGCAACTGCCCTCCAGAAGATCCTGCTCGCTGTGTCTGCCCTTGCCCTTGTCCTGTCTTCTTAGGGCAATCCTTACTGATGTGTCCAGTATCCCCGCAGTGAAAGCATTCACCCAACTTTCTTATCTTCATCCTACAGTCTTTAGCTATATGTCCCGTGATACCACAAAATTTGCACTTCCTTGTTTCACGTGGCTTGTTAGCATTGTTGTTGTTGCCCTTGTTATTCTTGTTATTCTTGTTGCCTCCCTTCTTGAAGTCAACCTTCTTGTTCCGAGTCTCATTAGGCTTAACCTCCTTTTTGTCACCCTTGTCTTCCTCATGAAGTAGGGCCATATTCACCAAGCTTTCAAAGATCGCCCCCATGGGCACATGAGTCATGGCCATAGTGTGGAGTGGCTCGCTCAGTCCTCGAGCAAATCGTAGAGCCTTCTTCTCAGCCGTGTTGACTAAGTCCAAACCAAACCGAGCAAGCTGATTAAACTTATTCACGTATTCCCTAACATACATGTCCCCTTGCTTGAGTGCCAGGAACCTCTCCATCTGAAGGTTCGCTTCTACTGACGATAAGAATTTAAGCCCAAACCTCTATCTAAAGTCTGCCAAGTCTCAATTGGTCTGGTAGCGTTGGTGACTTCCCACCAAAATGCAGCTTCCTCTTTCAACAACCATGCTGCCAACTGAACTTTCCTATGATCCTCCATATCGAAGATAACAAACAGGTCTTCAGTCTCCTTTAACCAGTTTCGTGCCTCAGCGAAGGTCTTAGTTCCAAGGAAGTTCTTGCCGCCTATTCCTATAAAGTCTTTGTATATTTTGGCGAAGGCAGTGCCGGGAGGAGGAGGAGGAACCGCGACCACTGGAGGAGGAGGAGGGATGTCTGCTAGACCCGCATCGTTGGCCCTAGCTTCCAAGTACCTTCGGAACCATCCGGGTATGGGTACTCCCTCGGGAAGGTTAAGATCGGCCATGCTGAAAAACGAAAAGAAAAAGATTCAAACGAGGAAACAAGGAAAGTGCTAATGGCTTTTGGGGAATAGCCTTTTCATAAAAATAAAACTTTTCTTGAAAAAATGCTTCTTTATAAATGGTTTTGAAAATAATTTTCAGAAAGTTTTTTAAACTTTTGTCCAGTCTGGTAACCTTCTGCTCTGATACCAAATGTAACACCCCAACTCCGCTAGGGTCACTCTCTAAGGGAATGCACTAGTTTTGGAGGGGTATTATCTAGTAAACAGACACAGAGATAACACAAGACAGAACATAAACTAAACAGAGTATATAAAGCAGCGGATAAAAAAAACTTTATTTCATTACGTGGAAAATAGAGTCAAAACCACTTACAACAAAATACCAAGTCATCATTTCATTTCATCAAGTTCTAAAGAATCAAAGTACTTAAAACAACATAAGTGAAATATTATTCCCCATGAAGAGCATGAGTGCAGCCATAGCATAGCTCAAGACCAAACCGTACATGAGCTGTCAGAAAAGCAAGCGAAGTCCAAGCTAAGAGCTAGAGTTTCCTCCCTGAGAACCTGGGGGGGGGGACGAAAGAAAAAGAGGTGGAAGAAATGGGTCAGTCAAAAAGACTGGTAAGCCCTAGTGACTATCAGCATAAAAACTCATAAAGTTAACTGGACATGAGAAACTGAGATTAAACATAAAGATAATAACTGGACTGGCATGATAACAAAAGATAACAAGATAAGAGTGGCATCGCATATTCAAGGTTTACTGCACTAACTGTACTAGTGTCCCAATTCCATGTCAAGTATAAATCCAGAAATGATCCCTAGGCCCAATAACATGAAATGACCCAATACGGGGTCCAACAGTCCATCCTAATCGATCGGCTTTACTCGTCGTGTATCGGTGTCATACGGCCCAATCGCGGAATGTAGTCACATGTGCTAGGTCCACCCTAGGGTGTATCAGGTCCTAGGGTGTCAACCACTGACACAATTCAAGCACGCACAATGTAGTACTACGGGTGCCCATGCCTACTTTTTCAACTCCGGACTAAGTGCACGACCCTAGTCCGCCTGAACCTACACTGGCACACCTAACTCAGCCGTTATTCTTGGTTGCTTACAATCAGCCCAGTAATCGTGCCCCACCCTGCCTAGTCCCCAGGGTATCATGATACTTCTAAGTGGGTTACTGCTGAAAGGGACCACGTGGCTAGGATTTCTAATGGGTTAAGTATTGTCATTAAAAAAATGGTCATGACTTAACCCTATCCAAACATGTATCTAGTTGGTTAAGTATACATACAAACAGTTCAAGACTTAACCCTATCAAATCGACGTGTCAAATTGGTTAAGTATATTCAAGGGGTCCATGAATTAACCTTACCATGTGGCATTAATTCACTTAACACACCCCAACCTCTCACATTAGACTTGGTTACGGTTACTGGATGTGCCGGGCGGTTCCGGGCAGATTTACACCATAACCTAGTCTAACCTTGGGTTTAAAGTGCTATATGACCAACTACTCACATTGGGTCCTATTATTTGCAACTACTTGATTTGCCGGGCGGTTCCGGACAGATTTACGTTGCAAATTCAACCCAACCTCGAGTTGGCCATTTTCAAGTTATCTAATTGTCATGTCCCAAATTCATGTTTTCAAGCTTATTCTCATGTCAAGTTTTCATGTCATATTTTCATGTCATATCATGTCAATTCCATAGCCAATTTTCAAGTTTGCCTAATCTACCCAAAACGTATCCCCAACGTACGTGAATTCGCATTAATACAACATGTCAAAATAGGGAATACCACAAACAGGATAGTCATAGAATGGAAAAGGTGTTCACAAGTTAAGCATGATGATTATAACATTACATGCATATGAAATAGGGTCTCAACATCAACTTGACAAGACATGGTGATAGACATGGTAAAGGATTGACATAAGATAGTACCCCAATAATAATTTCAACATCACAGGCATGGAAAGATAAAGAGCGAAAAGGGGTTTTAGATTAAACATGAATATATCCAAATCAAGTTCATACTAATATTCCACAAGTCATCATTTAAGATGAATAGATCTGGGGTGTACAAAACTAGATCCAAAATAACAGATTTAAAAGTGACAGTCATAGATCCAAGATATACAATGGTAGATCCAACTTAGTTATCCTGTTTAGGCATAATTTTAGTTTACATCGTGTTCAGGTTAAATTTACAGTTTAATTCTAAGAGTGACAAAGGGCTTACAGATCGTAGTCTAGAGAATGAGAAAGCAAAAAGAGTAGAAGCAGAATCTCTAGCAAATCCCCAAACCAACGTAGCACTAACAAAGTCCTGAATAGCCTCCTTGTTCTCTATCTTCCAGTCAGAACTTCAGCAGCATATGGTCGGACAAGAATGTGATAGAAAGTCTAGGGTCAGGGGCTGTTTATATAGTGTTTAGAGAGTGAATCTGGACAAGCAACGAGACCAGATACATCTGGCTCAAAAACAGGCTTGGTGACCAGGTCGACACCCAAGTTGACTGCCCAGTCGACTTGGTCTGGGGGGGTCGACTGCCCAGTCGACTCCCCAGTCGACCTGGGTGCTGGCGGGATTTTTCCCACCCAGCTGTCTGGATTTGAAATTCGAATTTTGAACTTGAAATTAGAACTATTTTGAACTCTGGAATATTCTGAAACTTTGGAGAGCCATATCTTGGTCATACGGACTCCGATCTTCGCATACTCGGACTCGTTTTCAAGCAGAATTTCGAGACGAACGTAATGGCGTAGCCCGTTTCCCTTGATTCTTATTTTAAAATTTAATTCTGCCTTGATTTATAGTTATAACACGTTATCAAAATACGGGTTGTTACAAACCCCATTTTTATTATATACAGGAATTGTTAAAAATAGTGAAGTGTTGAAATAGAAGATAGTTGGATAAATATATCATTTTTATCAAATGTATGAAAAGCATATAGTTTTGAAATCGAAGAATCGATTATATTTATATACATATATATAAATATATTTAAAATATATCGAATAACGAAGCTGCAGATCGTGTTTTGAAACCGTGATTTCAAACGATTAGTGCGGGAGATCCGACCATCGGATTTTCCCGAAACCGAAACCATTGGGTTCGCTTTGGAAATATCTTTCCAACGGCACCAACTTTGCAAAGATCCAACGGTTGGATTGTCTGGAATGTTTAATTCAAATCTAAATAAAAACAGCGCCAGAATCGATAATATTTATATATATATATAAATATAATTAAATTAAATCGAATAACGACGCGGTAGTTCGTATTTTGAAATCGAAACTTCAAACGATTGTACCGGGAGATCCGACCGTCGGATTTTCCCAAAACTGGAACCGTTGGATTCGTTTTGAAAAGATCTTTCTAATGATATAAATTTTGTGATGATCCAACGGTTAGATTTTCAGATATGTGTAAATCAAATCTGAAGAAAAACAGCGCCACGGCCGCGTTATGGCCTGAAGCGTCGTTTAAATAAATTGGCTTTTTTTAAATAAATAAAAATAGCGATAAATCGTTATAAAATATTATAAACGATATGGATGTGAAATTTAGAAACTAACTGAAGGTTGGCTAAGTCGAATGGCTTCCTGGATTTTGATCTGATGTTCATTTCGGCCTTCGGGGTTAATATTTGGGAAATCGTTCTCTTACTGATTGACGGTTAGTGACTAATGAATTGGAATAAAGCGTATGTCGTGTTTATGTAGCACTTGTTTATTATATATGCGAGTTGTTCAGAAAGACCGGGTTTATCCCATTCTGAACAACTGAATCGACGATAAGAAATCGAAGATAAAGACGGTGGTCGAAGACCGGAAATCTTCACCTCGTTTGGATGGTAACTGATGTCCTGATTGGGAGGCATCCCGAAATATGGATAATGAGTGGTGATCGTCCAGACGTACAAGAAGATCGATTGGTATGCGAGGTATATAGTGCCTCCGGTATCGTTCAGACCCAGAACGGACTTGCAAATGGACTGTGTGTCTGACATTGGAATTCATTCTGTGTGATTGATAGCCATCAGTTACATGGTGTGAATTGCCTGTGTAGCATGCTGAGATGCAGTGATCAAGGCTTCTGTTGAAAAGCAAAGTCTTGTGGTTGATGATCAAAACACCGCCTGTGTGGCTTAGCTTTGTGTATAACGTGAATTCGCGAACCTCACACCCCGGTATGAACCAGAGACAGGAGAGGACCTCAGGGAGGGCATGTGTTTCCTTCTAGCTAGAGGTGGTGTCGGTGCTTAAACTGGATGACATTTATATTATTTTCACCTATGTGGTTGTTGCTGTTGCGAGGCGCCTCAGATACATCGGTGACTATGTGAAGCCGATGGAGTCATTCGTTGGCTCATTTACGCCCCAAAGGGCAGGGAAACGTAGTGTTCAGGAATTTTAATCCACATCGGTTGACCGGCCCTGTCGCTCCAAGGGTCGATGCGCTCTGACCCTGAGACATGGGCTAGATTATCTCGAAGTCGGTAAGGACTATCCTTTGCCTTGGTTCATGACGAAAATCCAATTTCCAAATACGTGACCGTGCGGTTTTGATTGTATACCTATATATGGCGACATAATGGTATGGGGGCATTAATGCCGTCTATGATTGATATTTATGATTGTGTATGAAATTAGAAACTAACTGCAAACAAGCTAAGATGGGTGGTTTCCTGAGTATTAGTCTGATGTTGGTCTCGGCCTTTGGGGTTAATACTTAGGGGGTCGTCTTCTTGCTAATTAACAGTTGGAGTCTGATTAAGAATCGATTTGTTTTGCTCGTATCAAGCATATTTTGGTCGATAGAAGGTAAAACTCTATCCTCCGGTTTGCGTTGCATTGTGTGATGGGACTTGAGTCTTATATCGGCTTCATTTTTATAAAAAGCATTGCGATGTTTAAAAGATTTAATTGTTTTAAAGCACTGGCAATCCAATGGAGTAAACCCGTTCTGCGAAAGTGGCGTGGTCCTGTGATTAGCCAAATTATATAATGTGTTAGGTAGATTTCTCATACCAGTCACATGACTGACTCGTAGTTTGTTTCACTTGCAAACTCGGGTGCCCCTTTTTCTACACGGGCAGCCTTGTATTCAGGTTATTAGCAGGCTCTTGCTGGATAGCTGGAGCTGAAGATGGATTCTATCATTTATCTCTTTTTATGCTATTCAGCTCCTATTGTACATATTATGTTTGTATCCGCTATAGACATTTATGTATAGATAAACTATATTTGTACTAAGTATGATCCTGTATACTGTGTAACTCTTATGATTATTGTTTATCCAGTGATTATTTGTTCATTATCTGGTGTATTTATTTATTTCTGTTCTGCTATTATCTGTTTCTGTGTTATATTCCAGAGATTACCCTTAACACCGTCAGTACGGGTTTTGGGGACGTCACAAAACCATTGGGTTTGTACCGAAAAGAGCTTTCCAACGAATATAAGAAATTTGAAATCTAACGGTTGATTTTGGAATTATGTCCAAATCAAAATAGGAAAATGTCGCTGTAAGTGCAGTTCGATGACCGTTTATGGAAATCGACTGTACGGGCCTTGATAAAATTATTAATAATTTGTGTAAAATCAAAATAAATGATTCGGAAAGAATTTGGGTGAAAAATTCCATGTTTGTAAAGATAAAAATATATTTTTATCAGAATGAACTAGTTATGAACTAGAATTATAATCCAATATTTTTAAATAAATAAATTGGATTTGACATGGTTTTAAAAATAACCAGAATTTCCAATACATGAATCAGAATGGATTTGAATCAAAATTATCTTTGGAATATTTTGATATTGGACTCCGTGATTATACGGATATTGTGGAGGAATTTGGAAGATATATATATATCGTTATTCCCAATACGATATCTGTTGATTTCAGAATTTGATATTGAATATAAGCAGATATAATTTCTATTTAGAGCCTTGTATTTAATATTGAATTGGATTTTGGGTTGGTCGTGAAATGTGTTTTAAATGACACTGTTCTTAAACCCAGTTGAGAAAAGATTAAATATTTTAAATAAGATTTAGAAGAGTTTACCAATTAATTAATATTTAATTGGAATTGAATAGAATTGGGTTTTGGGTTTGTCGTGAATGGTGTCTTTATTAACACCGTTCTTAAACCCAGTGTGAAAAGAATAAATCTTTTAATTAAGATTTAAAGAAGAGTTCCTAATTAATTAACATTTAATTGGAATTGAAAATGGAATGTGAATTAGGTTTATTGTGAACTATGTTTTTAACGACATTCGTTCTTTAACCCGATTTACAGTGAAGTGTGATTTGGAATTTATAAATCTTTTTATTAAGATTTAACGGGAATTATCCAAAGTAAAGTTTTCCAATTTAATATATTAAATTGGAATTAACTGGAATTCGATTTGAGAATAATCGAAATGAGCTTATGTGGAGGAAGACTGTTAATATATAGGGAATTTAAAAGGCTTTGTCGTTATTCCATTTATATTATTAGTCGGACATGGAAATTGATATCGATTATATATTGATCTATTTTCCGTGAAGATTCCATTTTTATATGAGAGGGTTTGGGTTTATTATGAACCGTGTTTTAAATGACATTGGTTCTTTAACCCTGTTAAAGACAGGGATACATGTCTAACATTGTATTTCGAACTGTATGGTTGATCTCTGCTAAATATATATCTATTTGGTGGCGGATAATTTATTCTCTTACTTAACATCATTCTCTAAGACGTACGAGCTTAGAGGCTATATATCGGCGGAAATCAATAGTACGGTGTAGTTTATCAATGCGACATGTTTGCGTTTCTAAAGTTAAATAATCATTAATATTGATTTTTGAGAAGATTAAAACTAAGTGGAGTTTTATTGAATCTTTAATTAGATTGAAATGGGAATTGATAATTTAAATTATCAAATTTGGGAAATGATCGAGAGTGGAGTATCACCAGTTTTTCTCCAAGCGATAGTTAAATCTTTAATTAGATTTGAATGGGAAATGAAAATTAAATTTACTGATAACACCGTGGTGTTAGGCATGGAGTATTGCCAGTTTTGCCCCATGGGATGAATAGGTTGGGATTAGGAAATTAAGTAAATGATTACTTCGGTAAGGTGCGTTAGTCCCGATTAGTTTGGAAAACCTTAATATGGTTTGAATGATATCCAAAGGAAGATTAAAGAATAAATTTTAAAGAATATATCTTTGATAAAATTAATGGGAACATATCCCTAAGGATGTGAATATTTGAATAAAAGAATATTCTGAATTGGAATGATGCATATGTTGTGTTTGTATAGCACTTGTTTATTATATACGCAAGTTATTCGAAAAGGCCGGGTTTATACCCATTCTGAATAACTGAGTCGACGATATGTCGACGATGAAGACGGTGGTTGAAGACCGGAGGTCTTCACATCATTTGGATGATTACTGATGTCTTGATTGGGTCATACACCCAAGACAAGGTAATAAGTGGTGATCGTTCCAGACGTACTTGGAGATCGATTGGATATGCGAGGACCTCTCTCCTGTATTGGACATATGGGTCGAGGAATAAGGTGCCTCCGATTTCATTCAGACCCAAAACAAACTTGTAAATGGATGTGTTTCTGACATTGGATTTTATTCTGTGTTGATTGATCTCTATTAAATATATATCTGTTTGGCGGTGGAGAATTGATTCTCTAGCTTAACGCCCTTCTCTGAGACGTACAAGCCCAGAGGTTATATATCGGTAGACATCAGTTGCATGGCGTGAATTACCAGTGTAGCATGCTGAGATGAAAATGATCAAGGCTTTTCTTGAAAATCAGAGTCTTGTGGTTGATGATCAAAGCACAGCTTTAATATAGCATAGCTTTGCGTATAGCTTTAATTCGCGAGCCTTACACCTCGGTATGAGTCAAAAACGGGATAAGGGACCCAAGGAGGACATGGCGTTTCTTTCTAGCTATGGGTGGTGTCAGGGTTTTGCAAGCCCAGGCCTTTTTATATTTTTACCTATGTGGTTGTTGGAATGCGAGGTGCCTCGGATATATCGGTCTCTACGGAGCCGATGGATATTGAATCATCTGGCTTGTAGACGCCCGATAGGGCAGGGAAATGTGTGTTCAGGAATTGCCAATCCTCAAACTTAAGAGAGGACCGGCCTTGGCGGATCCAGGGGTTGCCCAGAGTGTGTAGTCCCGAGGCATTTGCTAGAGTGTCTCGAAGCGGTTAGGTGTACATCCCTTGCCTAGACTCATGACGGATATCCAAATTCCAATACGTGACATTTGGATTTTGATTATAGAGACTAGTATTGGCAACATGATATATAGTACCCATGCCGCCTATGAATCATACATTTATATTTGAAGTTGTTTTATACATAATGCACTTATAATAGTATCAAATGATTTGTTTTAAACATACCAAGCATGTTTGGCTATTATAAGGGAAAACCCTATCCTCCGGCTTGCGTTGCATTATGTGATGGGACCTGGGTCTTATAATAGCTTCATTTTTCCAAAAAGCATTGCGCTGTTTGTTTTATGCACTGGTATTATTGGGAGGAAACCCGTTCCGTGTTATACGGCGTGGTCCCTTGATTTACTGATTTGAAAATAAAGTTTTAAATAACTGTTTTAGTTCTCACACCAGTCACATGACTGACCTGGAGTTTATTGTTTTAACCTAAACTCTGGGTGCCCCTATTTTCCATACGGGCAGCTAGTAGTTTTGGTTTTGCAGATTTATATTCACAGGATCCTGGTTTACAGCTGGAACGATATTCAGAAAGCTCTGTTTCCGTTTATCTCTTTCAGTTGTGTTTTGTATTATTTTCCGCTGCTATGTAATGTATTTTAATCTCTAATATTTTACAATGTACAAATTGTTCATACTCTGTATATTCCTGTAATCTGATGTAAATTGTTGTAATAAGCAATGAAATGTTCTTCTGTTTGTGTCCTGATTTGTCGTGTTCTCAACTCAATCCAGGATTTCCCGTAATGGCGAGTTCGGTTCGCTACATTTCGGGTAGGGACGAAATTCCAGACCCACAACGGGTCTTCGGGGCGAGTCTGAGGCGGGGTTTAAAAAGTCCGGGTCGGGTCTGGGGCACGAGAAACCTGTCCCATTGCTATTCCTAAGCTTAACCAGCGTCTGGCAGAGTCCATTGCCTAGTACTGTACGGGTCTTTCATCTGGTGGTTTCGGGAGAGAGTGAGTTGAGGTTAGTTTGCTTTGATGTTATATATATACCGACATATATGCTTTGAGAGTGGGCGAGGATTATGCTTGATACATCATGATGGTTTGAATGTGTTGATGTCGTGTTGGTGATGATGGTTTGGACGTGGTGTTAGATTACTGTTTATTTTGACGTTAGGTTGATGACGTTGGGACATATGTACATATATGCCGTGTTGATGACATTGGGTGATGTATTTTGTAAATATTAGTTTTTGTTATGTGTTTTAGATTTTTTGTGTTTGATTTTGGTATAATATTATGTTTGGGTATATATGTGATTGTGACTGTGATGTATATGCTCGAAATGGAGCTGTTTTGATGAATATGAGATTGTGGGGGTGGCGGGAAGTGAGTAATCTAAAATCTATAAAAAAAATTACCTAGATTTCGAATGACGTCCAACGACTTATAGGTTCATATATTTCAACGGCGATCAACAGTTTTCAACGGAAAATTTCATCGGTTATCAGCGGTTTCCAACGGCTTATTGTCCAATATGAAATTCACATGACCTAGTTATAAAGTTGGAAGTCGTTGGAAAATTGCCGTTGGAGGCATTGGAAGCCGTTGGAAACCGTTGATATGTATACCAACGACTTTACCAATAGTTTCCAACGGCCGCCAACGAACCCTGACCGTTGGAAACCATTGTGTCTCTTGTAATGGAGGATGACATGTATTCAAATATTATGAATTTCATGTACATGATTCTATGGTTTTGAAGGTATTTCAGTTGTTCTGTGTCCTGTCATCTATCACTTCATTACCGCCTATATTTTATTATTATATAATGTCCATGTGCTGTGAGATATACGATAGATCTACTTATGATTATCACCTATTATGGTCGGCCCATACTAGCTTGGCATGCTACAACGCACTATTTTACTCCTTTACATGCAAGTGGTACGGGGCGGTCGTCACAGTGCTTTTAAATTTCAAAACAACATCGTATAATTATTTTTCATTGAATTTACTTTATTAGTATTAGAGATAGAAAATTACGTCAATAACATTTCTTGTTTTAGATCACTTCCGATTTTCCTGCAGCCTCAGAATAATTTCAAGATGTTGCTTTAGCTTCATGTTGTCCACCCTAGCATTCCTTATGTGCCTTATCACATGCCTAATACGAGCCTACTACGATTTTGTTTTGTAATATTTTATATGGGGTGCCATTTGATAGCCCTCCAGTTTACGGAGGAATTAGAGTACCGTATATACTACGAGAATATATATAAACGGTGTAAGGATAATAATGGTAATTCCGCTTACACTATTTTGATATTTACTTTACTGATAGACACAATTATATATAACATATTATACTATATAGTATATAGTTTGACGGATTCTTAGAGGATGGTGATCCCAAACATCCTTTTAAGTTACTGATTGCATTTCATCGAATATTTCATTTGAGTTGATTTACTTCTATGAGAATGTTAGTCCTGATCCGAGTTGTTTGTTTTGCATTATTGCTCGGGTCAGATAGACTATTACAACTTTCGAGATTTACTTTTGGATTTTGGAGCTTAAATTGAGTTTTGCTCACATATATCTACCTATTGATTAGTTGTTCCACTTTCAGCTATTCATGTAGCTTCCGTTTCAAACAGTTATCATTTATTTATGTATTAAACTTCCACTGTATTGTTTATGTAAGCTCTATCGTAAAATTTTATTTAGTAGCTTCATGAACTGCTATTGTATTATTTATTTCTTGTGCGAGATATTATATTGCTTTGTGTCTGTGTCTGTGATCTATGATTCTGTGATTTATTCTATTAACATAGAAATTAATAACAATCTACCGTTTTAAACAGACCGAGTTTGACATGTTTTGTCGATTCGACACGATCAAAATGGTGGGTCGTTACAAGTGGTATACAGTAGTTTGGATCATAAGTTATAGTCCATCATCATTAACACTCCTAGTCGAGCAACTTCGCATGATTCTTGTCTTATGATTGTATATAATACTATTACTATCACTATGAGGCTCATCTCGAAAATAGGGTAATTTATATGTGTCTGCGCACGCATGCATATCTGCTTCACATTTAAATGTAGGCAAAAAATCATATACTTTCGTTGAAACCCAAAAATGTGCAGACTATTGGTCAAAAAATGCACGTCACCACAAGTTTGACGGCATCCGAAGCAGAGCGTTCGCCACTGATACAATGCGTTTAAGCTTTTAGTTGTATAATGGATTCTTTGTATGCCTTAGCTTTAGCTGCTCCTGTAAAATCTACAAGAGAAGGCCTATATACAAATGCCAAGCAAAGATAATCACCTTTCGAGCAAGCTTGTTATTATGTTACATAAACAACTGACAAATCAATATTTTTGTCTTAGGGATCCAGATTTTGTCGATTCACCTATTCATTTTTTTCTTTAAAAGATATAATTCAGGATTATTCTGACATTTAGCAGGCAGTGTGTGAAGATGATAGAGCAATTTGAGGCTCAAGTATGTTATGCCATATTTATGGAAGTAGTAGAATATCTAACCTTGAGAAGGAACCAACTTCACCGATTATTATATAATCAGATAAGTAAAGAGATGTAGATTTGTAGTCATAACTTTGATTACTATTCTTGCATGTTTGTTTTTGAACCATTTTACTCCTTTTCCTACATAAGTATATAAGTATGGCTAAAAAAGATCATGTTATGGAATCTTCTTACCCTGAAGTAACTAAATGGGGTGAAATATATCATTAATTTCATGTTTTGTAAATATATAAAGTAATAAGAATTTATGTAATAACCCAAACTTATTCATATAAACTTGCAATTACACTTCAAGGCTCTGCTTGGCAGTTTATTTTATATCAGTTTTGAGTGGTTTTGAACGGCTCTATATTTCAGGTGTTATTATTACATTTGCTTGTAAGTTTTTTTTTCCACATCGGTAGTCATTGGTTATATAACTATTAAAAACCTGCGTAGTGTAATTTATTGTCAATTTTCAACCCTTTAAATCACGGTATTTGAAGGGTTATAACTTTTTTCAAGTCATTTTCCGACTAATTATATTATAAAATTATTCTTTATAAAATCAAAAAATTAATTTAAGGATATAAATATCATGTTATTTAGTAAAAAACTCTCAAAACTGATATATACTAAACTCTCAAGCATGCATTGATCGGTTATAACAAAACTTCATGTAAAACAATCAAAACCGCTAGGATTATTAAGTATTAACAATCAAAAATGATACTCTAAAAACTTCTCATGAATGATGAATAGTACCCCAAAACTTCCAAATGGACCCTAAAGCTCAAAACTAAATACATAGAATTCAAGTGAAAGATTGAAATTTCTTAAGTTCTAACAGAAATTGTATTTTCACTTGATACGGCTGTAAATGAATCTGTGTCGTCCTTCCTATAATTTCAATTATTAAAGATCTCTCATGGTCAAGTGGAATATCACTGCGTAAGTCTTCTGTTTTATGTTTCCCATATTCTACGTTAAACTGGATTTGGTTGATTTAGTCTAACACTCCATGCAATCCAATTCATGGACCTATAACAGATAATAATCACAAATCCAGATCACAGAAAAAAATAAAAAAATAAAAGATAAGTGGAATTTATAGTAGTTCGGTAATGTGTCTACATCCATTGTGAAACAATCTCTTATTTATACTATTATATTACAATACAATACCGGTTTAAGTACAAGAACTTTGAGAGGTAGAAGTTTGATAATGGCAAAGTCTCTGCGTAGAGAAGAAGAGAGAGGATCTAAGGAGAAGAGTAGATCCCAAAATGAGTGTCAAGATCCTATATTTAGTTGCAGATGGGATCTTATCGATCCACAAATTAATCTGGAGAGAAACCACGAGAACGTGCATGACAAAGTCAGTAGAGGTTGTATTTATTTATTTTCAAACAAAATTACAAGAAGATTGATTAATAAAAACAGAAATGCTAGAAGACCCGAAGCATTTTTGTCACAATCTACGGAAATATGATCTGATGGCTACTGCAGCTCTCTTCCCCACACCTCCCCCTGAATCGCATGTTCCTCCGTGAATTCCTCCTGAATTCGCACTTTCTTACCCTCCTAATTTCGGACTCTGTAGCAAAATCCTAATAAAAATGATGGTAAGAGGCAGTTATATATCTGCTATGGTAGACAAACGTGTAAGAAAGTGGAAATGTCAGTACTAACGGGTTCTATTAGTTTAAGCCAAGGGATGATGAGACATCTGGAGGCATAGATTCCAAACAGATGTTGCTGAACAAAAACACACACATTGGACTATTTGTTTATGTTATCAAATCATGCAATATATTTGAATCCTTTACAGTAATGCCAGGCGGATCGAACAAAATACGGTCTAATCATGCGAAATAGAGAAAAAAAAGTGGGGTTCCACCTCCTATTTTTTAGGCGTAATTCATGGGGGTCTTACTCATTTATCTCTCCCCAGTACTAACCGACGTAAAATCAATCGATTCAATTAGCTTTATTGAATTCTTTAATATCATGTTATGTTCTCATTGTAGAGACGAAAGTCTAACAAATTCATTTTCAATAAATTTCAGGAAAAGCAATTTATTCAGCTTTATCTATATACTTAAGGATTTTGCTAGAATAACCGGAAATAAATTCATAAGGGTGACGTGGAAAGAAAGCAAACGGTGGATATTAGAGGATGGAAACTATAATTCAAGAGCAGAAATAGGGAGGGTCCACATCTATCTCTACACCGGTGTTTTTCACTGCTTTTGTTGCCGGTTGAAATAGCATTTTCAATTTCGTTTACTTAAATAGAAAAGAAGAAACCACCGTTGTAATGCTCTGCCACGTGTCTCGCACAACCATCACGCGAAAGGGTGTGGATCACCTGGACCCAATTTTCCCTGGTCCAGTGGTCCACACCAATTAAATCACCCCGTTTGGGGTGATTCACATTTCCCCCCCTGAAATTCGGGCGTAATTCAAGAGGGAAAAGTGTAAATCACTCCAAAATGGGGTGATTTAATTGGTTGGGACCACCGGACAGGTGAAATTGGGTTCAGGTGATCCCAACCCTACGCGAAACCGTCCAAGGACTTTTCTTCTTCAGCCGCATTTTCGATAATTATGCTTTCCTTCAATTATGCTTTCCTCTTTTACAATATCAATCTCGCATCTTATGCCTATTCGTATAGATTTCTCCATCTTCTCAAATAATCGACTGGACTTGTGCTTCAACCTTCCAACAATCATCCACTTTTTTAAGCCTTAACTGTACACCCAATTATTGTCTTTGAGTACATCCCTTTTCAAATTCCTGAATACTCTAAAAACATTAATCCCTCTTCTTATCATTTGGCACTTCCCACATAAACCTAAAATATTCATTTACAAAATCTTCAATTCAAAGCATGGTAAACTTCCATTATCGGCGATTTACTCGAGGATGAGGATACCGTCATTCTGTTCGTTCTCAGAATTAGTGATTTAGTGAAAGATTTGGTTACATTGAATTTTTATGTCACTTTAAGTAAGGAATCTCGAATTTAGTGATGTTGATAGTTTAATATTATCTTAATTCTTGAATGAGACTTACAATATGCCTGCCAGTTAAGGCCTTCCTTCTATGTCTACAGTTTAGCCAATTGTTTAACATATAATTAAAGGATTTCACTTTATATTGTATTTCTTCAGGGATCATTAATTTTTTTAATCCATTACATTTTCATTAATGTAATTTTCATTTGAACAAACCTATACTTTCTTGTCTATTACGAGTTTTCAGGTTAAATATCCATTCCACTTTTTTGCTTCAACTGGGAACATATATCATTGTAACAACCCGGAAAGTCTGAACCAATTTAAAAATTTTATTTTGGCAATTTTGATGAATTTTGGATATTTAAAATGATTTATTTTAAATAACAATGATGAGAAATTTATTTTGAATAGAATTAGAATGTATATATTTATTTGAATCGACGTTAGAATATAAATATTTATTTTAATTATAAAAGGAATTAACCATGAAAAGTTAATATTTGACATTTTACAATAAGATTTAGTTTCAATAGAACTAACCATGATAAAAATTAGAAGAAATGTTATGCATATATGTAAGTATGCGTGAGCATGTGCGTGTATTTGAATATTTCCAGAACTATACATGCATTGTCATTTTTGAACTACATTCATTTTTTAGGTTGATTGCTCAATACAAGCACAAATAGAATCCATTTCCAGTATAGTTGCAAGTACTAGAAGGCTTCATAATCCTAGTAACCAAGAATTTGTTGCATCTTTATGAGAAGAATTTTTTTGCCTAAAATCTGGAAGGTGAAAAATGAAACAAGTAGGATATTTCATTAAACATCAGTTCTTCTTATTTTTTATTCTAGGTTATTTTCACATGTTTTGGTTGTTACTTCTTCTTATGCACTACAAAATCAAGGCAGACGTTGATTAGTGAGAATAACAAATATTGTATAACAAATCTAATTGTAATAATAATTCTAATTATTGTACACTTCCCGGTCTTACATATATTATTATCTCAAACATAGAGAAATTAAGGGTGCGTTCGGTTCACCCATTTTAGTTTTTGATTTTCGCCAATACAAAATTGGAAACAACGTATATAAATCATGGTAAATGACCGCTTTAGAAAATGAAGCTAACACATAAAATGGAAAACATTTTTTTCCCATGTTTTCGGAAACAACGGATAAATAGCACACATTCATTCTTCCGTCGTCCTCCAACCACTCTATGGTCCCCTCCATGTTACTTCCACCTCCTTTATCGTCCATATACATTCTCCATTTTGTGTAGCTAACGTTAAAAACTCAAAATGTAAAACAAAAAGTAAACCAAACTCCACCTTAAATTTTCCCAAGTATTATATTTGTTTTGGTTTCTTCAGTCAAATTCATTTTCTGCAATGTCATATTTTGATTAAGCCTTCAATTCATTGACATTTTGAGTGAATTATAAAAGACTTTAAGTTGCATATGACCGAAGTTGTAATACAACTTAATGGGATTAATTTACTAAATCGCTAGATATTAAGAATGCAACATGTCAAGTGAGCCTTACTTCCCATTGGTAATTTAGTAGCATGATGCCTTTACTATGTTACACTATTTGTCGATTCTAACATATATGGAAGGGCCTACAGAAATACCAGATGTCTTTCTTTAAGGACTTTAATTACAAGCCATTATTCTATAGTTGAATATAATAGTTTAGGAGCCCTAACTATGAACAAATTCAATACTAAAACATAAACACAAACACAATAACTTCTTTATCATACAAATCTAATAATAATGTTTAAATGAATCCCTTGGAAAACTATTATGCTTTCTACTGTAGGTTCTCCAATATTTTGGCATAAGTATGATATCTATTTACAAAATGACTATTGCATGGGTTGGATGAGACAACAGATGATATTTAATCAAAAAATTGTTTGGAATTAGAACAACATATGTGATATTATATGTTGGTAAAAAAAATAGAAGCATTTAAACGTAATATGTTCTATATTAGTGATTTAGTGAAAGATTTGGTTACATTGAATTTTTATGTCACTTTAAGTAAGGAATCTCGAATTTAGTGATGTTGATAGTTTAATATTATCTTGATTCTTGGATGAGACTTACAATATGCCTGCCAGTTAAGGCCTTCCTTCTATGTCTACAGTTTAGCCAATTGTTTAACATATAATTAAAGGATTTCACTTTATATTGTATTTTTTCAGGGATCATTAAATTTTTTAATCCATTACATTTTCATTAATGTAATTTTCATTTAAACAAACCTATACTTTCTTGTCTATTACGAGTTTTCGGGTTAAATATCCTTTCCACTTTTTTGCTTCAACCGGGAACATATATCATTGTAACAACCTGGAAAATCTGAAACAATTTAATAATTTTATTTTGGCAATTTTGATGAATTTTGGATATTTAAAATGATTTATTTTAAATAACAACGATGAGAAATTTATTTTGAATAGAATTAGAATGTATATATTTATTTGAATCGACGTTAGAATATAAATATTTATTTTAATTATAAAAGGAATTAACAATGAAAAGTTATTATTTGACATTTTACCATAAGATTTAGTTTCAATAGAATTAGCCATGATAAAAATTAGAAGAAATGTTATGTATATATGTAAGTATGCGTGAGAATGTGCATGTATTTGAATATTTCCAGAACTATACATGCATTGTCATTTTTGAACTACATTCATTTTTCAGGTTGATTGCTCAAGACAGGCACAAATAGAATCCATTTCCAGTATAGTTGCAAGTACTAGAAGGCTACATAATCCTAGTAACCAAGAATTTGTTGCATCTTTATGAGAAGAATTTTTTTACCTAAAATCTGGAAGGTGAAAATTAAAGAAACAAGTAGGATATTTCATTAAACGTCAGTTCTTCTTATTTTTTATTCTAGGTTATTTTCACATGCTGTGGTTGTTGCTTCCTCTTATGCACTACAAAATCAAGGCAGACGTTGATTTGGGAGAATAACAAATATTTTATAACAAATCAAATTGTAATAATAATTCTAATTATTGTACACTTCCCGGTCTTACATATATTATTATCTCAAACATAGAGAATTAAGGTGTAATAACCCAAAAATCCGAGCCAATTTAAAATTTTTATTTTGGCAATTTTATCGAATTTTGATTATTTAAAATGAATTATTTTAAATAATAACGACGAGAAATTTATTTTTAATAGAATTAGAACGTATATATTTATATACGTCGTCGTTAGAATGTAAAAATTTATTTATAATTATAAAAGGAATTGAAAATGGCGCGGTAGTTCGAAAATTCGATTTCAAACTTCAAATGAATATACCGGGTGCAAAATAAACCGGATTTCAGTGAAACCAAAAATATTAGAATCTATTTGTGAATATCTTTCCAACGAATCTGAAAAATCGAAGTTTCATAGCGGGAATCAAAAGATATGTCCAGTTGAAAATTCAGAATAGTCGCTATGGAATTTCGGCCCTTAGAAAACAGCCATTTTGCAAACGACCTCGGATTTCGACGAAACCACTTTTGTTGGATCCACGATGTCAAGTTATTGCTAGGTTTCAAATTTCGTAATTTTTCGAATCAATATGTGAGCGTGGGGAAGTTAAACGCGTTTGACCAGTTTTAGTTGATTTTAAATCGACTGGAAAATGGTCATTTTTCAAACAGTCTCAGAATTCTACGAAACTAGTCTTGTTAGGACCGTATCGTCAATACGAAGCTAGAAATAATTTTTCTGGAATTTTTAGAGGCTGTAAGCGACCCCGGTAAATTGAAATGTACGTTTAAAATAGAATATACTGATCTATATTTTAATTTAGACGAAAACTGATCGTAACGGCCGAATCAGCCTACGATACATATCCCATTGTGTTCGAAATGAGGGTAATTAGCTGGGGACGACAGGCGGTGGGTCTCGTTTCGAGTTCGAATGAAAAAGTCACCTTTTAAAAAGTAAAATAAAATAAAATATTTATTATAAATAAAACCCCTACCTTCCTCTCTCTCAATCCCTCACCGTTCAGTTGAATTCAAAAGAAGAAGAAAAAAAAATATAAAACCGCGTTGACCACCGCACCCCTCCCTCGTCGCCGCTCCGACGCCCCCTCCGCCTGGCCGACCGCCGCAGCCTCGCCTTCCTCCTCCGCTCTCCTCCTTCTTCCCCCTTCCACCTAAATCGAATCCGCGAGACCCGTTACCCCCTATCTCGAGAGCGCGCGCCTCCCTAGGCCAAGCCGCCCACCACCAGACCCCCCTGGACAACCGCCACCCTCTCTCTCCTCGCCCTCTTCTTCCCTTCCGCCTCCCAGCCCTCCACAACGGCGATCCCCAAACTTCCCGGCATCAAATTGAAGACGACGGCCACGCACTGCATCACCGTGAGCCCGCTGATCAACCCGACTCCGCCCCAACCACCAGATGGTGTGCAGACAACCCCCCTGCCCTCCTTTGATCGATGTAAGTTTTTATATATTTATTTTAATTTATTTAAAGTAATCAGCTTATATATATATATATAATATATATATATAGTCTTTATGAGAAAAATTCAATTTTATATATTTAATAAAATGAAAAGGCGAAATCTTTATAGAATCAAAGGTGAGATTTTTGTATTATGATATAATAAAGATATGATTTTTATATAGTATAGATAATAAAAATATAATTTTTATATAGTAGAGATAGTAAAAATATGATTTTTATATTATATAGATAATAAAAATTCGATCTTTATATCATAGGAAGAATAAAAATATGATTTTTATTCATGAAGAGTAATAAAAATATAATTTTTATTATATTAGTGGCAAGGTAAAAATAGAATTTTTATATATATAGTAGCGGTGTAAAAATAGAATTTTTATTCATATAGCGTGGTTATAAAAATGTGATTTTTATATACGTAGCAACAATATAAAAATGTGATTTTTATATATGTAGTGGATACGGGCAACGAAAATGATGAAAGGCGAGAACGACGATGATTTCTACATATGAAGGACCTCAGGGAGAACATGCGTTTCTTTCTAGCTAGAAGTGGCATCAGTGGTTTTACACGCCCTGACGAGTTTGACTTATGTGGTTGTTGCTGTTGCGAGGCGCCTCGGATATATCGATCGATCCGGGACCGATGGAGTCAGTGGACTCAATGACACCCCATAGGGTGGGGAAACGCAGTGTTCAGGCATTTTAATCCACATCGGTGGACCGGCCCTGATGATCCAAGGGCCCACCTGAGTCTGGGTCCTGAGGGGCGGGCTAGAGCGTCTCGAATCGGTAGAGGACTATCTTTTGCCTCGATTCACAGATGGAAGTCCAACTTCCAATACGTGACGTTTTGATTTTAGTTGTAATCCTATATATGGCGACATAGTGGGATGGGGCGCTTATGCCGTCTATGATTGATACTTATGATTTGAAGTTGTTTTATACACTATACACTTATTATAGTATCAAAAGATTTGTTTTAAACGTATCAAGCATTCTTGGCTATTATAAGGTAAAAAATCCTATCCTCCGGCTTGCGTTGCATTGTGTGATGGGACCTGGGTCTTATAATAGCTTCATTTTTCTTTATTTAGCATTGCACTGTTGTTTTATGCACTGGTATTCTTGGGAGGAAACCCGTTCCGTGTTATACGGCGTGGTCCCTTGATTTACCGAACTTTAAAAATAAAGATTAATAACTGTTTTAGTTCTCACACCAGTCCCATGACTGACATGGAGTTTATTGTTTTAACCTAAACTCTGGGTGCCCTTATTTTGACACGGGCAACTAGTAGTTTTGGTTTTGCAGATTTATATTCGTAGGATCCTGATTTACAGCTGAAACGATATTCGGAAAGCTTTGTATCCGTATATCTCTTCTAGTTGTGTATTGTATTATTTTCCGCTGCTATGTAATTTATTGTAATCTCTGATATTTTTCTGTTGTGTAATATTTATTCATTACTTTGTATATTCTTGTAATCTGATGGAATTGTTGTAATAGATAATGAAATGTGCTTCTGTCTGCGTTCTGTTGTGGCTTGTTCTCGACTCTATCCGGGCTTTCCTCACCGGGGAAGTTCGGGTCATTTCAGCTTGGTATCAGAGCTTTGGTTTACAAAGCTCAGAGAACAAGACACATTAGGACCATACGAAAGAATTCATCAGAGATTGGATTAGTAATATCCAATGAGAATGACTCGTTAGAGATGGGATCAGTAGTATCCTAGAACGAGTGTGAAGAATATATTTTTATATTGAAAACAATTTTTGTTTGATTTATTCAACGTATGTGAATATTTATTTGTATAGAATTTGGACAGTCCAGTATATAGAGATTTTCATATACGTCTGATCCACGTGTATTGAAGTCTCAAATATACTGGGTAGATATAGAATCACACTCTAGTCACCCGGAGGTGATACTGATGATTGATATATCATCTTCAGTGTTTATGTTCGAGTGACGAAGGTGGAATTTCTATATATTTCCAATTGACTGGTGTGAGAACCAAAATTAGATAGGGCCTATTGTTGTGATTTGGCACCAAAAATGTGACTTTTGACTATGTATCAAAATTATGTGTTTGAAATGATAATCAACTAAGTGATTGCTGATCGTGTTGTTTGATTATTGGTTGGTTAGTTAGAATTTTGAACCATTTAGCCAAATTGAACTAAATATTGAACTGTATTGAAAATTGGTTGCAATTGCATGCATGTACATGTATATCTATTGAACAAGTCATAGCAAGGAGGCTAGAGAAGAGGAATAAAATTGTTTGCCCGACAAATAGGTACATGTTTATTGTATTTTTTGAGTTTTGGGTGATTTTGTGAGCCGATTGGCTAGCCGCTTGGCTTTTTCTTTTGAGTTAAAGAAGGCCATGGGACGCTATATGAAATATCCCGAAGTCCCCGGTGCAGGGGAGGTTATGGCGAAATTTTTCGAAAATTTAGGGTGTTAGCCAAATTTTTGAAAAATTTGAAAAGTTCTTAGAAACTGAAAAGTTGAAGAACTTAAGCCGTAGTGAAAATAATGGAAGTTGAGTTGATTTGTGAAACAACTTTCGGCTTCGTTCCTTTTCGGGGACGAAAAGTTTTAAGTGGGGGAGATTGTAATAACCCGGAAATCCGAGCCAATTTAAAATTTTTATTTTGGCAATTTTAGCGAATTTTGATTATTTAAAATGAATTATTTTAAATAATAACGACGAGAAATTTATTTTTAATAGAATTAGAACGTATATATTTATATATGTCGTCGTTAGAATATAAAAATTTATTTATAATTATAAAAGGAATTGAAAATGGCGCGGTAGTTCGAAAATTGGATTTCACACTTCAAATAAATATACCGGGTGCAAAATAAACCGGATTTTAGTGAAACAAAAAAATATTAGAATCTATTTGTGAATATCTTTCCAAAGAATCTGAAAAATCGAAGTTTCATAGCGGGAATCAAAAGATATGGCCAGTTGAAAATTCAGAATAGTCGCTATGGAATTTCGGCCCTTAGAAAATGGCCATTTTGCAAACGACCTCGGATTTTGACGAAACCACTTTTGTTGGATCCGCGATGTCAAGTTATTGCTAGGTTTCAAATTTCGTAATTTTTTGAATCAATATGTGAGCGTGGCGAAGTTAAACGCGTTTGACCAGTTTCAGTTGATTTTAAATCGACTGGAAAATGGCCATTTTTCAAACGGTCTCAGAATTTGACAAAACTAGTTTTGTTAGGACCATATCGTGAATACGAAGCTAGAAAATATTTTTCTGGAATTTTTCGAGTTAGTATGTGACCACAGTAAATTGAAATGCACGTTCAAATTCAATATATAGAGTTATATGTTGATTTTAACGAAAACTGATCGAAACGATCGAATCAGCTTACGATACATATCCCATTGTGTTCGGAATATGGGTAATTAGCTATAGACGACAGTCGTTGGGTTCGAATCGAAGTTCGGATGAAAAGTCAACTTTAAGGAAAATTTAATTTAAATATAAATAAATGTATAAATAAGCCCTAACCCTTTTTTTCTTCTGAACCCCCCCCCCCAAATTAAAAACCCAAACCCGTAACCCAAACCCCCCCCCCCCGGTCGACGATCCGCCTCGCGCCTCCCCACCAACGGCGACGCCATCGAGACCCTCTCCCCCACCTCCTCCTTGCTCCGCCTCCCCCACTTCTCTCGACCTCCCTCTTCTCCGACTAAGCCACCCAACCCCAACCCTAAAGCGACCGCTCCGCCGCCTGTGGGACCGCCGCGCCGCCTGAGCCTTCCCCCGACCACTGGCCACCGTCCTCCGCCCCTTCTGATGCTCCTATGGCCGTCCATTCCCTCCCCAATCGAAGGAAGTCCCAAATCCTCCCTAAATCAGACCGTGTCATCACCCTCGAGCCACCCACCACCTCGACGCCATGAAGAACAACTCCGACGACAGCAAGCGCCGCTTCCAGTCCTCCCCTAGCCTCCTTCGAACGCTCAACGTGAGTTCTTTTGACTTTACATTGATTATATTTTCTGTTTTCTTTATATATATATATATATATATATAACTTTATAAATATAAAGTTATGATCTTTAAAAATATATACAACTTTGATTTAGGAAAAAATATATCATGGTTTTAAAAATATAAATATTATTGTTTAAAAATAGTAAATTAGCATAGATGTTCAAAAATAAAATTGCTTTGTTTGTCAAAAACAAAATTGCTTTGTTTGTCAAAAATAAAATTGCTTTGTTTGTCAAAAATAAAATTGCTTTGTTTGTCAAAAATAAAATTGCTTTATTTGTCAAAAATAAGATTCGCTTTGTTTTTCAATATAAATAGCGGTGTAAAAAAATGTATAATCTTTATGTATATAGTAGCGTGGTAAAAATATAATCTTTTATGTATAAATAGCGTTGTTTAAAATATAATTTTTTTAACACAAACGGTGTTGAACAGATCTCGTTAGAACTACATAAGAAGAGTCGTGGCGTGTGGTTTAGCAATCGGTGAGAACTCCTCACTTTTATTTAATTTTCTAGTTAAAATATATACTAGGATGCAAACGGTGTTTAGTAGCACCCGACACCCGTCGTCCACAGACCTTGGACGACTTGTATACTTGTTTGTTTGATTTTGATGTGTAGTTGAATGTGTGATGTGAAATAAAATATTTTATAGTGGAAAATATTTTATAGTTAAAAATAGAATTTTTAACGTGTATATGAAATGAAATAAAAATAAGAAAATCGGGCGATTTGTTTATATACACACATTTGACTGATATTGATTGGGACGATAAATTTTACACATCGCCCAACTGCATAAATAAAAGTTGTGTTTGATTGTTTGAAACCCCACACGGGTATTGGGATGATAGATGACATACACTAATCCCAATAATTAGTTGTATGTCGATCGATTGATTTACAGACTGTTATAAGCGTTAAATATTTATATTTGATGCTTATACAGTGTAGAACGCACTCTGGATGATGGATGATTATTTACCGTTGTTATTTTGTACATGTGTTGTAGAAAATCCATATAATTAATATTATATGGTAATTGATTGGGCCTCATTCCAGTTTTGAAATAGAAATATTTGAAAAAGAAATATTTGAAAAAGAAATATTTGAAATGGAATATTTGAAAATAGAAATATATGAAGCCGTGTTTATTAGATTGACGCCATTTTGACGTGAACGATATTTATATCGATTTTATTCATTTTATAATGAATATCGAAAGTGATTTCAAAATCTGATGTTTTGAAAAGAATTAGAATTCGAATTCAAAGTGAATAGAAGTGAATTCGAATTGAATTTGAATAAAATTGAATAGGTTTGAAATTGAAATAGATTTGAAATTCGACTTAAATTGAAATTGAATTGAAATCGATTTGAAATGAATTTAAAACGATTTATAAAGCACGTTGTGAATTGAAATCGACGAAATATATATAATATATATATTATATATACAATGGCCTGAATAGAACGCGCCGCGCCGCGGCAGTTCGTGAATTTCGACCATTGACTTCGAATGGACATTGCGGGAGATCCGACCGTCGGATTCTCCTAAAACCGGGACCGTTGGGTTCGTATCGAAAAGAGCTTTCTAACGAATATTAGAAATTAGAAATCTAACGGTTGGATTTGGAATTATGTCCAAATCAAATTTGGAAAAGGTCGTTGTAAGTGCAGTTCGATGGCCGTTGATGGACGCCTTGATAAAATTATTAAAAATATCAATAATTTGTGTAAAATCATAAGAAATGATTTGTGAAGAATTGGGATGAAAATCTCCATATTTGAAAAGATAAAAATAGATTTTTATCGAAATGAACTAGTTTTGAACCAGAATAATAATTTATTTTTTTAAAATAAATAATTTGGATTTGAAATGGTATTGAAAATAACCAGAATTTCCAATAATTGAATTGAAATGGATTTGAATCGAAATTGTCTTCGGAATATTTCGATGTTGGATTTCGTGATGATACAGATGTTGTTATGGAAATTTGAAATATATATATATATATATATATATATATATATATATATATATATCGTTATTTCCAATACGATATTTGTGGGTCGTAGAATTTGATATTGAATATAAGCCGGTATATTTTCTATTCAGAGCCTTGTATTTAATATCAAATGTGATTTGGGTTTGTCGTGAATGGTGTCTTCATTAACACTGTTCTTAAACCCAGTTGAGAAAAAGATTAAATCTTTTTATTTAGATTTAATGAAGTGTACCAATTAAATAATATTTAATTGGAATTGAATTGGTATTGATTTTTGGGTTTATCGTGAACAGTGTTTTAAATAACACTTGTTCTTCAACCCGATAATTAATGTGATGTGATTTTGGGTTTATCGTGAACCGTGTTTTAAATGACACTGATTCTTTAACCCAGTTAAAGATTAAAACTAAGTGGAGTTTTAATGAATCTCTAATTAGATTGAAAAGACCGAGAATGGAGTATCACCAGTTTTACTCCAGGCAATAGTTAAATCTTTAATTAGATTTGAACGTGAAATGGTAATTGAATTTACCGATAACACCGTGGTGTTAGATATGAAGTATTACCAGCTTTACTTCATGGGGTGAATAGGTTGGGATTGGGAAATAAAATAAATGATTACTTCGATGTGGTTCGCTAATCCCGACTAGTTTGAATTGATATTCAAAGAGGCGGTTAAAGAATAAATTTAAAGAATTTATCTTTGATAAAATTAATGGGAACCTTTCCCAAAGTAGAAGAATATTTGAATAAACGAATATTCTGAATTGGAATGAGGCGTATGTTGTGTTTGTGTAACACTTGTTTATTATATACGCGAGTTATTCAGAAAGACCGGGTTTATCCCATTCTGAATAACTGATTCGACGTGGTGTCGAAGATGAAGACGGTGGTCGCAGACCGGAGGTCTTCACGTCGTTTGGATAATTACTGATGATCTTGATTGGGCCGTACACCCAATAGGAGGGAATCAGTTGGTGATTGTCCAGACGTACTTGGAGATCGATGGATATGCGAGGTACAAGGTGCCTCCGGTTTCGTTCAGACCCAGAACGGACTTGTAGATGGACTGTGTGTCTGACATTGGATTTCAGTCTGTGTGATTGATTTCTATTAAATATATATTTGTTTGGCGGCGGAGAATTTATTCTCTTGCTTAACGCCCTTCTCTGAGACGTACGAGCCCAGGGATTATATATTGATGG
The DNA here is from genome assembly GCA_030737875.1 of Allium sativum. Taxonomy (NCBI): domain Eukaryota; kingdom Viridiplantae; phylum Streptophyta; class Magnoliopsida; order Asparagales; family Amaryllidaceae; genus Allium; species Allium sativum. The sequence continues at coordinate 649,135,119 of CM060920.1, forward strand.
ATATCAAACGCATGGAGTGAATTGCCTGTGTGGCATGCCTAAGTGGCAAATGATCAAGGCTTCTGTTGAAAAGCAAAATCTTGTGGTGGATGATCAAAGTACGGCCTATGTGGCATAGCTTTGTGTAACGTGAATTCGCGAGCCTCACACCCCGGTTGTGAACTAAAAATGGGAGAAGGACCTCAGGGAGAACATGCGTTTCTTTCTAGCTAGAAGTGGCGTCAGTGGTTTTACACGCCCTGACGAGTTTGACTTATGTTGTTGTTGCTGTTGCGAGGCGCCTCGGATATATCGGTCGATCCGGGACCGATGGAGTCATTGGACTCATTGACACCCCATAGGGTGGGGAAACGCAGTGTTCAGGCATTTTAATCCACATCGGTGGACCGGCCCTGACGATCCAAGGGCCCACCTGAGTCTGGGTCCTGAGGGGCAGGCTAGAGCGTCTCGAATCGGTAGAGGACTATCTTTTGCCTCGATTCACAGATGGAAATCCAACTTCCAATACGTGACGTTTCGATTTTAGTTGTAATCCTATATATGGCGACATAGTGGGATGGGGCGCTTATGCCGTCTATGATTGATACTTATGATTTAAAGTTGTTTTATACACTATACACTTATTATAGTATCAAAAGATTTGTTTTAAACGTATCAAGCATTCTTGGCTATTATAAGGTAAAAACCCTATCCTCCGGCTTGCGTTGCATTGTGTGATGGGACCTGGGTCTTATAATAGCTTCATTTTTCTTTATTTAGCATTGCGCTGCTGTTTTATGCACTGGTATTCTTGGGAGGAAACCCGTTCCGTGTTATACGGCGTGGTCCCTTGATTTACCGAACTTTAAAAATAAAGATTAATAAATATTTTAGTTCTCATACCAGTCCCATGACTGACCTGGAGTTTATTGTTTTAACCTAAACTCTGGGTGCCTTTATTTTGACACGGGCAGCTAGTAATTTTGGTTTTGCAGATTTATATTCGCAGGATCCTGATTTACAGCTGAAACGATACTCGGAAAGCTTTGTATCCGTATATCTCTTCTAGTTGTGTATTGTATTATTTTCCGCTGCTATGTAATTTATTGTAATCTCTGATATTTTTCTGTTGTGTAATATTTATTCATTACTCTGTATATTCTTGTAATCTGATGGAATTGTTGTAATAGATAATGAAATGTTCTTCTGTCTGCGTTCTGTTGTGGCTTGTTCTCGACTCTATCCGGGCTTTCCTCACCGGGGAAGTTCGGGTCGTTTCATAAGGGTGCGTTCGGTTCACCCATTTTAGTTTTTAATTTTTGCCAATACAAAATTGGAAAGAATGTACATAAGCCATGGTAAATGACCGCTTTAGAAAATGAAGCTAACACATAAAATGGAAAACTTTTTTTTTTATTTTCCATGTTTTTCGGAAACAACGGATAAATAGCACACAATTCATCCTTCCGTCGTCCTCCAACCACTCTATGGTCCCCTCCATTTTGCTTCCATCTCCTTTATCGTCCATTTACATTCTCCATTTTGTGTAGCTAACGTTGCAAACTCAAAATGCAAAACAAAAAGTAAACCAAACTCCACCTTAAATTTTCCCAAGTATTATATTTGTTTTGGTTTCTTTAGTCAGATTCATTTTCTGCAATGTCATATTTTGATTAAGCCTTCAATTCATTGACATTTTGAGTGAATTATAAAAGACTTTAAGTTGCATATGATCGAAGTTTTAATACAAATTAATGGGATTAATTTACTAAATCGCTAGATATTAAGAATGCAACATGTCAAGTGAGCCTTACTTCCCACTGGTAATTTAGTAGCATGCTGCCTTTACTATGTTACACTATTTGTCGATTCTAACATATATGGAAGGACCTACAGAAATACCAGATGTCTTTCTTTAAGGACTTTAATTACAAGCCATTATTCTATAGTTGAATATAATAGTTTAGGTGCCCTAACCATGAACAAATTCAATACTAAAACATAAACACAAACACAATAACTTCTTTGTCATACAAATCTAATAATAATGTTTAAATGAATCCCTTGGAAAACTATTATGCTTTCTACTGTAGGTTCTCTAATATTTTGGCATAAGTGTGATATCTATTTACAAAATGACTATTGCATGGGTTGGATGAGACAGCAGTTGATATTTAATCAAATAATTGTTCGGAATTAGAAAAACATAGGTGATGTTATATGTTGGTAAAAAAAAGAAGCATTTAAATATAATATGTTCTATATTAGTGATTTAGTGAAAGATTTGGTTACATTAAATTTTTATGTCACTTTAAGTAAGGAATCTCGAATTTAGTGATGTTGATAGTTTAATATTATCTTGATTCTTGAATGAGACTTACAATATGCCTGCCGGTTAAGGCCTTCCTTCTATGTCTACAGTTTAGCCAATTGTTTAACAATTAATTAAAGGATTTCACTTTATACTGTATTTTTTCAGGGATCATTAATTTTTTTAATCCATTACATTTTCATTAATGTAATTTTCATTTAAAACAAACCTATACTTTCTTGTCTATTATGAGTTTTCAGGTTAAATATCAATTCCAATTTTTTGCTTCAACTGGGAACATATATCATTGTAACAACCTGGAAAATCTAAAGCAATTTAAAATTTTTATTTTGGTAATTTTGATGAAATTTGGATATTTTAAATGATTTATTTTATATAACAACAATGAGAAATTTATTTTGAATAGAATTAGAATGTATATATTTATTTGAATCGATGTTAGAATATAAATATTTATTTTAATTATAAAAGAAATTGGAAATAGCGCGGTAGTTTGAAAATTCAATTTCAAATGAATATACAGGATTCAAAATAAACCGGATTTTAGAGAAACCAAAAGTATTAGAATCTATTTGAGAATATCTTTCCAACGAATCCAAAAAATTGAAATTTCATAGCGGGAATAAAAAGTTATGCCCAGTTGAAAATTCAGAATAGTCGCTATGGAAAATATAGCCCTTAAAAATGGAAATTTTGCAAACGACCTCCGTTTTCGACGAAACCACTTTTGTTGGATCCGGTATGTCAAGTTATTGCTAGATTCCAAAATTCATAATTTTGGGGGTCAATATTTGAGTGTGGAAAAGGAAAACGTGTTTTGACAGTTTCAATCAATTTGGATCGACCAGAAAATGGTCATTTTTCAAAAGGCCTCCAAATTTGACGAAATTAGTTTTCCTAGAACCGTATCGTCAATAGGAAGAAAGAAAATATTTTTCGGGAATTTTTAGAGTCCGTATGTGGCCCCGGTAAATTGAAATGTGCGTTCAAATTCAATATATAGATTTATATTTTGATTTTGACGGAAACCGATCGAAACAGCCAAACTGGCTTACGATACATATCTTATTGTGTTCGAAATGGGGGTAATTAGTTATGGACAACAGTTGGTGGGTTTGATTTCGAGTTCAAAATAAAAAGGCACTTTTTGAAATTAAATAATAAAATAAAATCTCTCTATACTGTCTCTGTCAGCCCCCCCCCCCCCCCCCCGTTCAATTTTTCAAAATCGAGAAATAAACTAAAATAAAAAAGAGAAAGGGGAGATCGGAGGGGCGCATGGCCTCCTCCAACGCCGCAGCAGCGATGTCGTGACCGCCGCCGCCACGCTGGGCACGTGACCCCCCCTCGGGCCTCTCGTTCCTCCTCTTCCATCTCCTTAAAACCTCGAAGCCCCCCCTCAAACCCTAGCTCCACGAAGACAACCGTCGCCGCCGCCATGGGTCCGGCCCCTCCACCAGCGCGCCTCAGCCTCTCTTCTGGCCATCCCCTCCGACGCGAGCAAACCCCCTTCCTCCCCCTTTGAATTGTAAGTTTTACTTTTAATTTGTTTTAAATTCTTAGCTTAATTAAATTAAGTAGCAATGTGTTCAAATCAGTTTTCATGAACATAAGGACTTGATTTTTATTTTATTTTTATTTAGAGAAAGATTACATTTTTATATAGAGTATTAAAAATACGATTTTTAATACGATAAAGTTACGATTTTTATTTGAGGAAAGATGGAATTTTTATATAGAGTAAAGATATGATTTTTAGAATAAAGAAATGATTTTTATAATAGATAATATAAGAATAGTATTTTTATATATGTAGTGAATTAAAAATATGATTTTTGTATTATAGGGATAATCAAAATATAATTTTTATTATATAGAAGATATAAAAATATGATTTTTATTTATGTACGGTAGTAAAAATATGATTTTTATTATCTAGGAAGCGAAGTAAAAATAGGATTTTTATATACGATTTTTATTATGAAGTTAAAGAAGTAAAAATATGATTTTTATCGTTTAAATGGCAATGTAAAAATGTGATTTTTATCTATTCATTAGTGATAGAAAGATTCGATTTTTATCTATATAGTAGGGGTATAAAAATGTGATTTTTAATATATAATCATCATAATAAAAATGTGATTTTTACTATGAACAACGTGAAAAGAATTACAATGGAACTAGTGGAAAACAAATCCAAATCTGAACCGTTCAGAAATATGGAATGGAGGAGTGGATCCCAAAGGTGAGAACTTCTCACTTTGAATTTTATTTTCTAGTTAAAATATATACTAGGATGCAGACGGTGCTTAGCAGCACCCGACACCCGTCGTCCACAGACCATGGACGGCTAGTTTGTTCGATTGATGTGTTGTGAAAATTGATTGTGTGATGTGGAATGAAAATAAATATTTCATAGTTAAAAACATCATTTTTAACGTGAACAGGAATAAAATAAATATTTATAAATAAATCGGACGATCTGTTTATGTACTCACATTGGACTAATATTGATTGGGACGATAAATTTTACACATCGCCCAACTGCACAAATAAAATCTGTGTTTGATTGATTGAAACCCCATAGGGGTATTGGGTTGATATTGGACATACACTAACCCCAATATTTAGTTGTATGTCAATCGATTGGTTGACAGACTGTTATAAGCATTAAATATTTATATTTGATGCTTATGCAGTGTAGAATGCACTTTAGATGATGGTTGACTGTGTTTGATTGTTGTTGTATACATGTGTGTATGAAATCCATATAAATCACATTATATGGTAATTGACTGTGTTTGATTCCAGTTCAGAAAGAAAGAATATTTTTAAAATAACGAATATTTTAAAAGAAAGAAGATTTTTAAAATAACGAATATTTTAAAAGAAAAAATATTTTTAAAATAATGAACATTTTAAAATAATGAATATTTTAAAATAATATTCAGTAAAAGGTCAAAATCTGATTTTGGTGTCCGATTTGGGATGGACACTAATATATTTAAATATATAAAGCCGCGTTGATTAGATTGACTCCATTTTGACTTGAACGATATTTATATCGATTTTATTCATTTTTATAATGAATATTGAAAAGAAAATGATTTCGAAATATAATGTTTTGAAAATATTATCATTTATATATCGATGATATGGTATATTCAATTTTGATTGGAAATTGAATATGAAGTTGAAATCGTTTTGAAAACGAATTTAAAACGATTTATAAAATACGTTTTAAAAAGGAAATCGATGAAATAAATATAATACTTATATTATATATATTGTGGCCTGAATAGAACGCGCCGCGCCGCGGCAGTTCATGAATTTCGACCATTAACTTCGAACGGGCGTTACGGGAGATTCGACCGTCGGATTCTCCTAAAACTGGAATCGTTGGGCTCATATCGAAAAGAGTTTTCCAAAGAATATTAGAGATTTGAAATCTAGCAGTTGGATTTGGAATTATGCCCAAATCAAATTTGGAAAAGGTCGTTGTAATTGCAGTTCGATGACCGTTTATGGAAATCGACTATACGGGCCTTGATAAAATTATTAAAAATATCAATAATTTGTGTAAAATCATAATTAATGATTTGGAAAGAATTAGGATGAAAAATTCCGTATTTGAAAAGATAAAAATATATTTTATCGAAACGAACTAGTTATGAACTAGAATTATAATCCAATATTTTTAAATAATTAAATTGGATTTGAAATGGTTTTAAAATAACCAGAATTTCCAATATATGAATTGGAATGGATTTGAATCGAAATTATCTTTGGAATATTTCGATATTTGGTTCCATGGTTACACGGATATTGTGGAGGAATTTGGAAGATATATATATTGTTATTCGAATACGATATTTGTTGGTTTCAGAATTTGATATTGAATATAAGCCGATATATTTTCTATTCAGAGCCTTGTATTTAATATCAAATTTTGGGTTTGTCGTGAGTGGTATCTTTAGTAAAACTGTTCTTAAACCCAATGGGGTTAAGAAAAATAGAATCTGACTGGAAATTAGCTAAGTTGAATGGTTTCCTGGGTATTGATCTGATATTGGTTTCGACCTTCAGGGTTAATACTTATAGAATTGTTCTCTTACTAATTTACGGTTAGAGACTGATGGAATTTTGGGTTTGTTGTGAACTGTGTTTTTTAACGACATTCGTTCTTTAACCCGCTTTACAGTGAAATGTGATTTGGAATTTATAAATCTTTTTATTAAGATTTAACTGGAATTTTCCAAAGTAAATTTTTTCCAATTTAATATATTAAATTGGAATTGAATGGAATTCGATTGATAATAATCGAAGTGAACTTCTGTGGAGGAAGACTGTTAATACATATGGAATTTAAAAGGCTTTGCCATTATTCCATTTATATTACTGGTCGAATACGGAAATTGATATCGATTATATATTGATTTGTCTTTCCGTGAAGATTCCAAAATTAATGGAATGTGATTTGGGTTTATCGTGAACGGTGTTTTAAAATAACACTTGTTCTTTAACCCGATTAACAATGGAATGGAATTTTGGGTTGTCGTGAATGGTATCTTTAATTATATTGTTCTTAGTCCCAACGGGGTTAAGAAAATTAGAAACTAACTGGAGATTAATTAAGTTGAATGGTTTCCTGGGTATTGATCTGATGTTGGTTCGGCCTTCGGGGTTAATACTTAGGGAATTGTTCACTTGCTAATTTACGGTTAAAGGCTGATAGAATGGAATGTGATTTTGGGTTTATAGTGAACTGTGTTTTAAATGACATAGGTTCTTTAACCCAGTTAAAGACAGGATATTGATTTTTGGGAAGATTAAAACCAAGTGGAGTTTTAAAGAATCTTTAATTAGATTGAAATGAAATCCAAAGGAAGATTAATGAATAAATTTAAAGAATTTATATTTGATAAAATTAATGGGAAGCTTTCCCAAAGTATATGAATATTTGAATAAAAGAATACTCAGAATTGGAATGAGGCGTATGTTGTGTTTTTATAATAGTTGTTTAATATATACGCGAGTTATTCGGAAAGGCCGGGTTTATACCCATTCTGAATAACTGATTCCACGATATGTCAACGATGAAGACGGTGGTTGAAGACCGGAGGTCTTCACATCGTTTGGATGATTACTGATGTCTTAATTGGGCTATACACCCAAGATGAGGTAATAAGTGGTGATCGTCCAGACGTACTTGGAGATCGACGGATATATGAGGACCTCTCCCCTGTATTGGACATATGGGGGAGGAATAAGGTGCCTTCAGTTTCGTTCAGGCCCAGAACGGACTTATAAATGGACTATGTGTCTGACATTGGATTTTATTCTATGCTGATTGATTTTTATTAAATATATATCTGTTTGGCGGGGGAGAATTTATTCTCTTGCTTAACGCCCTTCTCTGAGACGTACGAGCTCAGAGGTTATATATCGATAGATATCAGTCGCATGACATGAATTGCCTGTGTGGCATGCTAAGATGCAGTGATCAAGGCTTTTGTTGAAATGCAGAGTCTTGTGGTTGATGATCAAAGCATAACCTGTGTGGCATAGCTTTGTATATGGCGTTAATTCACGAGCCTCATACCTCGGTATGAGTCAAAAACGGGATCAGACCGTTGGGAGAACACGACGTTTCTTTCTAGCTATGGGTGGTGTCAGCGTTTTACAAGCCCTGACATTTATATTATTTTTACCTGTGTGGTTGTTGGATTGCGAGGCGCCTCGGATATATCGGTCTCCTCGGAGCCGATGGATAGGTCCGATAGGACCGGGAAACATGTGTTCAGGAATAACTAATCCTCAAACGTAGCGGAGGACCGGCCCAACTGATTCCAAGGATTGCCCAGAGTGCGTAGTCCTGAGACATTTGCTGGAGTGTCTCGAAGCGGTGAGGAGTCATCCCTGGCCTCGACTCATGATGGAAATCCAATTTCCAACACATGACATTCAGTTTTATTTGTAGAGCCTAGTATGGCGACATAGTGGGATAGGGCACTATGCCGTCTATGATTGATACATTTATATTTGAAGTTGTTTTTGTACACTTTACATTATAATAGTATCAAAATGATTTGTTTTCAACATACCAAGCATGTTTGGCTATTATAAGGTAAAACTTTATCCTCCGGCTTGCGTTGCATTGTGTGATGGGACCTAAAGTCTTATAATAGCTTCATTTTTCCAAAAAACATTGTAGTGTTTATTCTATGCACTAGTATTCTTGGGAGGAAACCCGTTCCGTGTTATACGGCGTGGTCCCTTGAATTACTCTCTTTTAAAGTAAAGTTTTAAATAACTGTTTTAGTTCTCACACCAGTCACATGACTGACCTGGAGTTAATTTCTTTAACCTAAACTTTGAGTGCCCCTATTTTCCACATGGGCAGCTAGTAGTTTTGGTTTTGCAGATTTATATTCACAGGATCCTGGTTTACAGCTGGAACGATATTCGGAAAGCTCTGTATCCGTATATCTCCTTCAGTTGTGTATTGTATTATTTTTTCGCTGCTATGTAATGTATTGTAATCTCTGATATTTATCGAATGTATTTTATCTATTCATACTATGGAATATTCCTGTATTCTGATGGAATTGTTGTAATTAACAATGAAATGTTCTTCTGTTTGGGTTCTGATTCGTCTTGTTCTCAAAGCAATTCGTTCTTTCCTTCACGGGGAAGTTCGGGTCGTTTCATTTTGGTATCAGAGCTTTGGTTTACAGAGCTCGAGAACATGACACGTTAGAACCGAACGAAAGAATTCATCAGAGATTGGATTAGTAATATCCAATGAGAATGACTCATTAGAGATAGGATTAGTAGTATCCTAGAACGAGTTGAAAGAGTGTTATTTTTAAAAATGAAAATGAAAACCAATTTTGTTTTGAAAATTTAAATCGTATTATACGTATTTGAACATTTATTTGTATTGAATTTGGGCAATCCAATATATAAAGATTTTGCATATACGCCTTGCAAACGTATATTCGAAATTTTAATATGCTGGATAGATATAGAATCACACTTTAGTCGCCTGGAGATGATGCTAATAATGACCATGGCATCATCAGCATTTGTATTCGAGTGTTGAAAGTGGGATATTTATAAATTTCCAATTGACTGGCGTGAGAACCAAAACCTAGATAGGGCTATTGTGTGAATTGGCATCAAAAACACGATTTTCAGTATATATGTCAAAATTATGAATTTGAAACGTTAATTCACTAATTGATTGATGGTTGTGTTGTGTGATTATTCATTTAAACGATTATGTGACTGTACGGTAAATTTAGGCCAAATTGAATCAAATATTGAACTATATTGAAAATTGTTTGGAAATGCATGCATGTACATATATATGTGTGAACAGGTCATTGCAAGGAGGCTAGAGCAAAGGAATAGAATTGTTTGCCCGACAAATAGGTACATGTTTATTGTATTTCTTAGGGTTTTTGATGATTTTATGAGCCACTTGGCTGTTTCTTTTTCTTTTTAAATTGGAGAGGCCTGTATGGCGATTTCGGGATTTTTCCTGGTGCTCCCGTATAGGGGAGGTTATGGCGAAATTTTTCGAAAATTTAGGGTGTTAGCCAAATTTTTGAAAAAATTGAAAAATTCTTAGAAACTGAAAAGTTGAAGAACTTAAGCCATAATTAAAATGATGAAAGTTGAGTTGATTACTTAAACAACTTTCATCTCCGTTCCTTTTCGAGGAAGAAAAGATTTTAAGTGGGGGAGATTATAACAACGCGGAAAATCTAAACCAATTCAAAATTTTATTTTGGCAATTTTGATGAATTTTGGATATTAAAAATGATTTATTTTAAATAATAACGACGAGAAATTTATTTTGAATAGAGTTAGAACGTATATATTTATTTGAATCGACATTAGAATATAAATATTTATTCTAATTATAAAAGGAATTGGAAATGGCGCGGTAGTTTGAAAATTCGATTTCAAATGAATGTACTGGATTCAAAATAAATCAGATTTTAGCGAAACCAAAAATATTAGAATCTATATGAGAATATATTTCCAAAGAATCCGAAAAATTGAAATTTCATAGCGGGAATAAAAAGTAATACCCTGTTGAAAATTCAGAATAGTCGCTATGGAAAATATAGCCCTTAAAAATGGAAATTTTGCAAACGACCTCCGTTTTCGACGAAACCACTTTTGTTGGATCCGGGATGTCAAGTTATTGCTAGATTCCAAAATTCATAATTTTTGTGGTCAATATGTGAGCGTGGCAAAGGAAAACGTGTTTTGACAGTTTCAGTCAATTTGGATCGACTAGAAAATGAACATTTTTCAGACGGTCTCCAAATTTGACGAAATTAGTTTTCTTAGAACCGTATCGTCAATACGAAGCTAGAAAATATTTTTCGGGAATTTTTAGACCCCATATGTGGCCCCAGTAAATTGAAATGTGCATTCAAATTCAATATATAGATTTATATTTTGATTTTGATGGAAACCGATCGAAACAACCAAATTGGCTTACGATACACATCCCATTGTGTTCGGAATGGGGGTAATTAGTTATGGACGACAGTCGGTGGGTTTGACTCCGAGTTCAAAATAAAAAGGTACTTTTTGAAATTAAATAATCAAATATATAAAAAAATAAAATCTCTCTATACTCTCTCTCTCTCAGCCCCTTCCTTCACTTTTTCAAAATCGAGAAATAAAATAACAAAAAAGAGAAAGGGGAGAACGGAGGGGCGTGCAGCCTCCTCCAACACCGTAGCAGCGACGTCGTGACCGCCGCCGCCGCGCTGGGCGCGCGAACCCCCCCTTCGGCCTCTCGTTCCTCCTCTTCCATCTCCTTAAAACCCCGAAGCCCCCCAAACCCTAGCTCCGCGAAGACAACCGCCGCCGCCGCCATGGGTCCGGCCCCCCACCAGCACGCCTTATCCTCTCTTCTGGCCATCTCCTCCGACGAAAGCAAACCCCCTTCCTTCCCCTTTAAACTGTAAGTTTTACTTTTAATTTGTTTTTAATTCTTAGCATAATTAAATTAAATAGTAATGTGTTTAAATCAGTTTTCATGAACATAAGGAGTTGATTTTTATTTTATTTTTATTTAGAGAAAGATTACATTTTTATATAGAGTATTAAAAATACGATTTTTAATATGATAAAGTTACAATTTTTATCTAAGGAAAGATGGAATTTTTATACAGAGTAAAGATATGATTTTTAGAATAAAGAAATGATTTTTATAATAGAGAAATATAAGAATAGTATTTTAGAATAAAGAAATGATTTTTATAATAGAGAATATAAGAATAGTATTTTTATATATGTAGTGAATTAAAAATATGATTTTTATATTATAGAGATAATCAAAATATAATTTTTATTATATAGAAGTTATAAAAATATGATTTTTATTTATGTAGGGTAGTAAAAATATGATTTTTATTATCTAGGAAGCAAAGTAAAAATAGGATTTTTATATGTATGAAAGGTAAATAAAAATACGATTTTTATTATGAAGTTAAAGAAGTAAAAATATGATTTTTATCGTTTAAATGGCAATGTAAAAATGTGATTTTTATATATTCATTAGCGATAGAAAGATTCGACTTTTATCTATATAGTAGCGGTATAAAAATGTGATTTTAAATATATAATCATCATAATAAAAATGTGATTTTTACTATGAACAGCGTGAAAAGAATTACGATGGAACTTGTGGAAAACAAATCCAAATCTGAACCGTTCAGAAATATGGAAAGGAGGAGTGGATCCCAAAGGTGAGAACTTCTCACTTTGAATTTTATTTACTAGTTAAAATATATACTAGGATGCAAACCGTGGTTAGTAGCACACGACACCCGTCGTCCACAGACCATGGACGGCTTGTTTGTTTGATGTGTTATGAAAATTGATTGTGTGATGTGGAATGAAAATAAATATATTATAGTTAAAAATATAATTTTTAACGTGAATAGGAATAAAATAAATATTTATAAACAAATCGGCCGATCTGTTTATGTACACACATTGGACTGATATTGATTGGGACGATAAATTTTACACATCACCCAACTGCACAAATAAAATCTGTGTTTGATTGATTGAAACCCCACACAGGTATTGGGAAGATATTGGACATACACTAACCCCAATATTTAGTTGTATGTCAATCGATTGGTTGACAGACTGTTATAACCGTTAAATATTTATATTTGATGCTTATGCAATGTAGAATGCACTTTAGATGATGGTTGACTGTGTTTGATTGTTGTTGTATACATGTGTGTATGAAATCCATATAAATCACATTATATGGTAACTGACTGTGTCTGATTCCAGTTCAGAAAGAAAGAGTATTTTTAAAATAACGAATATTTTAAAAGAGAGAATATTTTTAAAATAACGTACATTTTAAAAGAAAGAATATTTTTAAAATATCGAACATTTTAAAATAATGAATATTTTAAAATAATATTCAGTAAAAGGTCAAAATCTGATTTTGATGTCCGATTTGGGATGGACACTAATATATTTGAATATATAAAGCCGTGTTGATTAGATTGACTCCATTTTGACGTGAACGATATTTATATCAATTTTATTCATTTTTATAATGAATATCGAAAAGGAAATGATTTCGAAATATAATGTTTTGAAAATACTATCATTTATATATCGATGATATGGAATATTCAATTTTGATTGGAAATTGAATATGAAGTTGAAATCGTTTTGAAACCGAATTTAAAACGATTTATAAAATTTGTTTTAAAAAGGAAATCGACGAAATATATATAATATATATAATGGCCTGAATAGAACGCGCCGTACCACGACAGTTTGTGAATTTCGACCATTGACTTCGAACGGGCGTTACGGGAGATTCGACCGTCGGATTCTCCTAAAACCGGAAACCTTGGGCTCGTATCGAAAAGAGCTTTCCAAAGAATATTAGAGATTTGAAATCTAACAGTTGGATTTGGAATTATGTCCAAATCAAATTTGGAAAAGGTCACTGTAAGTGCAGTTCGATGACCGTTTATGGAAATCGACTTTACGGGCCTTGATAAAATTATTAAAATTATCAATAATTTGTGTAAAATCATATAAATGATTTGGAAAGAATTGGGATGAAAAATTTCATATTTGAAAAGATAAAAATATACTTATTGAAATGAACTAGTTATGAACTAGAATTATAATCCAATATTTTTAAATAATTAAATTGGATTTGAAATGGTTTTAAAATAACCAGAATTTCCAATATATGAATTGGAATGGATTTAAATCAAAATTATCTTCGGAATATTTCGATATTGGGTTCCCTGATTATACGGATATTGTGGAGGAATTTGGAAGATATATATATCGTTATTCCAATACGATATTTGTTGGTTTCAGAATTTGATATTGAATATAAGCCGATATATTTTCTATTCAAAGCCTTACATTTAATATCAAATTGGATTTTGGGTTTGTCGTGAATGGTATCTTTAGTAATACTGTTCTTAAACCCAATGGGGTTAAGAAAATTAGAATCTGATCGGAGATTAGTTAAGTTGAATGGTTTCCTGGGTATTGATCTGATGTTGGTTTCGGCCTTTAGGGTTAATACTTTCTCTTACTAATTTACATTTAGAGACTGGTGGAATTTTGGGTTTGTTGTGAACTGTGTTTTTTAACGACATTCGTTCTTTAACCCGCTTTACAGTGAAATGTGATTTGGAATTTATAAATCTTTTTATTAAGATTTAACGGGAATTTTCCAAAGTAAAGTTTTCCAATTTAATATATTAAATTGGAATTGAATGGAATTCGATTGATAATAATCGAAGTGAACTTCTGTGGAGGAAGACTGTTAATACATATGGAATTTAAAAAGCTTTGCCGTTATTCCATTTATATTATTGGTCGGATACGAAAATTGATATCGGTTATATATTGATTTGTTTTTCCGTGAAGATTCCATAATTAATGGAATGTGATTTGGGTTTATCATGAATGGTGTTTTAAAATAACACTTGTTCTTTAACCCGATTAACAATGGAATGGAATTTTGGGTTGTCGTGAATGGTATCTTTAATAATACTGTTCTTAGACCCAACGGGGTTAAGAAAATTAGAAACTAACTGAAGATTAGTTAAGTTGAATGGTTTCCTGAGTATTGATCTGATGTTGGTTTCGGCCTTCGGGGTTAATACTTAGGGAATTTTTCACTTGCTAATTTACGGTTAAAGGCTGATAGAATGGAATGTAATTTTGGGTTTATAGTGAACCGTATTTTAAATGACATAGGTTCTTTAACCCAGTTAAAGACAGGATATTGATTTTTGGGAAGATTAAAACCAAGTGGAGTTTTAATGAATCTTTAATTAGATTGAAATGATATCCAAAGGAAGATTAAAGAATAAATTTAAAGAATTTATCTTTGATAAAATTAATGGGAAGCTTTCCCAAAGTATATGAATATTTGAATAAAAGAATATTCAGAATTGGAATGAGGCGTATGTTGTGTTTTTATAACAGTTGTTTAATATATACGCGAGTCATTAGGAAAGGCCGGGTTTATACCCATTCTGAATAACTGATTCGACGATATGTCAACGATGAAGACGGTGGTTGAAGACCAGAGGTCTTCACATCGTTTGGATGATTACTGATGTCTTGATTGGGCTGTACACCCAAGATGAGGTAATAAGTGGTGATCGTCCAGACGTACTTGGAGATCGACGGATATGCGAGGACCTCTCCCCTGTATTGGACATATAGGGGAGGAATAAGGTTCCTCCGATTTTGTTCAGACCCAGAACGGACTTATAATTGGATTGTGTGTCTGACATTGGATTTTATTCTGTGCTGATTGATTTTTATTAAATATATATTTGTTTGGCGGCGGAGAATTTATTCTCTTGCTTAACGCCCTTCTCTAAGACGTACGAGCTCAGAGGTTATATATCGATAGATATCAGTCGCATGGCATGAAATGCCTATATAGCATGCTGAGATGCAGTGATCAAGGCTTTTGTTGAAGAGCAGAGTCTTGTGGTTGATGATCAAAGCACGGCCTTTGTGGCGTAGCTTTGTATATGGCGTTAATTCGCGAGCCTTACACCTCGGTATGAGTCAAAAACGGGATCGGACCGTTGGGAAAACACGACGTTTCTTTCTAGATATGGGTGGTGTCAGCGTTTTACAAGCCCTGACATTTATGTTATTTTTACCTATGTGGTTGTTGGATTGTTAGGCACCTCGGATATATCGGTGTCTTCGGAGCCGATGGATATGTCTGATAGGACCGGGAGACGTATGTTCCGAAATAACTAATCCTCAAACGTAGCGGAGGACCGGCCCAACCGATTCCAAGGGCTGCCCAGAGTGCGTAGTCCTGAGACATTTGCTAGAGTGTCTCGAAGCGGTGAGGAGCCATCCCTGGCCTCGACTCATGACGGAAATCCAATTTCCAATACGTGACATTCAGTTTTATTTGTTGAGCCTAGTATGGCGACATAGGGGGATGGGGCACTATGCCGTCTATGATTGATACATTTATATTTGAAGTTGTTTTCATACACTTTACATTATAATGGCATCAAAATGATTTGTTTTAAACGTACCAAGCATGTTTGGCTATTATAAGGTAAAACTCTATCCTCCGGCTTGCGTTGCATTGTGTGATGGGACCTGAGTCTTATAATAGCTTCATTTTTTCAAATAGCATTGCGCTGTTTATTCTATGCACTAGTATTCTTGGGAGGAAACTCGTTCCATGTTATATGGCGTGGTCCTTTGAATTACTCTCTTTTAAAGTAAAGTTTTAAATAACTGTTTTAGTTCTCACACCAGTCACATGACCGACCTGGAGTTTATTGCTTTAACCTAAACTCTGGGTTCCCCTATTTTCCACACGGGCAGCTAATAGTTTTAGTTTTGCAGATTTATATTCACAGGATCCTGGTTTACAGCTGGAACGATATTCGGGAAGCTCTGTATCCGTATATCTCCTCCAATTGTGTATTGTATTATTTTTCCACTGCTATGTAATGTATTATAATCTTTGATATTTATCGAATGTATTTTATCTATTCATACTCTGGAATATTCTTGTATTCTGATGGAATTGTTGTAATTAACAATGAAATGTTCTTCTGTTTGGGTTTTGATTCATCTTGTTCTCAAAGCAATTCGTTCTTTCCTTCACAGGGAAGTTCGGGTCGTCTCAATCTTTTATAGGCACAAGTGAATTATTGATTCACCATGTCCTAATTAATTAACTTATATTCATGATTTCATTATTTTCGATAATTCTTATTCTATTGTTGATCTATTTTATATTTCATAATGTTTTGTAGTCAATGCTTGGATGTTTATAACAATTTCTGAATGATTACATAACTGACAGTATCATTTTTTTCTTCTACATTGAACTCTTATTGGGTACTATTCCACATCATAAATTACTGGGCATTTTATAATCTTAACATTACAATTGATCAAACAAAAACACTATGTTTAACTGATGTTATAATAGAGGTGATTTTATTCCTTGAAATAGCACTAATATATTACTACATAAAATAAGTGAATCTGAGTAACATATGACCATTTCCCTTTGATTTTTTTTCCTATATATGGTTTTTCCAGTTCGTACAAATAATCCACAGTGTATTAGGATAGTTTTTATCTTTTAGTGGCAAGAATATTCTTTATGGTTAAGGTTTATTTTACAAAAAAATCACTTGATAAATGGCATTCATTCTTATATAGTTGGTCAATATTTGAACATAGAATAATGTTCACGAAAAAATTACTTTTTCTCTTCTTGATTGTCTTCTTTGAAATGGGAATTATACCATATTTTTACATATGACAGTTCTCTTTGTACCCATGCTGATATTTTCTATTTTATGATTGCTTAATTTGCAGCATATTTTATGAAATATGCTGACAATTAATTGATATTATATGTAGCGAATATGTAAAGCAATTGGATGCACCATAAAGTTATTCAACCTTAGAATCATTATTCAATTTGACATATGAGTGACCCATCAAGGATCTTCTTAAAAATTACTATTTATGCAAGAATTTGCATTTTGCAAAAAAAAGTTTGTTGATTGTGAAGTACATTAACAATGTATAAGTTGTTATTTTGAGAAAAAATATCTTCTAAATATCATGCAATAGTTAAACATAATTTTTTTTATTAACAGTTATAATTAATGCATTCCCCTTTCTTAGGTCATGGTTTAGAATTATAAAGTTGAATTTGCTTCTTCATGAAGTTATACAGTTAAAATTTCCAATTAACGGGGCTGTAACATTCTCTCAGCACTTCTAAACCGATTAAAGGCTTTCATGTACCCATAGGTGTGCACACACATTGTAGATGATTAAATCTCTTCGTTGATCCTTCATGGAGGTACTCTAATCATTTTAACAATTTAAAACTAATGGGATGGCTTCATGTTTAAGAGCTTGCAGCGATAAAAAGAGCCAACTATTTTATTAAAGTGTCAAAGTTGGGATATCATTTGTAGAAATGGTGCCACAATCAGCACATGCATGATGTTCGGTAAGCTCGTATGATATCATATTCTCTCTATATTAATAGCTATGTTTATTGCCATTGACTTTGATATTTGGTATATGTTCCTTCGAGCATGCATAAACACACTTGCACATTATGTATTAGCTGATGTGTAAACCGCTCTACAAAATATGTAATTTGTGTCTTCATAAATATTTAAAACTTCATTTTGAGCAATTCTAAATTTAACTTTCAAATGACATGCTTAAATTAGCATTTTAAGTATAAAATATTCGTTTGATAAGAATTAGGTTTTATATAAAGTTAACTATATATTAACAGTTAAATATGTTAAATAAATGCTTCCTGAGATATAGAATATGCATAGTGGTTTTTATATTGTACGCGATTGTACATATAATGCAACAAACATGTAGAATTCTCAATTTTCGCTCGCTTTCTATGTGTTTACGAATGAATATACATACACACATATACATATGTATGTACGTTTGGACATACATATACGACATAGCATTTTACAATCTTCTATGTGTGCGTACACAACATTTGAGCATTGTATAGCGATATCAACGCTTATTGGTTCGTATATGCTAAGACAACGAGTAAAATACAAATCTTTGAGCATAATTAGTTTTAAAACGAATTCAATAGATACATTATGGTCTTTTAACCTATTATAATTCTGAATATGATTGTACCAATGATCAGTGGCACAAATGTGCTTAAAGAGGGAGTAATATAAAAATACTAAGTAGAATTAGTGTTGAGCATTACATATGCACCAGTAAGGCATTTGCGCAAAAATTCACTTTATAATACCGTTGAGACTGTTTCCAAAAAATTAAAATTAGCTCACTGACAAGTACGATTTTGGTTTGACCATTTGATGCAATTATTAGCATGATTATGTGATTGATCAAACTAGGATAAATACAAATTAAGCTATAAAAGAATGTCATAGAATAAACTCCCTAACGTCTAACTTTTCACTCTACATACAAAATATTGTGTTGACATATTTCCTAGATTTGGTTTTCACAAAAATAATTTGTTATGATCGCTATTTGTTTCTCTTACTAACATCAATAGAAGTACTAACTAGCATGCAATGTATTTATTAATGATGGTTACTATAGATTAGGATTATTATAAGCAAGATTGTTTATTCATTATTCTCTCACTTTCATTTTTTGTCCATAAAACGCAGGTTATAGGTAAATGTTAACATTGGCTCAGTTGGAATTCAACATCTACAATTAATACATGTCCAAGAAAGGATTATACATGGATGGGGTTCACACAGTAAAAGATTCATTGTTAATGTTGAGCTCTCAACTTTATAATGAGATTCAAATGGGTGGAGAGGTATACAATCCTTCGAAAGAGGAATAACAAATGCTAGATGACAAATAAGCTTTGAGTTTGCGTATGCCAAAACCAGCGGATCAACAGGCTTTTTAGTGATGATCTGAGTGAAACATCTTATTTAATTACATGTCCTACTTATAACATCTCCAACAAAGGAGTATTCTTGCTCTTAATCAGTAATATCATGCTTATTTGGTCCCCAACAAATATTACTTCATGTAATATTCAAGCATATGTTACGGGAGCAACTCGGGATCCTAAATTGGTCTCGCGTGCTGACTTTATCGGCTCATCAAAATGCAATCCGATTTTATCGGTGTGCGCCGAAAAAATTGGCTCGTTATGTGATGGGCCGATAAAGTCAGCACGTCATACATTTAGATTTTAAATATTTTTTTCCTATCCTAGCTTATATTTTTATATGAAAAAATTAAATAATTATTATTTTCGTACACAATAGTTATGTTTAGGAAGACCGAAATAAAGTAATTTAGCTTCAGGACATAATAATAGCTGGTTAATAACCCATACAAATACAGTAGAACGCGAATGGTTAAAAAAAATAGGAATCCATTTTGTGTTTGTGAATGTGTTTGGATATGAGATATGGTTGCAATGTTGCTGTTGTATATAAGGTATGAGGTCTTGGTCAGTGGGTAGCTTTATTGGATTCAGTGTGCTCCTTTATTGGATAAAGTGGTCCTTTATTGAACAAAGTGCTCCTTTATTGGACAGAGTGTCATTTTATTGGACATGGTGATCGTTTGTTGGACAGAGCGCTCTTATTTTGGACAGAATGCTCCTTTGTTGGATATAGAGCTCAGGGTACTCCTTTATTGGTATGAGTGCTCCTTTATCGGTACGAGTGCTCCTTTATCGGTACATGTGTTGGTCTAGTTGATAGTGTGCACGGTCTTCCACGTAATAGCTGCCTAGGAATTTACGTGTGCAGGGTCGTCCATGCAGTGTAGCCAGGGAATTTAACAAGTAGGGTCATCCACGTTGTAGCTCTTGTTGAATACCAAGCCAAAATGATAGTAAATAAAATAAAATTAAAATCCTTTATTTTATATTGTTTTGAGAAATAAATAAGATTCCAATGTTTCTTATTTTGAGATGTTTTGAGAAATTCTAACTTATATTGACTCTTGTACAACCATTTAAAGTTCAAAATTTAATATGACTACAGTGGACAGTGACTGGTGCATAGTGGAGATTCTCTATCATGGCTACAGTGGACAATGACTGGTGCATAGTGGAGATTCTCTATCACAGACGTTCTATGCAGTAGACTATGCGTAGTATTTGTATTATTAAAGTGCATATCCTTATGTATCCTTGTTTTTAGTAATGAACACAACAATAAGACAGTTTCCACATAAATATATGAACTACAATATTATAACATTAAGAAATGCCAAACTACAATCTTACGAACTACTACAACTGAACACATAAACATCAAATTCAAAGTACAATAAAACACAATAAGATAGCTTCCACTTAGACCCAAAATAGCAGTGCGCCAATCAATCATATTCATCTAACCTAAATCGGCTAATGCTGCTAGATAGCCCAATCTAATCGTACTCCGTTGGTTCGAAAAGAATGTAGAACCAAGGAGATATAAAATGGTGGCCCGGTATACTATGTCATGGAAATCCACTGCATCGAGATGCGCTGTAATGTAATCAAGTAAATATGTGACTGAAACGACACCAAGGGAGATATGAGTTGCAGACAAATCTGGCAAATACTGCAAGTAAGACTCGGGTGACTCATACGAGATATCGAATGGCAGGAGACTGTGTCGGGGCGGCCAATCTCAATCCCCGCAAGCATGTAAAAATTTGTTGGGGTGATACCTAGCTCAAAATTAGGGAAGTGAAATGTGTGTGTCGTAGGCCACCGTCTCTCTAATAAGGCCTCTACTAATGGTCGATCGAAGGATTGGGGAGGTATAATCTATAAAAATAGTCCGAACGGACTAGCCAGTAGCCTCTCTCGAATATGTAATGGTAATTTGTCAAGGGTCCGTGAGCTAAACTTCGCCCAACTACCGCGAATGTAGATGTAAGTGGCCTAAATGTTAAAATTATAACATTTCAATAATTATATAATCAACAGTTCGTACAACTAAAAAATTATAATGTAAGTGCACTAAAATATAATTATAAAACCAACAGGTCATGCTCCCTACGTAATATAGTAAACTATTTACCAGTTCAATAAATGTAATTGTTAAAACTATAACAGTTCAATAACTATATAATCAACAGTTCGTACTACTAAAAATTATAACATAAATGTACTAAATTATAACAATAAAACCAACATATCAAGCTCTCTACGTAATATGGTAAACTATTCAGTAGTTCAATAAATTTAAATGTTTAAATTAAAATTTATACTTGAATGGTGCCGAGCGTGGTAAACGAACGGTGCGTGTATCCCTCTGGCAATTCATGAAGGATCTGTAAGTCCTCAATCGTCGCCCCCCTAGTGGAGGAAGGTGCGCTAGACCAGCTATGTCGTCCAGCTGAGCAGGAACTGCACATCTCTCCATCTTCATTATGCGTGGCGGCATCCCGGCGTCCAGAACAATAAAAAAAATTAAAATGAGGAAATTTGGCTAAGTACGGAGAGATTAAGCCTCCCACACCATACTTAGAGGAGCGGGGGCTGCACGCACCGATTTTATCGGTGCGCAAGCTTGCGAGCCGATAAAATCGGCTCGCAAGCGGCACACCGATAAAATCGACGTGCGACTGTTGGGAGATATTAAAGATATCTTCCTAAATGTTACGGGTCGTAATGTTACGACCCGTAACCTTGATTGGGATGCTCTTAGTAACCTTTAATTTATATCAATGGATTAAGCTTATGTTCATTCAGTTAAATGTTGCAATTTTGTACTGCAATGTACAGGTGTGTTTCAATTTATCATGATAATTATATTGCTTATGATTCATTAATGACATATAGCGTTGACTTGCATCATCTAAGATAATTCAGATATTGTTAGCCTCTAAGGTATAAGTCTATTATACATAAACTTTGAAGTTATGGAAAAAAACTAATACCAAAATGATACACATTTAGTGATTTCATAGCTACCCATGTGCGTAGCACGTGTCCCTCACTAGTTATTATTAATGGCCACAACTATTTCCACCCCATTATTGCCTTTCCCACCCCACTATTTAAACTAAATGCATCACACCCCTCTTTTTACTTTTCTCACCCCGCTATACACTAGAATTGCCCTTTGTTTTATCTTTTAAATTATAATAACTTAACGTTAATAATAAAACTAAAAACTAAAATCAAAAATCAATGAAGTAGTTATTCATAATTATATTTTTCCATCAATTGTGCAATATAAAAAAGTTACATTTCAGTTTAATTTAAAAAACAATTGAACTATGAATATATTTTTAAAAGAGAAAATTTAAAATAAAACACAATCATTTACTAAAAAGGAAATATTGTCTTTTCAAATCATTTTTCATTTCGTACTCATAATATTTTACCACAGATAAAGTGAATAATAGAATGGAAAAATGAATATGCTAAGTACAATAATATATAAAGGTAAATTTATCACTTTATTTATTTACTTTTTAGTGGGGCGGATAAGAAAAAAGCTGGAGTGCTAATAGAATTAACCATTATTACTATTATGTTTAGTTGCAACTATCGTGGTGGATGTCTAGCGCAATTGACCTGGCATGGAGCCGTTGCTGTTTACGAGCTAGGGTCCTAGGTCGCTGGTTTGATTGTGGCGGACAAGACTTTTTTTAATTAAATTAATTTTCCATAACACTCACTGTCTTTTAATTTTTCCACTGTTCACTTTTTACTGCAATGATAAGTTGCATACTCTCACTATTATGTAAACATTTATTTCATACATACTTGCTGTCTACGCATATTTGGAACAACCTGAAAATGATAGGTCCCTGACTACGTCATATAATCTATAGATCTTTGGTTCAATGTGTACCTACCTCTTTTTATTTTAAAAAAAATATGGAGAAAAAAAAGTTAAGCGAAGAAAGAGGAAAAGGACAAAGAATTGCTACCATAAGAGAAAAACCGAGTATGTCTTTTCTCCCTTGAGTTCTGTTAATCATTACACAATAGAATGTTTCATTTTGTGGCATTCAATCTCAATGAACATGGATTATAATATGTTAGTTCCACCCAAGGTGCAAGATTCCATCCGGCACGCCAGAATTCTGGCCATTTCGACCCAGTTCCGGCGCTAACCGGAACGGAACCCGTGCCAAAATCCGTTTACAACCAGAAATTTTAGAATAGGAAGAAAATATCGATATCTAGCCAATGCCAGATAAATTAATGAAGCAGAAGAAGAACCAAACGAAAGAAAAACTACTGCTACCTTTTTTGAGAACTAACGATGAAGTATATTGGAGCAATTGTTTTCGTATACATTATTGCTTTTAGTTTGGTCGGATAGGCTTGCAAACATAGTCGCCATGAATTTTTGTTCCATTTTTTTCCATAATTTTTTTGTGTGGATTGGATTTCTAGGTTTCTTCGAAGTGGGAACAAAGAAGTTGAGAGCTGAAAACGTGGTTTTCCTCTTGCATTGTTGTGTGTAACTAGACTGGACTGCGAGTCTGGGACGAAATGAAGTTGGGTCTGGCTTTACTCACATAATTTGATCCTGTTTATAAAATGGGTGTTTTATTGTTGCACAATTAACAGAAGTTATAACTCGAGTTAAAAATAACAATTATGTGAATAATTTGGGCAGAATAACCATTATAGACACTATACATATGAATTTATTTATAGACTAGTTTTTGTAAAACAACTGTATAAATTAATCTAAGATGAATTATTTTAGCTACTGTGTATCTGATTTATGTTCATTATGAGAACATTTGTAACGCATATATATAATGTTTAAACAAACCATCTTTGTTGTTAATATTGTAGAAATAAACCCCCAAATTAACAAACTGGAATTAAAATGGAATTTCTGAAATGAAACCGAAATTTCAAAAATTCCAGATGAACGGAACGGGAAGCGGAATTTTAAACCTTGGCTCCACCTAAA
Source organism: Allium sativum (assembly GCA_030737875.1). Classification (NCBI taxonomy): domain Eukaryota; kingdom Viridiplantae; phylum Streptophyta; class Magnoliopsida; order Asparagales; family Amaryllidaceae; genus Allium; species Allium sativum. Next base: position 649,159,440 of record CM060920.1, read on the forward strand.
TATGAGATATATATATAGACTTGTATACATAATCGATTAATCATCTTTTTCTTTCACTGTATACTAGCTCTTAAGGTGACTTCTACACAATGGATCTTTACAATACATAGTTTTATTATATAAAGGCTGGTTCTTTTTAACCCACGTTTTTACTAAGTGAACATGAAAAAACGATGACCAAACTGCCCGTCTTTGCAATACTTTTTTCTCCAATTTTCAGCATACCTCGTAGAGCCTCTACGAGATTCTTTAGTGCACCTCGTAGAGGCCCTATGAGATTCTTTACTGTTCCTCGTAAGAACCCTGTGAGGTGACCTAAAAACACATTGTAGGGGCTCTACGAGGTGCACTAAAGAATATCATAGAAGGCCTACTAAGGAGGGTAAAATTGTTTTTTTAATAATACATTGGTGAACTCAACAAAACATTGGGTTTCTCCCATTTTTCCAGTTTTTCTGATTGTCATCAATTTCTTGGTTTTAAATAGAAATAGCCTTATATAAATATCTTGCGTATAAGTAAGCATTTGAAGATGATCGTGTTGGTTTTCAGGTAGACATTGCTTAACTGGGAGAGAAATATGCCATGAGGATATAAATGCTCATCAAGGCACTACACCATGAAATTCTCGTCACTGTACGTCAAAGTTATAGAATGGTTTTTTTAAGCAGATAAAAAGCATTGTTTCTAGGCCCAAAGCCTAGCCTACTATCAAGTGGTAAAAAACATAAAAACCGACACCCCCAAAATACAAATCCTTGTCGTCATTAGTTGCTAGGGTTAAAACATTATCTCAATGACAATGGCGACTCTCAACTAATCTCAGAAAATACAAACCTTAGCCGACATCAGTTGCTTGGGTTAGAACACTTGAAGCGGATCCATTATGTACGGCGGCTTCCAGCTTGTTAATTTGTCCCTCTCATCAAATTGATTATGATCTATCGCCTTGAAATTGTTGTGAGATTTCGGATCAGCTTCAAACATTAAGCTGTTTGTATCTCCAAGCAGTGACGAACTACTGCCTCCTTTGCTCCAGCAAGATAAGCGATAAATCTTGTTATTAAGCTTGCTGATGTAATGATATTTTCCAAATCTTTGTTCTTCAATGTCTTTAAATCCTCAATCTTCATGCTTTTCTGCAGAACTACCATCGGGAACACTGCTGGAGGTCCTTCTCGTCAAGCTGTAAAATTCAGGTAAGCTTGAATTAGCTAATATGTTCTCCGAATTATTAACATAAATATTCATGGTATTCATCATTCTTCCCTTTGTATGTTTAGCTTGATTAACTTTTTCTGGATCTCCAAGAAGGGTGCCCTTTGTGTATATGCTAGCATGCTCTTCAATTCTCTAACCATGTAAATTTAGAGGGTTAATCGGATTTGCTCCTAGGTTGTAATAAGCCTCTAGAACACTGGTGGAGGCATTCTCGTCATTCCCTGTAAAAGGGAAATTAAAACACTGAGTATTTTTTGTTGTATATAATGTAGTTGTATACACAATTATATGATTTTTGTTTGATGATAACAACCAAATAAATATTACTTTAAATGTGTTTATTACTGTACTGTTCTATATATACATCACAAGCAGGAATATAATATTTATATTTAAACAGAATGCATCTATACAGAGATCCAAATATCTACACAGTATTTTGCTTAAATATAATATTTTATTTCGATATTCAACAGTACAGATTTACAACTCCACTATTTGCTCAACACTGTATTTCACTGAAATAAATTTCATTCATATAAATTTCACTTGTTACACAGGTCCTCACTATAACACTCTGTCTATATATCTCATACATATATACAATCACTCATTTTACTTTTTCATATTCATATATACAGTCGTTCACTACTGTTATACACACTGACACTGCAATATACTTGTCTTCTGTCTTCACTTCACAATCAGTCCAGTCTTCATACCTGTCATATATAGAAACACACACAGAGTATCTAGAACAGAAATAATTTCTAAATTCTAGCAGATATAATTTTTATTTTAAAAATTTATTTTCCTCAGAATTTCAGTGTGTTTCTCATCATTTTTCATGACTTGATTTGATTCATCTGTGTCTAGGCAGACAGTTTGTATATGTACAGGGATAGGAAATTTTCTGATCGACTACAAATACACACGTGTATAAATATACACGTGTGCACTGGCTCGCCAATCAGCAAGCAACTGAGGAGTAGGCGCATGGACCATCTCGACCCAGTGCACAACATATCAAATTGGTCAAACCATGGTCAAGCATGAAGACTGCTCAACACAACTGGCCGAGCACAATATAAAATGCAACATAGTATAAAGATGGTCGAGGCAAACAACATATCAAGTCAGCAAGCAAAAAAGGTGCATGGCTAAACAAAATGATTTCAACAAACAAGTATAAGCATGCTTTTAGCATGTGGTGATGGAGCATACACAAGATTATATAGGGGACAAACACAATCAACACATGAATGGTATAAATCAGCATGGAGCATGCACAAGAAATGAAGTATTAATGGACCAGAACAGCAAATAAGTGAACTCAGCCCAACGTAATGGCTAGCAGCACATGTCAAATGGTTTTATATATGTGAAACAACAACATGTATGGAAAAAGCAATGTGATCATGAAGTGCAACATTTGTCGAGCTGTTTTGACTTAAGTAAACTAACAAAGTGGTGTGACAATTCAGAATGGTCAAACTAGATAGAGCAAATGCAAACAGTGTACAACATGGCATGTACACAAGTTATCAATCATGACATAAGTACAAAGCAGCTAAGCAACTCAATTCATTTGTATGGTCAAGAAAATGTTCAGGAAACTACAGATGGATAGCAAGCATGGTAGCAAGTGCCAAGCATAAATATGCTGTACACATGGTCATGCATGATGGAAACAAACTCGGCAATATAGGTGCACATGAGCAGGTGAAAATGGAACTCGACTATGTACAAAATGGTGAAACTAAGATGGTCTTAAGAGGCAATAAAACTTTTATGAACAAATATGAAATGATTCATCTTTTAAACAAGGGTGCGGCATGTAAAAAGGGATAAGCACAGTCAAACAATGTTCAAGTGTTCACAGGAAATAGTGCAAAAAATAATGGTGTAGGGCAGTGCATCAAGACTGCCAGAATATGGTCGTGAGTTCAAATACAAATGGTGTAGACACAACATAGTTCATATAGTATGGTTCAGGGAAGTTTTTTTTCATGCAAATACGAGATGGTGTACAACAATAAAGAATGCCAGGAAATTTACATGGAGCAATATGGGAAAATATAGAAATTTGATCTCCAGTATTAAATCATCAAAATCAATGAATGATTCACAGAGCATTTACATGAGCATTTATTTCCAGAGATCAAGAAATTCGAAGACAACAAATTTTTTCCAAATATGCTCAACATTTTTTTTAAAAAGGAGACAAGAATTAATTCCATAAATTCAGTTCGACATTCAGGGAAAGAATTCATATTTATTTCCCAAATGGTGTACAACAATTTTTGGCAAGCAATTTTTTTTGTGGAATAATTAATGGAAATCAGGGGAGAACATTTCAATGGCATATTCAAATCAGTTCTAGAAAAACTGCAATCACTTTTTTTTTGCAAGGTTCACGGCATTCAATCAAGCTACACAAAGGGGGAAACTTTTTTTCAGAATTTCCAGATCGACATAAAAGATTATTCAATCAAATCCACAAACCAAAAAGGGGAATATACAACAATCTTGCAATTAAAATCGAGGATAGTCAAAAAAAAGGAAAGCAATCAAAATCAGATCGAGCCATTTTTTTTGAAATCAGAGTTTTAGGGTTTCGTTTTAACCTTATATTTACACACGTTACATCATTGGCAAATAGATGAGGATCAAAAAAATCAACGCTAAAACTCAGAGCAATCAATTTTAATTCAGAAGGAACTCACATATTTCTCTGGAGATTTTCGATCACAACAAAGAACCCCAAATCAGTGAGACAAAGAGCATCAGCAATCGACCACGAAGTAACAAGCAAGAACACAAAGCCATCAAGATTTTCTTCAGCATATCAATTGATTCGATTTGGGATAAAAGAGAGAAACCCTAGCCAAATTCCCAATCGCCCTGCCGCCATTTTTTCAGAGCAAAGAGGAATATAGAACGGGTTAAAGGAAATTAAAAAGGGGCCGGCCTATGTTTAATTGGACTAAGCCAAGTCTATTTTAAAATGGGAATTTAAATTCCTTTTAACTAGGGTTTTACTTGTTTTCTTTATTTTGTTGTTTTTTGAATTGTGTTGTAAAATCAATTTTGAATAGTCCTAGGTCTGTAAAATCTAGGGGAGTTTCAGTCAGGGTTTTGATTGACAGTTGACAGTGTCTGTAAAATCTGGGTTACTGGTTACGGGGTCGTAATCAGGGGAAATTTGATCGAGGGGATATTTATCTGTAAGACCCGTAACTTCCCCGTTGAGGAAAGCGCAGATAGTTCGAGAACAAGCCACAACAGAACGCAGACGGAAGAACATTTCATTGTATATTACAACAATTCCATCAAATTACAAGAATATACAGAGCATAAATGAATAAATATACATTCGATAAATATCAGAGATTACAATAAATTACATAGGAGCGGAAAATAATACAATACACAACTAGAAGTAATACGCGGATACAAAGCTTTCCGAGTATCGTTCCAGCTGTAAATCAGGATCCTGCGAATATAAATCCGCAAAACCAAAATTACTAGCTGCCCGTGTCAAAATAAGGGCACCCAGAGTTTAGGTTAAAACAATAAACTCCAGGTCAGTCATGGGACTGGTGTGAGAACTAAAACAGTTATTAATCTTTATTTTTAAAGTTTGGTAAATCAAGGGACCACGCCGTATAACACGGAACGGGTTTCCTTCCAAGAATACCAGTGCATAAAACAACAGCGCAATGCTAAATAAAGAAAAATGAAGCTATTATAAGACCCAGGTCCCATCACATAATGCAACGCAAGCCGGAGGATAGGGTTTTTACCTTATAATAGCCAAGAATGCTTGATACGTTTAAAACAAATCTTTTGATACTATAATAAGTGTATAGTGTATAAAACAACTTCAAATCATAAGTATCAATCATAGACGGCATAAGCGCCCCATCCCACTATGTCGCCATATATAGGATTACAACTAAAATCGAAACGTCACGTATTGGAAGTTGGATTTCCATCTGTGAACCGAGGCAAAAGATAGTCCTCTACCAATTCGAGACGCTCTAGCCCGCCCCTCAGGACCCAGACTCAGGTGGGCCCTTGGATCGTCAGGGCCGGTCCACCGATGTGGATTAAAATGGCTGAACACTGCGTTTCCCCACCCTATGGGGTGTCAATGAATCCAATGACTCCATCAGTCCCGGATCGACCGATATATCCGAGGCGCCTCACAACAGCAACAACCACATAAGTCAAACTCGTCAAGGCGTGTAAAACCACTGACGCCACTTCTAGCTAGAAAGAAACGCATGTTCTCCCTGAGGTCCTTCTCCCGTTTTTAGTTCAAAACCGGGGTGTGAGGCTCGCGAATTCACGTTACACAAAGCTATGCCACACAGGCCGTGCTTTGATCATCCACTACAAGACATTGCTTTTCAACAGAAGCCTTGATCATTTGCCACTTAGGCATGCCACACAGGCAATTCACTCCATGCGTTTGATATCCATCAATATATAACCCCTGGGCTCGTACGTCTCAGAGAAGGGCGTTAAGCAAGAGAATAAATTCTCCGCCGCCAAACAGATATATATTTAATAGAAATCAATCACACAGACTGAAATCCAATGTCAGACACACAGGCCATCTACAAGTCCGTTCTGGGTCTGAACGAAACCGGAGGCACCTTGTACCTCGCATATCCATCGATCTCCAAGCACGTATGGACAATCACCAACTGATTCCCTCCTCTTGGGTGTACGGCCCAATCAAGATCATCAGTAATTGTCCAAACGACGAAAAGACCTCCGGTCTTCGACCACCGTCTTCATCTTCGACACCACGTCGAATTAGTTATTCAGAGTGGGATAAACCCGGTCTTTCTGAATAACTCGCGTATATACTAAACAAGTGGTACACAAACACAACATACGCTTCATTCCAATTCAGAATATTCTTTTATTCAAATATTCTTATATTTTGGGAAAGGTTCCCATAAATTTTATCAAAGATAAATTCTTTAAATTTATTCTTTAACCGCCTCTTTGAATATCAATTCAAACTAGTCGGGATTAGCGAACCACATCGAAGTAATCATTTATTTTATTTCCCAATCCCAACCTATTCACCCCATGAAGTAAAACTGGTAATACTTCATATCTAACACCACGGTGTTATCGGTAAATTCAATTACCATTTCACGTTCAAATCTAATTAAAGATTTAACTATCGCCTGGAGTAAAACTGGTGATACTCCATTCTCGATCTTTTCAATCTAATTAGAGATTCATTAAAAGTCCACTTAGTTTTAATCTTTAACTGGGTTAAAGAATCAGTGTCATTTAAAACACGGTTCACGATAAACCCAAAATCACATCACATTAATTATCGGGTTGAAGAACAAGTGTTATTTAAAACACTGTCCACGATAAACCCAAAAATCAATACCAATTCAATTCCAATTAAATATTATTTAATTGGTACACTTCATTAAATCTAAATAAATAGATTTAATCTTTTTCTCAACTGGGTTTAAGAACAGTGTTAATGAAGACACCATTCACGAAAAACCCAAATAACATTTGATATTAAATACAAGGCTCTGAATAGAAAATATACCGGCTTATATTCAATATCAAATTCTACGACCCACAAAAATCGTATTGGAAATAACGATATATATATATATATATATATATATCTTTCAAATTTCCATAACAATATCTGTATAATCACGAAATCCATCATCGAAATATTCCGAAGACAATTTCGATTCAAATCCATTCCAATGCAATTATTGGAAATTCTGGTTATTTTCAAAACCATTTCAAATCCAATTTATTTATTTTAAAAATAAATAAATTATTATTCTAGTTCAAAACTAGTTTATTTCGATAAAAATCTATTTTTATCTTTTCAAATATGGAGTTTTTCATCCCATTTCTTCACAAATCATTTCTTATGATTTTACACAAATTATTGATATTTTTAATAATTTTATCAAGGCTCGTACAGTCGATTTCCATCAACGGCCATCGAACTGCACTTACAACGACCTTTTCCAAATTTATTTGGACATAATTCCAAATCCAACCGTTAGATTTCAAATCTCTAATATTCGTTAGAAAGCTCTTTCCGATACGAACCCAACGGTTCCGGTTTTAGGAGAATCCGACGGTCGGATCTCCCGTAATATCCATTCGAAGTCAATGGTCGAAATTCGTGAATTGCCGCAGCGCGGCGCGTTCTATTCAGGCCATTATATTATATATATAATATATACTTTGTCGATTTCCTTTTAAAACATATTATATAAATCGTTTTAAATTCATTTTCAAAACGATTTCAACTTCTTTTCAAATTCAAATCAAAATTGAATTTTTCCTTATAAATTCGATTTAAATTCATTTCAAATTGATTTCTATTCAAATCGATTTCTAATTCAATTTCAGTTCGTTTTCAATTTCATTCAATTTCAATTCGAATTCATTTCTATTCAATTTCAATTCGAATTCTTTTCTATTCACTTTCAATTCGAATTCATTTCTATTCACTTTCAATTCGAATTCATTTCTATTCACTTTCAATTCGAATTCTAATTCTATTCAAAATATTAGATTTTGAAATCACTTTCGATATTCATTATAAAATGAATAAAATCGATAAAAATATCATTCACGTCAAAATGGCATCAATCTAATCAACACGGCTTCATATATTTCTATTTTCGAATATTCTATTTCAAATATTTCTATTCAAAACTGGATTGCAGCCCAATCAATTACCATAGATTTTATTTCTATGGATTTTCATACAACGCATGTATATATCCACAATGACAAATAATCAACCATCATCCAAAGTGCATTCTACACTGTATAATCATCAAATATAAATATTCAACGCTTATAACAGTCTGTCAATCAATCGATCGACATACAACTAATTATCGGGATTAGTGTACATCATATATCATCCCAATACCCGTGTGGGGTTTCAAACAATCAAACACAGATTTTATTTGTGCAGTTGGGCGATGTGTAAAATTTATCGTCCCAATCAATATCAATCAAATCAGTGTATATAAACAAATCGTCCGATCTGTTTATATTTATTTATTTTAAATACACGTTAAAAATTCTATTTTTAACTATAAAATATTTTCCACTATAAAATATTTTATTTCATTTCACATCACATCACACAATCAACTACACATCAAAATCAAACAAACAAGCATACAAGCCGTCCATGGTCTGTGGACAACGGGTGTCGGGTGCTACTAAACACCGTCTGCATCCTAGTATATATTTTAACTAGAAAATTAAATTAAAGGTGAGGAGTTCTCAACGACTAGCTAATCCAATACCACGACTCTTCATATGTAGAAATCTTCGTCGTTCTCGCCTTTCATCATTTTCGTTGCCCGTATCCACTACATATATAAAAATCACATTTTTATATTGTTGCTACGTATATAAAAATCACATTTTTATAACCACGCTATATGAATAAAAATTCTATTTTTACACCGCTACTATATAGATAAAAATTCTATTTTTACCTTGCCACTAATATAATAAAAATTATATTTTTATTACTCTTCATGAAAAAAAATCATATTTTTATTCTTCCTATGATATAAAGATCGAATTTTTATTATCTATATAACATAAAAATCATATTTTTACTATCTCTACTATATAAAAATTATATTTTTATTATCTATACTATATAAAAATCATATCTTTATTATATCATAATACAAAAATATCACCTTTGATTCTATAAAGATTTCTCCTTTTCATTTTATTAAATATATATAACTGAATTTTTCTCATAAAGACTATATATATATTATATAAACTGATTACTTTAAATAAATTAAAATAAATATATAAAAACTTACATCGATCAAAGGAGGGCAGGGGGGTTGTCTGCACACCATCTGGTGGTCGGGGCGGAGTCGGGTTGATCAGCGGGCTCACGGTGATGCGGTGCATGGCCGTCGTCTTCAATTTGATGCCGGGAAGTTTGGGGATCGCCGTTATGGAGGGCTGGGAGGCGGAAGGGAAGAAGAGGGCGAGGAGAGAGAGGGTGGCGGTTGTCCAGGGGGGTCTGACGATGGGCGGCTTGGCCTAAGGAGGCGCGCGCTCTCGAGATGGGGGGGTAACGGGTCTCGCGGGTTCGGTTTAGGTGGAAGGGGGAAGAAGGAGGAGAGCGGAGGAGGAAGGCGAGGCTGCGGTGGTCGGCCAGGCGGAGGGGGCGTCGGAGCGGCGACGAGGGAGGGGTGCGGTGGTCAACGCGGTTTTATATTTTTTTTCTTCTTCTTTTGAATTCATCTGAACGGTGAGGGATTGAGAGAGAGGAAGGTAGGGGTTTTATTTATAATAAATATTTTATTTTATTTTGCTTTTTAAAAGGTAATTTTTTCATTCGAACTCGAAACGAGACCCACCGCCTGTCGTCCCTAGCTAATTACCCCCATTTTGAACAAAATGTGATATGTATCGTAGGCCGATTCGGCCGTTACGATCAGTTTTCGTCTAAATTAAAATATAAATCAGTATATTCTATTTTAAACGTACATTTCAATTTACCGGGGTCACATACAGCCTCTAAAAATTCCAGAAAAATTATTTCTAGCTTCGTATTGACGATACGGTCCTAACAAGACTAGTTTCGTCAAATTCTGAGACCGTTTGAAAAATGGCCATTTCCCAGTCGATTAAAATCAACTGAAACTGGTCAAACGCGTTTTCCTTTGCCACGCTCACATATTGATTCGAAAAATAATGAAATTTGAAACCTAGCAATAATTTGACATCCCGGATCCAACAAAAGTGGTTTCATCGAAAACTGAGGTCGTTTGCAAAATGGTTATTTTCAAGGGCCGAAATTCCATAGCGACTATTCTGAAATTTCAACTGGACATATCTTTTGATTCCCGCTATGAAATTTTGATTTCTCGGGTTCGTTGAAAAGATATTATCAATTAGATTCAAATATTTTTGGTTTCACTAAAATCCGGTTTATTTTGCACCCGGTACATTCATTTGAATTTTGAAATCGAATTATCGAACTACCACGCCATTTTCAATTCCTTTTATAATTTAAAATAAATAAATATTTATATTCTAACGACGACATATATAAATATATACGTTCTAATTCTATTCAAATTAAATTTCTCGTCATTATTATTTAAAATAATTCATTTTAAATAATCAAAATTCGCTAAAATTGCCAAAATAAAAATTTTAAATTGGCTCGGATTTCCGGGTTATTACAATCTCCCCGACTTAAAACTTTTCGTCCCCGAAAAGGAACGAAGCCGAAAGTTGTTTCACAAATCAACTCAACTTCCATTATTTTCACTACGGCTTAAGTTCTTCAACTTTTCAGTTTCTAAGAACTTTTCAAATTTTTCAAAAATTTGGCGAACACCCTAAATTTTCGAAAAATTTCGCCATAACCTCCCCTGCACCGGGGACTTCGGGATATTTCATATAGCCTCTCATGGCCTTCTTCAACTCAAAAGAAAAAGAAAAAGCCAATCGGCTCACAAAATCACCCAAAACTCAAAAAATACAATAAACATGTACCTATTTGTCGGGCAAACAATTTTATTCCTCTTCTCTAGCCTCCTTGCTATGACCTGTTCAATAGATATACATGTACATGCTTGCAATTGCAACCAATTTTCAATACAGTTCAATATTTGGTTTAATTTGGCTAAATGGTTCAAAATTCTAACTAACCAACCAATAATCAAACAACACGATCAGCAATCAATTAGTTGATTATCATTTCAAACACATAATTTTGATACATAGTCAAAAGTCACATTTTTGGTGCCAAATCACAACAATAGGCCTTATCTAATTTTGGTTCTCACACCAGTCAATTGGAAATATATAGAAATTCCACCTTCGTCACTCGAACATAAACACTGATGATGATATATCAATCATCAGTATCACCTCCGGGTGACTAGAGTGTGATTCTATATCTACCCAGTATATTTGAGACTTAAATACACGTGGATCAGACGTATATGAAAATCACTATATACTGGACTTTCCAAATTCTATACAAATAAATATTCACATACGTTGAATAGATCAAACAAAAATTGTTTTCAATATAAAAATATACTCTTCACACTCGTTCTATGATACTACTGATCCCATCTCTACAGAGTACTTATCATTGGATATTACTAATCCAGTCTCTGATGAATTCTTTCGTATGGTCCTAATGTGTCTTGTTCTCTGAGCTTTGTAAACCAAAGCTCCGATACCAAATGTAAAGACCCGTAACTTCCCCGGTGAGGAAAGCGCAGATAGTTCGAGAACAAGCCACAACAGAACGCAGACGGAAGAACATTTCATTGTATATTACAACAATTCCATCAAATTACAAGAATATATAGAGCATAAATGAATAAATATACATTCGATAAATATCAGAGATTACAATAAATTACATAGCAGCGGAAAATAATACAATACACAACTAGAAGTAATACGCAGATACAAAGCTTTCCGAGTATCGTTCCAGCTGTAAATCAGGATCCTACGAATATAAATCTGCAAAACCAAAACTACTAGCTGCCCGTGTCAAAATAAGGGCACCCAGAGTTTAGGTTAAAACAATAAACTCCAGGTCAGTCGTGGGACTGGTGTGAGAACTAAAACAGTTATTAATCTTTATTTTTAATGTTCGGTAAATCAAGGGACCACGCCGTATAACACGGAACGGGTTTCCTCCCAAGAATACCAGTGCATAAAACAACAACGCAATGCTAAATAAAGAAAAATGAAGCTATTATAAGACCCAGGTCCCATCACACAATGCAACGCAAGCCGTAGGATATGGTTTTTACCTTATAATAGCCAAGAATGTTTGATACGTTTAAAACAAATCTTTTGATACTATAATAAGTGTATAGTGTATAAAACAACTTCAAATCATAAGTATCAATCATAGACGGCATAAGCGCCCCATCCCACTATGTCGCCATATATAGGATTACAAATAAAATCGAAACGTCACGTATTGGAAGTTGTATTTCCATCTGTGAACTGAGGCAAAAGATAGTCCTCTACCGATTCGAGACACTCTAGCCTGCCCCTCAGGTGCCAGACTCAGGAGGGCCCTTGGATCGTCAGGGCCGGTCCACCGATGTGGATTAAAATGCCTGAACACTGCGTTTCCCCACCCTATCGGGTGTCAATGAGTCCAATGACTCCATCGGTCCCGGATCGACTGATATATCTGAGGCGCCTCACAACAGCAACAACCACATAAGTCAAACTCGTCAGGGCATGTTAAACCACTGACGCCACTTCTAGCTAGAAAGAAACGCATGTTCTCCCTGAGGTCCTTCTCCCGTTTTTAGTTCACAACCGGGGTGTGAGGCTCGTGAATTCACGTTACACAAAGCTATGCCACACAGGCCGTGCTTTGATCATCCACCACAAGACTTTGCTTTTCAACAGAAGCCTTGATCATTTGCCACTTAGGCATGTACACAGGCAATTCACTCCACGCGTTTGATATCCATCAATATATAACCCCTGGGCTCGTACGTCCCAGAGAAGGGCGTTAAACAAGAGAATAAATTCTCCGCCGCCAAACAGATATATATTTAATAGAAATCAATCACACAGACTGAAATCCAATGTCAGACACATAGTCAATCTACAAGTCCGTTCTGGGTCTGAACGAAACCGGAGGCACCTTGTACCTCGCATATCCATCGATCTCCAAACACGTCTGGACGATCACCAACGGTTTCCCTCCTCTTGGGTGTACGGCCCAATCAAGATCATCAGTAATTGTCCAAACGACGTGAAGACCACCGGTCTTCGACCACCGTCTTCATCTTCGACACCACGTCGAATCAGTTATTCAGAATGGGATAAACCTGGTCTTTCTGAATAACTCGCGTATATACTAAACAAGTGGTACACAAACACAACGTACGCTTCATTCCAATTTAGAATATTCTTTTATTCAAATATTCTTATATTTTGGGAAAGGTTCCCATAAATTTTATCAAAGATAAATTCTTTAAATTTATTCTTTAATCTCCTCTTTGAATATCAATTCAAACTAGTCGGGATTAGCGAACCACATCGAAGTAATCATTTATTTTATTTCCCAATCCTAACCTATTCACCCCATGAAGTAAAACTGGTAAAACTTCATATCTAACACCACGGTGTTATCGGTAAATTCAATTACCATTTCACGTTCAAATCTAATTAAAGATTTAACTATCGCCTGGAGTAAAACTGGTGATACTCCATTCTCGATCTTTTCAATCTAATTAGAGATTCATTAAAACTCCACTTTGTTTTAATCTTTAACTGGGTTAAAGAATCAGTGTCATTTAAAACACGGTTCACAATAAACCCAAAATCACATCACATTAGTTATCGGGTTGAAGAACAAGTGTTATTTAAAACACTGTTCACGATAAACCCAAAAATCAATACCAATTCAATTCCAATTAAATATTATTTAATTGGTACACTTCATTAAATCTAAATAAAAAGATTTAATCATTTTCTCAACTGGGTTTAAGAACAGTGTTAATGAAGACACCATTCACGACAAACCCAAATCATATTTGATATTAAATACAAGGCTCTGAATAGAAAATATACCGACTTATATTCAATATCAAATTCTACGACCCACAAATATCGTATTGGAAATAACGATACATACATATATATATATATATATATCTTTCAAATTTCCATAACAATATCTGTATAATCACGAAATCCAACATCGAAATATTCCGAAGACAATTTCGATTCAAATCCATTCCAATGAAATTATTGGAAATTCTGGTTATTTTCAAAACCATTTCAAATCCAATTTATTTATTTTAAAAATAAATTATTATTTTAGTTCAAAACTAGTTCATTTCGATAAAAATCTATTTTTATCTTTTCAAATATGGAGTTTTTCATCCCAATTCTTCACAAATCATTTCTTATGATTTTACACAAATTATTGATATTTTTAATAATTTTATCAAGGCCCGTACAGTTGATTTCCATCAACGACCATCGAACTGCACTTACAGCGACCTTTTCCAAATTTGATTTGGACATAATTCCAAATCCAACCGTTAGATTTCAAATCTCTAATATTCATTAGAAAGCTCTTTCCGTTACGAACCCAACGGTTCCAGTTTTAGGAGAATCCGACGGTCGGATCTCCCGCAATATCCATTCGAAGTCAATGGTCGAAATTCGCGAACTGCCGCAGCGCGGCGCGTTCTATTCAGGCCATTATATTATATATATAATATATACTTCATCGATTTCCTTTTAAAATGTATTAAATAAATCGTTTTAAATTCGTTTTCAAAATGATTTCAACTTCTTTTCAAATTCAAATCAAAATCGAATTTTTCCTTATAAATTCGATTTAAATTCATTTCAAATTGATTTCTATTCAAATCGATTTTTAATTCAATTTCAGTTCGTTTTCAATTTCATTCAATTTCAATTCGAATTCATTTCTATTCAATTTCAATTCGAATTCATTTCTATTCAATTTCAATTCGAATTCTTTTCTATTCACATTCAATTCGAATTCATTTCTATTCACTTTCAATTCGAATTCATTTCTATTCACTTTCAATTCGAATTCTAATTCTATTCAAAATATTAGATTTTGAAATCACTTTCGATATTCATTATAAAATGAATAAAATCGATAAAAATATCGTTCACGTAAAAATGGCGTCAATCTAATCAACACGGCTTCATATATTTCTATTTTCGATAATTCTATTTCAAATATTTCTATTCAAAACTGGAATGCAGCCCAATCAATTACCATAGATTTTATTTCTATGGATTTTCATACAACGCATGTATATATCCACAATGACAAATAATCAACCATCATCCAAAGTGCATTCTACACTGTATAAGCATCAAATATAAATATCCAACGCTTATAACAGTCTGTCAATCAATCGATCGACATATAACTAATTATCGGGATTAGTGTACGTCATATATCATCCCAATACCCGTGTGGGGTTTCAAACAATCAAACACAGATTTTATTTGTGTAGTTGGGCGATGTGTAAAATTTATCGTCCCAATCAATATCAATCAAATCAGTATATATAAACAAATCGTCCGATCTGTTTATATTTATTTATTTTAAATACATGTTAAAAATTCTATTTTTAACTATAAAATATTTTCCACTATAAAATATTTTATTTCATTTCACATCACATCAGACAATCAACTACACATCAAAATCAAACAAACAAGCATACAAGCCGTCCATGGTCTGTGGACGATGGGTGTCGGGTGCTACTAAACACCGTCTGCATCCTAGTATATATTTTAACTAGAAAATTAAATTAAAGGTGAGGAGTTCTCACCGACTAGCTAATCCAATACCACGACTCTTCATATGTAGAAGTCTTCGTCGTTCTCGCCTTTCATCATTTTCGTTGCCCGTATCCACTACATATATAAAAATCACATTTTTATATTGTTGCTACGTATATAAAAATCACATTTTTATAACCACGCTATATGAATAAAAATTCTATTTTTACACCGCTACTATATAGATAAAAATTCTATTTTTACCTTGCCACTAATATAATAAAAATTATATTTTTATTACTCTTCATGAATAAAAATCATATTTTTATTCTTCCTATGATATAAAGATCGAATTTTTATTATCTATATAATATAAAAATCATATTTTTACTATCTCTACTATATAAAAATTATATTTTTATCATCTATACTATATAAAAATCATATCTTTATTATATCATAATACAAAAATCTCACCTTTGATTCTATAAAGATTTCGCCTTTTCATTTTATTAAATATATAAAAGTGAATTTTTCTCATAAAGACTATATATATTATATAAACTGATTACTTTAAATAAATTAAAATAAATATATAAAAACTTACATCGATCAAAGGAGGGCAGGGGGGTTGTCTGCACACCATCTGGTGGTCGGGGCGGAGTCGGGTTGATCAGCGGGCTCACGGTGATGCGGTGCGTGGCCGTCGTCTTCAATTTGATGCCGGGAAGTTTGGGGATCGCCGTTGTGGAGGGCTGGGAGGCGGAAGGGAAGAAGAGGGCGAGGAGAGAGAGGGTGGCGGTTGTCCAGGGGGTCTGGCGGTGGGCGGCTTGGCCTAGGGAGGCGCGCGCTCTCGAGAAGAGGGGGGTAACGGGTCTCGCGGGTTCGATTTAGGTGGAAGGGGGGAGAAGGAGGAGAGCGGAGGAGGAAGACGAGGCTGCACTGGTCGGCCAGGCGGAGGGGCCGTCGGAGCGGCGACGAGAGAGGGGTGCGGTGGTCAACGCGGTTTTATATTTTTTCTTCTTCTTCTTTTGAATTAATCTGAATGGTGAGGGATTGAGAGAGAGGAAGGTAGGGTTTTATTTATAATAAATATTTTATTTTACTTTTTAAAAGGTAACTTTTTCATTCGAACTCGAAACGAGACCCACCGCCTGTCGTCCCCAGCTAATTACCCCCATTTCGAACACAATGAGATATGTATCGTAGGCTGATTCGGCCATTACGATCAGTTTTCGTCTAAATTAAAATATAAATCAGTATATTCTATTTTAAACGTACATTTCAATTTACCGGGGTCACATACAGCCTCTAAAAATTCTAGAAAAATTATTTCTAGCTTCGTATTGACGATACGGTCCTAACAAGACTAGTTTCGTCAAATTCTGAGACCGTTTGAAAAATGGCCATTTCCCAGTCGATTAAAATCAACTAAAACTGGTCAAACGCGTTTTCCTTTGCCACACTCACATATTGATTCGAAAAATTATGAAATTTGAAACCTAGCAATAATTTGACATCCCGGATCCAACAAAAGTGGTTTCGTCGAAAACCGAGGTCGTTTGCAAAATGGCTATTTTCAAGGGCCGAAATTCCATAGCGACTATTCTGAAATTTCAACTGGACATATCTTTTGATTCCCGCTATGAAATTTTGATTTCTCGGGTTCGTTGGAAAGATATTATCAATTAGATTCAAATATTTTTGGTTTCACTAAAATCCGGTTTATTTTGCACCCGGTACATTCATTTGAATTTTGAAATCGAATTATCGAACTACCACGCCATTTTCAATTCCTTTTACAATTTAAAATAAATAAATATTTATATTCTAACGACGACGTATATAAATATATACGTTCTAATCTATTCAAATTAAATTTCTCGTCGTTATTATTTAAAATAATTCATTTTAAATAATAAAAATTCGCTAAAATTGCCAAAATAAATTTTTTAAATTGGCTCGGATTTCCAGGTTATTACATTATCAGTCTAGGGTTTTGAGCGTAGGGTTAGGACAGGAGCAGACGCTGCGAGTGTACATGGTCTTGTATGCGGGATCTGTTTATAACACCTAGTAGAAACCGTAGGAATGCAGCAGTGGGCAGGGTTTTGCCAAAGCTGGGTATATCTGTGTGTGATTTATTTTCTGCACTTTTATTTCTGCTACATTCTGTGATCTGTTAATTATTTTAATATCCTGTCAGATTTTCAATTCAGTTAAAAACTATGATAAACCCTATTCACCCCCTCTAGGGTTAATCTGGATCCAACAATTAGTATCAGAGCGGGTATTTTTCTTTAACTCTAGAGAAATGGTGAATCCTAGTTGTCAGTCTTCTGATAGTCAGTCTAGTGATATTCCAATAATTTTCAATGGAACAGATTTTTTAATATGGAAATCAAAATTCGAATTATATTTAAAATCTGTTAATTTTGAATATTGGAATATTATTGACAATATGGGAGATATCTTAGATAAGAAAAATAAAATTGTCAATGCCCGTGTTATGCATATTCTCTATTCTTATCTTAGTAATAATCAGCTTGATCTTATCTCTCACTGTTTGACTGCGCAGGAAGTTTGGAGAACTCTCAACAAGCTGTATGGAAAATCTGACAACAGCTCAAAACCCCAGGATGACAACTCAATTTCAGATCTATGCTTAACAAGTCATGTAGATGAAACTTCAGATGGATCAGATGATGGAGAATCAACAAATGCTGAAACAAAAAATTTCTCATATGAAGATCTGGTTTACATGTATCTTGATTTAACAAAATCTGTTGATAAACTCCAATTAAAAAATAAGTCTCTAAAATCTAAGAATTTTGAGTTGACCAGAAAAATAGATGATTTGGAATCACAACTTGACTATGTTAAAAATTCTTCAAATTCTGTTTGCAAAAATTGTTTGAAATTGAAAACCAATCTGGTTCATCTTAATAAAAATATTCAAAAGTTTGAGAATGAAATATTGATCTTAAAAGAGAACGAGATTGAGTTATTAAGTTTGAACAATCTTCTAGAAAAGGAATTTGAAAATTTTAAGACGACTGAATTTTCCAAACATGATTTTGCTGAAAAACAAAATTTGCTGAAAACTGAATCTATTTTGAAAGAGCTTGAAAATGAGATTGAAAATTTCAAAACCTTTGAAAAACTTGAATCTGAAAAGCAAAATCATTTTGAACTTGAAATTTCAGAATTCCAAGCCTAAATTAAATTACTTGAAAATGAGAATTTGGTCTTGAAACAATCCAATGCTAAACAGAAGATCGCTATAAATCATGGCTCAAATTTGATAAAAGAAAATAGTGATCTTAAATCCAAAATTCAATGATTAGAATCAACTTTGGATAAATTTTCTAATGGGAAAAATCGTTGAATATGCCGTTACAAAATCAAGTTTCTATTAGAAATAAATGTGGTCTTGGCTTTGGGGAAAATAATGGTTTTGAAAAAGAGAAATCAAATGATTTTAAAAATCCTTCAAAATTCTTTGAAAGGAATCGACTTGATAATTTGAACTCTAATAATTTCAAAGGATTTTTGAATCATGACCGGGATAAGAATTTGTTTTATAACAAACCATTTAAACAATCTTGGATCCCAAATAGAAATAAAATGGGCTTCATTAAATTCAAACAGATTTGGGTTCCTAAGGGTACAAAGGGGAATTCAGATGGGTTGTTGTATAAACAAATCTGGGTACCAAAATGTGTGAATAAAACAGTGAGTGGTTTTGCAAATTTTGTTAGACCACTCGATTCTATAAACTGTTGGGTACCGGAGGAGGCTGAGGAACTAATTTGCTAAAAAGAGATTTGAAATTAAGCAAGCCTATACTTCTGTATCATTCACAGTTCCTTAGCCAAGTATGTTGAGTTAGAGATTCATTTGCTTACACAGAAATATGGTATGATCTCTAAACTCATCTATATTAATATTCTTTGTTTTTATCTTTTGTGTTTATTCCTCCTTCTACCCCTTCTGTTTTTTGTTTTTGATTTGACATTGCCATATTCTTCTTAGTCTGTACTTCCTTAAACTTCCAATTGTAGAATTCATATTCTATGGAAATTCACTTCATGTATATAAAACTCTGATATTTTTAATCTTTTCCAGATCTTAAATTTATTTTTGTAAATATCTGCAATTGATTTGAAGTTTGTTTTCTGATTCTCTGAATTCATAACAGTGTTGATGTATTCGTGCCATATCTTGAACACTGTTAATTTGAATTCTAAATTTTTGAAGATCTGAAAAACAATTGAAATTTCACACAACTCTGTTGTTTTGAGTTTCTTCTAAATCAGTTTAGAAGCTTGAAATATTATACTTATTACAACACACTGCTGCTTATCAGCCGTGATAATTTCAGTGATTTTTTTAGATTGGCTTAGATATTCTTGAAACATTGCTTACATCTTGAAATTCTCTGTTATTCATGATCATGTTGTTTGGATTTTTGTTTGTTTAAGATCATTTGAAATTTCTGATATTTTGAATCTCGCACACCTCTCATATCTGCAATTATTAATCCTGTGTGATTGATTCATTGTATCTCAAGAATTACATTTATTTCAAGTGATTTTGAATAAACCACTATTTTTGGATCATGAATTTTCTTTCAATCTTGATGTAAATATTCTGAAAAATTCTTTGTACTTGTCATAGATACTTGTGAAAAATTCTTTGAAAATCCAGTCTTAAATCTCTCTATTTTTTCATGATTATTTGATTTGAATATATGTTTGTTTAAAATCATTTGAAGTTGTTGACTTATTGAATCACACACATAACTTGAATCTGAAATTTATATTCTGGTGTGACCGATTCACTGAATCTTGAGAGTTTCATATTTCTCAAATGATTTCAAATAAATGGTATTTTTATTCATTTGATCATGAATCATCTTATGTGACCATCATCTTGACAAGTATGACTTGAAACTATTTTCTATGCTGCTCTGATACTGTTTTGAAAAATGTTTGTTTTGGAATCACCTGCTTACTGCTCTAATACATGTGCATAATCTGTTATCTTGTCTGCTTGGGCTTTGTATATAATAGTTCTTTTGTCTATGATATTCTTGTTCAGTATCATGTCAAAATTCACATGATTAGAGACACCAATTGGTATCATGGTAGAAGTGCTGAATTTTTGTGTATATTTTTTGTGACGACCCCAAATCCCGTACTAACGGAGACAAGGGTAATCTTTGGAATATAACACAGAAACAGATAATAGCAGAATAGAAATAAATAAATACACCAGATAATGAACAAATAATGCACTGGATAAACAATAATCATCAGAGTTACACAGTATACAGGATCATACTTAGTACAAATACAGTTCAGCTATACATAAATGTCTACAGCAGAAAACAAACATAATATGTACAATAGGAGCTGAACAGCATAAAAAGAAATAAATGATAGAATCCATCTTCAGCTCCAGCTATCCAGAGAAAGCCAGCTAAAACCTGAATACAAGGCTGCCCGTGTAGAAAAAGGGGCACCCGAGTTTGAAAGTGAAACAAACTACGAGTCAGTCATGGGATTGGTATGAGAAATCTACTCAACACATCTAAAATATGGCCAATCACAGGACCACACCACTTTCGTGGAACGGGTTTACTCCATTGGATTGCCAGTGTTTAAAACAAATCATTCTTTTAAACATCGCAATGCTTTTTATAAAAATGAAGCCATTATAAGACTCGGTTCCCATCACACAATGCAACGCAAACCGGAGGATAGAGTTTTTACCTTATAACGGCCAAAATATGCTTGATACGAATAAAACATAGGCATTTGATATCATTACTAGTGTTTATAAGTTTTGAAAATAATTTCAAACCATAACTATCAATCATAGACAGCATTAATGCCCCATACCACTATGTCGCCATATATAGGTATACAATCAAAACCGCACAGTCACGTATTTGGAAATTGGATTTCCGTCATGAAGCAAGGCAAAAGATAGTCCTTACCGAATTCGAGACTGTCTAGCCCGAGTCTCAGGTACAGCCGCAACCGTACCTTGGATCGTCAGGGCCGGTCCACACGAAGTGGATTATAATGCCTGAATAATGCGTTTCTCCGGCCTTTGGGGCGTAAGTGAGCCAACGAATGACTCCATCGGACCCGGATCGTCCGATCTAACCGAGGCGCCTCGCAACAGCAACAACCACATAAGTCAAACTCGTCAGGGCGTGTAAAACCACTGACGCCACTTCTAGCTAGAAAGAAAACGCACGTCCCCCCTGAGGTCCTGCTCCCGTTTCTGGTTCATTCCGGGGTGTGAGGCAGTGCTTTGATCGTCTCCACAAGACTTTGCTTTTCAACAGAAGCCCTGATCACTGCATCTTAGCATGCCACACAGACAATTCACACCGTGCAACTGATGGCTATCAATCACACAGAATAAATTCCAATGTCAGACACACTGTCCATTTGCAAGTCCGTTCTGGGTCTGAACGAAACCGGAGGCACTATATACCTCGCAAACCCATCAACCACCACGTACGTCTGGACGATCACCACTCATTATCCATATTTCGGGATGCCTCCCGATCAGGACCTCGGTTACCATCCAAACGAGGTGAAGATCTCCGGTCTTCGACCACCGTCTTCATCTTCGATTTCTTATCGTCGATTCAGTTATTCAGAATGGGATAAACCCGGTCTTTCTGAACAACTCGCGTATATAATAAATAAGTGCAACACTAACATACACACGCATCATTTCAATTCATTAGTCACTAACCGTCCATCAGTAAGAGAACGATTTCCCAAATATTAACCCCGTAGGCCGAAACCAACATCAGATTAACACCCAGGAAACCATTCGACTTAGCCAACCTTCAGTTAATTTCTAAATCACATCCATATCGTTTATAATATTTTATAACGATTTATCGCTATTTTTATTTATTTTAAAATAGCCAATTTATTCAAAACAACGCCTCGGGCCATAACGCGGCCGTGGCGCTGTTTTTCTTCAGATTTGATTTACACATATATGAAAATCTAACCGTTGGATCTTCAAAAAATTTACATCATTAGAAAGATCTTTTCAAAATGAATCCAACGGTTCCAGTTTCGGGAAATTCCGACGGTCGGATCTCCCGGTATAATCGTTTGAAGTTTCGATTTCGAAATACGAACTGCAGCGTCGTTATTCGATTAAATATAATTATATATATATAATCGATTCTGGCGCTGTTTTTCTTCAGATTTGAATTAAACATTCCAGACAAACCAACCGTTGGATTTTTACAAAGTTGGTGCCATTGGAAAGATATTTCCAAAGCGAACCCAACGGTTGCGATTTCAGGAAAATCCGATGGTCGGATCTCCCGGTATAATCGTTTGAAATCACAGTTTCAAAATACGAACTGCAGCGTCGTTATTCGATATATTTTAATTATATTTATATATATATATCGATTCTTCGATTTCAAAACTATATTCCTTTTATACATTTGATAAAAATGATATTTTTATCAAACTGTCTTCTATTTCAACACTTCACTATTTTTAACACTTCATGTATATAGTAAAATGTGATTTTTAATGTAAAACAATTTATTTCAAACTCGACTATTTTATATAGTTAATATACATGATAAAAATGGGATTTTTATTATAAAACAATTTATTTCAAAACAAGATTATTTTATACATTTCATATTGATGTTAAAAATGGGATTTTTATTATAAAACAATTTCTTCCAAAATATGAATACCATTCAACACATGAATTTCAATTCAACGAATGAATATCGATTCAACACATGAAGGTTTTCTATAGTTTATATAAATCGATAAAAAGGTGATTTTTATATTTAAAACACGAGTACAATTCAACACATGAATTTCAATTCAACGAATGAAGATCGATTCAACACATGAAGGTTTTCTATAGTTTGTATATATAGATAAAAATGTGATTTTTATATTTAAAAACACGAATACCGTTCAACACATGAATTTCAATTCAACGAATGAATATTGATTCAACACATGAAGGTTTTCTATAGTTTGTATACATAGATAAAAATGTGATTTTTATATTTAAAAACACGAATACCGTTCAACACATGAATTTCAATTCCACGAATGAATATCGATTCAACACATGAAGGTTTTCTATTCAACGAATAAATATAGTTTCAACAAATGAAAATAATTCAAACACATGAATATTGTTCAAAATTTCGGCAGCATAACGGCAGGGTAGTTAAAACCGGGACCGTCCCTAGTACGGCTCCTCGCTCTACCTTAAAACCTCGCGGTTTTTGATAATGGGGATCATGCATCTAGTTCGCACGCAGGCGGCATGTATATATTTATTTCATTTCCACAAACTAATCCTATGTGGTTTCAACCAAATATTTCTCAACCACAAATGGGTATTTTTCAACCACAATCAATCAATATCAACCACAAACAATTCCAATCAACCATTCGCTATCAATCAATTTTCACACCAATCACAACCAATAAATATCGTCCATGGTTTGTGGACAAGGGGCGTATATATATATATATATATATATATATATATAGCAATTCACTTCTATTTCAACATATATATAATTTTTACAACGCATATATAACTTATACATCGAACGTACAACTTATACAGCGCTTATACAAGAGGTGTACAATGCTTATATAACTCATACATCGACTATATAATTTATACATCGCCGTTTTCCATATCGTTTATAAATAAGAAGTCTCACATTGGGTTCCACTCCACCAAAAATAGAAGAAGGCTCAGAAAAATATGCGGTCTCTTCTAGAAGGTAGGAGACGTCCACCCGAGTCCACTGTCTCTTGTTTCACTGAATTTCGACCACAAATGAAAAAGATATGATTTTTATCGTGAAATCAAAATTTGCAATACTTTTAAACGTTAAAACAGTTCAAAATATTCAAAGCCGATTACCTTAGCCTTTTGTTCGAAACTAGGTTTCGATTTAATTTCAAATCCGCGAAGTATGAAGCCGATCCGTCTTCACCATGACGTCGGGCCTGGAAAGGCGCATCCGCGCCACCCCTCACTGGTGAGCTCGCACGCAGATCGGAGGCAGGAGGGAGCTCCGAGCGGCGAAGGTTGATGGGGGCAATTCGGGCCAGATACCAAACGAGAAATCTTGAAATGGGTATGGATTTAAAGCTCGTTCGAAGCTCTTCAAAATGGATCCAACCTCACGTGATTTAATTGAGAAACGAGAGAGAATTCGAGGAGAGAATTTTGGAGTAACTTCAGCTGTCGCGCGTTGAAGAACTGGGAAGAACACGGGGAGAGAGAAAGTGAGAGGATTGGCCCATATTTTTATTTATTTATTAATTTCAATAATCTGAAAATACCCCTTGCCTCATACGAACTCCAATCCAAACCCAACGACTGTCGTCCCTAGCGTTTTACCCCCATTCCGAACACAATGGGATTTGTTTTGAAGGCCCATTCGAATGTTTCAGTCAGTTTTCATTCAAATTAAAATATAGAATATTCAATAATCAATATTTGATTTGAACGTACATTTCAATTTGCCAGGGCCACCAACTGATTTGAAAAAATCCCAGAAAAATAAATCTGGCTATGTTTTGACGATACGGTCCCAACAAAACTAGTTTCGTCGAATTATGAGACCGTTTGCAAAAAGGCCCATTTCTGGTCAATCCAATTTAACTATAATTGACCAAAACACATTTTCCTTTGCCACGCTCACATACTAGCTTCAAAAATTGTGAAATTTGAAACCTAGCAATAACTTCACATCCCGGATCCAACAAAAGTGGTTTCGTCGAATTCCGAGGTCGTATGCAAAATGGCCAATTTCACGGGCTATATAAATTCCATAGCGACCTTTCTGAAAATTCATTTGGCCATAACTTTTGCTTTCCGCTATGAAAATTCGATTTTTCAGATTCGTTAGAAAGGTATTCACTAACAGATTTAAATATTTTTGGTTTCACTCAAATCCGTTTTGTTTTGCACCCGGTACAGTCCGACAAAGTTTGGATTCAATTTTTGAAACTGCAGCGCCTTTTCAGGCCTTGTTTATAATTATAATTAATTATATTCGTTTTCAAACGTCGATTTCAACTCATTTTTCATTTCCATTATTTAAAATATTTGTTTTAAATATTTAAAATTCATTATTTTAGCTAATTTAAAAAATTTAAATTAGTTCAGATTTTCTGGGTCGTTACATTTTTTTTATCCATCTTGACGTGTATAGTTTTGCATATCCCTCTTGTAATTGATTTTCAATTTTAAAATTATTTATTGATTATTCATTTAGAAATTGAAATCAACATCCAAATTTAACTGTATTTATAATTCATCAAAATTATTACCAGATTTTGAAATTGTGATGAATTGTGACTGCATTATATTTCACAATAAGAGGAGATTTTTATTTAGATTTTAATGATGGTTGAACATTTATTATAATATCTTTGGCAATTACTTCACGACCATCTCCTTTATCTATCATCATTCTGCCATCCATGACAATTTTATATTAATGTGGATAGTTAATATGTTTTAAAATTTGTTTTGAATAAACAATGAAAATATTTGCGATAGAAATTGGACTATGTTATTATTCGGAATTAGTGAAAATTGAAAATTATCAATGATTCCGGTACAGTTGATCATATTTCATAATATTATTAATTTAGAAATTTATTTCACGGTCCATTTCTGTACCTACCACATTTCTATCATTCATATTGGTTTTATATACCGAGGAGGTTTTCATTTTGAAACTGAAAATAATAAAAATATAATATTCATAAGTGTGTCTCTAACCTCATTTAAATATCCAAGCTCTGGTTATGCATGGTTATGAGATTACTTATATTTAAGTTGCAACTGATCTCATTTAAAAATCCAAGATCTGGTTATGCGTGGTCAGTGTGCTCTTAAATTAAAAGAAAAAGAAATTAATTTGAATAAAAATTTCTATGAAATTCTCCTTGGTATTTAAAAACCAGCCTATCAATCCATATTCTAATCTGTGAAATGTGTTGAAATCTTATGACGTATTATGATTTGTTGATTGATAGCTATTGGGATTTGAGATTATTCGATTTTGTCACTTAAATTGAATTATTAACTATAGTCAAAATCCATCACTGTTTTTGAGCTAAATTTTACAAAATTCGTTTGAAAATAATTGGAAATTATATTTTTGTAACTCTCTCCATTTTATGTAAAATTCATCGTAAATCCGTCATTCTCTATAATGTGAAATATTCCACCTGTTCTCGGAATATTATGATTTTTGTTTGACTGATTGAGATTTATGATGACTGTTCTTCCTCTTAAGCTGATATTGTATTTGTTAGTCATTCTTCATCTATATTTTAAATTCCGTATCCTTTTGATGATAACAAAAGGGGGAGAATGGGTTGAGATTTTGATTTATTAGTGAATATTTTATAAATATTTTTAATTTTGAAAATTCATTAATATTCATTTCATTTCACTCATGCACAGTTATAGGGGGAGTCTTTGTTGTAGGGGAAGCTTTCAAATAGGGGGAGTTCAGTTCTTCAATGTCAAACACATTTACTGTATTCAAAATCTTAATATTCTTTTGTCATCATCAAAATGGGGAGATTGTTGTATATAATGTAGTTGTATACACAATTATATGATTTTTGTTTGATGATAACAACCAAATAAATATTACTTTAAATGTGTTTGTTACTGTACTGTTCTATATATACATCACAGACAGGAATATAATATTTATATTTAAATAGAATGCATCTATATAGAGATTCAAATATCTACACAGTATTTTGCTTGAATATAATATTTTATTTTGATATTCAATAGTACAGATTTACAACTCCACTATTTGCTCAACACTGTATTTCACTGAAATAAATTTCATTCATATACATTTCACTTGTTACACAGGTCCTCACTATAACACTCTATCTATATATCTCATACATATATACAATCATTCATTTTACTTTTTCATATTCATATATACAGTCGTTCACTACTGTTATACACACTGACACTGCAATATACTTGTCTTCTGTCTTCACTTCACAGTCAGTCCAGTCTTCATACCTGTCATATATAGAAACACACACACAATACCTAGAATAGAAATAATTTCTAAATTCTAGCAGATATAATTTTTATTTTAGAAATTTATTTGCCTCAAAATTTCGGTGTGTT
This sequence comes from Allium sativum, assembly GCA_030737875.1. Taxonomy (NCBI): domain Eukaryota; kingdom Viridiplantae; phylum Streptophyta; class Magnoliopsida; order Asparagales; family Amaryllidaceae; genus Allium; species Allium sativum. The sequence goes on from CM060920.1 coordinate 649,187,259, forward strand.
TCTCATCATTTTTCATGACTTGATCTGATTCATCTGTGTCTAGGCAGACAGTTTGTATATGTACATGGACAGGGAATTTTCTGATCGACCGCAAATACACATGTGTATAAATATACACGTGTGCACTACCTCGCCAATCGGCGAGCAACTGAGGAATAGCCGCATGGACCATCTCGACCCAGTGCACAACATATCAAATTGGTCGATCCATGGTCAAGCATGAAGACAGCTCAACAAAATTGGCTGAGCACAATATAAAATGCATCATAGTACAAAGATGGTCGAGGCAAACAACATATCAAGTCAGCAAGCAAAAAAGGTGCATGGCTAAACAAAATGATTTCAGCAAACAAGTATTAGCATGTTTTTAGCATGTGGTGATGGAGCATACACAAGATTATACATGGGATAAACACAATCAACACATGAATGGTATAAATCAGCATGGAGCATGCGCAAGAAATGAAGTATCAATGGACCAGAAAAGCAAATAAGTGAACTCAGCTCAACATTATGGCTAGTAGCACATGTCAAATGGTTTAACATATGTGAAACAACAACATGTATGGACAAAGCAATGTGATCATGAAGTGCAACATTTGTCGAGTTGTTTTGACTTAAGTAAACTAACAAAGTGGTGTGACAATTCAGAATGGTCATACTAAATAGAGCAAATGAAAGCAGTGTACAACATGGCATGTACACAAGTTATCAATCATGACATAAGTACAAAGCAGCTAAGCAATTCAATTCATTTGTATGGTCAAGAAAATGTTCAGAAAACTACAGATGGATTGCAAGCATGGTAGCAAGTGCCAAGCACAAATATGTTGTACACATGGTCATGCATGATGGAAATAAACTCGGCAATGCAGGTGCACATGAACAGGTGAAAATGGAACTCGACTATGTACAAAATGGTGAAGCCAAGATGGCCTTAAGAGGCAATAAAACTTTTATGAACAAATATGAAATGATTCAGCTTTTAAACAAGGGTGCAGCATGTAAAAAGGGATAAGCACAGTCAAACATTGTTCAAGTGTTCACAGGAAACAGTGCAAAAAATAATGGCGCAGGGCAGTGCATCAAGATTGCCAAAATATGGTCTCGAGTTCAAATACAAATGGTGCAGACACAACATAGCTCATACAGTATGGTTCAGGGAAGTTTTTTTTTCATGCAAATACGAGATGGTGCACAACAATAAAGAATGCCAGGAAATTTACATGAAGCAATATGGGAAAATATAGAAATTTGATCTCCAGTATTAAATCATCAAAATCAATGAATGATTCACAGAGCATTTACATTAGCATTTATTTCCAAAGATCAAGAAATTCGAAGACAACAAATTCTTTCCAAATATGCTCAACATTTTTTTTAAAAAGGAGCCAAGAATTAATTCCAGAAATTCAGTTCAACATTCAGGGAAAGAATTCATATTTATTTCCAAAATGGTGTACAACGTTTTTTGGCAAGACTTTTTTTTTTGCAAGGTTCACGACATTCAATCAAGCTACACAAAGTGGGGAAACTTTTTTTCAGAATTTACAGATCGACATAAAAGGTTATTCAATCAAAGCCATAAACCAAAAAGGGGAATATACAAAAATCTTGCAATTAAAATCGAGGATAGTCAAAAAAAGGAAAGCACTCAAAATCAGATCGAGCCATTTTTTTTCTGAAATCAAAGTTTTAGGGTTTCGTTTTAACCCTATATTTACACGCGTTACATCATTGGCAAATAGATGAGGATCGAAAAAATCAACGCTAAAACTCAGAGCAATCAATTTTAATTCAGAAGGAACTCACATATTTCTCTGGAGATTTTCGATCGCAACAAAGAACCCCAAATCAGTGAGACAAAGAGCATCAGCAATCGACCACGAAGTAACACGCAAGAACACAAATCCATCAAGATTTTCTTCAGCAAATCAATTGATTCGATTTGGGATAAAAGAGAGAAACCCTAGCCAAATTCCCAATCACCCTACCGCCATTTTTTCAGAGCAAAGAGGAATATAGAACGGGTTAAAGGAAATTAAAAAGGGGCCGGCCTATGTTTAATTGGACTAAGCCAAGTCTATTTTAAAATGGGAATTTAAATTCCTTTTAACTAGGATTTTACTTGTTTTCTTTATTTTGTTGTTTTTTAAATTGTGTTGTAAAATCAATTCTGAACAGTTCTAGGTCTGTAAAATCTAGGGGAGTTTCAGTCAGGGTTTTGATTGACAATTGACAGAGTCTGTAAAATCTGGGTTATTGGTTACGGGGTCGTAATCAGGGGAAATCTGATCGAGGGGATATTTATCAGTCAAGGGTTTTGAGCGTAGGGCTATGACAGGAGCAGGCGTTGCGAGTGTACATGGTCTTGTATGCGGGATCTGTATAACACCTAGTAGAAACCTTAGGAATGCAGCAGTAGGCAGGGTTTTGCCGAAGCTGGGTATATCTGTGTGTGATTTATTTTCTGCACTTTTATTTCTGCTGCATTATGTGATCTGTTAATTATTTTAATATCCTGTCAGATTTTCAATTCAGTTAAAATCTGTGATAAACCCTATTCACCCCCTCTAGGGTTAATCTAGATCCAACATTTTTTACCTTTGTTGTTGCTAACTTGATCATAAAAAACATGATTTCTCCCCTTTACAATATGTGATTGTAGGTTTTGACCAGCGCCTCCACGAAGGGAGCTAGAGTGTGGGTTGCAACCATTGTAGCATGATGCAGTGTTTTTGAACATATAATTGTTGGAGAAATTAATGTTCTACAGTTCCCCAAAATTATGCTGCTTGTAGAGTATAGATCTTTCAACTCTAAAATCATCTTTATCATTATTTTCCATATGCTCTGAATTATCCTGATGTTGATGCTTGTTAAGCTTATTAATGAGGATACGACAGTCATAATAAATTAAAGTCCAAATTTGAAAACTGTTTTTTTTCTTTATTGTCATGTAATCTGCTGTTTCTTTCCTTCCATATGTGAAAGATAACAGTAGTAATGACAATTGAAGCATTCTTGAACTCTTTATATTTGACTTTGAATTTTTTCAAAAAGAAATTAACAGCATCTCTAATATTTTGAATCCTTATAGAATGATTGATACTCAGTTGTATTTGACTAAATCCCAAATATGACTTGAGAATGAACAATCAAAAAATAAATGATCCAAGTTTTCAGAGAGTTTTTTGCAGAGCAAACAAGTGCTTTCACCATTTTTATTTCATTTTGAGCATTTGTCTCTTGTGGACAATTTATTTAATATAGCAAAGTATGAACAATGAGCCATTTTAGGACAGTTAGCTTCACTTCAAATGATTCTGTGCCAATAGTTTTCCACTTCACCACCTCTTAAAAATTCCCAGGTTTTTTTAAAGGAGAATTTCCCTTTAGATGTAAGTTTCCATTCCCAAACATCACTCTAAAGATTTGAAGAAATTCTTTGATTAAAAATAAGATTTCTAAAAATATCAGCTCCTTGACGTTTTGAAGTATTCCAGCTCTGATTTTCAATAGTGTAATCAACATTTTCTTTACTACCTCCCAGAATGCACATATTATTCCAACCCAAAAGATTTTGTAGAGATTTTCCATTTATCCAAGGATCAAACGATAATCTGGTATGTTTTCCATCCTTGAATTTTCTAAGTTTTGAACCAGTTTCTCTATAATTGATGATATTTTTTTTAAGTGTAGGAATGATAATTTTCAGCCTTTGTAGTGCAGAAGTTTTTGTTTTTGAGATATTTATCCTTCATACACCTAGCCTATAGTGAATTTCCATCAATAAATTTCCAGAATAATTTCAGTTTGCATGTTTCACTCTAGTGTCTTATGTTTCTATTGCCTAATCCACCATATTTTTTTGGTTTGCAAATTTTATCCCAAGCTATTTTGTGATATTTTCCTTTCCAAATAAAATCTACACATTAACTTTCAACTTTTGTATTGCTTTCATGGTAATGTTATGAGTCTGCTGCCAATACATGATAATAGCAGTGATGACAGTATGTGTCAATTCCACCTTACCAGCAATAGAGAGTAGCCTTGTAAACCAGCCTTCTAATTTACCTTGTATGCAATCATATAATTTTGAGCAGTCCCTTTCATTTAGCTGCTTAGAGCTAAGAGGTAGTCCAAGGTATTTAACTAGTAGATTCCCCTCCTTAAATTTAAGAATGTTGAGAATCTCATTTTTATTTTTGCAACTAGAGCTGAAATATATCTTAGATTTTTTGAGATTATTTTTGGCTACTTTCAGAGTTTTGCTAAATTTGTATTGAGTAGTACCATAATGATAATTAGAAAGACTATTTTTAACTACCTCTTTGTATGATTTGTCAAATGTCCAGTCATTGACAAATCTGAAAGGGTAGTTAAAAGTAGTGTTAAAATCAGAATCCAAAGAAACTTTCAAGGGAGTGTGGTCACTTGTGGCTTGGGAGAGTACAACATTTAAAATTCTTAAAATAGTTCATGAAATACTGGCTTAAAAGGACTCTATCTAACTTACATTGTATGTTTCTAAATTCACCTGATTTCCAAGTGAATTTGTTACCATATAAAGTAGGTTCATACAGTCCAGTTTTAATCAAGAAATTATTCGGTATTTCAAGCTTTTTGAAAGGAAGAGGGTTAACCCCTCTTTTTTCATGTGAGTGAATAATAATATTGAATTCCCCTAGTAGTAACTAGGGGGAATCAATATTATTATTCAAACTAATCAAATTATTCCAAAGATCAAGTCTAACTCTCTCGCTATTAGAGGCATAGATGAAAGTAATAAATAGCTTACAACCCCCTTTATTTTTGAAAGAACAGTGAATAAACTGAAAGTCTAATGAATAGTTAGAAAGATCCCATATACTAGAGTCCCAGAATATTAAAATCCAGCCATACCCTCCTTTGCTATTGTTGTGAATGAAATTCCAATTTTGCATATTTTTAATATGAAAATCAGAGATTTTTACTATCATCCATTTTATGTTCCAATACACCTAAACTGTCAGGTTTATGAACTTGAATTAAGTTGCTTAAATCTAATTTTCTTTTGGGGGAATTGAATCCTCTAACATTCCAATATATAATCGACATAATAAAAGATAAAGGATATGTGAAAGGATACATAGTACTTCAGCTAATTGCTGAAAGTATTGTCGTCCTCCTTAATTCCCCATCTCGACTCCTTTTTTCTTATATTGATTGGTGTCCTTGACGCCAAGCTGATCCATCTAGTTTTCATTCTTAGAAATGATTTTTTTCCTAAAACTGACATCATTAGCGTCTTCTATGATATCTGAAGTATTAAGATCGCTGAGTTTTTTGATCCTGTTGTTCTTTTCGCTTTTATTGTAGAGTATCGAAGTGTAAGTGTTGACTGCTTTCTAAATGGCTTCATCTGATAAGATTTTATGAGCATTTGGAGCTAAGCTTCCAGTTAGCAAGGATGGATCCATTGATTTCGGTGCTTTAGATAAATTAAGATGACTTGAACAGGCTACAACTTCATTAACATTTGTATTATTATGATATGTAATTATTCTTGGGTCTTCTTTCAGGCAAGAAGACTCAATGATCATTTCTAATGTTGCCTCTATACTTTTTCCTGAATTAACTTTAGTATTAACAACTGAATCAACAATGGGTGCTTCTTGAGAAGCATTCCCATTGTTGATATCAAGGTTAATGCTCGAATGTAATTCGGTTTGTGGCATAGCGTTAGCTAATGCCTTACCATCTTGATTTGGAACGCTGCTTGATATGGGGACTGTGCTATTTGCAGCTTCCATATCATCTGAATCCATTCTTGATGTCTTTTGTTGAGAATTTCCATTTACATCTTCTGGCGATGTTTCCACTTGAATATTTGAGTCTGAATCTTCAGTTCATTACTCAAACATAGGATCAACATTAGTTTTTTCTTTCCATTCTTTTTTAACACTACAGTTTTTTGTACTGTGTCCAAAGCATTTACAAAAGGTGCACCTTGGTGGGACCCACTCATACTGAATTTCTCGTGTTATTTCTTCTCCATCATGCATCTTGATATGAGCTTCATTGGGCAGTTCAACATCTGCTTTGGTTTCAACTAATATTTTTGCAAAGCTAAGTCTTGTTTCATTAGCAGTGTGCTCATCCAGTTTAAGTGGATTACCCACTAAACTTGCGATGGCACTAAAAACCTCCTTGTCCCATAATCTAAGACTTAACTCCGATATTTTAATCCATGTCAGAATTGAACTTAAAATATCCCTATCAAGAACTACTTTCTTGGACCATTTCTTAATAATGATGATCCTCCCTTTAATAAAATATGGCCCCTTTTTCATTATATTGTCATACTCAATTTTATTAGAGAAACGAATAATAAAGAACTCGTTATTTTGAGTGAAGATTTCGAAAGTACCAGCAAGATTCCATGTTCAGTAATGCATTCCCTGAAATGATGATAGGGTGGCTTGTTGCCATATACATAGGCAACTATAGAACTGCTCCATTTGCATTCTGTTCTTCTACTGATCTCCTTCTTCACAAGTATCATCTTCTTTTTGTTGAATCGGAATGGATTTATGTAATTGAGATCAAAATCAGTATTTGATCCCCTATTTTTCACCATATGAGCCCAGGTACTCGATGGTTTACAAATTCCTGGTGAGTTATTCCAAATCCCATTGTTACCCTTAAATCTGGATCTTGATTGTCTGAAATCAGATCTTGGATTGGTTCTTGTAGCCGGTTTTGAACTAGGCGGGGCATGGATCGGTCCAGTAGAGGTCTGATATGGTTTTCTAGGTTTAATAGGATTATTGTTTGGTGGCTCCAGGACCCGATTGGGTTTCTTCCTCCTATTTTCTATTTGGAAGCCATCCTCATCAACAAGAATTAAATAAGGTGCTTGTGGAGTGGATTATGAGTTGGTAGGGGAGGAGAGAAATATGGGGTGGATGAAGAAGATCCCCTATACCAATCAGGATTAGAGACAAAGATAGGATTGTTGGTGATCTTCATTTCAACCATGGCTGATGGAGTAACGTGAATCTAACTGGTATTCTTTAAGTTATAGAATGGTTTATAGCATTGAATATCAGTCATTTACTTTCACCCTGTAGATACCATTAGGTAAACTTTGCGTTGCAAGACAGGCACATTCGCACGCTGAAAATCACCAAATTTTAATTTAGTATTTTTTAAAATATTGTGTCCAGCCAAGAAGATGCTCTTAATTCCATGACATGCAGCTTAAAGATTGCATACTCACAAGCAAAAAGCGCACTAAATTAATTTTCATTAAGAAAAATCCTTATTTGCTTTATGGACAGTATATTGAGATGATAAGAGTCGCTGATTTAGGTACACATATACAAATATCAATTGTTTAAAAATATGAGTATATTGAGATCTCAATAAGAGATGCAAGGATCAATAATTACAAGCATATATGGACATAATAATAATGAATATGAGAGGAGGAGACCAGGATTCAAACCGCACTCATAAATAAGAAGGCCTCATGCCTTTATCAACTTGCTATATTAGTTTTTGAATTTGTATTGCCATTATAGCTTATAAATACAGATACCAGACACCAAGGCCCACCACCAGCCTGAGGCCCCCAACGGCCTCTAAGTTGCTCTATGCCTAAGGTCGGGCCTCTGCACATTGAGTTCATCACATAAATCATATGTCAAATTACATTTCTTATTTTTGTAAGTTTCAAAGTTAGAGTATATGTATATGGAATTTAATTTCTTAATTAGTTTTTTTTTTTACATTTTTGATAAACATTTGTTGATAAATCCATTTAATTAAACTGCAATCCTATGGACATCGGACTTTGTGTTGGGGCATCAGTTCAATGTTCGATCGATTGCTACTCGAGAAAATAAGTATTCGGTCGGTGTTTCTCCATCGCTCGACTAGGTTTTAGTTAGTGGACAACTGCCAATCAAACACTTGTTTGATCAGCGGTTAACCATCGACTGAGCACCGTGTTGATAACATTTGGCTCGTAGCTCAATGCCCTTAGCAACACCTAATTAATCTTGAAGCATACAACATATAGAATATTTTTAGAGCATTCAGGCTTCAAACAAAAAATTATAACATCAATCGCTGATTATTTTTAAATTACTAAGAAATACTCTAATATGAATATCTATAAGTTTTCAAATATTAGCAATATTTATTCAATATATGTTTTAGGGGTGGGCATAAAGCGTAACACAATACAGAAACCGTCTAGACCGGGCCATCAACATGGCGCGGAAAACCAAACTGAATCTTCTCTCTAAAGAAAATACACCAGATCAAACCAATCCACAATGATACGATTCAGTTGTGATTTGAACTATTGACCCAACCGCATTAAACTAAACCGAATACTACACTAATATTTTTTATTTTAATGATTTTTATTCTATTTTCAGCATATGTTATATTAATAATAATCATTATCACAAAGGAAAAAATTATAGCTTCAGTATAATAGTTTTCATATCATTTTTTGGATAATACTAATTATAATCTTATTTGAGTTATCTTATTTAATGTTTATGTTGGAATTTCTATACATATACTTTATGATTGACCAATCATGAAATTCCATATTTGAATAGGTGACCTATATTGATTTAATTGAGAAGAAATTAAAGAAAGTAAAACGAGTTAGCGGAAGCCATACCTGAATCCATAGATGTTTACAGAGAGAAGATTAACCTAATTAAGACATGGATTTGATTATCAAATCTGACAAAAGCTTTAGATCTGAATCGATAATTGTTGCTTTCATCTACTAAATCCATGAGCGTTAGTTAAAGAGGATCAACTTGGTTTTGCATCTTCCAAATTGGCACAAGTTCGGATGTAAATGTATTTCTCAAGAGAAAATAAAGAGAATAGGAAACTGATCACAAGGACAATTAGCCTGGGTTTTTTAACCATAAGGATAACCCATTAAAATATTAATCCCAAGGACAAACCTGTTAATAATTTAAACAGAAGGACATTACACTATTTTTTTGTTTTACCCTAAATCGCAAATCCTGTTTCTTCTTCATCATTTCTATCTCGCGCACGACCTCGTTCAATTTTTCTCCAACGCGAATTTTTTCTTGCATGTTTTAATATTCAAAAATCTGTATTGCTTGCAAATTTCATATTGCAAAATCTATCTCGCGCATATTGAGGAACTCGCGCATTTCAGATTGCATTTCAGATCTCGTCATTAAATTTTGCGATTGATTTTGCAATCTAAAATGCAAACGATTTAATTTTTGTTTATTGTTATCTGTTTGCATCGATTTAATTTTTGTTTACTGTTATAATCATTTTAATTTAGTGTTATAATAATTTTAATGTTCGGCTATACAGCAGTTTTTAGGTATCAGTTTTATATATTTTTTGGTATCAGTTTTATAGTTTTGAATGTGTTAAAAAGGCAGCAGTTTTTAGGTAGCAGTTTTATATTTTTTTAGGTACTAGTTTTACAATTTTAAATGTGTTAAAAAGGCAACAGTTTTTAGATAGCATTTTTATAATTTTTTAGGTATCAGTTTTACAGTTTTAAATGTGTTATGCTTTAGTTTTTTTATTTTAGCATTGTTGCAGTTTTTCGGTATGATTTTTATTTAATTAGTTATCATTTTAATTCCAGTGGGTATCAAATACAGTGTTATGCTGCTATCAGTAGTTTTGTTTTATTTGTTTTGCTAGTTGAATTTACATAATTATGTTGGTATCAGTTTTTATTGTGTGTGAAATACTTGCAGATACTACATATTAATGGATTTACTTGAATTCAAGACTAGATCGTGCAGGAAAACAATGTTTTTTATGTCAGTTTAATGTGTAAACAGTTCTATATTTTTTTTTGCATATCAGTTTTGACTGAATTGATGTATACAATTTTAATGTTGCTCATATATATGTTGATGGATAAAATATTCATAATATTGCTGTTTTGCATGACAAATTATTGAAGTGATACCAATTTTATTGCAGTAGTGATACTGTTACATTCATGCATGACTGAATTTTCAAAAAAAGATACCCAAATATTGTAAAACTGATACACATAAACTGTAGACAACAAAAAATAGAATATTGATACATACCAAGGCATAAAACTGATACTAAACACTGTGAAGAAATAAAATAATTGAAACTGATACCTAGAATGATTAAAAATCGATACCCAGTTCCAGCTACAATAAAATTAACAACAAAACTGATACCCAACACCTGAAACCAAAAAATAATGTAGAATACTGATACCTAAGGAGAGTAAAACTGATACCCACTGAATGTTCGAAGAGCATCATAACAAAACAAAATTAAGAAACTGATATAAACTGCTGCCTGTGATCTTAAAAACAATCGATCCTATTATATCAGTTATGTATCATTGTAGGTATCATATGATACAAGTGAGCAGATCATAGCAACATTATATACAACTGTTGAACTAATATCGGTGGGTACTATTGAGAATAAATCTCATTTTTGTGAGAATTGAATTGAACTGATTGCTATTATTTTTTTAATCAGTGTGTATTATGGAGAATAATTATTATTTTTGTGATAATTGAATTGAGTTGATTTGTATTTTTTTTAATTAGTGGTTATCAGTTCAATTTAATGTTGGCAATGAAAAAAACTCATTTACCAAAGAAAACAACTCAAAACTGCAATTCCTTGACACAATTCTGATACACAAAGTCACAAAACTAATACCTAAAAAAAATATAAAAATGATACCTAAAAACTGGTATAATATTTTAAAGGAAAACTAATGCAAAAAATGTTTACATCACAGTTTGATTAATTAAAATGAAATAAGTTCGACTGACTTACAAAGCTAACACAACAGTGCAACTACAAAGTTACCACAGCGACAAAATCACATGAAAAAAAATAGAACACAGTTAATACTGTTGAACTGAAACCTAAAAAAAAATATAACTGCTACCTAAAAACTGATGCAATGTTCTAAAGAAAAACTAATGTAAAAAATGTTTACACCACAGTTTGATTGATTAAAATGAAATAAGTTCGACTGAGTTACAAAGTTGATGCAACAATACAACTACAAAATTAAGACTACAACAAAATCACATGAAAAAAACACATAACACGGTTAAAACAGGAAAACCGATACCTTAAAAAATAGCAAACTGATACCTAAAAACTTTTATAATGTTAATAAAAAAACATTTTTGTGTCGATTTTTTCTGTTTCGTATGATTTTTGGGTTTTGTTCGGTTGTCTGAAATGATGAGGAAATTGAATCGGTTGCTACTCAAGATGATTTCATGTTTTTGTTACTTTTGATTTTTGAATCGATTGTCTGAAATTGAGCGAGATTGATAAATTGTTGTTTCGCATGATAATTGAGGAGCTCAAAATTTTTGAAGATGATGATGAAATCGTTAGAGAGATAGCCGACGCGATGGAAGATTTTATACATATTGTCCTACTGGATAAAAAATGAAGCAAAGCTGTCCTTATGGTTAAATTTTTAATGCTAATTGTCCTTGTAAATTAATTACCCTAAAGAGAATACACTGAACACTTGTGTAATTTGGGGACCATAACCCCTAATTTATAATAGTGTAATATTTTCAGTTCAACTCTTCAACAAACTGAAAAATATCCCGGTCTCTACGCATTCCTTCCATAAAAGCTGAATATTTGTGCCAATAAATATTATTACTCTATTTGACCACTTTAATTGGCATTCACACCTAAATAGCATTACACATTATATCTATTATATTATATGAAAGCAGAATCTTACTCCAAAGACTGTTCGGTTCCAATCCACCCCAAAAATCAATATTCGTGACACCTGTCCTTAAGAACAAATTAACGATCGTGAATCCATTATCAAAGATTCAGCAACCCTAACCAAAAAAATTCAAGGTCGTCGTTCTTATTCTATTAACCCTAGCCTCAATTTCTTTTCCCAAATTCGATGTATGTCTTCCTCGATCCAAAACTTACTCAGTGGTTTTATCGATTATGCCAGCACTCTTTGCTTATCGTGGTCTACAACACCCTCTTCGCCATTTATTTGATTCATCCATTTTTTTCAGCTCTCTTTGATTATCGTTGATTGCGAATGGTCTACAGCACACTCTTTGTAATAATCAGGAAAATACGGGCCAATTTAAAAAATTTAAATTGGACATTTCAAAGGAATTTGAAACAATTGAAATAGAATATTTCAATAAAATAGTGAATTAGAAATAGTGAGTCAGTTTGAAAATTTGAATTCAAACTTTGACTGACTGTGCAGGGTGGAGAATATAACGGATTTTAGCGAAACTAAAAATATTTAAATCTGTTAGTCAATACCTTTCTAAAGAATCTGAAAAATCGAAGTTTCATAACGGGAATCAAAAGTTATGGCCGAATGAATTTTCAGAAAGGTCGCTATAAAGAATATATAACCCTGGAGAATTGATATTTGCAAACGACCTCGGAATTCGACGAAACCACTTTGTTGGGTCCGGGATGTCAAACTATTGCTAGGTTTCAAATTTCATAATTTTTGAAGCTAGTATGTGAGCGTGGCAAAAGAAAATGTGTTTGGTCAATTTTTGTTAAATTGGATCGACCAGAAAATGGCCATTTTTCAAACGATCTCAGAATTCGACGAAACTAGTTTTGTTGGAACCGTAGCGTCAAAACATAGCTAGATTTATTTTTCTGGAATTTTTCGAATCAGTTTGTGGCCCTGGCAAATTGAAATGTACGTTCAAAGTTAAAAATTAAATGTTTTATACTTTAATTTGAAAAATAACTGACTGTAACAGTCGAAATGGCCAACGAAACATATCCCATTGTGTCCGGGATGGGGGTATTTAGCTAGGGGCGACAGTCGTTGGGTTTGAATTGGTGTCCGCATGGAGAAACACTATTTAAAAATTTATTGAAATTATGGGCCAATCAGAAATTTCCATTCATTATTTTAGAAAAATAAAAAAGGTCAGAAACCCTCGTTTCTCTCTCCCGATCGACGACTCAAATCGTCCGCCGCTTCTACCCTAAATCGCCGCTGCCACAGGCGATTTCCGCCTGCGCCACCCCCTACCTCGACGCGCCTCCTCCTCCTCTTCAAATCCGACCCTACCCCGACCCCTATCGCCTCCTCCTTCGCTAGAACCATCGACCCAAAGTTGAATGCTTCCCACCACCGCCCTGATCGCCACCGACCACCGAGCCACCCCAAACTGCCACCGACAGGACCGCCTCTCCCTCCTCTTTCACGTCAGCACCCCCGATCGTCCCCACGTGCCACGGATTTCGCGAAAACCGCAAACCTAGTTTTGAACCATCGTGAAAGGTGAGTCCTTTTTGATGTCTGCACTTTGAAAAATCATATCTTTTTGGTGTGTTGACGAAATTCGATGAAACAGGAAACATCGGGATCGCAAGGAAGCTCTCTACCACATAGAAAAGCCGCGGATTTTTCTGAGTCATCTACGATTTTTAGCACTCCGCAAACCAATGTGAGAAATCTAAATTAAATGAATTTGAATGGAAAATGTCGTGTATAAATTATATAAGCGAAATATAAATTACACACGTGTTGTATACCTCATGTACATGCGATGTGTAAGCAATATAAGCGAAGTATGAATTATACATGCATAAAATAATTGATATATGTGTTGAAATGCAAGTGAAATATAGCAATAATATATATATATATATATATATATATATATACACACATATATACTCCCCTCGTCCACGAACCATGGACGATATTTATTGTTGTGAATTGGTGTGAAATATTGGATGAAAAATGCGAATGGTTGAATAATTGTTTGTGGTTGATATTGTTTGGTTGTGGTTAAAAAATACCCATTGGTGATTGAAATGAATTGGAAATATTTGTGGAAATAAAAATAAAACATGCCGCCTGCGTGCGTATTAGATGCATGAATCCCCATTGTCAAAAACCGCGAGGTTTTAAGGTAGAGCGAGGAGCCGTACTAGGGACGGTGCCGGTTTTAACTATCCTGCCGTTATGCTGCCGAAATTTTGAATAATCTTTATGTGTTAGAATTATTTTCATATGTTGAAATTATCTTCATGCGTTGAAATTAAAGTCATATGTTGAAACTATATCCATGTGTAGAAATGTTCATGTGTTGAAAAGTGATGTGTGAAAACTAAATTCATTTGTGAATGAATGAAGTGTTTAAACAATAAAAATCACATTTTTATAATATATATGAAGTATGAAAAATATTCGCCATATATATAAATAGTTTCAACAATAAAAATTCTATCTTTCTTATATGAACAACATAAATAAAATATCCATGTGTGGAAATGCTCAAGTATTGAGAAGTGTGTGTAGTAGAAAAGTTCATGTGTTGAATAAAAAGATCGAACATTAAAAATTACATTTTTATTGAAACTATGAAGTGTTGAAAACATCCATTTTTCGAATAAATATTTTAAATGATAAAAATATCATTTTTATCATATATGTGATATGCTAAAGATATGCGGACGTTGAAATAAATATTTGTGAAAGAAATATTATTTTTAACATGCATGGGAACTAAATAAAATAGTCTTGTGTTGAAATGTATTTTAGTTCACCAAAATTATCATCTTTGAAATGTGAAGTGTTAAAAATAGCCACTTGTCCAAATAAATGTGCATGAGTTGAAATATACATTAATTAGCTAATGATATGATTTTAGCCTATGCATGCAATATTAGAATGAATGGTGTTTTTAAACCAAAGTAAATCAAATATGAAGTTGAATGGAAAATGATAAGTGATAAAAATTGTATATATGTACATGCATATTTATTGAACAGGTTATAGCAAAGGGGCTAGAGAAGAGGAATAAAATTTTGTGCTCGACAAATAGGTACACATTTACTGTTTTGTTTGGGTGATGATTTTATGAGCCTATTGGCTAGCCGCTTGGCTTTTTCTTTTTCTTTTTGACATAAGACGCCCGTGTGGCTATTTGGGGATTTTCCCAGCCCCTCCCGTACAAAGGAGGTTATGGCGAAATTTTCCAAAATTTAAAGGCGTTAGTGAAATAATTGAAGTGAAAACGATATAGGAATTTTTGAAATGAACTATATTTATATAAATATATAAATATAAATAAAATTAAAATGAAACGTGGTCGTGCAGTTCGTGTTTTGAAACCGTGATTTCAAACGACTAGTGCGGGAAATCCGACAATTGGATTTTCCCGAAACCGCAACCGTTGGGTTCGCCTTGGAAATATCTTTCCAACGGCACCAACTTTGTGAAGATCCGACGGTTGGATTGTCTGGAATGTTTAATTCAATTCTGAAGAAAAACAGCGCCAGAAACGATTATATATATATATATAATTAAATAAAATCGAATAACGATGCTGCAGTTCGTAAATTGAAATCGTAACTTCAAATGACGAGTGTGGAAGACCCGACCGTCGGATTTTCCCAAAACTGAAACCGTTGGATTCGTTTTGAAATGACCTTCCTAATGATACCAAATTTGTGAAGATCCAACGGTTAAATTTTCATATATGTGTAAAACAAAATTAGTGAAAAACAGCGCCAGTGCATCGGCACGACCTGAAATGTCGTTTAATTAAATATGGCCGTTTTAAATTAAATAAAAATGCCGATATATCGTTGTAAAATACTATAGACGATATAGAGTGGAAATAAACCAATTTCGTTGTGTTTGCTTGATATGTGATGGTTGAATGTATTTACCATGAGAATTACAACTAAAGAACTGAAATGTGAATGTTGAATAGTCCAACCATGTGATTAATTGATTTGAAAATCTAAATATACGTGGGTTATTTGAAAAGGCCGAGTTCATCTCATTTCAAATAATCGATCGACGTTGAGAAGTCGAAGAGTGGAAGACGGTTGAAGACCGACGATCTTCACATTGGATGGATGGGCGCTACTGATGCTCGTGATTGGAGTAGCTACCATGAAGGAACTGAAGTAGTAGCCGTCCAAACATACTGTTGATTGTATAGATATGCGAGGAATTGGTGCCTCCGGTTTCGTTCAGACCCAGAACGGACTTGTAAATGGACTATGTGTCTGACATTGGATTTTGTTCTGTACTGATTGATCTCTGTTAAATATATATCTGTTTGGCGGCGGAGAATTTATTCTCTTGCTTAACGCCCTTCTCTGAGACGTACGAGCTCAGAGGTTATGTATTGATAGAAATCAGTCGCATGGAGTGGATTGCCTGTGTGGCACGCCTAAGTGGCATATGATCAAGGCTTCTGTTGCAAAGCAAAGTCTTGTGGTGGATGATCAAAGCATGGTCTGTGTGACGTAGCTTTGTGTATAACGTGATTTCGCGAGCCTCACACCCCGGTACGAGTTAAAAACGGGAGACGGACCGCTGGGAGAGCACGACGTTTCTTTCTAGCTATGGTGGTGTCAATGACCTACCATCCCTGACATTATATATACTTTTCACCTGTTTGGTAGTTGGAATGCGAGACGCCTCTATTATAGGTCTGTAAGGACCGGGAAACGTGTGTTCAGGAATAACTAATCCTCAAAAGTAAGAGAGGACCGGTCCAGCCGATTCCAAGGATCATAGTGGGGTCCTGGGACATTTGCTAGAGTGTCTCGAACGGAGAGGAGCTTGCCCCTTGCCTCGACTCATGAAGGAACCCAATTTCCAATACGAAATATGCGAATGTGATTGTATTACTAGTATGGCGACATGATATATGGTACCCATGCCGTCTAGGATTGATATTTATGATTGAATTTGCTTTTGAAACATATATGCACTAGTAATAATATCAAACACTTTGTTTTATACGTATGAAGCATTTTTGGCCATTATAAGGTAAAACTCTATCCTCCGGCTTGCGTTGCATTGTGTGATGGGACCTGAGTCTTATAATGGCTTCATTTTATAAAAAGCATTGCGTTGATTTAATCGTTTACTTTATTTCATGCACTAGCACTCATTGGAGTAAACCCGTTCCGCGAAAGTGGCGTGGTCCTTTGTTTTTCCTTATTGTTGTTGTTAATAAGTTAAGTAGATTTCTCATACCAGTCCCATGACTGACTCGTAGTTTGTTTCACCTTGCAAACTCGGGTGCCCTCATTTTCACATGGGCAGCCTAGTTTCAGGTTTCTGACGCACTTTTGGCTCATGGCGAGGCTTGACTACACCGCGTTGACTTGGATTTTCTCCTCCATTATTGTATCTATATTATGATTCCGCCATTGGCGATGTAGACTGATATTTATTTTGTGTACTCTTTATGTATGATTCCGCCTCAGACGATGGTGACTGACTATGTATCATTATGCACTAAGTTGTATCCTGTACTGTGCTTCTCTGATGTGATGATATCTATATGATTCCGCTGTCATATGTGTGTAAATTATTCTATTTTTTGTTTATGTTATTATCTGTGATCCGCTAATGATGATTAATGTGTTATATTCCAATGATTATCCTTAACACCGTGTCACGGGGTTTTGGGATCGTCACAGCTGGTATTAGAGCTTTGGTTAACCTTAGTTCTGGAGTCTAACACATTAAACACTTCGTCAAAATAGAATCAGTAGTATTCTAAGGCGAGTCGCTCATTAGAGATAGGACTAGTAGAGTCCTAGAATGAGCCGAGCAGAGTAGCAAAAACAATTGATCAGTCCATCTTTATCTTTCCGTAAATTTTCTGCTTAACTATGCAATAAACTATCATTTCTGTTAGCTGACTCTTTCCTTGCTTATACAGAATTTGGCAAATGGCTACCAGAGCAGCCGCCGCTAAAGGAGGCCGTGCCGACCGTGGCAGAGGACGGGGAGAAGCCCCAGTTCAAGAAGGACCTTTGATACAACCTCCAGCCGCTCAATACTTCGAGCTAGACCGTGTAGCTAAGAGATACAAAAACTTAGGAGGCAAGACCTTCTCAGGAACTGGCACAGTAATAGAGGCCCTTGCATGGCTCAAAACATGCGAGAAAATTCTTAAAGGCCTAAGGCTTGGAGACCAAGACAAAGCAATTATGGGCGCCTAGCTTATGCAGGAACAAGCTGAACTATGGTGGCAATCTCTCACCGCCGGGAATAGAGAAGCTGGAAGAACATGGGATGGATTCAAAGAACTCTTCAAGGAGAAATATGTCCCAGAACAAGCACTAGAACGAATGCACGATGACTTCGCCAACCTCCAGCAGGGGGATCTTTCAGTACAGGATTATCTGAATAAATTTACACGGTTGTCGCCCTATGCTCTGGAGCTCGTCGCCACTGCAAAGTCCAAAAATAAGAGGTTTATCCTTGGGCTAAGGCGATAGTATCATGATAGAGCCATGGCCCATGTCAAGCTAGAATTTAACGAACTGGTGGAAATGACATGCAACTACGAAGACCTTGACCATAGGCATCTAGAGCAGGATCGCGCTAGAAGCCAAGCCGGGAACAAACGCAAGCCTGCTGCGAATCAAGCTGAGTCAAGCCAAGCAGCATCTTCCAAACCTCAGACTGGAAAGCCGCCAAGAAGAAGTTGCTTTAACTGTGGCAAAGTGGGGCACTACTCTAATGTGTGCACAGCCCCGAAGAGGCAGAAGACAAATTCACAAGGTTCAAGCCAGGGTTCTCAGAACCCTCGCTCCTGCTTTAATTGCCGCAAGACCGATCATCTAGTCAAAGACTATCCTTCGCTGAAGAAATTCACAGTAGCTCACGTGTATGACGGGTCGAGCCCACCAGCTGCTTCCGATGGAGCAGGTAAACCCGATGTTTTGGGAGGTACCCTTACAATTAAAAATATTCATGTTTCTGTATTGTTTGACACGGGTGCGTCGCGTAGTTTTATTTCTGGTAACACAATGCACAAATTAATGTTAAAGCAGAGAAAGCTTAAAGAATTGGTGGAAGTTCATAACCCGATAGGGGGTCCTATTACCCTCAGTTCGTGTTGTAAGGTGCCTACTTCTTTCTCTCGATACCAGTTTCCTTTCAATTTAATCGTTATGGATTTTCCCGAATTCGATATCATTCTCGGGCTGGATTGGTTAACGAAATACGAAGCCGAAGTGAATTGTGCGGAAAGAATCGTTAAAATTCGAACGAATCTTGGATATATTACGGTACCCTGTCATGGTACGAATCCGAATAGAGAAGAATTTTGGTCGGCATTAGAACTTATCCCCACTTCCTTGGAAAAGATTCCTATTGTTAGAAACTATGCGGATGTGTTTGAAGAAGTTGAAAACTTACCTCCGCAAAGGGAAATAGAATTCTGGATCGATCTAATTCCCAATGCCAGACCAGCGGTACATCCAATTCGCAGAATGACTCCGAAGGAAAATGAAGAATTAGGCGACCAAACTCGTCAACTGTTGTGGAAGGGTCTAATCAGACCTAGATTTTCTAATTGGGGTGCAGTTGTTGTGTTTGTCCCAAAGTCAGACGGTACTCTTCGATTATGCGTTGATTACCGAGACCTCAACAAACAGACGCTCAAAAACAAGTGTCCATTACCCCGCATCGATGATTTGCTAGACCAATTGAATGGGGCGAAAGTAATTTCCCGAATGGACCTAGCTACTGGTTTTCATCAATTGAGAATAGCAGAAGAATGTGTTCCTTTGACAGCTTTCAGAGGTCCAGACATATTTTATGAATGGTTAGTAATGCCGTTTGGCCTGTGCAACGCTCCAGCATACTTTGTCGATCTAATGAATAGAGTGTTCAGGGGAGTTCTGAATAAATTTGTCCTCGTATTCATTGATGATATTTTAATCTACTCCAAATCAAAACCCGAGCATGAAAAACACTTAGAACAAGTATTGGAGATTCTAAGGAAGAACGTCTTCAAAGCCAAATTCTCTAAATGTGTCTTCTGGCAAGAAGAAGTGAAGTTTCTTGGCCATGTCGTGTCAGAGAAAGGAATTTCTGTTGACCCAAGCAAAATAACAGCGATTCAAGACTGGAAACAACCCACTACTCCCACAGAAGTTAGAAGTTTTATGGGGTCGGCTAGTTATTATCGAAAATTCGTTAAGGATTTTTCGAAGATATCCGGTCCGTTAACGAAGCTCACGAAGAAACATGAGAAGTTTAAGTGGACTTCCAACTGTGAAGAAGCTTTCCAGGAATTGAAATCGAAACTGACCACCGCTCCAGTGTTAACCATTATTGATGGCAATCAGGATTTAACAGTTTGGACAGATGCTTCTATTAGAGGTCTTGGTGCAGTGTTAATGCAAAGAGGCCAAGTAGTCGCTTATGCAAGCCGCCAACTTAAACCGCATGAGAAGAATTATGTGACTCATGATCTTGAGTTGCTAGCCATCGTTTTTGCTTTGAAAATCTGGAGGCATTATTTATTGGGTGAGAAATTTATACTGTATACAGATCATCAATCATTGAAGTATTTATACACCCAGAAAGATCTGAATTTGAGACAGCAGCATTGGCTAGAATTTCTTACGGCGTATGATCTTGATATCCTGTATACGCCGGGGAAGGCTAATGTTGTAGCGGATGCGCTTAGTAGAAAAACCGCAATCATTGCCAATCTTATAATTACCCCTAGCTTGATCGATAAGATATGTGCTCTCCAGAGGAATGATTATTTCATTCAAAGGATCAAAGGGAGAATCCAGAGGCGAGAGCCCTCAAGTTTTCAGGTAGATAAAGAAGAAGTTCTGAGACTGAATGGGATAATATGTGTTCCCAACATCCCTGAGCTCAAAAGAGAAGTGTTAGACGAATGCCATAAATCCAAATTTTTCATCCATCCTGGTGTGAGTAAAATGTACAACGATATCAAACACACTTTCTGGTGGAGGGCAATGAAAAGGGATATTTCTTTGTATGTTAGCAGATGCCCTACTTGTCAATTGGTCAAGAGCGACCAGCAGAAGCTAGCTGGACTGTTGCAACCGTTAGAAGTCCCAG
Source organism: Allium sativum (assembly GCA_030737875.1). NCBI lineage: Eukaryota > Viridiplantae > Streptophyta > Magnoliopsida > Asparagales > Amaryllidaceae > Allium > Allium sativum. The sequence goes on from CM060920.1 coordinate 649,208,206, forward strand.
GTTGGAAATGGGAATAGATTTCCATGGATTTCATAGATGGTTTGCCGCGAACCAGGAAAGGTAATGACAACATTTGGGTAATCGTAGATCGCTTCACGAAGACTGCCCATTTTATACCTGTCAGATCCAATAGAACCGCTCAAAGTCTATCACAGATATATTTCAAAGAAATTGTTAAGCTGCATGGAATTCCCATCAGCATAGTCAGTGATAGAGACCCAATATTTGCTAGCAAATTCTGGGAGGCTTTCCAGACAGAATTGGGAACAAAACTGAATATGAGCACCGCTTATCACCCTCAAACAGATGGCCAAACTGAGCGGGTGAATAGAATTCTAGAAGATTTATTACGGGCTTGTATAATTGATTTTGGTGGGTCATGGGAAGATCACTTGCATTTGGCAGAATTCTCATATAACAATAGCTATCAAGCAAGTTTGAGGATGTCGCCATTTGAAGCATTATATGGCAGACCCTGCAGATCTCCAGCATGTTGGGTAGAACCTGGCAATAGACTTGTGTTAGGACCCGATATGATTAGAGAAGCATCTGATAAAGTCGACTTCATCAAAAAGCGATTGAGAACTGCACAAAGCCGACAGAAAAGTTATGTAGATTCTAGAAGAAGAGATTTGACATTTGTTGTTGGTGACCATGTTTATTTGAAGGTTTCTCCGATGAGAGGAGGAATCAGATTTGGCAAAACTGGGAAGTTGGCACCAAGATTTATTGGTCCCTTTCCTATACTTGAACGAATTGGAACTCTTGCTTATAGGGTTCAATTACCAGATTGGTTGCCTGGAGTGCACGATGTGTTTCACATATCTCAACTTAGAAGACATGTGCATGATCCGGATCTTGTTGTAGAAGAAGCAGCGCAACAGGATATAGACATAACTCCAGAATTAGCACTCAGAAGAGAGCCATCAAAGATTGTTGGCAAAGAAACTAGAGAACTAAGAAGCAAAAAGGTTCATTTAGTTAAAGTGCAGTGGAGCAGTGATCCTAGAGACTGTACTTGGGAGACTGAGGAAAGCATTAAGCAAGCTTACCCCAAATGCAGAGTGGATATCTCTGATTAACTCCGTGCAAGGTACCTTTACAATACTTTGCATTTACATTTTGTTTCCTACTTTACTGTTGTTTCCTTTTCGAGGACGAAAAGTTTTAAGTGGGGGAGATTGTAATAACCCGGAAAATACGGGCCAATTTAAAATTTTTAAATTGGACATTTCAACGGAATTTGAAACAATTGAAATAGAATATTTCAATAAAATAGTGAATTAGAAATAGTGAGTCAGTTTGAAAATTTGAATTCAAACTTTGACTGACTGTGCAGGGTGGAGAATATAACGGATTTTAGCGAAACTAAAAATATTTAAATCTGTTAGTCAATACCTTTCTAACGAATCTGAAAAATCGAAGTTTCATAACGGGAATCAAAAGTTATGGCTGAATGAATTTTCAGAAAGGTCGCTACATAGAATATATAGCCCTGGAGAATTGATATTTTGCAAACGACCTCGGAATTCGCCGAAACCACTTTTGTTGGGTCCGGGATATCAAACTATTGCTAGGTTTCAAATTTCATAATTTTTGAAGCTAGTATGTGAGCGTGGCAAAAGAAAATGTGTTTGGTCAATTTCTGTTAAATTGGATCGACCAGAAAATGGCCATTTTTCAAACGATCTCAGAATTCGACGAAACTAGTTTTGTTGGGACCATAGCGTCAAAACATAGCTAGATTTATTTTTCTGGAATTTTTCGAATCAGTTTGTGGCCCTGGAAAATTGAAATGTACGTTCAAAGTTAAAAATTAAATGTTTTATACTTTAACTTGAAAAATAACTGACTGTAATAGTCGAATTGGCCAACGAAACATATCCCATTGTGTACGGGATGGGGGTATTTAGCTAGGGGCGACAGTCGTTGGGTTTGAATTGGTGTCCGCGTGGAGAAACACTATTTAAAAATTTATTGAAATTATGGGCCAATCAGAAATTTCCATTCATTATTTTAAAAAAATAAAAAAGGTAAGAAACCCTCGTTTCTCTCTCCCGATCGATGACTCAAATCGTCTGCCGCTTCTACCCTAAATCGCCGCCGCCACAGGCGATTTCTGCCTGCGCCACCCCCCTACCTCGACGCGCCTCCTCCTCTTCAAATCCGACCCTACCCCGACCCCTATCGCCTCCTCCTTCGCTAGAACCATCGACCCAAAGTCAAACGCTTCCCACCGCCGCCCTGATCGCCACCGACCACCGAGACACCCCAAACTGCCACCGATAGGACCGCCTCTCCCTCCTCTTCCACGTCAGCACCCCCGATCGTCCCCACGTGCCACGGATTTCACGAAAACCGCAAACCTAGTTTCGAACCATCGTGAAAGATGAGTCCTTTTTGATGTCTGCACTTTGAAAAATCATATCTTTTTGGTGTGTTGACGAAATTCGATGAAACAGGAAACATCGGGACCGCAAGGAAGCTCTCTACCACATAGAAGAAGCCGCGGATTTTTCTGAGTCATCTACGATTTTTAGCACTCCGCAAACCAATGTGAGAAATCTAAATTAAATGAATTTGAATGGAAAATGTCGTGTATAAATTATATAAGCGAAATATAAATTACACACGTGTTGTATACCTCATGTACATGCGATGTGTAAGCAATATAAGCGAAGTATGAATTATACATGCATAAAATAATTGATATATGTGTTGAAATGCAAGTGAAATATAGCAATAATATATATATATATATATATACATATATACTCCCCTCGTCCACAAACCACGGACGATATTTATTGTTGTGAATTGGTGTGAAATATTGGATGAAAAATGCGAATGGTTGAATAATTGTTTGTAGTTGATATTGTTTGGTTGTGGTTGAAAAATACCCATTGGTGATTGAAATGAATTGGAAATATTTGTGGAAATAAAAATAAAACATGCCGCCTGCGTGCGAATTAGATGCATGAATCCCCATTGTCAAAAACCGCGAGGTTTTAAGGTAGAGCGAGGAGCCGTACTAGGGACGGTGCCGGTTTTAACTACCCTGCCGTTATGCTGCCGAAATTTTGAATAATTTTTATGTGTTAGAATTATTTTCATTTGTTGAAATTATCTTCATGCGTTGAAATTAAAGTCATATGTTGAAACTATATCCATGTGTGGAAATGTTCATGTGTTGAAAAGTGATGTGTGAAAATTAAATTCATTTGTGAATGAATGAAGTGTTTAAACAATAAAAATCACATTTTTATAATATATATGAACTATGAAAAATATTCGCCTTATATATAAATAGTTTCAACAATAAAAATTCTATCTTTCTTATATGAACAACATAAATAAAATATCCATGTGTGGAAATGCTCATGTGTTGAGAAGTGTGTGTAGTAGAAAAGTTCATGTGTTGAATAAAAAGATCGAACAATAAAAATTACATTTTTATTGAAACTATGAAGTGTTGAAAACATCCATTTGTCGAATAAATATTTTAAATGATAAAAATATCATTTTTATCATATATGTGATATGCTAAAGATATGCGGACGTTGAAATAAATATTTGTGAAAGAAATATTATTTTTAACATGCATGGGAACTAAATAAAATAGTCATGTGTTGAAATGTATTTTAGTTCGCCAAAATTATCATCTTTGAAATGTGAAGTGTTAAAAATAGCCACTTGTTCAAATAAATGTGCATGAGTTGAAATATACATTAATTAGCTAATGATATGATTTTAGCCTATGCATGCAACATTAGAATGAATGGTGTTTTTAAACCAAAGTAAATCAAATATGAAGTTGAATGGAAAATGATAAGTGATAAAAATTATATATATGTACATGCATATTTATTGAACAGGTTATAGCAAAGGGGCTAGAGAAGAGGAATAAAATTTTGTGCCTGACAAATAGGTACACATTTACTGTTTTGTTTGGGTGATGATTTTATGAGCCTGTTGGCTAGCCGCTTGGCTTTTTCTTTTTCTTTTTGACATAAGATGCCCGTGTGGCTATTTGGGAATTTTCCCAACCCTTCTCGTACAAAGGAGGTTATGGCGAAATTTTCCAAAATTTAAAGGCGTTAGTGAAATAATTGAAGTGAAAACGATATAGGAATTTTTGAAATGAACTATATTTATATAGATATATAAATATAAATAAAATTAAAACAAAACGTGGCCGTGCAGTTCGTGTTTTGAAACGGTGATTTCAAACGACTAGTGCGGGAAATCCGACCATTGGATTTTCCCGAAACCGCAACCGTTGGGTTTGCCTTGGAAATATCTTTCCAACGGCACCAACTTTGTGAAGATCCGACGGTTGGATTGTCTGGAATGTTTAATTCAAATCTGAAGAAAAACAGCGCCAGAAACGATTATATTTATATATATATAAATATAATTAAATAAAATCGAATAACGACGCTGCAGTTCGTAAATTGAAATCGTAACTTCAAATGACTAGTGTGGAAGACCCGACCGTCGGATTTTCCCAAAACTGAAACCGTTGGATTCGTTTTGAAATGACCTTCCTAATGATACCAAATTTGTGAAGATCCAATGGTTAGATTTTCAGATATGTGTAAAACAAAATTAGTGAAAAACAGCGCCAGTGCATCGGCACGACCTGAAATGTCGTTTAATTAAATATGGCCGTCTTAAATTAAATAAAAATGCTGATATATCGTTATAAAATACTATAGACGATATAGAGTGGAAATAAACCAATTTCATTGTGTTTGCTTGATATGTGATGGTTGAATGTATTTAACATGAGAATTATAACTAAATAACTGAAATGTGAATGTTGAATAGTCCAACCATGTGATTAATTGATTTGAAAATCTAAATATACGTGGGTTATTTGAAAAGGCCAAGTTCATCTCATTTCAAATAATCGATCGACGTTGAGAAGTCGAAGAGTGGAAGACGGTTGAAGACCGACGATCTTCACATTGGATGGATGGGCGCTACTGATGCTCGTGATTGGAGTAGCTACCATGAAGGAACTAAAGTAGTAGCCGTCCAAACATACTGTTGATTGTACGGATATGCGAGGAATTGGTGCCTCCGGTTTCGTTCAGACCCAGAACGGACTTGTAAATGGACTGTGTGTCTGACATTGGATTTTGTTCTGTGCTGATTGATCTCTGTTAAATTTATATCTGTTTGGCGGCGGAGAATTTATTCTCTTGCTTAACGCCCTTCTCTGAGACGTACGAGCTCAGAGGTTATGTATTGATAGAAATCAGTCGCATGGAGTGGATTGCCTGTGTGGCACGCCTAAGTGGCATATGATCAAGGCTTTTGTTGCAAAGCAAAGTCTTGTGGTGGATGATCAAAGCATGGTCTGTGTGACGTAGCTTTGTGTATAACGTGATTTCGCGAGCCTCACACCCCGGTATGAGTTAAAAACGGGAGACGGACCGCTGGGAGAGCACGACGTTTCTTTCTAGCTATGGTGGTGTCAGTGACCTACCAGCCCTGACATTATATATACTTTTCACCTCTGTGGTAGTTGGAATGCGAGACGCCTCGATTATAGGTCTGTAAGGACCGGGAAACGTGTGTTCAGGAATAACTAATCCTCAAAAGTAAGAGAGGACCGGCCCAGCCGATTCCAAGGATCATAGTGGGGTCCTGGGACATTTGCTAGAGTGTCTCGAACGGAGAGGAGCTTGCCCCTTGCCTCGACTCATGAAGGAACCCAATTTCCAATATGAAATATGCGAATGTGATTGTATTACTAGTATGGCGACATGATATATGGTACCCATGCCGTCTAGGATTGATATTTATGATTGAATTTACTTTTGAAACATATATGCACTAGTAATAATATCAAACACTTTGTTTTATACATATGAAGCATTTTTGTCCATTATAATATAAAACTCTATCCTCCGGCTTGCGTTGCATTGTGTGATGGGACCTGAGTCTTATAATGGCTTCATTTTATAAAAAGCATTGCGTTGATTTAATCGTTTACTTTATTTCATGCACTAGCACTCATTGGAGTAAACCCGTTCCGCGAAAGTGGCGTGGTCCTTTGTTTTTCCTTATTGTTGTTGTTAATAAGTTAAGTAGATTTCTCATACCAGTCCCATGACTGACTCGTAGTTTGTTTCACCTTGCAAACTCGGGTGCCCTCATTTTCTCACGGGCAACCTAGTTACAGGTTTCTGACGCACTTTTGGCTCATGGCGAGGCTTGACTACACCGTGCTGACTTGGATTTTCTTCGCCATTATTGTATCTATATTATGATTCTGCCATTGGTGATGTAGACTGATATTTATTTTGTGTACTCTTTATGTATGATTCCGCCTCAGGCGATGGTGACTGACTATGTATCATTATGCACTAAGTTGTATCCTGTACTGTGCTTCTCTGATGTGATGATATCTATATGATTCCGCTATCATATGTGTGTAAATTATTCTATTTTCTGTTTATGCTATTATCTGTGATCCGCTAATGATGATTAATGTGTTATATTCCAATGATTATCCTTAACACCGTGTCATGGGGTTTTGGGATCGTCACACTCTTCGCCATTTATTTGGCCACAAGAGGCATAATTCATTGTACCACTGTACTTGCTGCAACTCCTACTAGGTGATATCAGATACCAAGCACTGACCGCCCTCTCTGCAAAGGGTTTTGGATTCGACTAACAGTCTTTAACGGTCAACCTGATTCGCACTGTCCTCCTCTCATTTGCACGACGAAGCAAATATCTGGTATGATTATTAAACTCTTCCCATGGTTTCGAACATTCATCTGACACAAAATTCGTATATTCAATATGCCTTTTTTTGGTCCAACTGCTTTCATTTCTTGCTGTAGACTGCAGAACTAATATCTTAATAAATTAGTTTGAGTTCTACGGTTTTAACTTTCTATTTTATATTGCTTTGCACATTTATACCTTTCCCCCTACCATAGTGGTTTACATATAATCACATGAAGTAGAATTCAAAACCAATGTTAATAATCAACATCAAGATAAAGGACTGGAGTGATGAGCTGGTCTATACCATAATATTTGAAGTCTTGATTTTACTCCTTTTTGGATCCAACCGTGGACAAGCGGTTTTGATATCATATCTACAGCATATAAATTTATGAATATCATGTAGACTTTAATAAGTCCGAGTTGGTTTATACATAAAATAGTCATTATCCTAATATGGTTTAACTGTTACTGACTATACTATAACAGAGGATGTTTAAATATGATAAATCTTAAATATTATTATGTATAGTATTCATTAGAGTTACATGTTCAAATTTTTGTTAGATGTTAAAGCACAATGCAAATTATTTCACTTATGTAAGTGGATACGATATACTTATTTCATGGTCGTGTAAAGAGATACTTATATCCAATAAGATGATGTCAAAATAAGCGAGTAGAGAGAGAACCATGAGTCTTCAGGTAGACTATAAAACGTTAATGTCAAAATTTATAATCTTCTACACTAAAGTTAACCTCACAATTTTTTTTAAGATGACCTGTTATGCATTTAGCAATGATTTTGATGGTTTGTTGTCTATCCAAAACTATTACAAGTAAAATTTTCAATTCAATTCAAGGCTATGTTTTGAGATTCTCAGGTTCTCATAATATTATAATGATCATGTATGATTACTCATTTTCGATGCTTCTATTACATACTGTTCTAAATTTGCTACTTTACACGTTTAATACACAGGTCGGTTGAACAAGATTGTGGTAGCACATTCTTATGTACTCATTTCAGCCCAAAAAAAATGTTGTTTTATTTTCTTCCATGTTCTCTGTTATTATTGTGGGTAAGTCGATGATTCAAAAAATAAACTTATGTTAAAAAAAAGGAAAAAATATTTATAGTTAATGAAATTAGTAGAGAAAATGTGAATAATAGTATATTGTTGGCTATTACGTAAGTAACCTAATCAAATTGTAGTTTTTATTGTGACATCTTATAGGTAATTTCATATAGTTTTATTTAGCTAAATAGTTAAAATCAGTTGCACATACAGTATGTTAACTTGATCTTTTTGGAATGATATGTTAGTTGTATGCAACGGTTAGACTCAACAAGCATAAAGTTAAAAAGCTTGATGTTTACAATTTTTTTATTGAACTACTGATGTTTTAAATAATTGATGTTTGTTTCGAACTGGTGTAACTGCATGCTTATTTAATACAGGGTTTTTTCGTTGAACCTTATATCATTGTGATACAACTAGCTGGCACTAGAAGCGTAAAGATCTTTTCAGGTAAATTTTAGTCAAATATTTGTCTATTCAATTATTGATCCTTTGAATGTTGTATCCAAGTATTTTTGGTAGTTCTTTCTTTCTAAAAATGGACAAGGATATGTAAAAGAGTAGGAAAGAATGGTCAGTTAACTCTATACAAGTGCAATTAAAACATCACCGTTTAACTTCGTATACATTGATCACATGAAACTTTACATTTCTGCCGTTTCCAGTAGTTATGCACTACTCCCCTTTGCATTATACTTCACTTTAAGTTTGTTTGTGGGGGTGTTACATAAAGAACTTTATTTTTTAATGTCCAAAAAGTTTAATTTGTTCTTAGAAGCTATTTTTTAACCAATAACAAGAAAATTTTAGAAAAATGACAAAAAACGTAATAAGGCTGGTAATCACACAATGCTTTCTCATTTTTAACTTTCAAAAGTGAAGAACCTTCAATACATATATCATTAGATCATTGTTAATAAGACCCATTGCAGTATTGCTTAAGCCTCCAACATGATTTACGTCTGCCTTAACGTTTTTCATGGAGATCTTAGGGTTCCAAAAATGGAATTTTATGGTTTAAATTTCATCTAGCTTTTCAAAATTCGAATAGAGCCTTTTATGCATCGTTACAATAAGTAATACGTGCCCCACAACAAATAGGTTGCTCCTGCTAAATAAGGAGAAGAAACATGAATCATATAATTTAAAAAAAAGCTGTATAAATTTAGTTTTTAATCCTTTACTATGTATTGTGTGGAAATTTTATGTGCTATTTTGAATAATATAGAATATTGAGTGTCATTGTCAGATGATGTTGGTACTCTTAGGATGACGTTATCCTATTTTCACAATCTATATAATTGTGTTTCAATAGGAAAATTTTCCAATACATGAACTGTTGGTTTTGCGTTATACATTAGAATTATTGCACTAGCATTATTATGCGTTGCACTTGCAACAGTCGATTTTCACTTTGGAAGTACACCAACTATATTTTCTATCTGCCATATTTCCAAGATGTTCATTTGCAATGTTTTTATATCGATTTATCATGCACATGAGCATTGCATCCCAAACTTAATATTGCGGTTTTGACAGTTAATAATGAATTATGTGTAAATCCCACTTAAATCTTTGGTAATCGTAGTAGATTCATAAAATATACCTTTTTTTCTTAAAATGATTCTTAAATTATCAATTCTTCTTTTTGGTAATCGTTATATAGATATGATAACTATTGTACAAAACCTTTAAGCATTTGTATTTCCTCCATTTATGGTTTAGGCGAGGCTTACTTCCTACAAGTTCTACACATAAGGTGACGCTTAAGACCTTGCTGAATCATTAAGCTGCCTATCTTAAGTAAACATAGCTATTGGTACATAGTTGTGCTACATGGTAATAGACGCTAAATTACTTGCTTATTAAATTTTTGGAATGAATGGATGCACGTAGGACATCTTTATTAAACTTTCCAATACTTCTTTATAAAAATTTTATGTATGATTTCTTTTTTCAATATAATAGGGCGGAAAAAACATGCACAAATCTACATTGTGCAGGTACATGCCATAATTTAAATTGTTAAGGAAATCCAAAGTAATTTTGAGGTGAAAGTTATCAGCTAAAAAAATACCAAGGATGCCAACATAAACTTTTGGGACATAGTAAACTAAAATATACAATAGTGGACATGTGATACATCCACAAATTTATTATAATGGCAGAGTTGAGATAAACTGTATTATATCTTAAGCTAGATCTTTAGGAATTTTATTCACCGTCTTTTCAACTTTATCTTAAGACTAAAACATTTATTCTAAGTTTATTATTTATTACAAGTTTTAGATTATACAAATCATTAATTATGTTTTAGATTTCTTACTCATATATACCTATTCTGAAATTATTAAAGAAGAAAAAACGATATTGCCTTTGATGATTACCATCTCTAAATTGATACTAACCTTTATAACCATACGTTGTTGTGACAATCAGCATTGGAAGGTACTTTTTACTTTGATTGTAGGTTGATTTTTTTTTAATTCGAAATTTTATGTTCATTATTTCTGTTTTCCCAAAATTTATGTGTTAAAAGAATAGTTGAAATGAATTTTGGATGGAGTCCATGTTCTTCTGGTTTTGTTATTCTCATTCTGTTACGTCATCTATTCTAAGTAAGTGTATTTCATTTATTCTCAATAGGTGTGATTGGAAATGGCAGTGATGAAGGTTAATATCAAACCCCAATTGTTCCTTTTTGATGGATACTTTGTTTTTGACGTTATATATTTCTCTTAGTTATTTGCAACCAATTTTTGTTCGTGTTAAATTACACGAATTTCTTCTTCTTCTTTTGGTTTACTAGAAATGGGGAGGAAAATGTGATTATGATACTGGTGTTTGTGTTCGCTTATTAAAAGTAGCATTTTTGTTTAAGTCAACATGACAATGGACTCTTTAATAATAAACAAACAAACATAAAGCATAATCTGTTTTTTTACAGTACTTAAATATTCATTCTAAGGAGTGGTACTGCACAAGCATCATGACTTAATTCTATCATATAATTGTGGTAGAAATGTAAGAAGCTACAGATCTGGCAGTAAGTCTGCCATAGGTAGCCACGTTTTATGCTCAGGTGCAAAGCATATGCATATGTGTTGGTATGTGTGTACATGGATCCTTTTACTTTAACAAAAATAAAGTTTCTCTGTTGTTTTCAACAACCTAAACATTTTAATTTTCTTAATAATTAATTTGTGCATTTTCTTCACATAAGAACAATGAATCTTTAATCTCAAATAAAATAAAGTAAATTTAGTTGGTCTTTGTTTTTGCCAGGTTGTCTTGCAATATGTTAATTGAATAGGGTTAACAATGCATACGTACTAATCTCTTTCGCTGTTTGTCTATTTAAATCATTCACTTTTTTGGTTAACTAATAACATACCTGTTTCATCTTCCCCTACCCAGCTCATTAATTGTATGAATCTCAACAATTCATTAGCAACCAGCTATGTAAGGAAAATAAATAACAACATAATTCACATAAAAAATGTAAACAAAGCTAAAAACTTCAAACATATTTAAAAATTACATCTACAACAAAAGCATGACACATAGTTTGTTGAATGCATAAACAAGGTTCATTAAGGTTTTAAGATCTTGCATCTTCATTTAATGTTGTATAGTGTGAAAATAGATTATTAGACATATGAACAGATGTGTTGTTTAGAATATGTGTTGTCATTAGTTAGGTTCAAACATATGCAAAGTGAAATTTTATATAAACACCATGTAATTTTGATTTGAATGATTATATAAAATATCGTTTCCTCCTATTTAACTAATAATGTGATAAATACAAGTTTTAAAAGCAATGATTGAATTCTGAATTATGCAAATAGTTTTCTAAATAAGACCACTTTTTTATTTACTAAAATATTATTCTATTTCTTATGTGATTCATGTCAATTTTATGCTTCTTTCGAGTTGGAAAACGATATTTAATTTTACTCGTGCTTCTCTTACATATTTTATTTTACAGCTGAATGTTACTGATTTGCATTTTCATCTTCCATTTGTTTTTTGCTATGTATTCAGTTTCTGATAAGTCTTATATTTTTAGGTTAATTCCTTTTAGATAATACAATTTTGAGTTCGTCCAACTTGATCATCGAGCGAGTCCCAGCATTATTTTGTTCATCGAATTTGATTTGAATTCGAAAGGTTTTGGCTATGTACTAGATTGTTGTCTCATTTGTCGGCTAATCAGAACTTGATTTTTATCAAAGCCTTATCCACTTTACTGGCAAAAGTAATTTTATGATTTAATTAGTCTTGATGTCCTATCATTTTATGATAAGAATTTAGGCTTCTATCTGACAATCGAGTCCAATTTCTTTTGTAAATAACTTATACATTGGATTTGTTATTATCCATTAACATGATAATAACAATAATACTAACCACATGAGTTTTCCAGGTAATGAAAAAGGAATCAATACAATTCACCAAAATGCGCTAACTATATGCAGTTAACATGTTTTAGTCTGTTTCTAACTTCTTCTTTGGTGCTATAAATATATTTTTCTAGATCTGTAATTGAGTGTTTTACAAAAACATTCAGTCGCTGATTTTTATCGTGTACAACATTTTTATGGTAGATGATAGAGAGAAAGTACATTCTTAAGTAATACGCATAGGGAATCTTTTAGCCCATCTAATAAAGATACTTAAAAGAGCTTGAATATTATTAGTATACTCTCATGTAGTCCCACATTTATGAGTTGGTTATATACGCAAGCAAGGAAAAAGGAACTGCAAGTGTATCGTTAGGGGTAGGTTTGTATCCAAACCACTATTTTTGTAATAACCTGGAAATTCTGAGCCAGTTTAAAATTTTTATTTTGGCAATTTTAATGAATTTTGAATATTTAAAATGAATTATTTTAAATAATATCGACGAGAAATTTATTTTGAATATATTTAGAACGTATATATTATATACGCCGTCGTTAGAATATAAATAATTATTTATAATTATAAAAGGAATTGAAAATGGCGCGGTAGTTCGATAATTCGATTCCAAACTTCAATTGAATGTACCGGGTGCAAAACAATCTGGATTTTAGTGAAACCAAAAATAATAGGATCTAATTGGGAATATCTTTCCAACGAATTCGAAAAATTGAAATTTCATAGCGGGAATCAAAAGATATGTCCAGTTGAAAATTCTGAATAGTCGCTATGGAATTCAGGCCCTTAGAAATGAGAATTTTGCAAACGACCTCGGATTTCGACGAAACCACTTTTGTTGGGTCCGTGATGTAAAATTATTGCTAGATTCCAAATTTCATAATTTTTCGAATCAATATGTGAGCGTGGCAAAGGAAAACGCGTTTGACCAGTTTTAGTTGATTTTAATCGACTGGAAAATGGCCATTTTTCCAACGGTCTCAGAATTCGGCGAAACTAGTTTTGTTAGGACCGTATCGTCAATACGAAGCTAGAAAATATTTTTCTGGAATTTTTCGAGTTAGTGTGTGGCCCCGGTAATTTGAAATGTGCGTTTAAATTGAATGTATAAAGAATTATATTTTTATTTAAATCAAAACTGATCGAAACAGCCGAATTAGCTTACGGTACATATCCCATTGTGTTCGGAATGGGGGTAATTAGCTAGGGGCGATAGTCGTTGGGTTTGATTTCGTGTTTGAATGGAAAGTCAACTGTAAAGGGAAATTTAAAATAATAAAATAATATTATATATATATTACACATACCCCCCTTTTTCTCTCCTTATCACCCGGTCAACACTTTTCAAAATAAAATAAATAAATAAATAAAATCGCAGATCCACAAATCGCGCCTGCCCTAGCCGTCGTTCCTCAGCCGCCGCCCCTTCCTATTGCGCCACCACCTCCTCCCAAGACCCAAGCCCCCCTTCGCTGGAGATCGACGCCCCCCCAAGACCCCCAAATCGAACAGCCCAAAACCGTCACCGTCGCGCCAGTTTTTGCAGCGCCTCAGGGGATCGAACTCGCCCTGCCTCCTTCCGCTGATGGCGCTCCCCAAGGACGACGATGTCGTACCTTCCAATCACACTCCGGCCCAGCCTATCGACGACAGCTTTCAACCCTAATGTCGAGCTCCAATACATGATGTCGGCCAGCAATTAACAGTGGAAAAGGTAATAAACAACTCCATTAGTTAGTTTATAAATTAATTTAGTTTGATTTAAAATTAAATATGAATTTTTGAATAACAAATCCTTTTTGATAAATTTTCAGATTTTTAACATAGAAAAGATTAGATTTTTAAAATAGAAAAGGTTAGATTTTTAAAATAGAAAAGATTAGATTTTTAAAATAGAAAAGATTAGATTTTTAAAATTGAAAAGGTTAGATTTTAAAATTGAAAAGGTGAAATATTTATAATTGAAAAGGCAAAATCTTTATATAGAGAATAGCGGTATAAAAATAGAATCTTTACTATATGAACATCGATGGAAAAAAATAGAATTTTTATCTATATAGTAGCAATGTAAAAATAGAATTATTATCTATATAGTAGCGATGTAAAAATAGAATTTTTATCTATATAGTAGCGATGAAAAAAAATAGAATGTTTATCTATATAGTAGCGATGTAAAAAATAGAATTTTTATCTATATAGTAGTAGTATAAAAATATAATTTTTATATACATAGCAACAATATAAAAATATGATTTTTTATAGTGTATTCATCAAAGTAAAAGTTCGATTTTTATATATTGAACAACGAAGTAAAAATTCGATTTTTATATATTGAATAACAAAGTAAAAATTCGATTTTTATATATTGAATAGCGAAGTAAAAATTCGATTTTTATATATTGAATAGCGAAGTAAAAATTCGATTTTTATATATTGAATAGCGAAGTAAAAATGTGATTTTTATATATGTAGTGGCTACGGGCAACGAAAGTGACAAAAGGCGAAAACGACAAGATTTCTATAAATGAAGTGTCGTGAAATTGGGATAGCTTTCGGTGAGAACTTCTCACTCTTCAATTTCTTTTTCTAGTTATATATATATATACTAGGATGCAGACGGTGCTTAGCAGCACCCGACACCTGTCATCCACAGACCATGGATGGCTTGTTTGTTTAATTGATGTGTTATGAAAATTGTTTGTGTTGTTGATGTGAAATCGATAAAAATGTTGATAGTTGAAATAAATTAATTATAGTTAAAAATATAATTTTTAACGTGAATGTGAATAAATGAATATTTATAAACAAATCGCCCGATTTGTTTATATACACTAATTTGACTGATATTGATTGGGTCGATAAATTTTACACATCGCCCAACTGCACAAATAAAAATCTGTGTTTGTTGATTTGAAACCCCACACGGGTGTTGGGATGATATTTGGGTACACTAATCCCAATTATTTAATTGTATGTCGATCGATGGGTCGACAGACTGTGTAAGCGTTGATCATTTATATTTGATGCTTATACAGTTGTGTGGTGCACCTTGGATGATGAGTGATTATTTATCGTTGCTATTATATACATGTGTTGTATGAAATCCATATAATTAACTTTATATGGTGATTGATTGGGCCTCATTCCAATTTAGAAAATAAAGAATATAATAAAATAAAGTTTCATGTGTTGACCGTACTCATCCGTTGAGATTAGTCATGTGTTGAACGAAATATTTTAACAATAAAATTTACATCTTTATCATATATAAAATTAGAAATTAACTGGAAAATAGATAAGATGAGTGGTCTCCTGGATATTGATCTGATGTTGGTTTCGGCCTTCGGGGTTAATATTTAGGGAAACGTTCTCTTACTAATTTATGGTTGGAGTCTGATTTTAAATCAAACGATACGTACCATAATTTTTATAAAATATATTAAATAACAAAAATAGTCACACGTGGACAGTACTCGTTCGTTGAGATTAGTCATGTGTTGACAAAAATATAGATTCACGTATTGAATAGAATAAATATTCATTTGTTGAATAGAATAACGGAATTATTGAAATATATAAAGCCGTGTTGATTAGAGATGCGCTATTTTGACGTGACGATATTTATATCGATTATATTCGTTTTTATAATCAAATAGAAATCGAATTTGAATAGAAAACAAATTCGAAATGAATTGAATAGAAAACGAATTTGAATTGAACCAGATAGAAAACCAATTTGAATTGAATTGAATAATAAAACAAATTCGAAATGAATTGAAAAGAAAACGAATTTGAATTGAATTGAATATAAAACGAATTTGAATCGAATTGAAAAGAAAACGAATTTGAATTGAATTGAAAAGAAAACGAATTTGAATTGAATTGAATATAAAACGAATTCGAAATGAATTGAAAAGAAAACGAATTTGAATTAAATTGAAAACGAATTGATGTGAATTCAAATCGAATTGAAATTTGAATTAAACAGAAATGAATTTTAAAACGAATTTATATAGAATGAATTCAATTTTGATTTGAATGGAAATGGAGGTTGAAAATGTTTTTGAAACAAATTTAAAACTATTTATAAAATTCGTTTTAAAAACAGAAATCGACGAAATATATATTATATATATTATATATATATATAATATAATGGCCTGAATAGAACGCGTCGCGCTGCGATAGTTCGCGAATTTCGACCATTAACTTCGAACGGACATTACGGGAGATCCGACCATCGGATTCTCCTAAAACCGGAACCGTTGGGTTCGTATCGAAAAGAGCTTTCTAACAAATATTAGAATTTTGAAATCTAACGGTTGGATTTGGAGATACGTCCAAATCAAATTTGGAAAAGGTCGTTGTAAGTGCAATTCGATGGCCGTTGATGGAAATCGACTGTACAGGCCTTGATAAAATTATTAAAAATAGTAATAATTTGCGTAAAATCATAAGGAATGATTTGGGAAAAATTAGGATGAAAAACTCCATATTTGAAAAGATAAAAATAGATTTTTATCGAAATGAACTAGTTTTGAACTAAAATTAAAACCCATTTATTTTTAAAAAAATAAATTGGATTTGAAATGGGTTGTAAATAGAATTGATTTGTGGGTTTATCGTGAAGGCTGTTTTACATGACACTTGTTCTTTAACCCGATAAATAAATAGAATGAGATTTGGGTTTGTCGTGAACTGTGTTTTAAAGGACATTAGTTCTTTAACCCAGTAAAAGGAGTTTTAATGAATCTGTAATTAGATTGAAATGTGAATTGATAATCTAAATTATCAAATTTAGAAAATGAGCGAGGATGGAGTATCACTAGTTTTGCTCCAAAGCGATAGTTAAATCTTTAATTAGATTTGAACGTGAAATGGTAATTAATTTTACCGATAACACCGTGGTGTTAGATATGGAGTATTACCAGTTTTGCTTCATGGGATGAATAGGTTGGGATTGGGAAATAAAATAAATAATTTCTTCAGTGTGGTTCGCTAATCCCGACTAGTTTGGAAAACCATAATTTGGTTTGAAATGACATCCAAAGGAAGATTAAAGAATAAATTCAAAGAATTTATCTTGGATAAAATTAATGGGAACCTTTCCCTAAGAATATGAAATTTAGAAACTAGCTGTAGGTTAGCTAAGAAGAATGGTTTCCTGGTATTAATCTGATGTTGGTTTCGGCCTTCGGGGTTAATATTTGGGAAATTGTTCTCTTGTTGATTTACGGTTAGTAGCTACTGAATTGGAATGAGGCGTATGTTGTGTCTGTGTAACATTTGTTTTTAATATACGCGGGTTGTTCGGAAAGGCCGGGTTTATACCCATTCAGAATAACCGATTCGACGATAAGTCGAAGATGATGACGGTGGTCGAAGACCGGAAGTCTTCACATCGTTTGGATAATTACTGATGATCCTGATTGGGCTGTACACCCAAGAGGATGGAAATAGTTGGTGATCGTCCAAACGTACTTGGAGATCGATGGATATGCGAGGAAAGTGCCTCCGGTTTCGTTCAGACCCAGAGCGAACTTGTAAATGGATTATGTGTCTGACATTAGATTTTATTCTGTGTTGATTGATTTCTGTTAAATATATATCTGTTTGGCGGCGGAGAATTTATTCTCTTGCTTAACGCCCTTCTCTGAGACGTACGAGCTTAGAGGTTATATATCGATAGATGTCAGTCACATGGCATGAATTGCCTGTGTGGCACGCTGAGTTGCATGGATCAAGGCTTCTGTTGAAAAGCAAAGTCTTGTGGTTGATGATCAAAGCACGGCCTACGTGGCATAGCTTTGTGTTTAACGTGGATTCGTGAGCCTCACACCTCGGTATGAGTCAAAAAGGGATACAGACCGTTGGGAGGACACGACGTTTCTTTCTAGCTTTGGTGGTGTCAGTGACTTACCAGCCCTGACATTTATATACTTTTCACCTTTGTGGTTGTTGGAATGCGAGGCGCCTCGATTATAGGTCTGTAAGGACCGGGAAACGTGTGTTTAGGAATTGCCAATCCTCAAACATAAGAGAGGACCAGCCCAGCCGATCCAAGGGTTACCCAGTGTGCGTAGTCCTGAGCATTTGCTAGAGTGTCTCGAAGCGGAGAGGAGCTTGCCCCTTGCCTCGACTCATGACGGAAATCCAATTTCCAATACGTGTATTTCGGTTTTATTTGTAGAGCCTAGTATGGCGACATGATAGATGGTACTCATGCCGCCTAGGATTGATATTTATGATTGAAATTGTTTTGACACTATACACTTACAATAGTATCAAATGATTTGTTTTAAACGTATCAAGCATGTTTGGCTATTATAAGGGAAATCCCTTTCCTCCGGCTTGCGTTGCATTGTGTGATGGGACCTAGGTCTTATAATAGCTTTATTTTTCGAAAAAACATTGCGCTGTTTATTCTATGCACTAGTATTCTTGGGAGGAAACCCGTTCCGTGTTATACGGCGTGGTCCCTTGAATTACTCTCTTTTAAAGTAAAATTTTAAATAACTGTTTTAGTTCTCACACTAGTCACATGACTGACCTGGAGTTTATTGATTTTAACCTAAACTCTGGGTGCCCCTATTTTCTACACGGGCAGCTAGTAGTTTTGGTTTTGCAGATTTATATTCACAGGATCCTGGTTTACAGCGGGAATGATATCCGGAAAGCTTTGTATCCGTATATCACCTTCAGTTGTGCTTTGTATTATTTTCCGCTGCTATGTAATCTATTGTAATCTCTGATATTTGTCGAATGTAATTTATTCAATTATACTCTGTATATTCTTGTATCTGATGGAATTGTTGTAATAGCAATGAAATGTTCTTCTATTTGCGTTCTATTTTGTCCTGTTCTCAAACGATCAAGGGTTTCGAACGGTCTAGATCGGTTTAACGACTGATTCAGATCGAGCGAAATTCTCGGCCGTCACATTTGGTATCAGAGCTTTGGTTTACAGAGATCGAGAACAAGACACATTATAACCAAACGAAAGAATTCATCAAATATTGGATTAGTAATATCCAATTAGAATGACTCGTTAGAGATAGGATCAGTAGTATCCTAGAACGAGTGTGAAGAGTATATTTTTCAAATGAAAACAATTTTGTTTTGAAATTTAAATCGTTTTACACGTATTTGAATATTTATTTATTTTGAATTTGGACAATCGAGTATATAAAGATTTTGCATATATGCGCCATAAACCTATATTCGAAGTTTTAATATACTGGATAGATATAGAATCACTTTCTAGGCACCCGGAGATGATTCTGATGATTGATCGATCATCATCAGAACTTATGTTCGTGTTTCGAAGGTGTGATATCTATATATTTCCATTAGGCTGGTGTGAGAACCAAAACTAATATAGATAGGTTTATTGTTGTGAATTGGCATCAAAAACAAGATTTTCAGTATATACATCAAAATTATGAATTTGAAACGTTAAATTCACTAATTGATTGATGTTTGGGTTGTTTGTTTAGTTGTTTGATAATTTTTGAACCATTTAGCCTAATTGAACCAAATATTGAATTGTATTGGAAATTAGTCGCATTTGCTTGCATATACATGTACTTACATTGAATAGGTCATAGCAAGGAGGCTTGAGCAAAGAATAAAATTTGTTTGCCCGACAAATAGGTACATGTTTATCATAATTTACTGTTTTGTTTGGGTGATGATGATTTTATGAGCCTATTGGCTAGCCGCGTAGCTTTTTCTTTTTCTTTTTGAGATCAGAAGGCCTATATGGCAATTTCGGGATTTTCCCGTGGCTCCCGGTGTAGGGGAGGTTATGGCGAAATTTTTCGAAAATTTAGGGTGTTAGCCAAATTTTTGAAAATTTGAAAATTCTCAGAAACTGAAAAGTTGGAGAATGGAAGCCAGATCGAACATAGAGCTGATTAATCAAACCACTTTCGACTTCGTTCCTTTTCGGGGACGAAAAGTTTTAAGTGGGGGAGATTGTAATAACCCGGAAATTCTGAGCTAGTTTAAAATTTTTATTTTGGCAATTTTAATGAATTTTGAATATTTAAAATGAATTATTTTAAATAATATCGACGAGAAATTTATTTTGAATATATTTAGAACGTATATATTATATACGCGGTCGTTAGAATATAAATAATTATTTATAATTATAAAAGGAATTGAAAATGGCGCGGTAGTTCGATAATTCGATTTCAAACTTCAATTGAATGTACAGGGTGCAAAACAATCCGGATTTTAGTGAAACCAAAAATAATAGGATCTAATTGGGAATATCTTTCCAACGAATCCGAAAAATTGAAATTTCATAGCGGGAATCAAAAGATATGTCCAGTTGAAAATTCTGAATAGTCGCTATGGAATTCAGGCCCTTAGAAATGGGAATTTTGCAAACGACCTCGGATTTCGACGAAACCACTTTTGTTGGGTCCGTGATGTAAAATTATTGCTAGATTCCAAATTTCATAATTTTTCGAATCAATATGTGAGCGTGGCAAAGGAAAACGCGTTTGACCAGTTTTAGTTGATTTTAATCGACTGGAAAATGACCATTTTTCCAACGGTCTCAGAATTTGACGAAACTAGTTTTGTTAGGACCGTATCGTCAATACGAAGCTAGAAAATATATTTCTGGAATTTTTCGAGTTAGCGTGCGGCCCCGGTAATTTGAAATGTGCGTTTAA
Organism: Allium sativum; assembly: GCA_030737875.1. Classification (NCBI taxonomy): domain Eukaryota; kingdom Viridiplantae; phylum Streptophyta; class Magnoliopsida; order Asparagales; family Amaryllidaceae; genus Allium; species Allium sativum. The sequence goes on from CM060920.1 coordinate 649,229,147, forward strand.
ATTGAATGTATAAAGAATTATATTTTAATTTAAATCAAAACTGATCGAAACAGCCGAATTAGCTTACGGTACATATCCCATTGTGTTAGGAATGGGGGTAATTAGCTAGGAGCGACAGTCGTTGGGTTTGATTTCGTGTTTGAATGGAAAGTCAACTGTAAAGGGAAATTTAAAATAATAAAATAATATTATATATATATTACACATACCCCCCCCCCCCTTTTCTCTCCTTATCACCCGGTCAACACTTTTCAAAAAAAAAAATCGCGGATCCACAAATCGCGCCTGCCCTAGCCGTCGTTCCTCAGCCGCCGCCCCTCCCTATCGCGCCACCACCTCCTCCCAAGACCCAAGCCCCCCTTCGCTGGAGATCGACGCCCCCCAAGACACCCAAATTGAACAGCCCAAAACCGTCACCGTCGCGCCAGTTTTTGCAGCGCCTCAGGGGATCGAACTCGCCCTGCCTCCTTCCGCTGATGGCTCTCCCCAAGGACGACGATGTCGCACCTTCCGATCACACTCCGGCCCAGCCTATCGACGGCAGCTTTCAACCCTAATGTCGAGCTCCAATACATGATGTTGGCCAGCAATTAAAAGTGGAAAAGGTAATAAACAACTCCATTAGTTAGTTCATAAATTAATTTAGTTTGATTTAAAATTAAATCTGAATTTTTGAATAACAAATCCTTTTTGATAAATTTTCAGATTTTTAACATAGAAAAGATTAGATTTTTAAAATAGAAAAGATTAGATTTTTAAAATAGAAAAGATTAGATTTTTAAAATAGAAAAGATTAGATTTTTAAAATAGAAAAGATTAGATTTTTAAAATTGAAAAGGTGAAATCTTTATAATTGAAAAGGCGAAATCTTTATATAGAGAATAGCGGTATAAAAATAGAATCTTTACTATATGAACACCGATGAAAAAAAAATAGAATTTTTATCTATATAGTAGCGATGTAAAAATAGAATTTTTATCTATATAGTAGCGATGTAAAAATAGAATTTTTATCTATATAGTAGCGATGAAAAAAAAAATAGAATTTTTATCTATATAGTAGCGATGTAAAAAATAGAATTTTTATCTATATAGTAGCAGTATAAAAATATAATTTTTATATACATAGCAACAATATAAAAATATGATTTTTTATAGTGTATTCATCAAAGTAAAAGTTCGATTTTTATATATTGAACAACGAAGTAAAAATTCGATTTTTATATATTGAATAACAAAGTAAAAATTCGATTTTTATATATTGAATAGCGAAGTAAAAATTCGTTTTTTATATATTGAATAGCGAAGTGAAAATTCGATTTTTATATATTGAATAGCGAAGTAAAAATGTGATTTTTATATATGTTGTGGCTACGGGCAACGAAAGTGACAAAAGGCGAGAACGACAAGATTTCTATAAATGAAGTGTCGTGAAGTTGGGATAGCTTTCGGTGAGAACTTCTCACTCTTCAATTTCTTTTTCTAGTTATATATATATATATATATACGAGGATGCAGACGGTGCTTAGCAGCACCTGACACCCGTCATCCACAGACCATGGATGGCTTGTTTGTTTAATTGATGTGTTATGAAAATTGTTTGTGTTGTTGATGTGAAATCGACAAAAATGTAGATAGTTGAAATAAATTAATTATAGTTAAAAATATAATTTTTAACGTGAATGTGAATAAATGAATATTTATAAATAAATCGCCCGATTTGTTTATATACACTAATTTAACTGATATTGATTGGGTCGATAAATTTTACACATCGCCCAACTGCACAAATAAAAATCTGTGTTTGTTGATTTGAAACCCCACACGGGTGTTGGGATGATATTTGGGTACACTAATCCCAATTATTTAATTGTATGTCGATCGATGGGTCGACAGACTGTGTAAGCGTTGATCATTTATATTTGATGCTTATACAGTTGTGTGGTGCACCTTGGATGATGAGTGATTATTTATCGTTGCTATTATATACATGTGTTGTATGAAATCCATATAATTAATTTTATATGGTGATTGATTGGGCCTCATTCCAATTTAGAAAATAAAGAATATAATAAAATAAAGGTTCATGTGTTGACCGTACTCATCCGTTGAGATTAGTCATGTGTTGAACGAAATATTTTAACAATAAAATTTACATCTTTATCATATATAAAATTAGAAATTAACTGGAAAATAGATAAGATGAGTGGTCTCCTGGATATTGATCTGATGTTGGTTTCGGCCTTTGGGGTTAATATTTAGGGAATCGTTCTCTTACTAATTTACGGTTGGAGTCTGATTTTAAATCAAACGATAGGTACCATAATTTTTATAAAATATATTAAATAACAAAAATAGTCACACGTGGACAATACTCATTCGTTGAGATTAGTCATGTGTTGACAAAAATATAGATTCACGTATTGAATAGAATAAATATTCATTTGTTGAATAGAATAACGGAATTATTGAAATATATAAAGTCGTGTTGATTAGAGATGCGCTATTTTGACGTGAACGATATTTATATCGATTATATTCGTTTTTATAATCAAATAGAAATCGAATTTGAATAGAAAATGAATTCGAAATGAATTGAATAGAAAACGAATTTGAATTGAACCGGATAGAAAACCAATTTGAATTGAATTGAATAATAAAACGAATTCGAAATGAATTGAAAAGAAAACGAATTTGAATTGAATTGAATATAAAACGAATTTGAATCGAATTGAAAAGAAAACGAATTTGAATTGAATTGAAAAGAAAACGAATTTGAATTGAATTGAATATAAAACGAATTCGAAATGAATTGAAAAGAAAATGAATTTGAATTAAATTGAAAACGAATTGAAGTGAATTCAAATTGAATTGAAATTTGAATTAAATAGAAATGAATTTTAAAACGAATTTATATAGAATGAATTCAATTTTGATTTGAATGGAAATGGAGGTTGAAAATGTTTTTAAAACGAATTTAAAACTCTTTATAAAATTCGTTTTAAAAACAGAAATCGACGAAATATATATTATATATATAATATAATGGCCTGAATAGAACACGCCGCGCCGCGGCAGTTCGCCAATTTCGACCATTAACTTCGAACGGACATTACGGGAGATCCGACCGTCGGATTCTCCTAAAACCGGAACCGTTGGGTTCGTATCGAAAAGTGCTTTCTAACGAATATTAGAAATTTGAAATCTAACGGTTGGATTTGGAGATACGTCCAAATCAAATTTGGAAAAGGTCGTTGTAAGTGCAGTTCGATGGCCGTTGATGGAAATCGACTGTACGGGCCTTGATAAAATTATTAAAAATAGTAATAATTTGCGTAAAATTATAAGGAATGATTTGGGAAAAATTAGGATGAAAAACTCCATATTTGAAAAGATAAAAATAGATTTTTATCGAAATGAACTAGTTTTGAACTAAAATTAAAACCCATTTATTTTTAAATAAATAAATTGGATTTGAAATGGGTTGTAAATAGAATTGATTTGTGGGTTTATCGTGAAGGGTGTTTTACATGACACTTGTTCTTTAACCCGATAAATAAATAGAATGGGATTTGGGTTTGTCGTGGACTGTGTTTTAAAGGACATTAGTTCTTTAACCCAGTAAAAGGAGTTTTAATGAATTTGTAATTAGATTGAAATGTGAATTGATAATCTAAATTATCAAATTTAGAAAATGAGCGAGGATGGAGTATCACCAGTTTTGCTCCAAAGCGATAGTTAAATCTTTAATTAGATTTGAACGTGAAATGGTAATTAATTTTACCGATCACACCGTGGTGTTAGATATGGAGTATTACCAGTTTTTCTTCATGGGATGAATAGGTTGGGATTGGGAAATAAAATAAATAATTTCTTCGGTGTGGTTCGCTAATCCCGACTAGTTTGGAAAACCATAATTTGGTTTGAAATGACATCCAAAGGAAGATTAAAGAATAAATTCAAAGAATTTATCTTGTATAAAATTAATGGGAACCTTTCCCTAAGAATATGGAATTTAGAAACTAGCTGTAGGTTAGCTAAGAAGAATGGTTTCCTGGTATTAATCTGATGTTGGTTTCGGCCTTCGAGGTTAATATTTGGGAAATTGTTCTCTTGTTGATTTACGGTTAGTAGCTACTGAATTGGAATGAGGCGTATGTTGTGTCTGTGTAACATTTGTTTTTAATATACGCGGGTTGTTCGGAAAGGCCGAGTTTATACCCATTCTGAATAACCGATTCGACGATAAGTCGAAGATGATGACGGTGGTCGAAGACCGGAAGTCTTCACATCGTTTGGATAATTACTGATGATCCTGATTGGGTTGTACACCCAAGAGGATGGAAATAGTTGGTGATCGTCCAGACATACTTGGAGATCGATGGATATACGAGGAAAGTGCCTCCGGTTTCATTCAGACCCAGAGCGAACTTGTAAATGGATTGTGTGTCTGACATTGGATTTTATTCTGTGTTGATTGATTTCTGTTAAATATATATCTGTTTGGCGGCTGAGAATTTATTCTCTTGCTTAACGCCCTTCTCTGAGACGTACAAGCTTAGAGGTTATATATCGATAGATATCAATCACATGGCATGAATTGCCTATGTGGTACGCTGAGTTGCATGGATAAAGGCTTCTGCTGAAAAGCAAAGTCTTGTGGTTGATGATCAAAGCACGGCCTACGTGGCATAGCTTTGTGTTTAGCGTGGATTCGCGAGCCTCACACATCGGTATAAGTCAAAAACGGGATACGGACCGCTAGGAGGACACGACGTTTCTTTCTAGCTTTGGTGGTGTTAGTGACTTACCAGCCCTGACATTTATATACTTTTCACCTTTGTGGTTGTTGGAATGCGAGGCGCCTCGATTATAGGTCTGTAAGGACCGGGAAACGTGTGTTTAGGAATTGCCAATCCTCAAACGTAAGAGAGGACCGGCCCGGCCGATCCAAGGGTTACCCAGTGTGCGTAGTCCTGAGCATTTGCTAGAGTGTCCTGAAGCGGAGAGGAGCTTGCCCCTTGCCTCGACTCATGACGGAAATCCAATTTCCAATACGTGTATTTCGGTTTTATTTGTAGAGCCTAGTATGGTGACATGATAGATGGTACTCATGCCGCCTAGGATTGATATTTATGATTGAAATTGTTTTGACACTATACACTTACAATAGTATCAAATGATTTGTTTTAAACGTATCAAGCATGTTTGGCTATTATAAGGGAAAACCCTATCCTCCGGCTTGCGTTGCATTGTGTGATGGGACCTGGGTCTTATAATAGCTTCATTTTTCGAAAAAGCATTGCGCTGTTTATTCTATGCACTGGTATTCTTGGGAGGAAACCCGTTCCGTGTTATACGGCGTGGTTGTAACGACCCAGAAAATCTGAACCAATTTAAAATTTTAAATTGGCTAAAATAATGGATTTTAAATATTTAAAATAAATATTTTAAATAATAGCGATGAAAACTGAGTTTAAATCGACATTTGAAAACGAATATAATTAATTATAATTATATATAGAATTGAAAATAGCGCGGTAGTTCGATAATTCGATTTCAAACTTCAATTGAATATACCGGGTGCAAAACAATCCGGATTTTAGTGAAACCAAAAACATTAGGATCTAATTGATGATATCTTTACAACGAATCTGACCAATCGAAATTTGATAGCGGGAATCAAAAGATATGTCCAGTTGAAAATTCTGAATAGTCGCTATGGAATTCAGGCCCTTAAAAATGGACATTTTGCAAACGACCTCGGATTTCGACGAAACCTCTTTTGTTGGATTCGTGGGGTCAAGTTATTGCTAGGTTTCAAATTTCATAATTTTTCGAATCAATATGAGAGCGTGGCAAAGGAAAACGCGTTTGACCAGTTTTAGTTGATTTTAATCGACTGGAAATTGACCATTTTTCAAACGGTCTCAGAATTCGACGAAACTAGTTTTGTTAGGACCGTATCGTCAATACGAAGCTAGAAAATATTTTTCTGGAATTTTTCTAGTTAGTGTGTGACCCCGGTAATTTGAAATGTACGTTTAGAATTCAATATAGTGATTTAAATGAAAATTCAAAAGGAAACTGATTGTAACGATCAAATCAGCTTGCGATACATGTCCCATTGTGTTCAGAATGGGGGTTAATTAAACGCTATGGATGACAGGCGGTGGGCCTCGTTTCGAGGTCGTGGGTAAAAGTCAACTTTATGCAATTAATTTAATTAATAATAAAATATAAAATATAAAATAATGTCTCCCTCCCTTTTCTTCTTCCTGCCCCCCCCCCCCCCCCCGATTTCATTAAACAGAAACAAAAAAAAAAAGAAAAATCCCTAACTAATCGCACCCTCCCTCCTCCGTCGATCTGACGCAATCGAACCCCCTCCAGTCCATCGGAGGACCAGCGTCGGCCACCCCACCAAGGATCGATCATCCCCTAGCCCTCGAACGCTCCCTCGTTCCCATCCTCCTCTGAATCGAGCATCCCCAATCCATCGGAGGACCAGCGCCGACCTCACCCCACCTCCAGGCAGTGAGCTCCCCCACGCAGCGCCTCCGACCGCCACGTCGACACTGTAGCGAGCCCCTCCACTGCTATAACGAACGTGAGTTTTTTTTTCTAGGTTTTAATTTCTGTTTTGTTATAAGTACATAGTTAATTAAAAACTGAATTTTAATTAGGTTGAAAACTGAATTTTAATTAGGTTGAAAACTGAATTTTAATTAGGTTGAAAACTGAATTTTAATTAGGTTGAAAACTGAATTTTAATTAGGTTGAAAACTGAATTTTAATTAGGTTGAAAACTGATTTTAAAAAGTTATAAAAACTGATTTTAAAAAGTTATAAAAACTGATTTTAAAAAAAGTTTAAAACTGAATTTTAAAAAGGTTTAAAACTAAATTTTAAAGGGGGTTTGAAAAACTGATTTATTTTGAGATTTAAAAAGAAAAAGATTTAAACTTTAAAAAGGAAAAGATTTAAACTTTAAAAAGTAAAAATCAGATTTTTATATATTGAAAGTCAAAGTAAAAATCAGATTTTTATATATTGAAAGTCGAAGTAAAAATCATATCATTATATATTGAATAGCGAAGTCAAAATGCAATTTTTTATATATTAAATAACATCGTAAAAATTCGATTTTTACATATGTAGAGAATACGGGCGAAAGCGACAAAAAGGCGAGATTGGCGAAGATTTCTCTAAGTGAAGTGTCGTGAAGTTGGATAGCTATTGGTGAGATTTCTGATTTAAAAATATTATATATGTGTGAAATGAAAGTGAATTGCTATATAAATATATATCTATATATATATACGCCCCTCGTCCACAAACCATGGACGATATTTATTGGTTGAAATTGTTGTGAAAATTGATTGATAGCGAATGATTGTTTGGGATTGTTTGTGATTGATATTGGTTGATTTTGGTTGAAAAATACCCATTTGTGGTTGAGAAATATTTGGCTGAAACCACATAGGATTAGTTTGTGGAAATGAAATAAATATATACATGCCGCTTGCGTGCGAACTAGATGCATGATCCCCATTGTCAAAAACCACGAGGTTTTAAGGTAGAGCGAGGAGCCGTACTAGGGACGGTCCCGGTTTAACTACCCTGCCGTTATGCTGCCGAAATTTTGAATAATATTCGTGTGTTTGAATTATTTTCATATGCTTAAACTATAATTATTCATTGAATAGAAAACATTCATGTGTTGAATTAATATTCATTCGTTGATTAGAAATTCATGTGTTGAATGGTATTCATATTTTGAAATAAATTGTTTGATAATAAAAATCACCTTTTATCGACTATATGAACTGTGTAAAATAATCTCGTTTTAAAAGAAATGGTTTTATGATAAAAATCCTATTTTTGTCACCTATATGAACTATATAGAAAAATAGTGTTTTGAAATGAATTGTTTTACAATAAAAATCACATTTTTATTGTAAGCATAAATCGTTGAAATGTGAAGTGTTAAAAATAGCTACTTATTCAAAATAAACATATATGAGTTGAAATATTCATTAATTAGCTAATGAAAATGATTTGCACCTATTTATGTAACATTAGAATGAATGGTGTTTTTAAACCAAATAGAAATCAAATATGAAGTTGAATAGAAAATGGTAAATGATATGAACTGTATATATATGTACATGCATATTCATTGAACAGGTTATAGCAAAGGGGCTAGAGAAGAGGAATAAAATTTTGTGCCCGACAAATAGGTACACATTTACTGTTTTGTTTGGGTGATGATTTTATGAGCCTGTTGGCTAGCCGCTTGGCTTTTTTTCTTTTTCTTTTTGAGATTAGAAGGACCGGGAAAGCTATTTGCGATTTCCCGATGCTCCCGGTGCAGGGGAGGTTATGGCGAAATTTTCCAAAATTTAAAGGTGTTAGAAAAAATATTTGAAGTGAAAAACGATATGAAAATCATTGAATGAACTATATTTATATAGATATATAAATATAAATAAAATTAAAACGAAACGAAGCCGTGCAGTTCGTATTTTGAAACCATGATTTCAAACAACTAGTACGGGAAATCCGACCATTGGATTTTCCCGAAACCTCAACCGTCGGGTTCGCCTTGGAATAATCTTTCCAACGGCACCAACCTTGTAAAAATCCAACGGTTGGATTGTCTGGAATGTTTAATTCAAATCTGAAGAAAAACAGCGCCAGAAACGATTATATTTATATATATATATATAAATATAATTATATTTAATCGAATAACGACGCTGCAGTTCGTATTTTGAAATCGAAACTTCAAACGATTGTACTGGGAGATCCGACCGTCGGATTTTCCCGAAACTGGAACCGTTGGATTCGTTTTGAAAAGACCTTTCTAATGATGTAAATTTTGCGAAGATCCAACGGTTAGATTTTCAGATATGTGTAAATCAAATCGGAAGAAAAACAGCGCCACGGCCGCTTTATGGCCCGAAGCGTCGTTTTGAATGAATTAGCTATTTTAAAATAAATAAAAATAGCGATAAATAGTTATAAAATATCATAAGCGATATGGAATGGAAATAAACTGAATTTTCTTGATTTATGTGATATTTGATGGTTGAATGTGTTTGGTGTGAAAATTACATTAAAGAACAAAATTGGTGTTGTCGAATAATTTAACCATTGAAATAAATTGAATTGAAATTCTAAATATACGTGAATTATTTGAGAAGGCCGAGTTAATTCTCATTTCAAATAATTGACCGACGATTGAAAGTCGAAGATGAAGACGATGGTCGAAGACCGGAGATCTTCACCTCGTTTGGATGGTAACCGAGGTCCTGATTGGGAGGCATCCCGAAATATGGATAATGAGTGGTGATCGTCCAGGCGTACGTGGTGGTCGAAGGGTTTGCGAGGTATTTAGTGCCTCCGGTTTCGTTCAGACCCAGAACGGACTTGTAAATGGACTGTGTGTCTGACATTGGAGTTTATTCTGTGTTGATTGATTTCTGTTAAATATACATCTGTTTGGCGGCGGAGAATTTATTCTTTTGCTTAACGCCCTTCTCTGAGACGCACGAGCTCAGAGGTTGTATATCGATGGACGTCAGTCGCAAGGCATGAATTGCCTGTGTGGCATGCTAAGATGCAGTGATCAGGGCTTCTGTTGAAAAGCAAAGTCTTGTGGTGATGATCAAAGCACCGCCTGTGTGGCGTAGCTTTGTGTATAACGTGAATTCGCGAGCCTCACACCCCGGTATGAACCTAAAACGGGAGAAGGACCTCAGGGAGGGCCTGTGTTTCTTTCTAGCTTGGGTGGTGTCAGTAACCTACCAGCCCTGACATTTATATACTTTTCACCTATGTGGTTGTTGCTGTTGCGAGGCGCCTCGGTTTGATCGGACGATCCGGGTCCGATGGAGTCATTCGTTGGCTCGTTTACGCCCCAAAGGGCGGGGAGACGTAGTGTTCAGGCATAATAATCCACATCGGTGGACCGGCCCTGACGATCCAAGGGGCAGTTGCGGATGTTCCTGAGACACGGGCTAGAGCGTCTCGAATTCGGTAAGGACTATCTTTTGCCTTGGTTCATGACGGAAATCCAATTTCCAAATACGTGACTGTGCGGTTTTGATTGTATACCTATATATGGCGACATAGTGGTATGGGGCATTAATGCCGTCTATGATTGATAGTTATGATTTGAAATTGTTTTCAAAACATATAAACACTAGCAATAATATCAAATGCCTTTGTTTTATTCGTATCAAGCATATTTGTCCTTTATAAGGTAAAAACTCTATCCTCCGGTTTGCGTTGCATTGTGTGATGGGAACTGAGTCTTATAATGGCTTCATTTTTATAAAAAGCATATCGATGTTTAAAAGAAAGATTTGTTTTTAAAGCACTGGCAATCCAATGGAGTAAACCTGTTCCACGAAAGTGGCGTGGTCCTGTGATTAGCCATATTATATATGTGTTGAATGGGTTTCTCACACCAGTCCCATGACTGACTCGTAGTTTGTTTCACTTTCAAACTCGGGTGCCCCTTTTTCTACACGGGCAGCCTTGTATTCAGGTTTAGCTAGTTCTTTCTGGATAGCTGGAGCTGAAGATGGATTCTATCATTTATTTCTTTTTATGCTGTTCAGCTCCTATTGTACATATTTTGTTTATTTCCGCTGTAGACATTTATGTATAGCTGAACTGTATTTGTACTAAGTAAGATCCTGTATACTGTGTAACTCTGATGATTACTTTTATCCAGTATATTTCGTTGTTCATTATCTGGTGTATTTATTTAATTCTGTTCTGCTATTTTCTGTTTCTGTGTTATATTCCAAAGATAACCCTTGTTTCCGTGAGAACGGGATTTTGGGTCGTCTCATCGTGGTATCAGAGCTTTGGTTAAGCTTAGTTCTGGAATATAACATTTGAACGAACTCGTCAGAAATAGAACCAGTAGTGTTCTAGGACGGGTAACTCTATACAGATAGGATCAGTAATATCCTAGTATGAGTAGCAGAATGAAATTACACCTTGATAGACACATCTACATTTGAAGTATTTTTCTCTATGTTTTAAAATATCTTTTCTGTGACCTGACACTTGATCTGCCATTTGCAGAAGTACTAGAAAATGAGTGTCAGAAGCAGACGGAATGCAGAACCGGATATTGAGGCCCTATTAATCAAATATCGAAATATGGGTGGAATACCGTACTCTGGTGAAGAATCTATTATGAAGACACAAGCTTGGATTCGTTCGGCTGAGAAAATCTTCGAAGCATTAAAGCTGAGGGATGACCAGAAAAGATTGCTGGCCTCCTGGGCTCTCAAAGATGAAGCTTTGTTCTGGTGGGATTCGGTCATAAAGAATAATCCAGAAGGTGATATCACCTGGGACAGATTCAAAGTGATATACTTGGAAAGATTTACTCCTCCCGAAGCGACCGAACGACTATGTGATGAATTTTCTTATCTGATACAAGGTGACATGACCATTCCCGAATATCATAAGAAATTCAACGAACTTGCTCACTTTGCTCCTCATCTAATTCAAGACCCAAAGAGGAAAAATCTGAGATTTATTCATGGCCTTCAAAGGAAATACCGGAATAAAGTATTGGGGCATGTGAAGCTTCCTTTCTCAGAAATGATATACATGGCTTATCAGTATGAAGATCTCGACAAGAAAGGAATGTTGCGCGACGAAGAAGAAGTCTGTTCTAGTGACAAAGAAAAGTCGGAAACTGATATTCCTGAAGCCAGTAAGAAGCCCAGTGCCAAGAGAAAAGGGGCTAAATCTGAAAGGGAACCAGTAAAGACCGCCACTTGCTCTAACTGCCATCTGAAGGGGCATTTGTCGATAAACTGCGGACCCTTAAGGAAGAGATTAAAAGGGGCACTTCAATCCAAAGAAGGACTTCAATCAAATAGAAAATGCAATCTCTGCCATCAGGCTGGTCACGTAAAGCAAGATTGCTGGCAGTTGAAAAAGACTGAAGCAGTGCGTATAAACGAAATAGCAGAAACTTCTGGGCCCGCAGATGTTCTGGAAAGGCCCGATGTCTTAGAAGGCACGCTTACTGTCAAAAACATTCTAGTCAAAGTGCTGTTTGACACAGGCGCGTCGCGAAGTTTCATAGCAAAAGATGCAGCTAAGAAACTGGATTTGAATTTGAAAAGGCTCAAGGAACCCATGACTGTCCAGAATCCGGTTGGGGGTTCCATAGATCTCAGTTGGATTTGCGGAGTGCCGGTTTCCTTTTCTCGTTATCGGTTTCCTACCATCGCAGTCGTCATGAATTTTAAAGAGTTTGATCTTATCTTGGGGTTAGACTGGTTGACCAAATATGAAGCTGAAGTTAAATGCGCCGACAGAGTCGTAAAGGCAAAGATTAAATCAGGTGATTATATAACCATTCCCTGTGAAGGTCAGAATGCTAATAGAAAAGACTTCTGGGCAGCTCTCGATGTTTCTCCAGCTCAAATAGAAAATATCCCTGAGGTCACAGAGAATATTCCTGACCTCATTAAAGACATCCCTGTCGTCAAGAACTATGCGGATGTGTTCAAAGAAGTTGTTCGCTTACCTCCGCAAAGAGAAATAGATTTCAAAATTGCTTTAATTCCGAATGCAAGGCCGGTAGTTCACGCTATTCGAAGAATGTCCTTGAAAGAGAAGGAAGAATTAGACAATCAAACTCGACAGCTAGTATGGAAAGGTCTGATCAGGCCTAGTTTCTCTGATTGGGGTGCAGCAGTGGTGTTTGTCCCAAAATCTGACGGTACTCTACGGCTATGTGTAGATTATCGTGATTTAAACAAGCAGACCATAAAGAACAAATATCCATTGCCGCGGATTGATGATTTGTTGGATCGATTAAATGGAGCACAAGTATTTTCACGAATGGATCTAGCTACAGGCTTCCATCAACTTCGAATTGCGGAAGAATGTGTTCCGATGACAGCGTTCAGAGGCCCCGACCTATTCTACGAGTGGTTAGTAATGCCGTTCGGCTTATGTAACGCTCCTGCTTATTTCGTCGATCTGATGAACAGAGTTTTCAGAGGAGTATTGAATAAATTTGTTCTGGTTTTTATTGACGATATTCTAATCTTCTCTAAATCAAAGGCCGAACATGAAAAGCATCTGGAACAGGTTTTGGAAATTCTCAGACGGAATGTATTAAAAGCCAAATTTTCCAAATGTATCTTCTGGCAAGATGAAGTGAAATTTCTGGGCCATGTTGTATCGAAAGAAGGAATCGCTGTGGATCCAAGTAAAATCACGGCCATTCAGAATTGGAAACAGCCCAGTACCCCCACTGAAGTCCTCAGCTTTCTCGGATTGGCTAGCTATTATCGGAAGTTCGTTAAAGACTTTTCTAAGATATCTGGCCACTTAACGAAGCTTACAAAGAAGCATTCTAAATTCAAATGGACTCAAGAGAGTGAGGAGGCTTTCGAAGAGCTGAAGTTGAGATTAACGACAGCTCCAGTGTTAACCATCGTCGATGGCAACCAAGATTTAAAAGTCTGGACTGATGCTTCTAGAGAAGGCCTTGGTGCAGTGTTGATGCAAAGGGGCCAAGTGATTGCTTATGCTAGCCGTCAACTGAAACCGCACGAGAAAAACTATGTAACTCATGATCTTGAGTTATTGGCTATCATATTCTCTTTGAAAATCTGGAGACACTATCTTCTGGGCGAGAGGTTTGAACTGTTTACAGATCACCAGTCGTTAAAGTATCTGTTCACTCAGAAGGACTTAAATTTGAGGCAACAGCGTTGGCTGGAGTTTCTTGCAGCATATGACTTTGAAATTATATATACTCCCAGGAAAGCCAATGTCGTGGCCGATGCTCTGAGCCGAAAGAATGTAATGATTGCTAGCTTTATTATCACGACTTCCTTGATTGACAAAATATCTATTCTTCAGAAGGAGGATAACTTTATAAAAGATATGATCAAAAGGATTCAGAAAGGCGAACCCTCGTGCTTTCAAATAGATAACGACGAGACCTTGAGGTTAAAGGGAAGGATTTGTGTTCCTGACGTTCCTGAGCTAAAAAGGGAAGTGTTAGACGAGTGTCACAAGTCCAAGCTGAGTATCCATCCTGGCGTGGCCAAAATGTATAACGATCTCAAAAGAACATTCTGGTGGAAGGCTATGAAAAGAGACGTTTCAATATACGTTAGCCGATGCCCTACTTGCCAGCTAGTCAAAAGCGACCAACAGAAATTGGCTGGATTATTACAACCGCTAGAAGTTCCTGGCTGGAAGTGGGAGCATATTTCTATGGATTTCATTGATGGTTTGCCCAGAACAAGAAAAGGAAATGACAGTATTTGGGTGATCGTAGATCGTTTCACGAAGACCGCCCATTTCATACCTGTCAGATCAAATAGAACCGCTCAGAGTCTGGCGCAGATATACGTCAGGGAAATAGTTAGACTACATGGAGTGCCGCTCAGTATAGTCAGTGATAGAGATACAATATTCACTAGCAAATTCTGGGAAGCATTTCAAGTCGAGCTGGGAACGAAGTTAAACTTGAGCACCGCTTATCATCCTCAGACAGACGGTCAGACTGAGAGGGTGAATCGCATTTTAGAAGATCTATTGCGGGCTTGTGTTCTAGATTTCGGTGGATCATGGGAAGACCATCTGCATTTGGCCGAATTCTCTTATAACAACAGCTACCAGGCGAGTCTGACAATGTCGCCATTCGAAGCATTGTACGGTAGACCTTGCCGATCTCCTGCTTGTTGGGTCAAGCCTGGAAATAGACTTGTATTAGGTCCCGATATGATTCGAGAAGCTGCCGACAAAGTCGATTTTATTAAGAAGTGATTACTCACCGCTCAAAGCCGACAAAAGAGCTATGCCGATAGAAGAAGAAGAGATATATCCTTTGAAGTTGGCGACTATGTATATTTGAAAGTATCGCCGATGAGAGGAGATATCCGGTTCGGTAAAACTGGAAAGTTGGCACCCAAATTCATTGGTCCGTTTCCTATTCTGGAACGGATTGGAACTCTCGCTTATAGGGTCAAACTGCCTGACTGGTTGCCTGGAGTTCATGATGTATTTCAAATATCTCAACTTTGAAAGCACGTTCATGATCCAGACTTGATCGTGGAAGAAGCAGCTCAGCAGGATATTGAAATTACTCCAGAATTAGCTGTGAGGCGAGAGCCGCTAAAGATTATCGGCAAAGAAACCAAAGAGCTGAGGAACAAGAAGGTTCACTTAGTCAAAGTGCAATGGAGTGGAGATCCGCGAGATTGTACTTGGGAAACTGAGGAGAGCATTCAGAAAGCTTATCCCAGATGCCGAGTAGATATCTCTGATTGACTCCGGTGCAAGGTACATTTAACCTACCTTGCATTACCATTTAATTCTCTATTCTGTTGCTATTTTCTTCCCATGGATGTGCACTATTTATTCTATACTCTGAATATTAAAAACAAATTGGTTGTTGTATTTTATGATTGTAGATTTATCAAACCACTTTCGACTTTGTTCCTTTTCGGGGACGAAAAGTTTTAAGTGGGGGAGATTGTAACGACCCAGAAAATCTGAACCAATTTAAAATTTTTAAATTGGCTAAAATAATGGATTTTAAATATTTAAAATAAATATATTAAATAATAGCGATGAAAACTGAGTTTAAATCGACATTTGAAAATGAATATAATTAATTATAATTATATACAGAATTGAAAATAGCGCGGTAGTTCGATAATTCGATTTCAAACTTCAATTGAATATACCGGGTGCAAAACAATCCGGATTTTAGTGAAACCAAAAACATTAGGATCTAATTGATGATATCTTTACAACGAATCTGACCAATCGAAATTTGATAGCGGGAATCAAAAGATATGTCCAGTTGAAAATTCTGAATAGTCGCTATGGAATTCAGGCCCTTAAAAATGGACATTTTGCAAACGACCTCGGATTTCGACGAAACCACTTTTGTTGGATTCATGGGGTCAAGTTATTGCTAGGTTTCAAATTTCATAATTTTTCGAATCAATATGAGAGCGTGGCAAAGGAAAACGCGTTTGACCAGTTTCAGTTGATTTTAATCGACTGGAAATTGACCATTTTTCAAACGGTCTCAGAATTCGACGAAACTAGTTTTGTTAGGACCGTATCGTCAATACGAAGCTAGAAAATATTTTTCTGGAATTTTTCTAGTTAGTATGTGACCCCGGTAATTTGAAATGTACGTTTAGAATTCAATATAGTGATTTAAATGAAAATTCAAAAGTAAACTGATTGTAACGATCAAATCAGCTTGCGATACATATCCCATTGTGTTCAGAATGGGGGTTAAACGCTATGGACGACAGGCGGTGGGCCTCGTTTCGAGGTCGTGGGTAAAAGTCAACTTTATGCAATTAATTTAATTAATAAAAAAATAAAAAAAATATATAAAATAATGTCTCCCTCCCTTTTCTTCTTCCTGCCCCCCCCCCCCGATTTCATTAAACAGAAACAAAAAAAAAAGAAAAATCCCTAACTAATCGCACCCTCCCTCCTCCGTCGATCTGACGCAATCGAACCCCCTCCAGTCCATCGGAGGACCAGCGCCGGCCACCCCACCAAGGATCGATCATCCCCTAGCCCTCGAACGCTCCCTCGTTCCCATCCTCCTCTGAATCGAGCATCCCCAGTCCATCGGAGGACCAACGCCGACCTCACCCCACCTCCAGGCAGTGAGCTCCCCCACGCAGCGCCTCCGACCGCCACGTCGACACTGTAGCGAGCCCCTCCACTGCTATAACGAACGTGAGTTTTTTTTCTAGGTTTTAATTTCTGTTTTGTTATAAGTACGTAGTTAATTAAAAACTGAATTTTAATTAGGTTGAAAACTGAATTTTAATTAGGTTGAAAACTGAATTTTAATTAGGTTGAAAACTGAATTTTAATTAGGTTGAAAACTGATTTTAAAAAGTTATAAAAACTGATTTTAAAAAGTTATAAAAACTGATTTTAAAAAAAGTTTAAAACTGAATTTTAAAAAGGTTTAAAACTAAATTTTAAAGGGGGTTTGAAAAACTGATTTATTTTGAGATTTAAAAAGAAAAAGATTTAAACTTTAAAAAGGAAAAGATTTAAACTTTAAAAAGTAAAAATCAGATTTTTATATATTGAAAGTCAAAGTAAAAATCAGATTTTTATATATTGAAAGTCGAAGTAAAAATCATATCATTATATATTGAATAGCGAAGTCAAAATGCAATTTTTTATATATTAAATAACATCGTAAAAATTCGATTTTTACATATGTAGAGAATACGGGCGAAAGCGACAAAAAGGCGAGATTGGCGAAGATTTCTCTAAGTGAAGTGTCGTGAAGTTGGATAGCTATTGGTGAGATTTCTGATTTAAAAATATTATATATGTGTGAAATGAAAGTGAATTGCTATATAAATATATATCTATATATATATACGCCCCTCGTCCACAAACCATGGACGATATTTATTGGTTGAAATTGTTGTGAAAATTGATTGATAGCGAATGATTGTTTGGGATTGTTTGTGATTGATATTGGTTGATTGTGGTTGAAAAATACCCATTTGTGGTTGAGAAATATTTGGCTGAAACCACATAGGATTAGTTTGTGGAAATGAAATAAATATATACATGCCGCCTGCGTGCGAACTAGATGCATGATCCCCATTGTCAAAAACCGCGAGGTTTTAAGGTAGAGCGAGGAGCCGTACTAGGGACGGTCCAGGTTTAACTACCCTGCCGTTATGCTGCCGAAATTTTGAATAATATTCGTATGTTTGAATTATTTTCATATGCTTAAACTATAATTATTCATTGAATAGAAAACATTCATGTGTTGAATTAATATTCATTCGTTGATTAGAAATTCATGTGTTGAATGGTATTCATATTTTGAAATAAATTGTTTGATAATAAAAATCACCTTTTATCGACTATATGAACTGTGTAAAATAATCTCGTTTTAAAAGAAATGGTTTTATGATAAAAATCCTATTTTTGTCACCTATATGAACTATATAGAAAAATAGTGTTTTGAAATGAATTGTTTTACAATAAAAATCACATTTTTATTGTATGCATAAATCGTTGAAATGTGAAGTGTTAAAAATAGCTACTTGTTCAAAATAAACATATATGAGTTGAAATATTCATTAATTAGCTAATGAAAATGATTTGCACCTATTTATGTAACATTAGAATGAATGGTGTTTTTAAACCAAATAGAAATCAAATATGAAGTTGAATAGAAAATGGTAAATGATATGAACTGTATATATATGTACATGCATATTCATTGAACAGGTTATAGCAAAGGGGCTAGAGAAGAGGAATAAAATTTTGTGCCCGACAAATAGGTAAACATTTACTGTTTTGTTTGGGTGATGATTTTATGAGCCTGTTGGCTAGCCGCTTGGCTTTTTTTTTTTTTTTTTTTGAGATTAGAAGGACCGGGAAAGCTATTTGCGATTTCCCGATGCTCCCGGTGCAGGGGAGGTTATGGCGAAATTTTCCAAAATTTTAAGGTGTTAGAAAAAATATTTGAAGTGAAAAACGATATGAAAATCATTGAATGAACTATATTTATATAGATATATAAATATAAATAAAATTAAAACGAAACGAAGCCGTGCAGTTCGTATTTTGAAACCATGATTTCAAAGAACTAGTACGGGAAATCCGACCATTGGATTTTCCCGAAACCTCAACCGTCGGGTTCGCCTTGGAATAATCTTTCCAACGGCACCAACCTTGTAAAAATCCAACGGTTGGATTGTCTGGAATGTTTAATTCAAATCTGAAGAAAAACAGCGCCAGAAACGATTATATTTATATATATATATAAATATAATTATATTTAATCGAATAACGACGCTGCAGTTCGTATTTTGAAATCGAAACTTCAAACGATTGTACTGGGAGATCCGACCGTCGGATTTTCCCGAAACTGGAACCGTTGTATTCGTTTTGAAAAGACCTTTCTAATGATGTAAATTTTGCGAAGATCCAACGATTAGATTTTCAGATATGTGTAAATCAAATCGGAAGAAAAACAGCGCCACGGCCGCTTTATGGCCCGAAGCGTCGTTTTGAATGAATTAGCTATTTTAAAATAAATAAAAATAGCGATAAATAGTTATAAAATATCATAAGCGATATGGAATGGAAATAAACTGAATTTTCTTGATTTATGTGATATTTGATGGTTGAATGTGTTTGGTGTGAAAATTACATTAAAGAACAAAATTGGTGTTGTCGAATAATTTAACCATTGAAATAAATTGAATTGAAATTCTAAATATACGTGAATTATTTGAGAAGGCCGAGTTAATTCTCATTTCAAATAATTGACCGACGATTGAAAGTCGAAGATGAATACGATGGTCGAAGACCGGAGATCTTCACCTCGTTTGGATGGTAACCGAGGTCCTGATTGGGAGGCATCCCGAAATATGGATAATGAGTGGTGATCGTCCAGGCGTACGTGGTGGTCGAAGGGTTTGCGAGGTATTTAGTGCCTCCGGTTTCGTTCAGACCCAGAACGGACTTGTAAATGGACTGTGTGTTTGACATTGGAGTTTATTCTGTGTTGATTGATTTCTGTTAAATATACATCTGTTTGGCGGCGGAGAATTTATTCTTTTGCTTAACGCCCTTCTCTGAGATGCACGAGCTCAGAGGTTGTATATCGATGGACGTCAGTCGCATGGCATGAATTGCCTGTGTGGCATGCTAAGATGCAGTGATCAGGGCTTCTGTTGAAAAGCAAAGTCTTGTGGTGATGATCAAAGCACCGCCTGTGTGGCGTAGCTTTGTGTATAACGTGAATTCGCGAGCCTCACACCCCGGTATGAACCTAAAACGGGAGAAGGACCTCAGGGAGGGCCTGCGTTTCTTTCTAGCTAGGGTGGTGTCAGTGACCTACCAGCCCTGACATTTATATACTTTTCACCTATGTGGTTGTTGCTGTTGCGAGGCGCCTCGGTTTGATCGGACGATCCCGGTCCGATGGAGTCATTCGTTGGCTCGTTTACGCCCCAAAGGGCGGGGAGACGTGGTGTTCAGGCATAATAATCCACATCGGTGGACCGGCCCTGACGATCCAAGGGGCAGTTGCGGCTGTTCCTGAGACACGGGCTAGAGCGTCTCGAATTCGATAAGGACTATCTTTTGCCTTGGTTCATGACGGAAATCCAATTTCCAAATACGTGACTGTGCGGTTTTGATTGTATACCTATATATGGCGACATAGTGGTATGGGGCATTAATGCCGTCTATGATTGATAGTTATGATTTGAAATTGTTTTCAAAACATATAAACACTAGCAATAATATCAAATGCCTTTGTTTTATTCGTATCAAGCATATTTGGCATTTATAAGGTAAAAACTCTATCCTCCGGTTTGCGTTGCATTGTGTGATGGGAACTGAGTCTTATAATGGCTTCATTTTTATAAAAAGCATATCGATGTTTAAAAGAAAGATTTGTTTTTAAAGCACTGGCAATCCAATGGAGTAAACCCGTTCCACGAAAGTGGCGTGGTCCTGTGATTAGCCATATTATATATGTGTTGAATGGGTTTCTCACACCAGTCCCATGACTGACTCGTAGTTTGTTTCACTTTCAAACTCGGGTGCCCCTTTTTCTACACGGGCAGCCTTGTATTCAGGTTTAGCTAGTTCTTTCTGGATAGCTGGAGCTGAAGATGGATTCTATCATTTATTTCTTTTTATGCTGTTCAGCTCCTATTGTACATATTTTGTTTATTTCCGCTGTAGACATTTATGTATAGCTGAACTGTATTTGTACTAAGTAAGATCCTGTATACTGTGTAACTCTGATGATTACTTTTATCCAGTATATTTCGTTGTTCATTATCTGGTGTATTTATTTAATTCTGTTCTGCTATTTTCTGTTTCTGTGTTATATTCCAAAGATAACCCTTGTTTCCGTGAGAACGGGATTTTGGGTCGTCTCAGTGGTCCCTTGAGTTACTCTCTTTTAAAGTAAAGTTTTAAATAACTGTTTTAGTTCTCACCCCAGTCACATGACTAACCTGGAGTTTATTGTTTTTAACCTAAACTCTGGGTGCCCCTATTTTCTACACGGGCAGCAAGTAGTTTTGGTTTTGCAGATTTATATTCACAGGATCCTGGTTTACAGCTGGAATGATATCCGGAAAGCTCTGTATCCGTATATCACCTTCAGTTGTGCTTTGTATTATTTTCCGCTGCTATGTAATCTATTGTAATCTCTGATATTTGTCGAATGTAATTTATTCAATTATACTCTGTATATTCTTGTATCTGATGGAATTATTGTAATAGCAATGAAATGTTCTTCTGTTTGCGTTCTATTTTGTCCTGTTCTCAAACGATCAGAGGTTTCGAACGGTCTAGATCGGTTTAACGACTGATTCGGACCGAGCAAAATTCTCGGCCGTCACATTTTTTATATCTTATTATTCAGTACCTTTTCAATTTCATAAAGTCTATTATTTCTCTGTCACTTTCTCAGATGGGTTGACATAAGTTTCCCAGACTGAGAAATTGAACAGTATAAAACCTATACTGTTAGCTTTTAGTATATCATACTAAAATAATTGAATTATTGAAACTATTCAATTGACATCTATACCATGTGATTATATATAAATAAGTTAGTCTTATATAAATTATCTTATATAAGTTATATAAATTATTGTTGTTTCTCTAATTCAGGTTGAAGCTAAATGGAGCCATATTCCATGCTAAGAGCCTAAGTTTTAGATGAATATGTCATCGATTTGATAAAACTTTTCAAAGCATCAATCATATGGTATAGAATGAAGGTGTGAGGTATTGCATTATTATTGCTTTGTTCCATTCTTGCCTTTTAGAAAATAACATCAAAGTCACACACCGAGACTCAGTTATAAGTTGTTTTGTTTCGACTTTTCTACCTGGGTATTTTTCATATTCTTGGTTTTAAGAATACCAAGCTCTTCTCTAACAAGCATGCATGCTGCTTACAATTTTAATAATATAATACGCCATATTTTTTTCCTCAATTTTGTTTAACTAAACTATCTCATTGTACATTAACAATAGTTGATCATCCTATGGTTTCAAACTCTAGGAAACATTATTTACATTAATTTATACTTCAAACATTGATATAATATCGATTAATTGATCCACTGGCACATGATAACCGTAAATTGATTATCTTCAATTTTATTCACCATACTGGATCTTTGATTTTTTAATATACATTGGATATCTTAATAGGTCAGCTACTTTAGAAGGTATCTTTTTGCAATGGTGTAACATCCATTATGGATTTCATTCCTTCTACACGTTAATTTAGCTGGTAAGATTTAGATTTGTTCATTTCTAAGGTTTTACTTTCCTTGTGTTTTGCTTACTTTTCATCATTACATTTTTCTATATTCATAACTAATATAGTCCAAACAATTAATGTTTCAGTGTTTTCTAATACTTTTTACTTTAATCGAAGATTTTAAATGGCTTTGCTCATTGTTTTTCTTTATATAACTGCATCATTCATTGTATCTTTCCAAAAATTGATGGATGTTTATTTGTAATGTGCTGAATATTGAATAGAAATTTTGAATTCAATATCCTACAATAATCTAATGTCAAGGTATGTGCTCATAAGTGAGAACGTAACTGGCTCTGTTGTCTAAATGCAACGTACATCCTGAAACAAGTGTTGAATTTTTGTTGATGAAATGCTCTTTTTACATGTTATTCGAGAGTTTTTGTTATATGGTTGTTTATTATGTTGAGAAACACTATGAAACACATCTTTATTATGCATGCATGTTTTGGGATAGTTATAGGATTTATGCTACATTTAAACTATAGAGTTTTCGCTTCAGTCTATCTGGCCATGTTTTCAAATTTGGCTGAAAGAGTGTCAAAATTCAATCATTTTGTATAAGAGTAATAAAAAAGGGGGAAAAACCATATATTCAATATCTGACCTGGGGATAGTGCCTTGGCTAGCCTATTCCTAGCATCGTTGACAGACTTTTAAGTTGTTAACAATGCATAGAAAATAATTTTGTCATATTTTTTGTAAGCGAAATTTAAAGTAGCCTTTTATGACAAAAATCGCATGAATTTTTTTGGATTTGCTGGCTTTTTCTGCAGCTTTTATGAGGAAAACACACATCACCTACTCCAGCCTTTTACATATTGAAAATGCTGCTTGAAGTTTATTTTCCAAACTGACATTAGATGTTGTCTTACCACAAAATTTTGTTCTTTTCATATACTTAACCACCATGCTAATGTGGATTATAGGACAGGAAAACGAATTTTTTTCTTTTTAGACATTAAACTAGCATATAAATTTTCCTACTATTGGTACAAATAACTCATCATAATGCAAAATTACTACCGTCAAAGAGCATTAGAACACAATGTGTGCATGAATTCGCACTTCATGTTGCATAGTGTCCAAATACAGCGTTGTTTGCAGTAAAAAAACTCTTTCGTTCTTGATTTTTCCTTTTACGCTTTGATATATTACAAATCTAATATATGACTGTTCAAGGTCTTTTGTCCATTGTTTTTGCTTTCGAAGTCTCCTTTTTTTCAACCCAGCTTTGATCCATATCCCTGCATTACGTCTTTGACTCATATCCGTACGGTCTTCAATCTTTTATCACCTCACATTTTGAATCCATTTCTTTTGGTATCAGAAAATTTTTGCAGTATAAGAATTATAAATTTCTGTTAAAATTTTACTTATGTTGGACAATTATGTTTTGCAGATTATGTGCACGAAACCACTGGCCACTGACAATTCTGATCCAACCTCTAAGTGTTCAGTAGATGCTATGTCTCTTTGACATACGGTGTTCAAACTTTTCTTCACTTAAATTTATATTTACTTAATATTTATATATGTAGTGGTTTTCTTTTGTCTAAAGTAGGCATCCTCCGTGAGTTGACTGCATGCTCTATTTTTTGTATAAATTTGTTTCTAACAGTCTTTGTATCAAATGCGATAAATTCGTTTTCTGTAGTTTGCATGTTCTTTTTAACTATGCGTTTAACATTTCTTCAAAATTTGTCTTATGCTTAATCTACAAATGCATCCATCAAATTGAGATTGCTTTAAAATCTGCACATATTATCCTATTGTGATGCATCTGCAAATACCTGAAAATGGCTTTAAAATTGCCACGTAATAGTTGAAACTGTTTTCAATAAAGGAAAAAAATTATCAATAAAGGGAATGGTAAATGTATTACACTATGCATCCATGTAGCAAAAATAAAATGCATTGCAAAATACATTTTAATCTGTGTGCGTAGCACGGGTTCGCACTAGTTTAAATATGTGGCCCACATAATTGAAATATTCTAACAATCTCCCCATGGGCCGCTGTTAGGGAATGCAGAAAGGATCGTTAAGGCAAAGCAAACACTAGAGGGGGGGTGAATAGTGTTTGTAAGAATTTAAACAAAATTTAAATCTAATGTTAACTACGAGATGAATCAAACACCACAAACACAATTACAGACATAGATTCAAACACAAATGCAAAATAAACAGAAATAAAAAATGCATAAAAGGAAAGAACACACCGAATTTTATACTGGTTCGGGTTACTCCTACATCCAGTCCTGCACAACGCTGGATTAAGCGGAGTTTTATTACTATTTCTAATAGTCAAGTACAACCTCCTTGATTTCACAGCTCAACAACGAGACACAGACTCCTATTTCCTTGATTTCACAGCTCAACAACGAGACATAGACTCCTATTTCCTTGATTTCACGGCTCAACAAGGACACAACGACTTCTATTTCCTTGATTTCACGGCTACAAGGACACACCGATTCCTTTTTGAATCAACAGAAACAAGGTTTGTTCAACCCAAGCAATTACAAACAGCCCTATAACTCTTCAATAGTACTTTATTCAGAGAGTAGAGAGTATAAAGAGAAGAAGTTTGATCAAAACATAATAGAATTGGGCAGAGTATAAGTGTAAAAACCATAAAAATGATTAAGAATAATGGTGTGGAGAAAGAGGATGAAGTTAGAGAAGAAGAGATGATTAAAAATTCGGTTTTAACCCTTTTTTGTGACGACCCCAAACCCCGTACGACGATGGCAAGGGTAATCTTTGGAATATAACACATAAACAGATAACAGCAGAACAAAAATAAATAAATACACCAGATAATGTACAATAGAATACACTGTATAAATATAATCATCAGAGTTACACGGTATATAGGATCATACTTAGTACAAATACAGTTCAGCTATACATAAATGTCTACAGCGGAAAACAAAACATAATATGTACAATAGGAGCTGAACAACATAAAAAGAGATAAATGATAGAATCCATCTTCAGCTCCAGCTATCCAGAAAGAGCCTGCTAAAACCTGAATACAAGGCTGCCCGTGTAGAAAAAGGGGGCACCCGAGTTTGCAAGTGAAACAAACTACGAGTCAGTCATGGGACTGGTATGAGAAATCTACTTAACACATTTTATAATATAGCCAAACACAAGACCATGCCACTTTCGCGGAACGGCTTTACTCCATTGGATTGCCAGTGCTTTAACACAAGTAAAGCTTTTAAACATCGCAATGCTTTTTATAAAAATGAAGCCATTATAAGACTCAGTTCCCATCACATAATGCAACACAAACCGGAGGATAGAGTTTTACCTTATAATGGCCAAAATATGCTTGATACGAGCAAAACAAATCATTTGATATTATTGCTAGTGTATATATGTTTCAAAAACAAATTTCAATCATAACTATCAATCATAGACGGCATGGGTACCATATATCATGTCGCCATATATATATACACAATCAAAATCGCACGGTGTCGTATTTGGAAATTGGAATTCCATCATGAACCAAGGCAAAAGATAGTCCTTACCGATTTCGAGACTGTCTAGCCCGAGCCTCAGGACCCAGACTCAGGTGGGCCCTTGGATCGTCAAGGTCGGTCCATCGATGTGGATTAAAATGCCTGAACACTGCGTTTTCCCGCCCTTTGGGGCTTAAATGAGTCCTATGACTCCATCGGCTCCACATAGTCACCGATATATCTGAGGCGCCTCGCAACAGCAACAACCACACAGGTGAAAATAATATAAATGTCAGGGCTGGTAGGTCGCTGACACCACCCTAGCTAGAAAGAAACACATGTCCTTCCTGAGGTCCTCTCCCGTTTATGGTTCATACTGGGGTGTGAGGCTCGCGAATCAACGTTATACACAAAGTTATGCCACACAGGCCGCGCTTTGATCATCAACCACAAGACTTTGCTTTTCAACAGAAGCCTTGATCATCTGCCACTTAGGCATGCCGCACAGGCAATTCACTCCATGTGACTGATTTCTATCGATATATAACCTCCGAGCTCGTACGTCTCAGAGAAGGGCGTTAAGCAAGAGAATAAATTCTCCGCCGCTAAACAGATATATATTTAATAGAGATCAATCAGCACAGAACAAAATCCAATGTCAGACACACAGTCCATTTACAAGTTCGTTCTGGGTATGAACGAAACCGGAGGCACTCAATACCTCGCATATCCGTACAATCAACAAGTACGTCTGGACGGCTACTACTTCAGCCCATTCAAGGTAGCTACTCCTATCATGAGCATAAGTAGCACCCCTCCATTCGACGTGAAGATCATCGGTCTTGCACCGTCTTCATATCTTCGACTTTCAATCGTCGATCAATTATTTGAAATGAAAATCAACTCGGCCTTTTCAAATAAATCACGTATATTTAGAATTTCAAATCAATTCATTTCAATGGTTAAATTATTCGATATCACTGGATCTGTTCTTTAATATAATTTTCACGCCAAACACATTCAACCATCAAATATCACATAAACCGAGCAAATTCAGTTTATTTTCATTCCATACCGTTTATAATATTTTATCACGATTTATCGCTATTTTTATTTATTTAAAAATAACCAATTCACTCAAACGACGCTTCAGGCCATAACGCGGTCGTGGCGCTGTTTTTCTTTAGATTCGATTTACACATATCTGAAAATCTAACCGTTGGATCTTCACAATTTAATATCATTAGAAAGATCTTTTCTAAACGAATCCAACGGTTTCAGTTTCGGGAAAATCCGACGGTCGGATCTCCCGGTACAATCGTTTGAAGTTACGATTTCAAAATACAAACTGCAGCATCGTTATTCGATTTAATTTACTTATATATATATATATATATATATATATATATATATATAAATGATTCTGGCGCTGTTTTTCTTCAGATTTGAATTAAACATTCCAGACAATCCAACCGTTGGATCTTCACAAAGTGGGTGTCGTTGGAAAGATATTTCCAAAGCGAACCCAACGGTTTCGGGAAAATCCGACGGTCGGATCTCCTGCACTAATCGTTTGAAATCACGGTATCAAAATACGAACTGCAGCGTCGTTATTCGATTTATTTTAATTATATTTATATAATTATATATAAATATAATTCTTTCTTCGATTTCAAAACTATATTCATTTCATATATTTGATAAAAATGATATTTTTATCATCAAAAATATTTATTCAACACATGAATAATTTTAGCACTTCATATTCATAATAAAAATGTAGATTTTATTGTTCAATCTATATATTCAACACACAAATGTTTTTGACTTCACACATACGATAAAAATATGGTTTTTTTAATCGTTCTAGTCCTTTATTCAACATATGAATATTTTCTATAGTTGATATATATAATAAAAATGTTATTTTTATCTTTCAAAGAATTTATTCAACACATGGGCTTCATTCAACACATGAATTTCTATTCAACACATGAATATTTTCTATAGTTTATATATATAATAAAAATGTGATTTTTATTGTAAAACAATTTATTTCAAAACACGATTATTTTATATAGTTCATACATAAGGTAAAAATGTTATTTTTATATTTCAAAGAATTTATTCAACACATGAATTTCTATTCAACACATGAATTCCTATTCGACATAGGAATTTCTATTCAACACATGAATTTCTTTTCAACACATGAATTCAGCTTCAATACATGAAAATAATTCTAACACATGAATATTATTGAAAATTTCGGCAGCATAACGGCAGGGTAGTTAAAACCGGCACCGTCCCGAGTACGGCTCCTCGCTCTACCTTAAAGCCTCGCAGCTTTTGACAATGGGGATTTTCAATATCTAGTTCGTACGCAGATGAATTTTCCCATATACTAATCCTATTGGGGTTTCAACCACAATCAATCATTTCAAATCAACCATTCATGATATTCATCAAATTTCACATCAACCAATAATCCAAACAATATCCCAACCAATATATATCATCCATGGTATGTGGACGAGGGGAGTATATATATATATATATATATATATATATATATATATATATATATATATATACGTATATTACTATATTTCGATTTCATTTCAATTTATCTCAACGCATATATTATTTTTACAACGCATATATAACTTATACATCGAACATACAACTTATACAACGCTTATACATTGGCGACAACGCTTATATAACTCATATATCGACTATATAATTTATACATCGTTGTTTTCCATATCTTTTATAAATTAGAAATCTCACATTGGGTTCCACTCCACCAAAAATTGCAGAAGGCTCAGAAAAATATGCAGTCTCTTCTAAAATGTAGAAGACATCCTCACGGTCCCGGCGTCGCTTGTTTCACTGCATTTCAACCACATAGCAAAAAGATACGATTTTTACAGTGAAATCATAAACCGTAGCGCTTTAAAGTGCTATAGAACAGTTTAAAATAAAATAAACTGTTACCTCAGCTATTCGTTCAAAACTAGGTATGGATTTTTCTTCGAATCCGTGTAGCTAGGGGCCAATCAGCCTGCGCCACGTTGAAGCGCTAGGAGGGGCGCACCTGCGCCAGAAGTGGGGCCCACTTCGGTGGCCCCTGTCGTCCTCGGCGGCGGTCAGAAGACCGGAACTTCGTGGCAACGAATCTCGAAAATGGTGCAACGAGGAAGGTCGATTCTGGTATGGATTTGTAGAGGGGAGTGAGGGCTTAAAAAAGTTGCACTGGAGCAAAGGCTATCGATGCGTGGATTCGCCGGAATTTGATCGGGAATGATGGAGCTCGTTTCCGTCGTTCGAACGAGAGGGTCAGAGGGTTTTTTGATATTTTAGGGAAATTAAAATTATGAAGAAATTATTCTATTGGGCCGCGTACTTATCTAATTCTAAAATAGTGTTTCTCCATACGATCTCCAATTCAAACCCAACGACTGTCACCCCTAGCTAAATACCCCCATTCCGAACACAATGAAATATGTTTTGTAAGCCCATTCGACTATTTCAGTCAGTTTTTCTTCAAATTAAAATATAAAACATTCAATATTTGATTTGAACGTACATTTCAGTTTGCCGGGGCCACATACTGATTCTAAAAATTCCAGAAAAATAAATCCAGCTATGTTTTGATGATACGGTCCCAACAAAACTAGTTTCATCGAATTCTGAGACCGTTTGAAAACTGGCCATTTTCTGGTCGATCCAATTTAACAGAAATTCACCAAACACATTTTCTTTTGCCATGCTCACATATTAACTTCAAAAATTATGAAATTTGAAACCTAGCAATGATTTGACATCCCGGATCCAACAAAAGTGGTTTCGTCGAATTCCGAGGTCGTTTGCAAAATGTCTATTTTCACGGGCTATATATTCTCTATAGCGACCTTTCTGAAAATTCATTTGGCCATAACTTTTGACTCCCGCTATGAAACTTCGATTTTTCAGATTCGTTAGAAAGATATTCACTAACAAATTTGAATATTTTTGGTTTTACTAAAATCCATTTTATTTTGCACCCGGTACAATCAGTCAAAGTTTGAATTGAAAATTTGAAACTGCCGCGCCATTTCAGGCCTTGTTTATAATTTAAAATAATTATATTTACTTTCAAACTTCGATTCAAACTTACTCTTCATCGTTATTATTTAAAATATTTTATTTTAAATATCTAAAATCCACTAAATTAGGCAAATTAAAAATTTTAAACTGGCTCAGATTTTCCGGGTTGTTACATTTTTATAGAGTATGAAAGGCTGCACCGGTTCTGAATCGTTTCAAATAGTGAAAAGACACTTCCTTTCAAAATTGAAAAAAGTGACAATTATACGTCGAGATGGAATTTTTGTTATGTCAACATACTCCTTTGAAAATTTAAATTTTGAAATATTTTTCAAATGTTTTTGATATAAATATAATTCTGGAAATTCTTGAAATAGAATATAATGATATAAGTTAATATTATAAACTAGAAAAATATATGAAAACATAATTTTAAATTATATAAACATATTTATAATTTTATAAGGTTTTAAACTATATAAAGTATAAGAATATAAAGTATAAATATAAAAGTTAAGTTTGAAAAATAAAGAAGAATAAAAATAGAAATAGAAACAAATAGAAAAATAAAATAGAGAGATTTGAGGATAGAATTGAAAATCAGAATTTGAAAGTTAGAATTTGAATTTGAACTTGGAGTGCTATTTAGAGTCTTACAAAATCTTGACTCTATAACTATATTAGTCTTGAACTCTTGATTACTCATGAGTCTTGAAATTTATCTGATTTTTGAATCTGTATAATCTTTATAACTGTACAGACTTCAGTAATATACAAAAGTGTTAGCATATATTTTATAATCAATGACAATTGAAATAAGGTTGTTGTCATCAAAACTCCATTCTCCAACAATTTCCCCCTTTTTGATGATGACAACCTTAGTTTATAAAATATCATACCTGTATATACCCGTTTGATGATGTTCCTTCTATACTCCCCCTGTCTATAAGAATCCTATAAACTATGCCTGCCTATATTTTATAATTTCTCCCCCTTTGGCATTATCAAAAAGAAATCCTAAAGATACTCCCCCTAAATTGTACAATTCTCTGAATAGAACATAAGTAACTATCCAAATAAAAATACACCCCCTTTAATCAAATATTCATATATTTATGTTTTAGAAGATTATAACTATTTAAACCATAAATGACAATTTTATTAAATAATAACTTGTACATATACATGAATTTATACATATACGACTTATCATTGGAACATAATAAAACAAAATAAAAAGAAAATCCTTAAACACTTAATTATTTGACAATGAGAGATTTGTGAATCGGACAATTTGGATAATGGAGATAGAATTCTCCATTCTTTTCAGTCACATTTCCATTTTCATCAAATAGAACCTCTCCTACGCACTCAACGTTATCATCTTCATCTATAACCGTTGGTTGAGTCTCTTGTTGTTCTTCCTCCTCCATCATTTCTTCTTCCTCTTCTGGTTCTTCTTTGTGACGATCCCAAAACCCCATGCTACGGTGTTAAGGATAATCATTGGAATATAACACATTAATCATCATTAGCAGAGTACAGATAATAGCATAAACAAGAAATAGAATAATTTACACAAATATGACAGCGGAATCATATATATATATATATATATATCACCACATCAGAGAGCACAGTGCAGGATACTACTTAGTGCATAATAATACATAATCAGTCAACATCGCCAATGGCGGAATCATAATACATAAAGAGTACATAAACTAAACGTCAGTCTACATCGCCTGTGGTGGAACCATAATACATATACAGTAATGGCGGAAAAGTCACAATCATCACAATGTAGTCAAGCCTCGCCATAAGCCAAAAGTGCACCTCTACTGCGGTGCCATGCCCAAAATATGTCAGCTACCTGTAACTAGGCTGCCCGTGTGAAAATAAGGGCACCCGAGTTTGCAAGGTGAAACAAACTACGAGTCAGTCATGGGACTAGTATGAGAAATCTACTTAACTTACTAAACAACAATAATAAAGCAAATCAAAGGACCACACCACTTTCGCGGAACGGGTTTACTCCAACGAGTGCTAGTGCATGAAATAAAGTAAACAGTTAAATCATCGCAATGCTTTTTATCAAAATGAAGTCATTATAAGATTCAGGTCCCATCACACAATGCAACGCAAACCGGAGGATAGAGTTTTACCTTATAATGGCCAAAAATGCTTCATACGTATAAAACAAAAGTGTTTGATATTATTACTAGTGCATATATGTTTCAAAAGCAAATTCAATCATAAATATCAATCATAGACGGCATGGGTACCATAATCATGACGCCATACTAGTAATACAATCACATCCGCAATTTCGTATTGGAAATTGGATTCCATCATGAGTCGAGGCAAGGGGCAAGCTCCTCTCCATTCGAGACACTCTAGAAAATGTCCCAGGATCGCACACAGCGGTCCTTGGAATCGACTGGGCCGGTCCTCTCTTACTTTTGAGGATTGGCAATTCCTGAACACACGTTTCCCGGTCCTTACAGACCTATAATCGAGGCGCCTCGCATTCCAACAACCACACAGGTGAAAAGTATATATAAATGTCAGGGCTGGTAGGTCACTGGAACCACCATAGCTAGAAAGAAACGTCGTGCTCTCCCAGTAGTCCTTCTCCCATTTTTGACTCATATCGAGGTGTGAGGCTCGCGAATCCACGCTATACACAAAGCTACGTCACACAGACCATGCTTTGATCATCAACCACAAGACTTTGCTTTGCAACAGAAGCCTTGATCATATGCCACTTAGGCGTGCCACACAGTCAATCCACTCCATGCGACTGATTTCTATCTATATATAATCTCTGAGCTCGTACGTCTCAGAGAAGGGCGTTAAGCAAGAGAATAAATTATCCACCGCCAAACAGATATATATCCAATAGAGATCAATCAGCATAGAACAAAATCCAATGTCAGACACACAGTCCATTTACAAGTTCGTTCTGGGTCTGAACGAAGCCGGAGGCACCAAATTCCTCGCTTATCCGCACAATCAACAATACGTTCGGACGACTACTACTTCAACTTCTTCAAGGTAGCTACTCCAATCATGAGCATTAGTAGCTCCCATCCATCCAATGTGAAGATCGTCGGTCTTCAACCGTCTTCAACTCTTCGACTTCTCACCATCGATCGATTATTTGAAATGAGAATAAACTCGGCCTTTTCAAATAATCCACGTATATTTAGATTTTCAAATCAATTTTTCACATGGTTAAATCACTCAACATTCACATTTCAGTTCTTTAGTATAGTTTTCATGTTAAATACATTCAACCATCACATATCAAGCAAACCAAGCAAAATCAGTTTATTTCCATTCTATATCGCCAATAATATCTCATAACGATATATCGCCATTTTTATTTATTTAAAAATGGCCATCTTTAATTAAACGACATTTCAGGTCGTGCCGAGGCACTGGCGCTGTTTTTCACTAAATTTGTTTTACACATATCTGAAAATATAACCGTTGGATCTTACCAAATTTTATATCATTAGAAAGATCATTTCAAAACGAATCCAACGGTTTCAGTTTTGGGAAAATCCGACGGTCGGATCTCCCACACTAGTCGTTTGAAATCACGGTTTCAAATTACGAACTGCAGCGTCATTATTCGATTTAATTTAATTATATTTATATTTATATATAAATATAATCGATTCTGGCGCTGTTTTTCTCTAAATCTGCATTAAACATTCCAGACAATCCAACCGTCGGATCTTTACAAAGTTGGTGCCGTTGGAAAGATATTTCCAAGGCGAACTCAACGGTTGCAGTTTCGAGAAAATCCAATGGTCGGATTTCCCGCACTAGTCGTTTGAAATCACGGTTTCAAAACACGAACTGCACGGCCACGATTCGTTTTAATTATATATATATATATATATATATATATATATATATATATATATAGTTCATTCGATGATTTCAATATCGTTTTCACTTCAAATATTTCACTAACGCCTTTAAATTTTGGAAAATTTCGCCATAACCTCCTTTGTACGGGAGGGGCTGGGAAATTTCCCAAATAGCCACATGGGCGTCTCATCTCAAAAAGAAAAAGAAAAGGCCAAGCGGCTAGCCAATAGGCTCATAAAATCATCACCCAAGCAAAACAGTAAACGTGTACCTATTTGTCAGGCACAAAATTTTATTCCTCCTCTCTAGCCCCTTTGTTATAACCTGTTCAATAAATATGCATGTACATATATGCAATTCTTATCACTTAACATTTTCCATTCAACTTCATATTTGATTCAATTTGGTTTAAAGTTGCCATTCATTCTAATGTTGCATACATAGGCAAAAATCATTTCATTAGCTAATTAATGAATATTTCAACTCACGCATATTTATTTGAACAAGTGGTTATTTTAAACACTTCACATTTCAATAAAAATGATATTTTTGGCGAACTAAAATATATTTCAACACATGACTACTTCATTTAGTTCTCATACATGTTAAAAATAATATTCATTTCACAAATATTTATTTCAACACTAGTATATCTTTAGCAAATCACATATATGATAAAAATGGTATTTTCATCATCTAAAATATTTATTCAACACATGAATGTTTTTAACACTTCATAATTCCAATAAAAATGTAATTTTTATTGTTCGATCTTCTTATTCAACACATGAAACTTTTCAACACATGCTCTTCTCTACACATGAGCATTTCCACACATGGATATTTTATATAGTTTTTTCATATAAGAAAGATGAAATTTTTATTGTTGAAGCTATTTATATATATAAGGCGAATATTTTACATACTTCATATATATTATAAAAATGTGATTTTTATTGTTTAAACACCTTATCCATTCACACATGAATTTAATTTTCACACATTACTTCTCAACACATGAGCATTTCCACACATGGATATAGTTTCAACACATGACTTTAGTTTCAACGCATGAAAATAATTTCAACATATGAAAATAATTCTAACACATGAATATTATTCAAAATTTCGGCAGCATAACGGCAGGGTAGTTAAAACCGGCACCGTCCCGAGTACGACTCCTCGCTCTACCTTAAAACCTCGCGGTTTTTGACAATGGGGATTTCATGCATCTAGTTCGCACGTAGGCGGCATGTTTTATTTTCATTTCCACAATTATTTCAAATTTGTTTCAATCACCAATGGGTATTTTTCAACCACAACCAAACAATATCAACCACAAACAATTCTATCAACCATTCGCATTATTCACCCAATTTTTCACACCAATTCACAAACAATAAATATCGTCCATGGTTTGTGGACGAGGGGAGTATATATATATTTTATTTTCCATTCAAACACACATATCATTTAAACAATGCATGTATAATTCATACTTCGCTCATACAACTTATACTACGCATGTATATGTGGTATACAACACGTATATAATTTATATTTCGCTTATATAATTTATACATGACATTTTCCATTCAATTTCATTTAATTAAGATTTCTCATATTGGTTTTTGAAGTGCTAAATATCGTAGATGGCTCAGAAAAATCCGCAGTCTCTTCTATGTGGTAGAGAGCCTCCTTGCGGTCCCGATGCTTCCTGTTTCATCGAATTTCGTTAACACACCATAAAGATATGATTTTTCAAAGTTCAAATATAATAAAGGTCTCACCTTTCATGATAGTTCCAAACTAGGTTTGCAGTTTTCGCGAAAACCGAGGCACGATACTACGATCGGAAGGTACACCATGGAAGAGGGAAGAGAGGGGAGTCGGTCAGTGGTGGTTGGAAGCAGTTCGGTGGTCGGATCTGGTCGGGGCGGCGGCATGAAGTCGTGAACTTCGGGGAGGTCGTGCTCGTCGATGAGGCGACGAGGGAGGGTGGCAGTTGGTCGGATTTGAAGAGGGGAGACGGTGGCATCGAGATATGGTGGAGGCGAGGTCGGCAGGGGGCTGAGGCGGTCGGAAATCGCCTGGGAAGGATGGAGCTCCAGTCGCCGTCGATAACGAGAGAGAACGAGGGTTTTAAGTGGATTTTATTTTATTTTATTTATGAAAGGAATTTTCTGATTCGCCCATATATATATTATTCAGAAAATTAGGGTTTTCACGAACGAACTCCTTTTCAAACCCAACGACTGTCGTCCTTAGCTAAATACCCCCATCCCGGACACAATGGGATATGTTTCGTTGGCCAATTCGACTATTACAGTTAGTTATTTTTCAAATTAAAATATAAAACATTTTATATTCAATTTGAACGTACATTTCAATTTGCCAGGGCCACAAACTGATTCGAAAAATTCCAGAAAAAATAAATCTAGCTATGTCTTGATGCTACGGTTCCAACATAACTAGTTTCGTCGAATTCTGAGATCGTTTGAAAAATGGTCACTTTTTGGTCGATCCAATTTAACAGAAATTGGCCAAACACATTTTCTTTTGCCACGCTCACACTAGCTTCAAAAATTATGAAATTTGAAACCTAGCAATAGTTTGACATCCCGGACCCAACAAAAGTGGTTTTGTCGAATTCCGAGGTCGTTTGCAAAATGTCTATTTTCAAGGGCTATATATTCTATATAACGACCTTTCTGAAAATTCATTTGGCCATAACTTTTGATTCCCGCTATGAAACTTCGATTTTTCAGATTCGTTAGAAAGGTATTCATAAAAAGATTTAAATATTTTTGGTTTCACTAAAATCCGTTATATTTTCCACCCGGCACAGTCAGTCAAAGTTTGAATTCAAATTTTCAAACTGACACACTATTCCAAATTCATTATTTTATTGAAATATTCTATATCGATTGTTCAAATTGCATTGAAATAACCAATTTAAAATTTTTAAATTGGCTCGTAATTTCCGGGTTGTTACATTCTTCTGGTTCTTTCTCTTCTTCCATGGGTTGATTATCATCATTGATGATAATCAGATTAGTCTCGTTATCCATTATAAACTTTAAGAGACTTCTCATTACTTTTTCTTGCTTGTTTTGC
The DNA here is from genome assembly GCA_030737875.1 of Allium sativum. NCBI lineage: Eukaryota > Viridiplantae > Streptophyta > Magnoliopsida > Asparagales > Amaryllidaceae > Allium > Allium sativum. The sequence goes on from CM060920.1 coordinate 649,266,111, forward strand.
TCTTGACTTATTCTAATTTGGAGTACTTGCATCTTGGCCACCATTTGCAGTAGATAGTCCATTTTTTCTTCGATTTTGATCACTCTAAAAAGCATATACCATTTAAATGGACCCTCGGATGGTCCAGCGTATGAATCGGAGTTGTTTTGAGTATTTGGATTAAAGGAAGTCATTGTAATTTTTAATTTAGAGTTTTTACATAGGAGAAGAATGAAAATGAAGAAGAAAAGTCGAATTAAAAGATTTAAATAGTTGAAATAACTAACTTTTGGTGGGAATTAATTTTAAATTTTTGGCAGTTATATGTGGACATACCAAAAACTCTATGTCGACATAGTCTTGCTTTTAAATTTGATTATTTTGATTCCTAATTTTATTTTTATATATATGCTATTATTTAATTATTCTAACTCACTTAACGAACATATACCTAATTCTCTCCTAAATTTAGTGAATGTTGCTTCGTTCAATGGTTTAGTTAATATATTTGCTGTTTTTTTATCTATTTCTATAAATTCACGTGAAATCTTTTCTTTACTTACATTATCTCTTAGAAAATGATGTCGCACATCAATATGTTTAGTTCTTGAATGATGAGTAGGATTTTTAGAGATATTTATAGCATTTGTATTATCGCAGTATATAGGTGATTTATTTATACTTAAACCAAAATCATTTAAAGTTTGTTGCATACATATTACTTGTGAACACACCAAAGCAATAGATATATATTCTGCTTCAGTTGTTGACAAAGATACAATATTGTTCTTTTTACTAAACCATGATACAAGGGAATGTCCTAGGAAGTGACATGTTCCGCTAGTACTTTTACGATCGGATTTACATCCCGCATAGTCAGCGTCATAGTACGAAATTAAATTGAATGAATCATTCTTAGGATAAAATAATCCAAAATTTGATGTATGCTTTACATATCTCATAATATGTTTTAGGGCTGTTAAATGAGTTTCCTCAGGTTGTGATTGACATTTTGCACATAGACATACACTATGCATTATATATGGTCCAGTAGCGGTTATATATAATAATGATCCTATCATTCCTCTATATAGTTTTTGATCAACATCTTTTGATGTATCATCTTTACTTAAAGCAATATTAGCTGCCATAGGTGTTGGTCTTCCATTTGTTGTTGTTAGATTATATTTATCTATTAATTCTCTTGCATATTTCTCTTGATTAATGAATATTCCATTCTTTAATTATCGAATTCATAAACCTAAGAAGAATGAAAATTCTCCTATATGACTCATTTCAAATTCTTTGTGTCATAATATCCGAAAATTCTTTGTTCATTTTTTTCATTTGTTGACACAAAGATTAAATCATCAACATATATTTGTATTAGTTGTATATCTTTGTTAATTTCCTTTATAAACAAAGTATTATCTAATCTACCTATTTCAAATTTTGATTGTAATAAATAATTTCGTAATCTATCATACCAAGCCCTAAGAGCCTGTTTTAATCCATATAACGCTTTCTTCAGTTTATATACGTAATCTGGTAATTTTTCGTCTTCAAATAGGGGTGGTTTCTCCACATATACGTCTTCCTTGACAAATCCATTTAGAAACGCACTTTTGACATCCATTTGATATAATTTGAAATTATTATAGTTTGCAAAAGCTAGTAAAATTCTAATATCCTCTAGTCTTGGTACGGGGGCAAAAGTTTCATCGTAATTTGTTCCTTCTTCTTAAGTATAACCTTGTGCTACCAGTAATGCCTTATTTCTCACTACCTCACCATGTTCATTCATTTTTTTTTATAGACCCATTTGGTTCCTATTATTGTTTTATCCTCTGGTCTAGGAACAAGTTCCCATACTTCATTCATAGTAAAATGATTCAATTCTTCTTGCATAGTAAGTATCCATGAATCATCGGAAGAAGTTTCCTTTGGATTTTTGGGTTCGATAGTTGATATAAATCCAGTATTACTCATATTATTTAATTGATTACGAATTCTAACAACGGATTCAATATCTCCTAAGATATTTTCGACAGGATGGTCTCTAAGTAATCTAATTCTTTTATTTGGTTGGTTATCTTCATAATTTATTTAATTAATTTCATTTTCACAATCATCTTCATTGTTTTGAGTTATACTTATAGTTTTCATTGAAGGATACATTTAATTTTTCTTCTAAAGTGTTGGTTCGACTATTGAAAACTCTATAAGCCTTGCTTCTTTCTGAATATCCAATAGAAATTCCTTTATCGGATTTTCAATCAAATTTGTCTAAATTATCCTTTGTATTAAGTATAAAACATTTACTTCCAAATATTTTAAAATATGATACTTTTGGTTTCTTTTTATATAAAAGTTCATATGGATTTTTATGAGTTAAAGTTCTAATTGAAATTCTATTAATAATATAAGTTGTTGCGACTACCTCAACCCAAAAATTCCTTGGTGAATTACTATCGGATAACATAGCTCTTGCACATTCTTGTATCATTCTATTTTTACGTTCAACTACTCCATTGTGTTGAGGAGTTCTTAGGATTGAGAAATTGTGGGTTATTCCCTTTTTATTACAATATTTTTCAAAATTCTCATTTTAGAATTCTTCGCCATGATCACTATGTATTATTTTAATTTTTAGTGACAATAAATTTTAAATCCTTTTAGAAAAAGTTTTAAATTGATTGAAAGCATCGCTTTTATTTTTAAGAAACAAAGTCCAAGTGAATCTAGAAAAATCGTCAACTATTACATACACATATCTATTATGATTTATTGATTGAACTTTGGATGGGCCAAATAAATCCATGTGTATTAACTACAATGGTTTTGAAGTAGTAATTTCTTCTTTTGATTTAAATGAACTATTCTTTAATTTTCTGAATTGACAAGCATCGCATAAGTTATTAACTTTAAATTTCATTCTGGGTAATCCTCTAACTGAATCTAGTTTAGAAATTCTAGAGATGTGTTTGAAATTTGTATGACCGAATCTCTTATGCCAGATCCAGGGATCACTTGTATTGGCCATAAGATATAAATTATCGTTGGAGATTTTCATACTTAATATGTAGATATTTTTCTTTCTATCTCCTTCGAATATAACTTTTGAATTCATATCTTCTATGAAACATTTATTCTTTTCAAAATTTATTTTATAACCTTTATCGCAAAGTTGACTTATACTTAGTAAGTTGTGTTTTAAATTCCTATATTTCTTTGGGTCGATTAATTATTCACTTGAAAAAACTTTATAATTGCCACGTATTTATCATCACACATGTGTAATTGATTCGGTCAAACATTAGCCTTCCTTTGGCCCGATTAATATTCACATGAATAACTACACACAAATATCAAACATTTTTCATGAACAACCAAAATAAGAGAGGTCACTTTGGTGACATGTTATCCCAATTATATCACTATGAATGTAAGATATCAGCAGTTATAAAGAAACACCAAAATTATATTTGAATTTATTTCTTACTGTTTGTACAATGTACCTCAAGTGCTATAAAATACTCAAAAATTATCTAGGTTCATGTAACAGTTAAAGATTCTGAAACAAAAGTAGCGGGATTAGTAAATTCAAATAACTTATTATTCGCTTATCAATATGCCTAATACATATTAATATCAAGTTTTTGGATAGTAATATCAGTGACACTCTTGTTGTAACAATCAAACACTGACAATAAATTCAAGTCAAATAACAATCTTCCTTTGGGCCGATTAATTATTTACTTAAAAAAACATTATAATTGTCACATATTTATCATCACATATGTGTAACTGATTCGGTCAAACATTAGCCTTCCTTTGGGCCGACTAATATTTGCATGAATAACTATACACAAATATCAAACTTTTTTCATGAACAACCAAAATAAGAGAGGTCACTTTGGTGACATGTTATTTCAATCAGATTACTATGAATGTAGGATATTTGCAGTTATAAAGAGATACCAAAATTATATTCAAATTTATTCCTTACTGTTTATACAGTACACCTTAAGTGCCATAAAACGCTCAAAAAATGTTTTATGTCCATGTAAGAGTTAAAAAAATCTGAAGCAAAACCCTTACTATAGCATAAAATGTGTTAGTCATAGCTATTTTACCATTTTCTTTAGGTATGTGGCTATATTCATGTCATTCCCTTAATAAATTTGATACAATTCACCATAAATAAATTACATAACAAATATCATAAGTTAATGCCAGAATTAATGCCACATAAAAATTACATATAAATGACACAACAAATGCTGTATTAAATAACATTAATGAACATATTAGCTATGATGTATACCTGACCATAGTATAACTGCATAAAATGCTACTATGTCATTTTTTCCTTTGGTTTATTATTAAGATACCTAACTAAGCCATAAATGATGCAATTTAGAACATGCAAACTATTGCCCCTTTTATTTTATACTGACTAAAATTTGAAAGTGCAACATATCCTTCACATGCGCCATACATATAAAATATATGTATCTATTAAACATAAATGCATTAAATTAAAAAAAGTCTTTTCTTATTCCTAATAGAAACAAGCACAATTATTTAATTTCCATAACTAAAGCATTTAATGCATTTATGATATTAGTATAACAAACACAATTAATGCATTTATAACAAAAAGTGCAATGCACCGTTATGTGACCAAAAAATGTAAACCAATATTATAGCAAATTGGTTTAATTGCAAATATATATAAAACAATCAAACAAAATCATTTCATCTCAGATCTAAGCATGCACAAATATCTCAAAAGGAGCATACTTGATTCAAAATTTCTAAATTATCCCAAATACCATCTATATAATTGTATGTCTAAATTAATTAAATCAAGGAGTCAGATTCATATTTCCTTGCATAAATGGTTCCATATTTTTCAAATCATTATATACCATCAATAAACAGTAGAGGAAAACAATTGTTCATAACATATTCAAAATGTTCTCACATATTGAGATTCGTAAGTAATTCAGAATAATATGCAATAAATTGTGATGTTATGACTGACGCAAGTTGTTTTCCAAATTTAGAGGGATTCGGATTATTTTCTTTAAAAAAATTAATGATTTTAAAATTTTAATCATTTAGATCTATCTTTTGAAACCAAAAGAGATTCACAAGTTAGCCATTAATTTTCAATATAAGAAATGATACTAAATCAAAACCAAATCTTCACAAAAAATAGTAATTTTTCCAATGAAATCAATAATGGGTGGCTCTGATACCAGTTGTTGGAATTTCTATACATATACTTTATGATTGACCAATCATGAAATTCCATATTTGAATAGATGAACCATATTGATTTGATTGAGAAGAAATCAAAGAAAGTAAAATGAATTAGCGGAAGCCATACCTGAATCCATAGATGTTTACGAAGAGAAGATTAACCTAATTAATATATGGATTTGATTATCAAATCTGACAAAAGCTTTAGATTTGAATCGATAGTTATTGCTTTCATCTACTGAATCCATGAGCGTCAGTTAAAGAGAATCAACAAGGTTTTGGATCTTCCAAATTGACGCAAGTTCAGATGTAAATGTATTTCTTCAAAGGGGATAAAGAGAATATGCTGAAAAGTTGTGTAATTTGGGAACCATAACCCTTAATTTATAATAATGTAATATTTTCAGTTCGGCCCTTCAACAAACTGAAAAATATTCCGGTCTCTACGCATTCCTTCCATGATAGCTGAATATTTATGCCAATAAATACTATAATTGGCATTCACACCTAAATAGTGTTACACATTATATTTAAATATGTGGCCCACATAATTAAAATATTCTAACAGTTTATGCATTAATTAATGCTAATGTTCTTTTGGTGTACTTAAACAATTTCACTTTTCATAAATGTAAAATTGAAGTATTCATGCGGTTTGAAACTAATTTTTCAATTTAGGATAATACCGTGTGTTTTAACCATTAAGTAGCAACATCACACAATTAAAATTGATTGTTAATGGAAGTAATTCATTTATTTCTATATTTAATACGGGTCCAAACTGGATCGAACCAAATCAGACCATATTACAATAAAATCGAACTGAAATCGAACCACTTGAACGGTTTGCATAATGGTTTGTAGTTTTGATCAACCGTTTAATGCGATACTGAAGCAGTTTGGAGTTCAAACTATACCAGACCAGGCGTCTCCCACATCTAATATATTTATTGTAAATTTAATACACACATAAATTTTGGTTGATAACAATGTTTCAAATTTAACATTAATAAATAACACTTGAATGGAAATATTGTTAAGATTTTGGCTAAACAAATACCATTTCAAACTTGAAAAGGTTCAATTTTGACATCGCCCAATGTTAAATGCATTAGAAATTTTTTAATGTAGCTTTGGTTACATCATATTTCTTAATAAATATAACATATATTGAGATGAAAATTTTGAGTAAAATACAAATATATAGTCAAATTTTTAGAAAAATGGATAATTTTTCTCTCATACATTAACTTTTACTTATATACAATGGGTAGAAGAAATATTCAATGGGAAAGCCGAAAAATGGCAAAGAAATTTTCATATAAAAAGACTTTGTTTTCTCTCATTGTGTGGTATGTTGCAGAATAATGGTTTGGTTACAACACCAAAGATGCATATTAAAGAAGCCACTGTCATAGTTTTATGTACAATTATCATATAATTATCAAACAGAAAATTAAGTGAATGGTTTCAAAGGTCAGGTAGCATGATTTCAGTATGTTATCATGCTGCTTTAGAAAATGTATTGTTACTTGCTAAAGATATTATAGACACTAGTGATGTTCTATTTAGCACGAAATCATAATTGATTACAAGTTCAAATAGATATTATCCTTATTTTAAGAATTGCATAGGCGATATATATATATATATATATATATATATATATATATATATTGTACTCTTGTAATGACGCACTTACCTTCAGACAAAATTGTGCGTACATTGGATGTAAAAGATATAAACTCTTCTTAAATATCTTAGCAGTTTGCTGATTCAACTTATAATTTACTTATCTGATATGGAAAGAGACAGTATACGATGCTATAATTTTTACTACGGTTATAACTGATAGAAATTCGAACTTTCCTCATTTACCACTGGGGAGGTATTATTTAGTTAACTCGGTTGATTCTCTTCTAAATGATTATTTATTACCTAATAGAAATGTAAAGTATCATATTCCTCATTTTTGAGAAACAATGAATCAACCAAAATAATAAAGTTTTTAACTTCTATCATTGGAATCAACATATAAGTATTAAAAGAATCTTGGGCATATGAAAGAAAATTGCAATTTCAAAGAGTATGCCAACATACAGTTTTAAAACTCAAGTCAAAGTTGTTGTCACGATGGCTATAAATAATTTTACAAGGAAATACAATAATGGGGATCTTGATTTTACGACATTTAATGATAATCCTGATCTTTAACAAAATGAATATCATGAAGAATATCAAAATATAAGAAACGAGTGAAAAGATGAATTAATAGAGTGAACGTGCTTGGATATTCGATAATAGATGAATTAATTGTAGTGGATAGACATAATAGACATGTATAAATACTTTAATTAGTTAACGATATATTTGCATTTCTTTTATCAATGTATTTCTATCAGTTATTAATTTCTAATGGTATTATGCACAATATGTTTTGAATTATAAAATTTCTACTGTAAAAAATATGAATAATTTATTACACCGTTCAATTCTTTGCTTAAAATCATAAAAACACATCATATGCTCGTTAAAGTTTAACCACTCAGTTTTGCATTCAACCAACCTATTCATTTTATCCACTAGCCATCTCCAAGAATGCATCCTTAGCCAACAGAGATGGTGTTGGTCTCTGTAATAACCCGGAAATCTGAGCCAATTTAAAAAAATTATTTTGGCAATTTTAGCGAATTTCAATTATTTAAAATGAATTATTTTAAATAATAACGACGAGAAATTTATTTTTAATAGAATTCGAACATATATAGTTATATAGATCGTCGTTAGAATATAAATACTTATTTTAAATTATAAAAGGAATTGAAAATGGCATGGTAGTTCGATAATTCGATTTCAAACTTCAAATGAATGTACCAGGTGCAAAATAAACCAGATTTTAGCGAAACCAAAAATAATAGAATCTAATTGAGAATATCTTTCCAACGAATCCGAAAAATCAAAATTTCATAGCGGGAATCAAAAGTTATGTCCAAATGAATTTTCAGAATAGTCGCTATGGAATTTCTGGCCCTTAAAAATGGGAATTTTGCAAACGATCTCGGATTTTGACGAAACCACTTTTGTTGGATCCGTGATGTCAAGTTATTGCTAGATTCCAAAATTCGTAATTTTTTGAATTAATATGTGATCGTGGCAAAGGAAAACGCGTTTGACCAGTTTAAGTTGATTTTAATCGACTGGAAAATGGCCATTTTTCAAACGGTCTCAGAATTCGGCGAAACTAGTTTTGTTAGGACCGTATCGTCAATACAAAGCCAGAAAATATTTTTCGGGAATTTTTAGAGTCTGTATGTGGCCCCGGTAAATTGAAATGTGAGTTCAAAATCAATATATAGATTTATATTTTGATTTTGATCAAAACTGATCGTAACTGTCGAATTGGCTTACGGGACATATTCCATTGTGCCCGGAATGAGGGTATTTAGCTAGGGGCGACAGTCGTTGGGTTTGATTTGGAGTCCGAACAAAAAAGTAACTTTTTGAAATAAAATAATTAAATTATATAAATTGGTCAACTCTCTCCTTTCCTCTCTTCCTCTCTCATTCATTCACGGTATAAAAAAAAAAGAAACCGAAGCTACAGCTCCCCCTCTTAACGTCGCTGCCACCCCCACCCCCCCTCGCGCGCCGCCGGCCTCCTCCTCTTCCTCCTCTCCTCCCTCTCCTCCTCTTTCTCTCTTCCAATTTCAAATCCCTAAACCCCAAATTTCAGAATACCACCACCGTGGGCCCCTCCAGCGCCTCTACCACCTCGCTGCAGCCTCCTCATGCCCCATCAGGTCTGCCTCCACCTCTGGCCGCCCTCCCCTTGGCCGTGGTCCCCACAAATCCAAAATCCCTCTTTTTCACAAAAAATCCCGTATGTAGAAAAACAGCCAGATCTGTTTTGCCCCATAACTCCCAAACCGTGCGTTTTTAGCCAAAACTCCTCTGAATCAAAGTTGTAGAGCACGATTTTCTCTTCAATTTGGACATATTGAAGTCGTGTTTTGGAGTTCGGAGCTGTCGGGAAAACGCGTCCGAAGTCTGCTGTCCGAACACTGTCAAAATGCTGTCTTTTCGCGATTTCCGGCGAAATGACACATTTTTGGAAGGAAGACCACTAGGCGAAAGTTGTCCGGAATGACGCGTTTAAGCTAGAAAAAAATGGCGTGAAGATTGGAACTCGTTTGCAAATTCTGGAACCAGAACAGCGAATCCGGGCGTTATAAAAAAAATGTGAGTTTTCTCCGCTTTAAAGCTTCTATGGTTTTTGACGAATGAAGTATATAAAAATATGATTTTTATATTATATAAATAATAAAAATATGATTTTTATAATATATAGATAATAAAAATTTGATCTTTATATAGGTAGTAGAGATATAAAAGTACGATTTTTACATATAAAGTGACGATATAAAAATATGATTTTTATATAGTTAATCAAATAAGAAAGGTTGGATTTTTAGTGAAGTAAAGATTTGATTTTTAGCGATGTAAAAAATATAATTTTTAGCGTCGTAAAAACATGATTTTTATATTAGTAGAAGATTAAAAATATGATTTTTACATTATAGAAGTATTAAAGATTTGATCTTTATTATGTAGAAGGAGCAAAGATGTGATTTTTATATAAGTGGCGATATAAAAATATAATCTTTATTATATGAACACCGTTGTAAAAATAGAATTTTTATCTATATAGTAGCGATTAAAAAAAAAATAGAATTTTTATCCATATAGCGTAGTTATAAAAATATGATTTTTATATAATAGAGAATATAAAAATGTGATTTTTATATATGTAGTGAACACGGATGGCAAAAGTGACAAAAGGCGAGCACGGCAAGATATTCTACATATGAAGAGTCGTGGAGTTTGGTTTAGCTAGTCGGTGAGAACTTCTCACCTTTAATCTAAATTTCTAGTTTGAAATATATACTAGGATGCAGACGGTGTTTAGTAGCACCCGACACCCGTCGTCCACAGACCATGGACGGCTTGTATGCTTGTTTGTTTGATTTTGATGTGTAGTTGATTGTGTGATGTGATGTGAAATAAAATAAAATATTTAGATAGAAAAAATATACATTTTATAGTTGAAAATAGATTTTTTAACGTGTATATAAAATAAATAGTAATAAACAAATCGGAGATTTGTTTATATACACTGATTTGACTGATATTGATTGGGACGATAAATTTCACACATCGCCCAACTACACAAATAAAATCTATGTTTGATTGTTTGAAACCCCACACGGGTATTGGGATGAGATTTGACGTACACTAATCCCGATTGTTTAGTTGTATGTCAATCGATGGATTGATAGACTGTGTAAGCGTTAATTATTTATATTTAATGCTTATGCAGTTGTGTGGTGCACTCTGGATGATGGTTGATTATTTATCGTTGTTATTATTTACATGTGTTGTAGAAAAATTCATATAATTAACATTATATGGTAATTGATTGGGCCTCATTCCAGTTTGGAATAGAAATATTTGAATAGAAATATTTGGAAAAGAAATATTTGAAATAGAATATTTGAAAATAGAAATATATGAAGCCGTATTGATTAGATTGACGCCATTTTGACGTGAATGATATTTATATCGATTTTATTCATTTTTCAATGTATATTGAAAGTGATTTCGAAATTTGAATTATATTGAAAGTGATTTCGAAATTTGAATTATATTGAAAGTGATTTCGAAATTTGAATTATATTGAAAATAATCGAAATTCGAATTAATTAAAAAGAATTGAATTCGAATTGAAATTGAATAGAAATGAATTCAAACTGATATTGAATTGAATTTGAATTGAATTGAATTTTAATAGAATTGAATTCTAATTGAAATTGAATAGAAATGAATTCGAATTAAATTGAAATGAATTGAAATTCGAATTAAATTGAAATTGAATTGAAATCGTTTTGAAATGAAATTAAAACGAATTTATATTCGAATATTCAATTTTGATTAGAAGTTGAATATGATGTTAAAATATGTTTTAAAAGGAAATCGACGAAGTATATATTATATATATTATATATATATAATATAATGGCCTGAATAGAACGCGCCGCGCCGCGGTAGTTCGTGAATTTCGACTATTGACTTCGAATGGATATTACGGGAGATCCAACCATCGGATTCTCCTAAAACCGGAACCGTTGGGTTCGTATCGAAAAGAGCTTTCTAACGAATATTAGAAATTTGAAATCTAACGGTTGGATTTGGAATTATGTCCAAATCAAATTTGGAAAAGGTCGTTGTAAGTGCAGTTCGATGGCCATTGGTGGAAATCGACTGTACGAACCTTGATATAATTATTAAAAATAGTAATAATTCATGTAAAATCATAAGAAATGATTTGGGAAGAATTGGGATGAAAATTTCCATATTTAAAAAGATAAAAATAGATTTTTATCGAAATGAACTAGTTTTGAACTAGAATTATAATTCTATTTATTTCTAAAATAAATAAAGTGGATTTGAAATGGTTTTGAAAATAACCAGAGTTTCCAATATATAAAGTGGAAATGGATTTGAATCGAAATTTTCTTTGGAATATTTCGATGTTGGATTTCGTGATTATACAGATATTGTTATGGAAATTGTAAAGATATATATATATATATATATGTATGTATCGTTATTTCCAATACGATATTTGTTGGTCGTAGAATTTGATATTGAATATAAGCCGATATATTTTCTATTCAGAGCCTTGTATTTAATATCAAATGTGATTTGGGTTTGTCGTGAATGGTGTCTTCATTAACACTGTTCTTAAGCCCAGTTGAGAAAATGATTAAATCTTTTTATTTAGATTTAATGAAGTGTACCAATTAAATAATATTTAATTGGAATTGAATTGGTGTTGATTTTTGGGTTTATCGTGAACAGTGTTCTAAATAACACTTGTTCTTTAACCCGAAAATTAACGAAATGTGATTTTGGGTCGTCGTGATCTTCAATAATACTGTTCTTAAACCCAAAAAGAAGTTAAAAAAATCAGAAACTAACTGGAGGTTAGTCAAGTTGAATGGTTTCTGGGGTATTGATCTGATGTTGGTTTCGACCTTCGGGGTTAGTACTTAGGGAACTGCTCAATTGCTAATTTACGGTTAGGGACTGATTGGAATGTGATGTAATTTTGGGGTTTATCGTGAACCGTGTTTTAAATGACACTGATTCTTTAACCCAGTCAAAGATGAAAACTAAGTGGAGTTTTAATGAATCTTTAATTAGATTGGAATGGTCGAGAATGGAGTACCACCAGTTTTGCTCCAGGCGATAGTTAAATCTTTAATTAGATTTGAATGTGAAATGGTAAATGAATTTACCGATAACACCGTGGTGTTAGATATGAAGTATGAACAGTTTTACTTCATGGGATGAATAGGTTGGGATTGGGAATTTAAAATAAATGATCACTTCGGTGTGGTTCGCTAATCCCGACTAGTTTGAATTGATATTCAAAGAAGATTAAAGAATAAATTTAAAGAATTTATCTTTGATAAAATTAATGGGAACCTTTCCCAAAGTATAAGAATATTTGAATAAAAGAATATTCTGAATTGGAATGAGGCGTATGTTGTGTTTGTGTAACACTTGTTTATTATATACGCGAGTTATTCAGAAAGACCAGGTTTATCCCATTCTGAATAACTAATTCGACGTGGTGTCGAAGATGAAGACGGTGGTTGAAGACCGGAGGTCTTCACGTCGTCTGGATAATTACTGATGATCTTGATTGGGCTGTACACACAAGAGGAGGGAATCAGTTAGTGATCGTCCAGACGTACTTGGAGATCGATGGATATGCGGGGTACTAGGTGCCTCCGGTTTCGTTCAGACCCAGAACGAACTTGTAAATTGACTGTGTGTCTGACATTAGATTTTAGTCTGTGTGATTGATTTCTATTAAATATATATCAGTTTGGCGGCGGAGAATTTATTTTCTTACTTAACGCCCTTCTCTGAGACGTACGAGCTCAAGGGTTATATATTGATGGATATCAAACGCATGGAATGAATTGCCTGTGTGGCATGCCTAAGTGGCAATATGATCAAGGCTTTTGTTGAAAAGCAGAGTCTTGTGGTTGATGATCAAAGCACGGCCTTTGTGGCATAGCTTTGTGCAGCGTTGATTCGCGAGCCTCACACCCCGGTGTGAACCAAAAACGGGAGAGGACGTCAGGGAGGGCATGCGTTTCTTTCTAGCTAGAAGTGGCGTCAGTGGTTTTACACGCCCTGACGAGTTTGACTTATGTGGTTGTTGCTGTTGCGAGGCGCCTCGGTTTGATCGGACGATCCGGGTCCGATGGAGTCATTCGTTGGCTCATTTACGCCCCATAGGGCGGGGAAACGCATGTTCAGGGTTTAAGTTTAATCCACATCGGTGGACTGGCCCTGAGGATCCAAGGGGCAGTTGCGGCTGTTCCTGAGGCTCGGGCTAGACAGTCTCGAATCGGCGAGGACTATCTTTTGCCTCGGTTCACAGATAGAAGTCAAACTTCCAATACGTGACATTTGCAGTTTTGATTGTAGAGCCTAGTATGGCGACATGATATATGGTACCCATGCCGTCTATGATTGATATTTATGATTGTATATAAAATCAGAAACTAACTGGAAACGAGCTAAGATGGGTGGTTTCCTGGGTATTAGTCTGATGTTGGTTTCGACCTTCGGGGTTAATACTTAGGGAATCGTTCTCTTACTAATTTACAGTTGGAGTCTGATTAAAAATTTAAAACATGAAATTTAGCGTATCAAGCATTCTTTGGCTATTATAAAGTAAAACCCTATCCTCCGGCTTGCATTGCATTGTGTGATGGGACCTGGGTCTTATAATAGCTTCATTTTTCTTTATTTAGCATTGCGTTGTTTGTTTTATGCACTGGTATTCTTAGGAGGAAACCCGTTCCGTGTTAGCGGCGTGGTCCCTTGATTTACCTAACTTTTAAATAAAGATTTATAACTGTTTTAGTTCTCACACCAGTCCCATGACTGACCTGGAGTTTATTGTTTTAACCTAAACTCTGGGTGCCCTTATTTTGACACGGGCAGCTAGTAGTTTTGGTTTTGCAGATTTATATTCACAGGATCCTGATCTATAGCTGAAACGATATCCGGAAAGCTTTGTATCCGTATATCTCCTTCAGTTGTGTTTTGTATTATTTTCCGCTGCTATGTAACGTATTGTAATCTCTGATATTTTTCTGTTGTGTAATATTTATTTATACTCTGTATATTCTTGTATTGTGGTGGAATTATTGATATATACAATGAAATGTTCTTCTATTTGCGTTCTAATTTGTCGTGTTCTCAAAACAATCAGGGGTTTCGAACGGTCTTGATCGGTTTAGCGACTGATTCGGATCGAGCGAAATTCCTTTTCGTTACAGCTGGTATCAGAGCTTTGGTTTACAAAGCTCAGAGAACAAGGCACGTTAGAACCATACAGAAGAATTCATCAGATATTGGATTAGTAATATCCAATGAGAATGACTCGTTAGAGATGGGATCAGTAGTATCCTAGAACGAGTGTGAAGAGTATATTTTTAAAATGAAAACAAATTTTGTTTTGAAAATTTAAATCAATTATTCGTATTTGATTATTTATTTGTATTGATTTGGACTATCCAGTATATAGAGGTTTTAATATACGTCTGATCCGCGTGTATTTGAAGTTTTAATATATTGGGTAGATATATAATCACATTCTAGTCGCCCGGAGAGGATTCTGATGATTGATGCATCGTCGTCCGAGTTGATGTTCGAGTGTCAAAAGTGTGATATCTATATATTTCCATTAGACTGGTGTGAGAACCAAAATTAGATAGGGCTTATAGTTGTGAATTGGCATTAAAAATCTGATTTTTTGACTATATATCAAAGTTATGAATTTGAAAAGCTAATCAACTAATTGATTGTTGGTTGCGTTGTTTGATTATTGTTTGAATTAATTAAATGTTGAACCGTTTAGCCAAATTGAATCAAATAGTGAATTGTATTGAAAATTAGTCGCATTTGCATGCATATACATGTACTTATATTGAACAGGTCATAGCAAGGAGGCTAGAGCAGAAGAATAAAATTGTTTGCCCGACAAATAGGTACATGTTTACCATAATTTACTATTTTGTTTGGGTGATGATGATTTTATGAGCCGATTGGCTAGCCGCTTGACTTTTTCTTTTTTTTTTGGATTGAAGAAGGCCATGGGAGGCTATATGAAATATCCCGAAGTCCCCGGTGCAGGGGAGGTTATGGCGAAATTTTTCAAAAATTTAGGGTGTTAGCCAAATTTTTGAAAAAATTGAAAAGTTCTTAGAAACTGAATGTTGAAGAACTTAAGCCGTAATGAAAATTTTGAAAATTGAGTTGGTTTTTAAAACAACTTTCGGCTTCGTTCCTTTTCGGGGACGAAAAGTTTTAAGTGGGGGAGATTGTAATAACCCGGAAATCTGAGCCAATTTAAAAATTTTATTTTGGCAATTTTAGCGAATTTCGATTATTTAAAATTAATAATTTTAAATAATAACGACGAGAAATTTATTTTGAATAGAATTCAAACATATATAGTTATATAGATCGTCGTTAGAATATAAATATTTATTTTAAATTATAAAATGAATTGAAACTGGCGTGGTAGTTCGATAATTCGATTTCAAACTTCAAATGAATGTACTGGATGCAAAATAAACCGGATTTTAGAAAAACCAAAAATAATAGAATCTAATTGAGAATATCTTTCCAACGAATCCGAAAATTAAAAATTTCATAGCGGGAATCAAAAGTTATGTCCAAATGAATTTTCAGAATAGTCGCTATGGAATTTCTGGCCCTTAAAAATGGGAATTTTGCAAACGACCTCGGATTTCGACGAAACCACTTTTGTTGGATCCGTGATGTCAAGTTATTGCTAGATTCCAAAATTCGTAATTTTTTGAATCAATATGTGAGCGTGGAAAAGGAAAACACGTTTGACCAGTTTAAGTTGATTTTAATCGACTAGAAAATGGCCATTTTTCAAACGGTCTCAGAATTCGGCAAAACTAGTTTTGTTACGACCGTATCGTCAATACGAAGCCAGAAAATATTTTTCGGGAATTTTTAGAGTCCGTATGTGGCCCCGGTAAATTTAAATGTGAGTTCAAAATCAATATATAGATTTATATTTTGATTTTGATCAAAACTGATCGTAACGGTCGAATTGTCTTACGGGACATATTCCATTGTGTCCGGAATGGGGGTATTTAGCTAGCGGTGACAGTCGTTGGGTTTGATTTGGAGTCCGAACAAAAAAGTAACTTTTTGAAATAAAATAATTAAATTATATGAATTAGTCAACTCTCCCCTTTCCTCTCTTCCTCTCTCATTCATTCACCGTATACAAAAGAAGAAGAAACCGCTGCTCCAGCCCCCCTCTTCACGTCGCTGCCACCACCCCTCCCCCCCCCCTCGCGCGCCGTCGGCCTTCTCCTATTCCTCCTCTCCTCCTCTTTCTCTCTTCCAATTTCAAATCCCTAAACCCCAAATTTCAGAATACCACCACTGTGGGCCCCTCCAGTGCCGCTACCACCTCGCTACAGCCTCCTCATGCCCCATCAGGTCCGCCTCCACCTCTGGCCGCCCTTCCCTTGGTCGTGGTCCCCACAAATCCAAAATCCCTCTTTTTCACAAAAAATCCCGTATGTAGAAAAACAGCCAGATCTGTTTTGCCCCATAACTCCCAAACCGTGCGTTTTTAGCCAAAAATCCTCTAACCCAAAGTTGTAGAGAACGATTTTCTCTTCGATTTGGACATATGGAAGTCGTGTTTTGGAGTTCGGAGCTGTCGGGAAAACGCGTCCGAAGTCTGTTGTCCGAACATTGTCAAAATGCCGTCTTTTCGCGATTTTCGGCAAAATGGCACATTTTTGGAAGGAAGACCACTAGGCGAAAGTTGTCCGGAATGGCGCGTTTAAACTAGAAAATGAAGGCTTGAAAATTGGAGCTCGTTTGCAAATTCTGGAACCAGAACAGCGAATCCGGGCGTTGGAAAAAAATGTGAGTTTTCTCCGCTTTAAAGCTTCTATGGTTTTTGACGAATGAAGTATATAAAAATATGATTTTTATATTATAGGAATAATAAAAATATGATTTTTATAATATATAGATAATAAAATTTTGATCTTTATATAGGTAGTAGAGATATAAACATATGATTTTTACATATAAAGTGACGATATAAAAATATGATTTTTATATAGTTAATCAAATAAGAAAGGTTGGATTTTTAGTGAAGTAAAGATTTGATTTTTAGCGATGTAAAAATATAATTTTTAGCGTCGTAAAAACATGATTTTTGTATTAGTAGAAGATTAAAAATATGATTTTTACATTATAGAAGTATTAAAGATTTGATCTTTATTATGTAAAAGGAGCAAAGATGTGATTTTTATATAAGTGGCGATATAAAAATATAATCTTTATTATATGAACACTGTTGTAAAAATAGAATTTTTATCTATATAGTAGCGATAAAAAAATAGAATTTTTATCTGTATAGCGTAGTTATAAAAATATGATTTTTATATAATAGAGAATATAAAAATGTGATTTTTATATATGTAGTGAACACGGATGGCGAAAGTGACAAAAGGCGAGCACGGCGAGATATTCTACATATGAAGAGTCGTGGAGTTTGGTTTAGCTAGTCGGTGAGAACTTCTCACCTTTAATCTAAATTTCTAGTTTGAAATATATACTAGGATGCAGACGGTGTTTAGTAGCACCCGACACCCGTCGTCCACAGACCATGGACGGCTTGTATGCTTGTTTGTTTGCTTTTGATGTGTAGTTGATTGTGTGATGTGATGTGAAATAAAATAAAATATTTAGATAGAAAAAATATATATTTTATAGTTGAAAATAGAATTTTTAACGTGTATATAAAATAAATACTAATAAACAAATCGGAGATTTGTTTATATACACTGATTTGACTGATATTGATTGGGACGATAAATTTTACACATCGCCCAACTACACAAATAAAATCTATGTTTGATTGTTTGAAATCCCACACGGGTATTGGGATGAGATTTGACGTACACTAATCCCGATTGTTTAGTTGTATGTAAATCGATGGATTGACAGACTGTGTAAGCGTTAATTATTTATATTTAATGCTTATGCAGTTGTGTGGTGCACTCTGGATGATGGTTGATTATTTATCGTTGTTATTATTTACATGTGTTGTAGAAAAATCCATATAATTAACATTATATGGTAATTGATTGGACCTCATTCCAGTTTTGAATAGAAATATTTGAATAGAAATATTTGAAAAAGAAATATTTGAAATAGAATATCCGAAAATAGAAATATATGAAGCCGTGTTGATTAGATTGACGCCATTTTGACGTGAACGATATTTATATCGATTTTATTCATTTTTCAATGTATATTGAAAGTGATTTCGAAATTTGAATTATATTGAAAGTGATTTCGAAATTTGAATTATATTGAAAGTGATTTCGAAATTTGAATTATTTTGAAAGTGATTTCGAAATTTGAATTATATTGAAAATAATCGAAATTCGAATTAATTGAAAAGAATTGAATTCGAATTGAAATTGAATAGAAATGAATTCGAATTGATATTGAATTGAATTTGAATAGAATTGAATTCGAATTGAAATTGAATAGAAATGAATTCGAATTAAATTGAAATGAATTGAAATTCGAATTAAATAGAAATTGAATTGAAATCGTTTTGAAATGAAATTAAAACGAATTTATATTAAAATATTCAATTTTAATTAGAAATTGAATATGATGTTAAAATACGTTTTAAAAGGAAATCGACGAAGTATATATTATATATATTATATATATAATATAATGGCCTGAATAGAATGCGCCGCGCCGTGGCAGTTCGTGAATTTCGACCATTGACTTTGAATGGATACTACGGGAGATCCGACCGTCGGATTCTCCTAAAACCGGAACCATTGGGTTCGTATCGAAAAGAGCTTTCTAACGAATATTAGAAATTTGAAATCTAATGGTTGGATTTGGAATTATGTCCAAATCAAATTTGGAAAAGGTCGCTGTAAGTGCAGTTCGATGGCCGTTGGTGGAAATCGACTGTACGGGCCTTGATATAATTATTAAAAATAGTAATAATTCGTGTGAAATCATAAGAAATGATTTGGGAAGAATTGGGATGAAAATTTCCATATTTGAAAAGATAAAAATAGTTTTTTATTGAAATGAACTAGTTTTGAACTAGAATTATAATTCTATTTCTTTCTAAAATAAATAAAGTGGATTTGAAATGGTTTTGAAAATAACCAGAGTTTCCAATATAAAAAGTGGAAATGGATTTGAATCGAAATTTTCTTTGGAATATTTCGATGTTGGATTTCATGATTATACAGATATTGTTATGGAAATTGTAAAGATATATATATATATATATATATATATGTATATGTATATGTATATGTATCGTTATTTCCAATACGATATTTGTTGGTCGTAGAATTTGATATTGAATATAAGCCGATATATTTTCTATTCAGAGCCTTGTATTTAATATCAAATGTGATTTGGGTTTATCGTGAATGGTGTCTTCATTAACACTGTTCTTAAGCCCAGTTGAGAAAATGACTAAATCTTTTTATTTAGATTTAATGAAGTGTACCAATTAAATAATATTTAATTGGAATTGAATTGGTGTTGATTTTTGGGTTTATCGTGAACAGTGTTTTAAATAACACTTGTTCTTTAACCCGAAAATTAACGAAATGTGATTTTGGGTCGTCGTGAACGGTATCTTCAATAATACTGTTCTTAGACCCAAAAAGAAGTTAAGAAAATCAAAAACTAACTGGAGGTTAGTCAAGTTGAATGGTTTCTGGGGTATTGATCTGATGTTGGTTTCGGCCTTCGGGGTTAATACTTAGGGAACTGCTCGATTGCTAATTTACGGTTAGGGACTGATTGGAATGTGATGTAATTTTGGGGTTTATCGTGAACCGTGTTTTAAATGACACTGATTCTTTAACCCAGTCAAAGATTAAAACTAAGTGGAGTTTTAATGAATCTTTAATTAGATTGGAATGGTCGAGAATGGAGTACCACCAGTTTTGCTCCAGGCGATAGTTAAATCTTTAATTAGATTTGAACGTGAAATGGTCATTGAATTTACCGATAACACCGTGGTGTTAGATATGAAGTATGAACAGTGTTACTTCATGGGATGAATAGGTTGGGATTGGGAAATTAAAATAAATGATTACTTCGGTGTGGTTCGCTAATCCCGACTAGTTTGAATTGATATTCAAAGAAGATTAAAGAATAAATTTAAAGAATTTATCTTTGATAAAATTAATGGGAACCTTTCCCAAAGTATAAGAATATTTGAATAAAAAAATATTCTGAATTGGAATGAGGCGTATGTTGTGTTTGTGTAACACTTGTTTATTATATACGCGAGTTATTCAGAAAGACCGGGTTTATCCCATTCTGAATAACTAATTCGACGTGGTGTCGAAGATGAAGACGGTGGTTGAAGACCGGAGGTCTTCACGTCGTATGGATAATTACTGATGATCTTGATTGGGCTGTACACCCAAGAGGAGGGAATGTGGGGTACTAGACGTACTTGGAGATCGATGGATATGTGGAAGCCTCCTGCTCTGAGACGTACTTGGAGATCATTACTGATAATTACTTATGATAGTCGTATGGATAATTACTGATAATTACTTATGATAGTCGTATGGATAATTACTGATAATTACTTATGATAGTCGTATGGATAATTACTGATAATTACTGATGATCTTGATTGGATAATTACTGATGATCATAGTTAGTGATCGTCTAGACGTACTTGGAGATCGATGGATATGTGGGGTACTAGGTGCCTCTGGTTTCGTTCAGACCCCGAACAAACTTGTAAATGGACTGTGTGTCTGACATTGGATTTTAGTCTGTGTGATTGATTTCTATTAAATATATATCAGTTTGGCGGCGAAGAATTTATTCTCTTGCTTAACGCCCTTCTCTGAGACGTACGAGCTCAAGGGTTATATATTGATGGATATTGTGACGGCCCGCCCCGCACCAGCCTGCATTTCCTCCGAAAGTGCGCTGTACATATGCCCGACTAGCACGGGATGGTCGTCAGAAGAATGGAAAGAAGAGAATTAACTAACAAGGAACCTGTAAAATGTCTCACAGCACATCGGATAAAATATAATAATAACATACTTGACATAAAACAGGTGAGACAGTGCATAAGCTGATAACTAGAACCAACATCAACATCAGAGCAGCGGAAATCCAAATACAGCTTATTACAACTTTCCAAATTTACTATCTCTAAAACAAAAGAAAGGTAAAGTAGAAGATGCACGACTAATGCCCAAGCAGTGATCTTCAACAACACAGGGAGAATACTATATATATCATACGTGGAAGCCTCCTGCTCGCCTCCGAATCAGCTACTCGCACATCACCAGCTAACTATAACCTGTCTCTAGTCTGCTCGTGTGAGCACCTAGAGTAATAAGAGGAGACATAAAACTCTGGGTCAGACATAAAGCCTGGTATGAGCGATAAGCATCTAAACAGAATAATAACAGGTATAATCCAATCATACCTGAACCTGGACCTGCAACCAAAGAGTTAGCACTACATACTGTACAACACTCTAAGGTGCCCTTTCAAATGGTGTAAAGATAACGGGGGTGGGGGTGTGCATGTCATAGTGATGTCAAACAATCAAGCATAGCAATCATCCTCACATCCCTCACTCAGTGCGTAAAGCATACGATATCCACTACTTTGGTTACCTAATACTTTGGGCCATGACGGAATCCAATCCCGTGTAACTATCACTACAAGCCCACTATCCATCTCTCAGTGGTGAACCAAAGTTATGAATACCGATAACCCCTTTGCACACGTCCCGCAGCAAAGCCCAATCACGAAGTGAACTCATTGGTTCCCGTCTGGATCCTGAGCTCTAACTTCCATTTGGACTACCTTTGCATCTCGGGTTATTGGTCATCACTGGATCGGTTCGGCCTTTATCATCTTTCAATGGATCGTGGTACCCTTCAGTTCGTGGTTCCCTGGCGCCCTTCGGTTCGTGACCGTGCTTCCTCACCAGTTCGGATCGTGCTCCACCTTCGTCAGGTCGGATCGGGTCGAGGCACTCCCACTTGTTCGGGTTGTGCTCCATAGCTCGTGACGCTTCCCTTCGATCGTGATGCTCCTCCCCCTTCAGATCGTGGATGCACACAGGTTCGGATCGAAGATGGCATGCGATCGGGTGCTCTAGCGCGTGACGCGGTTCGAGTTCGAGTTCGAGCTCCTCCCACCATCAGATCATGGTCTCCGGTACGGGTCGTGGCACATAGGGGCGATCCGCGATCCGGTCCCTGCACAGCTTCCCTGCGACTTGTTTCACGCCATTCGACGGCGTTTTCGACCAATCTAACACTTATAAGCAATCACAAAGCATACCATACAGTCATAAAAACATGTAGTATCGACCCCAAACACCAAAACATAAATCATAGCATGGAAAATGGATCAAACATACCCAAAACCCCTTAATTTCCCTTAAGCATGTTTAGGTAGAACTCACCATAGGATTAACAAAACTTAACCAAATTAACCCAAATTCATATCAGAGGTCTAAAACAAAATTTCAGAATTTCTGAATATTTTTCCCGATTTTTAACATGCATAAATTCACTAATTATCACTAATCACCCCTTAATCCCCCCAAATTCCGTGATTTGCAAAATTAGTTGAAATTAACCCAAATTCATATCAGAGACATAAAATGATGTTTTAGAATTTTAGGAATTTTTCTAGATTTTTCTGAGCCATAATTTCGCTAATCTTCGCTAATTACCATAATTAGTCGTAATTAGTGAAAAACAATGCAAATCACTCACCTTAGCCACAAAAAAACTTTAGATCTGAAATAATCTCTGATTTGGATCCAATCCCTACGTGTTCCAGCAGCTCTCTCTCTGATTTGGTGCTACCCTCCCTTGATTTGATGTAGTTTTGCTTAATCTTTGATTAGAAAGTGATTAGAGACGATTTGGGATGAAATTAGAAGGTGGAGGCCATTTCTAGAGCTTGAAGGAGGTAAGTGGCGGCTGGAAAAATGAGTCTAAAACCGAAATCCTAACCCTAGCAGCCCTTAAATACCCCAAATCCCGAAATCCCCCATTGGGCCTAGTTGCTAATCACCCGGTTTAGCCCAATTAAGCTGTTTTTCACCTTCTAAACCTTGTTTCAGCCATATCTCCCAAACGGTAAGTCTGTTTGGCTAATGTAACCAATCTATGGAAAGAGAAACCATCATTCAAATCCAATGGAAGTGGTATCAGGTCAAAACTCCTTCCCAATCAAAAGTTATGGACGAAACAGTACCAACTGGGGGTAAAACGGTCATTTAAAAATCGACAAAAATCATGAACATGGGAAATGACTCTAATGGTTGTTTCCCAAAGTTACATGACCATACGACTTAATATGAGAAAGAAATAAATATTCTACGATCCTTCGATGCGTAGAATGCGGGTTGTTACATTCCCCCCCCCCCCCCCCCTTAAGAAATTTCGCCCCTGAAATTCCCTAACCAAAACACACAAAGGGTTCTGCATGCCTATCCACCATAAAACAACAATCAACATGCAAAACAAGTTTATCCTAGCATGCGGTTTACTAACAAGGGAAGAAACTATCACTACCAAAACCCTACCAGGCAAAGAGTTCTGGATACTTCTTCCTTATCTCCTCCTCGGTTTCCCAAATATAGTCTTTTTCATTCTCACCCCCACTGGACTTTGACTAGTTTCACCGCCTTCCTTCGAAGCTGCTTCGTATCGTTCCCAACAATACGCATAGGCTTGCGGTTCTCAACCGCCTCGGGTTCAACCTCGATATCGTCCAACTGATCTGGTGAAATAGCCACATTAGGGTCTTGCACAAACTTCCTTAACTGGGAAACATGAAATACGTTGTGAAATCCCGCCATCTTGTCAGGTAGCTTTACTTTATACGCCAAATTCCCAACTTGCTCGAGGACTGGGAATGGGCCAACAAATCTTGGTGCTAACTTACCTCTCCAACCAATCCGAATCACATTCTCTAAGGAGAGATCTTGACGAACACCAAGTCGTTAACGAAGAATTCCAAATCTCTTCGTCTCTTATCGAGATAAGCCTTCTGCCTATCTTGGGTAGCCTTCATTCTCTAATATACAATTCACACAAATACCACCATGACCTGACCTAGTCCTTGGTAAACCATCAATGAAATCCATTGAGACTTGTTTCCAACGGTTGTGACAAAGCACCAGGCTTCTTTTTGCTCAGCTTTAACTAACTAGCAATTTATGCATTTGGTCATAAACTTCCCAACGTCTTTCTTTATCCTCTCCCAGTAGTAGGTCTAATCCATGTCTCAATACATTTTGTTACCACCGGGATTCATAGTCAATTTCGAGTGATGATATGCTCTAAGCATTTCATCTCTCAGTCCATCTACGTTGGGTACAACTAGTCCCTTATTCTTTCGAAGTCACCCTTCTCGATCAAATCCTTACTTGATCATTCTCTTTCCATCGATACCCATCTCTACCCTAGAGATGGTTTCTAATAAGTTAGGATCATCCTTCTAACTGGAACCAATCCTCTCAATCAAAATCGATCTAATCGTCAAGCTTACTAGCGTTTCTGAATCCAATTCACTCTTGGGTCTGAAATCATATCTTGTGATATACTCTAGTTGCTTCCATCCTAGAAACAAAACCCCTAAACTGGCATGTCTCCTACTCAATGCAACTATTATCGCGCCCAAATCCTTTACTATGATCACTCTGCCCCATGGAGTCATGGCGACTCCACTGCACTGATCTATAGCCACTAGTCCTTCGCTATGTCCACTCTGCCTCCATGAAGTCATAACAACTCCACTGCACTGGCTCATAGCCTTACCATTCCTTTACTATGTCCAATTTGCCCCTCGAGTCATGACGACTCTACTGCACTGGCTCATAGTCCCACTACAATCACTTTGTTCCCCATCGCTGGAACCCTACAGGTGATAGTCTACTCAAGGGAAGAAAAATAGGAACAACATAACAACCATAACATCCATCAAACAAGTCCTACCTATCACCTGCTAAATTCATAAACACATCGACACCTACATGACTGGTCTAACCAATCCCAATATGTCGATTCTAGTATGTCTGGTCCAACCAACATCAATAACTAATGGAAGCCCAGCCTCCATACATACACCGATGCCTACTTGACTGGTCCAACCAATCCCAGGCCAATGGAAGCCCCGCCTCCCTTCGGACTACCGTACGTCCAATGTACGTTTATCCTCCAAGGATAATTTAAACTAATGGAAGCCCAGCCTCCAATCGGACTACCGTACGTCCAACGTACGTTTATCCTCCAAGGATAACTAGATCACGTCCAACGGATCCAAGGTAACGGGCGTCCCCAGATACCCCTGCTTTTAGTCCTCCTAAAATACTTGAGTCCAACCCAAGTCTATCCATTATCTTGCTGCCCTCTCGAGTCCAACTCGAGCTGAATCCAATTCCTTGCAGCCTTCTCGAGTCCAACTCGAGTCACTCTATAACTCAGACCCAGTCTTGAGTACCGACAAACTCTAGTCCAACATGAGTCGTCTCCCTATTCGTTGCATCTCCAAGATCAACGAACACCTATTTTCTTTTACGAGTTCAAGTCCAACTTGAATCGTCCTAATCTTCGTTGTATCTTCCATGATCAACGAACACATCCTATTCCTTCAAAGTTCTACTATCCAATAGAGAACTTCAACATAGGGTCCTAAACAATCCATTACTTTGCATCTTTCCCGAGTCCCACTCGAGCAATCTCATAACCCTATCGAGTCTAACTCTGGGCAGCCTATACCATTGAACAGTCTCATCATGTTCCGTCTACCCATCACTCCTCGAGTAAACCAAAATATCATCCAATGAAAAATCACAACAACTATTTACCCCTCACGCAAACCATCCTAGTCGAAATCGACATTCCCCAAGCACAAGCCCCAAAGGCCTAAACCAATATCAGACAAGCACCCAAGGAACATCTCCTCTGAGTTCGGACAATCCACGTGAGGTGATACTAGCAAAACAATCTAGCACTGGAGTACTCATTTGCCTCCCAGAGACAACTAGAACTTATTACAACGATAACCTTTCAGCTTTCTTAACTCCAGTTACTATCGCCATCACTAGGTAGGTACCTAATACCACCCTATTCCTTTGGAGTAGATCGACTCCCAAAATAATGCTAAACCCAGTAAAGCCCAAAACAAAGCAATCACAAGGAAACATACATCCATGACTCGATAAGACCACATTACAACAAATCATGTCAAAACTAGTCGAACCACCAATCGGGTTCGTCACTACTAAAGGTCTATCGACTAACTCAGGTTTGTCAAACAAAACCCGATCAAAACATCTTAAATAGAAAGCATACCTCGAATAACGACACCTTTTTCCTTCTGCGCCGCAGTTGGGGCATTCGA
The DNA here is from genome assembly GCA_030737875.1 of Allium sativum. Taxonomy (NCBI): domain Eukaryota; kingdom Viridiplantae; phylum Streptophyta; class Magnoliopsida; order Asparagales; family Amaryllidaceae; genus Allium; species Allium sativum. The sequence goes on from CM060920.1 coordinate 649,292,991, forward strand.
CGAAGAAGGAACAACGTTGATAGCATACGCTTTCACAATCTGCTTCTCCCTAGGAGGTTGTGGGCAATCATCCTTGTGATGTCCCGCCTGGCCGTAGTTAAAGCACCTCCTTTCCCCAGGCTTTTCTCGACAATCTCTGGCATAGTGGCCCTTCTTGCCACAACTAAAGCATTCGCCATCTTTCTTATTCTTCTTACTCTGACCATCCTTGGTCGAGTTCTGCTTCCTCTTGCTCTGAGAATTCTTCTTGCCTTCACCGCCTGCTTGCGGCTTTGGCTCCTCTGCAGATGCCGTAGCAACTTCGGTCTTCGACTTAGGGAAAAGGCTCTCTGACCTTAATGCCTTTCCTACAATAGACTCGAACGTCTCATCGATATGGTTTATAAGTCTTTCCCCCAAGTACCCATCCAAGCCGGTTATGAACTTCTCGTTCTTCTTTTCGACTGTATCGATAAGGGACCATCCATATTTCGATAAAGTGTCGAATTCAGCGATATACTCCGAGACTGCTCTACCGTTCTGCTTAATCTCCAAGAACTTCCTGAACAGTTCTGATTTATGAGCAGCTGGAATAAACTTATCAAAAAAGCGAGTCTTAAACTGATTCCAAGTAACTTGATCTTCTGGAGTAGCTGTTCTAATGGCATTCCACCAATTCATCGCTCGCCCTTGCAGTTGACGAGACGCTAGCCTTCTCTTCATCGCATCCTCGATACCCAAGTCGTCGAAGATACGATCACAGCTATCCATCCAATCCTGAACATCTGTGGCCGACTCCGTTCCGTGGAACGGCTTCCCACCACCATTTCCAGGATTGGGAACTGCCCCTTGAACATCCCTAAGCATCTCCCTCATGAAGTAAGTGAACATTGTCCTCATGTCAGGAGCATTCCCATGGTTGGTCCCTCTACCAACACCTCTAGGATATCGGCTCATCGTTAATCTGTAAAAGGGGAAACGATTAACGACCCCATAGTGGTGCTAGTGCAGTACGACTTCATTCTTATACTACTAATAGTATATATATAACTTTTGAAAACCAAAGTAATCACAAATACGCGCTCTCATATACGTACTATCTCTCCCTAGTGTCTTTCCCTAGGTTAACTACGCAACCTAGAGCTCTGATACCAAGTGTGACGGCCCGCCCTGCACCAGCCTGCATTTCCTCCGAAAGTGCGCTGTACACATGCCCGACTAGCACGGGATGGTCGTCAGAAGGAAGGAAAGAAGAGAATCAACTAACAAGGAACCTATAAAATGTCTCACAGCGCATAGGATAAAATATAATAATAACATACTTGACATAAAACAGGTGAGACAGTGCATAAGCTGATAACTAAAACCAACATCAACATCAGAGCAGCGGAAATCCAAATACAGCTTATTACAACTTTCCAAATTTACTGTCTCTAAAACAAAAGAAAGGTAAAGTAGAAGATGCACGACTAATGCCCAAGCAGTGATCTTCAACAACACAGGGAGAATACTATATATATCATACGTGGAAGCCTCCTGCACGCCTCCGAATCAGCTACTCGCACATCACCAGCTAACTATAACCTGTCTCTAGTCTGCTCGTGTGAGCACCCAGAGTAATAAGAGGATACATAAAACTCTGGGTCAGACATAAAGCCTGGTATGAGCGATAAGCATATAAAAAGAATAATAACAGGTATAATCCAATCATACCTGAACCTGGACCTGCAACCAAAGAGTTAGCACTACATACTGTACAACACTCTAAGGTGCCCTTTCAAATGGTGTAAAGATAACGGGGGTGGGGGTGTGCATGTCATAGTGATGTCAAACAATCAAGCATAGCAATCATCCTCACATCCCTCACTCAGTGCGTAAAGCATATGATATCCACTACTTTGGTCACCTAATACTTTGGGCCATGACGGAATCCAATCCCGTGTAACTATCACTACAAGCCCACTATCCATCTCTCAGTGGTGAACCAAAGTTATGAATACCGATAACCCCTTTGCACACGTCCCGCAGCAAAGCCCAATCACGAAGTGAACTCATTGGTTCCCGCCTGGATCCTGAGCTCTAACTTCCATTTGGACTACCTTTGCATCTCGGGTTATTGGTCATCACCGGATCGGTTCGGCCTTTATCATCTTTCAATGGATCGTGGTACCCTTCAGTTCGTGGTTCCCTAGCGCCCTTCGGTTCGTGACCGTGCTTCCTCACCAATTCGGATCGTGCTCCACCTTCGTCAGGTCGGATCGGGTCGAGGCACTCCCACTGGTTCGGGTCGTGCTCCATAGCTCGTGGCGCTTCCCTTCGGTCGTGATGCTCCTCCCCCTTCAGATCGTGGATGCACACAGGTTCGGATCGAAGATGGCATGCGATCGGGTGCTCTAGCGCGTGACGCGGTTCGACTTCGAGCTCCTCCCACCATCGGATCGTGGTCTCCGGTCCGGGTCGTGGCACATAGGGGCGATCCGCGATCCGGTCCCTGCACAGCTTCCCTGCGACTTGTTTCACGCCATTCGACGGCGTTTTCGAGCAATCTAACACTTCTAAACAATCACAAAGCATACCATACAGTCATAACAACATGTAGTATCGACCCCAAACACCAAAATATAAATCATAGCATGGAAAATGGATCAAACATACCCAAAACCCCTTAATTTCCCTTAAGCATGTTTAGGTAAAACTCACCATAGGATTAACAAAACTTAACCAAATTAACCCAAATTCATATCATAGGTCTAAAACAATATTTCGGAATTTCTGAATATTTTTCCCGATTTTTAACATGCATAAATTCGCTAATTATCACTAATCACCCCTTAATCCCCCCAAATTCCGGGATTTGCAAAATTAGTCGAAATTAACCCAAATTCATATCAGAGACATAAAATGATGTTTTAGAATTTTAGGAATTTTTCTAGATTTTTCTGAGCCATAATTTCGCTAATCTTCGCTAATTACCATAATTAGGCGTAATTAGTGAAAAACAATGCAAATCACTCACCTTGGCCACAAACAAACTTTAGATCTGAAATAATCTCTGATTTGGATCCAATCCCTACGTGTTCCAGCAGCTCTCTCTCTGATTTGGTGCTACCCTCCCTTGATTTGATGTAGTTTTGCTTAATCTTTGATTAGAAAGTGATTAAAGACGATTTGGGATGAAATTAGAAGGTGGAGGCCATTGCTAGAGCTTGAAGGAGGTAAGTGGCGGCTGGAAAAATGAGTCTAAAAATGAAATCCTAACCCTAGCAGCCCTTAAATACCCCAAATCCCGAAATCCCCCATTGGGCCTAGTTGCTAATCACCCGGTTTAGCCCAATTAAGCTGTTTTTCACCTTCTAAACCTTGTTTCAGCCATATCTCCCAAAAGGTAAGTCCGTTTGGGTAATGTAACCATTCTACGGAAAGTGAAACAATCATTCGAATCCAATGGAAGTGGTTTCAGGTCAAAACTCCTTTCCAATCAAAAGTTATGGACGAAACAGTACCAACTGGGGGTAAAACGGTCATTTAAAAATCGACAAAAATCGTGAACATGGGAAATGACTCTAATGGTTGTTTCCCAAAGTTACATGACCATACGACTTAATATGAGAAAGAAATAAATATTCTACGATCCTCCGATGCGTAGAATGCGGGTTGTTACAGATATCAAACGCATGGAATGAATTGCCTGTGTGGCATGCCTAAGTGGCAATATGATCAAGGCTTCTATTGAAAAGCAGAGTCTTGTGGTTGATGATCAAAGCACGACCTTTGTGGCGTAGCTTTGTGTAGCGTTGATTCGCGAGCCTCACACCCCGGTGTGAACCAAAAACAGGAGAGGACGTCAGGGAGGGCATGCGTTTCTTTCTAGCTAGAAGTGGCGTCAGTGGTTTTGACACGCCCTGACAAGTTTGACTTATGTGGTTGTTGCTGTTGCGAGGCGCCTCGGTTTGATCGGATGATCCGGGTCCGATGGAGTCGTTCATTGGCTCATTTACGCCCCATAGGGCGGGTAAACGCATGTTCAGGGTTTAAGTTTAATCCACATCGGTGGACTAGCCATGAGGATCCAAGGGGCAGTTGCGGCTGTTCCTGAGGCTCGGGCTAGACAGTCTCGAATCGGTGAGGACTATCTTTTGCCTCGGTTCACAGATGGAAATCCAACCTCCGATACATGACATTTGCGGTTTTGATTGTAGAGCCTAGTATGGCGACATGATATATGGTACCCATGCCGTCAATGATTGATATTTATGATTGTATATAAAATCAGAAACTAACTGGAATCGAGCTAAGATGGGTGGTTTCCTGGGTATTAGTCTGATGTTGGTTTCGGCCTTCGGGGTTAATACTTAGGGAATCGTTCTCTTACTAATTTACAATTGGAGTCTGATTAAAAATTTAAAACATGAAATTTAGCGTATCAAGCATTCTTTGGCTATTATAAGGTAAAACCCTATCCTCCGGCTTGCGTTGCATTGTGTGATGGGACCTGGGTCTTATAATAGCTTCATTTTTCTTTATTTAGCATTGCGTTGTTTGTTTTATGCACTGGTATTCTTGGGAGGAAACCCGTTCCGTGTTAGCGGCATGGTCCCTTGATTTACCTAACTTTAAAATAAAGATTTATAACTGTTTTAGTTCTCACACCAGTCCCATGACTGACCTGGAGTTTATTGTTTTAACTTAAACTCTGGGTGCCCTTATTTTGACACGGGCAGCTAGTAGTTTTGGTTTTGCAGATTTATATTCACAGGATCCTGATCTACAGCTGGAACGATATCCGAAAAGCTTTGTATCCGTATATCTCCTTCAGTTGTGTTTTGTATTATTTTCCGCTGCTATGTAATGCATTGTAATCTCTGATATTTTTCTGTTGTGTAATATTTATTTATACTCTGTATATTCTTGTATTGTGGTGGAATTGTTGTTATATACAATGAAATGTTCTTCTGTTTGTGTTCTAATTTGCCGTGTTCTCAAAACAATCAGGGGTTTCGAACGGTCTTGATCGTTTAGCGACTGATTCAGATCAAGCGAAATTCCTTTTCGCTACAGTCTCATTTTACCGTAAACATTACACCCTTTTCCTTTATCAAAATTCTAATTGTTTGAACAGGAAATGAAATTTAGTCAAAATAAATAGTGGGAATTCTTAGCTCCACCTCGAACTCTTTAAATGAAATAAATAATGAAGAGTTGAAGAGAAGCATGTTTTTCCATTCAGTAATCACAAATATTTAAAGCTACAAGATATATGCAGTCATACGTACTGCTACAAGTATGGAATAATATCATTAATGATATTTATTCCTCATATTATGGCATACCATTTATACATGCTGCTATAGTTATGGAATAATATCATAATGATATTTATATTATTTCCTCATATTATGGCATATCATTAATGATATTTATTCCTCAAATTATGGCATATCATATGCATGGATTGACTTAGAATATGTCAATCCTTATCTCGCCCCCTCACAATGGACGACCAAGATGAGAGACCGATTATGCTAACCAATGTTGTGAAGGAGGTACGTGGTAATGGCTTGGTGAGAGCATTCGCAAGCTGGTCATTAGTGGATATGTAAGAGACCCTCAAGTTTCCACTTTTGCACATTCTTTCTGACAAAATGGAAATCCAATCCCAGAAGCTTCATTTTAGAATGAAAAACTAGATTGGCACTCACATATGTAGTTCCAACTTTATCACAATAGATGACTGGCGCGAGAGTGAGGTTATGATCAAGCTCCTTTAATAAATTTCCTACCCAAAGAATTTTGGTAGTAGCATTTACCACTGCGCTGTACTCGACCTTGGTAGATGATCTAGCTCTTGTACGCTGCTTCTTTGACGTCCAAGAGATAGGATTCTTGCTCATATAGACTATATATGTTGTTGTAATGTAGTCATCTTTGTCACGAGCCTAATCTGCATCAGAGTAAGCATGGAGAGTGAGAGGCAAATCTTTGTGTATAATTAAACCCATATTAAATGTACCACTTAGATACCAAAGAAGATGATGTAGGGATTGCATGTGTTCCTCAGTTGCACGCTGCATGTATTGAGCTAACTTATTCACTACGGATGTCACGCTAGGCCTTGTGAGACTTAAATATTATAAACTACCTATCAGAGTACGATACTCAGTAGGATCCTTGAGAACATTTCCATGCATAGTTAACGGAGGATGAGTTACTAATGATGTTGCAACTGGTTTTACATCGTCCATATTAGCTTTGCACAAAATATCAGCAATATACCTCTTTTGACTCAAGAAAATAACTTTTGGATGAGGCACTACTTCCACTCGTAGGAAGTAAGACAATTCTCCAAGGTCTTTGAGTGAGAAACGTGCTGCCAATTTTTTTATAAAACCTTCCAGAGCATGAGTTGCATTACTTGTAACAATAATATCATCCACATAAACCAACAGATGAATGATGTCACCATTTTTGTGCAATGTGAAAAAGGATGAATCAGAGACCTTATTCTTGAAGTCCAACTCAATTAAATATTGTCGTAATTATTTATACCAAGCTCTTAGAGCTTGTTTTAACCCATACAGTGCCTTGTTTAATTTACATACATGTGTTAGATATATAGGATCTGTGTAGCCAGGAGGTTGTATGGTGTATGCATCATCAGTGAGTGTGCCATGTAGAAAAGCATTGTTTATGTCAAGCTGACGCAATAACCAACCTTGACTAACCGCAAGTGAGCGCACAAGACGAACCATGTCGAGTTTAACTATGAGGGTAATAGTCTCACCGTAGTCGATGTCAGCTCTCTGATTAGAACGTCTTGCAACATAGCAAGCCTTGTACTGAATAACGTTACCATCCTTATTCCTTTTAATTCAAAAAATCCATTTGCATCCCACTACATTTTGTGACATAGATGAAGGTACAAGATCTCAAGTTCTATTTTTCACCAATGCATTAATCTCTTCATCCATAGCTTTACGCCAAACGAGGCATTTTAATGCTCGGGTGATATTTTTTTGGGATCTCCATTTCATGTACCTCTGCATTTAAATTCAGTTTACCGATTGGTTTCCTAATGCCATGTTGTAGTCTTGTGGTCATTTGAGGAGAATGCACAGGATTGTTGGGTGTTGAATTTGTAGATGTGGATATATCAATGTTTGACTGGGATGAAGTAGAGGAAAGCTCAGCAGTGGTATTAGGAGGTTGAGGTGAGTTTGTTGTGGATATAGCAGATAAAAGGGGTGAAGTGGGGAATAAGGTAGGAGGTGTGTTGGAAGGTGAGTTAGTTTGCAATGAACGAAAATAGGAAGATTGAGTATTTGATAATATATATAATGTGAGAGGTGCCCATTGTTCCACTAGGTCAGATAAGGAGGTAGTTGAATAATTAAGTTCAGAAAAAGGAAAAATGTTCTCTTTGAAATGAACATGACGAGAAACATAGACATGATTAGTGTTTAATTCGAGGCAATAATATGCACTTTGAGTAGGTAAATAACCAACAAAAATACATGGTTGAGATTTGAGTTCAAGTTTGTGAGAATTGTAGGGTTTAAGCCATGGGTAGCAAAGACACCCAAAACTTCTAAGCTTGGAATAATTAGGATGTTGGATGAATAATTTAAAGTAGGGTGACACATAGTTTAGAGTTGGCATGGGAAGTCGATTAATCAAGTAAACAACTTTTGAGCAAGCATTTGTCCATTATTCAAGGGGCATTTTAGCATGAGTTAAGAGTGACAGAAATGTCTCAACAATGTGTCGAGGTCATTGCTTCGAATAGCCATTGTGTTGAGGGGTGTGGGGGTAGAGTTGTGAGATGCGAAATTTCACCGATGGATAGGTAGTTACGTAGGCTTTCATACTCACCACCATTGTCCGAGTAGAGAGTTTTGAGAGGTTGTTGAAAGTATTTTTCAGCTAGAGTTTATAGCGAATGAATACATGTTTTTCATTTCAAATTATACAACCAAATGTATTTAGAAAAATGATCAACGAAAATAAGATAATATTTAAAGCCATCATGAGAGTAAATTGATGATGTCCTAAGATCAGAGTAAACATACTCAAGTGGGGAAGTAGACACAATAGAGGAAGTAGAAAAATGAAGTTTATGACTTTTATTGCAAGCACATGAATTACAATCTAAAGTGGAGATACTAGGAACATGAAGTTTATTTTTGGAAACAATTTGCCTAAAAACATTACGAGATAGATGCCCTAAACGATGATGCTACTCAAGTGAACTAGTTGTGCTTGCATAGATTGTAGGAGTTGTGGATTTGAGCTGATAAATGCCTGCTGCAACCAGCCCTTGGAATAGAGATTCCCCCGTTTTGAGACCTTTCACATGAAAAGAGGTAGAAGAAAAGACAATTGAGATATTGTTATCATGACAAAGTTAAGAAACGGAAATTATATTTTTAGACATGGGCATAGGAACAACTAAGACATTATTTAGTTTGAGTGATGATAAAAAACAAGAACCGACGTGAGTGATTTTAAGCCCTTTGTCATCATCAACGATCAACTCTTCGGTTCCATCATAAGGAGAATGGAGGGATAGATTGTTCAGATCTGTCGTGATGTAGTGGGAAGAACCACTGTCTAGAAGCCATGTTGAAGAAGATGAAGAGGCAGAGGGATTTGCGATGTTTGCTTGAGGTCTTCGTGTGAATCGGTTTGATGGAGGTTGGGAATTTGAAGGAGGAATGACATTAGGAAACTTTTGATTAAATAAAGGACAATGAGCAGTCACATGTCCTTGTTCTTAGCACCAATGACATTTTCCTAGAAAGGTGTAGGGCTTTGTGGGATCACTGCCATTATGAATCTGATAGGATGAAGTTTGGTTAATGAGAGCCATTTAAGAAGTGGAAGTTGAACTGTTTTGGATCAAAGCTCTGATACCGTGATGAAGAGTTGAAGAGAAGGATGTTTTTCCATTCAGTAATCACAAATATTTAAAGTTACAAGATACATGCAGTCATACGTACTGCTACAATTATGGAATAATATCATTAATGATATTTATTCCTCATATTTTGGCATACCATTTATACGTGTTGCTATAGTTATGGAATAATATCATTAATGATATTTATATTATTCCCTCGTATTATGGCATATCATTAATGATATTTATTCCTCAAATTATGGCACATCATATGCATGGATTGACTTAGAACATGTCAATCTTTATCAATAACTACCGTGGATGTCTTCAGTGATACACCCTTCCTAGCTAACCTTCTTCTTTCCCGCATAAGTGAATTGATTTTTAAGAAAGTATTTGATTTTCATTGTAATTGTTGCATCTTTTACTAATCTTACCAATTTTAGTTTTTATCGGTCAAAGTTTTAAAAATACTTAATATTTTGGTTAGTTTATGCAACTTTTAATTTCCTTCAAACCTACGTAGAGGAGTTGAAATTTACATGTATGTTAAAATGAGATACGTCTGTGTAGGCAAATTCTAGTTAGACACAAAAGTCTGCTGAGTAGCTCTCCATTTTTATAAAAAATGTTGAGGACAAATCTGCTCAGTTCGCTTTTTCTTTAATTTGCAGTCTACTATGTAGAATCACTATCTGATGACTTTAAGGCACTATGTAAGGGCACTGCATGGCACCTTGAAGGCACCACGTAGTGGCTTTACGTGATGCCTTTAAGACAACATATAGCGGCCCTCTAATGGTGTCTTGAAGGGATCGTATGGTGGTCTTACAAAAGGGATATTATCAATTGTAAATTAAACGGTGTATAATCAGTAAACCGGGGGTATTTTCAATTTTTATGAAACTGCAGGGGGCTAATCAGCTTAAAAATGAACTTGAATAGAAGTTACCTTTTGTGTAATAGTCAAAAGGCAAAGTTCTTCGTTTACAAGCTTGAATCTTCCTAGCTCCAAAAGGATTGGTGAAATTTTAGTAGGTTAGTTTAACTCAAAAGAATATTCTTGTTATGGCTGCACAAAGTATGGGTTGAGTCAGGTTAGACCAAATACTTCATCCGACCCGCATAGGTATGAGTTTAAGGTAGTTCAACCTGTATCCGACCCTATATGAGGTTGGATATGGGTTGGGTTGATGTATGGGTTGGGTCGGGTTTAGTAGGATTGGGTTGGTTTGCATGAATTTAATAAAAAAAGAAAATACAAGAGAATTTTTTAAGATAATATTAAAATATTCAGCATAATATATTAGATTTTAGCTAGCGTAATGCATTTAAAATAAATGATTCATTATAGCACATATTTTACTAAAATTTCATTGTAAAACACATCGTATGAAATTAATTCATTATATAGTAGAACAAGTGCTTCATCTTGAAGTACATTAACACTACTACAAGCCATATATGTTGCTTCGCTTTATTTGCACTGGTTGTGTCAACAATCGATGTAAGTACTATTTTTTGCATCGGTCCTACGATAACAACCGGTGCAATTAGTACAGAAAAAGCAATAAAATGAAGGAAAAATTAATTTGCTCTGGATTTAACTGAAAATCGGTGCAAATAAAGTGAAGCAAATATTGTTATTTGCACCGGTTATATGTGCAACCGGTGCAAATATTATGGTTGCATCAGTTACCCACTCGGTTTCAACAAATCGGTGTAATTTGAATTATCTTAAAGCTCTCATTCCTGAAATAAATGGCATTACACGGGTTACTTTATTTTTACTTTGCCAAGGTTACTTTATTTTGGTTAATGCTAATTCAATCGACTTTACCACCGGTTGTGCCAAGCATCAAAGCTAAACAAATATCAACCATTCTCTGTCTTCCTCTGTTAAATCCCTGATCCATACATCCCGTTACCTCCTTCGCCGGTTGATGTAGCACATCCTCTTTATTTTTACTCTGCCTCCAGCCTCCGATTAGCTTCTGTCTCTTCCTTCCCCCAAACACTTTCCAAACTCTCAGGAAAAGAAATTATGTCGCTTCCGTCTATTTAGGGATTTCCCATTCGCCCGTCGTTTCAATCAAGGTACGAAACCCTAGTTTTTAATAGATTTTGATTTGAATATATTTCCTCAAATTATCCTTGTAACGATTGGTTAGTGGAGTCGAGTTTAGTATTATTGGATGCACAAGTATTATTAAGGTCAATTTGTGATATGATGGTTATAGCAGTGAAGTCCGGTTAAATGTGGAGCCAGGACGATAAAGCAAGTATTTGCTGCAGAAATAATTGCTCAAAAATGATTGGGTTGCAACTTTTTTTAGGTAAAAATAACAATAAGATCATATATTTGGTACTGTAAGTTGTATGCATATAGTCATGCTTAGTTGTACAACGAAAGCGTAAAAATTTGTGATACAATTGCAATTAATTGAACTGCAACTCGAAACAATTGTACTGTAGATAAAATAATTGAATTGCAGTGTGAAAAACACATGTTAATTTTGCTACAGCTTCTACTTCAAACGGCATGTAGTTGCACATAAAAGAAATTATCAAAATATATGGCATGTAAATCTTGTTGAAAAGATTACAAAATCTATAATCTTGTGGGAAAAATGAAATTATAGCCGAATGTTTCATATACCATACAAGTGCGTTGACTATTTCAAAGAGAAGGCAATTGCAAATGTCAACAATTTCTGCTTCGTATGGCTACTATTTGCACCAACAAAATATTATTGAAATATAAGTAAACAACTCTTGTTGGAAAAATAAAAAAAATTAGTGATCTAGTGACGAATAAAAATAGGTTAGGTTCCAACTGTGAGATAACCCCAAATATCCGCACTTTCTATTTCAAGCAAATAATCGCAAATATTTCAAATTTTGTCACTAATAACATAAGACTTCCATTTTTTTTATAACATGTCCTGAACTAATTAGGCAACTTGAACTTGTCAGTTTCACTGGCATAACAAGTTTAAGCAATCCACTGTAATAAAAAAAAAAAATCTCCCAATTCATTATAACCACTGAAAAAGAAGCAGCAAATAAAATAATGAATTGAGTAGAAGATAAAAGCAACTAACATTGTAGAGAACAACAAAAACAACTAAACTCTTTTAATAATAGTCATTAATAGTTTTTTTTAAATGTTAATTTGAACTACATGTTTCTTTAAGACTGACTTGAGATGTATTTTAAGATATTCGATGTCTCATTCATATGATACTATGTGAAAAACTCTGAAACAAAAAGCGATCAACATCCAATATTTGAAATATGGTTCAAAATTCTTTTCAGCGATTCTTTAGCTAATGCTTGGCACTAATGAAAGATGTGAATAATTATAATTCAATTTATACAGGTAGACAACATAAACTCATACACCATCTTTTCATCGAGCTTTATAATGCTTTTCTTCCCCTTTTTGTTTTGTCTAATTTGACTGATTGATTGGAATAAATATTTTGATTGTAACATTTTTACTACATACTATAGTGAAACTGTTCTCTATAGTTCGTCAGAACTTCAAATGGAGAATGAGGATGGGATTTCTACTCTTTTCTATCTTCAGAAAATATTTCTTGGTAACTTATCTTCTATTTTTGGGCTTTGGTTTCCTGCTGTTTTCATGTTTCTATCATACACATTTGGTTTCTATGGGGAGAGCACATGTAGTTTTAACTGTTATATTTCATGGGATGGTTTTGGGTTTTGGCCAAAAGCTTTTGCAGTTTCCTTTAGAGCAATTGAATCAATAAGTCAATTTCTAAAGCAGTTACCAATTACATTGGCAATGGTTAATGTAGTCATACAATATTTATTGAGCAATTAGCAGGAACTACTTGGCAATTTGTCAAAAAAGCAACTGGATTGTTGATTATTGACAAGTCAATTGCTAAAGCACTTGATTTTGTCCAACTATCATGTGAAACAATAAGTGAGAAATATATTGTTTATCCATTGCTTATATCGACAATTGATAATAAGATGCGTTAAGTGTTGACTGACCTTGTAATTTGACAAGTGACAGCTTTACTGGCAATTAACAACTAAAAGCGAGTGCAATTGACTGTAAAAGTATTTTCATCTGCAAATTTTATGTATTTTGTCTTTCAAACAAGTTGAAATAATTTCTGCCGTACTCTAACTCTTAAATGTCCATAGATCATTTTTTTTCATGGATGCTTTGATCCATAAATTGGAAAATCACAAATTTGTTGTCAACGTTAAGTAGTTGATGTGTAACATCTATGTTATCTTATTTCTTGAATATGTGTGTATGTGTGTTTCCCGAGCTGAAGTGTATCATTCCCAAATGCTGCCAAATTCATTAATGCAGATTCTTGTAAAGTAAGTAAATTATGGGAATCATATATTCCCTTGTAGGACTTATTTCCCTTTTCGGATATCTCTAGCTTGCCAGAGTTTTCTTTCTTTTGAATCTGGGATCACTTTCATAATACTTACATTTCAAGCGTCATTTCTGTCAATGTACTTAATTTTTCTATCACATATGAATGGACAAATTTTTTAGAATGAATTGGTCGTGGCGTGTCAACTACAGATAATTTCCAGAAAAACCCAGCTGATACACTGGAATTATGATTTTGGGCATCATATCGAGGAGACATTAGCAAGAATTGGTTTTATTCTTTTTGTTGCTTGTGTGGAGAAGGTTTTTTTTTTTTATTAGTTATTTGTTGTTCTACATTATTTTTGAGTGCTGATTACTGCTAAGAATTAACGGGAACACTCGATTTATATTTAATTCAGATTATAAACATGTTTACTTTAGAATCATCCACTATAAGTAGGAACAGTGTATATATTATTGTCTGACCATGTGTGATCTACTCTGTAGTCCGTGGTATAATGTATTACCTGATGGCTTTCATGCTTCAAAGTTATCTTGGAAAAAAAATCTTGGAGGTATTGTACTATCATCAGTCCCTTGCTTTTTTAGACCATATACAATCGACTGCATCTTACAGGAATAGAAAGTGGCTACCCTGCAGCTGACTTCATTGATACTAGTGGATTTGAGTCATCTTCCGAGTCACGCGCTCAAGCCGACCTTAAATTCACATATGTTGTGTCATGCCAAATCTATGGGCATCTTAAACAGAAGAAAGCTCCGGAAGATGCTGACATTGCTCTTTTAATGCAAAGGTAGTTTCCGCTTATTTTTTTCGGCTAAAGTATAAGCCTTTATAGGTAAATAGATTGGTGGTTTCTCTTTTTACACAAGGACTCTTACTATAGTATGGACGGTGGAACCTCACAATTTAACTATAATTACGAGCGTCATGGCACGCGCTTCGCGCGTGGATTATTGTTTCTTAAGCACTGCGTATTTTACATATGTAGAAAATATTTGTAGTAATATTTGGTTTATTATTCCCATTAAACGTGTTTTATCTGCTGAGAACAAAACATTTTCTTATCCTTTACCTTCCTAACTTCTTCCAGACAACATTCACTTTTATTTACACATATACTGAGACATTCACTTTTATTTAAACATATACTGAGACATTCACTTCTCACGTTCATGGTCTCACGCAAGCAACAGGGGACAATGCTCCCCTTTACTTTACTATTTAAAAGGAACACAAAACATTATTTTTCATACAACTCACGAAGAAAAATCTTAGAAACAAAGTACAGAGGTTGAGGACAAAGAACGCTAGTTAAACTTAAACGTGATGTAGCCTTATTTATGCATTTACCTGAGAGAAAAATCATGTTTTGAATGAGGCGAAGCTTCGAAAATTTAAACCCAATAGATAAAAAAGTAAAATTGTTGTGCGGTGTATTCAATTTTATGAGGCAGTGAATATTGGAAAGATAGGTATGAAAGAGAGGAGAATTATCTTGAAGAGAAAAGCGTAGAGGAAATGAGGAAAGATGCTGAAAATTAATTGGATGGTGTGCCATATTTAAAGAGGTGAATGGTTGTTTCTAGAATAGCGCATTTGCAGGATAGGCTGACTTTTCAAATGCACGTACGTTGATGTCAGATTTGAATAAAAATAGGTAAGATTTTTTTTTTTTTGATTTGACCTACTATGTGGATGCCAATTTTCAAATGCACGTACTTTATACGTTGATGTCCCAGTAGCACGTTCTACTATTTATTAATTGCTAATTTATATTGTAATGCGCAAAAATAAATGTCATTATTCAAATTTGAATGCCTATTCAAATTGTCGCTGAATATGGAAAGGGAAATTTAATTATATTAATTGCCTATTTAGTAATTGTCTATTTATAAACATACAACACTTATTTATAAAAGCATATTTTTCTAAAATAATTTTAATTAGAGGGTAATAAGTGGCAGTGAATAATATTGGTAATGTTAATATAAAAAGTCATAGACCAACTATAGAAGGGATGAAAGATGAAAGAGTTTCATTGAATTAGTGAGTGAATCTTAAAGTGTAATAATTTATTTCCCTCATAAATTAATTGATAAAAATGAATAATATCAATCGTTAAGGTTTTATATTTATGGCTAATAGAATAAACAGTTAAACATTCAATGAAAAATGTTAAGAAAAATTTGCAATATCTCAATTAACAATTTGAATACTTTTGCATTTTCTCCAAAATAATAACAATTTTTATTGGTTAGGTAATTAAAGATGATGTAGTATCTTCCTTTTTATTGTTTGCTATTCCAATGAACATTGAATGCCAAAATGAACAAATTTATGCTGAATATGGATTTTGAACATAAACGTAACAATTCTAGAAAATGTTAAGGTAGTTAAATGACATTCATCGCCCCCTTCCTTTTAATTGTGGAAGAATAATTAAGTAAAGGGCATTTTTGTCAGTTCAGGTGTACACCAAAAAAGTGTGACACCAAACCTATTCCGATTATTAGTAAAGATTTGAAAATTTGACGGAAGCAAGCATGAACACATTTTTCTGTGATGAGAGTATGTCCAATAACTTAGCCTGAATGAACTGTAGCATCTCGAAATTTCCGACAGTCGAACCTTGACGCTAATACATCCCGTGTCCAAAACCCAAGTACCGAAAACCCCAGAAGGCTAGAAGAAAGAACTTATGTGACGAGAAGGAATTTCGCTCGGTCCGAACCAGTCGCTAAACCGACCCAGACCGTTCGAAACGTCCTATCGTTTGAGAACACGACACAACAGAACGCATACAAAAGGACATTTCATTGTATTTACAACAATGCATCAGATTACAAGAATATACAGAGTATAAATGAATATTACACAGAAATATCAGAGATTTAAATTACATTTAAATACATAGCAGCGGAAGATAATACAATACACAACTAGAGGAAGACATGCGGATACAAAGCTTTCCGGATATCTTTCCAGCTATAAACCAGGATCCTGTGAATATAAATCTGCAAAACCAAAACTACTAGCTGCCCGTGTCAAAATAAGGGCACCCAGAGTTTAGGTTAAAACAATAAACTCCAGGTCAGTCATGTGACTGGTGTGAGAACTAAAACAGTTATTATTCTTTATTTTTAAAGTTAGGTAAATCAAGGGACCACGCCGTATAACACGGAACGGGTTTCCTCCCAAGAATACCAGTGCATAAAACAACAGCGCAATGCTAAATAAAGAAAAATGAAGCTGTTATAAGACCCAGGTCCTATCACACAATGCAACGCAAGCCGGGGGATAGGGTTTTCCCTTATAACAGCCAAAGAATGCTTGATACGTTTAAAACAAATCATTTGATACTATTATAAGTGCATAGTGTATAAAACAACTTCAAATCATAAGTATCAATCATAGGCGACATGAGCGTCCCATGCCACTATGTCGCCATATATAGGTTTACAAATAAAACCGCAAATGTCGCGTATTTGGAAGTTGGATTTCCATCTATGAATCGAGGCCAGGGATCGTCCTCTACCGATTCGAGACAATCTAGCCCATGTCTCAGGCAAGCGCGCAGGCAAGCCTTGGATCGTCAGGGCCGGTCCACCGATGTGGATTATTATACCTGAACACTACGTTTCCCCGCCCTTTGGGGCGTAAATGAGCCAACGAATGGCTCCATCGGACCCGGATCGTCCGATCTAACCGAGGCGCCTCGCAACAGCAACAACCACACAGGTGAAAAGTATATAAATGTCAGGGCTGGTAGGTCACTGACACCACCCTAGCTAGAAGGAAACGCATGCCCTCCCTGAGGTCCTCTCCCGTTTTTGGTTCACAACCAAGGTGCGAAACTCGCGAAGTAAACGTTATACAAAGCTATGCCACAAAGGTCGTGGTTTGATCATCACCACAAGACTTTGCTTTTCAACAGAAGCCTCAATCAATTTCATCTTAGCATGCCACACAGGCAAACCACTCTATGCAACCGATATCAGTCACACAGAATGAAATCCAATGTCAGACACACAGTCCATTTACAAGTCCGCTCTGGGTCTGAACGAAACCGGAGGCACCTAGTACCCCGCATATCCATCGATCTCCAAGTACGTCTGGACGATCACCAACTGTTTCCATCTTCTTGGGTGTACAGCCCAATCAAGATCGTCAGTAATCACCCAAACAACGTGAAGACTTCCGGTCTTCGACCACCGTCTTCATCTTCGACTTATCGTCGTATCAGTTATTCAGAATGGGATAAACCCGGTCTTCCCGAATAACTCGCGTATATTTTAAGTAAGTGTTACACAAACACAACATACGCCTCATTCCAATTCATCAGTCACTAACCGTAAATTAATCAAGAGAATAATTCCCCAAATATTAACCCCGAAGGCCGAAACCAACATCAGATCAATATCCAGAAAACCATTCTGCTTGGCTAACCGGCAGTTAGTTTCTAAATTTCACATTCATAGGGAAAGGTTCCCATTAATTTTATCCAAGATAAATTCCTTGAATTTATTCTTTAATCTTCTTTTGAATTTCGATTCAACTAGTCGGGATTAACGAACCTTACCGAAGTAATCATTTGTTTCAATTTCCCAACTCCGACCTATTCATCCCATGAAGTAAAACTGGTTATACTTCATATCTAACACCACTGTGTTATCGGTAAATTCAATTACCATTTCACGTTTAAATCTAATTAAAGATTTAACTATCGCCTGGAGCAAAACTGGTGCTACTCCATTCTCGGTCATTTCAATCTAATTAAAGATTCATTAAAACTCCACTTAGTTTTAATCTTTGACTGGGTTAAAGAATCAGTGTCATTTAAAACACGGTTCACGGTAAACCCAAAATCACCTTCCATTAATTATCGGGTTAAAGAACGAGTGTTATTTAAAACACCGTCCACGATAAACCCAAAAATCAATATCGATTCAATCCCAATTAAATATTATTTAATTGGTACACTTCATTAAATCTAAATAAAAAGATTTAATCTTTTCTCAACTGGGTTCAAGAACAGTGTTAATGAAGACACCATTCACGACAAACCCAAATCACATTTGATATTAAACACAAGGCTCTGAATAGAAAATATACCGGCTTATATTCAATATCAAATTCTACAACCAACAGATATCGTATTGGAAATAACGATATACATCTCTATATCTTTCAAATTTCCATAACAACATCTGTATAATCACGAAATCCAACATCGAAATATTCCGAAGACAATTTCGATTTCAAATCCATTCCAATGCAATCATTGGAAATTCTGGTCATTTTCAAAACCATTTCAAATTCAATTTATTTATTCAAAAATAAATAGAATTATAATTCTAGTTCAAAACTAGTTCATTTCGATAAAATTCTATTTTTATCTTCTCAAATATGGAGTTTTTCATCCCAATCCTTTCTAAATCATTTCTTATGATTTTACACAAATTATTACTATTTTTAATAATTTTATCAAGGCCCGTACAGTCGATTCCCATCAACGGTCATCGAACTGCACATACAGCGACCTTTTTCAAATTTGATTTGGACATAATTCCAAAATCCAACCGTTAGATTTCTAATTTCTCACATTCGTTAGAAAGCTCTTCTCGATACGAACCCAACGGTTCCGGTTTTAGGAGAATCCGACGGTCGGATCTCCCGCAATATCCGTTCGAAGTCAATGGTCGAAATTCGCGAACTGCCGCGGCGCGTTCTATTCAGGCCATTATATTATATATATAATATATACTTCGTCGATTTCAATTCAAAACATGCTTTATAAATCGTTTTAAATTCATTTTCAAAACGGTTTCAACTTCATATTCAATTCAATTTCAATTCGAATTCATTTATATTCAATTTCAATTCGAATTCATTTATATTCAATTTCAATTCGAATTCATTCATATTCAATTTCAATTCGAATTCATTTATATTCAATTTCAATTCGAATTCATTTATATTCCATTTCAATTCGAATTCATTTATATTCAATTTCAATTCGAATTCATTTATATTCAATTTCAATTCGATTTCATTTCTATTCCATTTCAATTTCTTTTAAAAATATCAGATTTTGAAATCACTTTCGATATTCATTATAAAATGAATAAAATCGATATAAATATCGTTCACCTCGAAATGGCGTCAATCTAATCAATACGGCTTCATATATTCCTATTTTCAAATATTCTATTTCAAATATTTCTTTTTCAAATATTTCTATTTTAAAACTGGAATGAGGCCCAATCAATTACCATATAATGTTAATTATATGGATTTTCTACAACACATGTATATACATCAACAACGATGAATAATCAACCATCATCCAAAGTGCATTTTACACTGTATAAGCATCAAATATAAATATTCAACGCTTATAACAGCCTGTCAATCAATCGATCGACATACAACTAAACATCGGGATTAGTGTACGTCAAATATCATCCCAATACCCGTGTGGGGTTTCAAGCAATCAAACACAGATTTTTATTTGTGCAGTTGGGCGATGTGTAAAATTTATCGTCCCAATCAATGTCCTTCAAATAGGTGTACATAAACAAACCGTCCGGTTTGTAAATGAATATTTATTTATTCACATTCACATTAAAAATTATATTTTTAACGATCAAACTATTTTATTCAACCTATGAATATTCTATTCGGTTCATTTATTAAATAAAATGTTATCTTTATTTTTCTAACTTATTTTTAGAAAATTTCGGCGGCATAACGGCACGATACTAGAAACGGGACAAGGCCTAGCCTTATCCCCGGTCTAGTGAAGGCCCACGCCATTCACATATCAATCAAATTTACCAAACAACCAAATTCAAATCAAATCATCTAACTAATTTATGCAACCAAACAAACAAGTCCATGGTCTGTGGACGATTGTGTCGGGTGCTACTAAGCACCGTCTGCATCCTAGTATATATATATAACTAGAAAAAGAAATTGAAAGGTGAGAAATTCTCACCAATAGCTATCCTAACTCCACGGCACTTCATTTATAGAAATCTTCGTTGTTCTTGCCTCTTGTCACTTTCTTTGTCCGCTTTCACTACATATATAAAAATCGAACTTTTACTTCGCTATTCAATATATAAAAATCAAATTTTTACTTCGATGTTCAATATATAAAAATCACATTTTTACTTCGATGTTCAATGTATAAAAATCACATTTTTACTTCGATGTTCAATATATAAAAATCACATTTTTACTTCAATGTTCAATATATAAAAATCACATTTTTACTTTGCTATTCAATATATAAAAATCCTATTTTTACATCGCTACTCTTCATATAAAGATTTCGCCTTTTCAATTTTAAAAAAACTTATCTTTTCCATTTTAAAAATCTGATCTGTATACGATTAAAAGTCAAATCCTTTTATAAAGAAAAACCAAACCTTTTTACAAAGAAAAATCATTTCTTTTCATAAAGAAAGACCAAACTTTTTTACAAAGAAAAATCATTTCTTTTCATATCTTTGCAAAAATCTGAAATTTAAACACTACACTATTTAATTAACTAAACTAAGCATTTAAATTAAATTAAAAATAAAAGCTTACAGCGTTTTCTGCGAATGGAAGGGGGGAAATGGTCCACAACCGGCGGAGTTGGTCTGAGCAGGTCGAGGCAGTGGCGCAGCGTTCGATTTGGGGGTAATAGGAGTGTCGCGATTTTGTTTTTGAGGGGGGGGGGGGCGGGTCTCGCGGGTTCGAGAGGGAATGGGGGTTTCAATGAGGGCGGAGGAGCTAGGGAAGGGGAATGGTGGCTGCCAGGCGCAGCGGAGGGGGGGGGGGCTGTCATCGTCGGCAGTGGCTGAATGGTGGTCGCGGTTTCAGATCGAGAGAGGGGGGCATGAGAGAGGAGGTCGAGGTAAAAGGGGGGGTCACGACGGTCTCTGGCGCGGCGGAGGCTCGGGGCGGCGGACGAGGTCTGAGGGGGCGACGGGAAGAAGAGGCAACGGGGTTTTTTTCAATTTCAGATCGAACGAGATATGGGGAGGGTTGACCGGGGGAAAAGGGAAAGAGGGGGTATTATATAAATTTATATATTTTATTCTATTTTTATTTCTAAAATGCAACTTTTCCATACGAACCCCAAATCAAACCCACCGACTGTCGTCCATAACTAAATATCCCCATTCCGAACACAATGGGATATGCACCGTAAGCTGATTCGATTAGTTTTCGTCAAAATCAACATATAACTCTATATATTGAATTTGAACGCGCATTTCAATTCACCGAGGCCACATACTAACTAGAAAAATTCCCGAAAAATAATTTCTAGCTTCATATTGACCATACGGTCCTAACAAAACTAGTTTCGTCGAATTCTGAGACCGGTGGAAAAATGGCCATTTTCCAGTCAATTAAAATCAACTAAAACTGGTCAAACGCGTTTTCCTATGCCACGCTCACATATTGATTTGAAAAATTATGAAATTTGAAACCTAGCAATAACTTGACATCGCGGACCCAACAAAAGTGGTTTCGTCGAAATCTGAGGTCGTTTGCAAAATCTCCATTTTTAAGGGCCTGAATTCCATAGCGACTATTCAGAATTTTCAACTGGACATATCTTTTGATCCCCGCTATGAAATTTTGATTATTCAAATTCGTTGGAAAGATATTATCAATTAGATCCTAATGTTTTTGGTTTCACTAAAATCCGGATTGTTTTGCACCCGGTACATTCAATTGAAGTTTGAAATCGAATTATCGAACTACCGCGCCATTTTCTATTCTATTTATAATTATATATAATTATTTATATTCTAACGACGACGCGTATAAATATATACGTTCGATTTTATATTCAAAATAAATTTCCCGTCAATTTATTTAATATAATCTATTTTAAATAATCTAAATTCGCTAAAATTGCCAAAATAAAAATTTTAAACTGGCCCAGATTTTCGGGTTGTTACAATCTCCCCCACTTAAAACTTTTCGTCCCCGAAAAGGAACAAAGTCGAAAGTGATTTGATTATCCAACTCTACGCGCGATCTGGCTTCCATTCTCCAACTTTTCAGTTTCTGAGAATTTTCAAATTTTCAAAAATTTGGCTAACACCCTAAATTTTCGAAAAATTTCGCCATAACCTCCCCTGCACCGGGAGCCACGGGTAAATCCCGAAATTGCCATATAGGCCTTCTGATCTCAAAAAGAGAAAGAAAAAGCCAATCAGCTCATAAAATCATCATCACCCAAACAAAACAGTAAATTATGATAAACATGTACCTATTTGTCGGGCAAACAAATTTTATTCTCTGCTCTAGCCTCCTTGCTATGACCTGTTCAATGTAAGCACATGTATATGCAAGCAAATGCGACCAATTTTCAATACAATTCAATATTTGATTCAATTAGGCATAATGGTTCAAAATTATCAAACAAATAAACAAACAACACAAACATCAATCAATTAGTTGATTATCATTTCAAATGCATAGCTATGATATATAGTCAAAAATCAGATTTTTGATGCCAAATCACAACAATAGGCCCTATCTAGTTTCGGTTCTCACACCAGTCAATTGGAAATTTATAGAAATCTCACTTTCGTCGCTCGAATATAAATACTGGCGATGGTGCCCCGTCACCAGAATTATCCCCGGGCAACTAGAGTATGATTCTATAACTATCCAATACATTAAAACTTCGAATACACGTTTGCAAGACGTATATGCAAAATCTTTATATATCGGATTGTCCCGATCAATATAGAATAAATAATCAAATACGAATAGTTGATTTAAATTTTCAAAACAAAAATCGTTTTCACTTTAAAAATATACTCTTCACACTCGTTCTAGGATACTACTGATCCCATCTCTAACGAGTCATTCTAATTGGATATTACTAATCCAATATATGATGAATTCTTTCGTATGGTTCCAATGTGTCTTGTTCTCTGCTTTGTAAACCTAGCTCTGATACCAACTGTGACGAGAAGGAATTTCGCTCGGTCCGAACCAGTCGCTAAACCGACCCAGACCGTTCGAAACGCCCTATCGTTTGAGAACACGACACAACAGAACGCATACAAAAGGACATTTCATTGTATTTACAACAATGCATCAGATTACAAGAATATACAGAGTATAAATGAATATTACACAGAAATATCAGAGATTTAAATTACATTTAAATACATAGCAGCGGAAGATAATACAATACACAACTAGAGGAAGACATGCGGATACAAAGCTTTCCGGATATCATTCCAGCTGTAAACCAGGATCCTGTGAATATAAATCTGCAAAACCAAAACTACTAGCTGCCGGTGTCAAAATAAGGGCACCCAGAGTTTAGGTTAAAACAATAAACTCCAGGTCAGTCATGTGACTGGTGTGAGAACTAAAACAGTTATTATTCTTTATGTTTAAAGTTAGGTAAATCAAGGGACCACGCCGTATAACACGGAATGGGTTTCCTCCCAAGAATACCAGTGCACAAAACAACAGCGCAATGCTAAATAAAGAAAAATGAAGCTGTTATAAGACCCAGGTCCTATCACACAATGCAACGTAAGCCGGGGGATAGGGTTTTCCCTTATAACAGCCAAAGAATGCTTGATACGTTTAAAACAAATCATTTGATATTATTATAAGTGCATAGTGTATAAAACAACTTGAAATCATAAGTATCAATCATAGGCGACATGAGCGTCCCATGCCACTATGTCGCCATATATAGGTTTACAAATAAAACCGCAAATGTCGCGTAATTGGAAGTTGGATTTCCATCTATGAATCGAGGCCAGGGATCGTCCTCTACTGATTCGAGACAATCTAGCCCATGTCTCAGGCAAGCGCGCAGGCAAGCCTTGGATCGTCAGGGCCGGTCCACCGATGTGGATTATTATGCCTGAACACTACGTTTCCCCGCCCTTTGGGGTGTAAATGAGCCAACGAATGGCTCCATCGGACCCGGATCGTCCGATCTAACCGAGGCGCCTCGCAACAGCAACAACCACACAGGTGAAAAGTATATAAATGTCAGGGTTGGTAGGTCACTGACACCACCCTAGCTAGAAGGAAACGCATGCCCTCCCTGAGGTCCTCTCCCGTTTTTGGTTCACAACCGAGGTGCGAAACTCGCGAAGTAAACGTTACACAAAGCTATGCCACAAAGGCCGTGGTTTGATCATCACCACAAGATTTTGCTTTTCAACAGAAGCCTCAATCAATTTCATCTTAGCATGCCACACAGGCAAACCACTCTATGCAACCGATATCAGTCACACAGAATGAAATCCAATGTCAGACACACAGTCCATTTACAAGTCCGCTCTGGGTCTGAACGAAACCGGAGGCACCTAGTACCCCGCATATCCATCGATCTCCAAGTACGTCTGGACGATCACCAACTGTTTCCATCTTCTTGGGTGTACAGCCCAATCAAGATCGTCAGTAATCACCCAAACAACGTGAAGACTTCCGGTCTTCGACCACCGTCTTCATCTTCGACTTATCGTCGTATCAGTTATTCAGAATGGGATAAACCCGGTCTTCCCGAATAACTCGCGTATATTTTAAGTAAGAGTTACACAAACACAACATACGCCTCATTCCAATTCATCAGTCACTAACCGTAAATTAATCAAGAGAATAATTCCCCGAATATTAACCCCGAAGGCCGAAACCAACATCAGATCAATATCCAGAAAACCATTCTGCTTGGCTAATCGGCAGTTAGTTTCTAAATTTCACATTCATAGGGAAAGGTTCCCATTAATTTTATCCAAGATAAATTCCTTGAATTTATTCTTTAATCTTCTTTTGAATTTCGATTCAACTAGTCGGGATTAACGAACCTTACCGAAGTAATCATTTGTTTCAATTTCCCAACCCCGATCTATTCATCCCATGAAGTAAAACTGGTTATACTTCATATCTAACACCACGGTGTTATCGGTAAATTCAATTACCATTTCACGTTTAAATCTAATTAAAGATTTAACTATCGCCTGGAGCAAAACTGGTGCTACTCCATTCTCGGTCATTTCAATCTAATTAAAGATTCATTAAAACTCCACTTAGTTTTAATCTTTGACTGGGTTAAAGAATCAGTGTCATTTAAAACACGGTTCACGGTAAACCCAAAATCACCTTCCATTAATTATCGGGTTAAAGAACGAGTGTTATTTAAAACACCGTCCACGATAAACCCAAAAATCAATATCTATTCAATCCCAATTAAATATTATTTAATTGGTACACTTCATTAAATCTAAATAAAAAGATTTAATCTTTTCTCAACTGGGTTCAAGAACAGTGTTAATGAAGACACCATTCACGACAAACCCAAATCACATTTGATATTAAACACAAGGCTCTGAATAGAAAATATACCGGCTTATATTCAATATCAAATTCTACAACCAACAGATATCGTATTGGAAATAACGATATACATCTCTATATCTTTCAAATTTCCATAACAACATCTGTATAATCACGAAATCCAACATCGAAATATTCCGAAGACAATTTCGATTTCAAATCCATTCCAATGCAATCATTGGAAATTCTGGTCATTTTCAAAACCATTTCAAATTCAATTTATTTATTCAAAAATAAATAGAATTATAATTCTAGTTCAAAACTAGTTCATTTCGATAAAATTCTATTTTTATCTTCTCAAATATGGAGTTTTTCATCCCAATCCTTTCTAAATCATTTCTTATGATTTCACACAAATTATTACTATTTTTAATAATTTTATCAAGGCCCGTACAGTCGATTCCCATCAACGGTCATCGAACTGCACTTACAGCGACCTTTTTCAAATTTGATTTGGACATAATTCCAAATCCAACCGTTAGATTTCTAATTTCTCACATTCGTTAGAAAGCTCTTCTCGATACGAACCCAACGGTTCCGGTTTTAGGAGAATCCGACGGTCGGATCTCCCGCAATATCCGTTCGAAGTCAATGGTCGAAATTCGCGAACTGCCGCGGCGCGTTCTATTCAGGCCATTATATTATATATATAATATATACTTCGTCGATTTCAATTCAAAACATGCTTTATAAATCGTTTTAAATTCATTTTCAAAACGGTTTCAACTTCATATTCAATTCAATTTCAATTCGAATTCATTTATATTCAATTTCAATTCGAATTCATTTATATTCAATTTCAATTCGAATTCATTCATATTCAATTTCAATTCGAATTCATTTATATTCAATTTCAATTCGAATTCATTTATATTCCATTTCAATTCGAATTCATTTATATTCAATTTCAATTCGAATTCATTTATATTCAATTTCAATTCGAATTCATTTATATTCAATTTCAATTCGATTTCATTTCTATTCCATTTCAATTTCTTTTAAAAATATCAGATTTTGAAATCACTTTCGATATTCATTATAAAATGAATAAAATCGATATAAATATCGTTCACGTCAAAATGGCGTCAATCTAATCAATACGGCTTCATATATTCCTATTTTCAAATATTCTATTTCAAATATTTCTTTTTCAAATATTTCTATTTTAAAACTGGAATGAGGCCCAATCAATTACCATATAATGTTAATTATATGGATTTTCTACAACACATGTATATACATCAACAACGATGAATAATCAACCATCATCCAAAGTGCATTTTACACTGTATAAGCATCAAATATAAATATTCAACGCTTATAACAGCCTGTCAATCAATCGATCGACATACAACTAAACATCGGGATTAGTGTACGTCAAATATCATCCCAATACCCGTGTGGGGTTTCAAGCAATCAAACACAGATTTTTATTTGTGCAGTTGGGCGATGTGTAAAATTTATCGTCCCAATCAATGTCCTTCAAATAGGTGTACATAAACAAACCGTCCGGTTTGTAAATGAATATTTATTTATTCACATTCACATTAAAAATTATATTTTTAACGATCAAACTATTTTATTCAACCTATGAATATTCTATTCGGTTCATTTATTAAATAAAATGTTATCTTTATTTTTCTAACTTATTTTTAGAAAATTTCGGCGGCATAACGGCACGATACTAGAAACGGGACAAGGCCTAGCCTTATCCCCGGTCTAGTGAAGGCCCACGCCGTTCACATATCAATCAAATTTACCAAACAACCAAATTCAAATCAAATCATCTAACTAATTTATGCAACCAAACAAACAAGTCCATGGTCTGTGGACGATTGTGTCGGGTGCTACTAAGCACCGTCTGCATCCTAGTATATATATATAACTAGAAAAAGAAATTGAAAGGTGAGAAATTCTCACCAATAGCTATCCTAACTCCACGGCACTTCATTTATAGAAATCTTCGTTGTTCTTGCCTCTTGTCACTTTCGTTGTCCGCTTTCACTACATATATAAAAATCGAACTTTTACTTCGCTATTCAATATATAAAAATCAAATTTTTACTTCGATGTTCAATATATAAAAATCACATTTTTACTTCGATGTTCAATGTATAAAAATCACATTTTTACTTCGATGTTCAATATATAAAAATCACATTTTTACTTCGATGTTCAATATATAAAAATCACATTTTTACTTTGCTATTCAATATATAAAAATCCTATTTTTACATCGCTACTCTTCATATAAAGATTTCGCCTTTTCAATTTTAAAAAAACTTATCTTTTCCATTTTAAAAATCTGATCTGTATACGATTAAAAGTCAAATCCTTTTATAAAGAAAAACCAAACCTTTTTACAAAGAAAAATCATTTCTTTTCATAAAGAAAGACCAAACTTTTTTACAAAGAAAAATCATTTCTTTTCATATCTTTGCAAAAATCTGAAATTTAAACACTACACTATTTAATTAACTAAACTAAGCATTTAAATTAAATTAAAAATAAAAGCTTACAGCGTTTTCTGCGAATGGAAGGGGGGAAATGGTCCACAACCGGCGGAGTTGGTCTGAGCAGGTCGAGGCAGTGGCGCAGCGTTCGATTTGGGGGTGATAGGAGTGTCGCGATTTTGTTTTTGAGGGGGGGCGGATCTCGCGGGTTCGAGAGGGAATAGGGGTTTCAACGAGGGCGGAGGAGCTAGGGAAGGGGAATGGTGGCTGCCAGGCGCAGCGGAGGGGGGGGGGGGTTGTCATCGTCGGCAGTGGCTGAATGGTGGTCGCGGTTTCAGATCGAGAGAGGGGGGGCATGAGAGAGGAGGTCGAGGTAAAAGGGGGGGTCACGACGGTCTCTGGCGCGGCGGAGGCTCGGGGCGGCGGACGAGGTCTGAGGGGGCGACGGGAAGAAGAGGCAACGGGGTTTTTTTCAATTTCAGATCGAACGAGATATGGGGAGGGTTGACCGGGGGAAAAGGGAAAGAGGGGGTATTATATAAATTTATATATTTTATTCTATTTTTATTTCTAAAATGCAACTTTTCCATACGAACCCCAAATCAAACCCACCGACTGTCGTCCATAACTAAATATCCCCATTCCGAACACAATGGGATATGCACCGTAAGCTGATTCGATTAGTTTTCGTCAAAATCAACATATAACTCTATATATTGAATTTGAACGCGCATTTCAATTCACCGAGGCCACATACTAACTAGAAAAATTCTCGAAAAATAATTTCTAGCTTCATATTGACCATACGGTCCTAACAAAACTAGTTTCGTCGAATTCTGAGACTGGTGGAAAAATGGCCATTTTCCAGTCAATTAAAATCAACTAAAACTGGTCAAACGCGTTTTCCTATGCCACGCTCACATATTGATTTGAAAAATTATGAAATTTGAAACCTAGCAATAACTTGACATCGCGGACCCAACAAAAGTGGTTTCGTCGAAATCCGAGGTCGTTTGCAAAATCTCCATTTTTAAGGGCCTGAATTCCATAGCGACTATTCAGAATTTTCAACTGGACATATCTTTTGATCCCCGCTATGAAATTTTGATTATTCAAATTCGTTGGAAAGATATTATCAATTAGATCTTAATGTTTTTGGTTTCACTAAAATCCGGATTGTTTTGCACCCGGTACATTCAATTGAAGTTTGAAATCGAATTATCGAACTACCGCGCCATTTTCTATTCTGTTTATAATTATATATAATTATTTATATTCTAACGACGACGCGTATAAATATATACGTTCGATTTTATATTCAAAATAAATTTCCCGTCAATTTATTTAATATAATCTATTTTAAATAATCTAAATTCGCTAAAATTGCCAAAATAAAAATTTTAAACTGGCCCAGATTTTCGGGTTGTTACAATCTCCCCCACTTAAAACTTTTCGTCCCCGAAAAGGAACAAAGTCGAAAGTGATTTGATTATCCAACTCTACGCGCGATCTGGCTTCCATTCTCCAACTTTTCAGTTTCTGAGAATTTTCAAATTTTCAAAAATTTGGCTAACACCCTAAATTTTCGAAAAATTTCGCCATAACCTCCCCTGCACCGGGAGCCACGGGTAAATCCCGAAATTGCCATATAGGCCTTCTGATCTCAAAAAGAGAAAGAAAAAGCCAATCGGCTCATAGAATCATCATCACCCAAACAAAACAGTAAATTATGATAAACATGTACCTATTTGTCGGGCAAACAAATTTTATTCTCTGCTCTAGCCTCCTTGCTATGACCTGTTCAATGTAAGCACATGTATATGCAAGCAAATGCGACCAATTTTCAATACAATTCAATATTTGATTCAATTAGGCATAATGGTTCAAAATTATCAAACAAATAAACAAACAACACAAACATCAATCAATTAGTTGATTATCATTTCAAATGCATAGCTATGATATATAGTCAAAAATCAGATTTTTGATGCCAAATCACAACAATAAGCCCTATCTAGTTTCGGTTCTCACACCAGTCAATTGGAAATTTATAGAAATCTCACTTTCGTCGCTCGAATATAAATACTGGCGATGGTGCCCCGTCACCAGAATTATCCCCGGGCAACTAGAGTATGATTCTATAACTATCCAATACATTAAAACTTCGAATACACGTTTGCAAGACGTATATGCAAAATCTTTATATATCGGATTGTCCCGATCAATATAGAATAAATAATCAAATACGAATAGTTGATTTAAATTTTCAAAACAAAAATCGTTTTCACTTTAAAAATATACTCTTCACACTCGTTCTAGGATACTACTGATCCCATCTCTAACGAGTCATTCTAATTGGATATTACTAATCCAATATCTGATGAATTCTTTCGTATGGTTCCAATGTGTCTTGTTCTCTGCTTTGTAAACCTAGCTCTGATACCAACTGTGACGAGAAGGAATTTCGCTCGGTCCGAACCAGTCGCTAAACCGACCCAGACCGTTCGAAACGCCCTATCGTTTGAGAACACGACACAACAGAACGCATACAAAAGGACATTTCATTGTATTTACAACAATGCATCAGATTACAAGAATATACAGAGTATAAATGAATATTACACAGAAATATCAGAGATTTAAATTACATTTAAATACATAGCAGCGGAAGATAATACAATACACAACTAGAGGAAGACATGCGAATACAAAGCTTTCCGGATATCATTCCAGCTGTAAACCAGGATCCTGTGAATATAAATCTGCAAAACCAAAACTACTAGCTGCCCGTGTCAAAATAAGGGCACCCAGAGTTTAGGTTAAAACAATAAACTCCAGGTCAGTCATGTGACTGGTGTGAGAACTAAAACAGTTATTATTCTTTATGTTTAAAGTTAGGTAAATCAAGGGACCACGCCGTATAACACGGAACGGGTTTCCTCCCAAGAATACCAGTGCATAAAACAACAGCGCAATGCTAAATAAAGAAAAATGAAGCTGTTATAAGACCCAGGTCCTATCACACAATGCAACGCAAGCCGGGGGATAGGGTTTTCCCTTATAACAGCCAAAGAATGCTTGATACGTTTAAAACAAATCATTTGATACTATTATAAGTGCATAGTGTATAAAACAACTTCAAATCATAAGTATCAATCATAGGCGACATGAGCGTCCCATGCCACTATGTCGCCATATATAGGTTTACAAATAAAACCGCAAATGTCGCGTATTTGGAAGTTGGATTTCCATCTATGAACCGAGGCCAGGGATCGTCCTCTACCGATTCGAGACAATCTAGCCCATGTCTCAGGCAAGCGCGCAGGCAAGCCTTGGATCGTCAGGGCCGATCCACCGATGTGGATTATTATGCCTGAACACTACGTTTCCCCGCCCTTTGGGGCGTAAATGAGCCAACGAATGGCTCCATCGGACCCGGATCGTCCGATCTAACCGAGGCGTCTCGCAACAGCAACAACCACACAGGTGAAAAGTATATAAATGTCAGGGCTGGTAGGTCACTGACACCACCCTAGCTAGAAGGAAACGCATGCCCTCCCTGAGGTCCTCTCCCGTTTTTGGTTCACAACCGAGGTGCGAAACTCGCGAAGTAAATGTTACACAAAGCTATGCCACAAAGGCCGTGGTTTGATCATCACCACAAGACTTTGCTTTTCAACAGAAGCCTCAATCAATTTCATCTTAGCATGCCACACAGGCAAACCACTCTATGCAACCGATATCAATCACACAGAATGAAATCCAATGTCAGACACACAGTCCATTTACAAGTCCGCTCTGGGTTTGAACGAAACCGGAGGCACCTAGTACCCCGCATATCCATCGATCTCCAAGTACGTCTGGACGATCACCAACTGTTTCCATCTTCTTGGGTGTACAGCCCAATCAAAATCGTCAGTAATCACCCAAACAACGTGAAGACTTCCGGTCTTCGACCACCGTCTTCATCTTCGACTTATCGTCGTATCAGTTATTCAGAATGGGATAAACCCGGTCTTCCCGAATAACTCGCGTATATTTTAAGTAAGTGTTACACAAACACAACATACGCCTCATTCCAATTCATCAGTCACTAACCGTAAATTAATCAAGAGAATAATTCTCCAAATATTAACCCCGAAGGCCGAAACCAACATCAGATCAATATCCAGAAAACCATTCTGCTTGGCTAACCGGCAGTTAGTTTCTAAATTTCACATTCATAGGGAAAGGTTCCCATTAATTTTATCCAAGATAAATTCCTTGAATTTATTCTTTAATCTTCTTTTGAATTTCGATTCAACTAGTCGGGATTAACGAACCTTACCGAAGTAATCATTTGTTTCAATTTCCCAACCCCGATCTATTCATCCCATGAAGTAAAACTGGTTATACTTCATATCTAACACCACGGTGTTATCGGTAAATTCAATTACCATTTCACGTTTAAATCTAATTAAAGATTTAACTATCGCCTGGAGCAAAACTGGTGCTACTCCATTCTCGGTCATTTCAATCTAATTAAAGATTCATTAAAACTCCACTTAGTTTTAATCTTTGACTGGGTTAAAGAATCAGTGTCATTTAAAACACGGTTCACGGTAAACCCAAAATCACCTTCCATTAATTATCGGGTTAAAGAACGAGTGTTATTTAAAACACCGTCCACGATAAACCCAAAAATCAATATCGATTCAATCCCAATTAAATATTATTTAATTGGTACACTTCATTAAATCTAAATAAAAAGATTTAATCTTTTCTCAACTGGGTTCAAGAACAGTGTTAATGAAGACACCATTCACGACAAACCCAAATCACATTTGATATTAAACACAAGGCTCTGAATAGAAAATATACCGGCTTATATTCAATATCAAATTCTACAACCAACAGATATCGTATTGGAAATAACGATATACATCTCTATATCTTTCAAATTTCCATATCAACATCTGTATAATCACGAAATCCAACATCGAAATATTCCGAAGACAATTTCGATTTCAAATCCATTCCAATGCAATCATTGGAAATTCTGGTCATTTTCAAAACCATTTCAAATTCAATTTATTTATTCAAAAATAAATAGAATTATAATTCTAGTTCAAAACTAGTTCATTTCGATAAAATTCTATTTTTATCTTCTCAAATATGGAGTTTTTCATCCCAATCCTTTCTAAATCATTTCTTATGATTTTACACAAATTATTACTATTTTTAATAATTTTATCAAGGCCCGTACAGTCGATTCCCATCAACGGTCATCGAACTGCACTTACAGCGACCTTTTTCAAATTTGATTTGGACATAATTCCAAATCCAACCGTTAGATTTCTAATTTCTCACATTCGTTAGATAGCTCTTCTCGATACGAACCCAACGGTTCCGGTTTTAGGAGAATCCGACGGTCGGATCTCCCGCAATATCCGTTCGAAGTCAATGGTCGAAATTCGCGAACTGCCGCGGCGCGTTCTATTCAGGCCATTATATTATATATATAATATATACTTCGTCGATTTCAATTCAAAACATGCTTTATAAATCGTTTTAAATTCATTTTCAAAACGGTTTCAACTTCATATTCAATTCAATTTCAATTCGAATTCATTTATATTCAATTTCAATTCGAATTCATTTATATTCAATTTCAATTCGAATTCATTCATATTCAATTTCAATTCGAATTCATTTATATTCAATTTCAATTCGAATTCATTTATATTCCCTTTCAATTCGAATTCATTTATATTCAATTTCAATTCGAATTCATTTATATTCAATTTCAATTCGAATTCATTTATATTCAATTTCAATTCGATTTCATTTCTATTCCATTTCAATTTCTTTTAAAAATATCAGATTTTGAAATCACTTTCGATATTCATTATAAAATGAATAAAATCGATATAAATATCGTTCACGTCAAAATGGCGTCAATCTAATCAATACGGCTTCATATATTCCTATTTTCAAATATTCTATTTCAAATATTTCTTTTTCAAATATTTCTATTTTAAAACTGGAATGAGGCCCAATCAATTACCATATAATGTTAATTATATGGATTTTCTACAACACATGTATATACATCAACAACGATGAATAATCAACCATCATCCAAAGTGCATTTTACACTGTATAAGCATCAAATATAAATATTCAACGCTTATAACAGCCTGTCAATCAATCGATCGACATACAACTAAACATCGGGATTAGTGTACGTCAAATATCATCCCAATACCCGTGTGGGGTTTCAAGCAATCAAACACAGATTTTTATTTGTGCAGTTGGGCGATGTGTAAAATTTATCGTCCCAATCAATGTCCTTCAAATAGGTGTACATAAACAAACCGTCCGGTTTGTAAATGAATATTTATTTATTCACATTCACATTAAAAATTATATTTTTAACGATCAAACTATTTTATTCAACCTATGAATATTCTATTCGGTTCATTTATTAAATAAAATGTTATCTTTATTTTTCTAACTTATTTTTAGAAAATTTCGGCGGCATAACGGCACGATACTAGAAACGGGACAAGGCCTAGCCTTATCCCCGGTCTAGTGAAGGCCCACGCCATTCACATATCAATCAAATTTACCAAACAACCAAATTCAAATCAAATCATCTAACTAATTTATGCAACCAAACAAACAAGTCCATGGTCTGTGGACGATTGTGTCGGGTGCTACTAAGCACCGTCTGCATCCTAGTATATATATATAACTAGAAAAAGAAATTGAAAGGTGAGAAATTCTCACCAATAGCTATCCTAACTCCACGGCACTTCATTTATAGAAATCTTCGTTGTTCTTGCCTCTTGTCACTTTCGTTGTCCGCTTTCACTACATATATAAAAATCGAACTTTTACTTCGCTATTCAATATATAAAAATCAAATTTTTACTTCGATGTTCAATATATAAAAATCACATTTTTACTTCGATGTTCAATATATAAAAATCACATTTTTACTTCGATGTTCAATATATAAAAATCACATTTTTACTTCGATGTTCAATATATAAAAATCACATTTTTACTTTGCTATTCAATATATAAAAATCCTATTTTTACATCGCTACTCTTCATATAAAGATTTCGCCTTTTCAATTTTAAAAAAACTTATCTTTTCCATTTTAAAAATCTGATCTGTATACGATTAAAAGTCAAATCCTTTTATAAAGAAAAACCAAACCTTTTTACAAAGAAAAATCATTTCTTTTCATAAAGAAAGACCAAACTTTTTTACAAAGAAAAATCATTTCTTTTCATATCTTTGCAAAAATCTGAAATTTAAACACTACACTATTTAATTAAC
Organism: Allium sativum; assembly: GCA_030737875.1. Taxonomy (NCBI): domain Eukaryota; kingdom Viridiplantae; phylum Streptophyta; class Magnoliopsida; order Asparagales; family Amaryllidaceae; genus Allium; species Allium sativum. Next base: position 649,328,433 of record CM060920.1, read on the forward strand.
TAAACTAAGCATTTAAATTAAATTAAAAATAAAAGCTTACAGCGTTTTCTGCGAATGGAAGGGGGGAAATGGTCCACAACCGGCGGAGTTGGTCTGAGCAGGTCGAGGCAGTGGCGCAGCGTTCGATTTGGGGGTGATAGGAGTGTCGCGATTTTGTTTTTGAGGGGGGGCGGATCTCGCGGGTTCGAGAGGGAATGGGGGTTTCAACGAGGGCGGAGGAGCTAGGGAAGGGGAATGGTGGCTGCCAGGCGCAGCGGTGGGGGGGGGGGGGGGTTGTCATCGTCGGCAGTGGCTGAATGGTGGTCGCGGTTTCAGATCGAGAGAGGGGGGGGCATGAGAGAGGAGGTCGAGGTAAAAGGGGGGGTCACGACGGTCTCTGGCGCGGCGGAGGCTCGGGGCGGCGGACGAGGTCTGAGGGGGCGACGGGAAGAAGAGGCAACGGGGTTTTTTTCAATTTCAGATCGAACGAGATATGGGGAGTGTTGACCGGGGGAAAAGGGAAAGAGGGGGTATTATATAAATTTATATATTTTATTCTATTTTTATTTCTAAAATGCAACTTTTCCATACGAACCCCAAATCAAACCCACCGACTGTCGTCCATAACTAAATATCCCCATTCCGAACACAATGGGATATGCACCGTAAGCTGATTCGATTAGTTTTCGTCAAAATCAACATATAACTCTATATATTGAATTTGAACGCGCATTTCAATTCACCGAGGCCACATACTAACTAGAAAAATTCTCGAAAAATAATTTCTAGCTTCATATTGACCATACGGTCCTAACAAAACTAGTTTCGTCGAATTCTGAGACCGGTGGAAAAATGGCCATTTTCCAGTCAATTAAAATCAACTAAAACTGGTCAAACGCGTTTTCCTATGCCACGCTCACATATTGATTTGAAAAATTATGAAATTTGAAACCTAGCAATAACTTGACATCGCGGACCCAACAAAAGTGGTTTCGTCGAAATCCGAGGTCGTTTGCAAAATCTCCATTTTTAAGGGCCTGAATTCCATAGCGACTATTCAGAATTTTCAACTGGACATATCTTTTGATCCCCGCTATGAAATTTTGATTATTCAAATTCGTTGGAAAGATATTATCAATTAGATCTTAATGTTTTTGGTTTCACTAAAATCCGGATTGTTTTGCACCCGGTACATTCAATTGAAGTTTGAAATCGAATTATCGAACTACCGCGCCATTTTCTATTCTGTTTATAATTATATATAATTATTTATATTCTAACGACGACGCGTATAAATATATACGTTCGATTTTATATTCAAAATAAATTTCCCGTCAATTTATTTAATATAATCTATTTTAAATAATCTAAATTCGCTAAAATTGCCAAAATAAAAATTTTAAACTGGCCCAGATTTTCGGGTTGTTACAATCTCCCCCACTTAAAACTTTTCGTCCCCGAAAAGGAACAAAGTCGAAAGTGATTTGATTATCCAACTCTACGCGCGATCTGGCTTCCATTCTCCAACTTTTCAGTTTCTGAGAATTTTCAAATTTTCAAAAATTTGGCTAACACCCTAAATTTTCGAAAAATTTCGCCATAACCTCCCCTGCACCGGGAGCCACGGGTAAATCCCGAAATTGCCATATAGGCCTTCTGATCTCAAAAAGAGAAAGAAAAAGCCAATCGGCTCATAGAATCATCATCACCCAAACAAAACAGTAAATTATGATAAACATGTACCTATTTGTCGGGCAAACAAATTTTATTCTCTGCTCTAGCCTCCTTGCTATGACCTGTTCAATGTAAGCACATGTATATGCAAGCAAATGCGACCAATTTTCAATACAATTCAATATTTGATTCAATTAGGCATAATGGTTCAAAATTATCAAACAAATAAACAAACAACACAAACATCAATCAATTAGTTGATTATCATTTCAAATGCATAGCTATGATATATAGTCAAAAATCAGATTTTTGATGCCAAATCACAACAATAAGCCCAATCTAGTTTCGGTTCTCACACCAGTCAATTGGAAATTTATAGAAATCTCACTTTCGTCGCTCGAATATAAATACTGGCGATGGTGCCCCGTCACCAGAATTATCCCCGGGCAACTAGAGTATGATTCTATAACTATCCAATACATTAAAACTTCGAATACACGTTTGCAAGACGTATATGCAAAATCTTTATATATCGGATTGTCCCGATCAATATAGAATAAATAATCAAATACGAATAGTTGATTTAAATTTTCAAAACAAAAATCGTTTTCACTTTAAAAATATACTCTTCACACTCGTTCTAGGATACTACTGATCCCATCTCTAACGAGTCATTCTAATTGGATATTACTAATCCAATATCTGATGAATTCTTTCGTATGGTTCCAATGTGTCTTGTTCTCTGCTTTGTAAACCTAGCTCTGATACCAACTGTGACGAGAAGGAATTTCGCTCGGTCTGAACCAGTCGCTAAACCGACCCAGACCGTTCGAAACGCCCTATCGTTTGAGAACACGACACAACAGAACGCATACAAAAGGACATTTCATTGTATTTACAACAATGCATCAGATTACAAGAATATACAGAGTATAAATGAATATTACACAGAAATATCAGAGATTTAAATTACATTTAAATACATAGCAGCGGAAGATAATACAATACACAACTAGAGGAAGACATGCGAATACAAAGCTTTCCGGATATCATTCCAGCTGTAAACCAGGATCCTGTGAATATAAATCTGCAAAACCAAAACTACTAGCTGCCCGTGTCAAAATAAGGGCACCCAGAGTTTAGGTTAAAACAATAAACTCCAGGTCAGTCATGTGACTGGTGTGAGAACTAAAACAGTTATTATTCTTTATGTTTAAAGTTAGGTAAATCAAGGGACCACGCCGTATAACACGGAACGGGTTTCCTCCCAAGAATACCAGTGCATAAAACAACAGCGCAATGCTAAATAAAGAAAAATGAAGCTGTTATAAGACCCAGGTCCTATCACACAATGCAACGCAAGCCGGGGGATAGGGTTTTCCCTTATAACAGCCAAAGAATGCTTGATACGTTTAAAACAAATCATTTGATACTATTATAAGTGCATAGTGTATAAAACAACTTCAAATCATAAGTATCAATCATAGGCGACATGAGCGTCCCATGCCACTATGTCGCCATATATAGGTTTACAAATAAAACCGCAAATGTCGCGTATTTGGAAGTTGGATTTCCATCTATGAACCGAGGCCAGGGATCGTCCTCTACCGATTCGAGACAATCTAGCCCATGTCTCAGGCAAGCGCGCAGGCAAGCCTTGGATCGTCAGGGCCGATCCACCGATGTGGATTATTATGCCTGAACACTACGTTTCCCCGCCCTTTGGGGCGTAAATGAGCCAACGAATGGCTCCATCGGACCCGGATCGTCCGATCTAACCGAGGCGCCTCGCAACAGCAACAACCACACAGGTGAAAAGTATATAAATGTCAGGGCTAGTAGGTCACTGACACCACCCTAGCTAGAAGGAAACGCATGCCCTCCCTGAGGTCCTCTCCCGTTTTTGGTTCACAACCGAGGTGCGAAACTCGCGAAGTAAACGTTACACAAAGCTATGCCACAAAGGCCGTGGTTTGATCATCACCACAAGACTTTGCTTTTCAACAGAAGCCTCAATCAATTTCATCTTAGCATGCCACACAGGCAAACCACTCTATGCAACCGATATCAGTCACACAGAATGAAATCCAATGTCAGACACACAGTCCATTTACAAGTCCGCTCTGGGTCTGAACGAAACCGGAGGCACCGAGTACCCCACATATCCATCGATCTCCAAGTACGTCTGGACGATCACCAACTGTTTCCATCTTCTTGGGTGTACAGCCCAATCAAGATCGTCAGTAATCACCCAAACAACGTGAAGACTTCCGGTCTTCGACCACCGTCTTCATCTTCGACTTATTGTCGTATCAGAATGGGATAAACCCGGTCTTCCCGAATAACTCGCGTATATTTTAAGTAAGTGTTACACAAACACAACATACGCCTCATTCCAATTCATCAGTCACTAACCGTAAATTAATCAAGAGAATAATTCCCCAAATATTAACCCCGAAGGCCGAAACCAACATCAGATCAATATCCAGAAAACCATTCTGCTTGGCTAACCGGCAGTTAGTTTCTAAATTTCACATTCATAGGGAAAGGTTCCCATTAATTTTATCCAAGATAAATTGCTTGAATTTATTCTTTAATCTTCTTTTGAATTTCGATTCAACTAGTCGGGATTAACGAACCTTACCGAAGTAATCTTTTATTTCAATTTCCCAACCCCGACCTATTCATCCCATGAAGTAAAACTGGTTATACTTCATATCTAACACCACGGTGTTATCGGTAAATTCAATTACCATTTCACGTTTAAATCTAATTAAAGATTTAACTATCGCCTGGAGCAAAACTGGTGCTACTCCATTCTCGGTCATTTCAATCTAATTAAAGATTCATTAAAACTCCACTTAGTTTTAATCTTTGACTGGGTTAAAGAATCAATGTCATTTAAAACACGGTTCACGGTAAACCCAAAATCACCTTCCATTAATTATTGGGTTAAAGAACGAGTGTTATTTAAAACACCGTCCACGATAAACCCAAAAATCAATATCGATTCAATCCCAATTAAATATTATTTAATTGGTACACTTCATTAAATCTAAATAAAAAGATTTAATCTTTTCTCAACTGGGTTCAAGAACAGTGTTAATGAAGACACCATTCACGACAAACCCAAATCACATTTGATATTAAACACAAGGCTCTGAATAGAAAATATACCGGCTTATATTCAATATCAAATTCTACAACCAACAGATATCGTATTGGAAATAACGATATACATCTCTATATCTTTCAAATTTCCATAACATCTGTATAATCACGAAATCCAACATCGAAATATTCCGAAGACAATTTCGATTTCAAATCCATTCCAATGCAATCATTGGAAATTCTGGTCATTTTCAAAACCATTTCAAATTCAATTTATTTATTCAAAAATAAATAGAATTATAATTCTAGTTCAAAACTAGTTCATTTCGATAAAATTCTATTTTTATCTTCTCAAATATGGAGTTTTTCATCCCAATCCTTTCTAAATCATTTCTTATGATTTTACACAAATTATTACTTTTTTTAATAATTTTATCAAGGCCCGTACAGTCGATTCCCATCAACGGTCATCGAACTGCACTTACAGCGACCTTTTTCAAATTTGATTTGGACATAATTCCAAATCCAACCGTTAGATTTCTAATTTCTCACATTCGTTAGAAAGCTCTTCTCGATACGAACCCAACGGTTCCGGTTTTAGGAGAATCCGACGGTCGGATCTCCCGCAATATCCGTTCGAAGTCAATGGTCGAAATTCGCGAACTGCCGCGGCGCGTTCTATTCAGGCCATTATATTATATATATAATATATATAATATATACTTCATCGATTTCAATTCAAAACGTGCTTTATAAATCGTTTTAAATTCATTTTCAAAACGGTTTCAACTTCATATTCAATTCAATTTCAATTCGAATTCATTTATATTCAATTTCAATTCGAATTCATTTATATTCAATTTCAATTCGAATTCATTCATATTCAATTTCAATTCGAATTCATTTATGTTCAATTTCAATTCGAATTCATTTATATTCCATTTCAATTCGAATTCATTTATATTCAATTTCAATTCGAATTCATTTATATTCAATTTCAATTCGAATTCATTTATATTCAATTTCAATTCGAATTCATTTCTATTCCATTTCAATTTCTTTTAAAAATATCAGATTTTGAAATCACTTTCGATATTCATTATAAAATGAATAAAATCGATATAAATATTGTTCATGTCAAAATGGCGTCAATCTAATCAATACGGCTTCATATATTCCTATTTTCAAATATTCTATTTCAAATATTTCTTTTTCAAATATTTCTATTTTAAAACTGGAATGAGGCCCAATCAATTACCATATAATGTTAATTATATGGATTTTCTACAACACATGTACATATATCAACAACGATGAATAATCAACCATCATCCAAAGTGCATTCTACACTGTATAAGCATCAAATATAAATATTCAACGCTTATAACAGCCTGTCAATCAATCGATCGACATACAACTAAACATCGGGATTAGTGTACGTCAAATATCATCCCAATACCCGTGTGGGGTTTTAAGCAATCAAACACAGATTTTTATTTGTGCAGTTGGGCGATGTGTAAAATTTATCGTCCCAATCAATTTCCTTCAAATAGGTGTACATAAACAAACCGTCCGGTTTGTAAATGAATATTTATTTATTCACATTCACGTTAAAAATTATATTTTTAACGATCAAACTATTTTATTCAACCTATGAATATTCTATTCGGTTCATTTATTAAATAAAATGTTATCTTTATTTTTCTAACTTATTTTTAGAAAATTTCGGCGGCATAACGGCACGATACTAGAAACGGGACAAGGCCTAGCCTTATCCCCGGTCTAGTGAAGGCCCACGCCATTCACATATCAATCAAATTTACCAAACAACCAAATTCAAATCAAATCATCTAACTAATTTATGCAACCAAACAAACAAGTCCATGGTCTGTGGACGATTGTGTCGGGTGCTACTAAGCACCGTCTGCATCCTAGTATATATATATAACTAGAAAAAGAAATTGAAAGGTGAGAAATTCTCACCAATAGCTATCCTAACTCCACGGCACTTCATTTATAGAAATCTTCGCTGTTCTTGCCTCTTGTCACTTTCGTTGTCCGCTTTCACTACATATATAAAAATCGAACTTTTACTTCGCTATTCAATATATAAAAATCAAATTTTTACTTCGATGTTCAATATATAAAAATCACATTTTTACTTCGATGTTCAATATATAAAAATCACATTTTTACTTCGATGTTCAATATATAAAAATCACATTTTTACTTCGATGTTCAATATATAAAAATCACATTTTTACTTCGATGTTCAATATATAAAAATCACATTTTTACTTTGCTATTCAATATATAAAAATCTTATTTTTACATCGCTACTCTTCATATAAAGATTTCGCCTTTTCAATTTTAAAAAAACTTATCTTTTCCATTTTAAAAATCTGATCTGTATACGATTAAAAGTCAAATCCTTTTATAAAGAAAAACCAAACCTTTTTACAAAGAAAAATCATTTCTTTTCATAAAGAAAGACCAAACTTTTTTACAAAGAAAAATCATTTCTTTTCATATCTTTGCAAAAATCTGAAATTTAATCACAACACTATTTAATTAACTAAAGTAAGCATTTAAATTAAATTAAAAATAAAAGCTTACAGCGTTTTCTGCGAATGGAAGGGGGGAAATGGTCCACAACCGGCGGAGTTGGTCTGAGCAGGTCGAGGCAGTGGCGCAGCGTTCGATTTGGGGGTGATAGGAGTGTTGCGATTTTGTTTTTGAGGGGGGGGGGGGGCGGGTCTCGCGGGTTCGAGAGGGAATGGGGGTTTCAACGAGGGCGGAGGAGCTAGGGAAGGGGAATGGTGGCTGCCAGGCGCAGCGAAGGGGGGGGCTGTCATCGTCGGCAGTGGCTGAATGGTGGTCGCGGTTTCAGATTGAGAGAGGGGGGGCATGAGAGAGGAGGTCGAGGTAAAAGGGGGGTCACGACGGTCTCTGGCGCGGCGGAGGCTCGGGGCGGCGGACGAGGTCTGAGGGGGCGACGGGAAGAAAGAGGCAACGGGGTTTTTTTCAATTTCAGATCGAACGAGATATGGGGAGGGTTGACCGGGGGAAAAGGGAAAGAGGGGGTATTATATAAATTTATATATTTTATTCTATTTTTAATTCTAAAATGCAACTTTTCCATACGAACCCCAAATCAAACCCACCGACTGTCGTCCATAACTAAATATCCCCATTCCGAACACAATGGGATATGCACCGTAAGCTGATTCGATCAGTTTTCGTCAAAATCAACATATAACTCTATATATTGAATTTGAACGCGCATTTCAATTCACCGAGGCCACATACTAACTAGAAAAATTCCCGAAAAATAATTTCTAGCTTCGTATTGACCATACGGTCCTAACAAAACTAGTTTCGTCGAATTCTGAGACTGGTGGAAAAATGGTCATTTTCCAGTCGATTAAAATCAACTGAAACTGGTCAAACGCGTTTTCCTATGCCACGCTCACATATTGATTTGAAATTTTTTGAAATTTGAAACCTAGCAATAACTTGACATCGCGGACCCAACAAAAGTGGTTTCGTCGAAATCCGAGGTCGTTTGCAAAATCTCCATTTTTAAGGGCCTGAATTCCATAGCGACTATTCAGAATTTTCAACTGGACATATCTTTTGATCCCCGCTATGAAATTTTGATTATTCGAATTCGTTGGAAATATATTATCAATTAGATCCTAATGTTTTTGGTTTCACTAAAATCCGGATTGTTTTGCACCCGGTACATTCAATTGAAGTTTGAAATCGAATTATCGAACTACCGCGCCATTTTCTATTCTATTTATAATTATATATAATTATTTATATTCTAACGACGACGCGTATAAATATATACGTTCGATTTTATATTCAAAATAAATTTCCCGTCAATTTATTTAATATAATCTATTTTAAATAATCTAAATTCGCTAAAATTGCCAAAATAAAAATTTTAAACTGGCCTAGATTTTCTCGGTTGTTACAACTTAGAAGGTGAGATGAGAAAGAAAGAAAGTTAGAATAAGAAGAAGAACCAATACAACACAGAGTCTCACATCGCAGCAGAACAAAAATATAAATAAACTTTATTGAGAGCTTGAAATAAAAACTTACAACCATTAGAGTATATCAACACATCTGAACAGTTATAATAACGTGTCCCCATATACAACACACAGCGGAATAATAACTGTATAATATCATACGTCTGAACTCTTCCAGCTCGTTTCTGGACTTCATAGCATCTGATAACCAGAACCTGTAAAACCCGGTCTAACCCGAGCATTACAAACGTCGGATCAATCTGGTGAATCAGAGTGAGAAAGACTTGCTAAGTTTATATTATCATCCAACTTGGTTTTAAAGTTAAAACATTTCTTTTTGAAAGAAAAGGATAATCGTAAGACCAAATCCACACATACATACAGATAGTTTTTACCTTACGATGACCCAAAACATTTTGAAATCAATATCTTATTTTGATATTATAATAGTGTCTAAATACAAATAAATAAAAATCTAGCAAAACGCTTGCATCTCATGTTCTGCATATATAGTATACAATCAAAACCACGAGCGCTTATTGGAGATTGGATTCTGACTATGGCAAAGTATGGAACCATTTGCCGATGGTGTATCTCTAGAGGGGAATACACTGGGTTCAACAAGAACTTCTTGCAACCCGACCATACATGACCGACCACTCATTTCACTTAAGTATATCGAATGTATATCACCAACGGTTGGAAGCTACCCAACGTTTTCCCAAAAAAAGGTAGTATCGATATAGATTAAAGAAGGAAATGAATTTTCTCTAGATAGGTGATATACACCCTAATGGGAGCGACTCACTCAGCCATGTTGCCTGCCCGATTTTTGTCATTTCCCGGTTGATGAGGCTTGAGGTTATAATCATCTTTTAGGACATCTGGCCACCATTTACTTTTGAATCACACATCGTCCATACAAGTCATCCAGGAACATGATGAACCGAAGGCACCCTCCTACCACATCCTAAGAACCATCCTATAGATCAGTAGCGAGTAGTCCTTGCAATACGTAAATTTCAACCACGATAGAATCACACTATATCTCTAGGGATCAGTTAGAGATTTTAAGTAACTCTTTCGTTTTATGAAGATCACGGTCTTCAATTGCTCCATCTCGATTAGCATCTTCAACGTTTACGTATTTTCTGATTCGGAATGGTTTTCGAATATAAATTCGATTGCGGTCTTTCCGTACCAACGCGCGTTAGGTATGATTTTGATAGTCGGTTATTTAACTATCAAAATAAAAAATCATAAAAATAAAATAAATCCATTGGTTTATTACACATCGTCATTTGGCCACTAAATAATATATTAGTGAAATACCAAAAATAATATATCAATTTTAATATATTAAAACACTCAAATCATTTTATTTATAAACTTAGAAAAATATCTTAAAACCATATCCAAATTCTCGTTAACTACCATTTCAAAACATTTTCTATAACACCACTTATTATCTATTATTGGGAAATCGATTCAACTTATCATCGTAAAACACTCGTTACAAAATCTCCTTTGTTTTCGTTATTTGAACATCGTAATCGTCGCTTACCATTTTAGGATAAAAATCATTCTATATCTCATCTCTTTACTATGAAAATAACGTTATATTTCACAAATCCCTTTTTCTTTCTTTTAGAAATATCATTTCAAATTCTCAAGCCCCTTTTTATATTCCTTTTATTATTGAATCACATTATATATATTCTCAAATTCTTCAAATAACGTTACATTATTATCTCTCAAAATAAATCACTTCTAACATCTCCACCATTACAACTAATATCATTCTTCGATAATCCTAGAGTCATTCAAGTTGGGTTATTTTCTTTACCTCTCAGACCTTGATCAACATCATTCTTATCTTAAGATAGATATTAGTTGCAATACCAAAAACCGATATTTATTCCTAGTATCAAAACAAATCCCATTTTTGTTATACTTTGATGAAATTTCATCTCTAATTTAATATTGTGAATCTATATTGCATCTTTATAACTTAACTTGCCTAAGCACTTTAATTCAAATTTGGGTTCCCATCTCGATTTCCATTTCAAACCTTCATCATTCCCTAACCGTAAGTTGGCAAGAAAATAATTCCCTAAATATCAATCCCGAAGGTCGAAACCAACATCAGATCAATACTCAGAAAATCATTCATCTCAACGGATCTCTAGTTAGATTCCAATTTCTTAATTTCACCTCAACTATTTTCCCACTCATAAGCCATTTTAATAACTCGTTCCATTAATATATTTTATAAAAACTTTGGCTTGATATCTTCGTCTAACTTGGATTTCATAGAATCCAATTAAATATAATTCAATAAGAATTAAATTAAAGCTTCGATTTTAAACATAACTTATATTAGTATAATCCTTAAATCGCTTAAACATTCATTTAAACTATAAACATGGCTTTACAACTTCACAAACTTCCATTTCTAGATTTTACATTCCAAATTATCACTTCGATTATTATTAGATAACTAATAATCAAGTTTCAATATTTATTAAAACAAAATTGGGTAACTTCACCATTAACTATTCCTAGTAAATAGATAAACTAATTTAATAAAATAATCTCAATTAATGCAGCCTCTAAACATGATTTAATCATTAATCAATTCCACTTAGCCCTTTCCATTTTAAATTAATTAATAATATAATTAATTAAAATAAATCCATTTACTTTGATTATTAATAAATTAATAATAATCAATCACAATAAAATCATATTTTAATTGTTTCTTAAAAATAATAAATCTTGGTTATTAATCGTCATGTAAATACTTGTTCACTTGCTTATCAATCTTATTAATATAAGAATAATCTTTATAAAATCATTTAATAATCACTTATAATCTTAAATAAATAAATAATAAATATTTAATTCCTTTTATAACTTCCATTTAAAGTAATAGATTTTTAAAATCGATCTTCAATTATAAATAAATTTTTTAACTTCATTTATATCAATTTACCTACTGGTAAATCAATCTTCATAAAATAATGTATATTTGGGCCATTTGCTATTAATTCTTTAACCAATACAACCCATTGGTTAATATCAAAACAACTTTGAATTTGGATTCAACAATCGGTAACCAAATCAATAATCCAATCATATCGGTTAAACAATTCATACAATGATCATATGAAAATAAACAATAAATTTGAGGAATCTAGTTGGATCCCTCCAACCTGTTTTTTCATGCATCCAAATAGGTTACCTCAAATAAACAATCAATTCAATACGATAATAAACATGAATAATAACTTCAACTTATAGCGGTCAATTAATAATAACAATTCAAGCACCCCATTTTATTTAATACGTTTATATTATTATAAATGTAACCAACAAAGCAAGTTACCTCAGTTGGAAATAATCGTTAAAAATAACGATTGGTTTCAATTAAATTAAATTAAACAACCATTTAATTTAAATCGGTTATATAAAAGTATTTAGTATATATGCAAACAAATCAATAAATCAACAAATAATTAGCAAACAAAGCACACAAACAACAAACCCAACTTATAACAATTATAAGTGGGATAATTGAGTGAGTTTAACTCACCTTGATTTTTATTCTGCGTTATATCGATTCATTTAAATTAAACCGACGTTTGATTTAACTGAAAATCAAACTGCTTCCATCTTCGTTCAATCTGGCTCCATCATGAAGTGCTCGTCAACACAGTTCCAAGGTCTTTGATTTGGTTTGGTTCTGTTAACGCACGAGTGAGTTGTAAATAATATAAGTTCTAGGTTTAAATCGAGTAACTAATCCTTAACTAACTTATTATTAAACACTACAATATTTAAACGGGCACATTAAACCATCAGCACGCATTGCATTGCACCCTTGGTGTAACGCCCCACGACAATACTCGCATTAGCCAAGGCCATTGCAAGCAATGGTGTCAACTAACCCGAAGAATAAGGCTGTTGAGGAGCGACCATTTGTATATTAGCTTCGAAAGAGTGTTAAACATATCGGATAATTTGGTCTTCCTTTTTCAACTTCTCATGAGGAAATCCGACATATCTAATACAAGTTCAAATCTACTACACAATGGCTACAAATAATTTGAAAACAATATAAAATACATAACAAAATAATCAGAGTCAGACATAGAATTTCATATCACGAAGGCGGAATAGATATGAATAATAACACCATAATTTATACATAGAGGTAGTGGCCAAACAAGGTCCACTATACTATAAAAGAGTGGACAATAATACATGCCAAAAAAGTGTGAATACATAAGAGTCACTGTCTCATATATATATATATATATATATATATATATATATATATATATATATATATATCAATATAAACCACAACACTAGTGTAGAAAGCCAAAATAAAGAACTGGATCCTGCTAGAAGTCATGTGGAAGCACCTGCAACACTTGGGCCTGACCCGAGTATTATTTATAAGAAATAAACAATAAACGGAACAATCCAGCTGTACTTATCTCATAAACTAGCATATAGTTAGAGATATAGAGAAATGTAGAGATATAAATATTATAATAAAAGTGAACACACATAAATGTTGAACTAAAGAATGTCTACAATATATCTATAATAAAGCTATAAAAGAATCTCATCTAAAGTTATATAGCTACTCACGGAAATGATAATTCATATCAAATCAATATAAAGTTGATAGCATTTATGTTAAAGAAACCCAGATTGATAAGTTAATATCAATAAAATCTCAAATTAAAGAAATCAAAAACCAAAAATCCAGAAATCACATAGAAAACAAGGGGTAGGCCTCGAGATGGGAGTCCGAAGACTCAACCTGGGAGTCCGAAGACTCAACCTGGGAGTCCGAAGACTCAACCAACACGTGTATCGAGATGAGACACGATCTCTAGGTAGCTAGCCTATATGTTGAGACGAAGCTCCGAGACGGCCCGAAGGCCTGCGGGTCGCGACCCCACTAGAGTGAACCGAAGTCCCTTAGTGACCCAAGTTCCTTAGGATGATCCGAAGATCATCAAAATAAATAAAAGCATGAAAAGATCACAATTGATCCAAGGTAGTGTAAAGTACTCCAAGCTAGTAATTATAAGAGTTGAGCTTCATGTCCCATAACCACTTGCTCTACTCGAATAGTTACGAACAAGTTGTATAATCCACTAAAAAACATAAAACGATCATTGCCATGGTTTTTCAATCGAACGAGTCCAAGAATTAATCGTCGAAGTTAACGCAAGGGGTCATAGTCCTTGCTTTTGCTAAGGCGTTTAATTAGATTTCTCATACGAACGAGAAAAAAGTTTATAAAATATATACTAGTAGATGTGCAAATCAATTTATAAAATAACTTCATATAATGAAGTAGAGTTAGAAAACGTTTAGTAAAACATTAGGTATCTACTAATAATTTGAAATGCTTTTATATATTTTAAAGTGGAAAATCTCGTGTAATATCAATCGAAATGACGACCGAACTAAGGATTTACGTTTTAATAATGTAAACAAAAATCTCACGACTATCGATTATGATTTCGTTCACCACGAATAAAGTAGAAAGTACATGAAATACAAACGCAGAAATCTGCGAACCAGAGAAACTGAAAAGTCACAAATAAAGTCAAAATGGACCGAAACTCGATCGGGAAAAAGCCTGAATGGACCTAAACTGTTGACCGTGGTATCCACCGGTCAACAGCAGTTTTACGCCAACAGACGTCTGTCCCCTCCAGGACAGACGTTTGTTGTCAGGAAAACTGTTTTCCCGAGAGCTTGGACAGACGCCTGACCAATTTTGGTCAGATGTTGTAAAGACCCGCAAATGTCGTATTGGAAGTTGGGTTATCATTTATGGTATGAACCGAGGCTAGGGGCAAGATCCTCACCGATTCGAGACTGTCTAGTCCGAGCCTCAGGCAAGTACTCTGTCAAGCCTTTGGATCGTCAGGGCCGGTCCACCGATGTGGATTAAAATGCCTGAACACTGCGTTTCCCCGCCCTTTGGGGCGTAAATCTGGCCCGTCAGCCGACCAGAAGCATCGGCCGAAACCGATATCACGAGGCGCCTCGCTTTTCAGCAAGTAATAGTAAGTAACATCCACATGAGTCAAACTCGTCAGCCAGTTCAAGCACTGACGCCACTCATAACTAGAAAGAAACGCATGCCCTCCCTGAGGTCCGTCTCCCATTTTTGATTCATACCGGGTGTGATACTCGCGAATCAACGTTACACAAAGCTACGCCACAAAGGCCGTGCTTCGATCATCAACCACAAGACTTTGCTTTTCAACAGAAGCCTTGATCATTTGCCACTTAGGCATGCCACACAGGCAATTCACTCCATGCGATTGATATCCATCAATATATAACCCCTGAGCTCGTACGTCTCAGAGAAGGGCGTTAAGCAAGAGAATAAATTCTCCGCCGCCAAACAGATATACATTTAATAGAGATCAATCACACGGACTAAAATCCAATGTCAGACACACAGTCCATTTACAAGTCCGTTCTGGGTCTGAACGAAACCGGAGGCACCTAGTACCCCGCATATCCATCGATCTCCAAGTACGTCTGGACGATCACTAACTGTTTCCATCTTCTTGGGTGTACAGCCCAATCAAGATCATCAGTAATTACCCAAACGACGTGAAGACCTCCGGTCTTCGACCATCGTCTTCATCTTCGACTTATCGTCGTATCAGTTATTCAGAATGGGATAAACCCAGTCTTTCCGAATAACTCGCGTATATATTATAAAAGTGTTACACAAACACAACATACGCCTCATTCCAATTCATCAGTCACTAACCGTAAATTAATCAAGAGAATAATTTCCCAAATATTAACCCCGAAGGCCGAAACCAACATCAGATCAATATCCAGAAAACCATTCTGCTTGGCTAACCGACAGTTAGTTTCTAAATTTCACATTCATAGGGAAAGGTTCCCATTAATTTTATCAAAGATAAATTCTTGAATTTATTCTTTAATCTACTTTTGAATTTCGATTCAAACTAGTCGGGATTAACGAACCTTACCGAAGTAATCATTTGTTTTAATTTCCCAATCCCAACCTATTCATCCCATGAAGTAAAACTGGTAATACTTCATATCTAACACCACAGTGTTATCGGTAAATTCAATTACCTTTTCACGTTCAAATCTAATTAAAGATTTAACTATCGCCTGGAGCAAAACTGGTGATACTCCATTTTCGATCTTTTCAATCTAATTAAAGATTCATTAAAACTCCACTTAGTTTTAATCTTCAACTGGGTTAAAGAATCAGTGTCATTTAAAACACGGTTCACGATAAACCCAAAATCCCATTCATTAATTATCGGGTTAAAGAACGAGTGTTATTTAAAACACTGTTCACGATAAACCCAAAAATCAATATCAATTCAATTCCAATTAAATATTATTTAATTGGTACACTTCATTAAATCTAAATAAAAAGATTTAATCTTTTCTCAACTGGGTTCAAGAACAGTGTTAGTGAAGACACCATTCACGACAAACCCCAAAATCACATTTGATATCCAATACAAGGCTCTGAATAGAAAATATACCGGCTTATATTCAATATCAAATTCTACGACTAACAAATATCGTATTGGAAATAACGATATATATATCTATATCTTTCAAATTTCCATAACAACAGTTGTATAATCATGAAATCCAACATCGAAATATTCCGAAGACAATTTCGATTCAAATCCACTCCAATGCAATCATTGGATATTCTGGTTATCTTTAAAACCCTTTTCGAATTCAATTTATTTATTTAAAAATAAATAGAATTATAATTCTAGTTCAAAACTAGTTCATTCCGATAAAAATCTATTTTTATCTTTTCAAATATGGAGTTTTTCATCCCAATTCTTCACAAATCATTTCTTATGATTTTACACAAATTATTACTATTTTTAATAATTTTATCAAGGCCCGTACAGTCGATTTCCATCAATGGCCATCGAACTGCACTTACAGCGACCTTTTTCGAATTTGATTTGGACGTATCTCCAAATCCAACCGTTAGATTTCAAATTTCTAACATTCGTTAGAAAGCTCTTTTCGATACGAACCCAACGGTTCCGGTTTTAGGAGAATCCGACGGTCGGATCTCCCGTAATGTCCGTTTGAAATAAATGGTCGAAATTCGCGAACTGCCGCGGCGCGGCGCGTTCTATTCAGGCCATTATATTATATATATAATATATATAATATATATTTCGTCGATTTCTATTTAAAACGAATTATATAAATCGTTTTGAATTCGTTTCAAAAACATTTTCAACTTCCTTTTCAATTCAAATCACAATTGAATTCTTCTTTATAGATTCGTTTTAAAATTCATTTCTATTCAATTCAAATTTCAAATTCAATTTGTATTCGTTTTCAATTCACTTCATTTCGAAATCGTTTTCAATTCAATTCATTTCGAAATCGTTTTCAATTCAATTCATTTCGAAATCGTTTTCAATTCAATTCATTTCGAAATCGTTTTCAATTCACTTTGAATTCGTTTTCAATTCAATTCATTTCGAAATCGTTTTCAATTCAATTCATTTCGAAATCGTTTTCAATTCAATTCATTTCGAAATCGTTTTCAATTCAATTCATTTCGAAATCGTTTTCAATTCAATTCATTTCGAAATCGTTTTCAATTCAATTCATTTCGAAATCGTTTTCAATTCAATTCATTTCGAAATCGTTTTCAATTCACTTTGAATTCGTTTTCAATTCAATTCATTTCGAAATCGTTTTCAATTCAATTCATTTCGAAATCGTTTTCAATTCAATTCATTTCGAAATCGTTTTCAATTCAATTCATTTCGAAATCGTTTTCAATTCAATTCATTTCGAAATCGTTTTCAATTCAATTTGAATTCGTTTTCAATTCAATTCATTTCGAAATCGTTTTCAATTCAATTCATTTCGAAATCGTTTTCAATTCAATTCAAAATATTCGATTTCGAAATCACTTTTCAATATTCATTTTAAAATGAATAAAATCGATATAAATATCGTTTACATCAAAATGGCGTCAATCTAATCCACACGGCTTCATAAATTTCTATTTTCAAATATTCTATTTCAAATATTTCCTATTATCAAAATATTTGTTATTATCAAAATATTCTTTATTTTCACGATTGGAATGAGGCCCAATCAATTACCATATAAAATTAATTATATGGATTTTCATACAACACATGTATATAATAACATTGAAAATAATCAACCATCAACCAAAGTGCACTACACTGTATAAGCATCAAATATAGATATTCAACGCTTATAACAGCCTGTCAATCAATCGATCGACATATTTAATCAATCAGGATTTATTTATTCACATTCACGTTAAAAATTATATTTTTAACGACAAAACATTTTATTTCAACCTATGAATTTCTATTCAATTCATTTATTCCATAAAATGATATTTTTATTTTTCTAACATATTTTAGAAAATTTCGGCGGCATAACGGCACGATACTAGAAACGGGACAAGGCCTAGCCTAATCCCCGGTCTAGTGAAGGCCCACGCCATTCACATATCAATCAATTCACTTTCGTTATGCAAACCACAAAATTTGGAGTAAGGGTCTAACCTAGCCTTACTCCTTCGCCTTATAACGGCGCACGTCTAATCCTAACCAATTTATCGATTCGATTTTTCACACCACAAACCACATTCAAACCAATATCGCAATCAATCACCAAACAGCCAAACAAACAAGTCCATGGTCTGTGGACGATTGTGTCGGGTGCTACTAAGCACCGTCTGCATCCTAGTATATATATATAACTAGAAAAATTAAATTGAAAGGTGAGAAATTCTCACATATAGCTATCCTAGCTCCACGGCACTTCTAATGCAGGAAATCTTCGCCAACTCGCCTTCGTTGTCCGCTTTCACTACATATGTAAAAATCGAATTTTTACTTCGCTATTCAATATATAAAAATCGAATTTTTATTTCAAAGTTCAACATATAAAAATCATATTTTGACTTTTTAAAGTTCAAATCTTTTTACATTCTAAAGCTCAAACCCTTTTCTCTTGGAAGTTTAACCCTTTTCTATTTAAAGTTCAAACCTTTTTTTAAAATCAGTTTTAAAATCTTTAAAAAAATCAGTTTTAAAAATCTTATAAACTCAGTTTTAAAAATCTTATAAAATCAGTTTTAAAAATCTTATAAAATCAGTTTTAAAAAATCTTATAAAATCAGTTTTAAAAAATCTTATAAAATCAGTTTTAAAAAATCTTATAAAATCAGTTTTAAAAAATCTTATAAAATCAGTTTTAAAAATCTTATAAAATCAGTTTTAAAAAATCTTATAAAATCAGTTTTAAAAATCGTATAAAATCAGTTTTAAAAATCTTATAAAATCAGTTTTAAAAATCTTAAAAAATCAGTTTTAAAAATCTTATAAAATCAGTTTTAAAAAATCTTATAAAATCAGTTTTTAAAAATCTTATAAAATCAGTTTTAAAAAATCTTATAAAATCAGTTTTAAAAATCTTATAAAATCAGTTTTAAAAATCTTATAAAATCAGTTTTAAAAAATCTTATAAAATCAGTTTTAAAAAATCTTATAAAACCAGTTTAAAGTAAATAAAAATAATAAAAAAAAGGTAGGGAACTTACAGTGAAATTTCTGGATCGGGGGAGGGGGGGTGCTGCGGCTGTGAGCAGGTGGAGGGGGGGGGCCTGCGAAGGGGGGTCTGGGAGGGGTGGCGCGGCTGTCTCGACGGAGGGGGGGGTTACACGGTTTTAGGGTTCGAAGGAAAAGGGCGAGATCGGAGAGAGAGGGGTTCAGCGATGGGGGGGGGAGGCACGCTGACGAACTCCGACGGCGGTGGCAGGAGGAGGGGCGCAGTCTCCGTTCGCCGTTCTCCCTTGTTTTTTTTTTTATTTTGATCCCGATTTGAAGAAACGGGGGGGGGCCAGAAGGTTTTAAGGGAGAGAGATTATATTTTTTTTTTTTATTAATTAATTTATTTATTTTATCCTAAAGAGTTGACTTTCACATACGACCTCGAAACGAGACCCACCGCCTGTCGTCCATAGCGTTTTACCCCCATTCCGAACACAATGGGATATGTATCGCAAGCTGATCTGATTGTTACAATCAGTTTCCGTTAAATTTACATTTAAATCACTATATTGAATTTTAAACGTACATTTCAAATTACCGGGGTCGCATACTAAATATTTTCTAGCTTCGTATTAACGATACAGTCCTAACAAAACTAATTTCGTTGAATTCTGAGACCGTTGGAAAAATGGCCAATTTCCAGTCGATTAAAATCAACTGAAATGGTCAAAACACGTTTTCCTTTGCCACGCTCACATATTGATTCGAAAAATTATGAAAACTGAAACCTAGCAATTACTTGACTCTGCGGACCCAACAAAACTGGTTTCGTCGAAATCCGAGGTCATTTGCAAAATGTCCATTTTTAAGGGCCTGAATTCCATAGCGACTATTCAGAATTTTCAACTGGACATATCTTTTGATTCCCGATATGAAATCTTGATTTTTCGGATTCGTTGGAAAGATATTCACTATTAGATTCCATTATTTTTTGTTTCACTAAAATCCGGATTGTTTTGCACCCGGTACATTCAATTGAAGTTTGAAATCGAATTATCGAACTACCGCGCCACTTTCAATTCTATTTATAATTATATATAAATATTTATATTCTAACGACGTCGCGTATAATTTATACGTTCAAATTATATTCAAAATAAATTTCTCGTCGATATTATTTAAAATTATTCATTTTAAATATTCAAAATCCGCTAAAATTGCCAAAATAAAAATTTTAAACTGGCCCAGATTTTACGGGTTGTTACAATCTCCCCCACTTAAAACTTTTCATCCCCGAAAAGGAACAAAGTCGAAAGTGGTTTGATTAATCAACTCTACGCTCGATCTGGCTTCTATTCTCCAACCCTTTGGTTTCTGAGCATTTTCAAAATTTCAAAAATTTGGCTAACACCCTAAATTTTCGAAAAATTTCGCCATAACCTCCCCTGCACCGGGAGCATCGGGGAATTTCAAATAGCTTCCCCGGTCCTTCAGATCTCAAAAAGAAAAAGAAAAAGCCAAGCGGCTAGCCAATAGGCTCATAAAATCATCATCACCCAACCAAAACAGGAAATTATGTAGTAAACATGTACCTATTTGTCGGGCAAACAAATTTTATTCTCTGCTCTAGCCTCCTTGCTATGACCTGTTCAATGTGAGTATATGCATATGCAAGCAAACGCAACCAATCTTCAATACAGCTCAATATTTGATTCAGTTAGGCTAAATGGTTCAAAATTAGCAAACAAATGAACAAACAACACAAACATCAATCAATTAGTGAATTATCATTTGAAATTCATAATTTTGATACATAGTCAAGAATCAGATTTTTGATGCCAAATCACAACAATAGGCCCTATCTAATTTTGGTTCTCACACCAGTCAATAGGAAATATATAGAAATCTCACTTTCGTCACTCGAAAATAAATACTGGCGACAGTGATGCAACGCAGCCGAGGATAGGGTTTTCCCTTATAACAGCCAAAGAATGCTTGATACGTTTGAAACAAATCATTTGATACTATTATAAGTGCATAGTGTATAAAACACTTCAAATCATAAGTATCAATCATAGGCGGCATGAACGGCCCATAACACTATGTCGCCATATATAAGTTTACAATCAAAACCGCAAGACGTCGTATTGGAAGTTGGGTTATCATTTATGGTATGAACCGAGGCTAGGGGCAAGATCCTCACCGATTCGAGACTGTCTAGTCCGAGCCTCAGGCAAGTACTCTGTCAAGCCTTTGGATCGTCAGGGCCGGTCCACCGATGTGGATTAAAATGCCTGAACACTGCGTTTCCCCGCCCTTTGGGGCGTAAATCTGGCCCGTCAGCCGACCAGAAGCATCGGCCGAAACCGATATCACGAGGCGCCTCGCTTTTCAGCAAGTAATAGTAAGTAACATCCACATGAGTCAAACTCGTCAGCCAGTTCAAGCACTGACGCCACTCATAACTAGAAAGAAACGCCATCCCTCCCTGAGGTCCGTCTCCCGTTTTTGATTCATACCGGGTGTGATACTCGCGAATCAACGTTACACAAAGCTACGCCACAAAGGCCGTGCTTCGATCATCAACCACAAGACTTTGCTTTTCAACAGAAGCCTTGATCATTTGCCACTTAGGCATGCCACACAGGCAATTCACTCCATGCGATTGATATCCATCAATATATAACCCCTGAGCTCGTACGTCTCAGAGAAGGGCGTTAAGCAAGAGAATAAATTCTCCGCCGCCAAACAGATATACATTTAATAGAGATCAATCACACGGACTAAAATCCAATGTCAGACACACAGTCCATTTACAAGTCCGTTCTGGGTCTGAACGAAACCGGAGGCACCTAGTACCCCGCATATCCATCGATCTCCAAGTACGTCTGGACGATCACTAACTGTTTCCATCTTCTTGGGTGTACAGCCCAATCAAGATCATCAGTAATTACCCAAACGACGTGAAGACCTCCGGTCTTCGACCATCGTCTTCATCTTCGACTTATCGTCGTATCAGTTATTCAGAATGGGATAAACCCAGTCTTTCCGAATAACTCGCGTATATATTATAAAAGTGTTACACAAACACAACATACGCCTCATTCCAATTCATCAGTCACTAACCGTAAATTAATCAAGAGAATAATTTCCCAAATATTAACCCCGAAGGCCGAAACCAACATCAGATCAATATCCAGAAAACCATTCTGCTTGGCTAACCGACAGTTAGTTTCTAAATTTCACATTCATAGGGAAAGGTTCCCATTAATTTTATCAAAGATAAATTCTTGAATTTATTCTTTAATCTACTTTTGAATTTCGATTCAAACTAGTCGGGATTAACGAACCTTACCGAAGTAATCATTTGTTTTAATTTCCCAATCCCAACCTATTCATCCCATGAAGTAAAACTGGTAATACTTCATATCTAACACCACAGTGTTATCGGTAAATTCAATTACCTTTTCACGTTCAAATCTAATTAAAGATTTAACTATCGCCTGGAGCAAAACTGGTGATACTCCATTTTCGATCTTTTCAATCTAATTAAAGATTCATTAAAACTCCACTTAGTTTTAATCTTCAACTGGGTTAAAGAATCAGTGTCATTTAAAACACGGTTCACGATAAACCCAAAATCCCATTCATTAATTATCGGGTTAAAGAACGAGTGTTATTTAAAACACTGTTCACGATAAACCCAAAAATCAATATCAATTCAATTCCAATTAAATATTATTTAATTGGTACACTTCATTAAATCTAAATAAAAAGATTTAATCTTTTCTCAACTGGGTTCAAGAACAGTGTTAGTGAAGACACCATTCACGACAAACCCCAAAATCACATTTGATATCCAATACAAGGCTCTGAATAGAAAATATACCGGCTTATATTCAATATCAAATTCTACGACTAACAAATATCGTATTGGAAATAACGATATATATATCTATATCTTTCAAATTTCCATAACAACAGTTGTATAATCATGAAATCCAACATCGAAATATTCCGAAGACAATTTCGATTCAAATCCACTCCAATGCAATCATTGGATATTCTGGTTATCTTTAAAACCCTTTTCGAATTCAATTTATTTATTTAAAAATAAATAGAATTATAATTCTAGTTCAAAACTAGTTCATTCCGATAAAAATCTATTTTTATCTTTTCAAATATGGAGTTTTTCATCCCAATTCTTCACAAATCATTTCTTATGATTTTACACAAATTATTACTATTTTTAATAATTTTATCAAGGCCCGTACAGTCGATTTCCATCAATGGCCATCGAACTGCACTTACAGCGACCTTTTTCGAATTTGATTTGGACGTATCTCCAAATCCAACCGTTAGATTTCAAATTTCTAACATTCGTTAGAAAGCTCTTTTCGATACGAACCCAACGGTTCCGGTTTTAGGAGAATCCGACGGTCGGATCTCCCGTAATGTCCGTTTGAAATAAATGGTCGAAATTCGCGAACTGCCGCGGCGCGGCGCGTTCTATTCAGGCCATTATATTATATATATAATATATATAATATATATTTCGTCGATTTCTATTTAAAACGAATTATATAAATCGTTTTGAATTCGTTTCAAAAACATTTTCAACTTCCTTTTCAATTCAAATCACAATTGAATTCTTCTTTATAGATTCGTTTTAAAATTCATTTCTATTCAATTCAAATTTCAAATTCAATTTGTATTCGTTTTCAATTCACTTCATTTCGAAATCGTTTTCAATTCAATTCATTTCGAAATCGTTTTCAATTCAATTCATTTCGAAATCGTTTTCAATTCAATTCATTTCGAAATCGTTTTCAATTCACTTTGAATTCGTTTTCAATTCAATTCATTTCGAAATCGTTTTCAATTCAATTCATTTCGAAATCGTTTTCAATTCAATTCATTTCGAAATCGTTTTCAATTCAATTCATTTCGAAATCGTTTTCAATTCAATTCATTTCGAAATCGTTTTCAATTCAATTCATTTCGAAATCGTTTTCAATTCAATTCATTTCGAAATCGTTTTCAATTCACTTTGAATTCGTTTTCAATTCAATTCATTTCGAAATCGTTTTCAATTCAATTCATTTCGAAATCGTTTTCAATTCAATTCATTTCGAAATCGTTTTCAATTCAATTCATTTCGAAATCGTTTTCAATTCAATTCATTTCGAAATCGTTTTCAATTCAATTTGAATTCGTTTTCAATTCAATTCATTTCGAAATCGTTTTCAATTCAATTCATTTCGAAATCGTTTTCAATTCAATTCAAAATATTCGATTTCGAAATCACTTTTCAATATTCATTTTAAAATGAATAAAATCGATATAAATATCGTTTACATCAAAATGGCGTCAATCTAATCCACACGGCTTCATAAATTTCTATTTTCAAATATTCTATTTCAAATATTTCCTATTATCAAAATATTTGTTATTATCAAAATATTCTTTATTTTCACGATTGGAATGAGGCCCAATCAATTACCATATAAAATTAATTATATGGATTTTCATACAACACATGTATATAATAACATTGAAAATAATCAACCATCAACCAAAGTGCACTACACTGTATAAGCATCAAATATAGATATTCAACGCTTATAACAGCCTGTCAATCAATCGATCGACATATTTAATCAATCAGGATTTATTTATTCACATTCACGTTAAAAATTATATTTTTAACGACAAAACATTTTATTTCAACCTATGAATTTCTATTCAATTCATTTATTCCATAAAATGATATTTTTATTTTTCTAACATATTTTAGAAAATTTCGGCGGCATAACGGCACGATACTAGAAACGGGACAAGGCCTAGCCTAATCCCCGGTCTAGTGAAGGCCCACGCCATTCACATATCAATCAATTCACTTTCGTTATGCAAACCACAAAATTTGGAGTAAGGGTCTAACCTAGCCTTACTCCTTCGCCTTATAACGGCGCACGTCTAATCCTAACCAATTTATCGATTCGATTTTTCACACCACAAACCACATTCAAACCAATATCGCAATCAATCACCAAACAGCCAAACAAACAAGTCCATGGTCTGTGGACGATTGTGTCGGGTGCTACTAAGCACCGTCTGCATCCTAGTATATATATATAACTAGAAAAATTAAATTGAAAGGTGAGAAATTCTCACATATAGCTATCCTAGCTCCACGGCACTTCTAATGCAGGAAATCTTCGCCAACTCGCCTTCGTTGTCCGCTTTCACTACATATGTAAAAATCGAATTTTTACTTCGCTATTCAATATATAAAAATCGAATTTTTATTTCAAAGTTCAACATATAAAAATCATATTTTGACTTTTTAAAGTTCAAATCTTTTTACATTCTAAAGCTCAAACCCTTTTCTCTTGGAAGTTTAACCCTTTTCTATTTAAAGTTCAAACCTTTTTTTAAAATCAGTTTTAAAATCTTTAAAAAAATCAGTTTTAAAAATCTTATAAACTCAGTTTTAAAAATCTTATAAAATCAGTTTTAAAAATCTTATAAAATCAGTTTTAAAAAATCTTATAAAATCAGTTTTAAAAAATCTTATAAAATCAGTTTTAAAAAATCTTATAAAATCAGTTTTAAAAAATCTTATAAAATCAGTTTTAAAAATCTTATAAAATCAGTTTTAAAAAATCTTATAAAATCAGTTTTAAAAATCGTATAAAATCAGTTTTAAAAATCTTATAAAATCAGTTTTAAAAATCTTAAAAAATCAGTTTTAAAAATCTTATAAAATCAGTTTTAAAAAATCTTATAAAATCAGTTTTTAAAAATCTTATAAAATCAGTTTTAAAAAATCTTATAAAATCAGTTTTAAAAATCTTATAAAATCAGTTTTAAAAATCTTATAAAATCAGTTTTAAAAAATCTTATAAAATCAGTTTTAAAAAATCTTATAAAACCAGTTTAAAGTAAATAAAAATAATAAAAAAAAGGTAGGGAACTTACAGTGAAATTTCTGGATCGGGGGAGGGGGGGTGCTGCGGCTGTGAGCAGGTGGAGGGGGGGGGCCTGCGAAGGGGGGTCTGGGAGGGGTGGCGCGGCTGTCTCGACGGAGGGGGGGGTTACACGGTTTTAGGGTTCGAAGGAAAAGGGCGAGATCGGAGAGAGAGGGGTTCAGCGATGGGGGGGGGAGGCACGCTGACGAACTCCGACGGCGGTGGCAGGAGGAGGGGCGCAGTCTCCGTTCGCCGTTCTCCCTTGTTTTTTTTTTTATTTTGATCCCGATTTGAAGAAACGGGGGGGGGCCAGAAGGTTTTAAGGGAGAGAGATTATATTTTTTTTTTTTATTAATTAATTAATTTATTTTATCCTAAAGAGTTGACTTTCACATACGACCTCGAAACGAGACCCACCGCCTGTCGTCCATAGCGTTTTACCCCCATTCCGAACACAATGGGATATGTATCGCAAGCTGATCTGATTGTTACAATCAGTTTCCGTTAAATTTACATTTAAATCACTATATTGAATTTTAAACGTACATTTCAAATTACCGGGGTCGCATACTAAATATTTTCTAGCTTCGTATTAACGATACAGTCCTAACAAAACTAATTTCGTTGAATTCTGAGACCGTTGGAAAAATGGCCAATTTCCAGTCGATTAAAATCAACTGAAATGGTCAAAACACGTTTTCCTTTGCCACGCTCACATATTGATTCGAAAAATTATGAAAACTGAAACCTAGCAATTACTTGACTCTGCGGACCCAACAAAACTGGTTTCGTCGAAATCCGAGGTCATTTGCAAAATGTCCATTTTTAAGGGCCTGAATTCCATAGCGACTATTCAGAATTTTCAACTGGACATATCTTTTGATTCCCGATATGAAATCTTGATTTTTCGGATTCGTTGGAAAGATATTCACTATTAGATTCCATTATTTTTTGTTTCACTAAAATCCGGATTGTTTTGCACCCGGTACATTCAATTGAAGTTTGAAATCGAATTATCGAACTACCGCGCCACTTTCAATTCTATTTATAATTATATATAAATATTTATATTCTAACGACGTCGCGTATAATTTATACGTTCAAATTATATTCAAAATAAATTTCTCGTCGATATTATTTAAAATTATTCATTTTAAATATTCAAAATCCGCTAAAATTGCCAAAATAAAAATTTTAAACTGGCCCAGATTTTACGGGTTGTTACAATCTCCCCCACTTAAAACTTTTCATCCCCGAAAAGGAACAAAGTCGAAAGTGGTTTGATTAATCAACTCTACGCTCGATCTGGCTTCTATTCTCCAACCCTTTGGTTTCTGAGCATTTTCAAAATTTCAAAAATTTGGCTAACACCCTAAATTTTCGAAAAATTTCGCCATAACCTCCCCTGCACCGGGAGCATCGGGGAATTTCAAATAGCTTCCCCGGTCCTTCAGATCTCAAAAAGAAAAAGAAAAAGCCAAGCGGCTAGCCAATAGGCTCATAAAATCATCATCACCCAACCAAAACAGGAAATTATGTAGTAAACATGTACCTATTTGTCGGGCAAACAAATTTTATTCTCTGCTCTAGCCTCCTTGCTATGACCTGTTCAATGTGAGTATATGCATATGCAAGCAAACGCAACCAATCTTCAATACAGCTCAATATTTGATTCAGTTAGGCTAAATGGTTCAAAATTAGCAAACAAATGAACAAACAACACAAACATCAATCAATTAGTGAATTATCATTTGAAATTCATAATTTTGATACATAGTCAAGAATCAGATTTTTGATGCCAAATCACAACAATAGGCCCTATCTAATTTTGGTTCTCACACCAGTCAATAGGAAATATATAGAAATCTCACTTTCGTCACTCGAAAATAAATACTGGCGACAGTGATGCAACGCAGCCGAGGATAGGGTTTTCCCTTATAACAGCCAAAGAATGCTTGATACGTTTGAAACAAATCATTTGATACTATTATAAGTGCATAGTGTATAAAACACTTCAAATCATAAGTATCAATCATAGGCGGCATGAACGGCCCATAACACTATGTCGCCATATATAAGTTTACAATCAAAACCGCAAGACGTCGTATTGGAAGTTGGGTTATCATTTATGGTATGAACCGAGGCTAGGGGCAAGATCCTCACCGATTCGAGACTGTCTAGTCCGAGCCTCAGGCAAGTACTCTGTCAAGCCTTTGGATCGTCAGGGCCGGTCCACCGATGTGGATTAAAATGCCTGAACACTGCGTTTCCCCGCCCTTTGGGGCGTAAATCTGGCCCGTCAGCCGACCAGAAGCATCGGCCGAAACCGATATCACGAGGCGCCTCGCTTTTCAGCAAGTAATAGTAAGTAACATCCACATGAGTCAAACTCGTCAGCCAGTTCAAGCACTGACGCCACTCATAACTAGAAAGAAACGCCATCCCTCCCTGAGGTCCGTCTCCCGTTTTTGATTCATACCGGGTGTGATACTCGCGAATCAACGTTACACAAAGCTACGCCACAAAGGCCGTGCTTCGATCATCAACCACAAGACTTTGCTTTTCAACAGAAGCCTTGATCATTTGCCACTTAGGCATGCCACACAGGCAATTCACTCCATGCGATTGATATCCATCAATATATAACCCCTGAGCTCGTACGTCTCAGAGAAGGGCGTTAAGCAAGAGAATAAATTCTCCGCCGCCAAACAGATATACATTTAATAGAGATCAATCACACGGACTAAAATCCAATGTCAGACACACAGTCCATTTACAAGTCCGTTCTGGGTCTGAACGAAACCGGAGGCACCTAGTACCCCGCATATCCATCGATCTCCAAGTACGTCTGGACGATCACTAACTGTTTCCATCTTCTTGGGTGTACAGCCCAATCAAGATCATCAGTAATTACCCAAACGACGTGAAGACCTCCGGTCTTCGACCATCGTCTTCATCTTCGACTTATCGTCGTATCAGTTATTCAGAATGGGATAAACCCGGTCTTTCCGAATAACTTGCGTATATATTATAAAAGTGTTACACAAACACAACATACGCCTCATTCCAATTCATCAGTCACTAACCGTAAATTAATCAAGAGAATAATTTCCCAAATATTAACCCCGAAGGCCGAAACCAACATCAGATCAATATCCAGAAAACCATTCTGCTTGGCTAACCGACAGTTAGTTTCTAAATTTCACATTCATAGGGAAAGGTTCCCATTAATTTTATCAAAGATAAATTCTTGAATTTATTCTTTAATCTACTTTTGAATTTCGATTCAAACTAGTCGGGATTAACGAACCTTACCGAAGTAATCATTTGTTTTAATTTCCCAATCCCAACCTATTCATCCCATGAAGTAAAACTGGTAATACTTCATATCTAACACCACAGTGTTATCGGTAAATTTAATTACCTTTTCACGTTCAAATCTAATTAAAGATTTAACTATCGCCTGGAGCAAAACTGGTGATACTCCATTTTCGATCTTTTCAATCTAATTAAAGATTCATTAAAACTCCACTTAGTTTTAATCTTCAACTGGGTTAAAGAATCAGTGTCATTTAAAACACGGTTCACGATAAACCCAAAATCCCATTCATTAATTATCGGGTTAAAGAACGAGTGTTATTTAAAACACTGTTCACGATAAACCCAAAAATCAATATCAATTCAATTCCAATTAAATATTATTTAATTGGTACACTTCATTAAATCTAAATAAAAAGATTTAATCTTTTCTCAACTGGGTTCAAGAACAGTGTTAGTGAAGACACCATTCACGACAAACCCCAAAATCACATTTGATATCCAATACAAGGCTCTGAATAGAAAATATACCGGCTTATATTCAATATCAAATTCTACGACTAACAAATATCGTATTGGAAATAACGATATATATATCTATATCTTTCAAATTTCCATAACAACAGTTGTATAATCACGAAATCCAACATCGAAATATTCCGAAGACAATTTCGATTCAAATCCACTCCAATGCAATCATTGGATATTCTGGT
Organism: Allium sativum; assembly: GCA_030737875.1. Taxonomy (NCBI): domain Eukaryota; kingdom Viridiplantae; phylum Streptophyta; class Magnoliopsida; order Asparagales; family Amaryllidaceae; genus Allium; species Allium sativum. Next base: position 649,358,870 of record CM060920.1, read on the forward strand.
TATCTTTAAAACCCTTTTCGAATTCAATTTATTTATTTAAAAATAAATAGAATTATAATTCTAGTTCAAAACTAGTTCATTCCGATAAAAATCTATTTTTATCTTTTCAAATATGGAGTTTTTCATCCCAATTCTTCACAAATCATTTCTTATGATTTTACACAAATTATTACTATTTTTAATAATTTTATCAAGGCCCGTACAGTCGATTTCCATCAATGGCCATCGAACTGCACTTACAGCGACCTTTTTCGAATTTGATTTGGACGTATCTCCAAATCCAACCGTTAGATTTCAAATTTCTAACATTCGTTAGAAAGCTCTTTTCGATACGAACCCAACGGTTCCGGTTTTAGGAGAATCCGACGGTCGGATCTCCCGTAATGTCCGTTTGAAATAAATGGTCGAAATTCGCGAACTACCGCGGCGCGGCGCGTTCTATTCAGGCCATTATATTATATATATAATATATATAATATATATTTCGTCGATTTCTATTTAAAACGAATTATATAAATCGTTTTGAATTCGTTTCAAAAACATTTTCAACTTCCTTTTCAATTCAAATCACAATTGAATTCTTCTTTATAGATTCGTTTTAAAATTCATTTCTATTCAATTCAAATTTCAAATTCAATTTGTATTCGTTTTCAATTCACTTCATTTCGAAATCGTTTTCAATTCAATTCATTTCGAAATCGTTTTCAATTCAATTCATTTCGAAATCGTTTTCAATTCAATTCATTTCGAAATCGTTTTCAATTCACTTTGAATTCGTTTTCAATTCAATTCATTTCGAAATCGTTTTCAATTCAATTCATTTCGAAATCGTTTTCAATTCAATTCATTTCGAAATCGTTTTCAATTCAATTCATTTCGAAATCGTTTTCAATTCAATTCATTTCGAAATCGTTTTCAATTCAATTCATTTCGAAATCGTTTTCAATTCAATTCATTTCGAAATCGTTTTCAATTCACTTTGAATTCGTTTTCAATTCAATTCATTTCGAAATCGTTTTCAATTCAATTCATTTCGAAATCGTTTTCAATTCAATTCATTTCGAAATCGTTTTCAATTCAATTCATTTCGAAATCGTTTTCAATTCAATTTGAATTCGTTTTCAATTCAATTCATTTCGAAATCGTTTTCAATTCAATTCATTTCGAAATCGTTTTCAATTCAATTCAAAATATTCGATTTCGAAATCACTTTTCAATATTCATTTTAAAATGAATAAAATCGATATAAATATCGTTTACGTCAAAATGGCGTCAATCTAATCCACACGGCTTCATAAATTTCTATTTTCAAATATTCTATTTCAAATATTTCCTATTATCAAAATATTTGTTATTATCAAAATATTCTTTATTTTCACGATTGGAATGAGGCCCAATCAATTACCATATAAAATTAATTATATGGATTTTCATACAACACATGTATATAATAACATTGAAAATAATCAACCATCAACCAAAGTGCACTACACTGTATAAGCATCAAATATAGATATTCAACGCTTATAACAGCCTGTCAATCAATCGATCGACATATTTAATCAATCAGGATTTATTTATTCACATTCACGTTAAAAATTATATTTTTAACGACAAAACATTTTATTTCAACCTATGAATTTCTATTCAATTCATTTATTCCATAAAATGATATTTTTATTTTTCTAACATATTTTAGAAAATTTCGGCGGCATAACGGCACGATACTAGAAACGGGACAAGGCCTAGCCTAATCCCCGGTCTAGTGAAGGCCCACGCCATTCACATATCAATCAATTCACTTTCGTTATGCAAACCACAAAATTTGGAGTAAGAGTCTAACCTAGCCTTACTCCTTCGCCTTATAACGGCGCACGTCTAATCCTAACCAATTTATCGATTCGATTTTTCACACCACAAACCACATTCAAACCAATATCGCAATCAATCACCAAACAGCCAAACAAACAAGTCCATGGTCTGTGGACGATTGTGTCGGGTGCTACTAAGCACCGTCTGCATCCTAGTATATATATATAACTAGAAAAATTAAATTGAAAGGTGAGAAATTCTCACATATAGCTATCCTAGCACCACGGCACTTCTAATGCAGGAAATCTTCGCCAACTCGCCTTCGTTGTCCGCTTTCACTACATATGTAAAAATCGAATTTTTACTTCGCTATTCAATATATAAAAATCGAATTTTTATTTCAAAGTTCAACATATAAAAATCATATTTTGACTTTTTAAAGTTCAAATCTTTTTACATTCTAAAGCTCAAACCCTTTTCTCTTGGAAGTTTAACCCTTTTCTATTTAAAGTTCAAACCTTTTTTTAAAATCAGTTTTAAAATCTTAAAAAAAATCAGTTTTAAAAATCTTATAAAATCAGTTTTAAAAATCTTATAAAATCAGTTTTAAAAATCTTATAAAATCAGTTTTAAAAAATCTTATAAAATCAGTTTTAAAAAATCTTATAAAATCAGTTTTAAAAAATCTTATAAAATCAGTTTTAAAAAATCTTATAAAATCAGTTTTAAAAAATCTTATAAAATCAGTTTTAAAAATCTTATAAAATCAGTTTTAAAAAATCTTATAAAATCAGTTTTAAAAATCGTATAAAATCAGTTTTAAAAATCTTATAAAATCAGTTTTAAAAATCTTATAAAATCAGTTTTAAAAAATCTTATAAAATCAGTTTTTAAAAATCTTATAAAATCAGTTTTAAAAAATCTTATAAAATCAGTTTTAAAAATCTTATAAAATCAGTTTTAAAAATCTTATAAAATCAGTTTTAAAAAATCTTATAAAATCAGTTTTAAAAAATCTTATAAAATCAGTTTAAAGTAAATAAAAATAATAAAAAAAAAGGTAGGGAACTTACAGTGAAATTTCTAGATCGGGGGAGGGGGGGTGCTGCGGCTGTGAGCAGGTGGAGGGGGGGGCCTGCGAAGGGGGGTCTGGGAGGGGTGGCGCGGCTGTCTCGACGGAGGGGGGGGGGGTTACACGGTTTTAGGGTTCGAAGGAAAAGGGCGAGATCGGAGAGAGAGGGGTTCAGCGATGGGGGGGGGAGGCACGCTGACGAACTCCGACGGCGGTGGCAGGAGGAGGGGCGCAGTCTCCGTTCGCCGTTCTCCCTTGTTTTTATTTTATTTTATTTATTTTGATCCCGATTTGAAGAAACGGGGGGGGGGGGGGCCAGAAGGTTTTAAGGGAGAGAGATTTTATATATATTTTTTTTATTAATTAATTTATTTATTTTATCCTAAAGAGTTGACTTTCACATACGACCTCGAAACGAGACCCACCGCCTGTCGTCCATAGCGTTTTACCCCCATTTCGAACACAATGGGATATGTATCGCAAGCTGATCTGATTGTTACAATCAGTTTCCGTTAAATTTACATTTAAATCACTATATTGAATTTTAAACGTACATTTCAAATTACCGGGGTCGCATACTAACTCTAAAAATTCAATAAAAATATTTTCTAGCTTCGTATTAACGATACGGTCCTAACAAAACTAATTTCGTTGAATTCTGAGACCGTTGGAAAAATGGCCAATTTCCAGTCGATTAAAATCAACTGAAATGGTCAAAACACGTTTTCCTTTGCCACGCTCACATATTGATTCGAAAAATTATGAAAACTGAAACCTAGCAATTACTTGACTCTGCGGACCCAACAAAACTGGTTTCGTCGAAATCCGAGGTCATTTGCAAAATGTCCATTTTTAAGGGCCTGAATTCCATAGCGACTATTCAGAATTTTCAATTGGACATATCTTTTGATTCCCGATATGAAATCTTGATTTTTCGGATTCGTTGGAAAGATATTCACTATTAGATTCCATTATTTTTTGTTTCACTAAAATCCGGATTGTTTTGCACCCGGTACATTCAATTGAAGTTTGAAATCGAATTATCGAACTACCGCGCCACTTTCAATTCTATTTATAATTATATATAAATATTTATATTCTAACGACGTCGCGTATAATTTATACGTTCGAATTATATTCAAAATAAATTTCTTGTCGATATTATTTAAAATTATTCATTTTAAATATTCAAAATCCGCTAAAATTGCCAAAATAAAAATTTTAAACTGGCCCAGATTTTACGGGTTGTTACAGATGTCTGACCTGATGCAATTATTTAGTTTCTCCTCAAACTTTGACAGACGTCTGTCCCCCTCCCGGACAGACGTCTGAGCTGAAACATGGACTATTTTACTTAAGGAATGAGGTGCAAACGAATCTCGGACGAGCTCGGATCAATGGTGATGGTAGATGATGTATTCTAAGTGAAAATGGAGCCACTAAGGTGTGAAAACCCGCAACTCCCCCGTGAAGGAAAGAGCGGATAGTTCGAGAACAAGCCACAACAGAATGCATACAAAAGAACATTTCATTGTATATTACAACAATGCATCAGATTACAAGAATATACAGAGTATAAACAAATAAATATTACACAGAAATATCAGAGATTTAAATTACATTTAAATACATAGCAGCGGAAAATAATACAATACACAACTAGAAGAGATATACGGATACAAAGCTTTCCGGATATCATTCCAGCTGTAAACCAGGATCCTGTGAATATAAATCTGCAAAACCAAAACTACTAGCTGCCCGTGTCAAAATAGGGGCACCCAGAGTTTAGGTTAAAACAATAAACTCCAGGTCAGTCATGTGACTGGTGTGAGAACTAAAACAGTTATAAATCTTTATTTTAAAGTTAGGTAAATCAAGGGACCACGCCGTATAACACGGAACGGGTTTCCTCCCAAGAATACCAGTGCATAAAACAAACAGCGCAATGCTAAATAAAGAAAAATGAAGCTGTTATAAGACCCAGGTCCTATCACACAATGCAACGCAAGCCGGGGGATAGGGTTTTCCCTTATAACAGCCAAAGAATGCTTGATACGTTTAAAACAAATCATTTGATACTATAATAAGTGCATAGTGTATAAAACAACTTCAAATCATAAGTATCAATCATAGGCGGCATGAGCGTCCCATGCCACTATGTCGCCATATATAGGTTTACAAATAAAACCGCAATGTCGTATTGGAAGTTGGGTTATCATTTATGGTATGAACCGAGGCTAGGGGCAAGATCCTCTACCGATTTGTGACTCTCTAGCCCGAGCCACAGGGTCAGAGCGCATCGACCCTTTAGATCGTCAGGGCCGGTCCACCGATGTGGATTATTATGCCTGAACACTACGTTTCCCCGCCCTTTGGGGCGTAAGCCTGGCCCGTCAGCCGACCAGAAGCATCGGCCGAAACCGATATCACGAGGCGCCTCGCTTTTCAGCAAGTAATAATAAGCAACATCCACATGAGTCAAACTCGTCAGCCAGTTCAAGCACTGACGCCACTCCTAACTAGAAAGAAACGCATGCCCTCCCTGAGGTCCGTCTCCCATTTTTGGTTCATACCGGGTGTGAAACTCGCGAAGTGAACGTTACACAAAGCTACGCCACAAAGGCCGTGCTTCGATCATCAACCACAAGACTTTGCTTTTCAACAGAAGCCTTGATCATTTGCCACTTAGGCATGCCACACAGGCAATTCACTCCATGCGATTGATATCCATCAATATATAACCCCTGAGCTCGTACGTCTCAGAGAAGGGCGTTAAGCAAGAGAATAAATTCTCCGCCGCCAAGCAGATATATATTTAATAAAGATCAATCACACGGACTAAAATCCAATGTCAGACACACAGTCCATTTACAAGTCCGTTCTGGGGCTGAACGAAACCGGAGGCACCTAGTACCCCGCATATCCATCGATCTCCAAGTACGTCTGGACAATCACTAACTGTTTCCATCTTCTTGGGTGTACAGCCCAATCAAGATCATCAGTAATCACCCAAACAACGTGAAGACTTCCGGTCTTCGACCATCGTCTTCATCTTCGACTTATCGTCGTATCAGTTATTCAGAATGGGATAAACCCGGTCTTTCCAAATAACTCGCGTATATTTTAAATAAGTGTTACACAAACACAACATACGCCTCATTCCAATTCATCAGTCACTAACCGTAAATTAATCAAGAGAATAGTTCCCCAAATATTAACCCCGAAGGCCGAAACCAACATCAGATCAATATCCAGAAAACCATTTTGCTTAGCTAACCGACAGTTAGTTTCTGATTTCACATTCATAGGGAAAGGTTCCCATTAATTTTATCCAAGATAATTTCTTGAATTTATTCTCTAATCTTCCTTTGAATTTCGATTCAATTAGTCGGAATTAGCGAACCTTACCGTAGTAATCATTGGTTTTAATTTCCCAATCCCAACCTATTCATCCCATGAAGTAAAACTGGTAATACTTCATATCTAACACCACGGTGTTATCGGTAAATTCAATTACCATTTCACGTTCAAATCTAATTAAAGATTTAACTATCGCCTGGAGCAAAACTGGTGGTACTCCATTTTCGATCTTTTCAATCTAATTAAAGATTCATTAAAACTCCACTTAGTTTTAATCTTTAACTGGGTTAAAGAATCAGTGTCATTTAAAACATGGTTCACGATAAACCCAAAATCAAATTCCATTAATTATCGGGTTAAAGAACGAGTGTTATTTAAAAACACTGTCCACGATAAACCCAAAAATCAATATCAATTCAATTCCAATTAAATATTATTTAATTGGTACACTTCATTAAATCTAAATAAAAGATTTAATCTTTTCTCAACTGGGTTCAAGAACAGTGTTAGTGAAGACACCATTCACGACAAACCCAAATCACATTTGATATTCAATACAAGGCTCTGAATAGAAAATATATCGGCTTATATTCAATATCAAATTCTACGACTAACAAATGTCGTATTGGAAAGAACGATATAAATATATATCTTTCAAATTTCCATAACAACATCTGTATAATCACGAATTCCAACATCGAAATATTCTGAAGACAATTTCGATTCAAATCCACTCCAATGCAATCATTGGAAATTCTGGTTATTTTCAAAACCATTTCAAATTCAATTTATTCATTTAAAAATAAATAGAATTATAATTCTAGTTCAAAACTAGTTCATTTCGATAAAAATCTATTTTTATCTTCTCAAATATGGGATTTTTCATCCCAGTTCTTTCTAAATCATTTCTTATGATTTTACACAAATTATTGATATTTTTAATAATTTTATCGAGGCCCGTACAGTCAATCTCCACCAATGGCCATCGAACTGCACGTATAGCGACCTTTTTCAAATTTTATTTGGACATAATTCCAAATCCAACCGTTAGATTTCTAATTTATCACATTCGTTAGAAAGCTCTTTTCGATACGAACCCAACGGTTCCGGTTTTAGGAGAATCCGACGGTCGGATCTCCCGTAGTGTCCGTTTGAAATAAATGGTCGAAATTCACGAACTGCCGCGGCGCGGCGCGTTCTATTCAGGCCATTATATTATATATATAATATATATAATATATATATCGTCGATTTCTATTTAAAACGAATTTTATAAATAGTTTTAAATTCGTTTCAAAAGCAACTTCAACTTCCATTTCAATTCAAATCAAAATTGAATTCTTCTTTATAAATTCGTTTTAAAATTCATTTCTGTTCAATTCATTTCGAAATCGTTATACATTCAATTCATTTCGAAATCGTTGTATATTCAATTCATTTCTAAATCGTTATATATTCAATTCATTTCGAAATCGTTATATATTCAATTCATTTCGAAATCGTTATATATTCAACTCATTTCGAAATCGTTATATATTCAATTCATTTCGAAATCGTTATATATTCAATTCATTTCGAAATCGTTATATATTCAATTCATTTCGATTATGAATAAAATCGATATAAATATCGTTCACGTCAAAATGGCGTCAATCTAATCAACACGGCTTCATAAATTTCTATTTTCAAATATCCTATTTCAAATATTTCTTTTTCAAAATAGTTGTTATTATCAAAATATTTCGTTCAACACATGACCAATCTCAATGGATGAGTACTGTCAACACATGAACCTTTATTTTATATTATCCTTTATTTTCTAAATTGGAATGAGGCCCAATCAATCACCATATAATATTAATTATATGGATTTTCATACATCACACGTATATAATAGCATGGAAAAATAATCAACCATCAACCAAAGTGCACTACACTGTATAAGCATCAAATATAGATATCTAACGCTTATAACAGCCTGTCAATCAATCGATCGACATATTTAATCAATCAGGATGAGTGAACTTCAAATTTCATCTCAACACCCGTGTGGAATTTCACACAATCAAACACAGATTTTATTTGTGCAGTTGGGCGATGTGTAAAATTTATCGACCCAATCAATGTCAGTCAAATCAGTGTACATAAACAAACCGTCCAGTTTGTAAATGAATATTTATTTATTCACATTCACTATATTCATATTCACGTTAAAAATTATATTTTTAACGATAAAAACATTTTGTTTCAACATACGAATTTCTATTCAGTTCATTAACCAAATAAAATGATATTTTTATTTTTCTAACATATTTTAGAAAATTTCGGCGGCATAACGGCACGATACTAGAAACGGGACGAGGCCTAGCCTTATCCCCGGTCTAGTGAAGGCCCACGCCATTCACACATCAATCAAATCAATTTCATTTCACCACACAGTTCAATTTCAATCAAATGATCTAACTAATCTTTGCAATCAAACAAACAAGTCCATGGTCTGTGGACGATTGTGTCGGGTGCTACTAAGCACCGTCTACATCCTAGTATATATATATAACTAGAAAAAGAAATTGAAAGGTGAGAAATTCTCACAGATAGCTATCCAGCTCCACGACTCTTCCTTTAGAGAAATCTTCATCGTTCTTGCCTTTTTATCACCTTCGTTCACTGCCCGTATTCTCTACATATATAAAAATCATATTTTTACTTCGATGTTCAATATATAAAAATTACCTTTTTTACTTCGATGCTCAATATATAAAAATCACATTTTTACTTCGATGTTCAATATATAAAAATCGAATTTTTACTTCGATGCTCAATATATAAAAATCGAATTTTTACTTCGATGCTCAATATATAAAAATCACATTTTTACTTCGATGTTCAATATATAAAAATCGAATTTTTACTTCGATGCTCAATATATAAAAATCGAATTTTTACTTCGATGCTCAATATATAAAAATCACATTTTTACTTCGATGTTCAATGTATAAAAATCACATTTTTATTCGATTGTTCAATATATAAAAATCACATTTTTATTCGATGTTCAATATATAAAAATCGAATTTTTATTCGATTAAAAATCTCGCCTTTTCATGATTAAAAATCATTCCTTTACATAACCAAAAGTACGATATTTTTGTAATTGAAGATCTTAAATTTCTTAATTTATAAACCTCATTTTTCTAATCTTTTTCATCTTAAAAATCATATTTTTAAAACAATATTTATTTATTTTATAAACAGTACTAATTTTATATTATAAACTGATTTATAAAACCATGATTTCTAATATAAAAACTGAATTAAACAATGATTTTTAATGTAAAAACTGAAATAAACAATGTCATTATACCTTAGAAATCACCTTTCACTGTTTGTTCTTCTTTCTCATTCCTGTACAAAGTTGCTGAAACCCCAAAAATAACTCACTGTCCTCTCTTCATGTCGCGCGCCACCAGGGTGGACGGGAGCTCGACCAAGCTGCCTCACGTCGGAGAGATTGGGGGCGTCGCACCTCTTCCATTATCCTCACGAAATCCGCTGATCCCCAAGACGTTGAATTTGCACCCGACCGCCGCCTCTTTGGAGATAGAATCCGAGCTCCACACCTCACGAGAATTGGTGAACTTCATATGGAATTAAAGATCGAATCTCCCCCCTCAAATTTCGTTTGGAAATTATCTTCTAATTCGAAATCAATTAGGAGAACTCCACGATTTAATTTGGGAGCTTTCCGGGCCTTTAATCCACTCGATAGTGGCTGCTCTCCAGTTTGACCACGGGTCAAAATGTATTAGGGTTTGACCAATAGAAAGTGAGATGTATATTTATAATTTATTATTTAATTTCCAAACTATATCTCTTTAACGCTCTGAACCCCAAATCAAGCCCAACGACTATCGCCCCTAGCTAAATACCCCTATTCCGGACACAATGGAATATGTCTGATAAGCCAACTCTATCGTTACGATCAGTTTTCATTAAATTTAAAATATACGTCCTTATATTTTAAATTCAAACACACATTTTAATTTACCGGGGCTACATACGGATTCAGAAAATTCCAGAAAAATTATTTCTAGCTTCGTATTGACGATACGGTCCTAACAAAACTAGTTTCGTTGAATTCTGAGACCGTTGGAAAAATGGCCAATTTCCAGTCGATTAAAATCAACTGAAATTGGTCAAACACGTTTTCCTTTGCCACGCTCACATATTGATTCGAAAAATTATGAAATTTGGAATCTAGTAATAACTTGACATCACGGATCCAACAAAAGTGGTTTTGTCGAAATCCGAGGTCGCTTGCAAAATTTCCATTTTTAAGGGCCTGAATTCCATGGCGACTATTCAGAATTTTCAACTGGACATATCTTTTGATTCCTGCTATGAAATCTTGATTTTTCGGATTCATTGGAAAGATACCATCAATTAGATCCTATTATTTTTGGTTTCACTAAAATCCGGATTGTTCTGCACCCGGTACATTCAATTGAAGTTTGAAATCGAATTATCGAACTACCGCGCCATTTTCAATTCTATTTATAATTATATATAAATATTTATATTCTAACGACGATGTATATAATATATACGTTCGAATTATATTCAAAATAAATTTCTCGTCGATATTATTTAAACTAATTCATTTTAAATAATCAAAATTCGCTAAAATTGCCAAAATAAAAAATTTAAACTGGCCCAGATTTTCGGGTTGTTACAATCTCCCCCACTTAAAACTTTTCGTCCCCGAAAAGGAACAAAGTCGAAAGTGGTTTGATTAATCAACTCTACGTTCGATCTGGCTTCCATTCTCCAACTTTTCAGCTTCTGAGAATTTTCAAATTTTCAAAAAATTTGGCTAACACCCTAAATTTTCGAAAAATTTCGCCATAACCTCCCCTGCAATGGGAGCATCGGGAAATCTCAAATGGCTTCCCCGGTCCTTCAGATCTCAAAAAGAAAAAGAAAAAGCCAAGCGGCTAGCCAATAGACTCATAAAATCATCATCACCCAAACAAAACAGTAAATTATGTAGTAAACATGTACCTATTTGTCGGGCAAACAAATTTTATTCTCTGGCTCTAGCCTCCTTGCTATGACCTGTTCAATGTAAGTACATGTATATGCAAGCAAATGCGACTAATTTTCAATATCGTTCAATATTTGATATAATTAGGCTAAATGGTTCAAAATTATCAAACAATTAAACAAGCAACACAAACATCAATTAGTGAATTAGAGTTTCAAATTCATAATTTTGATACATATACAAAAATTAAATTTTTGATGCCAAATCACAACAATAGGCCCTATCTAATTTTGGTTCTCACACCAGTCAATAGGAAATATATAGATATCACACCTTCGAAACACGAATACCAATTCTGATGATGTTCGAACTATCATCAGAATCATCTTCGGGCGACTAGAGTGTGATTCTATATCTATCCAGTATATTAAAACTTCAAATACACGTTTGCAAGGCGTATATGCAAAATCTTTATATACTGGACTGTCCTAATCAATATAAATAAATAATCAAATACGAATAAGTGATTTAGATTTTCAAAACAAAATTTGTTTTCACTTTAAAAATATACTCTTCACACTCGTTCTAGGATACTACTGATCCTATCTCTAACGAGTCATTCTAATTGGATATTGCTAATCCAATATCTGATGAATTCTTTCGTACGGTTCTAATGTGTCTTGTTCTCTAAGCTTTGTAAACCAAAGCTCTGATACCAACTGTGAAAACCCGCAACTCCCCCGTGAAGGAAAGAGCGGATAGTTCGAGAACAAGCCACAACAGAATGCATACAAAAGAACATTTCATTGTATATTACAACAATGCATCAGATTACAAGAATATACAGAGTATAAACAAATAAATATTACACAGAAATATCAGAGATTTAAATTACATTTAAATACATAGCAGCGGAAAATAATACAATACACAACTAGAAGAGATATACGGATACAAAGCTTTCCGGATATCATTCCAGCTGTAAACCAGGATCCCGTGAATATAAATCTGCAAAACCAAAACTACTAGCTGCCCGTGTCAAAAATGGGGCACCCAGAGTTTAGGTTAAAACAATAAACTCCAGGTCAGTCATGTGACTGGTGTGAGAACTAAAACAGTTATAAATCTTTATTTTAAAGTTAGGTAAATCAAGGGACCACGCCGTATAACACGGAACGGGTTTCCTCCCAAGAATACCAGTGCATAAAACAAACAGCGCAATGCTAAATAAAGAAAAATGAAGCTGTTATAAGACCCAGGTCCTATCACACAATGCAACGCAAGCCGGGGGATAGGGTTTTCCCTTATAACAGCCAAAGAATGCTTGATACGTTTAAAACAAATCATTTGATACTATAATAAGTGCATAGTGTATAAAACAACTTCAAATCATAAGTATCAATCATAGGCGGCATGAGCGTCCCATGCCACTATGTCGCCATATATAGGTTTACAAATAAAACCGCAATGTCGTATTGGAAGTTGGGTTATCATTTATGGTATGAACCGAGGCTAGGGGCAAGATCCTCTACCGATTTGTGACTCTCTAGCCCGAGCCACAGGGTCAGAGCGCATCGACCCTTTAGATCGTCAGGGCCGGTCCACCGATGTGGATTATTATGCCTGAACACTACGTTTCCCCGCCCTTTGGGGCGTAAGCCTGGCCCGTCAGCCGAACAGAAGCATCGGCCGAAACCGATATCACGAGGCGCCTCGCTTTTCAGCAAGTAATAATAAGCAACATCCACATGAGTCAAACTCGTCAGCCAGTTCAAGCACTGACGCCACTCCTAACTAGAAAGAAACGCATGCCCTCCCTGAGGTCCGTCTCCCGTTTTTGGTTCATACCGGGTGTGAAACTCGCGAAGTGAACGTTACACAAAGCTACGCCACAAAGGCCGTGCTTCGATCATCAACCACAAGACTTTGCTTTTCAACAGAAGCCTTGATCATTTGCCACTTAGGCATGCCACACAGGCAATTCACTCCATGCGATTGATATCCATCAATATATAACCCCTGAGCTCGTACGTCTCAGAGAAGGGCGTTAAGCAAGAGAATAAATTCTCTGCCGCCAAGCAGATATATATTTAATAGAGATCAATCACACGGACTAAAATCCAATGTCAGACACACAGTCCATTTACAAGTCCGTTCTGGGGCTGAACGAAACCGGAGGCACCTAGTACCCCGCATATCCATCGATCTCCAAGTACGTCTGGACGATCACTAACTATTTCCATCTTCTTGGGTGTACAGCCCAATCAAGATCATCAGTAATCACCCAAACGACGTGAAGACTTCCGGTCTTCGACCATCGTCTTCATCTTCGACTTATCGTCGTATCAGTTATTCAGAATGGGATAAACCCGGTCTTTCCGAATAACTCGCGTATATTTTAAATAAGTGTTACACAAACACAACATACGCCTCATTCCAATTCATCAGTCACTAACGTAAATTAATCAAGAGAATAGTTCCCCAAATATTAACCCCGAAGGCCGAAACCAACATCAGATCAATATCCAGAAAACCATTTTGCTTAGCTAACCGACAGTTAGTTTCTGATTTCACATTCATAGGGAAAGGTTCCCATTAATTTTATCCAAGATAATTTCTTGAATTTATTCTCTAATCTTCCTTTGAATTTCGATTCAACTAGTCGGAATTAGCGAACCTTACCGTAGTAATCATTGGTTTTAATTTCCCAATCCCAACCTATTCATCCCATGAAGTAAAACTGGTAATACTTCATATCTAACACCACGGTGTTATCGGTAAATTCAATTACCATTTCACGTTCAAATCTAATTAAAGATTTAACTATCGCCTGGAGCAAAACTGGTGGTACTCCATTTTCGATCTTTTCAATCTAATTAAAGATTCATTAAAACTCCACTTAGTTTTAATCTTTAACTGGGTTAAAGAATCAGTGTCATTTAAAACACGGTTCACGATAAACCCAAAATCACATTCCATTAATTATCGGGTTAAAGAACGAGTGTTATTTAAAAACACTGTCCACGATAAACCCAAAAATCAATATCAATTCAATTCCAATTAAATATTATTTAATTGGTACACTTCATTAAATCTAAATAAAAGATTTAATCTTTTCTCAACTGGGTTCAAGAACAGTGTTAGTGAAGACACCATTCACGACAAACCCAAATCACATTTGATATTCAATACAAGGCTCTGAATAGAAAATATATCGGCTTATATTTAATATCAAATTCTACGACTAACAAATGTCGTATTGGAAATAACGATATAAATATATATCTTTCAAATTTCCATAACAACATCTGTATAATCACGAATTCCAACATCGAAATATTCCGAAGACAATTTCGATTCAAATCCACTCCAATGCAATCATTGGAAATTCTGGTTATTTTCAAAACCATTTCAAATTCAATTTATTCATTTAAAAATAAATAGAATTATAATTCTAGTTCAAAACTAGTTCATTTCGATAAAAATCTATTTTTATCTTTTCAAATATGGGATTTTTCGTCCCAGTTCTTTCTAAATCATTTCTTATGATTTTACACAAATTATTGATATTTTTAATAATTTTATCGAGGCCCGTACAGTCAATTTCCACCAATGGCCATCGAACTGCACGTATAGCGACCTTTTTCAAATTTGATTTGGACATAATTCCAAATCCAACCGTTAGATTTCTAATTTATCACATTCGTTAGAAAGCTCTTTTCGATACGAACCCAACGGTTCTGGTTTTAGGAGAATCCGACGGTCGGATCTCCCGTAGTGTCCGTTTGAAATAAATGGTCGAAATTCACGAACTACCGCGGCGCGGCGCGTTCTATTCAGGCCATTAGATTATATATATAATATATATAATATATATATCGTCGATTTCTATTTAAAACGAATTTTATAAATAGTTTTAAATTCGTTTCAAAAGCAACTTCAACTTCCATTTCAATTCAAATCAAAATTGAATTCTTCCTTATAAATTCGTTTTAAAATTCATTTCTATTCAATTCATTTCGAAATCGTTATACATTCAATTCATTTCGAAATCGTTATATATTCAATTCATTTCGAAATTGTTATATATTCAATTCATTTCGAAATCGTTATATATTCAATTCATTTCGAAATCGTTATATATTCAATTCATTTCGAAATCGTTATATATTCAATTCATTTCGAAATCGTTATATATTCAATTCATTTCGAAATCGTTATATATTCAATTCATTTCGAAATCGTTATATATTCAATTCATTTCGAAATCGTTATATATTCAATTCATTTCGATTATGAATAAAATTGATATAAATATCGTTCACGTCAAAATGGCGTCAATCTAATCAACACGGCTTCATAAATTTCTATTTTCAAATATCCTATTTCAAATATTTCTTTTTCAAAATAGTTGTTATTATCAAAATATTTCGTTCAACACATGACCAATCTCAATGGATGAGTACTGTCAACACATGAACCTTTATTTTATATTATCCTTTATTTTCTAAATTGGAATGAGGCCCAATCAATCACCATATAATATTAATTATATGGATTTTCATACATCACACGTATATAATAGCATGGAAAAATAATCAACCATCAACCAAAGTGCACTACACTGTATAAGCATCAAATATAGATATCTAACGCTTATAACAGCCTGTCAATCAATCGATCGACATATTTAATCAATCAGGATGAGTGAACTTCAAATTTCATCCCAACACCCGTGTGGGGTTTCAAACAATCAAACACAGATTTTATTTGTGCAGTTGGGCGATGTGTAAAATTTATCGACCCAATCAATGTCAGTCAAATCAGTGTACATAAACAAACCGTCCGGTTTGTAAATGAATATTTATTTATTCACATTCACGTTAAAAATTATATTTTTAATGATAAAAACATTTTGTTTCAACATACGAATTTCTATTCAGTTCATTAACCAAATAAAATGATATTTTTATTTTTCTAACATATTTTAGAAAATTTCGGCGGCATAACGGCACGATACTAGAAACGGGACGAGGCCTAGCCTTATCCCCGGTCTAGTGAAGGCCCACGCCATTCACACATCAATCAAATCAATTTCATTTCACCACACAGTTCAATTTCAATCAAATGATCTAACTAATCTTTGCAATCAAACAAACAAGTCCATGGTCTGTGGACGATTGTGTCGGGTGCTACTAAGCACCGTCTGCATCCTAGTATATATATATAAATAGAAAAAGAAATTGAAAGGTGAGAAATTCTCACAGATAGCTATCCAGCTCCACGACTCTTCCTTTAGAGAAATCTTCATCGTTCTTGCCTTTTTATCACCTTCGTTCACTGCCCGTATTCTCTACATATATAAAAATCATATTTTTACTTCGATGTTCAATATATAAAAATCACCTTTTTTACTTCGATGCTCAATATATAAAAATCACATTTTTACTTCGATGTTCAATATATAAAAATCGAATTTTTACTTCGATGCTCAATATATAAAAATCGAATTTTTACTTCGATGCTCAATATATAAAAATCACATTTTTACTTCGATGTTCAATATATAAAAATCACATTTTTATTTGATTGTTCAATATATAAAAATCACATTTTTATTCGATGTTCAATATATAAAAATCGAATTTTTATTCGATTAAAAATCTCGCCTTTTCATGATTAAAAATCATTCCTTTACATAACCAAAAGTACGATATTTTTGTAATTGAAGATCTTAACTTTCTTAATTTATAAACCTCATTTTTCTAATCTTTTTCATCTTAAAAATCATATTTTTAAAACAATATTTATTTATTTTATAAACAGTACTAATTTTATATTATAAACTGATTTATAAAACCATGATTTCTAATATAAAAATTGAATTAAACAATGATTTTTAATGTAAAAACTGAAATAAACAATGTCATTATACCTTAGAAATCACCTTTCACTGTTTGTTCTTCTTTCTCGTTCCTGTACAAAGTTGCTGAAACCCCAAAAATAACTCACTGTCCTCTCTTCATGTCGCGCGCCACCAGGGTGGACGGGAGCTCGACCAAGCTGCCTCACGTCGGAGAGATTGGGGCGTCGCACCTCTTCCATTATCCTCACGAAATCCGCTGGTCCCCAGGAAGTTGAATTTGCACCCGACCGCCGCCTCTTTGGAGATAGAATCCGAGCTCCACACCTCACGAGAATTGGTGAACTTCATATGGAATTAAAGATCGAATCTCCCCCCTCAAATTTCGTTTGGAAATTATCTTCTAATTCGAAATCAATTAGGAGAACTCCACGATTTAATTTGGGAGCTTTCCCGGCCTTTAATCCACTCGATAGCGGCTGCTCTCCAGTTTGACCACGGGTCAAAATGTATTAGGGTTTGACCAATAGAAAGTGAGATGTATATTTATAATTTATTATTTAATTTCCAAACTATATCTCTTTAACGCTCTGAACCCCAAATCAAGCCCAACGACTATCGCCCCTAGCTAAATACCCCTATTCCGGACACAATGGAATATGTCTGATAAGCCAACTCTATCGTTACGATCAGTTTTCATTAAATTTAAAATATACGTCCTTATATTTTAAATTCAAACACACATTTTAATTTACCGGGGCTACATACGGATTCAGAAAATTCCAGAAAAATTATTTCTAGCTTCGTATTGACGATACGGTCCTAACAAAACTAGTTTCGTTGAATTCTGAGATCGTTGGAAAAATGGCCAATTTCCAGTCGATTAAAATCAACTGAAATTGGTCAAACACGTTTTCCTTTGCCACGCTCACATATTGATTCGAAAAATTATGAAATTTGGAATCTAGTAATAACTTGACATCACGGATCCAACAAAAGTGGTTTTGTCGAAATCCGAGGTCGCTTGCAAAATTTCCATTTTTAAGGGCCTGAATTCCATGGCGACTATTCAGAATTTTCAACTGGACATATCTTTTGATTCCCGCTATGAAATCTTGATTTTTCGGATTCATTGGAAAGATACCATCAATTAGATCCTATTATTTTTGGTTTCACTAAAATCCGGATTGTTCTGCACCCGGTACATTCAATTGAAGTTTGAAATCGAATTATCGAACTACCGCGCCATTTTCAATTCTATTTATAATTATATATAAATATTTATATTCTAACGACGACGTATATAATATATACGTTCGAATTATATTCAAAATAAATTTCTCGTCGATATTATTTAAACTAATTCATTTTAAATAATCAAAATTCGCTAAAATTGCCAAAATAAAAATTTTAAACTGGCCCAGATTTTCGGGTTGTTACATAAGGCTTGCCAAAACAACTCATAACACCCAAAATTCATATGCACACCAAAAATCACAATGGATATCAATGAAAATGAAACCATGCTTCATAAATTGGAAATCTCAACAAACAAATCAATCAACACAACCAAATACACAATTCATAAGCAACATATACGTGCCAAGAGCACACTAAACAAGCATGAATGCTTGATACATAGATGTGAGTTCACAGGAACTCACCTTTGATTGATGAATGCAAGGGGATGAATCAAAACAAAGCCAAATCAGCCTCTCTTCGCATGAAGCTTACAAATCCTCAACCTAAGCATATAAACATATCAATCCCAATAGTTAGGTTTAGAAAAATCCCCAAAAATGGAAGAGGAAGCAAGTAGAGGTAGATGGAGATGATCTTACCTAGATTTCTCCTTGAATTAGCTAAACTAACATAAGATTTTCTAAGATTGGAGCTTAGGAATATTAATTTCATCTTCCCTTAGGTTTAGGAATTTACTTAGAAAAATGAATGAAGAGTTAAATGAAAAAGAGAGGTAGGTAGAGAGGCTATGTTGTGGCTTTCATTGGGTTAGGGGCTAGCTTAACCCAAACCAAGTCCACTAAAAGGTCCCAGTTTTTCACTTACTTCAAACATATCAATGTTTATCAAAAAGGTCGTAAACGACATTTTAAACTCAATGGAATTGGTTTCGAGTCCCAATTCATCCAGATGCACAATTTGACTTTTTCGACTAACATTAAATCAACGATATTATATTTAAACAAAATATTTTAATGTATTTTCACTACAATAAAAAAACTATATTACAACTTTAAATTTACAATGGTGCGTAAAGCACTGAAACGACCCAAACTTCCCAGTCAAGGAAAGCCTGGATTGCGTTGAGAACAATACACATTAGAGCACAAATTGAAGAACATTTTATTGCTGATAACAACAATTACATCAGAGTACAAAAATATAACAGAGTATGAATACTTATTACAGAAATAGAAATACAATAATATTAGAGTTATAAATTACATTTAAATAGAAGCGGAAAAATAATACAAATATACAACTGAAAGGAATAAACAGATACAGAGCTTTCCGAATACCGCTTCAGCTGTAAGCCAGGATCCTGTAAATATATCTGCAAAAGCTACTCGACTGCCCGTGTGGAAAATATGGGCACCCGAGTTTGCCAGTGAAACAAACTACCGGTCAGTCATGGGACTGGTATGAGAAATCTAACTTAATTATCTAATAATAAGGCTAATCACAGGACCACACCGCTAACGCGGAACGGGTTTACTCCATTGGATTGCCAGTGCATAAAATAAAGTAAAACGTTAAACAACGCAATGCTTTTTACGAAAATGAAACCATTATAAGACCCAAGTCCCATCACACAATGCAACGCAAACCGGAGGATAGGGTTTTACCTTATAATGGTCAAAAGATGCTTGATACGATAAAACGGATTTAATATTAGTGTGTATATATATGGGTATATATATATTTCAAAAACAATTTCAATCATAATGTATTAATCATAGACGGCATAATACCCATCCTACTATGTCGCCATACTAGTTCTACAATCAAAACCGCGAGGTCGTATTGGAAGTTGGGTTTCCATCATGAGTCGAGGTTAGGGGCAAGCTCCTCTCCGATTCGAGACACTCTAGCAAATGCCTCAGGATCCTCCGCAGTGAACCCTTGGATCTTCAGGGCCGGTCCCTACCTAAGGGTAGTGGATTAATTATGCCTGAACACACGCTTCCCGGTTCCTTTGAACCTATATTATGACCACTAACGGCCTATAAAAATCCGAGGCGCCTCAAAATCCATCATCCACATAAGTAAAATGCCAGCCAGTTTAAGCACTGACACCACTCCTAGCTAGAAAGAAACGTGTGCACTCCCTGCAGTCCTAATCCCGTTTTTGACTCATACCGGGGTGTGAGGCTCGCGAAGTCACGATATACACAAACCTATGCCGCAATAGGCTATGCTTTGATCAACCCACAAGGCCCTGCTTTTCAACAAAAGCCTTGATCATTTGCATCTTGGCGTGCCACATTGACAATTCACGCCATGCGATCAATCACTATTAATATATACCAGGGTGTTAAGTAGAGAATAAATCCTCCACCACCAAACAGACATACATTAACAGAAATCGATTTAATTCACACGGAACGAAATCCAATGTCAGACACGCATCCATTTATTAGTTTATGCTCTGGGTCTGAGCGAAAACCAAATCCGAACAATCAACCATAGTCCAGACGGCCACCACTGAAGCCCCTTTAAGGTAGCTACTCCCATCAAGGGTCTCTGTAGCAACACATCCATTCGATGTGAAGATCGTCGGTCTTCAACCACCGTCTTCATCTTCGACTCTTCATCGTCGTAGTAATTATTTGGAATGGGTTAAACCCGGTCTTTCCGAATAATTCTCGTATTTTATAATAAAAATCAAGTACTATAAAACACATCCAACGTCTCATTCCAATTCAGGATATTCTTTTAAATAAAATATTCAAATTATTATATCAAAGATATATTCTTTACATTTACTCTTAAATCTTTCTTTTCAAGATTTATTCAAAACACCATTTGGTTTTAAATATCAAAAATCATTATTAAATGATTCTTTGAATTTAAGAAATAAGTCTTATTCTTAACTGGGTTAAAGAACTAATGTCATTTAAAACATAGTTCACGGTAAACCCAAAATCGTCTTCCATAAAATATGGAATCTTCACAGAAATCAAATCAGTATATAATCGTTATAAATTTCTGTATCCGACCAATAATATAAATGGAATAACGGCAAAGCCTTTTAAATTCCACATGTAGTATCGATCTTCTCTTACAGAAGCTTATCCCGGTTATTCTCAACTCGAATTCCATTCAATTCCAATTTAATATATTAAATTGGAAAACTTTACTTTTGGAAAATTCCCATTTAAATCTTAATAAAAGATTTATAAATTCAAAAACATATTTTCACCGTCAGTCGAGTTAAAGAACACATGTCACTTAAAAACACAGTTCACAATAAACCCAACTCACATTTCATCATATTTCAATTACTAAATATAATTGAAAACTTTAATAGTCTAAATTAAAAGATTATTCTTTTCATATGGGGTTTAAGAACAGTGTTATTTAAGACACTATTCACGGCAAACCCAAAATCCAATTTATTTAATTTAATTTCAATTAAATATTAACAATTTGGAAATCTTCATTAAATTTAAATTTAATGATTAATCCTAGTTGTTAACTAGTGCATTTCAAAAAAAAAATTACTAAAATATATTCTTTTCTAGAATACCCTCTATCGGAATGTGACTCAATCAACCACCCTATATTGCATGAAATCAACAATTATGATAAATAATTATCAAACATCCAAATGACGACCAAAGTGGAATTGGTAACCGTGTGAGCATTAAAGTAAATAAATAACGCTCATCACCGACTGTCAATCCATCGATTGACAGATAACTAAATATTGGGATTTGTGTGTATCCAATATCATCCCAATACCCGTATGGGGTTTCATCCATCAAACAAATAGTAAATTATTTGTGCGCTTGGGCGATGTGTGAAAATTATCGACCCAATCACATAAACAGGTCGGATGACACGTAAATGGAAGTGTAATACTCAGTTTGAATATACTAGCAATATATTTAACACATCAAACATTTCAACATCACAGACATATATTTCAATACTTTTTATTGTGAACAAATGACAATAAAAATCTACTCTTTCATTTCAATTCTTTTAAAAGGGAAAAAAATGTCTCTTTTATTCTAATTCTTTTTAAAGTTACAAAATTGTTGAAATTTTGTCTAATTCCTTTCAATGTACAAAACATGATAATTTTTGTCTGATTCATTATAATGTACCAAATATGATAATTTTGTCAAATTCAATTCTGATGTACAAAATACGATAATTTTGTCAAATCTTTTAAAGTAAACAAAAATGTTATTTTTGTCTTCATTCTTTTGAAGTAAACAAAAATACTAATTTTACTTTAATCCTTTTTAATGATCAAAATGTACTCTTTCTTCTTTGACAAAAATGTACTTTTGGTTTTAATCCTTATTAATGATCAAAAATGTAAACTCCCTTTAATGACAAAAATGTATATTTTGGTTAAACTCTTTATTATGACCAAAAATAATTATTTTTGTTTCATTCCTTATAATTGACAAAATGTGTATTTTCACTTCATTCCTTTTAATGTGACGAAAGTGTCCATTTTAATTCATTCTTTTTAATGTATATAATATACATTTTCTAGTTCATTCTTTTAATGTATAAAGATATACATTTTCATTTCATTTTGTACTAATCCTTTTTATGTAATCAAAATATTGATTTTGTTCATTTCTTTTTAAATGTACAAAACCAAAAATGTTAATTTTGTTCTTTATAATCTAATTAACCAAAATGTTAATTTTGTTACTAATCAAGTTTTGAAAAAAAAAACAATGTTATTTTATTTCACAAGTCATTCTTTGACAAAATATGTATTTTATTTTACAAATCCTACTTTGACCAAAAATATGTATTTTATTTCACAAATCCTTCTTTGACAAAAATATGTTATTCTTTTTCACTAATCATATTTTGATAAAAATATGTTTTACTTTTCACTCATCATATTTTGATAAACATATGTTGTTCTTTTCCACTAATGTGACATTTATATAAAAATGTTGTTTTTATTTCCATTACAAATTTCTAATCAAAAATGTCATTTTTGATTTTCTTAACACCTCTTCTAAAAATGTTGTTTTTATTTTCTAACAAGCTTCTAATCAAAAATGTTAATTTTGATTTTTATAACACATTTCAAATAAAATGTACTTTTAATGATAGGTAACATTTTATAAATAAAAATGTACTTTTTAACCTAATATTTTATGTGTAAACAATATTACCTAAAAATGATGTCTTGTAATTCTAATCTTTTATATGTAAATAATATTACATAAAAAGATAACTTGAAATTCTAATCTTTTAAATGTAAACAATATTACACAAGAATGTAATATCGAAAATCAAATCTTTTAAATGAAAATATAACTACATTAAAAATGTAATCTTTTTATTGGAAAACAGATTACATAAAAATGCAACTTTGAAATCAGTCCCTTTTTATTGTCTCTAATTTGAAAATAAAAAGGCATCTTTAAAAAAATCTATTCTTTTTATGTAAATAATACTGCATCCAAATGTGTATTCTATTTTGTTGAAAATCTAGTTCAACAAAATAACATAAAAATGTTTATTTTATTTTTGTTGAAAAACTAGTTCAACAAAATAATATCAAAATATGTATTCATGTTTTATTGCAAAATTTGACTCAACAGTAATGAATAAAAGGTTTGATTCATTTTTATGTTAAAATGGCTGATTTAACAAATTAACACAATTCTGTGTTCCATATATGTTGAAAAGTCTGATTCAACAAATTTACAAAATTTGTTGTTTTATACATTTGATCTATTTATATAAACAAAAACTATATATATGTATATATATATTTCTTTCTTTGTTTCAAATTCTAACTAACAGAAATGTTAATTTCAACAGTAAAATAAATATCGCCACATAACATCATCAAGCAAAAAATGTAGATTGTACATTTAACACAGAACAATAACAGTATGAATTTACTGTCGATTAATAACAATAATTTCAGAAATTATAAAGGAAAGAAATAAATAAATTTCTCACATTGGGTTTTTATTCTGAATAGTCCAGGTTCAAAATTCTGCCTAAATCCGATCTGCTCGGAATTCGCCCCAGTCAGTTTAGAATTGCAGATCTCTGTCTTACGATCGCACAGCTTCTGAAATTATTCAATTTCATGTTCGTATCGATGAGTTATGATTGAATTTACATTGTAAACATTTAAATTAAAATAAACATAATAAAATAGTTAGAAAAAATTACATCTTCTTCTACAAATTGTCCAGGCCGATGTTTTTAGGCCTATGTTCGAACCTAGGGTTCAGATCTGCGCACAACCCGGGACGCCGGAACTCGATCAAGACCTGCCACGTGGAGGACCAAGGAGCGACGCACCTAGTGGTGCCTGGCTCATCGAACTCGAACTCGACCTGGGACGGCGGTTCGGTGATGAACGACGTCAGTTCACGGGTCTGGTTCGGGCGAAATACAAGCCTATACGGGATCCAACTGTACAGATCGATAGAGGAGGAGAAACACTTCAATATTATCTTTGGATCCTAGTATCAATTCGGTATGGATTAAAAGTAACTGGGGATTTGATTTCGGAGTTCATCAGCCATTCGAATTGGGCATACGGCGGCTGCAGAATAGGGTTATACTGTAGCGTATTCCAAGGGTATTTATACAGGTATTTTATACTATTTATTTATTTTAATTCAAGAAAATGATTGTTCGTTGATACCAACACCGAATCGAACCCAACGAATGTCGCCCCTAGCTAATAACCCCCGTCCCAGACACAATGGAATATGTTTCGTAACCCAATTCGGCTGTTACGATGTGTTTTTCTTTAAATTAGAATATAAATCATTTAATTATTAAATTCAAACGTACGTTTTGAATTACCGGGGCCACATACGGACTCTAAAAATTACAGAAAAATTATTTCTAGCTATGTTTTGACGATACGGTCCTAACGAGACTAATTTCATCGAATTCCGAGACCGTTGGAAAAATGGCCATTTTCAAGTCGATTAAATTTGACTTTAATTGACAAAACACGTTTTCCTCTGTCACGCTCACATATTAATTCGAAAAATTATGAAAATTGAAACTTAGCAATAATTTGACATTCCGGTTCCAACAAAAGTGGTTTCGTCGAAAACCGAGGTCGTTTGCAAAATGGCTATTTTTAAGGCCAATATATTTTATATTAAAAAATATATAAATTCTACAGCGACTTTTCTAAATTTTAAACTGAGCATAACTTTTGATTTATAAAGTGAAATTTCAATTTTTCAGATTCGTTAGAAAGATATGATTAAACAGATTTAAATATTTTTGGTTTCGCTCAATTCTGATTTAAAATGAATCCTGTACATTCAGTCAAAGTTCAAATTCAAATTTTCAAACTGCAGCGCTGTTTTAAACTCCTTTTATAATTAAATTGAATTTATTCACTTTAAAATAAATTTTTATTCGTTCTTATTTAAAATAAATTATTTTAAATATTAAAATTCCCTTAAAATTTCTAAAATAAAAACTTTGAATTGGCCCCAAAATTCCGGGTCGTTACAATCGCCCCCACTTAAAATCTTTTCATCCTCGAAAAGGAACGTAGCTAAGAGTTATTTAATTTAACTAATTCAACCTAAAATTTTATCATTGGTTTCAATTAATTATCATTCTAATATTTTAACTAGTGAAACTAATTATCAAACATCACAACCAGCAATCAATTAGGTGATTAATTTTTCAAATATATAATCTTTATATATAGTCAAAAAATCATATTTTTAGTGCAAATCACAGCAATGTATTCTAACTAAGTGTTGCTTCTCATACCAGTCAAATGGAAATATATAGAAATCCCACTTTCGCTACTCGAACATAAATACTGGTGATGGTCGACCTATCACCAGAATTATCTCCGGGCGACTAGCGTGTGATCCTATATCTATCCAGTATATTAAAACTTTGAATATCCGTTAATTACTCATTTATTCGAAATCTTTATATACTCGATTGTCCACATTAAAATATAATATACTCAAATACGTATTTTAAAATAAAATTTTCAAAACTAAATTTGTTTTCCTTTTTATTTAAAAGAAAATAATACCCTTCACACTCGTTCTAGGATACTGCTGATCCCATCTCTAACGAGTTATTCTCATTGGATATTACTAATCCAATCTCTGATGAATTCTTTCGTTCGGTTCTAATGCGTCTTGTTCTCGAGCTCTGTAAACCTCGCTCTGATACCAAATGAAACGACCAAAACTTCCTAGTCAAGGAAAGCCTGGATTGCTTTGAGAACAATACACATTAGATCACAAACTAAAGAACATTTTATTGCTCATAACAACAATTACATCAGAGTACAAGAATATAACAGAGTATGAATACTTATTACAGAAATAGAAGTACAATAATATTAGAGTTATAAATTACATTTAAATAGCAGCGGAAAAATAATACAAATATATAACTGAAAGGAATACACGAATACAGAGCTTTCCGAATACCGCTTCAGGTGTAAGCCAGGATCCTGTAAACATATCTGCAAAAGCTACTCGACTGCCCGTGTGGAAAATATGGGCACCCGAGTTTGCCAGTGAAACAAACTACAGGTCAGTCATAGGACTGGTATGAGAAATCTAACTTAACTATCTAATAATAAGGCTAATCACAGGACCACGCCGCTAACGCGGAACGGGTTTACTCCATTGGATTGCCAGTTCATAAAATAAAGTAAAACGTTAAACAACGTAATGCTTTTTAGGAAAATGAAACCATTATAAGACCCAAGTCCCATCACACAATGCAACGCAAACCGTAGGATAGGGTTTTACCTTATAATGGTCAAAAGATGCTTGATACGATAAAACAGATTTAATATTAGTGTGTATATATATGGGTATATATATATATTTCAAAAACAATTTCAATCATAATGTATTAATCATAGACGACATAGTACCCCATCCTACTATGTCGCCATACTAGTTCTACAATCAAAACCGCAAGGTCGTATTGGAAGTTGGGTTTCCATCATGAGTCGAGGCTAGGGGCAAGCTCCTCTCCGATTTGAGACACTCTAGCAAATGCCTCAGGATCCCCCGTATTGAACCCTTGGATCTTCAGGGCCGGTCCCTACCTAAGGGTAGTGGATTAATTATGCCTGAACACACGCTTCCCGATTCCTTTGAACCTATAATATGACCACTAACGGCCTATAAAAATCCGAGGCGCCTCAAAATCCATCATCCACATAAGTAAAATGCCAGCCAGTTTAAGCACTGACACCACTCCTAGCTAGAAAGAAACGTGTGCACTCCCTGCAGTCCTAATCCCGTTTTTGACTCATATCGGGGTATGAGGCTCGCGAAGTCACGATATACACAAAGCTATGCCGCAATAGGCTATGCTTTGATCATCCCACAAGGCCCTGCTTTTCAACAAAAGCCTTGATCATTTGCATCTTGGCGTGCCACATTGACAATTCACGCCATGCGATCAATCACTATTAATATATACCAGGGTGTTAAGTAGAGAATAAATCCTCCACCACCAAACAGACATACATTAACAGAAATCGATTTAATTCACACGGAACGAAATCCAATGTCAGACACGCATCCATTTATTAGTTTATGCTCTGGGTCTGATCGAAAACCAAATCCGAACAATCAACCATAGTCCAGACGGCCACCACTGAAGCCCCTTCAAGGTAGCTACTCCCATCAAGGGTCTCTGTAGCAACACATCCATTCGATGTGAAGATCGTCGGTCTTCAACCACCGTCTTCATCTTCGACTCTTCATCGTCGTAGTAATTATTCGGAATGGGTTAAACCCGGTGTTTTCGAATAATTCTCGTATTTTATAATAAAAATCAAGTACTATAAAACACATCCAACGTCTCATTCCAATTCAGGATATTCTTTTAAATAAAATATTCAAATTATTATATCAAAGATAAATTCTTTACATTTACTCTTAAATCTTTCTTTTTAAGATTTATTCAAAACACCATTTGGTTTTAAATATCAAAAATCATTATTAAATGATTCTTTGAATTTAAGAAATAAATCTTATTCTTAACTGGGTTAAAGAACTAATGTCATTTAAAACATAGTTCACGGTAAACCCAAAATCATCTTCCATAAAATATGGAATCTTCACATAAATCAAATCAGTATATAATCGTTATAAATTTCTGTATCCGACCAATAATATAAATGGAATAACAGCAAAGCCTTTTAAATTCCACAAGTAGTATCGATCTTCTCTTACAGAAGCTTATCCCGGTTATTCTCAACTCGAATTCCATTCAATTCCAATTTAATATATTAAATTGGAAAACTTAACTTTTGGAAAATTCTCATTTAAATCTTAATAAAAGATTTATAAATTCAAAATCATATTTTCACTGTCAGTCGGGTTAAAGAACACATGTCACTTAAAAACACAGTTCACAATAAACCCAACTCACATTTCATCTTATTTCAATTACTAAATATAATTGAAAACTTTAATAGTCTAAATTAAAAGATTATTCTTTTCATACAGGGTTTAAGAACAGTGTTATTTAAGACACTATTCACGGCAAACCCAAAATCCAATTTATTTAATTTAATTTCAATTAAATATTAACAATTTGGAAATCTTCATTAAATTTAAATTTAATGAGTAATCCTAGTTGATAACTAGTGCATTTCAAAAAAAAATTTACTAAAATATATTCTTTTCTAGAATACCCTCTATCGGAATGTGACTCAATCAACCACCCTATGTTGCATGAAATCAACAATTATGATAAATAATTATCAAACATCCAAATGACGACCAAAGTGGAATTTATAACCGTGTGAGCATTAAAGTAAATAAATAACGCTCATCACCGACTGTCAATCCATCGATTGACAGATAACTAAATATTGGGATTTGTGTGTATCCAATATCATCCCAATACCCGTGTGGGGTTTCATCCATCAAACAAATAGTAAATTATTTGTGCGCTTGGGCGATGTGTGAAAATTATCGACCCAATCACATAAACAGGTCGGATGACTCGTAAATGGAAGTGTAATACTCAGTTTGAATATACTAGCAATATATTTAACACATCAAACATTTCAACATCACAGACATATATTTCAATACTTTTTATTGTGAACAAATGACAATAAAAATCTACTCTTTCATTTCAATTCTTTTAAAAGGGACAAAAATGTCTCTTTTATTCTAATTCTTTTTAAAGTGACAAAAATGTTAAAATTTTGTCTAATTCCTTTCAATGTACAAAACATGATAATATTTGTCTGATTCATTATAATGTACAAAATATGATAATTTTGTCAAATTCAATTCTGATGTACAAAATACGATAATTTTGTCAAATCTTTTAAAGTAAAAAAAATGTTATTTTTGTCTTCATTCTTTTGAAGTAAACAAAAATACTAATTTTACTTTAATCCTTTTTAATGATCAAAATGTACTCTTTCTTCTTTGACAAAAATGTACTTTTGGTTTTAATCCTTATTAATGATAAAAAATGTAAACTCCCTTTAATGACAAAATTGTATATTTTGGTTAAACTCTTTATTATGACCAAAAATAATTATTTTTGTTTCATTCCTTATAATTGACGAAATGTGTATTTTCACTTCATTCCTTTTAATGTGACAAAAGTGTCCATTCTAATTCATTCTTTTTAATGTATATAATATACATTTTCTAGTTCATTCTTTTAATGTATAAAGATATACATTTTCATTTCATTTTGTACTAATCCTTTTTATGTAATCAAAATATTGATTTTGTTCATTTCTTTTTAAATGTACAAAACCAAAAATGTTAATTTTGTTCTTTATAATCTAATTAACCAAAATGTTAATTTTGTTACTAATCAAGTTTAAAAAACAAACAATGTTATTTTATTTCACAAATCATTCTTTGACAAAATATGTATTTTATTTCACAAATCCTACTTTGACCAAAAATATGTATTTTATTTCACAAATCCTTCTTTGACAAAAATATGTTATTCTTTTTCACTAATCATATTTTGATAAAAATATGTTTTACTTTTCACTCATCATATTTTGATAAACATATGTTGTTCTTTCCCACTAATGTGACATTTATATAAAAATGTTGTTTTTATTTCCATTACAAATTTCTAATCAAAAATGTCATTTTTGATTTTCATAACACCTCTTCTAAAAATGTTGTTTTTATTTTCTAACAAGCTTCTAATCAAAAATGTTAATTTTGATTTTTATAACACATTTCAAATAAAATGTACTTTTAATGACAGGTAACATTTTATAAATAAAAATGTACTTTTTAACCTAATATTTTATGTGTAAACAATATTACCTAGAAATGATGTCTTGCAATTCTAATCTTTTATATGTAAATAATATTACATAAAAAGATAACCTGAAATTCTAATCTTTTAAATGTAAACAATATTACACAAGAATGTAATATTGAAAATCAAATCTTTTAAATGAAAATATAACTACATTAAAAATGTAATCTTTTTATTGGAAAACAGATTACATAAAAATGCAACTTTGAAATCAGTTCCTTTTTATTGTCTCTAATTTGAAAATAAAAAGGCATCTTTAAAAAAATCTATTCTCTTTATGTAAATAATACTGCTTCCAAATGTGTATTCTATTTTGTTGAAAATCTAGTTCAACAAAATAACATAAAAATGTTTATTCTATTTTTGTTGAAAAACTAGTTCAACAAAATAATATCAAAATATGTATTCATGTTTTATTGCAAAATTTGACTCAACAGTAATGAATAAAATTTTTGATTCATTTTTATGTTAAAATGGCTGATTTAACAAATTAACACAATTCTGTGTTACATATATGTTGAAAAGTCTGATTCAACAAATTTACAAAATTTGTTGTTTTATACATTTGATCTATTTATATAAACAAAACTATATATATATTTCTTTCTTTTTTTCAAATTCTAACTAACAGAAATGTTAATTTCAACAGTAAAATAAATATCGCCACATAACATCATCAAGCACACAGATGTAGATTGTACATTTAACACAGAACAATAACAGTATGAATTTATTGTCGATTAATAACAATAATTTCAGAAATTATAAAGGAAAGAAATAAATAAATTTCTCACATTGGGTTTTTATTTTGAATAGTTCAGATTCAAAATTCTGCCAAAATCCGATTTGCTCAGAATTCGCCCCGGTCAGTTTAGAATTGCAGGTCTCTGTCTTACGATCGCATAGCTTTTGAAATTATTCAATTTCATGTTCGTATCGATGAGTTATGATTGAATTTAAATTGTAAACATTTAAATTAAAATAAACATAATAAAATAGTTAGAAAAAATTACATCTTCTTCTACAAATTGTCCAGGCCGATGTTTTTAGGCCTCTGTTCGAACCTAGGGTTCAGATCTGCGCACAACCCGGGACGCCGGAACTCGATCAAGACCCGCCACATGGAGGACCAAGGAGCGGCGCACCTAGTGGTGCCTGGCTCGTCAAACTCGAACTCGACCTGGGACGGCGGTTCGCTGATGAACGATGTCAGTTCACGGGTCTGGTTCGGGTGAAATACAAGCCTATACGGGATCCAACTGTACAGATCGATAGAGGAGGAGAAACACTTCAATATTAGCTTTGGATCCTAGTATCAATTCGACATGGATTAAAAGTAATTGGGGATTTGATTTCGGAGTTCATCAGCCATTCGAATTGGGCATACGGCGGCTGTAGAATAGGGTTATACTGTAGCGTATTCCAAGGGTATTTATACAGGTATTTTATACTATTTATTTATTTTAATTCAAGAAAATGATTGTTCGTTGATACCAACACCGAATCGAACCCAACGAATGTCGCCCCTAGCTAATAACCCCCGTCCCGGACACAATGGAATATGTTTCGTAACCCAATTCGGCTGGTACGATGTGTTTTTCTTTAAATTAGAATATAAATCATTTAATTATTAAATTTAAACGTACGTTTTAAATTACCGGGGCCACATACGGACTCTAAAGATTACAGAAAAATTATTTCTAGCTATGTTTTGACGATACGGTCCTAACGAGACTAATTTCGTCGAATTCCGAGACCGTTGGAAAAATGACCATTTTCAAGTCGATTAAATTTGACTGTAATTGACAAAACACGTTTTCCTCTGCCACGCTCACATATTAATTCGAAAAATTATGAAAATTGAAACTTAGCAATAATTTGACATTCCGGTTCCAACAAAAGGGGTTTCGTCGAAAACCGAGGTCGTTTGCAAAATGGCTATTTTTAAGGCCAATATATTTTATATTAAAAAATATATAAATTCTACAGCGACTTTTCTAAATTTTAAACTGAGCATAACTTTTGATTTATAAAGTGAAATTTCAATTTTTCAGATTCGTTAGAAAGATATGATTAAACAGATTTAAATATTTCTGGTTTCGCTCAATTCTGATTTAAAATGAATCCTGTACATTCAGTCAAAGTTCAAATTCAAATTTTCAAACTGCAGCGCTGTTTTAAACTCCTTTTATAATTAAATTGAATTTATTCACTTTAAAATAAATTTTTAGTCGTTCTTATTTAAAAATAAATTATTTTAAATATTAAAATTCCCTTAAAATTTCTAAAATAAAAACTTTAAATTGGCCCCAAAATTCCGGGTCGTTACAAGCACAGTTGTAATAAATGCTTTTTTACAACTATGCAAAACGCACTGTTGTAATAAATGTTTTTTACAACTATGAAATAATCACTGTTGTAATAAACATGTATATCACAACTTTTCATTTTATTGGTTGTAATAGAGATGCCTAGTGCAAACTTCATGTTTATAATAATTATATTTAATAACTAATTATATTGATATTTAATAATAATTAATAATAAACTTGGGAATCAATAATATTTGTCAATTATTATTAAATAATTAATAGTTAATAAGTAGTAATTTTTTTAATAGTTAATGTATGTTAACTAGATACTTTATTAATTAATAGTAACATAAGCTTGTAATAAGTATTACTCTCGATTATAATTAACTAAGTAGAAAATAAGTAAAAGTTAATTAATTAATAATTATTATTAATAAGTAATATTTGATTTGGTAGTAACTATTTCAGCAGTTTTAATAAATATAATTTTGGCAAATTTGTTTGTTCAGCAGTTAACAACCGCGCTATCGTTTGTGCGCTTTTGATAGATTTTTTTTATTTGCATGTAAACTTAATGTTGTAAGTAGTCCATGGCATTGCTTATGATCTACCGGCTTTTGACAATTTTAATTATAAAGTAATATTTAATATTTGGCAATTAAATTATATAATAATTCATAAAAATATTGACAATAAATATAACATTTATAATAAATAATAAATAAGATTTTAATGAACAATAAAAATTAAATACAAATATATAATAATTAATAACTAAGACTAAATAATAATTATTAATTTGAAATGTGGCACAATTCAAAACATAATGTTGAAAACGTTTTTTGAGAATAGTGGAACATAACTCAGCTCCAAACTGGTTTCTCACCCCCTGACACTTAACAAAATTTCCATCGGTTCTTCAATTAATCTTCCCACTGTGTGGATGAAACGTTGTGCCTTTTGACATCGGTTCATAACATTTTTATCGTATTCCTTTTCCATCCGTTCACAACATTTCCTTTTCCATCGGTTCACAGTACATTTCCTTTTCCATCATATTCCACCTTAAACCCTAATTCCCCTTTCGATAATCAGGCGGCATAGCGATCTCCTCCACTTCACATCGCCACTGCTCGATCGCCGCTGCTCAATCGCCACTGCTCTCAATTTCCATCGTCCACTGCTTGATCGCCTACGTAGCTTGCCTGCGTTCTCTCGCTGATAAATTTTTATTCGTTGTTTCAATTGCATGTGATTGTAATTTTACTGTTTCCCTCCGCTATTGCATTCGTGTAATTTTACTGTTTCCCTCTCGCTGATAATCATGAGAACGCTCCCCTTCAGTATTTCCCATATATCCAATCCCTTACACATGCAAATCGTGACCAACTTTTTGGCTCATGCTACTGTGTCATATTGATTGTAACAATGCTCCTTTTAGGTTGAACTTTGTATATAATTTGATGACAAACCTCAATAATGACCAAGAAACTGATGCAAGTTTATAGGGTATGTTGTATTATCACTTATTTTATTTATATTTATGATAAGGAAAGCTGAGGAAGTCATAGAGATGAATTAGTTGTTGACTCTATCCTTGGAATAGCTATTATAAAGTTCAGATTTTAATGTAAGATGTAAAAATTAATTGTGCTGAAACTGTTAGTTTCCATGTGAAATCATAACAATTCATTGTCATTAATACTGTACATTTCCTTCTTAATCTGTCCATTTCTTGACAAATTACCATGGCAAACATCTATATTTCCACTACTGCTTATTTTTCCTTTCTTTACTACCTATTATGTTTCTTCGATCTCACCAAACCCTGTCATCCATTTATTATTTGTTTATTTTCATCTCCATATTTCTTCATCCAAATGTAATTCCTGTCAATTTGCAGTCACACTCGCTTTAGACCTAAAATATGAAATTCAATCATATATATGCATATACACGTGCGCATATGTATAAACTTGTATTTGGTCATACGTTGAGTTTGTATGTTTAGTTTATGATATTGACTTTTTGAATTTTATGGGTTTGGGTATTTGCCATAAACGACCAGTATGTTAGAATGACCAAAGTTTGTTCGCTTGCATTTCATACTTTGTAATGCGTTACTAACTTTATAGGCTAGAATATATATACATTATACAAGCATTATTTTTGTATACAGTCAGGATTAAGTTCAACCACAAAAAGCATGGGTTAATATTGGTTAATCATATATTAAATATACACCTATACATATACGTATATATATGTAATTGGCGAGACCTTAAACCAGGTTCATATATGTATATGCTATTAAGACGGGGTAATATATGTATATTTGTCACACTATATATGTAATTGGTGAGACCTTAAACCATGTTGAAAACTGAATATATGTCACACTATATATTAGGTAGAAACTTGTAGGCATGTTAGTTTAGCATGTACCCGGCTGCCCTGGCATGTTAGTCGGAAGAATTAACAGGTTATTTCATTACTTGAAGTTGTCAAATGATGTTGAAGATCGTAATAGGTGGAGGCCTCTGAAGTTAACCCATGTACTATCCACCTAATGCAGAAATAGATTGCTTATTCGTGCACAGCTAAGCTGTGGACAACGCCATAAAAGCTATTTAACTGCAGAAATAGACTGCTTATTGGCCCACACCTACCTCTGGACGGCGACATGAAAGCTATTTACATAAAGAACCAACCGGAAAAATACATAATTTAAAGAAGAATTAATACAAATTTTCATTTGAATTAGTTAGATATTAAAATATGCATCCTAGAAAAATAGTTCAAAGATTTAAGGAAATATGTCTAGATACAGCAATGTAAATAGTAACTAAGTGATTTAATGAGACATGTTGAAGACATATCTATTTTTGCCCAGTTTGGTTTTGAAAGTTTAGAACAAAGGAACATCCCTTACGATTGGGTTAATAGGATGCTCCATGCATCAACCTGAGTAGCCAGGTGGAACTTGAAAAAACATATGCAAGTATGATAATTTTAGTTACAATTAAGATTTTATGATTTTTGTATTTGGGATGATAAAATGAATGTTGTAATATGCAATTCGGATAGAATAATTGAGGCAGAAAAATTGAAATGATTTGTATTATCGAATGGTACTCGTACAGCCTAAACAGGAAAATACGTATAAACATTGTTGGGCTTGATAAACAAATGCAAACGGCCCAAGTCCATGATAAATAAATGAATGTTGTAGGCATGTTAGTTGAAAACTGAAAATACACCTGTAGCATAAGTATGCGTGTATATCCTTGGGGCTGGTCATCTAGGTGGAGATAGGATGATCAATGGGTTGGTTGCCATTGAGTTATCTCTAGTATGTGATGTACGTTGCGTACACTTTCCAGTTATGTTAGTTATGGTCTACTGACCGTAGCTAGATTGATAATGAGAGAAATATAAATAAACATAAACCATGGAGAAAAACAACAGAGCAGTAAATAAGAAACTATCAACTTCATTACTAAGTTTGGAAACAACCGTTATTAAACTTGGAAATGAGATATGAAAGAGAGAGAGAGAGAGAGAGAGAATAAGGATATGGATGTATAAAACTATCAACTTCATTACTAAGTTTAACCAATTCATTAATGAGCTGTTGAACCATATATGATCATTTCCAGTAGGTCCGAAAATTAGAGGCGTTATTTTACCAAGATGGACAAAGCATGGGTCAATCTACACAAAGTTGTCTGCTACAGTACTTCTTTTCAAGCACAAAGCGTGAAATGGTATATCGGACATGGCTTTTACAGAGCTTCTTAAACTTCTAAAGGATATGTTGCCTAAAGAAAACATGCTTCCCGATTCTACATATGCAACAAATAAGTTGCTTAAGTCATTTGGTTTAGGCTATAAGCAGATACATGCATGTGTAAATGATTGTTGTTTATTTAGAAAAGAGCTTGCAAATAGTGATTTCTGTCCTAAGTGTGGTAAGTCTCGCTCGAAAAAAAAAAGACTACTAAAGATGGGAAGCAAACCAAAATACCTATGAAGGTTTTGAGATACTTCCCATTGATACCAAGACTGAAAAGAATGTTTGCATCCCCAGAAACATCAGAACAACTAAGATGGCATAGCAGTCATAAGAGTGAAGATGGTAAATTGTGTCATCCAGTGGATTCTACTCAGTGGGCTACAATTGATAGAATGTATCATTCTTTTGCTTCCGATCCACGAAATTTAAGACTTGGCTTTGCAACTGATGGCTTTAATCCTTTTGGTGATTGGAATTGTGGATATAGTTGTTGGTCAGTGTTTCTTGTTGCTTACAACTTTCCTCCGTGGCTTTGTATGCACAAAGATAATATGATGCTATCTTTGTTAATTCCTGGGCCACGATAACCGGGAAATGACATTGACGTATACTTGCAACCACTTATTGAAGATTTGAAAAAATTGTTGGATAAAGGGGGTGAAAGTGTACGACGCTTACAGTCGTAGTGAATTTAGATTACATGCTATTCTTATGTGGACAATCAATGATTTTCCAGCTTACGGAAATTTAGCTGGTTGCACTGTAAAAGGTAAGAGCGCATGTCCTGTTTGTGGTGTCAATACCTGCTCAATATGGCTACCATTTAGTAAAAAGTGTGCATACATGGGTCATAGACGATTCCTTGAACCTAACCATGAGTATCGTCAACGGAAAAACTTATTTGATGGAACTATAGAGAATAGACAAAGGCCTCAGATACAAACTGGTGTTCAAATCTTTGATGATGTTCAAGATATTATTAATGATTGGGGGAAAAAATTAAAAAAGGAAGAGAAAGGTGAAAGGAAAAGGAAAAGGAAAACTATGATGAAAAAAGGATGTAAAATGTGGAAGAAGAGGTCCATTTTCTTTGACTTGCCTTATTGGAAGGTGAAATTTAACTAGAAACACATTGGTTTTCATTTTCTATTCATGTTTGCTACTTATTTCTTAATTATTTGTGTTTTGTCAATTTTTAGGCACTTCCTTTGCGGCATAATCTAGATGTGATGCATATTGAGAAAAATATTGGTGAAAGTATTATTGGTACATTGCTTGATATCAAAGGAAAATCAAAAGATGGCCTCAAATCACGCCAAGATCTAGAAGCAATAGGCATTAGAAAAAAATTGCATCCTATAGACATGGGAAATAAAGTATTGCTCCCAGCCGCACCGTGCACCTTATCCGATCAAGAAAAATAGATCTTTTATAGTAGAATGAAGAACTTGAAAGTGCTTGATGGATATAGCTCAAATATTGGAAAATGTTTTGCAAAAGAAGCAAGATATCAAACCTTAAGTCTCATGATTATCATGTACTGATACAACAACTATTGTCCGTTGCATTAAGAGGACTTCTACCTACGGGGATAAGGAATGCACTACTACGACTATGTTCATTTTATAATGACATATGCCAAAGAGTGCTTGATAGGGATAAACTAGAATTAATGGAGTATCAAGTTTCATTAACAC
The DNA here is from genome assembly GCA_030737875.1 of Allium sativum. NCBI lineage: Eukaryota > Viridiplantae > Streptophyta > Magnoliopsida > Asparagales > Amaryllidaceae > Allium > Allium sativum. Next base: position 649,397,362 of record CM060920.1, read on the forward strand.
TATGTGATCTAGAGAGGTTCTTTCCCCTTTCCTTTTTCGATATCATGATTCACTTAACAATACATTTAGGGAGAGAAGCAATAATTTGTGGGCCGGTCCAATATCGATGGTTGTATCCATTTGAGAGGTAATATTTATTATAAATAATTGACGCTTAAAAGTATGTATAGTTATGAAAGTAACTTGTTTATTAATTTTAGTTATAGATATATGAAAATATTAAAAGGATATGTTAAAAATCAAGCACGACCTGAAGGGTGCATTGCTGAGCGCTATGTTGCCGAAGAATGTATGAAATATTGCTCTGGATATATTAAAGATGCATTACAAATTGGAGAGAGGAAAAAACGAAATGAAGTGGAACAAAATGATTTTATACTTGAGGGGTGTCCTATTTCCAAAGGAAAACCTACTACAGCCGATGAGGAGTTGATTAATACTGCTCATCGATACGTTTTGTTTAATACAGAAGAAGTAGAGCTGTATTTAGAGTAAGTATAAGTCCAACTTAACTATGACATACAAAATAAATTAGATCCTTAATTACATTTATGTATGCAGAATGCACAAAGAGGAGCTAAAATGTTTGAATCCTCATCTTGCACAAGACAATTTGGAACTGTCAAAATTGCAATCAGAGACTTTTAGTTTTTGGTTTGGAAAAAAGGTTGATAGTTATATCTTAAAAAACTATTAATGATGAAAGTAATAGATCAACATAAATCTTTATTACTATATTGTATTTGTCCAGGTTAGAGAGGATAGACGTATACCCAATGTTAGCAACACAATATAATGGTTTTCATACGGACCTCGTTCGCAAATAATTTCTTATTTTGGCTATATTGTTAATGGTCGACGTTTTCATACGAAAGACTATGAGAAGGCTACACAAAATAGTGGTGTTTCCATTGAGGCAAGTACTATTTGTGTAGATGGGTCTATTGAAAAAGTAATATATTATGGGGTCTTACGTGAGATTTTCTTGCTGGATTATCGTCAATTTCGAGTTGCCTTGTTTAAATGTGATTGGGAAAATATGTATCGTGGAGTCAAAGTTGAAGATGGATTTACATTGGTCAATTTGCATCAATTTCAAAATAAGTTTGAAAGCGACCCGTTTATCTTAGCAACACAAGCGGTTCAAGTTTTCTTCTCTAGAGAAGGTAGTTCTTCAAATTGGTATGTTGTGCTGAGAGCGCCCTCTAAAGGGTTTCATGAATTGGAAAAATACGACGAGGATGAAGAATCAACTAGTAAACCATTGGATGAGTCACAACTTGATGATAGAGACGTAGATAATGGAGATGAAAGTTACATAAGGGAGGGTTGTAACGGTATTTTGGTATGTTATAAGCGTATTTTATTGATTTATTTATTTATTTATTTTATGCATGTTCATGTATACCATAAAATGTTTTGTTAGATGGTAAAAAAAAAAAAAAAATCTGATATAGATTGACATCTTAGCGTGTATCAAAATGATTTTATTTTCTATTGTACGTGTTCTTTGCATGTGTATTTTATTTTGTACATGGTTGTTACAAAGTAGTGCTATATTTAGTGTGATGTTCTAATCCTTAGTAAATCGTTATATTTTTTTATAGGTCGACGAGAAAGATTGATCTTGTATTATAGATGAGGAAGATGGTGCTACACGATGCAGAGGTATTCAAGTTACATATGCATTTTTTACCACATGTTTTTTTTACTTCAGCCTTATTTTGTTTCTTTTGGTACGTTGTGTTGAGGTATTCGACCATCGATGCACATATGATATTTTAAAAAAAACATTCACAGTATTAATTAAAAACGGAAGGAATTCCACTTATTATTTCTCACGTTCCACTTGAATTGATTTTGGGTGTGAGGAAACAAGAAAAGCGAGAGTTTTCCTTGGTAAAAGCGAGAGTTTATACTAGATTATTTTTGAATTACTTGGTAAAAGCGAGAGTTTTCCTTGAATGTGTATAAATTTAAGTTTATACTAGATTATTTTTGAATAACTTGCAAAATTGTGTATTTTTTAAATAATTATAAAACATTATTACTCATTCAGAAAATATGTTTACATACATTTATTTTGCAAATACCATTGAAATAGGTAAATTGCTTTTAATTTTTCTAGGTGTGTTATTTTGATACACATGTATCTCTTCTTCATTACAAATTGATGCACCTTTGTATTTGTCTTTGATTCCCATGCGAGACAATATATCCTAATTAATAAAAGTACAATTTTTTGATTCAATTATTAAATTTAAAATACAATTTTTTGACTCAATTATCAAATGAAATATTTTATGTATAAATTTGAGAAATAGTTTGAATAAGTTATTTGTTAAGTTTCAAAATACATAAAACATCATTGTCGAAAAACATATGAATATTACACTACAACAAACAATCCTTTTTATATCGTTTAAAAATAGCTATTAAAACTTTCTATAGCGTTTTTATAAACGCCATTGATCAACATGTTGTAATAAGTCTGATAGATACTATAGCGTTTTAAACTTGCAATGGAAAACAGATTTTTGTTGCTATCTTAAATAGACCATATCAGGGCAATACGTTTCTATAGCATTTTAAAGTGTGCTATAGAATTTTAATGACATGTTAACGTGTTGACGTGTCATATTAATTATAACATCCGAAAAGGCTATAGAATTATCATATCATTCTTTTATGACGCACTGAAACTCTATAAAAGGTTTAGCACTACTTATCACAGCAATGTTTTTTTGCTATAAAAATCGTTTAATCCTTGCATAATATCTTGTATAGAACATGCACAATGCTATAGTATAACAGAACTATAACAACCTTTTTTTTCATAGCATAATTAGAAAGCTGTAAAAAGAAGTATATTGCATAATGCCATATACATTCAAACTTTCAGTTCAATGTAAATACACAAATGGAGTCACAAACCAAACCGCAATATATATATATATATATATATATATCCATAATATTTTATACATGAAGAAGTTAACATAAATATTTGTGATTTCAATCAACGACACACTAAAATAAAAACGTATGAATGTTGATAGACAAAACACTAATGCAAGCATGACCGATTTGAAGGAGAAGAATACGACATCATGTAGCAACTTCAAAAGCATCAAACAACACCTGTCAAGAAGAAGCAAGTTTGTTAGTCAAAAGCATCAACCCACTATAGAAGTGCTAGTTATTAGTGCAGGTTCAAAAGACAAAAAAAAGGTGGTGTACATAACAAAAAACAATATATCATCGTTTTGTTCCCTATGTATACCTGATGTAAGAACCAGAATAAGCATTAGAGTAAATTTAAGCACTTGTTGTTCATGTCACATGGACTACTCTAGGATCAACATCTGTTATTACTTTATATTTTCAATCTCCATATATAGCGGCTATTGCTAAATGTTATTATCCATGCAACTTCATCACAACAAATATTTCCAGGTAATAAGGTGTAGAAAGAAAGAAAGTCCTAACTGAAATATTTCCACTTCATCACAGCAAATCACGTTTCCATTGGACCACATTTACAAATGGAAGGCCAGTTTAAAAATGCATCTAAATCATAGAGCTAAATGGACATGCATCCAAATCCAAAATATTTTGTTCAACATGCATCAAAATCCTAAACATTTCTTGAACAAGGATAGCGCTTTTTTTTCGAGTTCAGAAACAGCTGCATGTTCAAAAAGCATCTGATACAATTACGTTTTTTTAACCAACCGAGAAAAATTTACAACTGAATACAAAATATACTATGCTGTTAGAGAGTGATTTGAGGTTACATATTAATTTTGTAATAGAACTACTTCAGACAAAAATCATATTTCAACTTCATTTTCAATCAAATCTGCTTACAAAAAAGACGCAATTCTCACTAGGTCAGGATTTGCACTTGCGCAATATAAAATTGGGCAATTGTTTGAATTTCACAAGTGTAATTTTTATGTGAAAAAGCTCGTGTTTGCATGATTTCAAATTGCACTGTGTAATTTATTGGAAAAAAATTATGATTACATAAACTGGAATTGTACTCATATAAATTGATGTTAGAAGAGAGAAAAAAACATATTTAAAAATGTATCAGATAGAAAATAGTTGCATGGAATACAACACCAGAATACAGGAATCGCAAATTAGAATCGATGTATACCTAGAAACAGTGCATGTGCAGTTCTACGCATAAACTTCCTTAGCTCCTTCCTGATGCAACATCTCTACACCTTATTACCTGGAAACAATGCATCTGAATGACATGTTCTGAAGGAGGAATTCATTAAAAAAAAAATCCAACAGCACCAAATTACTTTGACCTAATGCAGACGAACAAATTTCTAAACAAAAAGAGAGAAAAAATCCAACTGTGACTACCCAACTTACACCATTATGAAAACAACAGTTGCCACACTCCAAACCAAACACCTTTGTCACCTTTCATTGTGCAAATCATTTACTTCACCACAAACATTCATCTCCGACCTCCTCGTTTTTTATTACAACTCCAAATCATTCTTTTTTCCCGTCATACCACCTCTTCACCTGAACCCAGTCAACCACGTGTCACACTACACAACGACATCTCATCAACAAAACCCCCAAACCAAACTGCAAACAACAGCTCAGAAAACTATTAATCATCTTCTGTTACAGCTTAACATCTCCCCCTATAACTCAACCTCTTCTTGCCATCAACTACATTAAATCCACACTCCACCATTACCACTTCTGCCACAATATGATCACCACCACTACCAATATTAGTCCATGAGAACTTCTCTCTCAGCATAGCGGTGGTAATCGGATTGTGGTAAGCATGTAGTGAAACCATGGTTGAGCCAAAGATGAACTCATATTGTGTCCATATTGTCCAATTACTCAACCATGGATCAATATTGACCTGATTACTTTGATCATATTGACAATATTGTGACACCACCGTGGTTACCCAACCATGGATAGGCGATATGCATTCCTAGCCATAATGGCATAAAATAGAAGAGCATGCATTTTTGATAATGATTGAACTTTTCTGTACATTCATGCAATACATAAGCCTAACTAACTGATTTTTTAAACCATAAAAACACATATGTCATGAAATAAAATTGCCAAATATGTATACCTGATTTTTCATAAGCATACGAACCATCACGTCTAATTCAAAAAAAAAAATTTGTATGTCGACCGTTTGTTTATCCCTTCCTTGTGACCATATTGCTTCGGTGTAGGTCATACCCCTTTACATTGCTCTCAATCGTCCCGGTCTATCATGTCCCAATGCTTTTGCAAGTACATTGTCTTTGTAATTAGTTGTTGAGCTAGAAGCTGAATCATTCTGTATTTGTTTAATTTTTTCCTACATATGTTGTCTTACATGCATATTATACACATTCGAATTATCACAATAGCAAACATATTGTTGTCCAATAAAATTTCAAAGTACTTACAATAGTATCTGCCGTAGTCGAATTTACCGGTTCGCCATTTTTTCGTGTGTGTGACTTGATCCATACTTGAGCTTGACAGACAGAAGATGGACGAGGACTCGTCTTTTTCTATATTTAAAGAATTTTTTTTACAATGCGTCATACTGACTAGCTAGCTAATAAATATTATGGTATATAAATTAGTGATTCTTACCAAATCATCGGCCACTCGAGCCATTCCTTTACGATTACATGTATGTGGTATCTGATCGTCTCTAATAGTCCGATATTTCCGACTCGATTCCTAGGAAGAAAATGAAAACATGCATTAAAAAATCTAACTTATTTTGCACATCTCATCAACATAAATGTGCAACTATTACCTTAAACTCCGAAGTCGTTTTGGACTTGACAAATTTCCTCCACTCATCCATACTTCGGTTGTCGGGTTTCAACCGATTTATGTCTTCTTCGTTCCTTGCTTCCATTATTTTGCGAACTAATCGAGATTTTGAACCTCTAAAGATGCACCACATTTGATGAAATATGCACAAATTTTGTCATTCCTCATCAAGATTAAATCGAACCTGCAATCTAATTACTATCTATGAAATTTCCAGTTTCAAAAGAAAGTTCACAAAATTGAAAATTACGAGCCCAGTGACTTTCATGTACTATTTTATTCTCACTTATCTTTGCACAAACAAATCACATAAATGCAGCAGTGCATCGATCATTTTACCAACACTACCATATTTAACATATAGCGCATAATAAATAAGCAGATAAGCAGAAACATGTAATCATCTCATATATGTGCACCAACAATCATTACCAATATATAAACATATCCATAATGAAATTTCTCATGCATACAGTCAATTTTTAGCTTTTATTTGACTATTATTTTGTGTTCAACTGTCCCATACGATTATGTATTTAAAATTAAAGATCCCATTGTTATAGTAAATTCCAAACAAGAGAAGAATATCATATACTTGATGACACTTTGAGTACATATACAGAAAATTTTAAATTTAAGACTAAACATATTAGCACCAGTATTACTCTTTTGATGGATACCTCTTCTTCTCATCTCACTATTTCATTTGTTTATGATTTTGATTGCACTTAACCATGAATATTGATGTGTCTACATAACATGGTTGTTAGATAAACAACATGCGACCCACGTCTGTGACCCAGGAATCTGCCCTTTCAACTAGAAAGACATCATTGAACCAGTGCCACAAATATGGTCTACGTAAGTGTAAATACATTAGCAATGCATTCTCTTAAATCTTAGGAAACAACTCATTGGAAAGGAAGATCCCTGGCATAAAACATAAAACAACACAAGACTTAAATATAAATATGTAGAAATAGGCATTTTTTTGCTTCGTTGTTGACTGACATGGCCTCCTTAGGTTCATCCATTATCGATGCATATAATTAGTCTAAAGCTTATGCAACAACTACTCATTGATTGAAAGGACAATTGAAGATATACCTGAATGCAATCGCACAAAGCAACTTGTAGTTCATCACTTAAATTATTCCACTTATCAAGCGTAACCAGAACATGTTCCCTTACTAGCGGACTTAGATATGAAGATAACTTGACAGACCCATCTCCTACTGGTTAGCCATCCCCATCAAATTCGACTTCAATACGCCTTGAAGGATTCAACGGAAGCCTTTTCACTTTGGTTGGACCTATGCCATTGTGCTTCACAACTTGATTTTCATTCACATCTCTAGTAGTCTCATTCATGTCATCATCAAAATTTTCTAAAACTTGCATTGTATCTTTGTCAACTACGTCGGCGTTGTCTTGAATTCGAGCATCGTTATTCTCTGCGTTAACTGCCAATTGGTTGCCTTGGTTTCTAATTACTTGCGAGTTGCCTTAAATATGGATGGTGCTATCCACCATGTTGTCCTTGCCTTTTGGATTATCATTGGATGTGGTGGATTCTTCGATTTTTTTAGCCAGTTTTGAGCATCCCTCTTCCTTTTACTCATTTTCTGTAGATTAAAGAAAAGATTAGTGGAAGTAAAGGAAATAAAGAAAAAATACATGAAATCTGAATACACTATGTTATTGCTTATGAGCATAACCTTTGACATGTGCATTTATTCCAAACATTAAAACAAATACAAAGAAGAAAATTACAATGGGTAAATTATTTGACAGTATGCCAACTGCTTCCAATGTTTTTAACTCAAATCTCACTCTCCATCCATATCCGTCACACGTTCACAATATAAATTGTTGCTATGTATGACTTACACAAGTTACCATGAACAAAACTTGCATTATATATCTTTTGTCTGTTACTCATTAATTTTAAGCTCTTTCAAATTATGTTGAGTATGGGTGTATGTTCACTAAGTATATTTGGTATGGCAATAGTAGATAAAGCTGGAAACATCTATAAAAATTCTTATTTATCATTGCTTATATAGCTAGCTATTCCATGTTTCTTTCAGGTAAACTTGCACTTCTGTAAATAACATTCAATGAGATTGCATTACAAAATGCAGTTTTAAAATCAATAAAGATAGGAAAAGGGATAATAAATCCTCCTTCCTTGTCTTTAGGATTCAAAGGATTATTAAGTCCTCAAACAAAATCCGAGGAAAATGAATTGTAAAAGCGTTTAGGATCAAATTAGTCGTAGATGCTTCCTCTCCGAATAAGAGTTATTGCTGTAGATAAAAGAACATGCACACTAGAAACCCTCATGGTTAGTGAGAATTGTTGCAACATGTTGACTGCTTTTACCTAAGATGCCGTAGGGATCAAACATTGGCATCCATGATTATAAGTGTACTCCTTAGGAATCCAAATCATTATTATGATAGTGGAGCAACAACATTATTTGTGTAGTTTTCTAAGTGAGAATAACACATTAGTGTGTTATTCATATATTTGATAACGTGTTATTCTCACCTAGAGTAGTCGTATTTACTATTAAATAGTAAATACTATTTAATGTTGTTCTGACCCCAAGTGAGAATAGCGCATTGATGTTATTCTCACCTAGAGTAGGCTGCTGTACTAAACTAATTGAGCAAGTGAACATTATCCAACCAAGACATGTAACTAGTGAATATTCATATACATATATATAGCTAGCAAAATATAGATTCTGCTGCTACAACCTCTCGAACATAGAAACACGATTTTAGTTGATTTTGGAATGTGATTCTGGTTTATGTGCTAATGATCCTTGGTTATAATTAGGTACATGAGCTTATTTTATAGTTTTTAATTTGGATAAACTGACCATAGTGTATATGTTAGGTGTAGCAGATTTTTGCTCCGTATGTAGTTTTTAAACATCCACTTTTGAAATACATTCAAACCTTATATACCTTGTTTGCCTATCTACTATTTTGGTTTCTCTTTGCTTGAGTTGTATTTTTGCACTAATGCTGCCATAAAACTGTTCTAGCTTTCATACCAGATATACTTAGTGATTGTTTTTATTAAGAAACAATCACAAATCTTGCCTAGAAAATTAAAAATACACTAAAATGAATGCATATATATAACAACCTGATATCATGAGATAACGGAGAGGGTTGAGAATTGAAACTTTTGCTTAGTTACTGGAAATGGAAAAAAAATCCAAATTTAAGCAACATATAGAATTTGGAAAAGTGCTTAACAAATATTATAAAAGAAAAAAATCCAAATTTAAGCAATATATAGAATTACCTTTAGTTTTCAAGCGTAATCAAAGATGTTTTTTCACAACTTTTTTCAAATATGCCTTCACAATCCTCCCTAACATAGCAGCATCCTCTAAAAAATCGACATCCATCTCGTTTTCTTCGCAATCTTGAACACCACTTCTACTTTCAATAGAATCCATTGTCTCTAATTCATGAAAACCTCTTGGTGGATTGACAAACAAATATATTATTTAAAGCATATTATTCCAATAATACCCATCCCTGTGGCTATTTTATTCAAAATTTGGGCTTTGATTATTCATTAATCTATTTCCATTTGTAACATACTAAGAGTAATACATCATCGAATCTTTTTGTATCCAATATCTCCAAGAGTTTTTGCCTCTACAGGCACCTTATTTTCCCCAGCAACAGCCCCAACTACCCCTGCCTCATTCTTCCCACAAGGCAAACGAACTTCTCCATTCTTGACAGATCACTGACTTCGCATCTAGCTGCTTCATCCAAAATAAATCACATTTTCTAGCATCAGGTAACTTCATTGACTTGTATGTTTACATATATTATTATCTCGTCTCTGTCACCGGCAGTATCTTTGCACATTAACTGCTCTCAGTTTAATCAAAGCACCTTGCTCCATCTGCACATCATCGCATATTACATGCTCCCTAGTGACCAGGAAACTACAGACTATCTATTTTATTACATGTTGGAGCTTATGGGCCGAACGCAATCATCGTATTTTCAACAATTTATATATTACTCATCTTCCATGATTTACTCCACTACTTGGTACATCTCTCTCTAGGCTAAACTGGACCAATGTCGCTCGATCTGGTGCTCTCGCTTAGACAGGATTCACGTGTCTCGGTCATTATTGGCATAAACCCTGATTGATTTTTTTCCAAAAAAATTTCAGTAACCTACATGGCTAATATTCCTTCATTGCAATTATTTAAACATAAACATATGCAAAATTTAATTAAATAAAATCAAGATTAAACTATTAAAATAATCTGTTTTAGCCTTTATCTGGTACTGACGGGCAACACTATGGCAGCAACTGTCTAGCACCGACGCCCAACTATATCGAAAGATAAATGGCAGCCATTCCGCCTTCTACCTCCCATATTACTGAACCCATGGCCACTTGAAAGGAGAAAATCTTTTTTTCTCTTCTTCTCAAAATTGAGGAATTGTAACATTACATACACTTAAGTTTAAGTTGTCTTTGCATATTACTATTCACGGTTTGCTTAGCATTGCTAAAGGCGGGTGCAGAGAGAATAATGATTTAAACTAGGATTGCGGAATTTGCAGATTTTCATTCGTCTTAGTTTTATCAACTTATTATTATTACTATCACCTATACCCATTTATATTATTGGCGTATTTCATTCCTTTGCTTTGATGTGTTCCTTAAGGTGAGCCTTAGATTGAGTTTTTTAAAACGTTTGTTATATATCACATATTCAATTTTCAGTGTACACATCCAACTTTTCATTGGTAATTTACTTGTACAAACATTTGTGCTTCAGAGTTCATTACTAAGAATCTTGTATTCTTATCGGATAAATAATTGGAAACTAAAAGTTGATTCATTCTTCATATTCTCGTTGACTAGTATATTCCTAACTGTTGTTGGTAATTTACTATGAGCTTTTCATATCACTGACTAGTATATTCCTAACCAAAGGAGAAAAACATCAAATTAGCAAGGTTACTTTGTTAAAAAAAATACAAGTAAAATAGAAAAACAAGGTTACTTTGTTTTTTGTGTTTTAGATGATAACAAAAGTATGAAGCACGATACAACTAGTTTGTTGTCTGGTGATCATCCCAATAACTAAGATTTGTATTTGATATAACATAATATTATGATGTAAGCATCCATCGTTATTGCTATATAATATTAACAAGAGCTAGCGTACGGACCACATTGTACTTCTACAAGCTATTATTGGATATTTATTTTTCTAGTAGGAACAGTAACTATAATGAAAACTACAATATTTTATTCAATTTGTTCTTAGCAAGAGTTTCTAGAAATTTCAAAAAATGTTATTTTCTTTCAAGGCTCAAAGACATAATACAAAAAACCTTGTCATTTTTACTGCCAAAAATGCTGCAAAACTTGCATACTATGAGCAGTTAATATAACATACTATCCGAGTACATATGCTAATATAAATGTACGAATATTAGCAGTTAATCATTAAATTGATTTTTTTTTTTACATTTCATACTATGAGCATTTCATATTACTCACTAGTATATTCCTAACCAAAGTTTCCATATACATGACATTACTTCCTGCTCTGCTTTAGCATCATACACCCTCAGCATCCATTTTCCATCATCATATAGTCCTACAACAACTATACAGCCTGAACCAAAGTTTCAATATTAATAGCTTCTCAACTATTTTTTATGACATAACTATCAATTACTTGCTTCATGATTTTTTTAAAATATAAGCTCATCAACAAAACTTATTGTGCAAATAAACTTCATTACAAACATATTAAAAAACAGGGTATATATCTCATTATATTATAACTTGAACAACTTTGAGAGTCTGCATGTGCGAATTTGTTTATAGAAAAGAATACATTGTCACTTTCAAAGTTCGCATCTGAAAATTTCGGGAAACCAGACTATGTAACCTTGCAATAAATCTATCTGCACAACAATTTTTTTGTTATTGTTAACACTGCCTAAAACATCAACTCAAGCAACATGAACTTTTAGAATCAATTCCAAATAGTGCATTATAAATTTCTAAAAAAATCTCATAGGAATACACAGTAAGCATGTAAACCATTATAAATTTATCCAAAAATACACTATAGGTAAAGAGGCAGTAATGGTAAATAATTCAGTACTTGTATAATCGTGCTTAATAATAAAAAATTATACCTAAACCCAAGTTCGCAAGGATTAAATTGCGCTTCGGCTGCCTTGAAGATTCACTCAAGAAGCCAAAATCGCGAAGCTGCCTTGAAAATTCCATGAAGTTCGAGAAAGGTCACTATTGCGGAATCGAAATCAAGCCTCGAGTTGAAAATCAAGCAACGAGGAGTCGAAATCTAGCCACGAGGAGTTGAAATCGAGCCTCGAGTTAGATTAAAAAAAGTAATCTGTTGCTAAAGAGAGTGGAGAGAAACGTGAGTGGAGAACGAATGGAAAAAAGAAATTTTGGCGGCCAATGAAATAATGTGGAGGGAAATTTACATCGGAACCGATATTTTAATGCTAATTTAATTATTGCATCGAAACTTGTTGTCTTTTCTACCGATATAAACGTTAATTTAATGACAGCATGAAAACTTGTTATTTTTTCTACCTAAATAAACACTAATTGCTTAATTATAGAAAACATGGTTTGATGCAATCCTCACTTGCTATAAATATGATATTTTCTTGTAGTGTTACGTCCATCTTTTTTGAAAATCATCAAAAAAAAACATTACATATAAACGTAAAATACTACCAAACTTCAGAACTTAATTAATTTTAATTATAAACATCTGTGTATTTATGTTAGAAAAGTATAAAAAAGCACAAAAATGAACAGAAAAATCAAGATTCAACAAAACTTTTAGGAACAGATGCAGTTTGTTGAAAAATTGCAGACATTAACCTGATTATAGCAAAAATTTGCATATATTTATGTAATTTTTGCTAAATGCTTTAAAATTTCAAATTTATTGTTGATATTTATTCCGCATTGCATTATTGCAGAAAAATCATTAAAAACTTAACGTAAATTGCATACAAATGACTTTTGAATATGTATATGTCTTGTATAAAGTTTGATTTAAAAACAAGTAGCTTATTTTGACTTTACTAAAAACAAGTTCTTATGTGGAATTCTTTACAAAAAATAATACTGGATTATTACATTTAGTCAAGAAGGAATTTATGACATCTTAAAACAGAAAGGTTCTAGATAACTTTGTTTTTAATAATAATGCTGTTTAAGTCATATGCTTTGATCTATGCTATTTATTTGGCCAAAAAAATACTGCTAAGTTAATTTGAATAGTATAGCTCATTATGAGAATTGACTGAGTAGAATAAAACTCAGTCTTTGCTGGTAGTTTAAATTTCATGATTAGTCGAATAGAATATAACTATTGACTGTAAACTGCTTGAGTGATAGAATTTTGTAATGTGGTCGTATTGTTTGTCATATTGACCGGTGAACCCATTTGGATATGAAATTTTGTAATAACTTGTTTATGCATCATTTTCGTTGCTAAGCTCCAAATTTGAATTTGTTTTTAGTTATGAATTAACATTTTTCTTTCTTTTTTTAATTTCAAAATATTACAATTTTTATAACTTGGTATTAAGGTTATTAATTTCTGTATTTTCCATATCAATACTAGTTTTTTGTTTTTCTTTATCAGAATTCAAGTTAATTTGCTTTTCAAGTCATTTAGTAAGCCAACATTTTGATATGATAAAAATTTACACTTTTTTTTAAATAATTCTAATTTCTCTTCTTAAATAGTTTTCTCATCTAATAACATTTCAATTTCTGATTATGCTCTATTTAATTTTCCATTATATTCTTTATTCGATTAATTTAATTCCAAGCATTGCCATAAAGTTCAATATTAATTTCTAAAACCTCATCTTAAGTAAGTTCAAGATGTATATCATCGATGTTTTCCATGAAACGTGCATTGGCTTGTTCAAAATCATTATCCTGTCACTTTTGAAAGACGAAGAGAAAGAATCATCTCAAATCACTTGAAAATCGTGTTCTTCTTTTTAAAATTTTGAAACTTGCTTTTCCTCTTGTTATCATTGAGCAATGGACACTATTTATTTATATGCCTAAATTTACCATTTGCATAGAAGTTAATTGATGCTTGTTTTGAATTCCCCTCTTCTCATGACCAATAATTTTACTAAATTTTTTAAACTTCTAGTAGTTCTTTAAAGTGAGAACTATTTCATTTTTATCCAAGTTAAAGTGGCAGCATTTGTTTGAATTGTTATATTTATTTGGTCGGATCTTTGCTTGCCAATAAGTTAGCTTCATATGATATCAAATTGCAGTTTATTCTTAACTTTGAGTTGACAAAGATCTTTGGCTTCTTCAATTGCTAATATTTTTTTCTCAACTAGGAGTCAAAAATACAAAATTCTTGCAACTAAATCAAATCTAGTGAATTTGACTCCTAGTACAATGAGGTCATGTTGAATAGTTTGAACTCCTCCATAGATATTGGTGATAGAGTCATTTGTCTTCAGTTTGAATGATGAAAACTGACTTTGTAATTTGGAAATCATTGTCTGCCTAATAATAGTTGTATCTTCATGTGTAACTTGAAGTGTATACCAAATATCATAAGGTCTTCAACATAACATGATTTATGAAAATTTATTTTTATCAAGTGAATAAAGTAATACATTCATAACTCTGGCATTGTTAATGGCCTCAGTCTTTTGTGTATTTATACCTTGCAAAGTCCTGCATTGATTAAAACTATAATCCAGTATTATTTTTCAATGTATATATATTATATTTTAGATTACAGCTATAGCACCTATTTTAACAATTGCTTATTTTTGTTTATTGATTTATTATAATTAGCGGGCATCCATTTGTATCTATTAATGTAGATGTTTGATATCTAAAAATAACTTTTAATGTTGCCTATTTCATACTTTGAGTTAGATCAGCCTCTTTTATCGCTACTTGTCTGTTTTTAAACACCACGGTTACAAAGACTTAACTACTAAAAACTGACTTAAGGTTTTTATTTTTTAGAGCTCAAAAGTAGGAAGTAAAAGAGCAAAAAAGCAAAAATTAGCTGCACTTGCAGCTGCTAATGCTGATGCTGAGAGGATGGTTGGGATTAGAATCAGTGATCAGCCAAATGGACCACTTCCGTTGCTTCGTGATTTAAATATTGCTATAAGAAGATCTCCTCGAAAGCATGTTGAATACCCAATACGCACTACTCCTCGTAAAACTGGAAGCAACCTTGTCCAAACTACAAAACATATGCAGCCCCCTCCACCTTCCAGTAGCATCCCCGTCGACAATACAAACCCGATTCAACCACCTCCTTCCAGTAACAGCCCCGTCGACACTACAAACCAGATTCAGCCCCCTCCTTCCAGTAACAGCCCCTTCGATAATACAAACCCAGAACAGCCCCCTGTCCGTCAACTAAACTTCCAGCAAACTACAACCACCTCAGATTCCAGTCCAAACGAACTTCAACTGGATTCTACTGAAGGTAATAGATCGACGCAAACTAGAAAAAAGAGGGGCAGACGATGTTGAAATCATTAGCTGTTATACCTGATGAGAAGACGGAAGTTGAATTTAATGAACGCGGACAAGAAATAGGTACTAATTCCAAACTTTTATCGTCATATATTGGTACTCTAGCAAGGGAGATGGTGCCTTTTACCATTAGCTCATGGAGGAAAGTTGATGAAGATTTGAGGGATGATCTGTGGACTTGTATACAGGTATTAATATTTGACTTGTATATACCAGCTGTTGGCAATAACATGAGCAAGTGAATAATAAAATATGGCTTTCAATTGTTTTTAATTTAACTGATTCTATGTTATTTATGTTATAGTACCTATATGTCTCAACATTCAAAGAAAAATATTATTACACTGTTGTAGTTCTCTCTATGTGCAATATGCATTATGCACATGCCAATGGTACAACATTGCATTTTGCAATACTATTAGAGACTAATTTGCTTTTTTTTTTGGGATGCAGTCAAGATTCCAGGTAGATATTGTAACGACCCGCAGTCTACGCATCATAGGATCGTAGAATATTTATTTCTTTCACATACGAAGTCGCATGGTCATGTAACTTTGGGGGACGACTATTGGGGTCATTTCCCATGTTCATGATTTTTCCCGATTTTTAAATGACCATTTTACCCCTAGTTGGCACTGTTTTGGCCATAACTTTTGACTGGAAAGGAATTTTGACCTGAAACCACTTCCATTGGCTTCGGATGATGGTTTCTCTTTCCGTAGAGTGGTCACATTAGCCAAACGGACTTACCGTTTGGGAGATATGGCTGAAACAATTTTCAGATGGTGAAAAACAGCTTAATTGGGCTTAACCGGGTGATTAGCAGCTAGGCCCAAGGGGAATTTCGGGTTTAGAGGTATAGGAGGACTGATTAGGGTTAGGTTATCACTTTCATTTCAGTTTTGAGCCGCCACAAACCTTCTTGAGACCTTAGTAATGGCCTCCATCCTCTAAAACCACTCCAAAACACATTTTTAGTGAAGATTAAGCCTAAACTACATCAAAGCAAGGCCAAGTAGCAACAAAGCAAGCTTGAAGCTGCTGCTATACATAGGAATTCGACCCAAACAAAGGATAATTCAGATTTGGTGTTTCATTTGTGGCCAAGGTGAGTGATTTGCATAGTTTTTGCACTAATTACGGTGATTAAGGGTAATTAGTGAAGATTAGCGAATTTACACGTAAATAAATTCTGGAAAATTTCTTAAAATTCTAAAATAATGTTTTAAGGCTCTGTTAGAAATTTGGGTTAATTTCGATGTGTTTTGCTAATCGTATGCTTAAACATGATTAAGAGGGATTATAGGCAAATGTGAGGTTTTAGCCACTTTTGATTCATTTTGATTCATTTAAATTGTTGTTTGCTGTTTGTGGTTGCTATTACATGTTGCTATGACTCTATGGTATGTTTCATGATTGATTAGAATAGTTAAATTGCTCGAAAACATCGTCGAATGGCGTAGAAAGCTCGCTGGAAAGTTGCAGAAGTGTGCAGGTTCCGAACCGGTTCGGATCGGAGAAAGGGGTCGGATCGGACTAGGGAACTGACCAAGGGAATCCGAACTGGATGGGGACTTGCCACTGGAAGAAGTTTGGCAGGAAGGAAGGCCATTGCTTAGAGTTGGAGTTGGACAGAAGATCGGATCGGAGCGATGGAGCAGGTTGGATCGGAGTAAGGGAGCAGACCGGATCGGAGGAAGAGAACAGGACGGATCGGAGCAGGCAAATAAGTCAAGCAGGAAGAATCAGATCGGATGAACTACCTCCGAACCGAACGCAAGCAGAGGCACCCGAACCGAACCTATATCTGAAGGGGGAGAATCACTAAACCGACCCGACCCGGAGGGAGACACCGACCCGACCCAAAGTGGACTACCGACCCGACCCGATGATGGTGATGACTACCGAACCGAACAGAATTCTAGGACTGTTAATGCGCGATAACTCTTCTGAAGACCCACTCCAATTCGACCAAACCCGAGATGCAAAGGAAGTCCAAATGAGAAGTTAGAGCTTAAGATTCAGATGGGAATCAACGAGTTCACTTCATGGTTGGGCTTTGCTGCGGGACGCGTGCTAAGGAGTTATCGACGTCTATAGCTTTGGACCACTATGGTAGGAGGTGCGAAGGCGGATTCAGGGCCATTATGACATCGGTAGAACCAAGGGCTACGACCAATGAAGTGGGTCATTGAAATGTTTGGTCATGACTCCAAGAGTTTGGCTTGGTCACAGCAGGGTTTCTACAAGTCGGGATTCGCCGTTACCTCAGTTTGTCTAGTGTTCCAAAGTGGTAGATGTCGTACACTTTACGCACTGAGTTAGAGATGTGAGGATGGTTGCTATGGATGATTTGTTTGCTATCATTGTGACATGCACACCCCACCCCCGTATTCTTACACTATTTATTATGGCACCTTAGAGCATTGTACGGTATGTGGTACTAACTCTTTGGTTGCAGGTCCAGGTTCAGGTATGGTTTAGTATACCTGTTATTACTCTGTTTAAATGCTTATCGCTCATACCAGGCTTTATGTCTGACCCAGAGTTTTATGTCTCCTCTTATTACTCTGGGTGCTCACACGAGCAGACTAGAGACAGGTTAGCTGGTGATGCACGGGTAGACGATCCGAAGACGAGCAGGAGGCTTCCACGTACTATATTCATAATACTCTCCCTGTGTTGTTGAAGATCACTGCTTGGGCATTGTTGGTGTATCTTCAACTTTAGTTTTCTTTTGCTTAGAGACAGTAAATTTGGAAAGTTGTAATAAGCTGTATTTGGATTTCCGCTGCTTTGATGTTGACATTGATTATTAGTTATCAGCTTATGCACTGTCTCGCCTGTTTTATGTCAAGTATGTTATTATTATATTTTATCCCATGCGCTGTGAGACATTCTACAGGTTCTCTGATTAGTTCATTCCCTTCTTTCCTTTCATTTGACGACCGTCTTGTGCTAGTCGGGCATGTGTACAGCGCACTCTTGGAGGAAATGCAGGCTGGTGCGAGACGGGCCGTCACACTTGGTATCAGAGCTCTAGGTTGCGTAATTAACCGAGGGAAGTTATCAGGGAGAGATAATATACGTATACGAGAGAGCGTATTTGTGATTACTTTGGTTTTTAAAAGTTATATATATATACTATTAGTAGTATAAGAATGAAGTCGTACTGCACTAGCACCACTATGGAATCGTTAATCGTTTCCTTTTTCAGATTGACGATGAGCCGAGATACTAGAGGTGCTGGTAGGGGAGCCAATAATGGGAATGCTGCTGACATGAGGGCGATGTTTACAGACCTCATGAGAGAGATGCTTAGGGACGTTCAAAGGGCAGCTCCCAATGGTGGAAATGGTGGTGGTCCAATAGTGCAGGCGCCGAGGGTCGACTTCGCCAAGCTGAATAAGGACTATACTAGCCTTGGTGGGAAGCCGTTCCACGGAACGGAGTCGGCCACGGATGTTCAAGATTGGTTGGATAGTTGCGAACGTATCTTCGAGGATTTGGGTATCGAGGATGCGATGAAGAGAAAGCTAGCGTCCCGTCAGCTGCAAGGGCGGGCAATGAATTGGTGGAATGCTATAAAGGCAGCTACTCCCGAAGACCAGATTACATGGGAGCAGTTTAAGGCTCGCTTTAGTGAGAAGTTCATTCCAGCTGCTCAAAAGTCAATGTTGTTTAAGAAGTTCTTGGAGCTCAAGCAGAATGGCAGAGCTGTCTCGGAGTATATTGCTGAATTTGACACTTTGTCAAAATATGGGTTATCTCTTATTGATACTGCCGAGAAAAAGAATGAGAAATTCATAACTGGTTTGGATCAGTACTTGGGAGAAAAACTTATTAACCACATCGATGAGACATTTGAATCGATTGTGGGGAAAGCGTTAAGATCAGAAAGTCTCTACCCTAAGTCGAAGACTGAGGTTGCATCCGCAGAGGAGCCAAAGCCACAAGCTGGTGGTGGAGGCAAAGGTGGTTCTCAGAATAAGAGAAAGCAGAATCAGGCTAAGGATGGCCAGAAGAAAAAGAATAAGCAAGATATGGAGTGCTTCAGCTGTGGTAAGAAGGGCCATTATGCTAGTAATTGTCGGGCCAAGCCAGCGGATAGGAAGTGCTTCAATTGTGGCCAATTGGGACACCATAAGGACAAGTGTCCGCAACCCCCTAAGGAAAAGCAAATGGTGAAAGCATATGCTCTTAATGCTATTCCTTCTTCGTCGAATGCCCCAACTGCGGCGGAGAAGGGAAAGAATGTCGTCATTCAAGGTATGCTTTCTGTTTATGATGTTCCTGTTAGAGTTTTGTTTGATACAGGAGCTTCCAGTTCTTTCATATCTAGTGACCTGGTAGATAGGTTGGGATTGGAGCCCGAGATTGTCGATAGACCTTTAGTAGTGACGAACCCGATTGGTGGTTCTACTAGCCTTAGCATGATTTGTCGTAATGTGGTCTTATCGAGTCATGGATGCATGTTTGTTTGTGATTGCTTTGTTTTGGGCTTTACTGGGTTTGGCATTATTCTGGGAGTAGATTGGCTCCAAAGATATGGGGTGGTGGTAGACTGTGAGGGCTTGTTGGTGACAGCTAGAGCGGATGATGGGCGGAGGATAGTGTTTGGTGGTCTACCCAGTAAGGGGGTATTGGCTAGTTTTCTAAACTCCCTCGACATTCCGCATAGTGAGTTGTCAGGTTTGCCCGTGGTTGGCCAGTATCCGGATGTTTTCGAAGAAGTGACCGGACTCCCACCACACCGAGAGATTAAGTTTCGTATTGATTTGGTAAAGGATGCCAGGCCTATAGTGATGCCACTTCGTCGTATGGCACCAAGGGAGCAGCGAGAGCTCGAGGTGCAAGTCAGCGATCTTTTGAAGAAGGGATTTATCAGAAGGAGTGTTTCTGAATGGGGAGCACCAGTTGTGTTTGCTACCAAGGCGGATGGTTCCCTTCGGTTGTGTGTAGACTACCGCGAGTTGAATAAAGTGACGAGGAAGAACAAGTATCCTCTACCGCGGATAGATGATTTGTTTGATCAGTTGAGTGGCGCGAGAGTATTTTCTCAGTTGGATCTCGCGACAGGTTTTCATCAGCTTAGAGTGGAAGCTGAGAGTATAGCAAAAACGGCATTTCGAACGCCATCTGGATTTTATGAATGGTTGGTTATGCCATTTGGGCTGACTAATGCCCCGGCATATTTTGTGGATCTTATGAATAGGGTATTCAGGGATCAATTGAATAAGTTTGTCCTTGTGTTCGTCGATGATATTTTGGTCTATTCGAGGACAGAGGAAGAACACAAGGAACATTTAAGAGTAGCGATGGAGGTGTTGAGAAAACACCAATTGAAAGCAAAGTTTTCTAAGTGTCACTTTTGGAAGAGGGAAGTGAGGTTCTTGGGCCATGTTGTATCAGAGAGTGGTATTGCCGTGGACCCAGCGAAGGTGGCTACGGTACAGGATTGGCCTACGCCCAAGAATGCAACAGATGTAAGAAGTTTCTTGGGGTTAGCGGGATATTATCGTAAGTTTATCCAAGGTTTCTCCAAGATAGCAGCACCATTGACCCAGTTGACCAAGAAGAATCAAGCTTTTGTCTGGGATGAAAGGTGCGAGAATGCATTCAAAAGTCTAAAGGACAAGTTGACAAGCGCACCAGTGTTAGTCATTCCTAAGGGGGATGAAGAGATGACGGTATACACGGATGCCTGTGGTACCGGACTGGGTGCTGTATTGATGCAAGGCGGTAGGGTTGTAGCTTACGCAAGTCGGCAATTGAAACCGCACGAGAGAAGATACCCTACCCATGATTTAGAATTGGCAGCAATTGTGTTCGCGTTAAAGATGTGGAGACACTATCTCTTGGGAGAAAGATTTGAGTTGTTTACAGATCATAAGTCGTTAAAGTATCTCTTCTCTCAGAAAGATCTGAATCTCCGTCAGTAGAGATGGTTGGAGTTCTTAGCTTCCTATGATTTTGACATCGTATACACACCAGGAAAGGGAAATGCGGTGGCTGATGCATTGAGTAGAAGACATGCCAGCTTAGGGGCTATGTTCCTTGAATGGAAGCAACTGGAGTTTATCGCGGGGTTTGATTTCAGACCAAAGTGCGAATTGGATCCAGGAATGTTAGCAAGTTTGACGATCAGACCCACTTTGATTGAGCGGATCGGCTCTAGTCAGAGGAACGATCCTAACCTATTGGAAATCATCTCCAAGTTAGAGATGGGTATCGATGAGAAGATGAACAAGTATGGGCTTGATCGAGATAGATGGCTTAGAAAGAATGGAAAGCTTGTTGTACCCAACGTAAATGGATTGAGAGATGAAGTGCTTAGAGAATGTCATCACTCAAGGCTAACTATACACCCCGGTGGTAATAAGATGTATCGAGATATGAAGCAGACTTACTACTGGGAAGGAATGAAAAGAGACGTTGGGAAGTTTATATCCAAGTGTATGAATTGCCGGCTAGTTAAAGCCGAGCAAAAGAAGCCTAGTGGTTTGTTACAGCCCTTAGAAATTCCCGAATGGAAATGGGAACAAGTCTCGATGGATTTCATCGATGGTTTACCAAGAACTAGATCGGGATATGACAGCATTTGGGTAATTGTAGATCGACTGACTAAAAGTGCAAGGTTTATACCAGTCAAATCGACCAGAACGGCAGCTAAGTTAGCAGAATTGTATATGAAGTGGGTAGTGAGATTTCATGGAGTACCTAAAGACATTGTGAGCGACCGAGACCCTTTGTTTACTAGTGGGTTTTGGAAGAGCTTACAAGAGGCTCTAGGGTCAGAGTTACATCTCAGTACCGCATATCATCCTCAGACCGACGGTCAGACGGAGAGGGTGAACCGTATTTTGGAAGATCTCTTGAGAGCATGTATATTGGATTTTGGTGGATCATGGGATGACCATTTGCATCTAGTAGAGTTTGCATATAATAATAGTTACCAATCCAGTATCGGTATGGCTCCATTTGAAGCTTTGTATGGAAGACCGTGCAACTCACCATCATGTTGGATAGAGACTGGCGAGAAGTTTATGCTTGGACCAGATGTGGTGAGGGAAACTTCAGATAAAATCAAGACCATTCAACAACGAATGAAGGTTGCCCAAGATAGGCAGAAGAGTTATGCTGATAAGAGGCGAAGGGACTTAAAATTCTCCGTTGGCAACTTGGTGTTTGTCAAGATTTCTCCGTTGAAGAGCGTAATACGATTTGGCAGGAGAGGCAAGTTGGCACCAAGGTTTGTTGGCCCATTCCCTGTTCTTGAATTAGTCGGGAATTTGGCATATAGAATTGACTTACCAGAGAAGATGACGGGAGTTCATAACGTATTTCATGTTTCCCAACTAAGGAAGTTCGTTCACGACTCAGATATGACTATTTCACCTGATCAGTTAGAGGACTTCGAAGTAGAACCCGAGGCGGTTGGGAACCGCAAGCCGGCCCGTATTGTCGAGTACGACATGAAGCAACTTCGAAGGAAGGCGGTGAAGCTAGTCAAGGTTCAGTGGGGCGAGGACGAGAATGATTGTACTTGGGAGACAGAGGAGAACATTAGGAAGACTTACCCAGAACTCTTTGCCTGGTGAGATTTTGACTTAGATTCAGTTTTCTGCATGCTAGGGTAGGCTTGTTTGTTTGTTTTGCATGTTTGATTGTTGTATTTAGCTGTTAGGCATGCGGAATCTTTTGTATGTTTTGGGTTAAGGAATTTCGGGGACGAAATTTCTTAAGGGGGGGAGAGTGTAACGACCCGCAGTCTACGCATCATAGGATCGTAGAATATTTATTTCTTTCACATACGAAGTCGTATGGTCATGTAACTTTGGGGGACGACTATTGGGGTCATTTCCCATGTTCATGATTTTTCCCGATTTTTAAATGACCATTTTACCCCTAGTTGGCACTGTTTTGGCCATAACTTTTGACTGGAAAAGAATTTTGACCTGAAACCACTTCCATTGGCTTCGGATGATGGTTTCTCTTTCCGTAGAGTGGTCACATTAGCCAAACGGACTTACCGTTTGGGAGATATGGCTGAAACAAGTTTCAGATGGTGAAAAACAGCTTAATTGGGCTTAACCGGGTGATTAGCAGCTAGGCCCAAGGGGAATTTCGGGTTTAGAGGTATAGGAGGACTGATTAGGGTTAGGTTATCACTTTCATTTCAGTTTTGAGCCGCCACAAACCTTCTTGAGACCTTAGTAATGGCCTCCATCCTCTAAAACCACTCCAAAACACATTTTTAGTGAAGATTAAGCCTAAACTACATCAAAGCAAGGCCAAATAGCAACAAAGCAAGCTTGAAGCTGCTGCTATACATAGGAATTCGACCCAAACAGAGGATAATTCAGATTTGGTGTTTCATTTGTGGCCAAGGTGAGTGATTTGCATAGTTTTTGCACTAATTACGGTGATTAAGGGTAATTAGTGAAGATTAGCGAATTTACACGTAAATAAATTCTGGAAAAATTCTTAAAATTCTAAAATAATGTTTTAAGGCTCTGTTAGAAATTTGGGTTAATTTCGATGTGTTTTGCTAATCGTATGCTTAAACATGATTAAGAGGGATTATAGGCAAATGTGAGGTTTTAGCCACTTTTGATTCATTTTGATTCATTTAAATTGTTGTTTGCTGTTTGTGGTTGCTATTACATGTTGCTATGACTCTATGGTATGTTTCATGATTGATTAGAATAGTTAAATTGCTCGAAAACATCGTCGAATGGCGTAGAAAGCTCGCTGGAAAGTTGCAGAAGTGTGCAGGTTCCGAACCGGTTCGGATCGGAGAAAGGGGTCGGATCGGACTAGGGAACTGACCAAGGGAATCCGAACTGGATGGGGACTTGCCACTGGAAGAAGTTTGGCAGGAAGGAAGGCCATTGCTTAGAGTTGGAGTTGGACAGAAGATCGGATCGGAGCGATGGAGCAGGTTGGATCGGAGTAAGGGAGCAGACCGGATCGGAGGAAGAGAACAGGACGGATCGGAGCAGGCAAATAAGTCAAGCAGGAAGAATCAGATCGGATGAACTACCTCCGAACCGAACGCAAGCAGAGGCACCCGAACCGAACCTATATCTGAAGGGGGAGAATCACTAAACCGACCCGACCCGGAGGGAGACACCGACCCGACCCAAAGTGGACTACCGACCCGACCCGATGATGGTGATGACTACCGAACCGAACAGAATTCTAGGACTGTTAATGCGCGATAACTCTTCTGAAGACCCACTCCAATTCGACCAAACCCGAGATGCAAAGGAAGTCCAAATGAGAAGTTAGAGCTTAAGATTCAGATGGGAATCAACGAGTTCACTTCATGGTTGGGCTTTGCTGCGGGACGCGTGCTAAGGAGTTATCGACGTCTATAGCTTTGGACCACTATGGTAGGAGGTGCGAAGGCGGATTCAGGGCCATTATGGCATCGGTAGAACCAAGGGCTACGACCAATGAAGTGGGTCATTGAAATGTTTGGTCATGACTCCAAGAGTTTGGCTTGGTCACAGCAGGGTTTCTACAAGTCGGGATTCGTCGTTACCTCAGTTTGTCTAGTGTTCCAAAGTGGTAGATGTCGTACACTTTACGCACTGAGTTAGAGATGTGAGGATGGTTGCTATGGATGATTTGTTTGCTATCATTGTGACATGCACACCCCACCCCCGTATTCTTACACTATTTATTATGGCACCTTAGAGCATTGTACGGTATGTGGTACTAACTCTTTGGTTGCAGGTCCAGGTTCAGGTATGGTTTAGTATACCTGTTATTACTCTGTTTAAATGCTTATCGCTCATACCAGGCTTTATGTCTGACCCAGAGTTTTATGTCTCCTCTTATTACTCTGGGTGCTCACACGAGCAGACTAGAGACAGGTTAGCTGGTGATGCACGGGTAGACGATCCGAAGACGAGCAGGAGGCTTCCACGTACTATATTCATAATACTCTCCCTGTGTTGTTGAAGATCACTGCTTGGGCATTGTTGGTGTATCTTCAACTTTAGTTTTCTTTTGCTTAGAGACAGTAAATTTGGAAAGTTGTAATAAGCTGTATTTGGATTTCCGCTGCTTTGATGTTGACATTGATTATTAGTTATCAGCTTATGCACTGTCTCGCCTGTTTTATGTCAAGTATGTTATTATTATATTTTATCCCATGCGCTGTGAGACATTCTACAGGTTCTCTGATTAGTTCATTCCCTTCTTTCCTTTCTTTTGACGACCGTCTTGTGCTAGTCGGGCATGTGTACAGCGCACTCTTGGAGGAAATGCAGGCTGGTGCGAGACGGGCCGTCACAGATATAGTGTATAAGGATTACTTATTAATGATAATACGACAGCGATGGAAGGAGTCGAAATCAAGGTTAGTTGTAGCTATCAAAAAAGCGTCTCAAAATCCCGACTCTACCAATACTTTAGTAGGCCTAAAACCGTTTAATATAAAGAGTGCTGACGAGTGGAATGCTTTTGTAAATGAAAAATTGTCAGAAAAGTTTGAGGTGGTTATTTTTGTCTGATTGATTGTAACTGTTAAATATATTACATTTTCCTATATCATATTTATTTAATTGATCTTATAGGCAACAAGCCAAAGATTCAAAAGTATTAAAGAAAAGAATAAACTTCCGCACACCATGAGCAGAAAAGGTTATGCAAGATTGGAAGAAGAAATGGTCAAAAAATATTGTTAAAGCAATTTTTGTTTGTTATCATTTGTACATTTTAAAGCTGTTAATTAAGCTATTTTTGCAGAAAAAGGAAAAAGCAACATCTAATATCACTAGAGGCGAATTGTGGTGCAAAGGCCACACTAGAAAAGATGGAATACCTCCGAATTCAGTTACTGCCGAATGCATAGTAAGAAAAAGTTCAAATATACAATATACGAAACTGTTGCTATTGTTAATGTAGTTTTAATTTTAATTTCTAAATATTGGTTTTTTTTGAATTTGTAGTCTAAGATAACAGAGCATCATAATGCCGCAAGTTAGGATTCTTAGGGAGGAACATCAGTTACTCAAGATGGCGTGTCGAAGCTTTTTGGTCAGGAACATGAAGGACGTGTAAGAGGGCTTGGTTTTGGGATTGTACCATCTCAGCTTCGTATTCAGGGTAACTCATCAGGTGAAGTACATGCATTGCGAAACCAAGTTAGTGGCTTGGAGAACAAAGTACAGGAGCTTACTTCAATGTTGATGGTAAGTGTTAATTAGAAATTTATTTTAACGGCGATTTTTCTTGTTTTCATGTTAATTAGAAACCAAGTTATTGTCGCAAGCAGGTGTGGCTATTGCCCTCAGTTTGCTACCAAATTCATTAGTTTTAAGATTTTTCCTATTTTCCAGTAGTAAACCATCATCTGAAAGGGAAATGAACCGTTCTTAAATTTATGGCTTCACACTTGTGCTAGTTTTATATGACCATAATTATATTTATTTTGTGCTAATATTATATGACCTATGTATACACAATGAACCATACCCTGTATATAGCCTATATATTTTGGATCCTACTTGCTCATTAAATCATTTTAAAATCCCTCATGAACTTTTTCATATTTATATACCTCATAGAGGCAATATGTTTAAAATCAAAGGAGTGATAAGAAATTTCCGGCCCTTTCAGAGCCAGTGGTCAAAACGAGCATTTTCGATGATTTGCATTAACTTGTGATTTTGAAGGATTCAAACTTTTGAAATAAACTAAACCATTTAGAAAAATTTCTAAGAACAGGTAAACTGTTTAAAAATATGTGTTGATGCCAGGACACACACGAAGTCAATTATGAGGTGACGTAGCGGATGTGTATTCATTATGGGTTCTTTTGAATTTATCTAACATGATAAATTTGATATTTTAAGTTTACAATGATTAGTATTTGATTTGAAGATAGAATCCAATGCTATGATGCTTGTTGTGAACCAGCGGCAAACCATCCACTTCATAAGCGTCATTGTCAGTAGATGACGCTTATGTGATGGGAACAGAATGTATACAATGAAGTAATTTATAGTTTAGGGGGACTTTTTTTATATAATTGAACTGATATATGTATTTATAGTTGAGTATAATTTTCAGTCCATGCAATCTTTACAGGATCTAAAAGAAAAGCAAGCAACTAATGCGGGAAATCCAGCAACTCCTGATCCTAATACGCCTCAGGTACCCTTTTTTATTGGTATAATTGATAGAAAGCTGTAACATTTAATGATCTACGGAATTGGAATATTGCTGTTAAAATGCATCAACTTTTTTTTGACAACGCAAGTTTAATTCTTTGATGAACATTGAAATGCTTTTAACCGGGGCTGTGAAATTTTTGGGTGATTTTAAGGACAGTAAATGGAGGGGGGGTTGGGTATTGTTAAAAAGGTATTTCGACGGGGGTTGCGTAAATTGAGAAATGGGTAAAATGAGCCCCTAATATGGCACTGTCTTATGTGAATACCAGATCTCCCTTAAATCTACAATGTTTGGAAAGAATTTCGAAACACTTTATTTTTACAGATTCAGAAACGCCAAGAAAGCACAAAAAAGTCAAGTTTTTTCATTCTCTTCTCCTTGCTTATGTCTTTCAACACTTTCGTTTTGAGATTACAAATTCAATGCTCTCATCTTTGCGGTCAATTCAACAGATTATTTGAATCGGTCTCCACAGTATTACCACAATTAATTAAGAAGAGTAATCCTCTTGACTTCATAGTAATTTGAAAATCGATTTTCTTTAACTCGCAGCACCAATTTTTTTGTTTAAATGATCGGTGAAAGCAAATAACGTGTTAAGCAAAATATTGTCGCTTTGCCACTTCATCATATATCTAAAGTCCACACCAACATATATGTGTTATATAATGATCCAGAATTGGACTGGCTTAGGTAGTTTTTTTTAAAAAAAAAGAAAATGGAAATGGAGTAAAATTACACTGCAAGCAGGTTTTTATTTTTATGGAAAAAAAGGGGAGAAAGGGATACAACATGCTACATGTACAAAATGAAAAAAAAATGTCATTGAGGTTTCTCCCAAACTTGATTATACAATGATAATATCCATGATCATGCATCAATAATGGCGCCCAAGTATTCCAAAAATGCAGGATTTAGCTGACCAGAATTGTACATGCACACAGTGCATTCCCAGTTTTCTCAATCTTGTATTTCTTGACCTTCTGTTGATCATTTAAATGACCTCTTATGGTTTTTAGGAGAATATGTAAGACCTGAATCGCTCATGTCTGCTTCTCCTCCTCCTGAATTCACTTGTCTTCAGCGATTTTGTTAGTGAGTTACATCGCTGAGTGACAACACTGGGTAAATAATGGAATGCAAATACATTTCATTTACCTGTGAAGTAAATACATTTTAACTAAATCTGTTAATTATTCTTAACTGTTTCATTTCGGGGTTTGTAGTACAAGTCCTGTTCTCTTCAGTTCCCGAAAATAAGTCAAGAGTTGGATCCAAATTTGTTAATTTAACCAGTAACCATTAATATATTACTTGTGTTCAAATATTTATATGCTAAAACAGAAGAGAAAAGAATAAAGGGGAAGTTTTGCACTGAGTTTAATATACTGCTTGTGTTCAAATTTGTTAATTAATACACTGCTTGAGTTTAATATACTGCTTGATTTTAGTATACTGCTTGAGTTTAACTAACATAAGAGAAAATATGTTAATTAATATACTGCTTGTGTTCAAATTTTTATCTGCTAAACCAGTAACCATTAATACTTACCACTTTATTCAATTAGTTTTGCACTGAGTTTTGCACTGGGTAAAGAGAGGAGTCATTTTTTAGTTCATTCACAATATTGTTATACTGAACTTATTAACTTTTTTTTTTTGCAGTCACATCGTGGAAGCAATAACTTAACATCTCAACAGAAACAAATTGCACAGCAAGCAGCTGAAAATGAAATGCAAGCAGTTGAAAATGAGGCCAGCAAAACCGCTCGACAGACCAGACAAAATGGAAAGAAAGCTGAAAATGAACAGGGTAGAGGACCAGTTGAGCAGTATAAACAATTTGGAAATCACGCTGAAAACGATCACGCTAAAGAAAATGAGGGCAGAAAATGTAAAATACTGAATTGGGACAAACAAGTAGTTGCTGAAGGAAGATTGGCATCCACTGATCCAGAAGCTTTGGTGCACTTTAAAAAAATTGGAACGCAAGGTTGGAAAATTTGTATTGATGTGGCGGTGGATGCAGAAGCTTTCTTGTGGAGGCCGACTCCTGAAATGACTACTATTGGAGAAGCTGTTGGATCGACTGTGGCCTGGAATAAAAATTATGTTGCCTTTAGCTAGAGTGCTTTCGTAGGGTATGCAACCTTTTGTAGACAAAACTTCATCTTTCTTATGTATATTTTGGGTTAGGTCATATGTATTTTGAAACGGTTATGTGTTTGGTGACGAGTTAAGTTGGTGATGCATGTACTACGTACGTTTGTTTTATGTTGATCGAATATTATGTCAAGTAATATATATGAATGATTCCGTGTAGTAATATTTGTTGCATTGAAATGTGAATCATATTATTATTAATATATATGAATTTGTTTTACTAGTCAGGTTTATATAAATTACAACAGAAAAAAAGTTGTAATAAGCCATGTTACAACGGTGTAAAAATGTTGTAATAAGCCATGTTACAACGGTGTAAAAATGTTGTAATATTATGGAACTTACAACGGTGTAAAAATGTTGTTATATCTATGATCTCAAGATATTACAATATCTACAACAACGGGGATAAAAGTTGTAATACAGTTTATTACAACGGTGCAAAAATGTTGTTATATCTATGATCTCACAGTATTACAATATATACAACAACGGGGATAAAAGTTGTAATACAGTTTATTACAACGGTGACAAAAGTTGTTATACGTATGCTCTTACTTTACTACAACATATACAACAACGGAGAACTAGAGTTGTAATAAAATTTATTACAACGGTAAATAACTGTTGTTAAATACCCCTATTACAACGGTGTTGCAACGGTGCAGAAAAGTTGTAACAGATTTGAATATACTACAACTTCTGCATACACGACGGTAGAGGCACCATTGTAAAATGATATTACAACGGTTTTGCACCGTTGTTATAGGGTGAATTTGTTGTAGTGTTTCTTAAAATATGCGGGTTGTTACAGTCTCCCCCTTAAAGTTATTACGTCCCCACAATTAATTAAGGAAAAACTCATCGAGTAACAACCGATTATCAAGAAAAAACCATTATAAAAATAATTAAACCAAGAAATTCACCTCGCGAAGCACGAGAGAGTAAGTCCGGATGGTTTCTCTCGATAGATTCTCTAGATTCCCAAGAACAATCCTTTGGATTAGAAGACCATTGGACTTTCACAGAGGTACGTCTTTATTGCGAAGACGTTTAACTTCCGTTGCAACAATCCGAATGGGTTGTTGTTCATATGTTAAATTTGGTGAAATCTCGATTTTTTCCACTATATTCGGCTCGAGAATAGATTCGGAATCCCTAAGGCACCTACGGAGTTGATAGATATGAAACACATCATGAATAGTGGAGAATTGTGCCAGTAATGAAAGCCAATAAGACACGGTGCCGATACATTCGATAATTGGAAAAGGTCCAATACACCTTGGCGCTAATTTTCCCAATCGGTTAAATCGCACAACACCCT
The DNA here is from genome assembly GCA_030737875.1 of Allium sativum. Taxonomy (NCBI): domain Eukaryota; kingdom Viridiplantae; phylum Streptophyta; class Magnoliopsida; order Asparagales; family Amaryllidaceae; genus Allium; species Allium sativum. The sequence goes on from CM060920.1 coordinate 649,428,497, forward strand.
TCATGGGTGAAACACGAACAAATACAAAATCTCCCACAGAAAATTCTAATTTCCTTCTCCAATTATCGGCATAAGATTTATGGCGATTTTGAGCCCTTTTCATTCAATGGCGAATGAGATCTATCTTTTATGTGGAATCGCAAACAAAGTCTGGTCCTAGAACCAGCTTCTCTTCAGTTTCGAGCCAACATGAAGGAGACCGGCATGGCCTTCCGTAAAGAGCTTCGAAAGATGCCATACTGATACTTGATTGGAAGCTATTATTGTATGAAAATTCAACAAGAGAAATATGATCTTCCCAACTTCCACCAAAATCAAGCACACAAGCACGAACAAGAACTTCAAGAATTTGATTCACATGCTCCGTTTGTCCATCGGACTGAGGATGATAAGCGGTACTAAAATTAAGCTTTGTTCCCAAAGCTTTTTGAAGTTTTTTCCAAAATCCACTAGTAAATAATGGATCATGATCACTAACAATTGAAGTAGGGATCCCATGCAATTTTGCAATCTCTTTAATATAGAGTTAGGCCAAGAGAGGCACGGTTCGATTAAATCGAATAGGAATAAAGTGTGTGGATTTAGTAAGTCTATCCACAATCACCCATAAACTATCATGGCCAAATCGAGAACGGGGAAGACCATCAATTAAATCCATGGACACATGATCCCACTTCCATACGGGGATGTCAAGAGGTTGCAATAACCCGTCGGGCTTTTGATGTTCGGCCTTAACGAGTTGACATATAATGCAATGTTTGACAAAGTCAGCAATATCGGATTTCATTCCCTCCCAGTAATATTGTCGCTTCATGTCCGCATACATTTTGCTACTACAGGGATGAATGGAGAATTTAGAACGTAGAGCATCCTCTAAAATATCCTTGCGGAGATCATCATTGTTTTGCACCATAAGTCTTCCAAATTTTCGAATGCCTCCACGAGAATCAATATTAAAATCTTTCAACTCATCGTCACAAGATTTTTCTCTAATACTTTGGCCTAGGCGAGCTAATTCAAGATCAAGCTTTTGAGCTTCAAGAATACGGTCCAAAAGAGAGGGATGAGCCTCAAGGCTACACAACACAAGAGTGGAACTCGAATTGGAGTCATGGCTTTGAATCTCGCAAGTGGATAAAATTTAGAGATCCCTCCATTCGGATATCATCATAGATACAACAACTTGGTGCTTTCGGCTAAGGGCATCGGCAACTCGGTTTCCCTTACCGGGGTATATAAAATATCGAGATCATAAGAAGTAAGGAATTCAAGCCAACGTTTTTGTCTCAAGTTAAGTTCCCTTTGCAAAAATAAATATTTGAATGACTTATGATCAGTATAGAGAGTGAATTTCTCTCCCAAAAGATAATGACACCAAATTCGAAGTGCAAAACCGATACTTGCGAGCTCTAAATCATGAGTGGCATATCAAGTTTTCTCCGGTTTTAGTTTGCTAGAAGCATAAGCAATAACACGCTCTCTTTGCATGAGAATGACACCCAAACCAACATGACTAGCGTCAGTATACACGACCAAGTATTTGTTCCGTTCAGGAATCACAGGAACCAGGGCATCGAAAAGGAGTTCTTTTAGCATTTGAAAAGCGCCTTCACATTTATCCGACCAAATGTACTTGGCTCCTTTCTTAGTTAAACTCGTGAGGGGGACAGAAATTTTTGAAAAGTTTTTTATGAACCGACGGTAGTAATCCACCAATCCAAGAAAACTACAGATTTCCGTTATGCTCTCGGGTCTCTTCCAATTTTGAATCGCTTCAATCTTTGAAGGATCCACCGAAATTATGGAGAAATAATATGACCTAAGAATTTCACATGAGATTGCCAAAAATGGCACTTGGAAAATTTTGCCTTTAATTGATTGCTTCTAAGAGTCTCCAATACAACACGAAGATGGTTTTCATGTTCCTCCTCAGTTTTAGAATACACAAGAATATCATCGATGAAGATGAGAACAAATCGATCGGGGAAGTGCTTGAAAACACGATTCATAAGGTCGACGAAATAAGCCATAGCGTTCGTCAAACCAAACGGCATTACTAGCCATTCATAAGATCCATAACGGGTATGGAGTGAAGTCAAAGGAATACTATCCTCCGCAATATGTAGTTGATGAAATCCGATAGCTAAGTCCAATTAAGAGAAGACTTTAGCACCATTAAGCTGATCGAATAAATCATCAATCCGTGGTAGATGATATTTATTCTTGATGGTGAGATCATTAAGCTTGCGATAGTCGACGCAAAGCCTAAGTGCACCATCAGACTTCTTTACAAAGATTGTTGAAGCTCCCCAAGGCAAGGAACTAGAGCGAGTAAACTGTTTCTTCTCTGATTCGGATAATTGCTTTCACATCTCTTCATTTTCCTTATTAGACAATCGATATGGAGGACGAGTAACTGGTAGAGCTCCGAGAGTTAAATTAATTTGGAACTCAATTGCTTGCTTAGGTGGTATTCCCAATACGGGCTCAAATATGTCGAGAAATTCTCGAACAACACATATTCAAGAAATAACCTCCTCTTCATCATCATTATCATCATCTCTAGGATTTAAGGTATATAAAGAGGCTACAACATCTAAAGTAAAATCTTTAAGTACTACGGAAATTTGATCGATGGATTGAGGATGTCGAAGATAGACAGTCCTCTCAGGACAATGGATACGAGCCTCATAATGGTGAAGCCAATCCATTCCTAATATAATTCCAAAGCCTATACAATGAATCATATACAAATCGGCTTGGAAAGAATAACCACTCAAAATAATTTCGGCACCTTCACATAATAAACTAAGCGTTGCGAATCCACCAACATGATTCACAATTCTTAGTGAGGTCATCAAACATAAGGCATACAAAGAATTAGCATCAACAAGATTTTGTGATATAAAAGAATGAGATGCACCCGTATCAAAAAGAACTCATGTAGGATGCCCATGAAAATCAATAACTCCATCTAAGATGGAATGAAAATTACCTTGCCCAGAAGCAGTGTTGCTAGGGGCTTGCACGACATTTAGCTTTTCCTCCTTATTAGGACGCTTGGGGCATGAAGATATTGAATGGCCCTAAGTCTTACAGTAACTGCAAACGCGAGGCTTGGGGCACTTGTTGGCATAATGATCTTTCGCTCCACAATTGTAGCATTCTCCCTTTCCATACTAAAAAGCTTTAGCTTTAGGAGTTATTTGTGTACCTTTCTTATTTGGATTAGACTTGGGTTTCTTGTTGCGATTCCTCTTCTTGTTGGAGTTCCTGTTAGAGGTCTCCACTTCAACATCACTGTCTTTATCGGCTTCTTTAAGACTAAGCGCGATATCCACCAGCTCATCAAAAGGCATGACCAATTTAAGCAATAAAGATTTCTTAAGAATCTTATTGAGCCCACAAGCAAATTTTCGATTCTTCTTCTTCGCGGTGTCAATATACTCCAACCCATATTTGGATAAAGAGTCAAAAGATGCGGCATATTCTACCATAGAAGAGCCGCCTTGCACAAGGTCCATAAAACGACGGGCTAATCCCACTTTCTCACTTTCAGGTACAAACTTTGCCTCAAACTTTTCCTGAAATTTCTTCTAAGTTAGGTCCTTCTCTTGGATTTTTGAGATTAAGATATCATATCAATCAAGTGCTCTACCCTCAAGCATACTAGAAGCTACTTGGACTCGATGCAAGTCCTCAAGATTCATGCGAGAAAATATGCATTCGCATGATTTGATCAAGCTTGGACATCCATAACACTTTCAGTGCCCTTAAAAACTTTTCCACTGAGCTTGGTATATTCATTGCATAAGGTAGCAAACCCAAATTTGGGATGCGTATGCGCAGAAGTGGTTCCTGTCGCTTGGGCATTTGTCACTAGATCAAGAATTTGTTGAGTTGTCATATATACTCCCGCAACAGGAGTGACAACAGGTTGAGTGACATTCGTGCGGGCATGCGTAGACATTTTTTTTTAGAAGAGAAGAAAGAAAACTGTTAATCTCAAAAGGATTTCGAATCAATGAACAAGGAATCATAATATAATATAAGATAAGATATGACGGGTCCTATGACTCAGTCTAATTTCTAAACACGATTTCCTAAGAGAGACTTAGGACAATGATCCTCGTCATAATATCTTATATTGTTCCGAACTCGGCTCTGATACCAAGTGTAACGGCCCCCCTCAATACTCGCGTTAGCCAAGGCCATTGCAAGCAATGGTGTCAACTAACCCAAAGAATAAGGTTGTTGAGGAGCGACCATTTATATATTAGCTTCGAAAGAGTGTTAAACATATCGGATAATTTGGTCTTCCTTTTTCAACTTCTCATGAGGAAATCCGACATATCTAATACAAGTTCAAATCTACTACACAGTGGCTATAAATAATTCGGAAACAATATAAAATACAAAACAAAATAATAAGAGTCAGGCATAGAATTTCATATCACGAAGGCGGAATAGATATGAATAATAACACCATAGTGTATACATAGAGGTAGTGGCCAAATAAGGTCCTCTATACTATAAAAGAGTAGACAATAATACATGCCAAAAGAGTGTGAATACATAAGAGTCACTGTCTCATATACATATCAGTATAGACTACAACACTACTGTAGAAAGCCAAAATAAAGAACTGGGTCCTGCTAGAAGTCATGTGGAAGCACCTGCAACACTCGGGCCTGACCCGAGTATTATTTATAAGAAATAAACAATAAATGGATCAGTCTAGCTGTACTTATCTCATAAACTAGCATATAATTAGAGATATAGAAAAATGTAGACATATAAATATTATAATAAAAGTGAACAAACATAAATGCGTAACTCAAGAATGTCCATAATATATCTATAATAGAGCTATAAAAGAATCTCATCCAAAGTTATATAGCTACTTACGGAAATGATAATTCATATCAAATCAATATAAAATTGACAACACATATGTCAAAGAAACCCAGATTGATAAGTTAATATCAATAAAATCTCAAATTCTAGTAATCAAAAACCCAAAACCCAGAAATCACAGAGAAAATAAGGGGGTAGGCCTCGAGATGGGAGTCCGAAGACTCAACCAACATGTGTATCGAGATAAGATACGATCTCTAGGTAGCTAGCCTATATGTTGAGCCGAAGCTCCGAGATGGCCCGAAGGCCTACGGGTCGCGACCCCGTTGGAGTGAACCGAAGTCCCTCAGTGAACCGAAGTTCCTTAGGATGATCCGAAGATCATCAAAATAAATAAAAGTATGAAAAGATCACAATTGATCCAAGGTAGTGCAAAGTACTCCAAGCTAGTAATTATAAGAGTTGAGCTTCATGTCCCATAACCACTTGCTTTACTCGAATAGTTACGAACAAGTTGTATAATCCACTAAAAACATAAAACGATCATTGCCATGGGTTTTCAATCGAACGAGTCTAATAATTAATCGTCGAAGTAAATGCAAGGGGTCATAGTCCTTGCTTTTGCTAAGGCTTTTAATTAGATTTCTCATATGAACGAGAAAAAGGTTTATAAAATGTATACTAGTAGATGTGCAAATCAATTTATAAAATAACTTCATATAATGAAGTGGAGTTAGAAACTGTTTAGTAAAACATTAGGTATCTACTAATAATTTGAAACGCTTTTATATATTTTGAAGTGGCAAATCTCACGTAATATCGATCGAAATGACGACCGAACTAAGGATTTACATTTTAATAACGTAAACAAAATCCTCACGACTATCGATTATGATTTTGTTCACCACAAATAAAATAGAAAGTACATTAAATACAAATGCAGAAATTCGCGAACCAGAGAAACTGAAAAGTCACAAATAAAATCGAAATGGCCCGAAATTCGGCGGGGAAAGAGCCTGAATAGACCTAAACTGTTGATCGTGGTCTTCACTGGTCAATGGCAGTTTAATTCCAACAGACGTCTATCGCCTCCAAGACAGATGTCTGTTGTTAGGAAAACTGTTTTGCCGAGAGTTTGGACAAATGTCTGACCTGATGCAATTATTTATTTTCTCCTAAAACATTAACAGACGTCCGTCCCTCTCCCGGACAGACGTCTGAGCTGAAACATGGGCTATTTTGCTTAAGGAATAAGGTGCAAACGACTCTCGGACGAGCTCGGATCAATGGTGATGGTATATGATGTATTCTAAGTGAAAATGGAGCCTCTACGGCTCTACGGCTTGCCAAAACAACTCATAACACCCAAAATTCACATGCACACCAAAAATCAAAATGGATATCAATGAAAATGAAACCATGCTTCATAAATTGGAAATGTCAACACACAAATCAATCAACACAACCAAATACACATTTCATAAGCAACATATATGTGCCAAGAGCACACTAGACAAGTATGAATGCTTGGGACATAGATGTGAGTTCATAGTAACTCACCTTTGATTGATGAATGCAAGGAGACGAATCAAAACAAAGCCAAATCAACCTCTCTTTGCATGAGGCTTACAAATCCTCAACCTAAGCATGTAAATATATCAATCCCAATAGTTAGGTTTAGAAAAATCCCCAAAAATGGAAGAGGAAGCAAGTAGAGGTAGATGGAGATGATCTTACCTAGATTTCTCCTTGAATTAGCTAAACTAACACAAGATTTTCTTAGATTGTAGCTTAGGAATATTAATTTCCTCTTCCCTTAGTTTTAGGGATTTACTTAGGAAAATGAATGAAGAGGTAAATGAAAAAGAGAGGTAGGTGGAGAGGCTATGTAATGGCTTTCATTGGGTTAGGGGCTAGCTTAACCCAAACCAAGTCCACTAAAAGGTCCCAATTTTTCACTTACTTCAAACATATAAATGTTTATAGTCAAAAAGGTCGTAAACGGCATTTTGAACTCAATGGAATTGGTTTTGCGTCTCAATTCATCCATATGCACAATTTGACTTTTTGGACTAACATTAAATCAGTGATATTATATTTAAACAAAATATTTAAATACATTTTCTTAAAATACGCTGTTTGTTACACTTGGCTTCCCAGTCTCAACAGTCACCGCACGTACTTTTTTTATTAAAAGAAATGAATAACGGCCCAACCCTGCTGCAAGTCTCCAAGCCCACGTTCCCTTTAACCGCCTACTACAGTTTGGTCTCACCCGAACAATTTGTTTTGAACCCAAACTCAAGCTTTCCTCTGTGCCCATCTTCCCAAACTATTCCTTTTGTTTTTTCTTCTCTTTTTCTATAGCCCATACCGGCCCACGTCTCCTTCTACTATCACTCCCTTCGCAGTCCCAATGTTTCTTCTTCTTCCCGCATGAAGAAGTATACCTCTACACATACTTTACCTCCCTACTGTACCACCACGTCCCCCCTTTCTCTGACCTCTCACCATTTGCTTGCTTACTCTTCAGTTTTTGTTTTATCTTTTTGTATGCTTCTGCGGAAACTCCCCCACGCAAAAATATTCGAAACCAACTGTTTAAATACTCCTTCGTGCATTGCTTCTGAAATCAATCTAACATGTACGCCAGATTCAACTCCACCCTCCAACACTTCACTACTGCTTCCATTATCAACTCCACCTAGTAAAATCTCGACTTCCCCATATTTCCTTTCCAGTCTCGTTTTCATTTGTCTGCCTCCTTCCCTATTTCATATCTTCGAACAGCCTCATTTTTCCCAACCCAACAGTTCATGCAAGTTGTCTTTTTTTTAATAGCGGATTCGTTCATATTTCTGGAGAGAACGAAGAAATGGAGGCATTGTATTCCGCTGCCGCTGTGTAATGACCTGGGTTTTTGTAGACTTTGGTTATCGCCAAAAAACTCAATGATGACTAACCAAACATTGAAAAATACTGGATGATTAATGAAAGAAATTAGAGGGTGAGGAAAGATAAGGTAGAAACTTAGAATAGAAGAAGAAGAAGAAGAACACAACATCATAGTAACACGAACCTCACAGCGGAACGAATAACATATAATATATATAACATAACTTGAAATATACATCATTATCAAAGTACAGCACTTACAACACAGCGGAATAACAATAGCTATATAATTCTGAAGCCTCCTGCTCCAGCTCTTCAAGTGTATCTGTAAAATCCCGACTACTTGACTGCCCGTACAAATTTAGGCACCCAAGAGTTTAGGGAAACAAAACAAATAAACTCCGGGTCAGTCATGGGACTGGTATGAGTAAAACAGTTTAAGCCATTAAACGATATCTCATAAGACCACGCCGTATAACGGAACGGGTTTTTCCCTTATGAGAATCCAAATTAATCTTTATATCAAAAACCTTTTGATATTATAATATTGTCTATCAACCAAAATAATAGTAATCATCTAGCAGAAACGCTTTCATCTCACGTTCTACATATATAGTATACAATCAAAACCGCAAGCACGTATTGGGTAATGGATTTCCAACTATGACAAGGTATGGAACTACCTTTCGCTAGTGTATCTCTAGAAAGGAATACACTGGGTTCAACAAGAACATCTTGCAACCCGGCCACACATGACCGACCACTCATTTCGCTTGAGTGTATCGAATGTATATCACCAACGGTTGGGATCAGCAACCGTTTCCCGAATGGGACAGCATCAACAATAGATTTTTAGAAATAAATGAAACTCTAGATCAGGTGATTATACACCCTACTTCGGTGCGACCGACTTAGCCATGCTGCCAGCCCGATTTCTGTCATTTACCGGATGTGAGGCTAGAAGCTACGCTTTATCATCACACCAGATTCACTTTGAATGCCACATCGTCAAATCCATCAAATCACCGATGGACGTTCTCAACCATACATTATGTGTTAGCTAAAAGAAGTTTCCTTCTCCGCTTCCACTCTAGGTACGGTTGGAGAAATCAATATACGTGATCGTCTGGAAATACTCTGTCAGACATCCGTCCATACAAGTCATCCAGGAACAGGATGAACCAAATGCACTATTCAGTACATCCATCTTAGGCACTGTTATCTAAGACTTATACAATAGCCCTTGCACTTTACTCCGTCTTCAATTTTCTTTAGCATATATGATTCGCAACGCTTATGCCAATACAGAGTGGTTCTTTGGATAATAATCCAACCAGTCTCTCCATATTAACAATGTTAAAATGGTCAAAACTTCGATAGTCTGTGGGTTAACTATCAAAGAAAAACAAGTGTGCAAACAACGATATTATTTCCAGATGGAAATTCTATCAATCAATCATCAATCATATATATATATATATATATATATATTCATATTTCCTTATTTTCTATGTTTAGAAAATATACGTTAACACTGGAATACATTTCCATTTCTAATCCATGTTTCCAAATTCAATATTTGATTACGTTTTTGATTCTATTTGGAAAACATTTCCAAATCTTCTTTACTTGGATTTAAATAGATGTTTAAATCAACATCGCGACGACAACTCAAACCACTATACTTATTTTCTAAACCACTTATCCACTTTCACTCTCGAACCTTATCCATTCCTTAGTTAAAAATGAAGTCAATCAAGTTGGGGTAATACTACCTCTCAGACCTTAACTGAACAACATTTCAAATCTCGAAATTGGGTAAGTTCATCTTTTAACTCTTTAACACTTCCTTACGTGACTCTCGTTCGAATACATCTCTATTCGATAACTCCTCCCTTCGAATAAGGTATATTCGATAACTCTATTCAATTTACTCTATTCGATTAATCCTTATCAATTTACCCTATTGGACTAACGCTATTTGATTAACTCTATTGGACTAACGCTATTGATTAACTCGTCTCACTTAACTCCTTTCGAATAAACTATATTCGATAACTCCTTTAACTCTATTCGAATAAACTCTATTCGATTAACTCCTTTTACTTTCTATTCGAATAAACTATATTGGATTAACTCATTTGCTTTAACTCTAATCGATTAACTCCATTGAATAACTAAATTCGACAACTCCTTCGAATAACCAAATTCGATAATTCCTTTCGAATAAACTATATTCGATTACTCACTTCGATTAAACTAATCGATAACTCTTTTCGATTAAACTATAAATCGATAACTCTTTTCCTTTAACTCTATTCGAATAAACTAATATTCGATAACTCTATTCAATTTACTCGACTCGACTAACCCCTTTCGAATAACTAATTCGATTTACTACTTTCGAATACCATATTGGATTTAACTCCCTTCGAATAACTAATTTGATTTAACTCCTTTCGAATACCATATTCGATTTAACTCCTTTATTCGCTTTATAAAGATTTCCCTTTTAACAACGTTTATTCATTTAAAGATTTACTTTTAGTAACGGTTCTCTACTTTAAAATGATTACCTTCTTATAACAGTTTCCTTTTCATGACGTTTTTCCCTTTTTCTAAATGTCTCCTATTTATAAATATTCCAATTTATAAATATTTCTTATTTATAAATATTCCATTTATAAATATTTTATTTTCAAATATCACTTTGACAAATTCCCCCTTATCAACATTTCGGTATGTTATGGTATTCAACATATCAAATCACGATGATCAGTATCGTTCAAACACATATAATCGACAACAAATTATATATCACATCATATATCACAATATATGAAAACAGTAAAATAAATGTTGAGGATTGGATTCCTCCAACCTGTCTCCCTGCATTCACAGATGTTAAACAGTATAGATAACATCACTTTCAGTTCCATATGATATATTCTGTTAAACAGAATCAATATAGAAATTCAACTAACTGACTAGCAGTTCAATCAAACAGTCAATACACAATCAATCAATCAATATTTAAAAGTTCTAAAAATTCAACATGAAATTATAAACTGTTCAGAGTTAGTGAGATTTACTCACATTTGCAGCTCATCGTTAAAGAACGATAAACTGTTATTTGATTTGAATCAAACAATTTATTTCGCCGCAATTTCATACGAGCACCAATTCACTTCCAATCAGCTTCATTGTGAAGCTCTCGTTCATACGGTCCCAACGCAACTTACGGTTCGTAAATCTGATATCGTATGCAACCAATATGAATTATACAAGTTTAGTACTAATTTAAATAAAATAAACATAGTTTTTTTTTTAAAACTGGGCCTTACTAATTATAAAAACCCCGGCCCATCTTCAAATTTCTGGCCCGCTACTTCTTCTTCTCATTCCCTATGGCTTCCTCCAGACCTTACCAACGTCACTCCTCAAACCCAACCGCTTTTGGTTCTCCACCATTTTCGAAATCGCTTCCAACATAAACCACCTAGCCAACTCCTCTTTAACATCATACCACAAATTCAAAGCTCGAGCTAGCCATTCAAGATCCATTGAGGATCTTGTCGCGCCCAGCTCAGTGACGGTTGCGTCACTTTTTACCTTCGATCATCATCAGAAAACCACAACCGAACCCAAATCCCACCGCGAATTCAAATACCAACTCCTCTCGAGATCAAAACCAACGAACGCGACAAAAACTTCAACCCTAACTCTACTGACCCAAACTAGAGCAACCATAATTCGCGTCGCACCAAAATACGAGGCCCATACTGCAGAGCTCTCTCGTATACGAGTCCAAATCAAGTGGTTTCATGATTTATAGAATTTTATTTCTATTTTTTTATTTATTTTTCTTTTGATGAAAACTTTACCGGAGAAAGAATAATTGTGGCGGCTCAAAATTCTTGCGTTGACCAGAAATGAGGAAGCTTAGGTTTAAAGTGAAGGTAGTAGTATTTATAGGGAAAAGAAAGAAGATATTTAGAGAGATATTTATGAAGATATTTTCATTTTAATATTCGTTCTGCCTTCTAAAAATTCGTGTGATCACACACGATACCCAAAAATCACGAAACTGGACATGCAGCTAGAGTTCGACATTACGGTCCCAACGAAACTGGTTTCGTCGAATTCCGACTTCGTATGCTCACACAGCGTATTTTTAACCGTCGAAATACTGACTGTTTTTCACTCTAAAAATCCGTACGACCACACAGTGACTCTAAAAATCACGAAACTGGAAATCTAACAACTATATGACATTACGGATCCAACAAAATTAGTTTCGTCGAATTCCGACTTCGTTTGCAAAAGTGGCTATTTTTAAAGCTCTAGATGACCCATTTAAATATATAAATATATTTAAATATAATTAAATAAAATATTAATATATTAATATTATCGTATATATTCACAATAGAATATCATACAGCTCTAGAATATTCCTATATGAACTTCTAACTCAATATTCACTTCTGGGTCCACCCGATATTCGATTTATATTGAAATTCCTTTTTAAAATATAAATAATTCCTTTATAAATTATAAAGGAATTCCACAGCGACTTTTCTGAAATTTGATTTGGACATACATCAAAATCTACACAATGAAATCCTGATTTTTCTCTTCCACTAGAAAGATATACTCCACCAGCTCCACACGTTTCTTGTTTCATAGAAATCCGGCTTAAAACGAATCCTGTACATTCAGTTGAAGTTCGAATCGCCAATTTACGAACTGCAGCGCCATTTTAAGCTCGTTTTTAATTATAATATAATTATACGTTCAAACTGTCGTTATTTAAATATATTCGTTATTCAAATTCAATTCCAAGCTGAATTATATATTTTGAATTGCCCAGTTCACACCATATCGCCATTTCAGCCAATTCTGCTTATTTCAGAATTAAATATATTATTAAATATATTATTTTAATTAAATATTCACCATTATTTAATTCCACGACCATTAAATTCTCTAAACCACCATTTCAATAATTAAATAAATTAATTATAAGACTTTGCCAATGCGGGTCATTACATTCTTCCCCACTTAAAATAATTTCGTCCTCGAAATTGCTAAAGATAGAAGACGACCCTATCTACTAGTTAGAACATATTTGTTCACTTCTTAACTTCAGTTTCAACTGAACCAATTTAATTTCAATTAAATTATTAATTAATTCTTATCAACGAAAATTTTCAAAAATCCTGAAAATTTTCTAACGCCTTAACTTTTCGAAAAATTTCGCCAGCACCTCCTTTGTATTGGTCAATACGTCAAACTCCAACTCGCCTCTCTGGGCCATCTCCAACCCAAAAGAAAATAAAACAGCCAAGCGGCTTACCAATCAGGCTCATAAAATCACCAAACTCATATAAAATAAACTTGTACCTTTTTGTCGGGCATATGCCTCTATTACTTCCATATGCTATCAACTCAGCATATACCAATGTTATCCCAATCAAATTCTGAAATTACTTTTATCTCCAACACAACCATTCGCTTTTACCAAGCCAAATTTTCATTTCAACTCGAGTTTCTTCTCGATTCCCAACTCTTAACTTGATTATCACATTACACTTCAAATTTGAATCTCACAATCCAATTTGTCTTGATATCATTCTAATTCAATCTCCGTTACCACTTTACTGGTTTTACTTTAATTCAATTTTACTTTCACAAATTTCTGTTAAATTTGTTTTAATTCAAACAGTCTTTCCCTGGGAGTTTTTAAACAGTTTATTCTTTTCAAAAATCAAATTTTCCTTTTTGAAATTCAACACAACTTGTCTTTCCCAAAACAAATTCAAAACAGTATCTCTGGTAGTAATTCATCACTTACAACTTGAAAATGAATACTGATGATGCAACTGTCATCATCATAATCTATCTTCCAGCTATTGAAGTGAGTTCAATACTATAAAACCATTTCTAAACATTTCCACTTTGAAATTCATTTTAGAATATAATTCACACTGCTTGTAAAACAATTTAAAATCTCCCAGGATCTTAAATTTTCCATATATTTAATCCAAATCCATTTACAAACACTTATCCAATTCTCCAGAGTTTTAAATTCAATTTCTGGTTTAAATTTCAGATTTAACTCATCTGATTTCACGTATTTCACTTATATGAATTCTGATTGGTTATTTACATAACCATGTAATTTATAATCTTACTCGATTATAATAACAACCAATATATCCACTATATTATAATCATCCCAATATAAATCCTTTATATCAAAATATAATTTGGGCAAAAATCATTTTGTTTACCCTCTTTTCAAAACATACCATGACGGTTCATCGTATTCAAGTGTTTAGTAACCCCTACCGATACAGTGGATCAAACTGATCGACCAGAATCCATAAACAACTCACTCAATAAATCTCCACAATATAAAACAATTTTTTTATATTGAATAACAAATACGTTCACTCGTATATATACACTCCAACTCAATCTAGGGTATTACTAACCCCATCTCTACTGAGTCACGCCACAGAGCCAAGGTAATTCACTTAACTTAAGCTCTGATACCAACTGTAATGACCCGAAAGCAGAGGGCTATCCTCCCCCCGTGGCATACAAAGGTACCCCAGACACCATGCTTTACGGCCATCCTCTCGACTCGACCAACCCGCTATAATGCAAGACCTGTAGGGGTAAGAGTCTCCCGTTCGCCACCAAACCGCGAAGTGAGAACCCCCTATCAGATGTACCAGTGAAGCAACATGGACTGGTATGAGTAAAACAGTTTAAAACAGTTTAAGCCATTAAACGATATCTCATAAGACCACGCCGTATAACGGAACGGGTTTTTCCCTTATGAGAATCTAAATTAATCTTTATATCAAAAACCTTTTGATATTATAATAATGTATATCAACCACAATAATAGTAATCATCTAGCAGAAACGCTTTCATCTCACGTTCTACATATATAGTATACAATCAAAACCGCAAGCACGTATTGGGTAATGGATTTCCAACTATGACAAGGTATGGAACCACCTTTCGCTAGTGTATCTCTAGAAAGGAATACACTGGGTTCAACAAGAACATCTTGCAACCCGGCCACACATGACCGACCACTCATTTCGCTTGAGTGTATCGAATGTATATCACCAACGGTTGGGATCAACAACCGTTTCCTGAATGGGACAGCATCAACAATAGATTTTTAGAAATAAATGAAACTCTAGACCAGGTGATTATACACCCTACTTCGGTGCGACCGACTTAGCCATGTTGCCTGCCCGATTTCTGTCATTTACCAGATGTGAGGCTAGAAGCTACGCTTTATCATCACACCAGATTCACTTTGAATGCCACATCGTCAAATCCATCAAATCACCGATTGACGTTCTCAACCATACATTATGTGTTAGCTAAAAGAAGTTTCCTTCTCCGCTTCCACTCTAGGTACGGTTGGAGAAATCAATATACGTGATCGTCTGGAAATACTCTGTCAGACATCCGTCCATACAAGTCATCCAGGAACAGGATGAACCAAATGCACTATTCAGTACATCCATCTTAGGCACTGTTATCTAAGACTTATACAATAGCCCTTGCACTTTACTCCGTCTTCAATTTTCTTTGGCATATATGATTCGCAACGCTTATGCCAATACAGAGTGGTTCTTTGGATAATAATCCAACCGGTCTCTCCATATTAACAATGTTAAAATGGTCAAAACTTCGATAGTCTGTGGGTTAACTATCAAAGAAAAACAAGTGTGCAAACAACGATATTATTTCCAGATGAAATTCTATCAATCAATCACCAATCATATATATATATATATTCATATTTCCTTATTTTCTATGTTTAGAAAATATACGTTAACACTGGAAAACATTTCCATTTCTAATCCATATTTCCAAATTCAATATTTGATTACGTTTTTGATTCTATTTGGAAAACATTTCCAAATCTTCTTTACTTGGATTTAAATAGATGTTTAAATCAACATCGCGACGACAACTCAAACCACTATACTTATTTACTAAATCACTTATCCACTTTCACTCTCGAACCTTAACCATTCCTTAGTTAAAAATGAAGTCAATTAAGTTGGGGTAATACTACCTCTCAGACCTTAACTGAACAACATTTCAAATCTCGAAATAGGGTAAGTTCATCTTTTAACTCTTTAACACTTCCTTACGTGACTCTCGTTCGAATACATCTCTATTCGATAACTCCTCCCTTCGAATAAGGTATATTCAATAACTCTATTCAATTTACTCTATTCGATTAACCCTTATCAATTTACCCTGTTGGACTAACACTATTTGATTAACTCTATTGGACTAACGCTATTGATTAACTCGTCTCACTTAACTCCTTTCGAATAAACTATATTCGATAACTCCTTTAACTCTATTCGAATAAACTATATTCGATTAACTCCTTTTACTTTCTATTCGAATAAACTATATTCGATTAACTCATTTGCTTTAACTCTAATCGATTAACTCCATCGAATAACTAAATTCGTTAACTCCTTCGAATAACCAAATTCGATAATTCCTTTCGAATAAACTATATTCGATTACTCACTTCGATTAAACTAATCGATAACTCTTTTCGATTAAACTATAAATTGATAACTCTTTTCCTTTAACTCTATTCGAATAAACTAATATTCGATAACTCTATTCAATTTACTCGACTCGACTAACCCCTTTCAAATAACTAATTCAATTTACTACTTTTGAATACCATATTCGATTTAACTCCCTTCGAATAACTAATTCGATTTAACTCCTTTCGAATACCATATTCGATTTAACTCCTTTATTCGCTTTATAAAGATTTCCCTTTTAACAACGTTTATTCATTTAAAGATTTACTTTTAGTAACGGTTCTCCACTTTAAAATGATTTCCTTCTTATAACAGTTTCCTTTTTATGACGTTTTCCCTTTTTCTAAATATCTCCTATTTATAAATATTCCAATTTACAAATATTTCTTATTTATAAATATTCCATTTATAAATATTTTATTTTCAAATATCACTTTGACAAATTCCTCTTTATCAACATTTCGGTATGTTATGGTATTCAACATATCAAATCACGATGATCAGTATCGTTCAAACACATATAATCGACAACAGATTATATATCACAATATTTGAAAATAGTAAAATAAATGTTGAGGAATCCAGTTGGATTCCTCCAACCTGTCTCCCTGCATTCACAGATGTTAAACAGTATAGATAACATCACTTTCAGTTCCATATGATATATTCTGTTAAACAGAATCAATATAGAAATTCAACTAACTGACTAGCAGTTCAATCAAACAGTCAATACACAATCAATCAATCAATATTTAACAATTCTAAAAATTCAACATGAAATTATAAACTGTTCAGAGTTAGTGAGATTTACTCACATTTGCAGTTCATCGTTAAAGAACGATAAACTGTTATTTGATTTGAATCAAACAATTTATTTCGCCGTAATTTCATACGAGCACCAATTCACTTCCAGTCAGCTTCATTGTGAAGCTCTCGTTCATACGGTCCCAACGCAACTTACGGTTCGTCAATCTGATATCGTATGCAACCAATATGAATTATACAAATTTAATACTAATTTAAATAAAATAAACATAGTTTTTAATTAAAAACTGGGCCTTACTAATTATAAAAACCCTGGCCCATCTTCAAATTTCTGGCTCGCTACTTCTTCTTCTCATTCCCGATGGCTTCCTCCAGACCTTACCAACGTAACTCCTCAAACCCAACCGCTTCTGGTTCTCCACCATTTTCGAAATCGCTTCCACCATAAACCACCTAGCCAACTCCTCTTTAACATCATACCACAAATTCAAAGCTCGAGCTAGCCATTCAAGATCCGTTGAGGACCCTATCGCGCCCAGCTCAGTGACGGTTGCGTCACTTTTTACCTTCGACCATCACCAGAAAACCACAACCGAACCCAAATCCCACCGTGAATCCAAATACCAACTCCTCTCGAGATCAAAACCAACGAACGCGACAAAAACTTCAACCCTAACTCTACTGACCCAAACTTGAGCAACCATAATTCGCGTCGCACCAAAATCTGAGGCCCATACTGCAGAGCTCTCTCGTATACGAGTCCAAATCAAGTGGTTTCATGATTTATAGAATTTTATTTCTATTTTTTTATTTATTTTTCTTTTGATGAAAACTTTACTGGGGAAAGAATAATTGTGGCGGCTCAAAATTCTTGCGTGGATCAGAAATGAGGAAGCTTAGGTTTAAAGTGAAGGTAGTAGTATTTATAGGGAAAAGAAAGAAGATATTTAGTGAGATATTTATGAAGATATTTTCATTTTAATATTCGTTCTGCGTTCTAAAAATTCGTGTGATCACACACGATACCAAGAATAGACAGAATAGATGATCGGGTTTAGACCCAATTTCATAGTCACAAAACTTAAGCAACACTTTCCTAGTCATGAATCACAGATGTCCTTGTTATGTCATAGGCAATAGTTTATATTTCCTAATCAAAGGCATAGGCTTAGTCAAGGAAATAATCCTCATAGTCACAGTCACAGTCATAGGCAATGTTCATAGTCATAGGAAATGTCCATAGTCATAGGCAATGTTTATAGTCATAGGCAAATGTTCATAGTCATAGGCATATGGTTTTAAGGTCCATAGTTTCATAGTCATGGTCTTATTTGTCCTCGAATCATAACAGTTCTTAATTAGGTTCAAGAGTATAGGCACTGATTCGAATAGAGAGAGAGAGAGAGATTTGGCATATTCTTTTATTCCTTTAATTTCATGTCACGAACAGAGAAAAACGTTCAAATCTAGAAATAACTGACTTACAGAGATTAGATTAGAATAGAAAGATGGTGATGCTATGATTCGTGCGACGTTGCTCGAAATCGTTTGAGTTAGCCTTTGATTTTCATTCTGAAGCCTTAATCTTGATTTGAACCTCCTCTTGACAACTTGAGCAGCACTTCCTCGTCTTGATTCATTTTATATATTACTTATTTATATATTTTCTCAGAGGCAGCATAAGGATAGAAAAGAATTGTGAATAGAGAAGAGGACCAGGGCTGTTTATATAGTGTTAGGCGGACGAACCTGGTCAGAAAACGTGACCAAATACATCGGAATGAACCAGGTGCAGGAAGCTGGAAAAAAACGGGGAGGTCGACCCCCAGGTCGACACCCATGTCGACTGGGCAGTCGACATGGGGGGGTGGTGTCGACTGTGCAGTCCACACCCCTGTCGACTTGACCTGGGCGGGAATTTTCCCGCCCTGCCCCCTGTGTGTTTGAATTCGAATTTGGCTCTAGTTTAAACTGTTTTGAACTTGGAATTTTCTGAAAACTTTGATGGGCCATATCTTGGTCATATGGACTCCGATTTTCGAAAATTCGGACTCTATTTCGCGTATTTTTCCGAGACGAACGCAAAGGCACAGCCCGTTTCCCTTGATTTTGATTTTAACTTTTAATTCTGCCTTGATTTGTAAATCTTAGTGTTACAGAACTACGGGGTGTTACATTCTCCCCCACTTAAAAGGATTTCGTCCCCGAAATCTTCAAGTTAGGAAGAATGTGTCCTACCATCCAATCACCCATCTACTCAACCATTCACTCACAGGCATTCATTGTTCTTAAAAGATTTCTAATGCTTTCATGTTCATATGCATAGTGTGTGTACATGTCTTAATCTAATGCAAAATCAGGCGGTCTATTGATTCAGTTGACCTCCTTAATGCAAATCATGTCAGTGCCATGCGTCCAATCATGTATGCAAGCATCCCTAGTTATGTAAATACTACATGTGTGCATAGCCATTCATCCATATGCCACATCCATATGATAACATATCAAGTTCAATTTGCAAACAAATACATATCTATAAATGCAATATGAAAGCGTCCAAACTGATCTAGTGCCTAATACGTATGCATATGCATCCTCGAGCAACCATTAGCAACCACTTGCAACCACCAACCATAACATGTTTCAAACACATGTTTACATCCATTGGCTTCAACCTAAAGGATCGAAGATACGACCTAGAGGATATACTTTGGAAAGAGAGAAACAATTATGCGTAAAGCTCCTAAACAAAGAAATCAAGGATGCACCCTTAAGGAAAAAGGGTATGATGCTAGTATCTGGCCTTCTTGAGCTTTACTCCATTGTATCTTAACTAATTTAACTTCACGATTGTGAAGTTCCTGATCTCCATTTCCAAAATAAACAGATGTAAATCATGGTACCAAGTATATGTACTAAGATGATTAGAGGTCTCCCTCTTATCCACCATGCCATAACTATAAGGATCGAAAGGTTACTACGTGCTCTTTAGAGTACCTGCCACAACTATTCATCTCTCACACAAACCATCCTAGTCGAACTCGACATTCCTCAAGTACAAGCCCCAAAGGCCTAAACCAATATCAGACAAACACCCAAGGAATATCTCCTCCGAATTTAGACGATCCTCGTGAGATGATATAAGCAAATATGATAGTTATCCTAAAATCCCTACTAACCAAAAACTGGTCGGACCACCAATTGGATTTGAGACTCTAGTGGGATCTTTCTACTATACAAGTACTATGGTGCAGAGACTCAACAATGGAAGTGGATACGAACAAATGCGAAGCGCTAAAACCAAAGGAAAGAGTACGAACAGCAAAACTAGACTCTTCCAACAGAACTCTACTACCTCTCTCCTAGGTACGCTTGGTGGCGAAAGTAGGTACTTGCCTTTCTGAAAATCTTGTCCCTCGTTCTTGCCCTTATCCTTACTTATGTGCTCTATCATACCCTAGTAAAGATACTTCCTCTTGTCTTAGGTTTTATAATTCCTTCCTCCTTCGTGAGTTAAATCTACATCCATGAATTCCTCATCCTAGGGTTGTGCTTCCTAGCCAAACTCCTCATCTCCTTCCGTGTAGTCATGTTGACAAGTCTCTCAAAAGCTGCTTCCATCGTACAGAAAACCCTACTAAACTTGAAAGAAAACCAGCCGTAGGTGAAACTACTACGGTTATAGATGGAAGTTGGGTACTACTTCACCCATCGATGAGGTTACCTCCCAGAAAGCCAGGAGCCCCAGAGACTCAAGAAAGAAGGAGACAAGAATTCAAACAGAGGAAGAGAAGGTAGTGCGTATGGCTTTGGGGAATATGCCTTTAAAACAAATATTTTCTTTTTGAAAATGCTTCTTTTAAAACCGTTTTGAAAATAATTTTCCAAATCCTTTATCTGATCTGGTAACCTTCAGCTCTGATACCACGTGTAACACCCCACGTCCGTTAGTGTCACTCACAAAGGGAATGCACTAAGTTCTGTGGAGCATTTAGGGTAAAAGATGCAGATAAATTACAAGACAGACAGAAATTAAACAGCGGAAAATAAAACTTTGCTTTATTGATAAAATAGTTTGTACAATGATTTCTTTACAATATCAGAGTATCATCTGTCTTACAAAACAAAGAAGCATGAAAATACATGTATATTCCCCAAGTTTAGCAGGAGTCAGCCATAGCATCTGAAAAGAGAATCCAAGCAAACTTCGACAAATCTTCAAGCTGGGAAAGAGTGACAGTCCAAGTTAACCTGATCTATACTATTCCCTCCTCTACTACCTGGGGGGGAACGGAAGAAAAGAAGACGAAAGAAAAACAGAGTCAGACATAAAGCCTGAGTAAGTTCAGTAACTTCTAGCATGTGAACATGGAAAAACAAACGACATGAATTAACTGAATCCAAGATTACACCATGACCATAGGGTCAGCAAGATTAGACAAGATAATCACAAGATATGCTAAGATAAGATAAACAAGATATGCTCTAATACTTTCGCCGCTTCACTATTTCCTTGTTATACTAGTTTCTATATCTCTGCACCACCTAACTAGTGTTCCAACTAGTAACGATAACGTGATCCCAACCCCTGTAGTTTCCATTGCCTTCAGGCATACATTTATTATTTATTACCTAGATCTAATCTAGGGTTTTCTATCAAGTGCTTTCTAGATTTAACTAGAGTTTACGCTATCTGCTGAACGCTTCTCGAGTTCAGGGTTTATGCCACCTAGTCCAACTAGGGATTACGCTACCTGTCGAACGATGCCACCAAGTCTAGGACACACTACCTAGAGTGGTATATGTTCCTATACTTCCCCACGCATGTATCGCGAATCGTCATCGCTTGTCTAGATGCACATGTCCTATAATGTGCGGTCCGAGTCCTGCGACAGGGCAAATCAAGGAATACAGAACTCGATCGGGAGCTTTCAGATATCTGCCGATGCAGATGCTAAGGTCTGTTTTTATTCCAGTGGCTATGGTCCCACTTGACCCCTCCCTCAACTAATGAAAGGCACACCTTGTAAAATGAGAACTATACGCCGGCCCCCGGTGCCCCACTATCCTATGGCCATCCTCACCCATAACTAGATAGCAAGTATATGGTCTTTTGGAGTTCTCCGCCTTTCCGCTTCACGTATCTCGATTGACTCAAGATGGATGGTAGACGAAAAGTCGTTATCACAGGGCTACCGTTTGCTCGTCGAATCATTCCGGTCCATCCTAGTCTTTAGGTTGCCATGTATTGCAACCAAGGCATACCCCTGGTTCTTCTACGCAGACCTTAACCTCTGTGGGCCCAGGCAGATCATCTGCAGCCTCACAGAGGGATACCAAGAGTACCCTCACGTCCCCTCGAAGACTCGTGCTTCATAACCCAATTCGTTGGAGCCTTCTTTTTAATCAGACGGACGTTCTCTCCTCCTCGTGTTATACTAAGAATTACTAATTAGTTTTGTCAACTAAGGTTTACCACTTAGTTCTCTTTCCCGTCAATTTGGATTGGTTAAGTGTCATTAGTCAATTCAAGCTAACTTAACCCTCTTCATTTATCCTGTTAAGCTGGTTAAGTGTCATCAGCAATTCACGTTGACTTAACCCTACCACAAACCAAGTTATATTGGTTAAATATTTCTTATTACTTAACCCTACCCCTTCATCATGTATTGGTTAAGTGTTCCTTTTTAACTTAACCTTGCCCGTCTGTTTTAACTAACATGTTATTAATGGTTAAGTATTATCCCTTCATGTTATAGACTTAACCTCATTAATTTATCACAACCTGATGGTTAAGTGTTCAGGTTTACTTAACCCTACGGTCTAGCCCAGCTAACATATCAAAATTGGCTAAGTGTATTAGATTTTACTTAACCCCAACCTCTAGTCTAGTTAACATATTAATTTGGCTAAGTGTATTAACTTTACTTAACCGCTACAAGTCTCGTTTTGCTACCTTGAGTTTGGTTAAGTGTCTCTATGGACTTAGCCCTCCCATTCTAGCTTAACTGTGTTAAGTTGGTTAAGTGTTCCTATGGACTTAACCCTCCCATTCTAGCTTAACTGTGTTAAGTTGGTTAGGTGTTCCTATGCACTTAACCCTCCCATTCTAGCTTAACTGTGTTAAGTGTCAGTCTGAACCTAACCCCACCCATCAGTCTAGTTATCATGTTGAACTGGTTAAGTGTCTTAGTTAACTTTACCCTACCATTCTTGTTCTAGCTTTAACTAAATAAATTAAAGCCGCTACCACTCACATTAGACAGGTATTGTTGTGACTACTGGATGTGCCGGTTGGTTCCGGGCAGGTTTACATCACAACTCAGTCTAACCTCGGGCTAGGCATATTCGTATTTTCTAAGTTCAAAGGGTTTCAATTTATTTTCAAATCAAGTTTTGAAAGTAACCATCCCGTTCGTCGGATCAGTTAGGGATAGCCAGGGAGAGCAGGAAACTTGTATTTTCCAAACCCAAGCCTAGACACTATCCTCTCTGTCACCCTAGAACTTTCTGGTGTGTCATTAAAAGAGATGTCGTTAATATACCTTTAATTTGTCTAAATTTATATTTCCTCATTCAGGCCAAATTTTATAAGTAAATTATTTCTAATTTACTTATTTCCTAATTACTCTTTTAATGTAAATTGTCTACATTCATTCTTATGGCCCATTTCCCCTTTTAAATCATATTTATGCTTTTTGGTATGTGGACTATACCAAATTAAGTGTCACTAACCGTGATTTTTGGTAAACCTGCCAATTACTCCCAATTATGGCCAATTTCACATTTATGCCAATATACTTACCGTGCCAAATTAGCTAATCCAATTCCGATTCAACATTCTAATTCTAGACTTATTACTCTAGTTCACTATTCATGTAAATGCTAGATTTACACGTCAATACTAGATTCAAATTACACATCTTATAATTCATGTCAAATTTATCCAATTTGCATTTCTATGAACATGCCATAATACATGTTCCCAATTTATGCCAATTTCCAAGTTAAACTACGTTTTTAGTAAATTTCATATTTTGCCCAAACCGCATTCCCACCGTTCGTATAATCGTGATTCTGTCTAGATTATAAATAAAGCTAGGTTCGTAGAAAATAGGGAATGAACCAAAGATACTATGAAAAAGATAGACATAATAACTGGCATAAAAACGGTTGAATAACGACGTCGGTTCAAGAACATGGGTAGACCTAACTTAATAGGTAAATTCCCAAGGTCTAAAACCAAAGAAAACCAAGAATAGATGGAATAGAGACGTAGGTTCAAGAACATGGGTAGACCTAACTTAATAGGTAAATTCCCAAGGTCTAAAACCAAAGATAACCAAGAATAGACAGAATAGATGATCGGGTTTAGACCCAATTTCATAGTCACAAAACTTAAGCAACACTTTCCTAGTCATGAATCACAGATGTCCTTGTTATGTCATAGGCAATAGTTTATATTTCCTAATCAAAGGCATAGGCTTAGTCAAGGAAATAATCCTCATAGTCACAGTCACAGTCATAGGCAATGTTCATAGTCATAGGCAATGTCCATAGTCATAGGCAATGTTCATAGTCATAGGCAAATGTTCATAGTCATAGGCATATGGTTTTAAGGTCCATAGTTTCATAGTCATGGTCTTATTTGTCCTCGAATCATAACAGCTCTTAATTAGGTTCAAGAGTATAGGCACTGATTCGAATAGAGAGAGAGAGAGAGATTTGGCATATTCTTTTATTCCTTTAATTTCATGTCACGAACAGAGAAAAACGTTCAAATCTAGAAATAACTGACTTACAGAGATTAGATTAGAATAGAAAGATGGTGATGCTATGATTCGTGCGACGTTGCTCGAAATCGTTTGAGGTAGCCTTTGATTTTCATTCTGAAGCCTTAATCTTGATTTGAACCTCCTCTTGACAACTTGAGCAGCACTTCCTCGTCTTGATTCATTTTATATATTACTTATTTATATATTTTCTCAGAGGCAGCATAAGGATAGAAAAGAATTGTGAATAGAGAAGAGGACCAGGGCTGTTTATATAGTGTTAGGCGGACGAACCTGGTCAGAAAACGTGACCAAATACATCGGAATGAACCAGGTGCAGGAAGCTGGAAAAAAACGGGGAGGTCGACCCCCAGGTCGACACCCATGTCGACTGGGCAGTCGACATGGGGGGGGGTGTCGACTGTGCAGTCCACACCCCTGTCGACTTGACCTGGGCGGGAATTTTCCCGCCCTGCCCCCTGTGTGTTTGAATTCGAATTTGGCTCTAGTTTAAACTGTTTTGAACTTGGAATTTTCTGAAAACTTTGATGGGCCATATCTTGGTCATATGGACTCCGATTTTCGAAAATTCGGACTCTATTTCGCGTATTTTTCCGAGACGAACGCAAAGGCACAGCCCGTTTCCCTTGATTTTGATTTTAACTTTTAATTCTGCTTTGATTTGTAAATCTTAGTGTTATAGAACTACGGGGTGTTACATTCTAAATGACTCATTAGTGGCTAAGAGAGGATTCGAAGCTTTATGAAGGGGCATTATGGGGAGTTCCCAACAAATATGATTAGGGTTTTGGATTAGAAACATGTATATATACCCCTTTATGTGATGCAAATAGTCTCTTCTCTTTTATCCCCTTCTTTAGTTAAGTTGAGAGGAGCACAAGCTCTCTTATTTTTTCATGGCTACTTAGACATTTTCTTTATGTAACTTCTTTGTTTTAATGCAATTTAATTTCTATGCTCTTTACTTTCATGTTCATAGCTTAGATTTATCATGTTCATAGTTTAGATTTACTTTTATGTTCATTTACTTTATGTTCATAGCTTTGATTTACTTTATGTTCTTAGTATAGTTCTCTTCTTGTTCTACTTAGTTTTTCTTTCATTTTGCTTTATTTTCTAATGTTGAAACTTACATGTGTTGATATGATAATACATATAAGTGGCTAATCCCTTGATTTAGGGGTAATGATGCTCTCTAACTTTATGTAAGTTCAACATTTGTATGATTTTTGATCTCTAATTTGTGCTTCATGTTAGTGAATGTTGATGTAAGTTTATACAAATGGTTTTGATAGTCTATGTTTGTTGACAACAAAATAGGCTATGCTTAGTCAATGTAAACACAAATTACATCAATAGTTGCTAAGTGGTTATTGATTTTGAAATGAAAGTAAGAACAAAATTTGGTGGTCTATAGTTTTTGTTAATAATTCATAGGCCATACTTAGAATAGTTTTGCTTTAGTTCTATTTTCATGAGAATCATAAGTGGTTTAAATATTGCATTTATATCACTTAATGGAGATCGTAAATTGTATTTTTGATAACTTACATAAATATGAGAGTTGATTTGCCTCTAAATTGTTTTCATTTCATATTTAGCTCTCAACTTAGTTTATAGTTTTCATTTAGCTTTTATTAGTTAAAACTTCACTTGAATTTGGTTTAATTTGATTGAGTAAAATCTAGAATTAATTCTTTCCCCGCGGATCGACTCGAATTCGCCACGTACTAATAATTGTACACCGTGCGCTTGCGGTATTATCACGATATTTTGTGTTAATGGTTTTCTAATTTAATAGAATATCCGTTTAGCGAACAAGTTTTTGGCGTTGTTGCCGTGGAAAGAAAGTAGTTTTAGTTTTATTCTTCGAATTAATTTTCTTGTGTTCTACTAGAAAAAAAAGAAAAAAAATTGTGTGTTTGTTTGTTTTATTTCAATTTTATTTGTTTTTTTGTGTGTGTGTTTCTGCCTTATTTTAGTGTTCTTAGTTTTCTTTCCTAAAAAAAAAATTTGTTCCATTTTGTAGTTAGTTGTATGAATTGCATTTGTTGTTAGTGTTTGTTTTGTGTGTGTGTTTGTAATTGCATTTGTGAATATTTGTTTGTGCTATTTGTCTCTTGCATCTCTCTTCATAAAAAAATATCCATTCATTTATCTTCAAGTTATTAGAAATAAGAAAAAAAAACCATTCATTTCTCTTCAAAGAAAAGAATAAAAAAGGAAAAAAAAAAGAGAAAAAGAAAAAGAAAAAAGGAGAGAAGATAAAAGAAAGGATTGATTGCCAAAAATTTCTTTTGTGGGTATAATTTTTGATTGGAAAAGGATCTTCGATTGGTAAATTCTTTTGTTTGATCATTGAAAACAAAGCTCTTCTCTTTGATTTTCTTGTTTTTCAGGTTGCAGAAATTCAAGGAACAAATTGCTTGGAAAAATCGCGCTGCTTTGCTTTTAAAAAAAAATTGTTACTAAAATATTTTTGCTAATAAAACTCTGCACGCTCTGGTATTGTGTTCTCATCCCCTGTTTTTATGTACCATGCATTGTTGTTTGCTTGGATTTGCATTCATAAAAAAAAATCTAAAAACAAAATAAAAATTCACTCGTAATTGCTTTGTGATTCACGTTTAATTTCAGCTTAGCATTCATTTTGTTTTTGTTTTTTATTTTCTAAGGACATCATTATATTTTGACAAATTGATTTATTTTCAACGAATTTTTTCTCGGTGTCTAGACTACGACAGAGTAATAATCGTTTATAAATATTATGGTGATTCGTAAATAATATAGCGGTTGTTCCTCTAAAGGTACATAAACCTTCGGCTGCATTGCTAGGGTGATTCCTGGTGCACCGATAACTTCTGTCCGTTAACTGGCTGAGAAATCTTTTATTGAAATTAATCTAACCGTCATTATATAATTTTAGATAATTGTAAATAAGTAATTTGCATTCATATAGTTGCATTAGGTCCATGCATACATAAAAAAACCAAAAAAAATCTTTTGTGAATATTTCTTCCTCTTATATAAATTTTTTTTCTTGAAAATGTCTCAAATTCCTTCTTCCTACGGATTTTATGATAGTTCTGAAAATCAATATAATCCATATAATTTGACACCAAATTCATATGGATATTTTAATAACAACTATAGCATAAACAATTTGGATTTTACACCACTAACTTTACAAAATTTTCAAAACAATCATGATTTTATACCACAGAATTTTCAAAATCCCGATCAACCTTCAACTCTTGCAACACAAATTGAATCTTTACTTGAAATGAGCACACAACAAAATCAAATAATAAATGAACGGTGTAATTCATATTTGTGCAACAATTCAAGTCAAAGTTTTCAAAATAATCAAAATTTGAATTCACTACCAAATTCAAATGATTTTGATTATAACCCTTGCCAAATCAATTTCGAACTCCAAAATGAATTTCAAATTCAAAATGAAAATGTGATTAATTTTTCAAATGATTTTAGCAATGGGAATAATTTCAATTGTGGTGAACCCAAAAATTTTTGTTCTCAACAATTTCAAACTGAAAATTCTCATGTAAATAATTATAAATTTGATTTTGTTGAGCAAATAAATGAAAGTCACGATAATCACACGAATTTGTTGCTTCAAGACTACATGAATTTTCATAAAAAAACAAAATAATAAAAAAAGAACATGTGACGATTCGAATGATAATACATCTTTTACCAAAATCGATGATTTTCAAATAACGACCTTTGAAATTGATGAAAATCTTAATGAAGTTGTTAAAAGCTCTGTGATTGATTTGAATTTAAATTATCTTGAAAACGAAGACGTCAATCCTCAATTTGATCTTCCTCTCTCAGAATCTGAAAATTTTGAAAATTTTGCAACTTTAGATTATCAACTTGACAAAATGATGAAGTTGTTAACAATTGTTTAAGTGAGAACGACTTTGATGAGCGAAAACTTCTGAACTGATTGACGATAATGTTGTTGGGTCTGAAACTGAAAATGAAACGTTTGAAAACTTTGAAATTCTTGAGGCTAAAAATAACGAAACTGCTGAAGGTGATCTCGAACACAATGACAATTTTTCAAAAACTGTTGAAACTCCTTGCAACTTCAACTGAGCCTCATTGTGATCACTTGTTTTTCACTAATAAATTTCTGCGGTATATGAATTCTTTCTGGTATAACACTGTTTTTGAGAAAACACAATTTCAAAGTTTACTGAAATTCATTATTTGGTTTTAATTTTAGGTTTACGAATGAACCTTTAGTCAGCAAAATTTCGATTATCAAAGCAAAACTGAACAATATTTCTCAAAACAAGTGTAGGGGTGAGAACGATGCACACGTCTCTCAATTTATACATCATCTGAACAAATCAAACTTTGTTTTTGAAATTTTCATTGAACCCTGGCTTGATGACCTCTCTTTAGTTGCTACAGAAATTCAATTCAATTTTAGGATCAACTGTAAGCTCAAAGTTTTAAAATTAGCAACTCGAACTTTTGAAAAAACAAAATTTGTTTTTCCAAATCTGAAATACAATATAAAATCCTTTATGATTTGTTTTTCTGTGCTTAAGCTGTATCTCATAATCTTAATGAGGTTGATCTACTGGTCCATCGTGGACCGGTTCATCTATTCGATGACTGCATATTTTCTGCATGCACATTTGGTAAGTCGCACTAACCCTCTTTTGTACATATGTAAATATTTTTCTTCCGTTCACTCATTTTGTCATGCATTGACTGTGGGGACACAATCGAAATCAAGTGTGGGGGGAGTCTCATTTTCATTATGTTTTGCATAGTTTAAGTTTGCAAAAAAAAAAAATCCTTTTTCTTTTTGCATTGTTTTTCCTTCTTCTTTAAAAAAAAAGAATTTCGCATTTCTATTTACTTTGAAATAAGACATGATGGAATTAGCATACAATTTTGGTCGTTCAATTAAAATGTTTGGAGATTTACTTCTCTTAGCGGATAACGAAAGAAAAGTTTGAATTATGAGCAAATTTGGTGCGATTGGTATATTGGGAAATTCTTAGGTGATGGGTATGAAATGTTTTCTTAATTGCAATCCTATTAAATGAATGGTTGATTTTGACTACTTGCGATAACATTTTAGATCTTTTAAGTGAATTTATGCTGAGATATCCTCGCTTAACTCTCTCTCCTATGTAAAAAAAAGAAGGAAAAGAAAAAAGAAAAGAAAAAGAGAATGTATATATATAATAATAATCCAAGGGTATCCAACATTGCTAGTACATTTCACGTTGGTGTGCAAACCCGCCAAGCTCTTTCCGACACCTTGTTGACAAAGTCAGCTTCGGTATATCTTGGTCTCATTTCATGAGATTGGACACCTTAGGATTACTGATCCTCATGTAAGTCGTAATTTTGTGTAGGGGTGGTATACCTTGGTATTTGTAAATAATAATAATGTAAGTATTTTGTAATAAAGAGAGAGTTAGCACTTAAAGTCCAAGCACACTCTTCACGTATTCGACCTAACTTGTTAACAAAAAGGAAGTTGAGATGCCCTTTTACGATTGTTGATATCGATTATAGAATCCATTTCATATTTGCACTATGTTTCTACCAAAACAACTGGCCAAGCTGGAGGAGTTTGTGATGATAACATGACTTTTGTTTGAAGTTTTGATTAGTAACGGACTTAAATTTCATAGTGATGACCCAAGTTTGTTTTAACTCATTTGTGTAATATTTAAAAGTAAATTATCCATACGTAAATATTCCTTTAAAAACTTGTATTCATATTGTAAATATTTTTGAATCTTGCATTTTGTAATTTTTTTTTTGCATTTAACTTTTGGATTTTATGGGTAGTATCCACTGAAAACCCTCACGAGACAACACTCGTTCTACTGGGGACACCCAGAGGTTTAACAGCTTGTTGCATACGCTTAATGCAATCGTGCTCCCTACGAAAATAGATTTATCCTAGTTTTTATTTTGTTTATTCGAGGAGGAATAAAAAGATAAGTGTAGGGGTATTTGATGTGCACGTAAATGTGCATATTTATATTCAAACATTTATTCTTATTTTAATTAAATAAATAACATAATTGACTATTTTTACATGTTTTAAACCAAAATCCTAATATTCTCAAATTGTCATGCATTCATCCTCATTTAAGGTGTAAAATGGTCACTTGTGCATGTTTTAATTTGTGATTGCGTTTACTTGTTCTTTGTATTTGTCTCTTATAGGAATTTCGAAGCATAAATAATGCATACACATGGAGATTTGGAGCACAAATGCATGCATATAAAGGAATGAGGAGGAAATAATTCTCATACATGATCATGGAGGAACCCACCTCTCAAATTACCCTCTTTTAAGCTTCATATTAAAGAATAATTGAATAATACAAAAGGTCTCATGCATCCTACATGACTCATTAGTGGCTAAGAGAGGATTAGAAGCATTAGGAAAGGGCATTTTGGGGAGTTCCCAACAAATATGATTAGGGTTTTGGGTTAGAAACATGTATATATACCCCTTTATGTGATGTAAATAGTCTCTTCTCTTTTATCCCCTTCTTTAGTTAAGTTGAGAGGAGCACAAGATCTCTTGTATTTCCATGGCTACTTAGCCATTTTCTTTATGTAATTTCTTTGTTTTAATGCAATTTAATTTCTATGCTCTTTACTTTCATGTTCATAGCTTAGATTTATCATGTTCATAGCTTAGATTTACTTTCATGTTCATTTACTTTATGTTCATAGTATAGATTTACTTTATGTTCTTAGTTTAGTTCTCTTCTTGTTCTACTTAGTTTTTCTTTCATTTTGCTTTAATTTTCTAATGTTGAAACTTACATGTGTTGATATGATAACACATATGAGTGGCTAATCCCTTGATTTAAGGGTAATGATGCTCTCCAACTTTATGTAAGTTCAACATTTGTATGATTTGTGATCTCTAATTTGTGCTTCATGTTAGTGAATGTTGATGTAAGTTTATACAAATGGTTTTGATAGTCTATGTTTGTTGACAACAAAATAGGCTATGCTTAGTAAATGTAAACACAAATTACATCAATATTTGCTAAGTGGTTATTGATTTTGAAATGAAAGTAAGAACAAAATTTGATGGTCTATAGTTTTTAGTTAATAATTCATAGGCCATACTTAGAATAGTTTTGCTTTAGTTCCATTTTCATGAGAATCATAAGTGGTTTAAATATTGCATTTATATCACTTAATGGAGATCATAAATTGTATCTTTGATAACTTACATAAATGTGAGAGTTAATTTGCCTCTAAATTGTTTTCATTTCATATTTAGCTCTCAACTTAGTTTATAGTTTTCATTTAGCTTTTATTAGTTAAAACTTCACTTGAATTTAGTTTAATTTGATTTGATTTCTAGGGCATGTGGTCTCTAAGGAAGGGAGAGCAGTAGATTCCGCGATAGTTGTTGCAGTTCAAGATTGGAAGATTCCAAAGAATGCAACAGGGGTGAGGAGTTTTCTTGGTTTAGCGGGCAACTATAGTAAGTTCCTTAAGGACTTCACAAAGATATCAGCCCCACTCACAAGACCGACGAAGAAGAATCTGACATTTTATTGTGATATAGATTATGAGGATGCTTTTCAACGATTGAAGAGGGCTCTGACAACAACCTCACTCTTGACTTTGCCTGATGGGGACAAAGTGTTCACAGCATAAACTAATGCTTGTGGTATAAGGCTTGGTGCTGTTTTGATGCAAGAGGGAATGGTAGTATGTTATGGATGTAGATAGTTAAGATTTCATGAGAAGAACTACCCTACCCTTGACTTAGAGTTGGCTGCCATTGTATTCACACTTAAGACTTGGCACCATTATCTACTTGGAGAGAAGTTCGAGTTGTATACCGATCATAAATCTCTCAAACGTTTGTTCTAGCAGAAGGATTTCAATTTGAGCACAGAGATGGATGGAGTTCCTAGTGTCCTATGACTTTGAGATTGCTTATACCCCTGGCAAGGGTAATGTGGTGGCGGACGCACTGAGTAGGCAGAGGATGACTTTGAGTCCACTATTTGTAAAGAGGCGGAGCTCGGAGTGTATATCGACCTTTGATTTTAGGCCATCTACGGATCTTATACCTGGTTTGTTGGAATCCTTTGAGGTGCGACCTACTCTTATGGATTAGATAGGAACTTCGCAGCGAGAGGACCCACAGATAGCAGGCATCTTGGATAGGCTCAGTGGTGGGAGGACTTCTAGTCACCTCAGTATATATTCCACAGATGACAGAGGGTGGTTGCGGCAAGATGGAAGGCTTTGTGTTCCCCGAGTTAGGAGTCTGTTGAAGACAGTCCTTGAGGAAGCCCATAATTCTAGGATGACTATCCATCCAAGCGGTGATAAGATGTATAGAGATATGAAGAGGATTTTTTTTGGGATGAGATGAAGAAAGATATAGCGGAGTTTGTTTCTCGATGTTTGATTTGCCAGCAAGTCAAAGCTGAGAAAAAGAAGCCTGGTGGTTTACTTCATCCCGTGGAGGTCCCACAGTGGAAATGAGAGAGCTTCTCTATGGATTTTATTGATGGTTTTCCTAGATCGAGGAAAGACAACACCAGTATTTGGGTTATAATTGACAGGCTTACTAAGAGCGCTCACTTCATTCCTGTTAAGTGTAAGTGGACGGCAACATGGTTGGCAGCAGTTTATCTTCGTGAGATAGTTCGTCTACATGGAGTACCTTCCAGTATAGTGATTAATCGTGACCCCATATTCACCAGTGAGTTTTGGAGGAGCATGTAGGAGGCATTAGGTACACAGTTGTGTTTGAGTACCGCTTATCACCCTTAGACTGATGGGCAGACGGAAAGAGTGAATAGAGTTCTTGAGGATCTTTTAAGACTGTGATCCTATACTTTGGAAGGACTTGGGAAGAGCATCTTCCAATGGTGGAGTTCGCCTATAACAACAGTTATCAAGCTAGTACTGGCATGGCACCCTTCGAGGCATTGTATGGACGACCTTGTAGATCACCAACTTATTGGTGGGAGTCTACAGACAGGCTTCTAGTTGGACCTGAGATGATTAGGGAAACTTCAAAAAAAGGTTGATCTTATTCACAGATGCATGAAGACATCTCAAGTCAGGCAGAAGTCCTATGCAGATAAAAGAAGAACTGATATTGAATTTGTGGTGGGAGACATGGTTTTCATCAAGGTATCACCTTTGAGAAATGTGGTTCGCTTTGGATCCGTAAGGAAATTAGCACCAAGGTTTGTAGGGCCATTTCCCATAACAGAAAGGATTGGCCAAATGGCTTATAGGGTGAAGTTACCAGAAAGATTAGCGAGTGTTCATGATGTTTTCCACGTTTCTCATTTGTGGAAATATCTGCACGAAACAGCAGAAATAGTTGAACCGAGTATGCTTACGGAAGTAGAGGTGGAATTAGAGGCGACAGTTAGATGATTTCCTACCCGTATTCTTTGATAAGAGATTAAGAAGCTACGCAACCGAGAGGTCAAGTTGATGAAAGTTCAGTTGGGAGATGACCACGAGGATGCAACTTGGGAGACTGAAGACAAGATTTGCGCTTCGTACCCTTTTCTTTTCATAGGTATGTTCTTAACTTCATTTTCCAAAGCTTTTATTTGTACTTGCTTCTGTCATTTAAGTATATCATATCGATCGAATCTTTGACCTTTAGATAAGAAACCAATGGATGTAAACATGTGTTTGAGACATGTTATGTTTGATGGATGCAAGTGTTTGCTAGTGGTTGCTCGTGGATGCATATACACACACATACACACTAGGCACTAGATCGACTCAATCACTCTCATACTGCATATGGATGCGTGTGCATTTTTCTTTTTCTTTTTATGGATGGAAATGTGACAACCCCAAAACCCGTACTGACGGTGACAAGGGTAATCTTTGGAATATAACACATAAACAGATAATAGCAGAACAGAAATAAATAAATACACCAGATAATGAACGAATAATACACTGGATAAACATAATCATCAGAGTTACACAGTATACAGGATCATACTTAGTACAAATACAGTTCAGCTATACATAAATGTCTACAGCGGAAAACAAACATAATATGTACAACAGGAGCTGAACAGCATAAAAAGAGATAAATGATAGAATCCATCTTCAGCTCCAGCTATCCAGAAAGAGCCTGCTAAAACCTGAATACAAGGCTGCCGGTGTAGAAAAAGGGGCACCCGAGTTCGCAAGTGAAACAAACTACGAGTCAGTCATGGGACTGGTATGAGAAATCTACTTAACACATTATATAATTTGGCTAATCACAGGACCACGCCACTTTCGCGGAACGGGTTTACTCCATTGGATTGCCAGTGCTTTAAAACAATTAAATCTTTTAAACATCGCAATGCTTTTTATAAAAATGAAGCCATTATAAGACTCAGTTCCCATCACACAATGCAACGCAAACCGGAGGATAGAGTTTTACCTTATAATGGCCTAAATATGCTTGATACGAAAGAACAAAAGCATTTGATATTATTACTAGTGTTTACATGTTTCAAAAACAATTTCGAATCATAACTATCAATCATAGACAACATGGGTACCATATATCATGTTGCCACATATATATATACAATCAAAACCGCACCAACACGTATTTGGAAATTGGATTTCCGTCATGAACCAAGGCAAAAGATAGTCCTTACCGAATTCGAGACGCTCTAGCCCGTGTCTCAGGCAAGTACTCAGTCAAGCCTTTGGAGCGACAGGGCCGGTCCACCGATGTGGATTAAAATTCCTGAACACTGCGTTTCCCCGCCCTTTGGGGCGTAAGTGAGCCAACGAATGGCTCCATCGGTCCCGGATCGACCGAAATATCTGAGGCGCCTCACAACAGCAACAACCATATAGGTGAAAATAATATAAATGTCAGCCAGTTTAAGCACCGACACCACCTCTAGCTAGAAGGAAACGCATGCCCTCCCTGAGGTCCTTCTCCCGTTTCTGGTTCATGCCGGGGTGTGAGGTTCGCGAATTCACGTTATACACAAAGCTACGCCACACAGGCGGTGCTTTGATCATCACCACAAGACTTTGCTTTTCAACAGAAGCCTTGATCATTTGCCACTTAGGCATGCCACACTAGCAATTCATTCCATGCGACTGATGTCCATCGATATACAACCTCTGAGCTCGTGCGTCTCAGAGAAGGGCATTAAGCAAAAGAATAAATTCTCCGCCGCCAAACAGATGTATATTTAATAGAGATCAATCAACACAGAATAAAATCCAATGTCAGACACACACAGTCCATTTACAAGTCCGTTCTGGGTCTGAACGAAACCGGAGGCACTATATACCTCGCAAACCCATCGATCTCCACGTACGCCTGGACGATCACCACTCATTATCCATATTTCGGGATGCCTCCCAATCAGGACATCAGTTACCATCCAAACGAGGTGAAGATTTCCGGTCTTTAACCACCGTCTTCATCTTCAATTTCTTATCGTCGATTCAGTTATTTAGAATGGGATAAACCCGGTCTTTCTGAGCAACTCGCGTATATAATAAACAAGTGCTAAACAAACACAACATACGCATCATTTCAATTCATTAGTCACTAACCGTAAATCAGTAAGAGAAGGATTTCCCAAATATTAACCCCGAAGGCCGAAACCAACATAAGATCAAAACCCAGGAAACCATTCGACTTAGCCAACCTTCACTTAGTTTCTAAATTTCAAATCCATATCGTTTATAATATTTTATAACAATTTACCGCTATCTTTATTTATTTTAAAATAGCCAATTTAATCAAACGACGCTTCGGGCCATAACGCGGCCGTGGCGCTGTTTTTCTTCAGATTTGATTTACACATATCTGAAATATAACCGTTGGATCTTCACAAAATTTACATCATTAGAAAGATCTTTTCAAAACGAATCCAACGGTTCTAGTTTTGAGAAAATCCGACGGTCGTATCTCCCAGCACACTCATTTGAAATTTCGATTTCAAAATACGAACTACAGCGTCATTATTCGATTTAATTTAATTATATTTATATATATATATATATATATATATATATATATATAAATATAATCGATTCTGGCGCTGTTTTTCTTCAGATTTGAATTAAACATTCCAGAGAATCCAACCGTTGGATCTTCACAAAATTTACATCATTAGAAAGATCTCCCGGCACACTCATTTGAAATCACGGTTTCAAAACACGAACTGCAGCTTCGTTATTCGATATATTTCAATTCTATTTATATATATATATATATATATATCGATTCTTCGATTTCAAAACTATATTCTTTTCATACATTTATAAAAATGATATTTTTATCCAACCGACAATTATTTCAACACTTCGCTATTTTTAACAATTCATGTATATAGTAAAAAATGTGATTTTTATTGTAAAACAATTCATTTCAAAACACGATTATTTTATATAGTTCATATAGATTATAAAAATATGATTTTTATTATAAAACAATTTATTTCAAAACACGATTATTTTATATAGTTCATATAGATGATAAAAATATGATTTTTATTATAAAACAATTTATTTCAAAACACGATCATTTTATATAGTTCATATAGATGATAAAAATATGATTTTTATTATAAAACAATTTATTTCAAAACACGAATACCATTCAATACATGGATTTCTATTCAACGAATGATGAAAATAATTCTAACACATGAATATTATTCAAAATTTCGGCAGCATAACGGCAGGGTAGTTAAAACCGGGGTCGTCCCTAGTACGGCTCCTCGCTCTACCTTAAAGCCTCGCAGCTTTTGACAATGGGGAATCATGCATCTAGTTCGCACGCAGGCGGCATGTATTTATTTTTCATTTCCACAAACTAATCCTATGTGGTTTCAACCAAATAATTCTCAACCACAAACGGGTATTTTTCAACCACTATCAATCAATTTCGACCACAAACAATTATAATCAACCATTCGCTATCAACCAATTTTCATACCAATCACAATCAATAAATATCGTCCATGGTTTGTGGACGAGGGGCGTACATATATATATATATATATATATATATATATATATATATATATATATATATATAAAAGCATTTCACTTCTATTTCAACACATATATAATTTTTACAATGCATATATAACTTATACATCGAACGTACAACCTATACAACGCTTATACATGAGGTGTACAATGCCTATACAAGTCATACATCGACTATATAATTTATACATCGTCATTTTCCATATCGTTTTTAATTTAGAAATCTCACATTGGGTTCCACTCCACCAAAAATAGTAGAAGGCTCAGAAAAATATGCGGTCTCTTCTAGAATGTAGAAGACGTCCACACGAGTCCACTGTCTCTTGTTTCACTGAATTTCGTCAAGAAATGAAAAAGATATGATTTTTACAGTGAAATCAAAACAGTAGCGCTATAAACCGCTATTAAATAGTTTAAAATAAAAAGAGTCGTATACTTTCAAACCTGTTCAAAACTAGGTTTGTAGTTTTCGCGAAAACCGAGCAGCGTGGAGACGATCGGAGGGTACCACGGCCTAGAGCTACGAGAGGGCTTTCCGGCGATGGGGGTCTCGTGCAGTTCGTCGGCGTCTCTGAGGCACGGCGGCGCGAGAAGGACCCGAACTTTGAGGGCTCGATTCAGGCGATACGGTGGACGAGGGGGTGTGAGGGTTGGTCGGATTTTAAGAGGGGAGGAAGGACTTTCGATTGCGGGTGGTGGCGGAGGCTGGTTCGTCGTGGCTGCGCCGGAAAATGGCCAGGAAGATCGGAGCAGTTTCCGTCGTCGATCGCGATGCCTGGGGGGTTTTCCGTGTTTTTTTATTTTATTTTTTTAATGAATATAAAATTCTGATTGGCCGATGGTTTTATAATTTCAAAAATTAGGGTTTTTACAAACGAACTTCAATTCAAACCCAATGACCGTCGTCCCTAGCTAAATACCCCCATTCCGAACACAATGGGATATGTTTCGTAGGCCCATTCGAATGTTTGAGTCAGTTTTCCTTCAAATTAAAATATAAAACATTCAATATTTAATTTGAACGTACATTTCAATTTGCCAGGGCCACAAACTGAATCGAAAAATTCCAGAAAAATAAATCTGGCTATGTTTTGACGATACGGTCCCAACAAAACTAGTTTCGTCGAATTCTGAGACCATTTGAAAAATGGCCCATTTCTGGTCGATCCAATTTAACTAAAATCGACCAAACACATTTTCTTTTGCTACGCTCACATACTAGCTTCAAAAATTATGAGATTTGAAACCTAACAATAACTTCACATCCTGGATCCAAAAAAAGTGGTTTCGTCGAATTCCGAGGTCGTTTGCAAAATGTTTATTTTCACGGGCTATATAAATTCTGTAGCGACCTTTCTGAAAATTCATTTGGCCATAACTTTTGACTCCAGTTATGAAACTTCAATTTTTTAGATTCGTTAGAAAGATATTCACTAACAGATTTAAATATTTTTTGTTTCACTCAAATCCGTTTTGTTTTGCACGCGGTACAGTCAGTCAATGTTTGAATTCAAATTTTGAAACTACCGCGCCATTTCAGGCCTTGTTTATAATTAGAATTAATTATATTCGTTTTCAAATGTCGATTCAAACTTATTTTTCATCGTTATTATTTAAAATATTTATTTTAAATATTTAAAATATTTATTTTAAATATTTAAAATCCACTAGAATAGCCAATTTAAAAAATTTAAGTTGGTTCAGGTTTTCCGGGTCGTTACAATCTCCCCCACTTAAAACTTTTCGTCCCCGAAAAGGAACAAAGTCGAAAGTGGTTTGATTAATCAACACTACGTTAAATCTGGCTTCCATTCTCCAACTTTTCAATTTCTGAGAATTTTCAAATTTTTCAAAAATTTGGCTAACACCCGGAATTTTCGAAAAATTTCGCCATAACCTCCTTTGTACGGGGAGGGGTTTGGAAATTTATTGGGCCGTATTAGGTACCCAATAAATCCTATAAAGCTTACACATATTTATAGTGATATATTCTGGTGTTTACAGGGGAGCGTGTATAGATAATAACTTCAGAGAATAAATTCTCGTCATCCTGTCAAAGCCTGAGGGAGTGTGTATTTTTAATTGCTCCAGAGAATAAATTCTCGTCACCTCGTCCCGTGTGGGAAATAAATAATCCATGTGCCGTATCTAATGACTACAGAGACGTAATTATTGTCAACTCCAGACCCGTGTGGTTTTTTTTTTATTAATTTGGCAATTTATCGTTACAATTTTATATGGTCCATATCAGTCATCAGTTCAACCTGTAATGTATAGTCCATAGCTGTCATCAGTTCAACCTGTAATATATAGTCATCGCCATACAAGCCTCTCACTCGTATGGTAAATCTTCAACCTCGTCACACAAGCTCCAAATGCTTGTGTGGTATATGATGAAGTATGCTATCTCCAAGAAGTATGCCATCTTCAAGAAGTATGCCATGCAGTGTAGTTCAAAATTAATTGTTACTATCCTATGGTGACATTTATTACACACAGAATAACCAGCACTCCGCATCCAATGGCATTCACAGGAGTTGATATAATAATATTTCGCATCCAACTCATTAAGGTTTACCTATTTGTCGGGCACACAAATAATTTCTTTACTCAACAGCTAATCCATTTACCTGTTCAAACATATATAATGCACAAGTATATATTTCTATCTATTTTCATATCAGTTCTATGTGTGATATAATCGAATAAATTCTACCATTCATCCTCTAATTGATTAAATTAACTATCGTTCTAATAATTTAATTAATCAAATCTACTATCACACAATGCAAACAACAAACAATTTGTTTTTTTCAACTTTTCATATATATACCTTTTATATATTCAAAAATCATATTTCTAAAGCCAAACTATAAATATAATCACAAATATGTTATTTATAAACATATAACTCTCGACTCGTTCTGGGGCACTTCTGACCCCATCTTTAACGAGTTATACTGATTCTGCTGTACTCACACTAGGATATTACTGATCCTATCTATAATGAGTTACCTGTCCTAGAACACTACTGGTTCTATTTCTGAAGAGTTCGTTAATGTGTTATATTCCAGCACTAAGCTTAACCAAAGCTCTGATACCACGTTGTGATGACCCCAAAACCCGTACTGATGGTGACAAGGGTAATCTTTGGAATATAACACATAAATAGATAATAGCAGAACAGAAATAAATAAATACACCAGATAATGAACGAATAATACACTGGATAAACATAATCATCAGAGTTACACAGTATACAGGATCATACTTAGTACAAATACAGTTCAGCTATACATAAATGTCTACAGCGGAAAACAAACATAATATGTACAATAGGAGCTGAACAACATAAAAAGAGATAAATGATAGAATCCATCTTCAGCTCCAGCTATCCAGAAAGAGCCTGCTAAAACCTGAATACAAGGCTGCCCATGTAGAAAAAGGGGCACCCGAGTTTGCAAGTGAAACAAACTACGAGTCAGTCATGGGACTGGTATGAGAAATCTACTT
Organism: Allium sativum; assembly: GCA_030737875.1. Lineage (NCBI taxonomy): Eukaryota > Viridiplantae > Streptophyta > Magnoliopsida > Asparagales > Amaryllidaceae > Allium > Allium sativum. Next base: position 649,469,997 of record CM060920.1, read on the forward strand.
AACACATTATATAATTTGGCTAATCACAGGACACGCCACTTTCGCGGAACGAGTTTACTCCATTGGATTGCCAGTGCTTTAAAACAATTAAATCTTTTAAACATCGCAATGCTTTTTATAAAAATGAAGCCATTATAAGACTCAGTTCCCATCACACAATGCAACGCAAACCGGAGGATAGAGTTTTACCTTATAATGGCCAAAATATGCTTGGTACGAATAAAACAAAAGCATTTGATATTATTACTAGTGTTTACATGTTTCAAAAACAATTTCGAATCATAACTATCAATCATAGACGACATGGGTACCATATATCATGTCGCCATATATATATACAATCAAAACCGCACCATCACGTATTTGGAAATTGGATTTCCGTTATGAACCAAGGCAAAAGATAGTCCTTACCGAATTCGAGACGCTCTAGCCCGTGTCTCAGGCAAGTACTCAGTCAAGCCTTTGGAGCGACAGGGCCGGTCCACCGATGTGGATTAAAATTCCTGAACATTGCGTTTCCCCGCCCTTTGGGGCGTAAGTGAGTCAATGAATGGATCCATCGGTCCCGGATCGACCAATATATCTGAGGCGCCTCGCAACAGCAACAACCACATAGGTGAAAATAATATAAATGTCAGCCAGTTTAAGCACCGACACCACCTCTAGCTAGAAGGAAACGCATGCCCTCCCTGAGGTCCTTCTCCCGTTTCTGGTTCATACAGGGGTGTGAGGTTTGCGAATTCACGTTATACACAAAGCTACGCCATACAGGCGGTGCTTTGATCATCACCACAAGACTTTGCTTTTCAACAGAAGCCTTGATCATTTGCCACTTAGGCATGCCACACTAGCAATTCATTCCATGCGACTGATGTCCATCGATATACAACCTCTGAGCTCGTGCGTCTCAGAGAAGGGCGTTAAGAAAAAGAATAAATTCTCCGCCGCCAAACAGATGTATATTTAATAGAGATCAATCAACACAGAATAAAATCCAATGTCAGACACACAGTCCATTTACAAGTCCGTTCTGGGTCTGAATGAAACCGTAGGCACTATATACCTCGCAAACCCATCGATCTCCACGTACGCCTGGACGATCACCACTCATTATCCATATTTCGGGATGCCTCCCAATCAGGACATCAGTTACCATCCAAACGAGGTGAAGATTTCCGGTCTTCAACCACCGTCTTCATCTTCGATTTCTTATCGTCGATTCAGTTATTCAGAATGGGATAAACCCGGTCTTTCTGAGCAACTCGCGTATATAATAAACAAGTGCTAAACAAACACAACATACGCATCATTTCAATTCATTAGTCACTAACCGTAAATCAGTAAGAGAACGATTTCCCAAATATTAACCCCGAAGGCCGAAACTAACATCAGATCAAAACCCAGGAAACCATTCGACTTAGCCAACCTTCAGTTAGTTTCTAAATTTCACATCCATATCGTTTATAATATTTTATAACAATTTACCGCTATCTTTATTTATTTTAAAATAGCCAATTTATTCAAATGACGCTTCGGGCTATAACGCGGCCGTGGCGCTGTTTTTCTTCAGATTTGATTTACACATATCTGAAAATCTAAACTTTGGATCTTCACAAAATTTACATCATTAGAAAGATCTTTTCAAAACGAATCCAACGGTTCCAGTTTTGGGAAAATTTGACGGTCGGATCTCCCGGCACACTCGTTTGAAGTTTCGATTTCAAAATACGAACTGCAGCGTCGTTATTCGATTTAATTTAATTATATTTATATATATATATAAATATAATCGATTCTGGCGCTGTTTTTCTTCAGATTGGAATTAAACATTCCAGACAATCCAACCGTTGGATCTTCACAAAATTTACATCATTAGAAAGATCTTTTCAAAACGAATCCAACGGTTCCAGTTTTGGGAAAATCCGACGGTCGGATCTCCCGGCATACTCGTTTGAAATCACGGTTTCAAAACACGAACTGCAGCTTCGTTATTCGATATATTTCAATTTTATATATATATATATATATATATATATATATATATCGATTCTTCGATTTCAAAACTATATTCTTTTCATACATTTGATAAAAATGATATTTTTATCCAACCAACAATTATTTCAACACTTCGCTATTTTTAACAATTCATGTATATAGTAAAAAAATGTGATTTTTATTGTAAAACAATTCATTTCAAAACACGATTATTTTATATAGTTCATATAGATTATAAAAATATGATTTTTATTATAAAACAATTTATTTCAAAACACGATTATTTTATATAGTTCATATAGATGATAAAAATATGATTTTTATTATAAAACAATTTATTTCAAAACACAATCATTTTATATAGTTCATATAGATGATAAAAATATGATTTTTATTATAAAACAATTTATTCCAAAACACGATTATTTTATATAGTTCATATAGATGATAAAAATATGATTTTTATTATAAAACAATTTATTTCAAAACACGAATACCATTCAACACATGGATTTCTATTCAACGAATGAATTTAGTTTCAACAAATGAAAAATAATTCTAACACATGAATATTATTCAAAATTTCGGCAGCATAACGGCAGGGTAGTTAAAACCGGGGCCGTCCCTAGTACGGCTCCTCGCTCTACCTTAAAGCCTCGCAGCTTTTGACAATGGGGAATCATGCATCTAGTTCGCACGCAGGCGGCATGTATATATTTTTCATTTCCGCAAACTAATCCTATGTAGTTTCAACCAAACAATTCTCAACCACAAACGGTATTTTTCAACCACTATCAATCAATTTCGACCACAAACAATTATAATCAACCATTCGCTATCAACCAATTTTCACACCAATCACAATCAATAAATATCGTCCATGGTTTGTGGACGAGGGGCGTACATATATATATATATATTATATAAGCATTTCACTTCTATTTCAACACATATATAATTTTTACAATGCATATATAACTTATATATCGAACGTACAACCTATACAACGCTTATACATGAGGTGTACAACGCCTATACAAGTCATACATCGACTATATAATTTATACATCATCATTTTCCATATCGTTTATAATTTAGAAATCTCACATTGGGTTCCACTCCCCCAAAAATAGCAAAAGGCTCAGAAAAATATACAGTCTCTTCTAGAATGTAGAAGACGTCCACACGAGTCCACTATCTCTTGTTTCACAGAATTTCGTCAAGAAACGAAAAAGATATGATTTTTACAGTGAAATCAAAACGGTAGCGCTTTAAACCGCTATTAAATAGTTTAAAATGAAAACAGTCGTATACTTTCAAACCTGTTCAAAACTAGGTTTGTAGTTTTCGCGAAAACCGAGCAGCGTGGAGACGATCGGAGGGTACCACGGCCTAGAGCGACGAGAGGGCTTTCCGGCGATGGGGGTCTCGTGCAGTTCGTCGGCGTCTCTAAGGCACGGCGGCGCGAGAAGGACCTGAACTTTGAGGGCTCGATTCAGGCGATACGGTGGACTAGGGGGTGTGAGGGTTGGTCGGATTTGAATTGGGGAGGAAGGACTTTCGATTGCGGGTGGTGGCGGAGGATGGTTCGTCGTGGCGGCGCCGGAAAATGGCCAGGAAGATCGGAGCAGATTCCGCCGTCGATCGCGATGCCTGGGGGGGTTTCCATGTTTTTTTATTTTATTTTTTTAGCGAATATAAAATTCTGATTGGCCGATGGTTTTATAATTTCAAAAATTAGGGTTTTTACAAACGAACTTCAATTCAAACCCAACGATTATCGTTTCTAGCTAAATACCCCCATTTCGAACACAATGGGATATGTTTCGTAGGCCCATTCGAATGTTTGAGTCCGTTTTCCTTCAAATTAAAATATAAAACATTCAATATTTAATTTGAACGTACATTTCAATTTGCCAGGGCCACAAACTGATTCGAAAAATTCCAGAAAAATAAATCTGGCTATGTTTTGACGATACGGTCCCAACAAAACTAGTTTCGTCGAATTCTGAGACCGTTTGAAAAATGGCCCATTTCAGGTCGATCCAATTTAACTGAAATCGATCAAACACATTTTCTTTTGCTACGCTCACATACTAGCTTCAAAAATTATGAGATTTGAAACCTAGCAATAACTTCACATCCTGGATCCAACAAAAGTGGTTTCGTCAAATTCCGAGGTCGTTTGCAAAATGTCTATTTTCACGGGCTATATAAATTCTGTAGCGACCTTTCTGAAAATTCATTTGGCCATAACTTTTGACTCCAGCTATGAAACTTCGATTTTTCAGATTCGTTAGAAAGATATTCACTAACAGATTTAAATATTTTTGGTTTTACTCAAATCCGTTTTGTTTTGCACCCGGTACAGTCAGTCAAAGTTTGAATTCAAATTTTTAAACTGCCGCGCCATTTCAGGCCTTGTTTATAATTAGAATTAATTATATTCATTTTCAAATGTCGATTCAAACTTATTTTTCATCCTTATTATTTAAAATATTTATTTTAAATATTTAAAATCCAATAGAATAGCCAATTTAAACATTTTAAATTGGTTCAGGTTTTCCGGGTCGTTACAGGAAATGGGTGTATTATCATATGGATGTTGAATTTGGATGAATATTTATGAACACATATAGACCTTACATGTTATATTAGGATTATTTGCATACATGTTGGATTCATGACACTATCATACATTATATTAAGGAGGTCGACTGAATCAGTAGACCACCTGATCTTTCACATTAGTGTAGGGACATATGCACACACCTTTACATATGTTCATATAAGCATTAGAAATTTTTAAGGACAATGGATGCCTGTGATTAATGGATGAGTAGATGGATGATGGATGTAAGGATATACATTCTTCTTAACTTGGAGATTTCGGGGACGAAATCCTTTAAGTAGGGGAGAATGTTACACCCCGTAATTTTAAAGAACACTATAATGACAAACTAAAGAATACATAATTAAATATTGGGAATTAAGTAAAAAGGACTGCGCATTAGATTCGTCTCGGAATTCTGCTTGAGATAGACTCTGAGTTTGCGTAAAATGGACATCGTTTGAAGAAGTTATTTAGGTTTGAAGTTTGCATAAACATAAGTAAAATATATATAAATACAAAATCAAGTCCAGAAAATCAAAAATCGAAGAGAGGGAAAGGAAGGGAAATTGGCCCACTAGGGGTCGACCCCATGGGGGTCGACCCCACCCAGATTTGGGATAGATCCATTTTGTGAAGCAAAACTTGTTTCTTGACTAGATTCGTTGACAGTAGGCTATAAATATGACCTCATTTCTATTGTTTTATTCATCAAAAACAATGGAGACAATGAGGTGCTGCCCTAACTCAGATTGAATTAGCTTGTTCTTCTGCAACAACAACTTATACGTATACAAAAATCTCTGCTATAACATCAACAGTCAATTCTCTGTTTTTTAGATCCAGTCACAATGAGTTATGTTGATTTTAGATATAAACATTTAGTAAGTAATCCTGACATGCTTATAAGTTGGATCTAAACATATGCCTGTTAATAACCTGAATCATAACTAAACAGATCTGCCACAAGTTGTACTCCTAATCTACTGTTTAGTTCTCATATGCCTAATCCTGATATGCATATTCTGTTATTCTGCCTAATTATGTCATCATATGCCCATTTTGCTACTATGCCTATTTCTGTCACCATATGCATATTCAGTTAGTATGCCTATTTCTATCATCATATGCTTGTTTTGTTATTATGCCTATTTATGTTCTCTTCTCCCCCTTCTTCCCTTTTTACTTTTATAGCCAGGCTACCTTCAAGCCTAGGCCTACCGAGAAAATATGCGAATGACCAAAATTGGGAAAGGTTGAGAATGATAAATTGTGGGCATAACTTATATTGCAAAACATGACTAGGATTTGGGAATAACCTATACGTTGATCTAAAACTTTAATTTGGGATTATGAATCAGACTGGGATTTGGGGCATAACCTTTGATGTACATGAACATTTTTTTAAGAATAAATATGCCTAAAATAGAAACTGTAACTGCACTTAAACACGAGGTTAGATTACACTTACGGTAGAAGTCTTCTTAGAACTGCTCGATAAATCCAGCATCCATAAGTGGTTAATCTAATATAAGGGGTTTGGTGCATAAACATACAAGTAACGATGCTAAGACAGGAGGTTAAGTCTGACTTGCGGTAGAAGTCTGCCCAGAACCTCTCGGCATATCCAACGTCCACAAGTGCTCGACTTAATGTGAGAGGTCTGGTGCATTAACATGCATGAACAAGAAATAATAATAACCTGTTAACCTGTAATACTTAACCTGTTTAAATCTGTGGGGGTTAAATGAACCTGTCAAAATTGTGCAAGGGTTAAGTAAACTTGCTTGAATCAATGAAGGGTTAGGTAAATCTGTTAAATATATGGGGGGTTATATAAATCCGACAAACTTAACATGTTTTATATGGTGGGTTATGCGGGCTTGTTAATTTGTTAGGCATAACCTTTCAAAATCGTAGTAGTGGAGATGCAAGCCTAGGGGGTGGCTTGTACTATCTGTTGTCTGGGACCCGTATCAGTCAGTAACTCATCTTGATATCAAAAGTGGGACCCCGAACTAGGTAGGGGTCACGACATGCTTACTGAGCTGATTGTAAGAGGTTCATTTGAGTGGAGGTGTTGACGGCGCATTCCAATTGAGTCATGTGAGTGCATGGGTCCGAATTGCTCGGGAAATTAAGACGTTGTGACATCAGTAGATATGGTTGTGCCTCTAAAAAAAAAGGGGTTGCCATTTTAGGAAGTGATACATCCTAACGTGGGGCCAGCACAAGGTATCTACAGTATAGGGAGCCGATCGATTGGGGTAGTAATTAGATTACATCTAGTCCTGCTTGTTTAAAAGCCCGTTATGATCGTTGGGGGTAATACCTGTCATTTCTGTTGAGCTGTATGTTATTATCGTTGGGGGTAAAACACGTGCACCTAAGTCTTCCATCTGTTTCTATTAGGATCATTTTGTTTCTTTTATACTAGTATTGGTGCAAAGAAAAGTACTTGAGAAGCGCAATATTTTCTATTCTTTTTATTTTGTTTATCCTGCTCAGTCCGTTATTCCTGTCTTATGATATTGTTATCTCTCTTATCCAGTTTATATGCCTATCATGATGCTTTTACTTATTTATACGCTAAAAGTAACTAGACTCGCCAGACTTTATGTCTAAATCGTTTTGTTTCCTTTTCTCTCTCTTCCTCACCCTAGGTTCTCAGGGTGGGAATACTCAGGCTTGATTAGGATTCTCTCTTTCATTCTTCTTGAAGCTTCTTAGATGTACCGCTTTGATTACATGTCTATCTTGCTATGGCTATTTTTGGGGACTATGCTTTTATATTGAAGTACTCTGATGATTTTAGTATAAGGCAGATACTTTAATTTGATGTAATGGGTTTTCTGTACTTCAGACTTATGTTGTAACTGAATTTGGACCACGATGTTTTCTATTTGGAAAATAAAGTTTTAAATTCCGTTGTTATTTTATATCTGTCTTGTGATGTTTATGTTTCTGTTTACCTATAATGCTTCACGAAACTTAATGCATTCTGTTAAAGAGTGATATTAACGGCCGTGGGGTGTCACAGATAGTGTGAGGGAGGCGTATCCCGAACTCTTCAGATGGTATGTCCTATTTTTCGCATCTATTTGCATCATCATACCTTATACTGTTAGATTATGCATGCTAGGCTAGGACATTGATTGCATGGATTGTTGGATTTTAGATTGCATGTTAGATTGTTTGCACGTGGTTGGTAGGTATGTAGAATGCTATGTTTGCATGTGCTTGTTTTGAGATTTCGGAAGCGAGATTCCTAAAGGGGGAAAATGTAACTATCCGTATTTTACATATCAGGATACCATAAAATAATTCTATTTTATTCGCACGAGGTCGTATCATTCTCATATTTTATTATGTGGTTAGTTAGGTTCGCTACAACAAAACAATTATATTACAACATTTTGTTTACAACTAGCATAAACTGACAGTTGTAATAAGTATTTTATAACAATTATTTTATTTCAGCAATTGTAATAAAGGTACTTTAACAACTCTATTTGTTGTAATATACGTTTATAACAACTTCTTGATCGTAATTCCTTGTAAAAATTTGTTTAAAATAATTGTTTCAAGCAGTTGTTACATACTTTAATTTCAGGTCATTAAAAAATTTCGGTTCCCTTGCATCATTTCCTTAACCGCTTATTTTATTTGACTAAAGTTAACGTGGCCACCAATTTCCCAATTCAAACCCTTGCCATCTAAAAAATCAAATTGCCATTTGTTTAGAAAAAAACCTAAAACCTAACTCAATCTACATTGCCGCTGGCCTCGTTTGCTCGTCGTTGGCCTTCGTTTTTCGCCGCTCGCCTTCGTTATTCTCCACTTATAAGCAAATAATTTCTATCCTAATGTTTATTTTCTTATTCGGTAAATGAGTCTATTGTTATTCATCTAGCTTGCTTACATATTATCCAGATGATTGTGTTTATGTATTTTATTTGATATATCTATCAATTAGAAAATGATGAATTTTGTGATGGAGAATCTGTTGTACAGGTTAATCATTTTATCCTACCAGTTTGCATATTTTATGGCTAACTTCATTTTTATTTAAAATAGGATGTTTTCTTTCGGTATGGATATCATGAAGAAGAAAAAGTGTAAGTATTTGTATTAGTATTGCTTTCGGTATGGGTATCTTATATAAATATATGTATATGTGGCCTGTGTGTATGGTTTGGCCTGAACTCTTACTTGCTTTGTTGATTCTATATCATATGGATGTGGGTGTGTGTATTAGTATATGAAAATAACAATAATAAATATGAAGTTGTATATATGTGTCTATATCTTAGTTGTGGATGCGAACATTGATTAAAATATATGTCTACAAACATGAGTATATGTGTGTTTGCTCATGCAAACCTAATGTGGGTTTAGTTTGTATAAACCATAAACTATTCAGCCTCTATTTCTGCTAGTAGATATCAATGCATGTTCCCCTAATTCTTTCAGATTTAGTGGTGACATTTTCACTTAATAGATCACACCATTTTCTATTAATGCTTAACAGGTCAAAAATGCTTTGAGATAAGGTGAACATGTTCAACAAAAAATGTTGCCATTAGACCTTATTTAAACAGATAAAAAATGACACCTTAGCAGAAAACGATGCTTTGAGATAAGTTGAAAAACCATTCTCTGTGAATTTTCGATCTTATTTAAACAACTATCTCAAAGCATTTTCTATTAATTCGGGATCTTATTATCTGTGTTAAGCTCTCTAAATGTCAATCTTTGGCTAAATCCGTTGCTACATCTTTAAATAACAAGGTTGTCAATTTTATAGTTTAATGCCCAAACCAAACAAAATTAATATTTATGGTTTAAAGTTAAAAGGATCGGGTAAAAAACTAAAATGAATACTATAAGGTCTCTATTTTTCCTATGCACTGTGCAATTTACTTCTTTTGGATTGGCATCTCAAGACACCTAAGCACATAAACACTATAATAACAGAAAATATAGCATTCCCCTGTCTAGTCTCTACACCATTAAATAGATGTATTATTTTCTCATAATTTACCTCTTTTAGATTGGCTTCTGAAGATGCATAAGCACACAAATAGTCAACAACACAAAAGTTGTCTTTGTTCTATCTATAAGCAGAGATACCATAACTTTGAATATAAGTAAAAACTACCAAGAACATATTTGAACATCCTGGCAACTATGTTAGCAAGTTAGTATTCAATGTCTTTTCAGTACTTTTGGATGTAGGTCTTGAACAAATGTAATCGACATTTCCAACATGATAACATTGGGATAATATAATAATGAATTAGTATTGTTTAACCTAGGTAATATTAAGTAATCAATCGTTAACAATTTAGTTAAAAAATTATAGTTATTAATTGTGTTTGATTCGGTAAAATAACTAAAATCAAAAGGTAATAACTATGAACATGAAGTGGAGGAGCAAACACAGGAGATCATTCGACGTCTAGTATATATAAAGATGTAGCAGCATAATGTATCAGTGTCTTAAATTATCTATCCCTTCCTATTTTCCTCCCTCCACTGTAAATTACTATGATCCCATATTCGCTTCTGCTAGTTGAAGTAGCATGGTCCTTTTTATTGATTTAAAGTAAAATGTATAGGCTAGGCATATTGTTTTACAATCGTTATTATGTATAAGAAAATGCCTGGTATATACAATCTAAAATTAGCACCTCATGCCTTTCTTCTCAACGTACTGAACCTTCAGGGTAATTTAATGTAGATACTAAGCTCGTAGGTAGATACACAATGTCTTTATTGCCTTGCATGGAAGAGAGGCTGCAATGAAAAATGTAAAATTATTTTTAAAATTGATTTAATGGTCTTTCTTTCCTTTTAAATAAAACAAATCTATATTATATTTCATTTTCAGTCATGTCTGAAGCTAGCTTGTGCACCCATTCTTGATCAGCTCAGATCGATTAGGTGCCCAAAAAGGTGGCCAAATGTAACAACCCGAATTTCGACAGACCGGAATTTTTTTTAAATTCCAATCTATCGAAACTCAGATTGATTTGCTCTGGTATCCTTCAGAAAAGACAGAGACATAAAATATGTCAAAGCTCAGAAAATATCTCACAGTGGAATGGATAAAATATAATATAGATCAAAGTATAGCCTTACCGTATTAATAATACTGCCTAACCAATATCCAAAGCTATAAAGTATCATGTCTCTGCCACAAATCTAACATGCGAGTATGTTATGAGGAGGGGGTCAAAACACAAGTTCTGATGAATGGATTTAAACTATACACTTTGGATAATCCTACATATACCATTCAATCATATTTTCTTATTTATAAGGTTACCTGGGTTTACAGGACTCAAGGCTTACACACTCGTCGTACCCATTTACTTCCCAGTGGATTAACCTAATACAGTATATATGTACCTACCCCCAATATCGAGGTACACCCCATGGTACCCCACTCACACGGTCTCCACCGTAAAACCATCGAAATATAAGCAATCCCTCATCCTACGCCATAGCGACGTACGGATAACAATATTACGTTCTGAATATATCTGTCCTTACTATGCTACGTAAACGTACGGAGTGCCACCCTAATTTGATTCAGAATTCATACCGGAGTAAAGCCCTCAAGTTTATGATACACCACCCAGAGCCGATATGCATGTATCTAGGCTGTCCACCATACATATCTTCAATTGTAGCTCGATGCATCAATCTCACGTCCTCTAATGTGCACTGAGTTCCATGGCAAGGAGATACAAGAAACACAAAACTCGGCCGGGAGCTTTTCCATATTTGTACCTGCCCATCTTTAAAGAGCCTCTATATAAAGATATATCTATAGTCTATTTTCGTGGTGGCCATGGCCCCACCTCGGCCCCTCCCTCAACTAGTAAAGACTACCAGAGCTAAGCGACTACCCCTACGCAAACAATCTAAACATCCATGTAGCGTCTCCCCTCAACCCCATACCACGACAGTGAAGGGTGAAATGGTATCTTGGGTTTAGCTCGAGTCTTTCCGCATCCCACCGGCTGCCGATGACGGGTGTTCGACGGTCTACTATCCTTGTTGGTTGTGACCCTCTACCTCCTCGTGAGGCAACCGCCGAACCACCCTGTGTCACCTCGTCACAACATTCTGACTGCATAGCTACATCTGCAGTCAAGGCCCACCCACCTAGTAGTTACGCGCAGACCCAACCTCTGTGGGCACAGCCTAAGACATCTGCCGCCGCAAAGAGGACTACTAGGAGCACCTTGCGTACCTCAGGAAGTCGCGTGCTTCCCCTTTCAGTCCTTCGGAGCCATCAGAACAATCGGATGAATGTGTGTTCCCCCTCGTGCCTTATAACCCCACGATGATCTACCTCGTTGGGTTATTCACCCTCAAACGAGCGAGCTGGTTCAAGCGCCTCACTTTAATATTTTATTAGACCCAATGTCTAAACATTCTTTTACACGCTTGCCTTACCTCATCAGGTTTCCTTTTAACTTGGTTATTCTCATTCACATTGAATTCTTATTCAAATTACCAATTTTCTCTTGCGTATTAATTTCAGTTATATAACTTAACCCATTTAAGTTTATTAATAAGCCCACAACATGTTATTCCTTAGATTCACTACAATAGATTTACCTTTTAATAGCATGTGAAAAACGCTATAATATGTTACTATCGCATTGGTGACGACGCTATATAACAACATGTTATAATAGCCCTGTTCTATCTTATAGCTCAAATCTAAATGCTATAGTATTATACATTTTATAGTGCTCATTCGCCACCATGAAAAGTTTTATATAGCGTTCAGATTTTGCAATTATATTTGCTTACTAAAATCTCAACTTAATTTTTTATAGCATTATCAAAATTTTCATAGCACATATTCATTGATATGAAAAATATTTTCCATAGAATTAGCATTGTTTACATAGCTCAAATTCAGTGATATGAAAAGTTATCCACACGATTTAATAGCATTTCACATTTCAATTCCATAATTGGAGTTTTCCGCTATGAATATTTATAGTATATTTTGTTTCCATAGCACAGGTTCAATGGTATGAAAAAAAATCCATACTATTTTAATTTTTTACATAGCATTCACCTTATATTTTCATAAGATCAATTTTCCGCTATAAATATTTTTAATATATAGCAACATCAGCTATGATCTTTATACAGAAAATCTCTTATTTAATTTGTGCACAATTTAAACAATTAAGCAGTAAATTCACAAAACAAAGCTGTCAATAACAAAAAATTAATACCAAAAGCATATTTGATTTCAATTACAAAGTCAAAGTTAAGAAGTCTACTAATAAATATATAAATAAGTCAATTAACATACATTGTTTAAAATATATAAATAAGTCAATTAACATACATTGTTTAAACATCGTTTCAAACCAAGATTACAGGAAAAATCACTTAGTCTTCAACTTGTAAGCTCGTCCAACTTCTAGAACCTGTAATTCACAAGCATAAATTATAGTTTTATAATAAAAAAAATGCAAGAGACACAACTAAAATGCAAAATGAAACATTCTTAAATATCATCTCAAATAGTTCATTACAAACAGAAAATATGCTGCATGTAGTAATCATGTTAAATAGGCTTTTGGTATAACATAAATATGCAGAAACTATCGCTCACCATTACTGATCCTCTGCAGAAAGTGTCATTCACCATTATTAAAATGAAACAGTCTGATTGTTATAAAACTGAAAAAACTGTCGTGTACTAAGATTCAATAATTTTCTACCTTTGCTAACTGCAATTCTATTTCTACGTGTATAAGAGCCAATAACAAAATTGCAACAAAAAATAGAAAATATGAGAATATGTTAAATGTAAATGTGGTTCTTAATAAGAGGACATATCCTTGAGCAAAAGAATGCAAGGAACACCATTTTAATTTCATTTTATACAATGAACCTTAAGAAAATTTCTTAATTCTATCAAAACAGTGAAGTCTGGACTAGAATTTTCAAGGATAGGAGAATAAAAGCCATTGTAGAGTGGATAGTAAGCACATGTAGGTTAAACAACATGTGAAGTGGCGGATAAACAGCAGAAATTAAACAAGTATAAACATACCTAAAGTACTTCTGTGTACTACAAAGCTGAAACTGCCATGTAGAGAAAAACAAAGTATGCTGCAGCTGCCTTGAAGAAAGAAGAAAACCGTTTTGTCTAAAATACAAAGGTAAATGCTTTTATGCCATCAATCTTTTAAAAAAAGTGATATGAAAAATATTTTAAAAAAAATTACCTATATAGATAGCCAAAGTCCATGTCTATTTTCCAAAGACGATCAATTACCTATATACAAGTAGGATATTTGATTCATAAATTCAGAGTTTTATATTTGAACGATTTTATTCAACAATAATGAGATGCTTACTAGAAGATGAATCCGTTACAATATTTTTCATAGGCCATGCTATTGTAGAGCCAACGACATCTTTAATGCATTCGAACTCAGTCGTAGGCCTCCATAAACGTGCAGCTGGAACTGTTGCAATGTCCACCCAAACTCTAGCCGCACCCTCTCCTAATGGTACGAAATGTACCGTTATTTTTGGATCAGTTGAAGCCACGCATCCCTCGGTTACTATATTTCCCGTTCCAAACACATCGACCAACTTACATTTATTTGATGTAAAATTTGTAACCTATCAAGTAACAATAATAATTGATTATATAAACTACTTGAAACACATTATCTTGAAAACGAAGCAGAACTATTGAACTACAAATGATATTTACCTTAGGAATTGATACCGGGTTCGTCAAAGGACTGAAAGATGCTTGAGTGCTTACTTTCTCAATAACTACTTTAGATTCTGGCCAAGCTACTTTTTTACCAACGGCTTCTCCAACATATCTCATATTAGTTGTTGGCTTCCATAAAAAAGCCTTCACTTTTTTTGGATTGTCTATCGACACTAGCTTGGCGGATGGTCCAAGAGGTATACCATTAACAAGTTTTTTTGGATCACTATCGTAGATTCGTCCCTCCGCAACTATTTCTTCGCATCCCATCCAATCATATATCTTGCACTTATTATCTTCGCTTCCATTCTAAAAAAAATCGTCTATCAATAACAAAGATTACAATAAGGTAATACAGGTTTTTAATTCCACCCGTTGGATTATATTCGCACACTTCCACTATCCCCTTTGTGGGCCTTGTAAAAAATCCATGAAAAATAGGAAAATACATTGTTGAAGACAGTGAATAATAGACATTGTAATAGCTAATAATAGACAATAACAATAAATTATCATCTCCGTCTTCAGAAGAAATATGCTATTGCAGGGTTTGGGGTACCATTTACTCTGAATATCATGTCTGAACTAATTTAGTTACCAATGATAATTTTAAATTAGTTTATGAAAGGCAGGTTACAGCCATAAAAGAATAACTACAAACCTTCATACGAATAATTTCAATCAGTATCCTTGTCTTACTTAAAATCTCCTTGAAATTCTCTAATTGGCATTCTAAAATATTTGAAATACATCTGTGCAACCTACATGAATATATGACATGCTAAAATTCTACAAGTTACATGTTCCAATTCTTTGAAACTGTATTCGTTTTAAATTATGTTATTCTTCCACAGAAGAAGGGAAACTAATTCTAGATTGACCCATGCCATCAAAATGCATGTGAGCAGCAGCCGACAGACATTTTTATTGGTTCAAAATTTATATCTTCTATCAATTTTTTAATTCAATATTTAATCAGTATGTATATTTCAGAAAAGTGAAATTTCATAAATCACAGATCTTGATTGTTGCAAAAAGGTAAGCGAACTCATCATGTAAGACATGGTTTATTTGCAAGCAAATCTTATTTGCATGATGTAACACCCCATGAATTCTATAACGTTAAGCTTCACGAATTAAAGTATAATTAATTATAAATGATGAAATCAAGGGAAATGGGTTACGCCATTGCGTTCGTCTCGAAATTCTGCTTGAGATAGAGTCCAAGTTTGCGTAAAACGGATATCGTATGAAGAAGATAAGGACGAACGAAGTTGGGCAGAAAAACCAGAAAACGGGTCAGAATGCACTGGCGCACTTGGGAAGTGCGCCAGAACAAAGTTGAACTGGCGCACTTGGGAAGTGCGCCAGTACATTTTTAGCCTGGCGCACCTGCCAAGTGCGCCCAGGTCAGAATGACCTGCTGGTCAGGTCCTGGCTGGCCTGGTCAGGGTCTGGTCGAATTATATTTTTATATTTCTATTTCATATATTCAGTCTTTTTCACGCTGTTCAAATAAAAATTATATTTTTATTGCTTCATTCGATAAATAAAAATAAAACATATTTTTATTTCTACTTCATCTATTTTACAACGCTTTTACCTATATAAAAATTATATTTTTATATTTCTATTTCATATATACAGATCGAATTTTTATTACATCGCTATAAAAAAAATCACATTTTTATTTCAATAAATATATATATATATATATATATATATATATGAAAAATCAAATTTTTATTTCGCTACCTATACAAAGATAATATTTTTATATTCTCTATATATAAAAATCATATTTTTAATATCCCACTAGTATAAAAATTATATTTTTAACCTTTATATATTATAGAAATTATATTTTTAACCTTTCTATATTATAAAAATTATATTTTTAACCTTTATATATTATAAAAATTATATTTTTATTTTCTCTATTATATATAAATCCTATTTTTAATACTCTACCTATAAAAAATAATATTTTTATTACTCTAAAAATATAAAATCATACTTTTAATTCTATGTCATTCATATAAAAATATACAATTGATTTCTATATTTCTAAAACTAATTACACTAGTTAAGAACAAAAAGGAAGTAAAATAAATAAACTTACAGTTTATTTTCTTTCAGCGAAGTAGGGGAAAAAAGGGGGGTCTGCGTCAATCGGAGGAGAGTGGTTAGGGCGGTGGCGTTCAGGTGGCCAGGGGGAGGAGCTGCGGCGGTTGCGGGCGTCGGATGTGGGTCAGGGGGCAGGCGGCGCTGGAGGAGTTGATGGGTTTGGGGAGGGTCGCGGCGGGCTGTAGAAGAGGAGAGAGGAGCGAGTGGCGATGGTAGAGGAGGAGGAAGATGGAAGGAGGAGATCGCGGAAGTGGGGGGCGCGGTTCTCGATGGTAAACGGCGGCAGAGGGATGAACGGAGGGGCGGCTTCGACTTCCTCGATCGCGATTTAGGGTTGACCCTTTTTTTTTTCTCTGTTTAATTTTGACGGAGGGAGATGTAGAGAGAGAGGGGGTGTAGGAGAATTTATATTATAATTTATTTATTATTTTCTTTCAAAAAGTTTGATTTTAATCCTACCTCGAAATCAAACCCACCGACTGTCGTCCCTTGCTAACTACCCCCATTCCGAACACAATGGGATAGGTATCGTAGGCCAATTCGACTGTTTGAATCAGTTTCCATTGAATTTAAAGTATAATTCTTTATATATTCAATTTAAACGAACATTTCAAATTACCAGGGTCACATACTAACCCGAAAAATTTCAGAAAAATATTTTCTAGCTTCGTATTGACGATACGGTCCTAACAAAACTAATTTCGTCAGATTCTGAGACCGTTTGAAAAATGGCCATTTTCCAGTCGATTAAAGTCAATTGAAACTGGTCAAACGCGTTTTCCTTTGCCACACTCACATATTGATTCGAAAAATTATGAAATTTGAAACCTAGCAATAACTTTACATTACGGATCCAACAAAAGTGGTTTCGTCGAAATCCGAGGTCGTTTGCAAAATGACTATTTTTAAGGGCCTGAATTCCATAGCGACTATTCAGAATTTTCAACTAGACATATCTTTTGATTCCCGTTATGAAATTTTGATTTGTCGGATTCGTTGGAAAGATATTATCAATTTGATTCTATTATTTTTGGTTTCACTAAAATCCGGTTTATTTTGCACCCGGTACATTCAATTGAAGTTTGAAATCAAATTATCGAACTACCGCGCCATTTTCAATTCCTTTTATATATATAAATAAATATTTATATTCTATCGTAGATTCAAACGAATATATACGTTCGAATTTTATTCAAAATAAATTTCTCGTTGGTTTTATTTAAAATAATCTATTTTAAATATTCAAAATTCGCTAAAATTGCCAAAATAAAATTTTTAAAATGGCCCAGATTTCCGGGTTATTACAGCGCCCCTCGACGCTCTACAGCGTGGCGTTGGCCGATCGTCTTCTAGCTCCATGGATTTGCAGAAAATCGCCGACCTAGTTTGGAGCAAAAACTGAAGGTACACGGCCTTTGATTTTAAAAGTGATTTCAACTCTTTAAAACCGTCACGAAACTCGAACAACTTCTAAAAATCGTATCTTTTTGCTATGTGGTCGAAATTCAGTGAAACAAGAGAAAGTGGACTCGTGTGGACGTCTTCTACATTCTAGAAGAGACCGCATATTTTTCTGAGCCTTCTGCTATTTTTGGTGGAGTGGAACCCAATGTGAGATTTCTAAATTATAAACGATATGGAAAATGACGATGTATAAATTATATAGTCAATGTATGACTTGTATAGGCATTGTACACCTCATGTATAAGCGTTGTATAGGTTGTACGTTCGATGTATAAGTTATATATGCGTTGTAAAAATTATATATGTGTTGAAATAGAAGTGAAATGCTTATATATATATATATACGCCCCTCGTCCACAAACCATGGACGATATTTATTGGTTGTGATTGGTGTGAAAATTGGTTGATTACGAATGGTTGATTGAAATTGTTTGTGGTTGAAATTGATTGATTGTGGTTGAAAAATACCCGTTTGTGGTTGAGAAATATTTGGTTGAAACCACATAGGATTAGTTTGTGGAAATGAAAAATATATACATGCCGCCTGCGTGCGAACTAGACGCATGAATCCCCATTGTCAAAAGCTGCGAGGCTTTAAGGTAGAGCGAGGAGCCGTACTAGGGACGGCCCCGGTTTTAACTACCCTGCCGTTATGCTGCCGAAATTTTGATTAATATTCATGTGTTAGAATTATTTTCATGTGTTGAAACTATATTCGTGTGCTGAATAGAAATTCATCTATTGAACGACATTCATGTTTTGAAATAAATTGTTTTGCAATAAAAATCACATTTTTATTACTTTATATATATATAATATAGAAAACCTTCATGTGTTGAATTGAAATTCATTCGTTGAATAGAAATTCATGTGTTGAATGGTATTCGTGTTTTAAATATAAAAATCACATTTTTATTACTTTATATATATAAAATATAGAAAACCTTCATGTGTTGAATTGAAATTCATTCGTTGAATAGAAATTCATGTATTGAATGGTATTCGTGTTTTAATTATAAAAATCACCTTTTTATCTATATATATAAATTATAGAAAACCTTCATGTGTTGAATTGAAATTCATTCGTTGAATAGAAATTCATATGTTGAATGGTATTCGTGTTTTAAATATAAAAATCATCTTTTTATCTATATATAAACTATAGAAAACGTTCATGTGTTGAATTGAAATTCATTCGTTGAATAGAAATTCATGTGTTGAATGGTATTCGTATTTTAAATATAAAAATCACCTTTTATCTATATATATAAACTATAGAAAACCTTCATGTGTTGAATTGAAATTCATTCGTTGAATAGAAATTCATGTGTTGAATGGTATTCGTGTTTTAAATATAAAAATCACCTTTTTATCTATATATATAAACTATAGAAAACCTTCATGTGTTGAATAGAAATTCAGTCGTTGAATGGAAATTCATGTGTTGAATGAATGGTATTCGTGTTTTGAAATAAATTGTTTTATAATAAAAATCATATTTTTATCATCTATATGAACTATATAAAATAGCCGTGTTTTGAAAGAAATTGTTTTATAATAAAAATCATATTTTTACCATCTATATGAACTATATAAAATAGCCGTGTTTTGAAAGAAATTGTTTTATAATAAAAATCATATTTTTACCATTTATATGAACTATATAAAATAGTCGTGTTTTAAAATAAATTGTTTAACAATAAAAATCATATTTTTATTATATACATGAATTGTTAAAAATAGTGAAGTGTTGAAATAGAAGTTAGTTTGATAAAAATATCATTATTATCAAAGATATGAAATGAATATGGTCTTGAAATCGAAGAATCGATTATATTTATATATATATAAAAATATAATTAAAATATATCGAATAACGAAGCTGCAGTTCGTGTTTTGAAACCGTGATTTCGAACGATTAGTGCGGGAGATCCGACCATCGGATTTTCCCGAAACCAAAATCGTTGGGTTCGGTTTGGAAATATCCTTCCAAAGACACCAGCTTTGTAAAGATCCAACGGTTTGATTGTCTGGAATCTTTAATTCAAATCTGAAGAAAAAATAATGCCAGAATCGATTATATATATATAATTAAATTAAATCGAATAACGACGCTGCAGTTCGTATTTTGAAATCGAAACTTCAATCGATTGTACCGGGAGATCCGACCGTCGGATTTTCCCGAAACTGGAACCGTTGGATTCGTTTTGAAAAGATCTTTCTGGTGATGTAAATTTTATGAAGATCCAACGGTTAGATTTTCAGATATGTGTAAATCAAATCTGAAGAAAAACAGCGCCACGGCCGCGTTATGGCCCGAAGCATCGTTTTGAATAAATTGGCTATTTTGAAATAAATAAAAATAGCGATAAATCGTTATAAAATATTATAAACGATATGGATGCGAAATTTAGAAACTAACTGAAGGTTGGCTAAGTCGAATGGTTTCTTGGGTGTTGATCTGATGTTGGTTTCGGCCTTCGGGGTTAATATTTGGGGAATCGTTCTCTTACTAATTTACGGTTAGTGACTAATGAATTGAAATGAAGCGTGTGTTGTGTTTGGGTAGCACTTTTTAATTACATGCGCGAGTTTCTCAGAAAGACCGGGTTTATCCCATTCTGAATAACTGAATCGACGATAAGAAATCGAAGATGAAGACGGTGGTCGAAGACCGGAGTTCTTCACCTCGTTTGGATGGTAACTGATGTCCTGATTGGGAGGCATCCTGAAATATGGATAATGAGTGGTGATCGTCCAGACGTACGTGAAGATCGATGGGTTTGCGAGGTATATAGTGCCTCCGGTTTCATTCAGACCCAGGACGGACTTGTAAATGGACTGTGTGTCTGACATTGGAATTTATTCTGTGTGATTGATAGCCATCAGTTGCATGGTGTGAATTGCCTGTGTGGCATGCTAAGACGCAGTGATCAAGGCTTCGGTTGAAAAGCAAAGTCTTGTGGTGATGATCAAAGCACCTCCTGTGTGGCGTAGCTTTGTGTATAACGTGAATTCGCGAGCCTCACACCCCGGTATGAACCAGAAATGGGAGAGGACCTCAGGGGGGACGTGCGTTTTCTTTCTAGCTAGAAGTGGCGTCAGTGGTTTTACACGCCCTGACGAGTTTGACTTATGTGGTTGTTACTGTTGCGAGGCGCCTCGGTTATATCGGTCGATCCGGGACCGATGGAGTCATTCGTTGGCTCATTTACGCCCCAAAGGGCGGAGAAACGCATTGTTCAGGCATTATAATCCACTCCATGTGGACCGACCTTGACGATCCAAGGTACGGTTGCGGCTGTGCCTGAGACTCGGGCAAGACAGTCTCGAATTCGGTAAGGACTATCTTTTACCTTGGTTCATGACAGAAATCCAATTTCCAAATACGTGACTGTGCCGTTTTGATTGTATACCTATAGTTGGCGACATAGTGGCATGGGACGCTCATGTCGTCTATGATTGATACTTATGATTTGAAATTGTTTTTGTAACATATAAACACTAGTAGTAATGTCAAATGCTTTTGTTTCATTCGTATCAAGCATATTTTGGTCGATATAAGGTAAAACTCTATCCTCCGGTTTGCGTTGCATTGTGTGATGGGACTTGAGTCTTATATCGGCTTCATTTTTATAAAAAGCATTACGATGTTTAAAAGATTTAATTGTTTTAAAAGCACTGGCAATCCAATGGAGTAAACCCGTTTCCCGAAAGTGGCGTGGTCCTGTGATTAGCCAATTGTATGATGTGTTAAGTAGATTTCTCATACCAGTCCCATGACTGACTCGTAGTTTGTTTCACTTTCAAACTCGGATGCCCCTTTTTCTACACAGGCAGCTTTGTATTCAGGTTTTAGCTGGCTATCTCTGGATAGATGGAGCTGAAGATGGATTCTATCATTTATCTCTTTTTATGTTGTTCACCTCCTGTTGTACATATTATGTTTGTTTCCGCTGTAGACATTGTTGGATCTAGAATAACCCTAGAGGGGGGGTGAATAGGGTTTTTCACAGTTTTTAACTGAATTAAAAATTTAAGGAGATATATAATAATAAACTGATCACAGAAAATAGCAGAAACTGAAATGCAGAAAATAAATCACACACAGATATACCCAGCTTCGGCAAAACCCTGCCTACTGCTGCATTTCTAAGGTTTCTACTAGGTGATAGAACAGTTCCCGCATACAAGACCATGTACACTCGCAAACACTGCTCCTATTCTAACCCTACGCTCAAATCCCTAGACTGATCCAATCCCCTAGATCAGATTTCCCGAATCACAAACCCTGTAACTCGTAATTCCAGATTTTACAGACACTGAAACTGGCAGTCAACACCTTGACTGATATCCTAGACTTAACAGATCTAGACACTGATTCGTTTGTTTACAAAGGAAATTCAAAATGCAAAAATAAAAAAAAACAATACAATTTAAAATAAAAAAGAAAAAGAACTAAGGAGATTAATTTAAAGAGGTCATCCCCTTATCCATGGCCGGCCCATTATTCATTTTTCTTTCACCCGATCTCTTTGCTTTAAAAAAAAAGAATGGCGGCGGCTTTGGCGATTTCTAGGGTTTCTGGAATCGATTCCCAAATCCAGATCGATGTTATGATGAAATGATTCTCTGATGAACTTCGAAAGCTTGAGTTGTCCTTTTTCTGACGATTTGGCTTGGGTCTCTGATCGAAATCGATTGTAAGTAAAATAAATAAATCAATTCTCTGTATGCTCTTCGATTTTGTTGTTGGATTTCGATTTCAATTGCTTGTGTTTTCCTACTATTTGCCAGTGATGAAATGCGTGTACATATAGGGTTAGAAAATAGAAAACCCTAAATCACTGATTTCATATATGACCCGATCTGATTTCGCTGCTTTCCTCGATTGAAATTCTCGGCTTTGATTGAAAGAGAAATTTGCGTGATTTTGCCCTCTGATTTTCCCAGCTTTGAAAATGATTTGCGTGGCTGATTTTAGTTCCTTTCCTCTTTTGGTTTGCCTGTGATGAATCGGTGTATAATATAGGATTATAAAAATCCTTTAATTCCTGATTTCCTCTAATTGACTTGATTTGATTTCGTGTGTTTCCACTTCTGGCTTAGTCACCTCGGCTTTGATTGACACTCTACAATGTTTGCTCCAAGATTTTGATTGAATTTGTGGCCTTGATTTTTCTAACTGATTTCAGCCCTGTTCTTAGCACACTGTGATTTTAGTAAGTCATTCAATTGATTTTCCTGGCCCTTCTTTGATTGTTGAACGCTGGAAATAAATTTTGAAATCATTAAGCTCTTTCCATAAAAAAATTGTGATTGAATTTGCATGAAATTCCATGATAGATGCTTGGGATAAAATTGGTTTTGAAAAACAAATATTGGAAATTTCCTTGATTTAAAAACTGCCTTGAAATAACTCGGATTTTCTGAAAATCTTCTTGCCAATTTTACACTACTGTAAATCGGATGAAATTGATTTTCTTGTATTGTCACATTCCATATATGTTGGAGAGATTCCTGAAATGCATTTGAACCCCTTGTATGAACTCGGCTTTTATGTCCCTTGGCAATTCTGGAAATAAATCAAAAAAGAATTTTTGCCAAAACAAAAATTAATTTCTGATTTCTGATTTCTTGAATGGTGATTTCAAAAAAAAACTTTTGAAAATTTCTTGCAAAAAAAAATATTATTCAAAAAAGAACTCTCTGATTTTCTGGAAAGAAAATTTAAATGAAAATTGTTTGTTTCCAAAAAAAATCTGAAATTCAAATTTTCATATTTCTGGAAGAAAATGAAAGATTTGCCCAACCAAAAATATTGTGACTCCTGCTACTTGATAGCTTGCCAAATACTGATCCTTGATTGAATCTATTTCATGACTGTTTTGCTTGTGTGCACCATTACATCATGCTGTTTTGAGCACTGAATATTTGTTGAGCCGATCACCATGCTTTCCTAAAAGCTTGTGAGTCAATTTCCTCAAACTCCCATTAAATAGTTGCCAAAAAAAATGCTTGCTCTTGCTTTTGACAACAGTATACTGTCTTGACTATTGCACTTGCTATATTCACATCCTTCTTGAAACTAGCAGTGAATGCTATTCACCATTTTACTGTTGCCATTTTTACTCTTTTGGCTCCCTGTGCATTGCTTTGTGCCACTCCAGTTTTGTGCACCCTTTCATGTACACATGTATGTTGCTGTGTAAACATCTTGCTCCATTGGTTCATGCAGTATACACTAGCTGCTTTGTTCATGGATATATATACATATATTTCCATTTTTTTTTTTTTGCCATGTAATTGTTGACTCATGTCTGTGAACCATGTTGACTTGTCCACTTGAGTATCTTGCTGAAACTTGTTTGAGTTTGTTGATTGTCTTGACACTTTGGATACACGTATAGATACACGCCATTTTTTGTATACATGTATATGCTCATGAACTTGCTGTTGCATTTGCACCATGTTACATTCATGTTTGACTACTTTGACCTGTGTTGCACTTTGTATTATGTCGGCCACTTTGGCTTGCATTGTTGTTTTGCCATATCATCCACTATGTTTGCTGAAACACATACTTGACTAGCATCCACGACAGTTTGAATTTGATGTATTCCATGAACATGTGCTATTTTACTTGTAACCTGAACCACTGATCATTGTTGTAGTATTGTGCCGTTTTGCTTCTACATTTCTGGCTCGACAATGCTTGGTTTCACTGTTTTGTACCTGAAATATGAGCATACCATCTCTTGTGCTCGACCATTTTGAATTTTAATGTTTGATATTTTGTTTTTAAGATATATCAGCAGACTAGTCACACTATGTTGAGGCTGATCAAAATTCAGCAAACTAGTGTGATTATGTCGAGGCTGATCAAATCAGATCAAGTCAGAAAAATGATGAGAAACACACCGAAATTCTGAGGCAAATAAAATTTTTAAAATAAAAATTATATTTTCATGAATTTTATTTTATTTCTATTGCAGTGTACTGTGTGTGTGTTTATGTGAATGACAGGTATGAAGACGATGACTGGACTGACAGAGCTGTGACAACTGAAGACAAAAGACAAAAGAAGACAGGAACACAGAGTGTCAGTGTATATATGTAACAATGTATGTATAGATGAAAAAATGTACATCAGTGAAATGTATGAGAGTTGCAGTGAGGAGCTGTGTATATACATATAAATTGTACTGATGTTTGTAATAAACAAAATTGATTGAAATAAAATTTTATTGTTGTCAAACGAACTTGTCTATTTTATTCTGTTTATATACAAGTACAAATATTCTGTGAATGTATAAATAGTGGAGTTACAAATAGTTGTACTGTTTGAATATTGAAATAAAATATTCTATTTAAATAAAATACTGTGTTAATATTTGAATTTCTGTACAGTCGTATTTTATTTAAATATAAATATTATATTCATTGCTGTGATGTATATATATAACAGTACAGTACCAAACACATTTATAATAGAAATATATTTGGTTGTTATCATCAAACAAAAATCATATAATTGTGTATACAACACGGTTATATACAACAATCTCCCCCTTTTGATGATGACAAACAAACAAAAGATTTTGAATATAATAAATGTGTTTGTTCGTGGATATTTGAACTCCCCCTATTTAAATGCTCCCCCTACAACAGAAACTCCCCCTATAACTATGCATGAGTGAAATGTATGAATAATTAAAAATTCAAAATTAAAAATATTTATAAAATATTCACTCATAAATCAAAATCTAATCCATTCTCCCCCTTTTGTTATCATCAAAAGGATACAGATTTTAAAATACAGATGAAAATTGACTAAAAATATAATTTTAGCTGAAGAGGAAGAACAGTCATCATAAATCTCAATCAGTCAAACAAAAATGATAATAAACTAAGAACTGGTGGCATATTTCACATTGTAGAAAATGACGGATATACAATGAATTTTTATATGAAATGGAGAGAGTTTTAAGACCAATTCATTTCCAATTATTTTCAAAAAGGATTTTAAGAAATTGAGGCACAAAACAGTGATGGATTTTGACTATAATTATAAATTCAACTTAAGTGACAAAATCAGATAGTCTCAAATCCTAGTAACTATCAATCAACAAAACATAATACTTCATAAGGTATTAACACATTTCACAGATTAGAGAGACGGATAGATAGGCTGATTTTTATAAATACCAAGGAGATTTTCACATTAATTTATTTTATCCAAATTATTTTCTTTTCCCTTTTTTTTAAAATTTAAGAGCACACTGACCACGCATAACCAGAGCTTGGATTTTTAAATGAAGTCAGTCGCAGCTTAAATTATAAGTTGTCTCTTAACCATTCATGACCAGAGCTTGGATTTTTAAATGAGGTTAGAAACACACTTATAAATTAATTATATCATTTTCAGCCTTTTTTTTTAAAAAAAAAAAACTCCTCGATATATAAAACCAGTATGGATGATAGAAATGTGGTAAGTACAGAGATGGACTGTGAAATAAATTTCTAAATTAATTATATTATGAGATATGCATGAACTGTACCGGGATTATTGAAAAATTTCATTTATCACTAATTCTGAATAATAATATAACCACAATTCCATCACAAATATTTTCACTGTTTATTTAAAATGATTTTTTTTTTTTTTAAAAAAAAATTAAACCCTCCACATTTATATAAAATCATAACGGATGGCAGAAGGATGATAAGTAATGAAGATGGCCGTGAAATAATTGCCAGTTCAAAGATATTATAATAAATATTCAACCATCATGAAAATCTAAATAAAATTCTCCTCTTGTTGTGAAATATACTGCAGTCACAATTCATCACAATTTCTAAATCTGATTATAATTTTGATGAATTATAAATACAGTTTAATTTGGATATTGATTTCAATTTCTGAAAGAATAATCAATAAATAATTTTAAAATTGAAAATCAATTACAAGTGTAATATGCTGAACTATACATGACAAGAGGGAAAATATATATATATACAGCAAAAAAAATATGCAGCACTTTTAAGCTGATACCACATGATGTCTCTACGAAGTGAAAAATCAGAACAGATGGATGAGACAAATATAAGGCACTTCTGATACCAAATGTTCTCGCATTCTCAAGGATTTTAATGACACCCCGGTGGCAAACAATGGTACCTCAGTCAACAGAAAAGACTTAATTACAAAGCAAACAACTCAAGCACACAAATTTCATTTATCAGAACACGATAAATCTTTGATACCAAATCAAGCATTCCAAAACAAAATATTTACAAATCAATTTCTTATAGTCAGAGCAGCATGATTCCAAAAACAAACATTTTTCAAAAAACAGTATCAGAGCAGCACAGAAAAATCAATATCACAACAGACTTGTCAAACGATGTTTCTGAAGGTCACAAAAAAAAACAATATATTCCATGATCCATGATTATAAAATTTAGTTTATTTTAAATCATTTGAAGAAATGTGAATATATCAGGATTTAATGAATCAATCACACAATATTATATTTCAGATTCAAGATATGTGTGTGATTCAATAAATCAATAATTTCAAATGATTTTAAACAAACATATATTCAAATCAAATAATCATGAAATAACAATGATTTTCAAAGATCATTTTCAAAAAGAACATTTTCAAGAATTTCTCAAAACTATTTCCGACAAGCCCAAGAGAAATTTCAGGTTATTTACATCAAATTTGAAAATATTCATGATCGGGATAATTTATTTGAAATCACATGAATCAATGTAAAGTTTTGGTATATAATGAATCAGTCACACGAGATTGACAATTTCAAAAATAAGAGGTGTGTGATATTCAAAATATCTAGAATTTCAGATGATCTCAAACAAACATATTTCAATATAATGATCATGAATAAAGATGAATTCCAAGATGTATCACTGATACAAGCCAATCTGAAAATCAATGAAATTATCACAACTGATAAATAACAGAGTGTTGTAATGAGTATAATATTTTGAGCTTTTCTAAAATGAATTTGAATAAACTTAGAACAACAAAGGTGTGTGACATTTCATTAAATATTCAGATCTTCAAAAATTTAGAATTCTAGTTAACAGTGTTCAAGATATGATATGAATGCATTAACACTGTTATGAATTCAACAATCAGAAAATAAACTTCGAAACAATTGCAGATATATACAAGTTCAAATTCAGGATATGGAAAACACATGATGATTTTATACAAGTAGGACAAATTTCCAGAAAATCATTAATTCTGCAACTAGAAGTTTAAGAAGTACAGACAAAGAAGAATATGACAGTGTCAAATAAAAAAAAAGGAGATAGAGGAAGGAATAAACACAGAAAATAAAAAACAAACAAAGAGAATATACAAAGGTGAGTTTAGAGATCATACCAGAATCCAATGTAAAGCAGAATCTCTAACTCAACAGATGTGGCTAAGGAACTATGAATGACTCTGTGATATGAAGCAGTTTGAATCCGTTTCTCTTTTCAGCACAGTTGTTCCCCAGCCTCCTTTGGTACCTAATGATTGAGATGATCAAGTGGTCGAACAAAATTAGTAAAACCACTCACAGTTGTATTTATTTGTTTTGGTACCCAAGCCTGTTTACATAACAAACCATCAGAATAAACCTTTGTACCCTTAGGAACCCAAATCTGTTTGAATTTCACGAAGTTTGGTTTGTTTCCTTTTGGGATCCAGGATTGTTTAGAAGGATTATTATAAAACAATTTCTCATTTTGATTTTGACTCAAAAAACCTTTGAAATTATAGGAGTTCAAATTTTCAAATTGGTTCTTTTCAAGGTTGTTTGAAGAATTTTTCAAATCATTCGAAATTCGTCTTTCAAAATCATTATTTTTCTCAAACCCAAGTCCACGTTTATTTTGAACAGAGAATTGGTTTTTCAACAACATATTCAAAGATTTTTCACCGTTTGAGAAATTAGACAAGATTGTTTCAAGTTGTTGAATTTCAGTTTTAAGATCACCATTTTCTTTTAATAAATCTGAACAACGATTTTTAGTGATCTCACATCTTTCAAAATCAGATTTCAAAACCAAATTTTCATCATTGAGTAACTTTATTTTGGTTTGGGATTCGGAAATTTCAAGTTCAAATCGTTTTTGTTTTTCAGACTCAAAATTCTTGGATTTTTCAATCTCATTTTCAAGTTCTTCTAAAATCAAATTTGATTTCAACAAATTCTCCTTTTCAGCAATTTCAAATTTGGAATTTATATCTG
The DNA here is from genome assembly GCA_030737875.1 of Allium sativum. Lineage (NCBI taxonomy): Eukaryota > Viridiplantae > Streptophyta > Magnoliopsida > Asparagales > Amaryllidaceae > Allium > Allium sativum. The sequence goes on from CM060920.1 coordinate 649,499,245, forward strand.
TTTTAAAATTTTCAAATTCCTTTTGCAGAAGATTATTCAAATTTGACAGCTCAGTCTTGTTCTCATTTAAGATCAGAATTTCATCTTCAAACTTTTGGATACTTTTATTGAGATGAACAAGATTTGCTTTCAATTTCAAACAATTTTTGCAAACAGAGTTTGAAGAATTTTTAACATATTCAAGTTGTGATTCCAAATCATCAATTTTGCTGATCAACTCAGAATTCCTAGATTTCAGAGATTTATTTTTAGATTGGAGTTTATCAACAGATTTAGTTAAATCAAGACACATGTAAACCAGATCTTCATATGAGAAATTCTCGGTTTCAGCATTTGTTGATTCTCCATTATCTGATTCATCTGAAGTTTCATTTGTACATCCTGTTAAACAGAACTCTGAATCTGAGTTGACTTTATCGGTTTTGAGCTGTGGTTGTCAAATCTTCCATACTTCGTATTGAGAGTGTCCCAGATTTCCTGTGCAGATAAACAATGACAGATAAGGTTAAACTGTTCAGTATTAAGATAATCAAATATGATTTTCATAGCACGAGTATTGAAATTAATATCTACACTATCAAACCCATTGATAATAACATCCCAACATTTGATATTAACAGATTTTAAATAAAATTCCATTTTGGATTTCCAGTTTAAAAAATCTGTTCCATCAAAAACATTTGGAGATGAACTGGACTGACTCTCTATCGGTTGACAACTAGGATGGCCCATGACTCTAGAGTTAGTCAAATAACCTCGCTCTGATACCACTTGGTGTCTCTATTTACGAGGAATTTTAAATCACCCCGGTGGCCACCAAAGATACCTCAGACACTGGTTTCACGTCCTGCCTCTCGACACGGACAACCACCCACGGGCATGTAGGGGCAAGAGTCAATACTTCGCCACATGATCATACAGCGAGAACCCCCTATCATGTTATTACCTTAAACCAGCTCTGATACCACTTGTTGGATCTAGAATAACCCTAGAGGGGGGGGTGAATAGGGTTTTTCACAGTTTTTAACTGAATTAAAAATTTAAGGAGATATATAATAATAAACTGATCACAGAAAATAGCAGAAACTGAAATGCAGAAAATAAATCACACACAGATATACCCAGCTTCGGCAAAACCCTGCCTACTGCTGCATTTCTAAGGTTTCTACTAGGTGATAGAACAGTTCCCGCATACAAGACCATGTACACTCGCAAACACTGCTCCTATTCTAACCCTACGCTCAAATCCCTAGACTGATCCAATCCCCTAGATCAGATTTCCCGAATCACAAACCCTGTAACTCGTAATTCCAGATTTTACAGACACTGAAACTGGCAGTCAACACCTTGACTGATATCCTAGACTTAACAGATCTAGACACTGATTCGTTTATTTACAAAGGAAATTCAAAATGCAAAAATAAAAAAAAAACAATACAATTTAAAATAAAAAAGAAAAAGAACTAAGGAGATTAATTTAAAGAGGTCATCCCCTTATCCATGGCCGGCCCATTATTCATTTTTCTTTCACCCGATCTCTTTGCTTTAAAAAAAAAGAATGGCGGCGGCTTTGGCGATTTCTAGGGTTTCTGGAATCGATTCCCAAATCCAGATCGATGTTATGATGAAATGATTCTCTGATGAACTTCGAAAGCTTGAGTTGTCCTTTTTCTGACGATTTGGCTTGGGTCTCTGATCGAAATCGATTGTAAGTAAAATAAATAAATCAATTCTCTGTATGCTCTTCGATTTTGTTGTTGGATTTCGATTTCAATTGCTTGTGTTTTCCTACTATTTGCCAGTGATGAAATGCGTGTACATATAGGGTTAGAAAATAGAAAACCCTAAATCACTGATTTCATATATGACCCGATCTGATTTCGCTGCTTTCCTCGATTGAAATTCTCGGCTTTGATTGAAAGAGAAATTTGCGTGATTTTGCCCTCTGATTTTCCCAGCTTTGAAAATGATTTGCGTGGCTGATTTTAGTTCCTTTCCTCTTTTGGTTTGCCTGTGATGAATCGGTGTATAATATAGGATTATAAAAATCCTTTAATTCCTGATTTCCTCTAATTGACTTGATTTGATTTCGTGTGTTTCCACTTCTGGCTTAGTCACCTCGGCTTTGATTGACACTCTACAATGTTTGCTCCAAGATTTTGATTGAATTTGTGGCCTTGATTTTTCTAACTGATTTCAGCCCTGTTCTTAGCACACTGTGATTTTAGTAAGTCATTCAATTGATTTTCCTGGCCCTTCTTTGATTGTTGAACGCTGGAAATAAATTTTGAAATCATTAAGCTCTTTCCATAAAAAAATTGTGATTGAATTTGCATGAAATTCCATGATAGATGCTTGGGATAAAATTGGCTTTGAAAAACAAATATTGGAAATTTCCTTGATTTAAAAACTGCCTTGAAATAACTCGGATTTTCTGAAAATCTTCTTGCCAATTTTACACTACTGTAAATCGGATGAAATTGATTTTCTTGTATTGTCACATTCCATATATGTTGGAGAGATTCCTGAAATGCATTTGAACCCCTTGTATGAACTCGGCTTTTATGTCCCTTGGCAATTCTGGAAATAAATCAAAAAAGAATTTTTGCCAAAACAAAAATTAATTTCTGATTTCTGATTTCTTGAATGGTGATTTCAAAAAAAAACTTTTGAAAATTTCTTGCAAAAAAAAATATTATTCAAAAAAGAACTCTCTGATTTTCTGGAAAGAAAATTTAAATGAAAATTGTTTGTTTCCAAAAAAAATCTGAAATTCAAATTTTCATATTTCTGGAAGAAAATGAAAGATTTGCCCAACCAAAAATATTGTGACTCCTGCTACTTGATAGCTTGCCAAATACTGATCCTTGATTGAATCTATTTCATGACTGTTTTGCTTGTGTGCACCATTACATCATGCTGTTTTGAGCACTGAATATTTGTTGAGCCGATCACCATGCTTTCCTAAAAGCTTGTGAGTCAATTTCCTCAAACTCCCATTAAATAGTTGCCAAAAAAAATGCTTGCTCTTGCTTTTGACAACAGTATACTGTCTTGACTATTGCACTTGCTATATTCACATCCTTCTTGAAACTAGCAGTGAATGCTATTCACCATTTTACTGTTGCCATTTTTACTCTTTTGGCTCCCTGTGCATTGCTTTGTGCCACTCCAGTTTTGTGCACCCTTTCATGTACACATGTATGTTGCTGTGTAAACATCTTGCTCCATTGGTTCATGCAGTATACACTAGCTGCTTTGTTCATGGATATATATACATATATTTCCATTTTTTTTTTTTTTTTGCCATGTAATTGTTGACTCATGTCTGTGAACCATGTTGACTTGTCCACTTGAGTATCTTGCTGAAACTTGTTTGAGTTTGTTGATTGTCTTGACACTTTGGATACACGTATAGATACACGCCATTTTTTGTATACATGTATATGCTCATGAACTTGCTGTTGCATTTGCACCATGTTACATTCATGTTTGACTACTTTGACCTGTGTTGCACTTTGTATTATGTCGGCCACTTTGGCTTGCATTGTTGTTTTGCCATATCATCCACTATGTTTGCTGAAACACATACTTGACTAGCATCCACGACAGTTTGAATTTGATGTATTCCATGAACATGTGCTATTTTACTTGTAACCTGAACCACTGATCATTGCTGTAGTATTGTGCCGTTTTGCTTCTACATTTCTGGCTCGACCATGCTTGGTTTCACTGTTTTGTACCTGAAATATGAGCATACCATCTCTTGTGCTCGACCATTTTGAATTTTAATGTTTGATATTTTGTTTTTAAGATATATCAGCAGACTAGTCACACTATGTTGAGGCTGATCAAAATTCAGCAAACTAGTGTGATTATGTCGAGGCTGATCAAATCAGATCAAGTCAGAAAAATGATGAGAAACACACCGAAATTCTGAGGCAAATAAAATTTTTAAAATAAAAATTATATTTTCATGAATTTTATTTTATTTCTATTGCAGTGTACTGTGTGTGTGTTTATGTGAATGACAGGTATGAAGACGATGACTGGACTGACAGAGCTGTGACAACTGAAGACAAAAGACAAAAGAAGACAGGAACACAGAGTGTCAGTGTATATATGTAACAATGTATGTATAGATGAAAAAATGTACATCAGTGAAATGTATGAGAGTTGCAGTGAGGAGCTGTGTATATACATATAAATTGTACTGATGTTTGTAATAAACAAAATTGATTGAAATAAAATTTTATTGTTGTCAAACGAACTTGTCTATTTTATTCTGTTTATATACAAGTACAAATATTCTGTGAATGTATAAATAGTGGAGTTACAAATAGTTGTACTGTTTGAATATTGAAATAAAATATTCTATTTAAATAAAATACTGTGTTAATATTTGAATTTCTGTACAGTCGTATTTTATTTAAATATAAATATTATATTCATTGCTGTGATGTATATATATAACAGTACAGTACCAAACACATTTATAATAGAAATATATTTGGTTGTTATCATCAAACAAAAATCATATAATTGTGTATACAACACGGTTATATACAACAGACATTTATGTATAGTTGAACTGTATTTGTACTAAGTATGATCCTGTATACTGTGTAACTCTGATGATTACGTTTATCCAGTATATTCTATTGTGCATTATCTAGTGTATTTATTAATTTCTGTTCTGCTATTATCTGTTTATGTGTTATATTCCAAAGATTACCCTTGCCGCCGTCAGTACGGGGTTCGGGGTCGTCTCAACTTGGTATCAGAGCTTTGGTTAAGCTTATCTCTGGTATATAACACATTAACGAACTCGTCAGAGATAGAACCAGTAGTGTTCTAGGACGAGTAACTCATTGCAGATAGGATCAGTAATATCCTAGTATGAGTAAAGCAGAATCAGAATAACTCGTTAGAGATGGGGTCAGAAGTGCCCCAGAACGAGTCGAGAGTTATATGTTTATAAATAACGTATTTGTGATTATATTCTGATTTTAGAAATATGATTTTTGAACATATATAAAAGATATATATTTGAAAAGTTAAAAACAATTTGATTGTTGTTTGCATTGTGTGATAGTAGATTTGATTAATTAAATTATTAGAGCGATAGTTAATTTAATTAATAAGAGAATGAATGGTAGAATTTATTTGATTAAATCACAGGTTGAACTGATATGAAAATAGATAGAAATATATACATGTGCATTATATATGTTTGAACAGGTAAATGGATTAGCTGTTGAGTAAAGATTTTATTTGCGTGCCTGACAAATAGGTAAACCTTAATGAGTTGGATGCGCAATTTTATTATTATATCAACTCCTGTGAGTGCCATTGGATGCGGAGTGCTAGTTATACTAATTGTAATTAATAAATGTCGCCATAGGATAGTAACAATTAATTTTGAACTACACTGCATGGCATACTTCTTGAAGATAGCATACTTCATCATATACCACAAAAGCATTTGGAGCTTGTGTGACGAGGTTGAAGATTTACCATACGAGCGAGAGGCTTGTATGGCGATGACAATATTTTACAGGTTGAACTGATGACTAATATGATGATATAAAATTGTAACGATAAATTGCCAGATTAATAAAAAACCCACACGGGTCTGGAGTTGACACTAATCACATCCCTCTAGTTATTAGATACGGCACATGGACTATTTATTTCCCACATGGGACGAGGTGACGAGGATTTATCCTCTGGAGCATTAAAACTACACACTCCCTCAGGCTTTGATAGGGTGACGAGAATTTATTCTCTGGAGTTATTATCTATACACGCTCCCCTGTAAACACCAGAATATATCACTATAAATATGTGTATGCTTTATAGGATTTATTGGGTACCTAATACGGCCCAATAAATTTCCAAACCCCTCCCCGTACAAAGGAGGTTATGGCGAAATTTTTCGAAAATTCTGGGTGTTAGCTAAATTTTTGAAGAATTTGAAAATTCTCAGAAACTGAAAAGTTGGAGAATAGAAGCCATATTGGAAGTAGAGTTGATTAATCAAACCACTTTTAACTATGTTCCTTTTCAGGGACGAATTTTTTTAAGTGGGGGAGATTGTAACGACCCGGAAAATCTGAACCAATTTAAAAAAAATTTAATTTGGCTATTTTAGTGGATTTTAAATATTTAAAATAAATATTTTAAATAATATCGATGAAAAGTAAGTTTGAATCGACATTTGAAAACGAATATAATTAATTCTAATTATAAACAAGGCCAGAAATGGCGCGGTAGTTTCAAAGATTTGAATTCAAACTTTGACTTACTGTACCGGGTGCAAAACAAAACGGATTTGAGTGAAACCAAAAATATTGAAATATGTTAGTGAATATCTTTCTAACGAATCTAAAAAATCGAAGTTTCATAGCGGGAAGAAAAAGTTATGGCCAAATGAATTTTCAGAAAGGTCGCTATGGGATTTATATAGCTCGTGAAAATGGCCATTTTGCAAGCGACCTCGGAATTCGACGAAATCACTTTTGTTGGATCCGGGATGTTAAGTTATTGCTAGATTTCAAATTTCATAATTTTTGAAGCTAGTATGTGAGCGTGGCAAAGGAAAACATATTTTGGTCAATTACAGTTAAATTGGATCGACCAGAAATGGGCCTTTTTGCAAACGGTCTCAGAATTCGACGAAACTAGTTTTGTTGGGACCGTATCGTCAAAACATAGCTAGATTTATTTTTCTGGAATTTTTCGAGTTAGTTTGTGGCCCCGGCAAATTGAAATGTATTTTTTTTGAAGTAAAAGGTAGTGAATCATCATGATTCACGCCTAAAATATATACCATTCATCAAGTAGCCGTGCGTATATTTACAATGTATGTACAACCAAAACAGCAAAATAGGCCAGCACAACATACGGCCATACAAAAAGGAGCCATACATCATAGTTAACATTACATAATAATACATAACAGAAACAGCTAAAGGATAGTGAAACAGTAAGTATCATCATCAATCATGAGGTCCAGTGATCCGCCCCCTCTTACGAACTCGGTCTGCAATGCTCTCAACGTTTCTTTTGCGCTCCATGCCTGCCCAATCACAGACGAAATTAAGAATAGAGTAAATAATACTGTTAGGGGCTTTGAATTTGCGGTTAAATTTTCTGGAGTTTCGTTCATGCCAGAGCAACCAAGTGTAAGCAAAGTTCAACAAAGCAAAAAGAAAACTATCATGAGAGGGATGCAAGGACGGGTAAGTTGTGTGCCAAAAAACAAATTGGTCTGCAATGAAGTCACTCCAATGCAAGTCAAGGTAAAGCGCAACCAAACATTTTGTCCAAATATAAAAAGCAAAGTCACAGTCCAAAAATAGGTGGTGGTAGTCCTCGTCGTCATGACCACAAAAGACACAGCCATCCAGAACATTCACTCCTCTCTGACGAATTCTGTTAACCGTATTCAATCTACCATGAATTACGACCCACATATGAATTTTGACTTTATCAGGGATTTTGAATTGCCACATTAGCTCAAACCCCAACCTCCTAACCCCAGCAAAGTTAAACAACTTATAGATGCTACGAACACTAAACAATTTCCTTTCCCCTTCCAACATCCAAATAAAATCATCCCGCTCATTATTCAAATTCACCGTTTCAAGCAGCTCGAACAAACTGCATAGCTGAAACAATGCATCACCAGCTACAAGTCTTGAAAAATTCAATCTCCATTTGAAACCCGCTGAATCGTTATCATACATCTCTCTAACAGTGAAATTTTTGTTACAAGCCATATCAAAAAGCTCTGGAAACTCCACACTCAAAGGCACATTAATTAGCCAACTATCCAACCAAAATGATGTATTGTGTCCATTCTTCACCACAATCTTAGTGCCCAACTTCATCCACTGTGCATGAACCATGACATTACGCCAAAACGCCGAGCATCTTGAAAAATCAGTATTCCAACCAAAATTACCATTGTAATATGTACTAATGATCCATTCCTTCCATAAAGCGTGCTTATCAGAAATCATAAACCACAACCACTTACAAAGAAGAGCCGAATTCATTGTCTTTAAGTTTATAACATCAAGTCCCCCTTGCTCTTTAGATTTGCATACTTGGTTCCACGATATCAAACAGCTTAGCTTCTTCGTCTCTTTAGAACCAGTCCAGAAAAAGTTACGACGAATTGCGTCAATCCTTTCCACCACCCAACCTGGAAAGTGATAAAAGGACATCCAGTACAATGGAATCGACGATAGGACAGAATTGACAAGCACAAGACGACCAGCTCGGGATAATGAATTGCCTTTCCACCTAGCCAGTCGAGTGTCCACCTTTTCAATCAAGTGCTGCCAGTCTTTCTTCATTAATTTCTTGGGGCGAATGCACATACCCAGGTAATTCAAAGGAAAAACTTCTGCCTTGCAATTGAACATTTCAGCACAAGACCTGCGTAAATCATCACTACAACCCAACGTGTAAACACTGCTCTTATGAAAGTTAATTTTTAAGCCAGATAAACTTTCAAAAGCATATAAAATAAATTTAAGTGCAGCAAGGAATTTACAGTCAGGTTTACTGAATATAATGGTGTCATCTGCATATTGCAAAGAATTGATGCCCCCAACCACATGATCACTGCCAAAACCACTAATAATCCCCTCTGCACAACCCAGCTTCAGAATTTTGGAAAAAACATCTGCCGCCAAATCAAAAAGAAGAGGGGAGAGTGGATCACCCTGTCTCAGTCCACGCATAGAATGGATGGTAGAGCCGGCAACTCCATTAACACAGATGTTGGATCTACTTGATGAAAGAATCATGGAAATCCAATCAATCCACTTGGTGGGGAAGCCTCTTGCCTTCAGCACTTCGACCATAAAACGCCAGTCAACTGTGTCAAAAGCTTTGGCGAAGTCCAGCTTAAGGATAACACAAGGGACGTCAAATCTATCACAATGAGAAATCACTTCGCCAACCAACGCAGCACCATCCAGAATGTTCCTTCCTTTAATAAAAGCAGTTTGGGATATATCTATCAACGAATCCATCTTAGCTTTCAGCCTATTGGCCAAAACCTTCGTAATAAGTTTGAAGCTAGTGTTGAGGAGGCTAATCGGTCTGAAATCAGCGGCAGAGACATTACCTTCTTTTTTGGGAATTAAAACTACGTTAGCATAACTAATCAAATCCAACCTCAAAGAGCCTTTGTGGAACTCGTCAAACAAACGCAAAACATCATCTTTCAACATGCCCCAATATTGTTGAAAAAAAAAGGTGGGAAACCCATCAGGCCCAGGTGCTTTGTCCCCCGGCATCTCCTTCAAAGCATTCAAAATTTCCTCTTCAGAAAAAGCACTTGCAACATCCGAGAGATCAGTTACAACAGGATACAATTTGCTCCATTCAACAGAAATACGGTTCTCAACACGAGAACCAAAGATGCTTTTATAATATTCAGTGAAAGTATCACTCAAGAGTTGTTGCTCACCGATCTCCACACGCCACGATAAACTGACTGAAACATTCGAATGGGCCTTCGAAACATATCCCATTGTGTTCGAAATGGGGGTATTTAGCTGGGGACGACAGTCGTTGGGTTTGGATTGGAGTTCGTTTGTGGCAAGGGGTATTTTCGGATTTTAAAATTAAATAAATATAAAATAAAGGGGAGGGCCAATCACATTCAAGTTTGACTTTCTCTCTCCCCGTAATTCCCTTCAGGCGCACGACGGAAAGGAGATGAAAACTTCTCTCCTCCCTTTCTCCCTCCACACGCCACGATAAACCCTGTCACCACCCACGTTTTGAAGCCCGTCCTCTCCTCTTCAAATCCATCTAAGCCTCGCCGCTCCTCGTCGCTCCTCCATCGAGAATCGCCCCTCCAAAGTCTCCGCGTTTGGAGCCCCGCCTCCATCAGCAGGGACCACCGAAGTGGACCCCACCGGGCTGCGCATGTGCGCCCCTCGACGCTCTACAGCGTGGCGTTGGCCGATCGTCTTCTAGCTCCACGGATTTGCAGAAAATCGCCGACCTAGTTTGGAGCAAAAACTGAAGGTACACGGCCTTTGATTTTAAAAGTGATTTCAACTCTTTAAAACCGTCGCGAAATTCGAACAACTTCTAAAAATCGTATCTTTTTGCTATGTGGTCAAAATTCAGTGAAACAAGAGACAGTGGACTCGTGTGGACATCTTCTACATTCTAGAAGAGACCACATATTTTTCTGAGCCTTCTGCTATTTTTGGTGGAGTGGAACCCAATGTGAGATTTCTAATTTATAAACGATATGGAAAATGACGATGTATAAATTATATGGTCGATGTATGACTTGTATAAGCGTTGTACACCTCATGTATAAGCGTTGTATAGGTTGTACGTTAGATGTATAAGTTATATATGCATTGTAAAAAATTATATATGTGTTGAAATAGAAGTGAAATGCTTATATATAAATATATATATACGCCCCTCGTCCACAAACCATGGACGATATTTATTGGTTGTGATTGGTGTGAAAATTGGTTGATTACGAATGGTTGATTGAAATTGTTTGTGGTTGAAATTGATTGATTATGGTGGAAAAATACCCGTTTGTGGTTGAGAAATATTTGGTTGAAACCACAAAGGATTAGTTTGTGGAAATGAAAAATATATACATGCCACCTGCGTGCGAACTAGATGCATGAATCCCCATTGTCAAAAGCTGCGAGGCTTTAAGGTAGAGCGAGGAGCCGTACTAGGGACGGCCCCGGTTTTAACTACCCTACCGTTATGCTGCCGAAATTTTGAATAATATTCATGTGTTAGAATTATTTTCATGTGTTGAAACTATATTCGTGTGTTGAATAGAAATTCATCTATTGAACGACATTCATGTTTTGAAATAAATTGTTTTGCAATAAAAATCACATTTTTATTACTTTATATATATAAAATATAGAAAACCTTCATGTATTGAATAGAAATTCATGTGTTGAATGGTATTCGTGTTTTAAATATAAAAATCACATTTTTATTACTTTATATATATAAAATATAGAAAACCTTCATGTGTTGAATTGAAATTCATTCGTTGAATAGAAATTCATGTGTTGAATGGTATTCGTGTTTTAAATATAAAAATCACCTTTTTATCTGTATATATAAACTATAGAAAACCTTCATGTGTTGAATTGAAATTCATTCGTTGAATAGAAATTCATGTGTTGAATGGTATTCGTGTTTTAAATATAAAAATCACCTTTTTATCTATATATATAAACTATAGAAAACCTTCATGTGTTGAATTGAAATTCATTCGTTGAATAGAAATTCATGTGTTGAATGGTATTCGTGTTTTAAATATAAAAATCACCTTTTTATCTATATATATAAACTATAGAAAACCTTCATGTGTTGAATTGAAACTCATTCGTTGAATAGAAATTTATGTGTTGAATGGTATTCGTGTTTTAAATATAAAAATCACCTTTTTATCTATATATGTAAACTATAGAAAACCTTCATGTGTTGAATAGAAATTCATTCGTTGAATGGAAATTCATGTGTTGAATGATATTCGTGTTTTGAAATAAATTGTTTTATAATAAAAATCATATTTTTATCATCTATATGAACTATATAAAATAGCCGTGTTTTGAAAGAAATTGTTTTATAATAAAAATCATATTTTTACCATCTAAATGAACTATATAAAATAGCCGTGTTTTGAAAGAAATTGTTTAATAATAAAAATCATATTTTTACCATCTATATGAACTATATAAAATAGTCGTGTTTTGAAATAAATTGTTTAACAATAAAAATCATATTTTTATTATATACATGAATTGTTAAAAATAGTGAAGTGTTGAAATAGAAGTTAGTTTGATAAAAATATCATTATTATCAAAGATATGAAATGAATATGGTTTTGAAATCGAAGAAACGATTATATTTATATATATATATATAATTAAAATATATCGAATAACGAAGCTGCAGTTCGTGTTTTGAAACCGTGATTTCGAACGATTAGTGCGAGAGATCCGACCATCGGATTTTCCCGAAACCAAAACCGTTGGGTTCGCTTTGGAAATATCTTTCCAACGACACCAGCATTATAAAGATCCAAGGGTTGGATTGTCTGGAATGTTTAATTCAAATCTGAAGAAAAACAGCGCCAGAATCGATTATATTTTTATATATATATATATATATATAATTAAATTAAATCGAATAACGACGCTGCAGTTCGTATTTTGAAATCGAAACTTCAAACGATTGTACCGGGAGATCTGACCATCGGATTTTCCCGAAACTGGAACCATTGGATTCGTTTTGAAAAGATCTTTCTAATGATGTAAATTTTATGAAGATCCAATGGTTAGATTTTCAGATATGTGTAAATCAAATCTGAAGAAAAACAGCGCCACGGCCGCGTTATGGCTCGTAGCGTCGTTTTGAATAAATTGGTTATTTTAAAATGAATAAAAATAGCGATAAATCGTAATAAAATATTATAAACGATATGGATGCGAAATTTAGAAACTAACTAAAGGTTGGCTAAGTCGAATGGTTTCTTGCGTGTTGATCTGATGTTGGTTTTGGCCTTCAGGGTTAATATTTGGGAAATCGTTCTCTTACTGATTTACGGTTAGTGACTAATGAATTGAAATGAAGCGTGTGTTGTGTTTGGGTAGCACTTTTTAATTACATGCGCGAGTTGCTCAGAAAGACCGGGTTTATCCCATTCTGAATAACTGAATCGACGATAAGAAATCGAAGATGAAGACGGTGGTCGAAGACCGTAGTTCTTCACCTCATTTGGATGGTAACTGATGTCCTGATTGGGAGGCATCCCGAAATATGGATAATGAGTGGTGATCGTCCAGACGTACGTGAAGATCGATGGGTTTGTGAGGTATATAGTGCCTCCGGTTTCGTTCAGACCCAGGACGGACTTGTAAATGGACTGTGTGTCTGACATTGGAATTTATTCTGTGTGATTGATAGCCATCAGTTGCATGGTGTGAATTGCCTGTGTGGCATGCTAGGACGCAGTGATCAAGGCTTCTGTTGAAAAGAAAAGTCTTGTGGTGATGGTCAAAGAACCGCCTCTGTGGCGTAGCTTTGTGTATAACGTGAATTCGCGAGCCTCACACCCCGGTATGAACCAGAAACGGGAGAAGACCTCAGGGGAGACGTGCGTTTTCTTTCTAGCTAGAAGTGGCGTCAGTGGTTTTACACGCCCTGACGAGTTTGACTTATGTGGTTGTTACTGTTGCGAGGCGCCTCGGTTATATCGGTCGATCCGGGACCGATGGAGTCATTCGTTGGCTCATTTACGCCCCAAAGGGCGGAGAAATTCATTGTTCTGGCATTATAATCCACTCCGGGTGGACCGGCCCTGGCGATCCAAGGTACGGTTGCGGCTGTGCCTGAGACTCGGGATAGACAGTCTTGAATTCGGTTAGGACTATCTTTTGCCTTGGTTCATGACGAAAATCCAATTTCCAAGTACGTGACTGTGCGGTTTTGATTGTATACCTATAGTTGGCGACATAGTGGCATGGGACGCTCATGTCGTCTATGATTGATACTTATGATTTGAAATTGTTTTTGAAACATATAAACACTAGTAGTAATATCAAATGCTTTTGTTTTATTCGTATCAAGCATATTTTGGTCGATATAAGGTAAAACTCTATCCTCTGGTTTGCGTTGCATTGTGTGATGGGACTTGAGTCTTATATCGGCTTCATTTTTATAAAAAGCATTGCAATGTTTAAAAGATTTAATTGTTTTAAAAGCACTGGCAATCCAATGGAGTAAACCTGTTCCCCGAAAGTGGCGTGGTCCTGTGATTAGCCAATTGTATGATGTGTTAAGTAGATTTCTCATACCAGTCCCATGACTGACTCGTAGTTTGTTTCACTTTCAAACTCGGGTGCCCCTTTTTCTACACGGGCAGCCTTGTATTTAGGTTTTAGCTGGCTTTCTCTGGATAGTTGGAGCTGAAGATGGATTCTATCATTTATCTCTTTTTATGTTGTTCAGCTCCTTTTGTACATATTATGTTTGTTTCCGCTATAGACATTTATGTATAGTTGAACTGTATTTGTACTAAGTATGATCCTGTATACTGTGTAACTCTGATGATTACGTTTGTCTAGTATATTCTATTGTGCATTATCTGGTGTATTTATTAATTTCTGTTCTGCTATTATCTGTTTATGTGTTATATTCCAAAGATTACCCTTGCCGCCGTCAGTACGGGGTTCGGGGTCGTCTCAGTGGTTCTCTTTGAAAATTTCATCCCAATGCTGATGCATCTATACACTGTGTAGTTAGTAAAACAGTGCTCAACCTGAAGCCCAAAATTGGACTTATGTTATACTTTCAAAACAGACCCTTAATTACAATTATTATTTAACAACAATAGAAGTGATCATTGTCATGTATGCATGGCTCTTGCAGTATCCACAAACTGGAAAGCAAACATTTATACTACTTCATATTCAACTTTTTTAGTTATGCTATTCATATTATTTATGATTTTGTATGTTTTCAGAGTTAATATTTTTGGTTCTTTTATTTACACCCATATTTCCAATCGTGTAAATCAAGATAAAGAGCAGATGGTTTAAGAGGAACAACGGTTCTACCTTCAACCTTCTTAGATCGAACTTGGCTTTGATTTAAACAAACCAAACTAATCAATATACCAGATCGACCATAAATCTGCAGACTAAACAAAGTAACATAGCCCAAATATCTTACCCAAACCCTCGTTGTTGGAGATCTAATTCCACATAGACGGTGGACTGGGAAGAGTAGTCCTGGAGATGCTATGAATTTGAATCGGTCAGCGGGTACAAGTAGATCTGAAATCCGGATTTCAATTGTGAAAAGAAAATAAGATTCATATGGCTTATCAATGAAAAAACAAAAGAGTAATTCGCTAAAGATTTGCTAGACGAAATCAGATAGAATTAAAATATGAAACTAGGAATAGGGGAGAGCTCACGAATAACGAAATCAAGGGAGAAAACCGTCTGTCACCATTAACAAGCTCCCGTCCACTAAGTATTACTTCAAATAGTTATTAAGTACAAACAGAAAACATTCAACCCAAAAGATATGATAAGAAATTGTTGAGCTTAAGGAAGGAAGAAATAAAGGAAGAAAATGCAACATTGAGCATAAATTTATTTATTTATTTACCTTAAAAGTTGAATTTGTTTTCAACTTCACAAAATCTCTCCAATTGTTCATATTGTCAATGTTATCTGGTTTTAACTGTAGTATTTCCTCTTTGGTTTTTTGCTTTTAACAACTGCCTAACGAATCTACTTTTTGAGGCCCTCCAAATAGCTCCCATTTGCTGGAATATAGACACTTTCTGCCAGTCTTCATCCAATTTAAATCTTGTCTAATATCAATATGAAGAACAAAAAGAACTGTTATTCAAGATGACGGTAATGTCTCTTGATACAATCAATTTAAATTTGATATTAATATAAAGATACATCAGCTATAGGGGAAAAAACATAGATTCAGTTATAGAAAAAAATGGGTTCAATGCATAGTGACTTATATTCTGTGTGTAAATAAATTTATTCTGTATGGGAAAAAAATGTGCGCTTTTAACCGACATCTATAAATTATAAAGAATAGACCTTAAAACAAATCCAAGACCACAAATTTACTCAAGAAAATAATAGGCTAGAATGAATACTACAACTTTTGGTGTGGTGTGTAATACATCAGATATTGTGATATTTCAACCCTTGTCCCTAAAAATAAGAGACCATACTTCTATAACCTAGAGTATAGCATTACAGTACCCTTTATACTACTTAGAATGGCTCAAGCAAAAGAAAGAAAGAAAAAATCATTTACCCTGTTTTTTAATACAATGCTAGAAAAGCAAACCAATCTCCATGGAAAGCGCGCTAGAAAAAATCATTACAGCACCCTTCTATACAACTTAAAATTGCTAAAGCAAAAGATAGAAAGAAAAATCATTTACTCTGAAAAGCACACCAATCTCCATGGAAAAATATTTCCTCGCAATCTCTCTGCTGTAGCAATTCCGTGCATTTGTCAAAACAACATATTCATTTACGTTACAGCTAGTTTGAATAATCCCAATATATTCAAAAATAATCCCAATATATTCAAAAATAAGTTTTCAAATATTTTGGAAATATATAAATTATGGCATACCTTTTATATATTATCATACCCTTTATGCTATGTCCATGTCTGTTATCGTTTGTTAGTTAAAGCACATAAGGCATACATGTATGCATGCTTATGTAGAATTTTGGGTTATGTGGTTGAAACAATGAAAGCTAATGAATGATCTACAATCAATTTCCTTTATGTTTTGTTTTGTGTGTGTGTGTGTGTGCGGAGCAAGAGAAAGAGACAGAGAGGGTGCATTTTCAATTAGAGTTATTTTTTAAAGTTAGGGAATTTTTTTGGACCATAAATATCATCTCAAAAGTTTAGTTTAAAAAAGGTGTTGTTAATGACACTCCCTTTTTGGTTAAGGGGTGTCATATTTTAAGGGGACACCGGTCTATAAAAAAATTGTTAAGGGGCAACACCAGTTATACTTTTAAAGGACAAAAATAACCCTACTGTATTTCAATGCTCGCGCTCGAATCAGAAAAAATGGTAAGAGTATACCGTTTCTATTTAATAAAAACGGTAGCATTAGAACATCTTTTCTATCCCTATAATAAACTTAACAAAAACAACGGAAACGGTTATAGTCTACCGTGTTTGCACACTAAAAACGGTCATAATTTTCTATTTTTATAATGATTTTTCGGTGTTTGCAGGCCGTTTTTCGTATTTTCACATCTACGTCGTGCTTCGGAAAACGGTGACATGCGACCATATTTCACCATGTCGTGCTTCTTTTTTAGATTAAGGGTAATTTTGTCTTATTATTGCGTATTGTTAAGGGGTGTTTAGACTGTAGTGTACTTCCCTTAACAAAATTTTAAAAACTGAAATTTGTGTCACCCCTTAACCAAAAAGGGAGTGTCATTAACAATCCCCTTAAAAAAAATTAACAAAATGATATATTTTCATATAGCATTATCCATGGAAATGCTAAATTAATTTGGCATATTTTGGCATAGCAAACACTTTATACATATAGCATTGTTTTACAATAAATGCTATATAAATGATAGCTTTACTTTGTATTCCAGTCCAATTTTTTTGACCAATATCCTTGGTTCAATTAAAACTCTAAAGAATTTCCTCCAGCCTATTTTTTGTGTTTCAATTGTTACTACTTTATTTATTGTATGAATTTTACATTTTGTATTATTTCTTAAAAATGTTGTCATGCAAAATTTGTATGAGTTTTAACATGTATCTGTATATGTCTATATACTCCTTAGCATGTGAAGGCAAGTCCTATATTTATATATCCTAAGTTTTCACTACCTATCAGAAAACATCCAACAAAAACAAACAAACTCAGAAGGCAATACTGAGGGCCACAAAGTTGTTTCTTCTTGGTGTTCTTCTTCAAGGTAAAAACCTTTAACTATACATACATTCAAACATTCTCACGTACACATGCAGACACGTGATATGATCCGCTACACCTCTCTTTTGCTTCTTCTTATTCTATAGCCACATGGTTTTTAGTGGTACATTGCTCAATCAAGCAAAACCATAGGTAAATTTAATTTACAATATTAACATAAGATCATTTCAAAACTTCTAACATATCCAAATGTTATGTCAATAGGAATGTTAAAACATTTATTTTAATAGCTAAATTTGAAAACTTATTTTTGAATATATTGGGATTATTCAAAACAATAGATTCATTTACGTTACAGCTAGTTTGAATATTTCCTCGCAGTCTCTCTGTTGTAGCAATTCCATGCATTCGCAATCTCATTGACATCATTAATCATGTAATTAAAAAAAAAGGGATTATTTGATCATTCTACAAATTACACGAAGAATGATTAGCTGTGAGATTAATGCATAACTTATCAAAGAATCAGACTTATTTTGAATCAAAAAGCCTTCTGCTACGTCGAAGGATTCTCAAAGCATTGCTGCAAAGGTTTTTAAGTCTACTTAAACCATGCAGATCTTAAAATTTTTGATATAAAATACAAAAAATCCACGCAAAATTGAAGGAATAAGTAATTCTGCATTTTTACTGTTAACAGAGTTATACTTTGTTATGTGCATACACAATTTTTATTTTAGTTTTGCAAATTCTTTTAGAATTGTCATTTTTGCCGAGTTACTGCTAAATTTTCGGAAAAAAAGATATTTCTTTCATTTTACTGAGTTAACCCTTTTTTAAAAATCATCCTCGTAAATTAATGACTTTTTGTTTTAACTATTTTTCAACCAGTGCAATTGTCAGATAAGCAATTTTCCTCCTATTATATTTTCTACGTAACCACATAAACAATGTTTTAACTGATGCATTCAATTTTTTTAAAAGATCTAGTATCGTTGACAGCAATCCTCTTATTAGGCATTTGTACTTTGGCCTTTGTAATGAGTCCGGTTAACACAAAATGGGCTTATAATAGGTTATTTAATAAGAGTGAGAGAAATATGTTCATACCTGAATGGACTCCCACAAAACAATTTTTCTATCATCATCAAGTTGCCTCCAATCAGCGAGTGTAAACGGAACAACCCCTCAGACTAGTGGCCCTAAATAAGAAGATAAGACAACTGATCCAGGGCCTATTGGTTCTGCCATCGCATTAAAATCCACTACAACTCTACTCGTAGCATCTGAAGGAAGTCTTTTCATTTTTGTCGGACCTCTTGTAGCTTTTTTGCCATGTGGATTTGCAGGTGTATCATCAACCGGTACATCAGCTTCCACTGAAACTTATTGATTTACATCAATTGACATTGCATGATCTTCATCTGCTTCCATGTTGCCTTCAAATACATTAGCTCCTATTTCGTCTTCCATCGCATTCAAATTGCTACACTCGATACGCTCTTGCCTGGCTAACCACTTTTTTAATGCTTCTTTTGATATCTCGGTTTCTTTTTGTTTGTTGTTTGCTTTTTTCTTCTTTGCCATTACTCTGCTAAATATTTTAAAAAAAATATCATTAAAAAAAAGTGAACGTGCTAAATAAAATATATTTTTTTTAAAAAAAAAGTGAACATGTTAAATATAATTTTTATGTCAAAAATGCACAAGCAAACAATGAAATCAAACAACAGACAAATGGTTCATGGCAAGCAATAAACAAACCTGCAAACACGAATTCTAAGAAAATATTATTTGGCTTGCACACAAGTACACAAATCAAGTGCCAAGTCTTTCAGGTACAGCCATCCATGTTGGGTATCCAAGCAAAACAAAAAACCAAAAAAAATGTGAAAGAAGGTAATGAACAAAACATATAACACAAATAATAGTGAGGCAAAAGAAGAAGAAATTTCTAGAAGTCAAGCCCCTAAGAATATATGGAGGCACATTTAGTAATAAAAATGCCTCTTTTTATCCACATCCCATGTATGATGGTCAAGTTTCTCCTAGAGCAATAATGATACTAACAATTGCCTTTATTATGCGAATAAGCTGCTAACGGAGCACTACATAAACATTTGCAATAACCAAGTTCCATTGGATATGCGACTTTCATGCATTTAATTGAGATTAGTATACCGACGTAAACATACAAACATAATTGGCAAGTAGGGTCAAAATTGAGCATGCAATTGGTTGTAACAAATAGGAATGGTAAAATCAAGTATATTTTGTCATGAAAAGCACACTTTCCTGTAGTTGGATATCCCTAAATTCTACAAAAGAACATATATATGTTGATTACAATAATTATTTTAATTAAAAAAATCATGTGAACAACTAAAAATATGTTTTCAACTAATAATGTACTGATACTATAAACGAATCGAAATACATTATTTTAACTTCTCAATTATGACTTCGCAATCTTCTCTTACATAGCTAACGTTCTCACTAGAATCATCTACATCCATATCAATTTCTCTATTGTATTCCCCGATATAGTCGACTTCATCAACCGACTCATTTGTCTCTAACTCGTGAAAACCTCTTGGTGGTGTTTTCATTACCATATACCAATTAGGCTCATCATTGTCTTTCAACTAAACAACTTGTTTCGCTTGGGACACAAGAATATATGGATCTTTTGAAAAGGAAGCTTGATTTTGATGTAAATTTAGGAGAGTGAAACCATCTTCAACCTTTACACCATTTCCTATGTTTGCCCAATGACATTTAAAAACAGGAATACAAAAGACATGATAGTCTAATAAAAATATATTGGTCAATATCCCATAGTAAGTAACTACGTCAGCCACTTGAGATGTATCTTTTGCACTTGCTCTACACATGGTGGTGGCATCATAAGTAACTCCACTATTTTGAGTTTCTCTACCAACGTCCTTTATCTGAAAACATTGTCCGTTGATGATATATCCTTTATAGGACATGACATCATTCTTTGGTTCGTAAGAAATCCATTTTAACATTTTATCATGATCATCGGAGCCAATAGATATCTGTAAAAGTATATTTAATACATACGTCATGACATTCCAAAGCCAATTTTATTTTTATTATAAATTTAACTAACCTTCTTTTTAATCTAATCGGCAAAGTTATCTGCATGTTTTTTCCAAGGTAAGGTTGCGTTTCTTCCCAAACGTTGGTCAGAATCTTGCAACTCCTTTAAATGCAAACTGATAAAGAAAAAAAATTATAGCTTGCAATTTCATATAAGAACAATACTGACAAAGGTTTAAATATACTTACTCTAAACACGGTTCAACCATTATCATATTCATTAGCACGGCTAAATGAGCATTTTTTTTCTCGTTACAAGATAATGTAACTATCTTGGAAGTGGATATCGGGCGTCCTTCAAGTATTGTAGAATTATCATAGTCCTCGTTTCGAACCTCTTTCTCTTCCATTTGTCCTGTTTCTTTTAAAATTTTACCAAAATATCTCATGCATTCTTCAGCAAGATAGGATTCGGCAATACACCCTTCTGGTTGTGCAGGATTTCTTACATAATCTTTAAGTGTTTTCATATATCTTTCAAAAGGGTACATCCACTGAAAATGAACCGGACCACACAACCGTGCTTCTCTTCCAAGATGAATCGCCAAATGTATCATTGTGTCAAAAAAAGAAGGTGGAAAATATCTTTCGAGCTCACATAATATTATAATAATTTCATCATCAAGTTGTTGTAGATTCTCTCTATCAAGCACGCGCTGGCATATTCTATTAAAGAATGAACATAAACGAATTATTGTTTCCCTTGGTTTCTTTGGCAACAGTCCTCTTATTGCTGATGGCAACAATTGTTGCATTAAAATATGATAATCATGAGATTTTAACCCACTAATTTTGCAATCTTGTAGCGAAACACAATTTTTAAAATTTGCACAATAACCATCGGGTCCTTTGAAATCATACAATCTATTACAAAATGTTTTCTTCTCGCAATTTGATAATGTATATGGCGCTGGTGGAAGATACATTTTTTTCCCACGAGGTTGTGCATAAAGTTCATGTCGAATCCTCAAATCCTCTAGATCTTTTCTTGAGTCAATTCCATCTTTTGATTTACCATCATGTAGCATCCTGCCTAAAACGCTTTCACATACATTTTTCTCTACATGCATTACGTCTAAGTTATGACGTAGAGGAAGATCCTACAAAAACAAGAATGAATATTTCAATGATATAATATATTTATTATTACTAAAGCGTTAAAAATTCACACTAACCTCCCAATATGGCAAATCGAAAAATATTGACTTTTTTTTTCATATTGATAGCTCCATTTTCATAGGATCAACTCCAATGTGAAAATTAGTGCTTCTTTTCTTCAATGGTCTCTTCTTATTTTGCATTGTTTTTTTCTTTTTTGTGTTTTTGGGGTCTTTACTTCCCTTTCCGAAATCATTTGGAAAATCTTTTAAAATATTAAAGATATTTCTTCCAATTAAAATTCTTGGTTTAGTTCCCTTTTCTATAGTATTGTAAAACCAAGTCTTTTTGTTCCTCATTGGATTAGAAGGATGTAAAAACCTTCTATGACCCATATATACAATCTTTCGACTATGATTCAACCAACGATGATGAGTATGCACACCACATATAGGACATGCCTTTTTACCCTTTACGCAGCATCCAGCGAGATTTCCATAAACTGGAAAATCATTTATCGTCCATAACAAAATTGCTTTCAGATTAAAACATGTTTTAGTAAATGCATCATAAACTCCAACTCCATTATTCAACAAATGACACAAATCTTCTATTAAAGGCACCAAATAAACATCTATATCATTCCCTGGTTGCTTAGGGCCTGGAATTAGTAATGTTAACATAATATTTTCCTTCTTCATGCATAACAAAGGTGAGAGATTATATGTTACAAGCATTATTGGCCAACAACTATATTTAGAATTTAACATAGAAAATGGTTAAAACCATCGGTAGCAAGACCAAGTATGAGATTGCGTGGGTCATTTGAAAATGGTTTCCATTTCTCATCCACTACATTCCATGTAACAGAATCTACAGGATGACGCATTTTTCCATCATTACTTTTGTTATTAAAATGCCATCTTAAATCTTCTGCCATTGTTTGCGATCTAAACATTCTCCTAAATCTTGGAATTATTGGAAAATACCGTAATACTTTTGTCGGGATCCCTTGCATAATCTCTCATGTACGTTCATTAATCTTCCATCTTGACGATCCACATTTCGGACAGTTAATCAAATCTTTGTAATCTTTTCTAAAGAGGCAACAATCATCTTTACAAGCATGAATTTTCTCAAATCCCATATCAAAAATCTTCAGAAACTTTTTCACCTCATATAAATTTTTAGGAAGAACATTATTTTTGGGTTACAAGAATTGTTGCACGCTCAAAAGCTTATCAAAACCACTGTCAGATAGCCCTGTTTCAGATTTAAGATTATACAAGGCAACGATTGCGGATAACTTTGTTTGATCTGCACAATCGGGATATAAAGGGGTTTACGCATCTTCTAAATTTTTCAATAAATCGTCTTCTCGTCTTTGCACATCATCCTCATCATCATCATTAGTAAAAGAAAAATGAGTAATGAAATCTTTATCTTCGTAATGAACCCCTTTTAATAAGTCATATGCACCATCCAACTTGATCTTTTTTCTAGTATCTACTTGCTCGCCATGATTGTACCATCTACCATTTTTATATTTAGGATCCATTCCCCTTATAATCAAATGCTCGACAATGGTGTTTCCAAATTGGTAGGTAAGGTTTCGACAATCAAAACAAGGACACAAATTTTTTTCCACATTTCCCAAACATCTTTTTGCAAAATCCACAAACTTCCTAGCCTCATCCTCGTACTCACTATTAGTTCTATAATTACAAAATAATCATAAAATAAATAAATATTTAATGCAAAATAAAATAAAATAAAATCTTCATTTGCAAACACTATCAATTACCTGTGTAAACGCACCTAATTTTTATCCATTTTAAGATGCAAATTACTTCAGCAAAAAAGTTTCTAAAATTGAAAAAAAAGTAATTAAAGGAAAGTGGTACACATTATATGCAAAGCAATGAAATTTAATTACAGCAGGACTGCTGTTTACAAATCATATGATATTGCATTGTTTTTTTTACCATTTTTCCCAGCATTGAACGTACAATTTTTACAATAGTAGTGGTCATGTTGTTTACTTCAACTGACCTATAATCACTCGCATCGTAAGGCAACTACATTTATCTTTAACTTGTGTATAAGATGACTCTTTTGCTTTTAAAAATCATAGTTACATATATAAAGCAAAAGCAAATTGGTTAATTAATTTAACCAATCCCAACACAGCTAAATAGAAAATACTTAGTCATTTTCCTCATTTGCATGCTAGTTATACATATGGCTATTTGAATTTAATTTTTATATAAAGTTGTTTATAAGAAATATTTACTACTATTTAATTGTAATACATTAATTACACAGGAAATCTATTGCAAAAGGATTGGGAATTCGACATCATTGCACACATAGGTTCATAATTCTTTTGGGTTGTCTGTTTGAAAATGATTATGACATCCTCAATTTTCTAATTAAAACTACTATACTTTTCTTTTAAAAACATAAGTTTAAACCTTTAAATTCTGGGTCATTGGCCATTGGTATTCCTTTTTAAAAGACCAGAATGAATTTGAACATAAGCTAAGTCAATTTGAACACGCACATCTTCTTGTACATGCAGGGCCACTATACATCAACAAGAAGGTCTTAACCATAATAAGCAGACCAATGTATGATCCCGGTAACTATAAACTAAAAAGGGTATAAAACTAAAATATCTGCCATGGTTAATCATAAAATAGTTTTTTTTTCTTCAGTTTTATGAATTAATAAAATATCTGCCATCGTACGTTCATTTTGTGAATCCAGTAAGTAGAAATGCAGTAGCTGATGAAATGGTTCATAAGGCCAACACATTTGAGAATAGTTTTATGATTGGGAGCTCTCATTTGCTTGATTCAAGAACGACAATGAAAACTAGATTCAGCAATAATGGCAAGTATGGAGTTTTATGTCAGCATGAATGGAGACCAAAATCATCGATAACATTTCATCTGAGTACACCGCTAAAGCATTTGGTTCTCCTACAAGGGTTGGGGTTGATGTAGCTCTCAAATAGCCAATCCTACACTTGTTAATGTGAACCCTGATACTCATTTCACGTGGCGTCGATTTTTACTGGAGTATGTATTATTTGTATTACTAATGGTTTTTTTACAAGGCCTCCTGTTGCATTTTTTTTCGTTTGCATGTCTCTGGATATGCAAGGATATATTCAAAGATTTAACTTGCCAATATTATCGTTATTTTTAATTTGCAGATCATATATATTGATTTTTGTGCTAGACAAACTTTTACATATCAGTAATAAAGAAAAGAGACTTTTTTTTAAAAAAAAAGCACCGCTTATTTTTTGGGACTGAAACCGAGCCTCAGTTTCAATTTATGAAACTAAGCATCAATCATTTTTAAAATTGAGCAATCACTTAGTTTCAAAAGCTGAGCATTGTTCAGCCCGGTTTAAAAAATTGCTCAGTTTTAGGAACTAAGCGTTACTAAAACTAAGCATTGCTCTATTTTTGAAATTTAGCGGTGGATTTATTAATAAAATGGTGGATTAATTATTAAAATGAGCATTGCTCAATTAATAGACTAAGCAATTTGGTCAGGTTAGAAATGGGTAACATGTACGTCTTAATTTATATTATTATATTTGTTAAATAATGTAGGCTTTAATTGAGGGAGCAAGACAAAGATCAAAAGATGAGCTTATTGATTGAGGAAGAAAGACGATGCTAAGGACCGGTAAGAGCAGAAAAAAGAGAAGGTGGGTGTCATAGCAGCAAATACATAGGATCTGATGGAATCAAGCACATATTTAGTGAGAACAAGCCTCCTAACCTGGGAAATAAGGGTAGAATTCTATAGGAAAAACTCACCTTTGGTTTTTTTGTTAGGGAGTCGAAAATATGCTTTATTTCAATAACTGCAGCACATATGTTCACCTGACATGCCAAAATTGGTTTCATGGATTCAGGATCAGAATGACTAAAAATATGCTTTTAATGTATGATTACAATTTTGGACGCTAACCTGCATGGCTTCAAAAGTTTGAGGCCATCTCCTCAGTAGCATGTCTAGTTGCTACTGTTGTCCACACTAGCCTACAACACAACCACAAAACCCATTTTTTCTTTTCTTTTCATTTTTTCTTTTTTTAATAGATTGTGTGCACTATTCTGGCCAAAACTGGAACCTGTGTTAACTATTTAGATTTTTGAAAGCTTGGGGAGAAATACAAGTCTTTTACACATACATGCGCTTGTTTAAGTATTAGTGACATAAAACAACATCTAAAACTTTAGAAAAATCAGTGGTTGGTACATCATGGTAAGTTTTTTTCCTGACTACGATAAGTTTGCTAACGTATTATTTTCAGTCAACCCTGCTATTTAAAGATGTAACGGCAGATTTAACCAAAGACTCAGAGTCATAGAGCTCAACAAAAATAATAAGACAAAAAATTAACAGAAAATGCTTCGAGTTAAGGTGTTTAAATAAGATTAGAAATTAATAAAAAAAATGTTTTTTCACCTTATCTCAAAGCAGCATTTTCTATTAAGGCGTTATTTTTTTTATCTGTTTAAATAAGGTCTACTGGCAACGTTTTCTATTCAGCACATTCACCTTATCTGAAAGAATTTTTGATTTGTTAAGCATCAACTGAAAATGGTGTTGGTTAAGTGAAAAAATACCTAAATAAGATTTGTTAAGCATGTTCGCATTATCTCAAAGCATTTTCTATTAAGTGAAAATGCTTGATCTGTCCCAACAACACCTTATCTCAAAGCATGTTTACCTTTTCTGTTAAGTGAAAATGTTGCATAATTATTTAAGAAAATTGATGTTCTACTGATTTACCATAGTTAGAAAAAGTTCGGAAAGAATTTTTTTTTGATATACAAACTAAATTGAGCACCAAATTCAAAGCAAACAGATCAAGCATTAAACTTGAAACCGTTGAATGGATTCAACATCATGCATGCACCAAAGTAATTTAGGCAGCACACTCCATGATTTAAATCAATATTTTTCTATTAAGTGAAAATATATGAGCAGTGAATTTAGCCTTAATCACAACCCTTCTCATAAACCCACTTTTTGCTTGGGTTGAGCCAGATGAACATGCTAATGTGCTACCGAGTCACTCATACAACCAGCATCCCGTTAATAAAATAACGTTTAACAACGATTTTAAAGTGTGTACAGCATAGATAACAAAGCTGAAGATTTCATGTTAAACCCGAGTTACTATTATTTTTCCTTTTGCTATCTCCCACAACCTTTCTAGCAATATCTATTTCCAGCAACAATATTGTATTTTGTTCTATGATGCAGCTCCAAAATGATTTGGATTTAACATTTCGTCTACGCTATCCCCTGTGTGAATGATGGACGTCTTCATAGTTTATGTTAATAATCGTAAGAGTTCACTAATCTACTATAAATTTAAGAACTTATAGGAATAAAATGAAGAAAACTAAATTTAAAATACAAATTCAAACCGTAACTACTAAACCATTTATTTTGACATCTATTATATCGATGTATGGCTACTATAAACTAAATATTAAAAGTAAATTTGCAGTAACCTATTAACGTGAGAGTATGTGTAAACCATGTTTCCTATGAGTAATAACATAGTTTTTGTTGAATGAATGAATATTGTTGTTGATGTTACTGTTGTTGTTGTTGTTATTATTATTACTATTATTATTATTTGGTTTCATGGTAGCAAACAAAGAGTAAAAATGGTAATGTTTTACATAAATCTTATCAAACAACCCATAATGAACAAAACTATGTATGTATTAATATTTACAGGTCACTACAACAAAAATAGGAAAATTCACCACTTATTTCCTTTACCAAATCCGTTATTAAAAGAAACTAATACCTACGTATTACATATCTTGGAAATCAACTTAGGGATTCAACTGAATAACAAAATATATACAGCGAGTGGAGCGAATTTATAAAAAATCGAAAGTAATACTATTAACAATTTCATAAAAACTCACGTTGATTTGGAAGAGTCGAACTGAATCTCAGCGGGCGATGCTCTCGATTTATTCTTGAATCGGTCGGAGATAAAGGAATTAATGTTGGATTGAATCAGAGGATTTGATGAAGGCAAGCTTTAATGAAAAAAACGGAAATTTTAGGGATAAAATTTGAAGGGGACGGAGGGAACATTTTAATTTCGCGGCCTTACTTTTAATTTGGTCCCGCTTTGGATTTTTCGTTCCCGCTTTTCCTATAATCAACGTTAACATAGCACAATGTACTAATGTATGGCATAATCTTTTTGTTATTTTATTTGTTTCTTTACATAGCACAAATAATGCATTATTTTATTTTATTTAATTATTTTATTATAGCACTTTAATGTAAGGCTATGATACAATGCTATGTATGACATATTTTCTTGTAGTGATTGTGATCCAAGGTCTGAAATCCAATCCCTTTATATCTTCTTGTTGATTTCATCATTACAATAACATGTTTTATTTAATATGTAATTAAGTATATCCAATTCTCATGTTTTCTAATTAACATGTCACTTACCATTTATGATTAAATATAACTTATCCCATTTGATAAGTTTTCCTCATTCTTTCTCATTTAATCATAACTTCATTTTACATTGTCAATACAACTTATCGTTGTTTACGTATTAACTTAGTTATATTAACTAAGGCCCATTAATAAGTTTCTCTGCCCGTTTATTATAACCTATGTTATAATTTCCTCTTGTTCCTAGGACAAGCCTGAACACTCTTATCAACGGCTTTCAGACTTCCAAGCTTACAGATAACTTAATTTATAATTAAGTACAATGTAACGGCCGGGAATTTCGCTCGATCCGAATCAGTCGTTAAACCGATCTAGACCGTTCGAAACCCCTGATCGTTTGAAAACAGGACAAAATAAAATGCAGACGGAAGAACATTTCATTGCTATTACAACAATTCCATCAGAATACAAGAATATACAGATTATAGATGAATAAATTACATTCGATAAATATCAGAGATTACAATAAATTACATAGCAGCGGAAAATAATACAAAGCACAACTGAAGGTGATATACGGATACAGAGCTTTCCGGATATCATTCCAGCTGTAAACCAGGATCTTGTGAATATAAATCTACAAAACCAAAACTACTAGCTGCCCGTGCGGAAAATAGGGGCAGCCAGAGTTTAGGTTAAAACAATAAACTCCAGGTCAGTCATGTGACTGGTGTGAGAACTAAAATAGTTATTTAAAACTTTACTTTAAAAGAGAGTAATTCAAGGGACCACGCCGTATAACACGGAACGGGTTTTCTCCCAAGAATACCAGTGCATAGAATAAACAATGCAATGCTTTTTCGAAAAATGAAGCTATTATAAGACCCAGGTCCCATCACACAATGCAACGCAAGCCGGAGGATAGGGTTTTCCCTTATAATAGCCAAACATGCTTGGTACGTTTAAAATAAATCATTTGATACTATAATATGTGTATAGTGTCAAAACAATTTCAATCATAAATATAAATCATAGACGGCATAGCATCCCATGCTACTATGTCGCCATACTAGGCTCTACAAATAAAGCCGAAATACACGTATTGGAAATTGGATTTCCGTCATGAGTCGAGGCAAGGGGTAAGCTCCTCTCCGCGTTCGAGACACTCTAGCAAATGTCCCAGGGCTACGCACTCTGGGCAACCCTTGGATCTTCAGGGCCGGTCCTCACTTACGTTAGAGGATTGGCAATTCCTGAACACATGTTTCCCGGTCCTTACAGACCTATAATCGAGGCGCCTCATCCAACAACCACAAAGGTGAAAAGTATATAAATGTCAGGGCTGGTAAGTCACTGACACCACCAAAGCTAGAAAGAAACGTCGTGCTCTCCCTGCAGTCTGTATCCCGTTTTTGACTCATACCGAGGTGTGAGGCTCGCGAATTCACGCTATACACAAAGCTACGCCACAAAGGCCGTGCTTTGATCATCAACCACAAGACTTTGCTTTTCAACAGAAGCCTTGATCATTGCATCTCAGCGTGCCACACAGGCAATTCATGCCATGCGATTGATATCTATCGATATATAACCTCTAAGCTCGTACGTCTCAGAGAAGGGCGTTAAGCAAGAGAATAAATTCTCTGCCGCCAAACAGATATATATTTAACAGAAATCAATCAACATAGAATAAAATCCAATGTCAGACACACAATCCATTTACAAGTTCGTTCTGGGTCTGAACGAAACCGGAGGCACTTTCCTCGCATATCCATCCTTCTCCAAGTACGTCTGGACGACCACCAACTATTTCCATCCTCTTGGGTGTACAGCCCAATCAGGATCGTCAGTAATTACCCAAACGATGTGAAGACTTCCGGTCTTCGACCACCGTCTTCATCTTCGACTTATCGTCGAATCGGTAATTCAGAATGGGTATAAACCCGGCCTTTCCGAACAACCCGCGTATATTAAAAACAAATGTTACATAAACACAACATACGCCTCATTCCAATTCAGAATATTCTTTTATTCACAAAATCACATTTTTAGGGAAAGGTTCCCATTAATTTTATCCAAGATAAATTCTTTATAATTTATCCTTTAATCTTCCTTTGGATGTCAATTCAAACCAAATTATGGTTTTCTAAACTAGTCGAGATTAGAGCACCACACCGAAGTAATTATTTATTTTATTTCCTAATCCCAACCTATTCATCCCATGAAGCAAAACTGGTAATACTCCATATCTAATACTATGGTGTTATCGGTAAGATTAATTACCATTTCACGTTCAAATCTAATTAAAGATTTAACTATCGCTTTGGAGCAAAACTGGCAGTACTCCATTCCCGCTCATTTTCTAAATTTGATAATTTAGATTACAAATTTACATTTCAATCTAATTGTGGATTCGTTAAAACTACTTTTATTGGGTTAAAGAACTAATGTCATTTAAAACACAGTTCACGACAAACCCAAATCACATTCTATTTATCATCGGGTTAAAGAACTAGTGTTGTTTAAAACACAGTTCACGATAAACCCACAAATCAATTCTAGTTCAATTCAAATCAAATATATTAGGAATTCTGATTATTTAAAACCCCTTTTTAAATCTAATTTATTTATTTAAAAATAAAAAA
This sequence comes from Allium sativum, assembly GCA_030737875.1. Classification (NCBI taxonomy): domain Eukaryota; kingdom Viridiplantae; phylum Streptophyta; class Magnoliopsida; order Asparagales; family Amaryllidaceae; genus Allium; species Allium sativum. The sequence continues at coordinate 649,530,091 of CM060920.1, forward strand.
TCGGGTTTTAAATTGAGTTCAAACTAGTTCATTTCGATAAGAATCTATTTTTATCTTTTCAAATATGGAGTTTTTCATCCCAATTTTTCCCAAATCATTTCTTATGATTTTACACAAATTATTGATATTTTTAATAATTTTATCAAGGCCCGTACAGTCGATTTCCAACAATGGCCATCGAACTGCACTTATAGCGACCTTTTTCAAATTTGATTTGGACGTATCTCCAAATCCAACCGTTAGATTTCAAATTTCTAATATTCGTTAGAAATCTCTTTTCGATACGAACCCAACGGTTCCGGTTTTAGGAGAATCCGACGGCCGGATCTCCCGTAATGTCCGTTTGAAATAAATGGTCGAAATTCACGAACTGCCGCGGCGCGTTCCATTCAGGCCATTATATTATATATATAATATATATTTCGTCGATTTCTATTTAAAACGAATTTTATAAATAATTTTGAATTCGTTTCAAAAACAATTTCAACCTTTATTTCAAATTCAAATCAAAATTGAATTTTCTATTCTAAATCCTTTTTACTTTCATTTCTATTCAATTCAAATTTCAATTCAATTTGAATTCATTTCAATTCGTTTTCAATTCAATTCGAATTCGTTTTCAATTCAATTCGAATTCGTTTTCAATTCAATTCGAATTCGTTTTCAATTCAATCCGAATTCGTTTTCAATTCAATTCGAATTCTTTTCAATTCAATTCGAATTCGTTTTATATTCAAATCAAATTCAATTCGTTTTCTATTCGATTCAATTCAAATTGGTTTTCTATTCGATTCAATTCAAATTGGTTTTCTATTCGTTTCAATTCAAATTGGTTTTCTATTCGTTTCAATTCAAATTCCATTTCAAAATATTCGATTTCGAAATTACTTTTCAATATTCATTTTAAAATGAATAGAATCGATATAAATATCGTTCACGTCAAAATGGTGTCAATCTAATTAACACGGCTTCATATATTTCTATTTTCAAATATTCTATTTCAAATATTTCTTATTATCAAAATATTTCGTTCAACACATGACTAATCTCAACGGATGAGTACTGTTAACACATGAACCTTTATTTTATATTGATAAAGATGCAAATTTTATTATTAAAATATTTCGTTCAACACATGACTAATCTCAACGGATGAGTACTGTCAACACATGAACCTTTATTTTATATTGATAAAGATGCAAATTTTATTATTAAAATATTTAGTTCAACACATGACTAATCTCAACGGATGAGTACTGTCAACACATGAACCTTTATTTTATAATATTCTTTATTTTCTAAATTGGAATGAGGCCCAATCAATCACCATATAATATTAATTATATGGATTTTCATACATCACACGTATATAATAGCATTGAAAAATAATCAACCATCAACCAAAGTGCACTACACTGTATAAGCATCAAATATAGATATCTAACGCTTATAACAGCCTGTCAATCAATCGATCGACATATTTAATCAATCAGGATGAGTGAACTTCAAATTTCATCCCAACACCCGTGTGGGGTTTCAAATAATCAAACACAGATTTTATTCGTGCAGTTGGGCGATGTGTAAAATTTATCATCCCAATCAATGTCCTTCAAATAGGTGTACATAAACAAACCGTCCGGTTTGTAAATGGATATTTATTTATTCACATTCATGTTAAAAATTATATTTTTAATGATAAAATATTTTTAACTATATAAATATTTTATTTCCTTTCAACACATTAATTTCTATTTCGTTCATTTACACAATAAAATGATATTTTTATTTTTCTAACTTATTTTAGAAAATTTCGGCGGCATAACGGCACGATACTAGAAACGGGACGAGGCCTAGCCTTATCCCCGGTCTAGTGAAGGCCCACGCCATTCACACATCAATCAAATCAATTTCATTTCACCAAGCAATTCAAATTTCAATCAAATAATCTAACTAATTTTTGCAATCAAACAAACAAGTCCATGGTCTGTGGACAATTGTGTCGGGTGCTACTAAACACCGTCTGCATCCTAGTATATATATATAACTAGAAAAAGAAATTGAAAGGTGAGAAATTCTCACCGATAGCTATCCAATACCACGACTCTTCATTGCTAGAAATCTTCATCGTTCTCGCCTTTTTGTCACCTTCGTTGTCCGCTTTCACTACATATGTACAAATCGAATTTTTACTTCGCCATTCAATATATAAAAATCGAATTTTTACTATGTTATTCAATATATAAAAATCGAATTTTTATTATGCTATTCAATATATAAAAATCGAATTTTTACTATGTTATTCAATATATAAAAATCGAATTTTTATTATGCTATTCAATATATAAAAATCGAATTTTTATTATGCTATTCAATATATAAAAATCGAATTTTTATTATGCTATTCAATATATAAAAATCGAATTTTTATTATGCTATTCAATATATAAAAATCAAATTTTTATTTCGTTATTCAATATATAAAAATCAAATTTTTACTTCGCTATTTAATATATAAAAATTGAATTTTTACTTCGCTATTCAATATATAAAAATCGAATTTCAAAAATATAGATTTCACCTTTATAAAAATATAGATTTCGCCTTTATAAAAATAAAGATTTCGCCTTTATAAAAATAAAGATTTCGCCTTTATAAAAATATAGATTTCGCCTTTATAAAAATATAAAAATTATATTTTTCTCGAAGTAAAAATCATATTTTTACTTCACTACTCATCTCAAAATATCGTCTTTTCATATCTAAAAATATCGTCTTTTCATATTTAAAAATATCGTCTTTTCATATCTAAAAATATCGTCTTTTCATATCTAAAAATATCGTCTTTTCATATTTAAAAATATCGTCTTTTCATATCTAAAAATATCGTCTTTTCATATGTAAAAATATCGTCTTTTCATATTTAAAAATATCGTCTTTTCATATTTAAAAATATCGTCTTTCTTCTTTTATATAAAAATGTCATCCTTCTTTATATAAAAATGTCATCCTTCTTTATATAAAAATGTCATCCTTCTTTATATAAAAATTATATTTTTAACATAAGGCTCTATATAAATTAAACTAGTTATTCATAAAAAGAAAAACTCACTTTTTTTCCTATGTCGTAGCGTCGAACTTGCATTGGAGGTTGCCATCACCTCTGGCTTGGCGTCAGCGTGGCTGGGTTCGGAGCAATGGCGGACGGCTCAGTCGGTGGTGGTGGAAAAGAAAGGGGCGGCGGCTATTTTCACTCGAGGTAGGGTTTTGAATGAAGAAGAACGGGGAACTTGGTGGCGGTCTGTCGGAGGTCGGAGGAGGGCTCGTCGAAGGTCCGACGACTGTCAGTTTCAGGGGGGGGGGTGCTAGGGTTTTCTCTTGCGGTGGCGGAGGCGGCGACTGGGGTTCGAGGTCGCGGACGTTGGAGGGTGGAGCAGTGGACGGGCGACGGTGAGGAGGGGAGCAAGCGAACGTCGAAGTCGGTTTGGTTTTTTTTTTTTCTGATTGAACAAAATTGAAAGGGGTGGGGGCCAGAGGGAATTAAGGGGGAAGAGAGAGAGTTTAATTATTTAATTTATTTAATTTTCCACCAAAAAGCAACTTTTATTTCTGACCTCAAAACGAGGCCCACCGCCTGTCGCCCATAGCGTTTTACCCCCATTCCGAACACAATGGGATATGTATCGCAGGCTGATTCGATCGTTTCGATCCGTTTCCGTTAAAATCAACATATAACTCTATATATTGAATTTGAACGCGCATTTCAATTTACCGGGGTCACATACGAACTTTAAAAATTCCAGAAAAATATTTTCTAGCTTTGTATTGACGATACGGTCCTAACAAAACTAGTTTTGTCAAATTCTGAGACCGTTAGAAAAATGGCCATTTTCCAGTCGATTAAAATCAACTGAAACTGGTCAAATGCGTTTTCCTTTGCCACGCTCACATATTGATTCGAAAAATTATGAAATTTGGAATCTAACAATAACTTGACATCACGGACCCAACAAAAGTGGTTTCGTCGAAATCCGAGGTCGTTTGCAAAATTTCAATTTTTAAGGGCCTGAATTCCATAGCGACTATTCAGAATTTTCAACTGGACATATCTTTTGATTCCCGCTATGAAATTTTGATTTTTCGGATTCGTTGGAGAGATATCATCAATTAGATCCTAATGTTTTTAGTTTCACTAAAATCCGGATTGTTTTGCACCCGGTACATTCAATTGAAGTTTGAAATAGAATTATCGAACTACCGCGCCATTTTCAATTCCTTTTATAATTATATATAATTATTTATATTCTAACGACGGCGTATATAATATATACGTTCTAAATATATTCAAAATAAATTTTCGTCGATATTATTTAAAATAATTCATTTTAAATATTCAAAATTCGATAAAATTGCCAAAATAAAAATTTTAAACTGGTTCAGAATTTCCGGGTTGTTACAATCTCCCCCACTTAAAACTTTTCGTCCCCGAAAAGGAAAGAATTCGAAAGTGGTTTGATTAATCAACTCTACGTTCGATCTGGTTTCCCTTCTCCAACTTTTCAGTTTCTGAGAATTTTCAAAAATTTCAAAAATTTGGCTAACACCCTAAATTTTCGAAAAATTTCGCCATAACCTCCCCTGCACCGGGAGCCACGGGAAAATCCCGAAATTGCCATATAGGCCTTCTGATCTCAAAAAGAAAAAGAAAAAGCCAAGCGGCTATCCAATAGGCTCATAAAATCATCATCACCCAAACAAAACAGTAAATTATGTAGTAAACATGTACCTATTTGTCGGGCAAACAAATTTTATTCTCTGCTCTAGCCTCCTTGCTATGACCTGTTCAATGTAAGTATATGTATATGCAAGCAAATGCGACCAATTTTCAATATAATTCAATATTTGATGCAATTAGGCATAAATGGTTCAAAATTATCAAACAAATAAACAAACATCAATCAATTAGTTGAATTAACGTTTCAAATTCATAATTTTGATATATAGCCAAAAATCATGTTTTGATGCCAATTCACAACAATGTGTTCTAGCTATATAAGTTTTGGTTCTCACACCAGTCTAATGGAAATATATAGATATCATACCTTCAAAACTCGAAAATAAATACTGGTGATGGCGCGCCATCATCAGAATCATGTCCGGGTGACTAGAATGTGATTCTATATCTATCCAAAATATTAAAACTTCGAATATACGTTCATGACGCGTATATGCAAAATCTTTATATACTAGATTGTCCGTATCAATATAAATAAATATTCAAATACGTATAAAATGATTTAAATTTTCAAAACAAAATTGTTTTCATTTGAAAAATATACTCTTCACACTCGTTCTAGGATACTACTGATCCTATCTCTAACGAGTCATTCTAATTGGATATTACTAATCCAATATCTGATGAATTCTTTCGTATGGTTCTAATGTGTCTTGTTCTCGAGCTCTGTAAACCAAAGCTCTGATACCACTGTAACGGCCGGGAATTTCGCTCGATCCGAATCAGTCGTTAAACCGATCTAGACCGTTCGAAACCCCTGATCGTTTGAGAACAGGACAAAATAGAACGCAGACGGAAGAACATTTCATTGCTATTACAACAATTCCATCAGAATACAAGAATATACAGAGTATAAATGAATAAATTACATTCGATAAATATCAGAGATTACAAAAAATTACATAGCAGCGGAAAATAATACAAAGCACAACTGAAGGTGATATACAGATACAGAGCTTTCCAGATATCATTCCCGCTGTAAACCAGGATCTTGTGAATATAAATCTGCAAAACCAAAACTACTAGCTGCCCGTGCGGAAAATAGGGGCACCCAGAGTTTAGGTTAAAACAATAAACTCCAGGTCAGTCATGTGACTGGTGTGAGAACTAAAACAGTTATTTAAAACTTTACTTTAAAAGAGAGTAATTCAAGGGACCACGCCGTATAACACGGAACGGGTTTTCTCCCAAGAATACCAGTGCATAGAATAAACAACGCAATGCTTTTTCGAAAAATGAAGCTATTATAAGACCCAGGTCCCATTACACAATGCAACGCAAGCCGGAGGATAGGGTTTTCCCTTATAATAGCCAAACATGCTTGGTACGTTTAAAACAAATCATTTGATACTATAATATGTGTATAGTGTCAAAACAATTTCAATCATAAATATAAATCATAGACGACATAGCATCCCATGCTACTATGTCGCCATACTAGGATCTACAAATAAAGCCGAAATACACGTATTGAAAATTGGATTTCCGCCATGAGTCGAGGCAAGGGGCAAGCTCCTCTCCGCGTTTGAGACACTCTAGCAAATGTCCCAGGGCTACGCACTCTGGGCAACCCTTGGATCTTCAGGGCCGGTCCTCACTTACGTTAGAGGATTGGCAATTCCTGAACACACGTTTCCCGGTCCTTACAGACCTATAATCGAGGCGCCTCATCCAACAACCACAAAGGTGAAAAGTATATAAATGTCAGGGCTGGTAAGTCACTGACACCACCAAAGCTAGAAAGAAACGTCGTGCTCTCCCTGCAGTCTGTATCCCGTTTTTGACTCATACCGAGGTGTGAGGCTCGCGAATTCACGCTATACACAAAGCTACGCCACAAAGGCCGTGCTTTGATCATCAACCACAAGGCTTTGCTTTTCAACAGAAGCCTTGATCATTGCATCTCAGCGTGCCACACAGGCAATTCATGCCATGCGATTGATATCTATCGATATATAACCTCTAAGCTCGTACGTCTCAGAGAAGGGCGTTAAGCAAGAGAATAAATTCTCCGCCGCCAAACAGATATATATTTAACAGAAATCAATCAACACAGAATAAAATCCAATGTCATACACACAATCCATTTACAAGTTCGTTCTGGGTCTGAACGAAACCGGAGGCACTTTCCTCGCATATCCATCCATCTCCAAGTACGTCTGGACGACCACCAACTATTTCCATCCTCTTGGGTGTACAGCCCAATCAGGATCGTCAGTAATTACCCAAATGATGTGAAGACTTCCGGTCTTCGACCACCGTCTTCATCTTCGACTTATCGTCGAATCGGTTATTCAGAATGGGTATAAACCCGGCCTTTCCGAACAACCCGCGTATATTAAAAACAAATGTTACATAAACACAACATACGCCTCATTCCAATTCAGAATATTCTTTTATTCACAAAATCACATTTTTAGGGAAAGGTTCCCATTAATTTTATCCAAGATAAATTCTTTATAATTTATCCTTTAATCTTCCTTTGAATGTCAATTCAAACCAAATTATGGTTTTCTAAACTAGTCGAGATTAGCGCACCACACCGAAGTAATTATTTATTTTATTTCCCAATCCCAACCTATTCACCCCATGAAGAAAAACTGGTAATACTCCATATCTAATACTATGGTGTTATCGGTAAGATTAATTACCATTTCACGTTCAAATCAAATTAAAGATTTAACTATCGCTTTGGAGCAAAACTGGCAGTACTCCATTCCCGCTCATTTTCTAAATTTGATAATTTAGATTACAAATTTACATTTCAATCTAATTGCGGATTCGTTAAAACTCCTTTTATTGGGTTAAAGAACTAATGTCATTTAAAACACAGTTCATGACAAACCCAAATCACATTCTATTTATCATCGGGTTAAAGAACTAGTGTTGTTTAAAACACAGTTCACGATAAACCCACAAATCAATTCTAGTTCAATTCAAATCAAATATATTAGGAATTCCGATTATTTAAAACCCCTTTTTAAATCTTATTTATTTATTTAAAAATAAAAAATCGGGTTTTAAATTGAGTTCAAACTAGTTCATTTCGATAAGAATCTATTTTTATCTTTTCAAATATGGAGTTTTTCATCCCAATTTTTCCCAAATCATTTCTTATGATTCTACACAAATTATTGATATTTTTAATAATTTTATCAAGGCCCGTACAGTCGATTTCCAACAATGGCCATCGAACTGCACTTATAGCGACCTTTTTCAATTTTGATTTGGACGTATCTCCAAATCCAACCGTTAGATTTTAAATTTCTAATATTCTTTAGAAAGCACTTTTCGATACGAACCCAACGGTTCCGGTTTTAGGAGAATCCGACGGCCGGATCTCCCGTAATGTCCGTTTGAAATAAATGGTCGAAATTCACGAACTGCCGCGGCGCATTCCATTCAGGCCATTATATTATATATATAATATATATAATATATATTTCATCGATTTCTGTTTAAAACGAATTTTATAAATAATTTTGAATTCGTTTCAAAAACAATTTCAACCTTTATTTCAAATTCAAATCAAAATTGAATTTCCTATTCTAAATCCTTTTTACTTTCATTTCTATTCAATTCAAATTTCAATTCAATTTGAATTCATTTCAATTCGTTTTCAATTCAATTCGAATTCGTTTTCAATTCAATCCGAATTCGTTTTCAATTCGAATTCGTTTTCAATTCAATTCGAATTCGTTTTATATTCAAATCAAATTCAATTCGTTTTCTATTCGATTCAATTCAAATTGGTTTTCTATTCGATTCAATTCAAATTGGTTTTCTATTCGTTTCAATTCAAATTGGTTTTCTATTCGTTTCAATTCAAATTCCATTTCAAAATATTCGATTTCGAAATTACTTTTCAATATTCATTTTAAAATGAATAGAATCGATATAAATATCGTTCACGTCAAAATGGCGTCAATCTAATTAACACGGCTTCATATATTTCTATTTTCAAATATTCTATTTCAAATATTTCTTATTATCAAAATATTTCGTTCAACACATGACTAATCTCAACGGATGAGTACTGTCAACACATGAACCTTTATTTTATATTGATAAAGATGCAAATTTTATTATTAAAATATTTCGTTCAACACATGACTAATCTCAACGGATGAGTATTGTCAACACATGAACCTTTATTTTATATTGATAAAGATGCAAATTTTATTATTAAAATATTTCGTCCAACACATGACTAATCTCAACGGATGAGTACTGTCAACACATGAACCTTTATTTTATAATATTCTTTATTTTCTAAATTGGAATGAGGCCCAATCAATCACCATATAATATTAATTATATGGATTTTCATACATCACACGTATATAATAGCATTGAAAAATAATCAACCATCAACCAAAGTGCACTACACTATATAAGCATCAAATATAGATATCTAACGCTTATAACAGCCTATCAATCAATCGATCGACATATTTAATCAATCAGGATGAGTGAACTTCAAATTTCATCCCAACACCTGTGTGGGGTTTCAAACAATCAAACACAGATTTTATTCGTGCAGTTGGGCGATGTGTAAAATTTATTGTCCCAATCAATGTCCTTCAAATAGGTGTACATAAACAAACCGTCCGGTTTGTAAATGGATATTTATTTATTCACATTCATGTTAAAAATTATATTTTTAACGATAAAATATTTTTAACTATATAAATATTTTATTTCCTTTCAACACATTAATTTCTATTTCGTTCATTTACACAATAAAATGATATTTTTATTTTTCTAACTTATTTTAGAAAATTTCGGCGGCATAACGGCACGATACTAGAAACGGGACACGGCCTAGCCTTATCCCCGGTCTAGTGAAGGCCCACGCCATTCACACATCAATCAAATCAATTTCATTTCACCAAGCAATTCAAATTTCAATCAAATAATCTAACTAATTTTTGCAATCAAACAAACAAGTCCATGGTCTGTGGACAATTGTGTCGGGTGCTACTAAACACCGTCTGCATCCTAGTATATATATATAACTAGAAAAAGAAATTGAAAGGTGAGAAATTCTCACCGATAGCTATCCAATACCACGACTCTTCATTGCTAGAAATCTTCATCGTTCTCGCCTTTTTGTCACCTTCGTTGTCCGCTTTCACTACATATGTAAAAATCGAATTTTTACTTCGCCATTCAATATATAAAAATCGAATTTTTACTATGTTATTCAATATATAAAAATCAAATTTTTATTATGCTATTCAATATATAAAAATCGAATTTTCACTATGTTATTCAATATATAAAAATCGAATTTTTATTATGCTATTCAATATATAAAAATCGAATTTTTATTATGCTATTCAATATATAAAAATCGAATTTTTATTATGCTATTCAATATATAAAAATCGAATTTTTATTATGCTATTCAATATATAAAAATCGAATTTTTATTTTGTTATTCAATATATAAAAATCGAATTTTTACTTCGCTATTCAATATATAAAAATCGAATTTTTACTTCGCTATTCAATATATAAAAATCGAATTTTAAAAATATAGATTTCGCCTTTATAAAAATATAGATTTCGCCTTTATAAAAATAAAGATTTCGCCTTTATAAAAATATAGATTTCGCCTTTATAAAAATAAAGATTTCGCCTTTATAAAAATATAAAAATTATATTTTTCTCGAAGTAAAAATCATATTTTTACTTCACTACTCATCTCAAAATATCGTCTTTTCATATATAAAAATATCGTCTTTTCATATCTAAAAATATCGTATTTTCATATTTAAAAATATCGTCTTTTCATATCTAAAAATATCGTCTTTTCATATCTAAAAATATCGTCTTTTCATATTTAAAAATATCGTCTTTTCATATCTAAAAATATCGTCTTTTCATATTTAAAAATATCGTCTTTTCATATTTAAAAATATCGTCTTTTCATATTTAAAAATATCGTCTTTCTTCTTTTATATAAAAATGTCATCCTTCTTTATATAAAAATGTCATCCTTCTTTATATAAAAATTATATTTTTAACATAAGGCTCTATATAAATTAAACTAGCTATTCATAAAAAGAAAAACTCACTTTTTTTCCTATGTCGTAGCGTCGAACTTGCATTGGAGGTTGCCATCACCTCTGGCTTGGCGTCAGCGTGGCTGGGTTCGGAGGGATGGCGGACGGCTCAGTCGGTGGTGGTGGAAAAGAAAGGGGCGGCGGCTATTTTCACTCGAGGTAGGGTTTTGAATGAAGAAGAACGGGGAACTTGGTGGCGGTCTGTCGGAGGTCGGAAGAGGGCTCGTCGAAGGTCCAGCGACTGTCAGTTTCGGGGGGGGTGCTAGGGTTTTCTCTCGCGGTGGCGGAGGCGGCGACTGGGGTTCGAGGTCGCGGACGTTGGAGGGTGGAGCAGTGGACGGGCGACGGTGAGGAGGGGAGCAAGCGAACGTCGAAGTCGGTTTGGTTTTTTTTTTTTCTGATTGAACAAAATTGAAAGGGGTGGGGGCCAGAGGGAATTAAGGGGGAAGAGAGAGAGTTTAATTATTTAATTTATTTAATTTTCCACCAAAAAGCAACTTTTATTTCTGACCTCAAAACGAGGCCCACCGCCTGTCGCCCATAGCGTTTTACCCCCATTCCGAACACAATGGGATATGTATCGCAGGCTGATTCGATCGTTTCGATCCGTTTCCGTTAAAATCAACATATAACTCTATATATTGAATTTGAACGCGCATTTCAATTTACCGGGGTCACATACGAACTTTAAAAATTCCAGAAAAATATTTTCTAGCTTCGTATTGACGATACGGTCCTAACAAAACTAGTTTCGTCGAATTCTGAGACCGTTCGAAAAATGGCCATTTTCCAGTCGATTAAAATCAACTGAAACTGGTCAAACGCGTTTTCCTTTGCCACACTCACATATTGATTCAAAAAATTATGAAATTTGGAATCTAACAATAACTTGACATCACGGACCCAACAAAAGTGGTTTCGTCGAAATCCGAGGTAGTTTGCAAAATTTCCATTTTTAAGGGCCTGAATTCCATAGCGACTATTCAGAATTTTCAACTCGACATATCTTTTGATTCCCGCTATGAAATTTTGATTTTTCGGATTCGTTGGAGAGATATCATCAATTAGATCCTAATGTTTTTGGTTTCACTAAAATCCGGATTGTTTTGCACCCGGTACGTTCAATTGAAGTTTGAAATCGAATTATCGAACTACCGCGCCATTTTCAATTCCTTTTATAATTATATATAATTATTTATATTCTAACGACGGCGTATATAATATATACGTTCTAAATATATTCAAAATAAATTTTCGTCGATATTATTTAAAATAATTCATTTTAAATATTCAAAATTCGATAAAATTGCCAAAATAAAAATTTTAAACTGGTTCAGAATTTTCGGGTTGTTACATACAATTTCTTATATTTCATATATTTTCCCCCCTTTTTCTCAACTGGTTTCCGGTTTTCCCCGTTTACTACTTAATTTACAATTAAGTGTCCCTTAACCCATTTCACCAGTTATCCCATTCTCTTACTAGTTTATTATAACCTAAGTTATAATATTCACTTGTTCCTAGGACAAGTCTTCCTATTATACAACATTTTCATTAATGTTATTTATTTATAATAGGTGAGTATCATTCCTACAAATTATGCTTAACTAAAAGGTGTCTTTAATTACATAACTTTATTATTTCTACCGGTTATGTATACCACTAGGTGTCTTTAATTACATAAACTTATCGGGCTAAGTTTGCGGGCCTATATATAAATATAACCCACCCTACCTCAGATTTGCTTAGACCACCCACTGTCCAACCAATTTTACTTAACCCTAACTTTAATTCATATTCATACAATCCCTACGGATTAGATTAGGTTAAGTAGTCCAATTCATTACCATGTCCATTTATGGTTTATAATGGGCTAGACCTCCCACATTAGGACTATAACTTGTGGATGCTTGACATGCCGGTCGGGTCCGGGCAGACTTCTTCCACAAGTTGGGCTTAACCTCCTATCATAGCCCGCCTCTCATTTGCGCACCTAGACCTCTCACATTAGGTTCAACATTAGTGGTTGCTGGATATGCCGGTCGGGTCCAGGCAGACTTCCACCACTAATGCAACCTAACCTCGTGTCATAAGTGCAATTACAATTTCTAATTGTAATCATAGGCATTCATTATTAATCAATTATTTGAACCTGTTCCTTTATAGGTGTTGATGCCCATTTACCCAATTATATTCATGATGGGTTATATGTCTAAATTCATATTATTCGAATTATGCCAATTCATATTATACATATGATCCCATTTGTGCCCAAATCATTTTTCTATACTTATGATCCAATTTAAGACCTTTAAACATAATTTGGTCGATGCCCCAAACCCATATTTATTCGATTCTATGTTAACATGAATCCATATAGTCATATACTTACTCCAATTATTCCCTGTATATAACTAGGACAAATTTACATGTAAACTTTTTAGCACTCCAACAAATCCAATATTTGAAGTTTTCCTACATGTTCAACTTAATATTATAACATGTAAACCTTCTAACTTTTCAACAGATTCAATATATGAGCTATTCATATTAACAATTTGACGTTATATCATGCTAATCATTCCCCCAATTTAATTGATTCAACATATGAATTTCCTGATCTATTCATATTAACGTCTCAACTTGTTATAACATCAATTTATAATTAAATTGGCAATTTACTAAAAGGGGAATGCTAAACGATAGTGGTACTATTATTCAAAAAGTATATTTTAAACCCACTCACCTTTCATGCTTTTGCCAAATTTTGGATCTGATCCATTCTATCATCCATGGTTTTCCTTTCCCCTTTAATTTGATTTGAAACCGAACAACGTGGATCGACTACTTTCATTAAAAGAGAAGGGAAAGAAATAGGAAGAATTGAATAGATTGGATCAAGAAGTTTACCTTGCTTTCATTATTCAATAATCTTTTTATTGATGCTGATTCTCTCTTCTAAATCCGAATTCATAATTTTACTAGGCTAGTATTTTAATTTTCAGAACAGATTTGAGAAGAGAAAGAGGGAGCGGGAGTGTAATGGCAAAGCTCCAGCGTAGATACCGAATTATGAGATTTAGGGTTAGGTCTAGAGTCTTATTTACAGGAGTATGTAGCAACCAGGACCCTCAGATTTGCCCAAAAGCCATCCGAATTGTCAAAATATCACAAAACCCTAATCTGCCAAAATCTATCGTAGGTGGGTAGACCCACCTTTGAGTGGGTCGACCCTGGTGTTGACCCACCCTTGAGGGGGTCGACCCTGGTATCGACCCACCTTTGAGGGGGTCGACCCACCTGGGCAGGAAATCTGCCGCCTTCTGAAATTTTGAATTTTGAACCGATTTTCAATTTTCTGGACCCATTTTTGAATTTCTGAACCTAATACACACACACACACACACACACACATATATATATATTCTTCTTGCGCGTATACAAACTTCGAACCTTAATAACTTCTTCATACGGAGTCCGATTTACGCAAACCAGGTGTCGATTTTGACCAGAATTTCGAGATGGACGTAATGGCATAGTCCGTTTTACTAAATTCCGAATATTTAATTAAGTTATTCTTATTTTATTATCTTATACTAAAAATACGGGGTGTTACATTCTCCTACCCTTAGGAAATTTCGTCCCCGAAATTTGATAAGGGTAAAATAAATTAACCCCTCGCATAAAATACATCCGTCATGTGTGCATCCAATTTTTGCAAACATTGTGCACTTGTGCAAAGTGAAGTACAACATAATAATGTCTGCATTCCTAATCGGTACCTCCTATGTGTATGCATGCTTTTCAAAAATCCTTTTAAAATATGATGCTCACATCCTAAGTATACTGGCAGTTCTACATGAATGCAATATTTTGAAAATCAAAATGTTTTTTCATCCAAATTTTCCCACACTTTTACTAAGTAAGAGCATAGTTCATCCAATTGTTGCATCCATAATCCTGCCAACCAACTTCATTTTTTGAATTTCAGAAAAATCTAGTTTTCTACATTCGATTTCTTATGTTACAAAAAGGTGGAAAACGGAAAACTCTGCATCTCTCGCCTTTTCTTTTTCCAACCTTTTTCTAACCGTACTTGGATTTTTATGTAACTATTTATAAAGATTCCCTATTTTCCTATCCAAGCACAGTCCACATAAGAAAATTTTATTTGTTACTGATTATCTTATCTTGGAAATTTTTATTCTTATCCATCTTTTCTCATAATTTTTCATTTTTATTGCTTTACTGAATTTTTTGTTTCCATTTCAGTTGCACCTTTTCCCTTTTCTTAGCTTATTTAATTATCTGATCTTCGTTTAAATTTAAATAAGCCTCTAGTCTTCCAACTAAAACAGGAGAACAGACACCCTACACAGCTACTACTAAGGGCCAAGAATCTTGGGACTATGTCCTCCCCTCAGACAGAAAAGTCCAAACTATGGGATCTACGATAGTTTTAGGTGTTACCCTAACTACCCAACAAAATAACGGAACGATCCCAATAGAAATGTGATAATGGGTTTTACTCCTAACATGAAAATTAGCAGCGGGATCTAAACACTTACTTGCCCTTTTCTATCTATTAGTCGCTACTAGTCCTAGCTGTGTTCCAACAATTATTTCAAGCAACATCCTAAGCTTTCTAACGCTTACGCATTCTGCGGCAACTCACTATTATTCTAAGATAATTCTCGCTATTTACTTTAGAGTCTCAAAACTTTTCTCGTCTTTCCTAGGCACTAATCCTTACCTGCTCCATACTTTTTTTTAAACATGGTTTGGCCCTTTTCCTTCCAAAATTTAAAAGTGTCTAAACTTTATTTCCCTCATGAAAACTTTCTTTTGCCAAACCATAAAAACATGTCATCTTAAAAGAAAATGTAAATCATCATTTTTCTCAAATCACAAAACTGGAGTAGATACGGACAACTATTTCCCAATCGGGTTTATGACTTGTTCTTACCTATAAGGTCAGTTCTGTCTCTTACTACAAGGTGCCAACATCCACTCTGTTCTTGATTCCTGCACTTATTTTGTCCACCCAACAAAATTATCTTAAAATAATTTATCAAAAAGGGTTGTCATAAGAATAGAGATTTAAAATCTTTCTTTATTAAAACTCTTGTATGAAATGTAACAAGAAAAACTAGCGAGCTATACATGCCTTATAATATGTACCTTTTAATGAGAGAATTTAAATTGGACAAAAAAATTCGCAAGAAATCACTGTTTGCAGAATATACACCATTTTCCTACAAAAACCCAATATGTGTACTTTACATATTTATAACTTATAACTTTTAAGATTAAAACTTGAAAACACCGTCAACCATTTTCCCAAAACTTTTTTAATTTCAAGTTCTTAAAAGTTAATAATGGGGTTAGAGTCAAAGCGGGTTTCCAATTCTTCTAGGCTTTCCTAGACACTCCCCAAGGTCAATTCTTTCAACTATATATATATATATATATATATATATATATATATATATACATATATACATATATTCCTCATCCATTTTTCTCTTCTTAACCTTTTCCAATTTATAAGGTTTTCAAGCACACTTAACCCAAAATACTAATCATATGGGATTTACTTTTCCTTCCATATAAAGTATATTGTGCACTCTCCACCCAAATTACCTAAGGGCCTCGGATTTCCATATTCATTCCTTTAGTGTACAAAACAAACATCCCATTTACCATATTATACTCTTTCTATTTAGTGGGTTCCTTTATGGATTTAGGTATATATATATAATATTTATAATTTTTAAAAATACATATACGTTCACTCACTATTAATATAGGAATCCTAAACCTAAGCTCTGATACTAGATGTAAAAACCCGAATTTCGACAGATCGATTTTTTTCTTTAAAATTCCAATCTATCGAAAATCGGATGGGTTTGCTCTGGTATCCTACAGAAAAGTTAGAGACATAAAATATGTCAGAGCTCAGAATCTCACAGCGGAATGGATAAAATATAATATATATCAAAGTATAGCCTTACCGTATTAATAATACTGCCTAACTAATATCCAAAGCTATAATGTCTCATGTCTTTGCCACAAATCTAACCTGCGAGTATGTTATGAGGAGGGGGTCAGAACACAAGTTCTGGTGACTGGATTTAAACTGTACACTTTAAATAATCCTACATATACCGTTCAATCATATTTTCTTATTTAGTAGGTTACTTGGGTTAATAGCACCCAAGGCTTACACACTCGTCGTACCCATTTACTTCCCAGTGGATTAACCTAATACAGTATATATATGTAGCTACCCCGAATATCGAGGTGCACCCCATGGTACGCCACTCGCATGGTCTCCACCATAACACCATCGAAATATACACAGTCCCTCATCCTACGCCATAGCGACGTACGGATAACAATATTACGTTCCGCATATATCTATCCTTACTATGCTACGTAAATGTATGGACTTCCACCCTTATTTGATTCAGAATTCATACAGGAGTAATGCCCTCAAGTCTGCGATACATCACACAGAGCCGACATGCATGTATCTAGACTATCCACCATACGTATCTTCAATTGTAGCTCGATGCATCAATCACACGTCCTCTAATGTGCACCGAGTTCTATGGCAGGGCGATACAAGAAAAACGGAACTCGGTCGGGAGCTTTTCCATATTTGTACAGGTCCATCTTTAAAGAGCCTCTATATACAGATATACCTAGGGTCTATTTTCGTGGTGGTTAATGCCTTACCTCGGTCTCTCCCTCAACTAGCAAAGACTACCAGAGCTAAGAGCCTGCCCCTACGCAAACAATCTAAACATCCATGTGGCATCTCCCCTCAACCCCTTACCCCTATAGTGAATGGTGAAATGGTATCTTGAGTTTAGCTCGAGTCTTTCTACATCCCACTGGCGGCCGATGATGGGTGTCCGATGGTTTACTATCCTTGTTGGTAGTGACCCTCTGCCTCCTCGTAAGGCAACCGCCGAACCACCCTGTGTTACCTCGTCACAACATTCTGACTGCATAGCTACATCTGTAGTCAAGGCCCACCCACCTAGTAGTTACGCGCAGGCCCAACCTCTGTGGGCACAGCCTAAGACATCTGCCGCCACACAGAGGACTACTAGGAGCACCTTACATACCTCAGGAAGCCGTGTGCTTCCCCTTCCAGTCCTTCGGAGCCGTCAGAACAATCAGACGAATGTGCACTCCACCTCGTACCTTATAACACCACGATGATCTACCGCATTGGGTTATTCACCCTCAAACGTGCAGACAAGTTCAAGCGCCTTACTTTAATATGTTATTAGACCCTATGTCTAAACATTCTTTTACATGCTTGCATTATTTCATCAGGTTTCCTTTCAACTCGGTTATTCTCACTCACATTGAATTCTTATTCAAATTACCAAGTTTCTCTTGCTTATAAATTTCAGTTATATAACTTAACCCATTTAAGTTTATTAATAAGCCCACAACATGTTATTCCTTAGATTGTGGTCCAAGGTCTGAAATCCACAATCCCTTTATATCTTCTTGTTGATTTCATCATTACAATAACATGTTTTACTTAATATGTAATTAAGTATATCCAATTCACATGTTTTCTAATTAACATGTCACTTACCATTTATGATTAAATATAACTTATTCCATTTCATAAGTTTTCCTCATTCTTTCTCATTTAATCATAATTCCATTTTAAATTGTCAATACAACTTATCGTTGTTTACTTATTAACTTACTTCTATTAACTAAGGCCCATTAATAAGTTTCTCTACCCGTTTATTATAACTTATGTTATAATTTCCTCTTGTTCCTAGGATAAGCCTAAACACTCTTATCAACGACTTTTAGACTTCCAAGCTTATAGATTACTTAATTTATAATTAAGTACAATTTCTTATATTTCCCCCCTTTTCTCAACTGGTTTCCGGTTTCCCCATTTACTACTTAATTAATTTACAATTAAGTGTCCCTTAACTCATTTCACCAGTCATCCCATTCCCTTACTAGTTTATTATAACCTAAGTTATAATACTCACTTGTCTCTAGGACAAGTCTTCCTATTATACAACATTTTCATTAATGTTATTTATTTATAATAGGTGATTATCATTCCTACAAGTTATGCTTAACCTAAAAGGTGTTTTTAATTACATAACTTTATTATTTCTACCAGTTATGCATACCACTAGGTGTCTTTAATTACATAACCTTACCGAGCTAAGTTTGCAGGCCTATATGTAAATATTACCCACCCCACCTCAGATTTGCTTAGCCCACCCACTATCCAACAAATTTGACTTAACTCTAACTTTAGTTCATATTCATACAATATCCATGGATTAGATTAGGTTAAGTAGTCCAATTCATTACCATGTCCATTTATGGTTTATAATGGGCTAGACCTCCCACATTAGGCCTACAACTTGTGGATGCTGGATATGCTGGCGGGTCCGAGCAGACTTCTTCCACAATTTGGGCTTAACCTCGTGTCATAGCCGATCTCGTATTTGCACACTTAGACCTCTCACTTTAGGTTTAACACTAGTGGCTGCTGGATATGCCGGTCGGGTCCGGGCAGACTTCCACCACTAATGCAGCCTAACCTCGTGTCATAAGTGCAATTACAATTTCTAATTGTAATCCTAGGCATTCATTATTAATCAATTATTTAAACCTATGCTTTTATAGGTGCTAATGCCTATTTACCCAATTATATTCATGATGGGTTATATGTCTAAATTCATATTATTCGAATTATGCCAATTCATATTTTACATATGATCTTATTTGCGTCCAAATCATTTTTCTATACTTATGATCCAATTTAAGACCTTTACACATAATTTGGTCGATGCCCCAAACCCATATTTATTCGATTCTATGTTAACATGAATCCATATAGTCATATACTTACTCCAATTATTCCTTGTATATAATTGGGACAAATTTACATGTAAACTTTTTAGCACTCCAACAAATCCAATATATGAATTTTTCCCATATGTTCAACTTAATATTATAACATGTAAACATGCCTACATTTCAACTGATTTAATATATGAATTATTCATATTAACAATTTGACGTTATATCATGCTAATCATTCCCCCAATTTAATAGATTCAATTTTCAGAATAGATCTGAAAAGAGAGAGAGAGAGAGAGTATGTGTAATGGCAGAGCTCTGGCATAGATACCGAATTATGAGATTTAGGGTTTGGTTTAGGGTCTTATTTATAGGAGTATGGAGCAATCAGGCCCTCAGATTTTCCCAAAAGCCATTCGAATCGTCAAAATATCAAAAAACCCTAATCTGCCAAAATCTGCCGCAGGTGGGTAGACCCACCTTTGAGTGGGTTGACCTTGTGTCGACCCACCCTTAAGGGGGTCGACCTGGTGTCGATCCACCCTTGAGGGGGTCGACCCACCTCGGCGGGAAATCTTCCACCTTCTGAAAATTTGAATCTTGAACCGATTTTCGAATTTCTGGACCTACTTTTGAATTTCTGAACCTAATATATATATATATATATATATATATATATATATATATATATATATATTCTTCTTGCGCCTATACAAACTTCGAACTTTAATAACTTCTTCGTACGATGTCCAATTTACGCAAACCAGGTGTCGATTTTGACCATAATTTCGAGATGGACGCAATGGCGTAGTCCGTTTTACTAAATTTTGAATATTTAATTAAGTTATTCTTATTTTATTATCTTAGACTAAAAATACAGGGTGTTATACCAAACCCATGCTTTGGATCCTATACACAACAGCAAGCCTGCCGCTGCTGCTTGGGCAGCAGTTCTCACTATTGCCTTCAACAATTTTTTTAATATTTATTTTGTATAAATTAGTTCTTCGGTATTGTACTTCAATCAAGGAAACTAGGTTGACAATCGAGCAATTATTATGCTTATCGATAATTTAATACATTAGTATATTGTATGTGTTACAACATAATTTTTCCGAGACCTAAAAGACTAGTAATGTTTAAATTGGTTTTTGATTCTTCTGTAATGTTAATACTAATAGTTTGAAACCTATTACAGTATTATAGTATTAATTTAAATTCTATTAGTTTGTTATTTATTTATATACATACATAGTCTATTTAAGTAGTTTGGTTTTTGATTCATAATGCAATTGTTACATATATGAAACTGTTACATGATGCAAGCAATTATATAAATAAGTATAAAAGATTATGCTATGACTGCCAGGTTTTCAAATTCACAAATTACGTAATTACTAAATTTTTTGAGCCATCAAGAAGATTAACCCTTTGAACTAAATTACATGTACTAGAATTTAAACACTTAGAATCAAACGAAAAAACTTTTGGAAATATTTGATAAGCTTTCCAAAAAAACATATATTCCTTTTATTTGATGATGGTTATTCACAGATGATAATAGATGAGGGGATATGTGCATTTACCATTGTTTATAACGTGGCCGGTATGAAAAAAAGAGGTAATCAAACATAGTTTTAAATCTTACAGTCGTGACAATAATTAATAGAAATACAACACTGAATGATGAAATTTAGACCATGCTTAGTAATTCGAGATTTACAAATAACACATATAGACAAGTCTTTGTAGATGATGTCTGTTAGTTTACAAAAACATGGCAAAAGTTTGGTAAAACATCTCACGGTTTTCGAATGATTCAATTACCAGAGGAGCTAAATGAAAATCATGGCTTGATGACTACATCAACAAGCAATTAAGACTGAAGTTTTTCAATAATTCAAGATAAGCACTAAAACTACACAAAATAAAATAAATCAAACTATTTTTCTTCCTACTCCTTTTTGCCATCACACTAGATTCATATCAACGATCTACTAGCGAAAAATGAAAACGAAGGACCATGGTAGAGATCGATTTGTATTAAATCCAGTGATTAATTGGTAATTGGAATCTTCTATTTTAAAATTTCTTTTCTTTTCAATGGAAATGAAGAGTTTGCCTTCGAGAACAAGTTGTGAAATATTGAGAATAGTGGTTGGCTGATTTTTAACTCCATAATGCAATTGTTGAAGGTATATAATATGATTTGTTTAATTAATTCAGCATTCTTAAATATGTAATCAAACATGACTCATTGCTGCCTTTTTACATATGATTTATAAAAGGCCAAAAGAATAAGAATATAAACATACCAAAAGAAGCACCATAAATCACAATAGTTTTTTAATAGAAAAAAATCATTATAGTTTCTTGCATCAGAATTTGAATTTAAGTCCTATAGCCAACCGAAACTCTATCCTATATATACCAATATTTTCACTTACCTGATGTTGACAGCCAACGTGTTATCAATGGGCCGGTTGGATATGAGTACATATTCTTCATTACATATAACATTTTCTTCCATTTTCGCCATATTAAGCCTTACATGTAAATAAAGTAATGACCGCTCTACATTTTGAAACACTGTTGTTTAAATAGATCAATTGTCTTCATAATTAAAGTAGTTTAGTAGGTTGGATTAAAGCAATTATACGACACAGCCAGTTATTTTTTGTATGATTTTCCTTTTGATTGGGAAAAAGTTGCATTTTTAGGATTGCACAATAGGTCTATAGTGATATTTTCTTGGTTTTTAGTAATGGGGTCAACTGAACTAGGCAGATTGGGGAAGGCTATGTCTGGTGGCTCGTTATAGGTTGTTATTGATTGGATATGATAATAAAGGTGGCAAACAAATGGCTAGGGTTGGGTATTATGGGTACATGTAGGATTGTTGTAATTAATTTATGCTGGATAAAGGCATCTGGATTGAGTAGAAGTCTTTCCAGGATAAACAGGGGCAGACGGGTCACTAATAGCAGTGGGTTTGGTGGAAGATAGGGAGGAAGAGGGTTCCTGGTTGTGTATATGCACAGGACTGATAGGATGTGTAGCTTATTGGGGTAACATATTGTTTGAAGCAATACTGTCATGAATTAAGTTGGTATCATTGAAAATATTAAAAGTTAGGGGATTATTCAAGCTATTTTATGCCTAATATAGGGGAATGGTCTGAGAGGATGACTTGGCTGGACTAGGAAGGCAGAGGGTTCAATGTTGGCAGTGTGGTTAGTGGAGGAGGAGGTGGAGATGGGATTAAATCTGTGCACATGCATAGGATTCAGAAGGATAGTAGTTTGTTGAGGAAGCAAATTGTTTGATGCATTACTATCTTGATTTGTGATTGTATTTTGCGCATGACTTTTAGCATTTGTTTAGGCTGATCATGTTTTTTCCTTAATCAGGTGAACGGATCACTTGGTTTTCTTATGATTTCACTTTAGTCAGATCATGAACTTCAATGGCAACCAATTTTCTGTTTTCATTAACAAAAGCAACCGCTTCAGCACTTTCTTCTATTACATTCACTTCCTCATTACTTGTTCCATCAGTCGCACATTTAGTGTACACTCACTGCTTCCTTCTGGACAATATTATGAAGAATATCAAACTTGTTGCAAGTACTAATTATATTTCCTTCTTGCACAATTTTATTACCTTTATCCAAGATATTTACAAATTACCAATTTTCCAAGTCACCACCAAAAGACACCACATTATCCATCTCTAAATGATTTTTTTTTCATGCATATCAAAATGCACATTGCACTGTAACTCTCCGTAATTGCTTTTTGGCTTTCCTGTAACACTACTTTCAATTCCTTAAGAATTTGAACTTCACAAAATGTCTCATGTGTCTTCCTCTTTAACATTGCCTATTGCAAATTCTCCATCCTCCAAGTTTTCATTTATCTCTAGATTAGGATGCATATTTAAATGTTGTTTTTTTATGAAACAAACCATCTGATTCATCTTTTTACATCTTTTAATGTTTTTAATTTTAGTGATGCTTACGGTTGTACTGTCCACTTTATTCATTAGCTATTATTACCGAATTAAATGATACACCTTATATTTCTGGTTAGTTCTGAAATATTGGTAAAAAAACTGCATTGGTTCCTACCTTCATAAAAACGAGCCTGGACAGGCTGTGACTTAAATATTTCTGGTTAGCTGTTGTATACATTATCACTTCAATAAAGTCACAATTTGTAGCACGTTTAGCGGAACTTGCAAAAGAAGTAGCCTACTTGTTCTGCACATAAATTTTTTGCACATATACAAATGTAATTTCTGCTCTTATGTACATATACAAATGTGATTGTTAATTGTAGTTAATTGCCTGTGGTTCTTTTTTTCAGTCGCATCGGAGTAGCAACAACGTCTCAAATGGTCGTACTACACAAGTTGAGAATCAGTCTAGAAAGTGCAAATTATTGGGTTGTTTTCAAAGGAATGTTGTCGCAGAAGCAACAATTGCATCTATCGATCCTATTGTTCAAGTGCAACATATATCATTAGAAGCAGATGCTTGGAAAGTTTGGGTTGATTCTGTAGTGGATCCCAAAGCCGTTCTATACAGGCCTACTTCAGATATCTATACTATTGGACAAGCGGTTGGAACGACTGTTGCTTGGCATAAGGAACTTATCTCTTTTGACTAGTATGTATATGTACTTCTACTGATATATGCTATGGATTTGGTTTTGTAATGGAGTCATGAATTCAAAA
Source organism: Allium sativum (assembly GCA_030737875.1). Classification (NCBI taxonomy): domain Eukaryota; kingdom Viridiplantae; phylum Streptophyta; class Magnoliopsida; order Asparagales; family Amaryllidaceae; genus Allium; species Allium sativum. The sequence goes on from CM060920.1 coordinate 649,554,559, forward strand.
ATGGTGTAAACATGAATTGATTACAAATGTGGTTATTATTAATGAATTATTGTTTTAATTATAATGTTATGAAGTCAAAGGTTAATAGCAGTTGTGAAGAGTTGAATTATATAGTAATTGTAAAAATAGTTATTGTGATTGTCCTAACAGATTATACTATAACTTTATAAGCAGTTGTAAACTGCTAATACAACCAATAGAAACAATTGTTGAAATATTAATTGCAACTGCTATAAATAGTTGTAAATAAGTCTTTTACAACTGCTAAAAGCTCTTGTTAAAGAATCTTTTAAAAACCGTTATTGCTTGTTGCGATAAATTCAACTACAACTGAAAATAGCAGTTGTGAAAGAGTTTTTTACAACACCTACAAACTATTGTAAAACATTTTTTTACAAACCCATCAAACAGTTGTGAATGGTACTTTTACAGTTGCCTTTAACAGTTGTGAATACCTATATTTACAACTGTTCTTAACAGTTGTAAGATAATCGTACTTTATTACAACTGCATATATAAGGACTGGCAGGCGCCAGTTACAATAGACATATTACAACTGTTTTTGGCAGTTGTAAAAGGGTATTTTTGTTTTAGTGGTTGTTTTGTGCATCTATGATTTTTGCTGGACTGTTTTATAACCATTTCACCCTTGAGTATCTTGTTCTGACTTTAATTGGTGCAAAATTAGACACTCAGACCTGTTCCATTGGAAAGATTTGATGGGTGGTCATTCCGTAGAGTGATTACATTGACGATTCAGTGAAAGGGTTTGGGAGATACAACAGTTTTAAGTTTTTTGGACTACTGAGTAGACTATTAGGCAGACTGATGGGTTAATTAGGTAGGTTCACAAAGGTTTAAGGATGTTGGTATAAATACGGGGATGGAGAGATTAGTCAGGGTTCTCCATTCATTTGCTCAATAGTCAAAGAACTATGATTCTCTAGTTCTTCCTCCAAAACCTCAAAATACACTTTGAATCACTTCTAATCTCCTCCAAACTTCTAGAAGAAATTAGATCTTTATTGATTTACAAACTTTGCATCATTGGTAAACTATTTACATCCATTTCCTTGCTAACCAAATCAGTTTTGTATTGATTCTCATCAAACCTATTGAATTTGTGAGTCATTTAGATCTCTCATATGTTGTGCTTCATCATATGCTTAGATTCATCATTTTTATCATGTTTACATGTTAGATCACACCGGGTCCTGATCATAAACATAAAAATTCCATTTTTTAGAACTTAGGTATGATTAAAACTAGTGAAAATAGATTAAGATGATTATTTAGATTCATTTACATGTGGATATGTACCTAATCTATGCAATGAATAATTATTTCATGATTCTTAATAAACTTGGGTATTGGGATATGTTGTGTTAACGATATTTTTCGTCAACACCGGAATTTGGTCTACGGAAGTGGACCTAAGGGAACCAAAAAGGTTATTTAGTACCTATGAGCTTGAGTTAGTTCACTGTTACCTAGATATCAAGGCCTTAATCTTGAAATTTAGTTATTCTTCCTTCGAAGAGGTGAGCAACATGCTTGCGAGACTCAAGAACCAACATTTACCTTGGGATAAAGGTTCTCTAAGCGCAATGCAAGTTAGAAAGCTAAATGGCTTGTAGAATGGTATTTTGGGTAATTTGCCTTATGCGTTAAGACTTGTCGTGAGGAAGTATTAAGAAATTAGCATCATAAGAGATAATGGAATTCATGATATAAATCTCAAGTATGGATTCTCTCTTTATTGATCACTTTCGTAGAGTACAAAGAAATGTCTAAGTAAAATCCTCAAATAGATTAAGAAATTAGGGTTTACTCTATAAGAAAAGTTTACAAGAATGGGGAATGAGAAATGTCCCCTCAAATGAGACCCCTGGGGTCTTATTTATAGGCATATTGGGCCTCCTTTTAGTAACAGCTAAGAAGAAGCCACTTTCGAATGCGACAAAAGGGTTTCGGCTGCCTCAATGACTTTTGGTTCCGACAGCATGGTTTCAACCGCCTTTCTCTCTATCAAGTGTTGTTATCAGGCCTATCTTACTTTCAGAGTATCGATTTTGGGCTCTAGGAGCTTAACTTTGATACTGCCCTTTCATAATGAATTGATACCAAGTCCATTGGTGTTGATATCTTTGAGAGCTGCTTTCAGTATTGGCGATAAGCTTCTGTCTTGGTAGTAAGTCTTCAGAATATTACCTTCATGCTTTCGTTCCTTTTGTCATCTTCATATGTTTCAGTATCAGTACTAAGTAAATTGGTGTGGATAGCCCCTCTTCTCATGACTTCGGATTACTTCAGCGAACCTTTGGGTTTAGCTCAAGCTTTGCGATAACATGCTTTCGGTGTGCCTTCCGATGGTTTTTGAAGTTACTTCTTGGTGTCGGTATCGATACCAGATACTGATCCCCTTTGTTTCCTCCTAGCTTGACTTATTCCTTTCTTTCATGGTTCTGGGCTTCGGATCATATGCTTTTGGTCAACCATTTTATCTGCTTCTAGTGTCAAGTCGTATGCTTTCGGAACTGAACCTATGTTTGTTGCTTTCAGTGCCAACACTACTTTGTCGCTTTCTCCTTTCGTATCAGTACCAATCTTTTTCCCCTTGTGTTGGTACCGATATCACATTGACTAGATCTTCCACCGTTTGCTTTCGGCATCGGTTGCTTCTGCAGTCTGATGTAGGTTATTTGCTTTTGAAACTCTCTCTTGGTGCCGATAGTGCTCCGATACCCCTTCACTGATCTCTGGTTTCGTTGCCGAAATTAGTGGTAACATTTCCCCTCCCTAGTGAAGGGGTATTTTCGACTTTTCAAGTCAAACTTTTGGCTTCTGCACTATACTATACTTTGAGTTTTTGCCTTTTGAATCTTCTGGCAGTGATCAGGTCTGTTCATCCATGCTCTTCTGTATGGCCGGGATTGGAGAACCATTTAGTACATATATTCTTCTTCTTTTTCCTCCTTTTCCACCTACGAAGAAATAAGCTCAAACAAGTTTACTGTTTTCCGGGAATATTCAATTTTTCAAAATTACAAATTCGATTTCATTTTGGTAAGTATTTAGTCGCTTTTAAACTAGAATTCAAAAATTATTATCTTAACCGGATTACGGGATAACTCGTATTTTATGAATTTTGATTTTTTTTAACTAAAATAAGTTCTCGTGGTAAGAGTAGTTTATTAGTTTCCAATGGTAGGCAGAATGAGTAATTTTATCTCTCCAACACATCTTTCGGGTTTGGGCTGCAAAATTAACATATAAGAGATTAACTTTTTCTATAAGATGATGTTATGTTTTTGGTATTGATGAATTCAATACCAAGCTGGTATTGATTCGTTTTAGCTCTGGTTTTGCCGACACCAACATCTATGTCTTTTTTTGTTTCAACTTAGTGGGTATCGAAATAGTGTAAAAAGTGTTGTAGAGATTTCTAACTTTCGTTTTTGGTGTTGGCAAAGTTTGAGATTATGACATTAGAGTAATTTGAAATTGATTTCGCCAGTACAATGTTTTAAGATTGGCTAGATTTTCGGTGATGATATCCAGACACTTGGCTACGGCCTAACTTACACTAAGCACTATCGATATTTTGATTTCCTTGAAATCATCCTTTCGCCATTGTAGTTCTGGTATCGGGATAATTAGCTAGTTTGTCACCTAATACTTAACTGTTTATACGTATATACAAAGTGTTTTCCTATACATGAACTTCATCATAATTTTTATTCTAACGATTCATGTGGTGTTTCAACACTCCAATTTTTAATGCTATCAAGTTTTCATGTTGGTTACAAATTGGTGAATGTCATATGGTAGTTTATGTGAAGACATTGTACTAGTATGTGTTATGGTACAATATCACCTGGCAGTACCATGTCTGGGAAACAGAATGTAGGTAAATCAAAGTCTAGTAGCTCCAATACACCCCGCCCTAAGAAGACAACTGCTTTTTCAATGTTCCCTCATTAATACTCAAGATGAAGTGGATACCATTGTTCGGAGTTTCAATATAACGGAAGTTGACGCAATTCCTGCCTCAGGTCAAGACACCATTCAAAATCCTCCAACAGGATTCTTTGCATACATGTCCATTCATATTTGGCATGGAGTTTTCTTTCCTTTCCTTGACTTTATTTCTGAATTCTTGCATCATTTGGGAATCGCTCCTATTCATCTTTCCCAAAACACATATACTCTTCTCCTATGTCTCAAGGTTCATGCCCTCGAGTCGGGTCAATCTTCTCTCAGTGTTAACCTTCTTCATCACCTACTTCCCTTATCCAAAAGATCGGATTCGTTTATTCTTCGTTCGAACCCTACAAAGAAATTAATTTGTGACAACATTAATAAGTCTAGAGATTTGGAAAACAAATCTATATTAGACGTCCTCCTAGTATTTTTGGCAATCTTGTCAACCTTGGTGCACATTTTATCTTTTTATGATGACCATGTTAGTTCTGTGCTTCGTCTGACATTGTCTCTTTTTCTAGCTCGAACTCCCAAGAAGAAGAGTTTAAGTGACAGGGAAGCTCAAGCTAATGTATCTATTTATAAGACATCTAAGAGGCTGGGTAGGCGGGATATTTTGTTAATTTTAAATAAACTTCACAAGAATGCCCTTCTTCGTTTTGGACAAAAGATTTTGGACAACCACCTTTTCACTATCCTGGTGCTAACCATTTGTCCTTAGATTCTGACTCGTTTTCTCCTTCGACCCCTTTGTTTCCAAGTACTCCATGTAAGAATATCACCCCCAGTTCTCATTTCATACCCTTGCTTTCTATGTTCTTGTTTTTTTATTATAACTCTTGTTCAGTTACCCAAGATGTGGATGAACCAGCTACCTTGGTCGCCCTAGCTCAATCTAGGGATTTAGCTGCAAAAATATTTGCTTTACCAGTAGATGATACGCCCCCAAAAGGCATAAGGATGAAACTTCTGTCTCCTCCCTTATAGGTAAAAAGATCGTTGCTTTGCCTACTGAATAGCCGACATATGGTCCTGTTGCTCCTCCTGTTGACATTACTCCCAACGTTGATTCTTCTCAAGTAGAGACTATAGGAAGTGGCTTTATTGTTGGGTTTTTGATGTCAAACCTTCAAGAAGCTTTGGATTTGAGGGAGCATGAGCTGATATCATTACCGTCTCCTCATTACAATGACCCTACTAAGTCTCCTTCTTTGACTTTTGATTTTGATAGAATCGAGAAGTCTTCCCTTTCTTCTGCAGATACCATTAATATGTCATTTCCCTCTTTTTCTTCAGATTAGACAAGTTTTCACCATGATCTTATCAAACAACAGCTCGTGGTGCACCTTTATCCTCTCCAGTTTCTCTTTTGCTCTTGTTTTTATACGCAAACTAATTTGATCTTCCTCCCTTCAGATATCCAAAGGCTGGTACTCCCTTTGAAGGGTGGTTGCTTCATCATCCTCTGAAATGGCCATTCTTAAGGAGAAGAAGGTTGCTTTAGAATATAAAGTTAATGCCTTGATTATGGCAAGGAAGGAAAGTGACAAGGAGCGTGTAATGATGAAAACATCTTTCGATAAGGTTGAGTCAGAACTTGTAAGGAGAGGGCAGTTAAAAGTACCTTAATTGATAGGGTATCAACTCTTGAAAGTGAATGAGCGAGTATGGTAGCTGAATATGATGACAAATTAAGAGTGAAGGATGACACACTTTGCAATATGTAGAGGGTATTTTATGAAGCCCAAAACAGTGTTTCTTCATTTTTGAAAACACATCTTTCGGATGTATTAATGGAATATTACGAAGAAGCTCTTTTCCTAACATACTCTGATAATTTCTTAAAGTTTCCTGGAATGGAATTTCCTTCAGTCCACCCCTCTATTAAGAACAAAGCCAAAGAAAGGATAGAGTTGGCCAAGCGAGGAGTTACAGTCCCAAAGAAGGACAAGATGATTGTTGAGGGTCTCTTGTTTATTGAGGATCTGCCTGATGATTCCGAGTCTCATGACGAGGAGGAAGAGAATTTTGCTACTGAAGACGATAGTGAAGATGATGATGGTAATGACAATAACCTTGGTTCTGGAGATGAAGGTCATCGTGATACTTTGATAAAGATGGTAACAATCTTCCTCCAACCGCCGAAAAGACTCTAGGTTCCGAGGAAGTGAATTCAGATCCTTTCAGCATTACCATTGCCCAGGATTCGACTAACTTTCATACTAAGGAGATAGGTTCCTCTGAGCTTGATGAAAAGGAGCAACCTATTTAGTCTGGTACCCCCACCTTTCAGGTATAGCTCTTGTTTTTGAGGCATTTTCTTTCTTCTTGAATTTATTAGTAGTTGGTTTCCTTCATCTTGGAACTTGTAAAACTTAATATTATGGATGCGTGCTCCTGATAATAATTCCTTTTATTTATAACCGCTGTATTCTTTTTCTCATTATGACAGAATCCTGTTTTTCACAATGATATTGTTTTAGAGGATGTTTTACAGTCATTTTCTAGGTTGAGGAGGGAGTTTTCAATGAAACCATCGCATAAGTCTAGCAAGGATCACCTACTTTAAGATCTTAGACATATTTACATGGAACACCCTTGTCTCCCTTTTAGTTTCTTGGGGGATAACCGAAAAGCAATTTTAAAGAGGCTTAGGATTCATCATGAAGAATTAATATGTAAACGATACGTGTTCTGCCAAGTAGGACCAAAGTATATAACTTTCCGAGTGTGTGTTGCCAAGACGGTTTAAAATTTTATTTGGATGAATTTAAAATTTTGTATAAACAACCTTTCTATGGATCATGATGTTGTATGAATTATCTTCATGAATTTGGTATGTGCGAAATAATGTCTTATTTTGTAAATAGGGAAACCAGTCCGAAGTTTCACCCTCTTTTTCCAACGATAAATCTTTAATAATTGCAAAATCGAGAGATGCCCCGAATTGCATCCTTGACTCAACTCCAGGAAGAACAATCTTACTTCAAAGATTAGCCATCAAGCATCTAAATGAGCAAATGGTGATTTTGGAAGGTAGATTGAAAGACAGGGATAAATTTGTCCTTGAATTGAAGAGAGAGATAAAAATCAATCCTTCTATTGATTTTGATGAAGATATAGTTAGGCTACATCGGCGGGTCCTTGACCTGAAAATTGAGTGAGATAATGTGTAGACAAGTTGTAGAGCTTGGGAGTTTAGTTTTAGTCAGACCGTTAATATGTCAGAGTCTAATCTTTCTAAACTCACGATTAAGCCCGAAGCTTCGATGTCTAAGAAATATTCTCATTAAGGGAACCCTCCTTGCGGGTTAAATGAGTAGGTTGTTAGTAGGTGGTGCTAGAAGGTTAAAGTTGAGATGAAGAGTTTTTACGATCGAGAGCATGACGAAGGTATTATGCGTCATACTACTTATTACGCCTCCAAGATTCAGCAATTACAAAAAGAGAGACACAGTTTACAAAAGAGCGTTTTTGGTTTGGAGAAACAAAACAAGACTTTGCGAGCAATGTATAAAGCCTTCAACAGGGCTCTAAAATTTCAAATTAAACCCCTAGATCCTCCTGACGAGGTTATGAGAAAGAGGCAACAACTTAACGAACTTTTGTGTATTTCGCTTCGTCAAGCTATTATTCCCCATCTACCCGATGATAAAGTGACATAGAACATCTGATAGCTTTATACTGTAAACACTTACTTTGGTACTGGAGTAGTTAATGAAGCAATCTTGTAAGACAATTTGTAAATTGCATAAATATCACCTGATGTTTGATCATTGCTTTGTCTTGAGCATCGTCTTCAAGTATTTCCTTTGTGTTATTCTACTCAAAACCTCATATATAATGTTTTCATATTAGTCCTTTGCTATGAATTACGATATATGCAATAACTTGCTTAGATTATTCGAACCTCTCTTTGGGTTGTAATGAAATAATGAATAAGTCTTCAATGATAGACCAATGTAACTTTTTTCCTTTTGTATTCTAATAAAATAACGAATAACAACTTTGCTTTGGGATGTCCCCCTGTGAGAGACATGAGATTTCATCACCTTTTGTCTGAAGGCGTTGGTGTATAGATTATGAGAACCCATCTCAGGCATTGTTTGACAAATCTTTTTCCTTTGAAAAGGAGAACTTCGGTATCGGGACTCAGATTAGGGTTATTAATGATAGGAGTTCAGAATCTTTCCTCTGGCATTAGTTAAAGGTCCCGAACCATAACCCAGATTCAAGTATTTTATAGAAGACCAGATATCTGCTTCTGCCTTTTTAATTAGAAGGCCCGAACCAACCCAGATTCGGGTATTTGTTAGAAGACCAAATATCCACATCTGGCAATAATAGAAGTTCTGAACCATAATCCAAATTCGGGTATTTGATAGAAGGCTAGATATCCGCTTTTGGCTTTTTAATTAGAAGGCCCGAACCATAACCCATATTCAGGTATTTAAGAGAAGACCAGAAATTTCATATCTGGTAATAATAGAAGTCCCGAACCATAACCCATATTCAGGTATTTGATAGTAGGCCAGATATACCCTTCTGGCAGTTTATAGTTTTGTTACCCCCTTCGGGTTTGATTTACAAAGCAGAGGATGTATGTGCTTTGTTAGCCACTCTTTGGGCTTGTGATTGTCAAAATAAAGGATGTACATGCTTTGTTGGCCACTATCTGGGCTTGTGATTGTCAAAGCAGAGGATGTACGTGTTTTGTTGGCCACTCTTTGGGCCTGTGTGTAACACCCCACCTCCGCCAGGGTGGCTCTTGCAAGCAACTCTGACTTTGGTGGGGCGTTTTAAAACATGGTAAACATTCATAATGATATAACAAGGCAGGACATGACATATATATATATATGTAAATAAACAGAGTAAGTAGATAAAACAGCGGAAGATTTTAAACCATTTCAAAACACAAGTCTGGTACATCAAAATGTCAATTTCCCAAATAAACAAGTCTAGTACATAAAATAACATCATCTGAAACTGAAAAGGAAAACATAAAAGTAGCTATCCCCAAAGTGGAAAAACCATAGCGAGCTCAAGTCCAAGGCATACATGAGCTATCCAAGAAAGCAGCTAAGATCCAAGCTAGACTCCTGTATTCCCTCCCTGAGAACCTGGGGGGGAAACGGAAGGAAAGAGGCAAAAGAAAACAGGTCAGTCAAAAAGACTGAGTAAGCCCTGCTACGATCAGTCTATAAACTAATAAAGTTAACAGCATGATGGAAACTGGGATGATCATAGATAACAACATACTAGCATGATAAATTAACTACAAGATAGATAGAGGTGTCATCGCATAAACAAGGTTAAGTTTTGCACCACGGTGTACTAGCAAACCAACATAACAGGTATTGATCCCTTGGCCCAAGCTTTGACCCAATAACATGAAGTGACCTTAATATAAGGTCCAACCAAAACGGTCTAGTCGATCGGCTCCCTATAATCCTAACACGTCAAGTGTTGGTGTCCATACGGCCCACATATGGATGTAGTCAGACTGTGCTGGGTCCACCTTCGGGTGTATCAAGCCCTCGGGTGTCAACCCCAGACACTGAAGCAATAATGCACAGTCTAAACCTACTGGTACCCATGCCTCGAGTTCGTCCAATACCGGATTACGTGCACGTCCGTAGCCCGCCTGGACCCGCACCGCTGTACCACTCAGCCGTCGCTTTGGTTGCTTACATCAGTCCAGTAATCGTGCCCCGCCCTAGCCTAGCCTCTAGGGTTGTGATGATACCAAACTGGGATTACTGCTGGAACAGACCACGTTGCTAGGGTTTCCTAAGAGGGTTAAGTGCGATTTAACCCTTCACTAATCATGGATTAAATTGGTTAAGTACAACTTAACCCCATTTCAATTCCTCAAATCCCCAAATGGATTAAATTGGTTAAGTGTAACCGACAGTTCACAACTTAACCCCATTTCAATCCCTCGAATCCCCAAATTGGTTAAGTATTAGTGGACCCTTCACTAATCATGGATTAAATTGGTTAAGTACAACTTAACCCCATTTCAATCCCTCAAATCCCCAAATGGATTAAATTGGTTAAGTGTAACCGACAGTTAACCCCATTTCAATCCCTCGAATCCCCAAATTGGTTAAGTATTAGTGGACCCTGACTTAACCCTAATCATGAGGCATTAATTAATTTAATGCACCTTAACCTCTCACATTAGATTTTGTTGTGGTTACCTAGTTAAGCCGGTGGGTTCCGGGTAGATTTACACCACAACTTTGTCTAACCTCGGGTCTTGGCACCACATGACCAACTTCTCACATTGGGTCCTATTGTTTGTAGCCACTAGTTAAGCCGGTCGGTTCCGGGTAGAATTACGCTACAAACTCAACCCAACCTCGAGTTGGCCACACTTATGTTTTCTAAGTGTCATGTCCACTTTATTTCAAAACATAATTACAAGTCAACAAATACTTGGGTAGACCTAACTTAATAGGTAAATTCCCAAGGGGTAGACCTAACTTAATAGGTAAATTCCCAATCTTATATTTTCATGTATTTTAAGTTTACCCAAACCCCCCAACGTCATTCTATCGCTTACATATTCGTAATAACGCATAAAGGATAGGAAGAGGGAACTTGGCATAACATACATGATGAACTTGCATATCACAACAAACATGCATAACATGTTAGACTTGCATAACTTAGCATAGTGAACTTGCATATTACCATAAACATGCATAACATGGCATAGTGAACTTGCATAAATATGCATAACCCAGTAAACTTGCAAATCATGGCATAGTGAACTTGCATAAACATGCATAACTTGTTAAACTTGAAAATCATGGCTTAGTGAACTTGCATAAACATGCATAACTTGTTAAACTTGCAAATCATGGCTTAGTGAACTTGCATAAACATGCATAACTTGTTAAACTTGCAAATCATGGCTTAGTGAACTTGCATAAACATGCATAACTTGTTAAACTTGCAAATCATGGCTTAGTGAACTTGCATAAACATGCATAACTTATCAAACTTGCAAATCATGGCTTAGTGAACTTGCATAAACATGCATAACTTGTTAAACTTGCAAATCATGGCTTAGTGAACTTGCATAAACATGCATAACTTATCAAACATGTGTAACATAGCATAGTGAACTCACATAAGCATGCATAACTCATTAAACATGCATAACATAGCATAGTGAACTCGCATAAGCATGCATAACTCATTAAACATGCATAACATAGCATAGTGAACTCGCATAAGCATGCATAACTCATTAAACATGCATAAATCCCAACTTTCATCACATATTAACTTTAGAGTTTCTAAAATGAAGGTAAGAGGGCTTACAAATATTATGAAGACACAAATCTACTAATAAAGATTGAGAAGCCCCTTTATGCAAGCGTAAAAACCCAAAACAAAGCTCCAATAAGAAACACCCTTAACAAAAACTCCAAAAACTCTAGCTTAGCCAATAAAGCTTGCAACTTGATGATGTATGCAAGCTAATGATCATTCATACAACTTAGAAATGCTTGTATGAACATCAAAATCTTCATAGGAATGATTTTTGAAGAGGGTGGAGGCTAGGGTTCTTAAGTGGAGGCCATTTGAGAAATCAATTTGCCATAGTTTAGCTACAAGGATGAATAAATTAGGTTTTAGGGTAGGATTAGGGTCTTATTTATAGAAGATTAAAGTGTTTTTAGCCCTAGGATTAACCCTAGGTTAGTTTAGGTCCGTCAGATTTCGGAATTCTCTAGAACCAAGCCACAAGACCAGGCCAAGACCCAAAATGGTGCGCCAGGCAAAACTGCCCGGCCACCTTGTGTCGACAGGGCTGTCGACACCCTGGGGACCCTGTCGACATGCCTGTCGACATGGGGGTCCTGGCGAGAATTTTCCCGCCTGCGCCAGTTTGCCCTAATCTCCAACTTTGAACTTGAAATTCAAATCTGTTTTTTAATATGAAAATTTCTGAAAACTTCAATGGGCCTTAACTGGGTCATACGGACTCCGATTTTCGAAAACTCGGACTCTATTTCGCGTATTTTTCCGAGACGAACGCAATGGCATATCCCATTTCCCTTGATTCAGATTTTAGAATTAAATTCTGCCTCGATTTGTGTTATAACAGGTTATTAAAAATACGGGTTGTTACATTCTCCCCTCCTTAAAGGATTTCGTCCCCGAAATCTTCAAGTTAGGAAGAACGTATCCTACCATCCAATCATCCATCTACTCAAAGCATCATCCACGAGCAATCATTGTCCCTACAAGATTCTAAATGCTGTATGAACATATGCAAAAGTGTGTGTGTATGTACTTATCCAATGCAAAGATCAATGCAAAATATGTTAGTGAAATGTATCCATATGTATGCAAATCCCTAACATAATGTATAATATCTACATGCGTGCTCAATCATACATCCATATGCAACATCCATGTGATTGCATACAAACTTCATCCAAGAATAAGCATAAACACTCATGCACATGCAATATGAGGAGTGTGCGAGCCGATCTGGTGCCTAATTGTGTATAATGTATCCACGAGCAACCACTTGCGAACACTTGCAACCACTTGCAACCATCAAACATAACATGTCTCAAACACATGTTTCATCCAAAGGATTCTACCTAAGGTTCTCATGACAAGATAAACACGATAAACTAGATAAACTAGATAAACATGGACAGAGAGATATGCTAAAAAGAGATCTTAGAAGATAAGCAAGATAAACTCCTTTTTGGATTACAAGAAATCCATTCAAACTCTGACATATAGTACTAACCGATGAGTCATATCCCCCTTATGGAGTTTACAACAGAAATAAGATCGAGAATGGGACCGAGAGGATATATATACAAAAGATAACTTGCAAGCAAGCTCCACAGGAAAACAAGGATCAAGGATGCACTCTTACAAAGAGATATGATGCGTGTATGTTAGTCTTCACTCTTCTTAGTCACGTTTCCTTGAGCTTAACTCCACTGTGCTTTGACCGTCTTTTACTTCATGATTTCTTGGCTTCCTAACTCCTATTTCCCAAATTCGAGTTGGAACTCATTTCTTTATCGCCTCTCGTCTTCCTTTTCCACTTATTTTTTTTTCTGTATACTTGGCTTAAACATAACTGTAACCTCATGATTTCATGCAAGCTCTCCAAAATTCACTAGTGAATCCTGGATCTCGTCTACTTACTATAAAGTATTCCACGCAGCAGAACTTTTCTTGAAAATACCAATCCACGTTGCCAATTGCCCTTACAAACGTGATTATCTATAACTCATGCTTAATCGAAATGAACCATCCGCCTATGAGTGATAGGCCATACCTAGATTCAGTTGCCTACCCATGGCTTCCTGTAGGCTATTTCAAAACTGGCCAACTTCTTGAGGGAAAACCGTTGCTAACCATGATGCAGTCCTCTCGCTCTTCACCGGACTGAAATGAGCACTCTTCATGAGTCTACCTATTATGACCCACCTACCCGTATTCCCTTTCTTTGATCTAGGTAATCTATCCACATAATCTATCGAGATGTTTTCACACTTCCCTTGCGGAACCTCCAATGGAGGTAATGGCCCACCGGGCTTCTATGACTTGGCCTTAACCTGGTGGCACAACATGCATCCTGAGATCAACTCGGCCACCTCCTCGAGTGATGCACATCTCCAAGAACCTTCTTTACCAAGTCTTCCACTCGAGGAACACATAATCTCTCATCGCGCCTTAGTCATCCCTTGTCATCTATAATATATCTAGCGAGGTGACTTAACATCTCGCCTCGAATCAACTGGTCCATGTTCTTGACTAACTGCGGGTCTTCTTTCTGTGAAACCCCCTTCTTGGCCCAGAAGAGTAAGTCTAAGCTCAGGGAATGCTAACTAACCAGCCAAACGGAGAAAGCTTCTTACTTCAATTGCCCTCCTCAGAGTCTTCCGGTCTTAAACCGCAACCACTTTAGCGGAATCCACCGCTAAGCCTTACTTAGGAACTATGTGCCCAAGAAATCCAACTTCTTTCCTCCAAAGTGACAATTGGAGAACTTGACCTTCAACTGGTGGATCTAAGCGTATCCATCACCTCCTTGAGATGTCTAGCATGTTCTTCCTCGTTCTTTTAAGGAGATCAAAATATCGTCTACGACGACCACGACAAACTTGTTCAAGGACTCCCTAAACACCCTACCCATCAAGTTCACGTAATATGCGGGTGCATTAGTCAAACCAAATAGCATGACTAGCCATTCCAAAAATCCATCTAGAGTCCTAAATGCAGTCTTGTCAATTCCATCCTCAGCCATCGTAAGCTGATGGAATCTGGTAGCTAGATTGAAAGAAAACAGATGCTCCTACAAGCTGATCAAACAAATCATCGATCCTTGGTAACGGTTGTCTATTCTTCTCACGATAATCATCACATAAGCGAAGCAAACTGTCCACATTAGTAACGAATACTACTGGAGCACCCTACTCGAAAATGCTTCGTCTCAGGAAGTTCTTCTCAAGCAACTCCTTGACTTGCTTTCTTAATTCTCATCTCGTGAGGTCATGTGCCTGACCGGCCACGAAACTGGCTTGGTATTACCAACCAGATAATGCGGAAATCTATCCCACGTCTAGGGGTAACCCCTTCACTTCACCCAAGATATCAGGATATTCTCGGACCACCCTCACGGATTGCAAACTATCGATAGACGAGTTGAGGGATTCAAGATAACATAACATGACGGGACCCATAGGGTTGCTAGGAATTTCTAGGGTATTACCGAGGCGAGTCATGAGCCTCACAACCCTATATACAAAAACCAAGAATGGCTCCAAAATAGGACAACCATTCCATGCCCAAAACCAACCCATATCCCCTGAAACCGAGAATATAAACATCCCACGAGAATTCTATACTCAAGATAGAAATTTTCAAATCCACTCAGACCACAGACAAACAGGCAGAACCCCCAATTGGATTTGAAACACACACGGGATCATTAACTAAACTAGTACTTAGGTGCAAACTTTCAACTAGATCAGATGAAATAAAACTATGCGATGTGCCAGAATCAAACAAAGTACGAGCAGGGAAAGTCAGAAAATGTAAACAAGACTTTCAACAGAAACACTACCTCTATCATGAGCTGGAAGAACGGTGTTGAGGGGATGAACTCGCCCTCCAGACAGTCCTGCATACTGAGTCTGACCTTGCCCTTGTTTCCTCGGGCAATCCTTGCTGAGATGCCCAGACTCACCACAATGAAAGCATTCGCCCCGCTTTCTCTTCTTCTTCCTACATTCCCTGGATATATGTCCAACTTTACCATAGAAGTTGCATTTCCTATTCTCTCTTGGCTTGTCCTTGCGGTTGTTGTTATTCTTGCCTCGTTTCCCGGAATTTACCCTCTTGCCTTGAGACTCATTCGCCTTGACCTCTTTCTTGTCATTGTTATCTTCTTCTTGAAGTAGGGCCATATTCACCAAACTCTCGAAAGTCGCCCCCAAGGGTATATGGGACATGGCCAAACCATGTAATGGCTCGTTAAATCCTAGAGCAAAGTGTAGGGCCTTCTTCTGGGCTGTATTAACCAAGTCTAAATCGACCCGAGCCAGTTGATTAAACTTATCTATGTATTCCCTAATAGTCATGTCCCCTTGCTTCAGTGATAAGAACCTCAGTCCAAACCTTCCTCTAAAGTCATCCCAAGTCTCAATTGGCCTAGTAGCGGTGGTGACTACCCACCAACATGCAGCTTCTTCCTTTAGCAACCATACTGCTAATAAAACCTTCCTGCGGGCACCTATATCAAAGGTGGCTAAAAGATCTTCGGTCTCTTTCAACCAATTCCTTGCCTCTACAAAAGTCTCTGTTCCACTAAAATTCTTGCCACCCATCATCTTAAAGTTCTTACAAGTTTCCGCAAAATCCGCTTGTGGAGGCTGAGGGAGAAGAGGAACATCAGGTACGGAAGGAGGAGGAGGAACAGCGGCCTTGACTGGAAAGACAACATTAGAGACACCCGGGACCGGTGTCGTGACTTCCAAGTACCGACGAAACCAATCGGGTATTGTTACTCCTTCGGGCAAGATGAGATTATCAGACATGCTGGAAACGAAAAGAAAAGAGTTCAAACGAGGGGTCAAAGGATAGTGCTAATGGCTTTTGGGGAATAGCCTTTAAAAATAACTAGACTTTTCTTTGGAAAATACTTTATACTTGGTTTTGAAAATAGTTTTTCAAAAGTTTTAAAAACCTTTTTATCCCTTCTCGTAAACCATATGCTCTGATACCAAATGTAACACCCCACCTCCGCCAGGGTGGCTCTTGCAAGCAACTCTGACTTTGGTGGGGCGTTTTAAAACAAGGTAAACATGCATAATGATATAACAAGGCAGGACATGACATATATATATGTAAATAAACAGAGTAAGTAGATAAAACAGCGGAAGATTTTAAACCATTTCAAAACACAAGTCTGGTACATCAAAATGTCAATTTCCCAAATAAACAAGTCTAGTACATAAAATAACATCATCTGAAACTGAAAAGGAAAACATAAAAGTAGCTATCCCCAAAGTGGAAAAACCATAGCGAGCTCAAGTCCAAGGCATGCATGAGCTATCCAAGAAAGCAGCTAAGATCCAAGCTAGACTCCTGTATTCCCTCCCTGAGAACCTGGGGGGGGGAAACGGAAGGAAAGAGGCGAAAGAAAACAGGTCAGTCAAAAAGACTGAGTAAGCCCTGCTACGATCAGTCTATAAACTAATAAAGTTAACAGCATGATGGAAACTGGGATGATCATAGATAACAACATACTAGCATGATAAATTAACTATAAGATAGATAGAGGTGTCATCGCATAAACAAGGTTAAGTTTTGCACCACGGTGTACTAGCAAACCAACATAACAGGTATTGATCCCTTGGCCCAAGCTTTGACCCAATAACATGAAGTGACCTTAATATAAGGTCCAACCAAAACGGTCTAGTCGATCGGCTCCCTATAATCCTAACACGTCAAGTGTTGGTGTCCATACGGCCCACATATGTATGTAGTCAGACTGTGCTGGGTCCACCTTCGGGTGTATCAAGCCCTCGGGTGTCAACCCCAGACACTGAAGCAATAATGCACAGTCTAAACCTACTGGTACCCGTGCCTCGAGTTCGTCCAATACCGGATTACGTGCACGTCCGTAGCCCGCCTGGACCCGCATCGCTGTACCACTCAGCCGTCGCTTTGGTTGCTTACATCAGTCCAGTAATCGTGCCCCGCCCTAGCCTAGCCTCTAGGGTTGTGATGATACCAAACTGGGATTACTGCTGGAACAGACCACGTTGCTAGGGTTTCCTAAGAGGGTTAAGTGCGATTTAACCCTTCACTAATCATGGATTAAATTGGTTAAGTACAACTTAACCCCATTTCAATCCCTCAAATCCCCAAATGGATTAAATTGGTTAAGTGTAACCGATAGTTCACAACTTAACCCCATTTCAATCCCTCGAATCCCCAAATTGGTTAAGTATTAGTGGACCCTTCACTAATCATGGATTAAGTTGGTTAAGTACAACTTAACCCCATTTCAATCCCTCAAATCCCCAAATGGATTAAATTGGTTAAGTGTAACCGACAGTTAACCCCATTTCAATCCCTCGAATCCCCAAATTGGTTAAGTATTAGTGGACCCTGACTTAACCCTAATCATGAGGCATTAATTAATTTAATGCACCTTAACCTCTCACATTAGATTTTGTTGTGGTTACCTAGTTAAGCCGGTGGGTTCCGGGTAGATTTACACCACAACTTTGTCTAACCTCGGGTCTTGGCACCACATGACCAACTTCTCACATTGGGTCCTATTGTTTGTAGCCACTAGTTAAGCCGGTCGGTTCCGGGTAGAATTACGCTACAAACTCAACCCAACCTCGAGTTGGCCACACTTATGTTTTCTAAGTGTCATGTCCACTTTATTTCAAAACATAATTACAAGTCAACAAATACTTGGGTAGACCTAACTTAATAGGTAAATTCCCAAGGGGTAGACCTAACTTAATAGGTAAATTCCCAATCTTATATTTTCATGTATTTTAAGTTTACCCAAACCCCCCAACGTCATTTTATCGCTTACATATTCGTAATAACGCATAAAGGATAGGAAGAGGGAACTTGGCATAACATACATGATGAACTTGCATATCACAACAAACATGCATAACATGTTAGACTTGCATAACTTAGCATAGTGAACTTGCATATTACCATAAACATGCATAACATGGCATAGTGAACTTGCATAAATATGCATAACCCAGTAAACTTGCAAATCATGGCATAGTGAACTTGCATAAACATGCATAACTTGTTAAACTTGAAAATCATGGCTTAGTGAACTTGCATAAACATGCATAACTTGTTAAACTTGCAAATCATGGCTTAGTGAACCTGCATAAACATGCATAACTTGTTAAACTTGCAAATCATGGCTTAGTGAACTTGCATAAACATGCATAACTTGTTAAACTTGCAAATCATGGCTTAGTGAACTTGCATAAACATGCATAACTTATCAAACTTGCAAATCATGGCTTAGTGAACTTGTATAAACATGCATAACTTGTTAAACTTGCAAATCATGGCTTAGTGAACTTGCATAAACATGCATAACTTTTAAAACATGTGTAACATAGCATAGTGAACTCACATAAGCATGCATAACTCATTAAACATGCATAACATAGCATAGTGAACTCGCATAAGCATGCATAACTCATTAAACATGCATAACATAGCATAGTGAACTCGCATAAGCATGCATAACTCATTAAACATGCATAAATCCCAACTTTCACCACATATTAACTTTAGAGTTTCTAAAATGAAGGTAAGAGGGCTTACAAATATTATGAAGACACAAATCTACTAATAAAGATTGAGAAGCCCCTTTATGCAAGCGTAAAAACCCAAAACAAAGCTCCAATAAGAAACACCCTTAACAAAAACTCCAAAAACTCTAGCTTAGCCAATAAAGCTTGCAACTTGATGATGTATGCAAGCTAATGATCATTCATACAACTTAGAAATGCTTGTATGAACATCAAAATCTTCATAGGAATGATTTTTGAAGAGGGTGGAGGCTAGGGTTCTTAAGTGGAGGCCATTTGAGAAATCAATTTGCCATAGTTTAGCTACAAGGATGAATAAATTAGGTTTTAGGGTAGGATTAGGGTCTTATTTATAGAAGATTAAAGTATTTTTAGCCCTAGGATTAACCCTAGGTTAGTTTAGGTCCGTCAGATTTCGGAATTCTCTAGAACCAAGCCACAAGACCAGACCAAGACCCAAAATGGTGCGCCAGGCAAAACTGCCCGGCCACCTTGTGTCGACAGGGCTGTCGACAGGGCTGTCGACACCCTGGGGACCCTGTCGACATGCCTGTCGACATGGGGGTCCTGGAGGGAATTTTCCCGCCTGCGCCAGTTTGCCCTAATCTCCAACTTTGAACTTGAAATTCAAATCTGTTTTTTTATATGAAAATTTCTGAAAACTTCAATGGGCCTTAACTGGGTCATACGGACTCCGATTTTCGAAAACTCGGACTCTATTTCGCGTATTTTTCTGAGACGAACGCAATGGCATAGCCCGTTTCCCTTGATTCAGATTTTAGAATTAAATTCTGCCTCGATTTGTGTTATAACAGGTTATTAAAAATACGGGTTGTTACACTGTGCGTCTGGTGCACTTGGCTAGATTACTCTCAAGTAGGGCCCAAGGACTTAACCGACTTCCCCGAGGAGGTGCTTTACCCTGGCCATCGTAGGCGATGATAAGAGCTTAGATGCTTTAACCGGGTCATCGTAGGTGCGGGTTAAAGGCTTACTCTTTTGATGCTCTACCTTAGCCCTCGTAGGCGGTTATAGAGGCTTTTACACTCCACCCCCTCCAAGGGGTGCCTTACCCTTGGCCATTGTAGGCGGTGATAAGGGTTTTTTGCTCCCTTCAATGGGATACGAGGAACATAACCAGAGATAGGACGTGCTCTTCTGCGAGAAGAGGTAGGACGTGGTTCATAGCAGAGGCAGGGCGTACTCTTCCACGAGCGAGGCAGGGAGTGCTAAATTATATGCTTCGTCCCGACCATTTCTGGTGAGGATCAGAGGCTTACACTTTCGATGCTTTAACCTGGCCTTTTCTGATTTGAGCGTGAAGAAAGGCTTACACCCCCACCCCCCTCCGAGGGGTGCCTTGACCGTCTTAGTGGTGACAAGAGTTTTTATCCATTGCAATTCATTTGACCCACTTCAGGTTTTTCCAATTTTTAGGAGGGTTTCATACCCTTATGTAGGCACTCTTTTCTCAAAGAATCTATCGCCATTGTTGACTATTTTTTTTACATATATGTACAGTTTTCTTTAACTAAAGAATTTGAAGATCATCCCTTCTAGGACTCTACAATGGTTGGTTTCATGCCCATTCATCATATGATAATAGTAATAGGGCCCTCCCAATTTCCTTTCCTAATTGGGCTTCTTCTTTGTAAATGGCCAGAAATTAATATCATGTTTGGTTAGAAAGTAGATATTCTCAATAGATGTTGTAAGCTTGCATTCCCTTGGCAATCTTGACTCAAAGACCCCATTTCAACATTGGAACTTAGTCCTTTTGTTACTCAAATTTATTGGTTCTTTCTTATCTTCAGGCTTTCTCTTTGTTTTGTTCTGAGATTAAGGTGCAGCCTTCTTAAACCACCTTGATGTAAACTATTTGGGTTTCTCCGATGTTCTTTGCTCAAATATAGTTCCTTAACTTGTGCATAAATGGATTCTTTCAGGTGAGTGAATAAGTTGTATTCCTTTGATGTATAACCACTTATGGAAAAGATAAGGGTGGGACTTATGTGGAAAGGATCAATTCTCCAACGGTCGGGGTTATAAGGTTCTGCTTCCTTATCCTTTTTTTGATTTGTAGGGCTTCCAACCTAAGCCTTTGTTCTTCTGTCACCTTTGGGTCAAAAATATATGACATAGCCATTGGAGATCTGGAAGATTCTTGTTGGGACCATTTGCCCATGGTTTCACTTCTTCAAAGCTTTAACCTAATCCTGGATGGAACAACATGGCTAAGAATGTGATGGGGTTATCCAAAGGTTCAGAAGTTCAAGCCCTCCTTCTAGCATCAAAATGTTTACGATATTTCTTGTCAACATTGGAATTTGGTCTAAGGAAGTGGACCTAAGGGAACCAAAAGGGTTATTTAGTTCTTACGAGCTTGAGTTAGTTCACCGTTTCCTAGATATCAAGGTCTTAAGCCCAAACATTAGTTATGCTTCCTTCGAAGAGGTGAGTATCACGCTTGCGAGACTCAAGAACCAACAATTACCTAGGGATAAGGGTTCCTTAAGCGTAATGCAAGTTAGAAAGCTAATCAGCTTGTAGAAGGGTATTTTGGCTTATGCATGAAGGTTTTTCACGAGGAAGTATTAAGAAATTAGCATCATAAGAGATAATGGTTTTCATGATATAAATCTCAAGTATGGATTCTCTCTTTATTGATCACTTTCATGGAGTACATAGAAATGACTAAGTAAAATCCCCAAATCAATTTAGAAATTAAGGTATACTATATAAGAAAAGTTTATAAGAATGGGAAATGAGAAAAGTCACCTCAGATGAGACCCCTGGGGTCTTATTTATAGGCATATTGGGCCTCCTTTTGGTAATAGCTCAGCAGAAGTCACTTTCGGATGCGGCAATAGGGTTTCGGCCGTCTCTATGCCTTTCGGTTCCAGCAACATGGTTTCCGCTGCCTTTCTCTCTATTGAGTGTTGTTATCAGGCCTATCTTGCTTACGGAGTGTCGGTTTCAGGATCTAGGAGCTTAACTTTGATGCTGCTCTTTCATAATGTATCAATACCAAGTCCATTGGTATTGATAGCTTCGAGAGCTGCTTTCGGTTTTGGCGATAAGAATCGGTCTCAGTAGTAAGTCTTTAGAATATTACCTTCATGCTTCCATTTCTTTTGTCATCTTTATCTATTTCGGTATCGACACTAAGTAAATTAGTATAGATAGTCCCTCTTCTCGTGACTTCAGATTACTTCAGTGAATCCTTGGGTTTAGCTCAGGATTTGCGATAACTTGCTTTTGATGTGCCTTCTGATGATTTTTGGAGTTACTTCTTGGTGTTAGTATCGATACCAGATACTGATCCCCTTTGCTTCCTCCTAGCTTGACTTTATGCCTTTCTTTCATGGTTTTGGGTTTCAGATCATAAGCTTTCGATCAACCCTATTATCTGCTTCTGGTTTCAAGTGGTATGCTTTCGAAACTGAAGCCATGTTTGTTGCTTTCGGGGCCGACACTGCTTTGTCGCTTTCTCTTTTCATATCGGTACCTAGCTTTTGCCCTTT
The DNA here is from genome assembly GCA_030737875.1 of Allium sativum. NCBI lineage: Eukaryota > Viridiplantae > Streptophyta > Magnoliopsida > Asparagales > Amaryllidaceae > Allium > Allium sativum. The sequence goes on from CM060920.1 coordinate 649,576,937, forward strand.
GTGTTGGTACCGATAGCATATTGACTAGATCTTCCACCTTTTGCTTGTGACATCGATTGCTTTTACAGTCTGATGTAGGTTATTTTCTTACAAAACTCTCTCTTGGTGTCAATAGTGCTCCGATACCCCTTCATCAATCTCTGGTTTTGGTGCCAAATTTAGTGGTAACATGTTGGTCGAGTCATGTGTTTATTGTTTCAATGGTTGTAATCGTTGTTTGGATGTTATGTTGGATTTTGTATGTTAGTACCGACAAATTAGGTGTTGGAATGAAGAATTGAGCACAATGGAATCAATGATCATTAGAATCACATGAAATTTGAGGGTTGAGATCGGAAGGCTACGAGAAAGTGCCTAGTAAATTTGGGTCCGAAGCGTGCTAAGTACATGGACCGGCACCGGTCCATTGAGAAGCTTCATTTTGACTCTGAAATTATTGTGCTCGTTCGAGGGATGATTTCATGGTCATAGATGAATTTTAATGTCAAATTTAGTTAGCATGCAAGGTGAAGAATTCTACTAAGTCATGGGGCCGATAGGGAATCATCGGAAAGTGGCATGGACTTGTAGAAGATGAATATGCAGTAAATTGGAGCCTAGGGAAAATGTGCTTTGAGGATCCGAAGTACTTAGCCTAAAATAGGCTAAGTATATGCACCAGTACCAGTCCATAGGTGATGGACCCGTACCGTACCGGATGGTCGAGCAATTCATATGTTAGGAAGGAGGCTTCCTAGAGCATGTTGATGGTCTTGGTTTGACTGTTACTGCTCTGGATTGAGAGTTATATCATAATCGAGAAATAAGCTCTTCGACGGGGGCTTAGATGGAGGGTAGGTCGAACGATAAGTATGGCTAGTACGTGGGGAACGTATCTACTGATACAGAAGCAGTTCATGGTGAACGAGATTATGGATACAGCTAGTGGCGAACGTCACTGTAAAAGATGAAGTGATCCGTATTAGCGAAGCTCAAGCTTTAGACTTACAGAGGGGAGTAGCTCTGCTAGTGATTAGTTGAGGAATCGTTGATAGCTTAACGTTTTCTAATGGAGGTCAAAGAAGGGGTATCGTGGGGACGCACTTTAGGATCAGTAGGAACGGGTACCTAGGTGGCGAACTTAGGCCGACGAGGCATGTGCTAGCGGAGCACGGAGTTTCTGGTAGAACTGGGATTTTCCATTAGTCCCTGGCTGGTTATGTCATACTAGTATCAACATATTCAGGTATTTAGCGGATTGGTTCCAGTCAGAGGGACGATCATAACCTATTGGAAACCATCTCAAAGTTAGAGATGGGAATCGACGAAGAGAGGGATAAGTATGGGCTTGATCGAGATGGACGGCTTAGGAAGAATGGAAGACTAGTTGTACCCAATGTCAATGGATTGAGAGATGAAGTGCTTAGAGAATGTCATCACTCAAAACTAACTATACACCCCGGTGGTAACAAGATGTATCGAGACATGAAGCAGACCTACTACTGGGAAGGGATGAAAAGAGACATTGGGAAGTTTATATCCAAATGCATGAATTGCCAGCTAGTTAAAGCTGAGCAAAAGAAGCCTAGTGGGTTGTTGCAACCATTAGAGATTCCAGAATGGAAATGGGAACAAATCTCAATGGATTTCATTGATGGGTTACCAAGGACTAGATCGGGCCATGATAGCATTTGAGTGATTGTAGACCGATTGACTAAGAGTGCAAGGTTTATACCCGTCAAGTCAAACAGGATGGCAGCTAAGTTAGCGGGACTGTATATAAAGTGGGTAGTGAGATTTCATGGAATACCCAAAGGCATTGTGAGTGACCGAGATCCGTTGTTCACTAGTGGATTTTGGAAGAGCTTATAAGAGGCGTTAGGATCAGAACTACATCTCAGTACCGCGTATCATCCTCAAACCGACGGTCAAACAAAGAGGGTGAATCGTATATTAGAAGACCTCTTGAGTGCCTGTGTATTGGATTTTGGTGGATCATGGGATGACCATTTGCATCTGGTAGAGTTTGTATATAATAATAGTTATCAATCCAGTATTGGTATGGCTCCATTTGAAGCTTTGTACGGAAGACCTTGCAACTCACCATCATGTTGGTTAGAGACCGGTGAGAAATATGTGCTTGGACCAGAAGTAATAAGAGAAACATCAAACAAGATCAAGGTTATCCAACAGTGAATGAAGGCTGCCCAAGATAGGAAGAAAAGTTAAGCTGATAGGAGGAGAAGAGAATTAAAGTTCTCCATTGGCGACTTGGTGTTTGTCAAGATTTCTCCGTTGAAGAGCGTGATACGATTTGGCAGGAGAGGCAAGTTAGCACCAAGATTTGTTGGTCCATTCCCAGTTCTTGAGCAAATTGGGAAATTGGCATACAAAGTTGAATTACCAGAAAAGATGGCAGGAGTTCACAACGTATTTCATGTTTCCCAGTTAAGGAAGTTCGTACACGACCCGGTTTTGACTATTTCACCTGATCAGTTGGATGATATCGAAGTTGAACCCGAGGCAGTTGGGAACCGCAAGCCTATGCGTATTATTGGGAACGATACGAAGCAACTTCGAAGGAAGGCGGTGAAATTAGTCAAAGTTCAGTGGGGCGAGTATGAGAATGACTGTACTTTGGAGACAGAGGAGAGCATTAGGAAGACGTATCCAGAACTCTTCGCCTGGTAAGATTTCAGTTTCGATTTAGTCTTTCCACATGCTAGGATAGGTTTGTTTTATTTGTTTTGCATGATTGATTGTTGTATATGGCTGGTAGGAATGCGGGATCCTTTGTATGTTTTGGGTTAAGAAATTTCGGGGACGAAATTGCTTAAGGGGGGAGAGTGTAATGACCCGCATTCTACGCATCGAATGATCGTAGGATATTTATTTCTTTCACATAAGAAGTCGTATGGTCATGTAACTTTGGGAGATGACTATTTGGGTCATTTCCCATGTTCATGATTTTTGCCAATTTTTAAATGACCATTTTGCCCCTCGTTGATCTTGTTTTGGCCATAACTTTTGACTGGACATAAATATTGACCTAAAACCACTTCCATTGGCTCCGGATGATGGTTTACAATTCCATAGAGTGGTCACACTAGCCAAATGGACTCACCGTTTGGGAGATATGGCTGAAACAAGTTTCAAATGATGAAAGACAGCTTAATTGGGCTTAAACGGGTGATTAACAGCTAGCCCCAAAGGGGTATTTCGGGATTAGGAGTTTAAAAGGGCTGTTAGGGTTTGGAGAATACCTTTTTCTCATTTTTCATCCATCACTATTCATTCCTCTTAACCTAGCCATGGCCTCCACTCTCTAAATCCCTCCAAAACACCTCTAAACCACTTTCTAATTGAAGATTAGGCTTAGCAAACAGCAAATTAAGGAGAGAAAACACCAAAGCAAGGTTAAGGCTACTGTGTTGCGTTGGGATCAGCGCCAAACAGAGAATCATTTCAGATTTTGTATTTTATTTGTGGCCAAGGTGAGTGATTTGCATAGTTCCTCACTAATTATGGTTAATTAAGGGTAATTAGTGTTGATTAGGGAATTTATACATTAATAAATTCTGGAAAAATATTCATAAATTTTGAAATATTTTCTTAGGCCTCTGTTAGGAAATTTGGTTAATTTGGTTAAGTTTTGCTAATTATATCATTAGTTTTGCGTAAACATGCTTAAGGGAAAATATGGGATTTTTGCTATGTTTGATCCGTTTAACCTTGTCATATTGTTGTTTTGGTGTTTGTGGTCACTTCTATTTGTTTCTATGACTGTATGGTATGATTTGTGATTGATTAGAACTATTAGAATGGTCGAAAACGCCGTCGTATGGCGTAAAACAGTCATTGGAAAAGTTGTAGGAAAATGTGCAGGGTTTCGGATCGGATCGGGATAGGGGGCTCGGGTCGGATGGTGGACTGGGCAGAGAAACTAAACCGGATCGGAACTTTGCACTAAAGGAGACTTGGCAAGAAGGAAGGCCATTTGCATAAAAGCTGGAATTGGGTTCAGATGGGGAACAAGGAAAGGGCTGCGGATCGGATCTGAGAAGAGGAGATGGAGCAACGGATGGGATCGGGTGGTCATAACCGAACCGAATCAAGATAATGATATAGCTGAACCCAAGTGACATGGAAGCACCGAACCGAACCGAACCGAGGGTGGAGCTCCGAACCGAACCGGATGGCCAGGAAGTGGAGCAAGCCGAACCGAACCAGGGAAGGACAACCGAACCGAACCGGATTGGAGCTGCGATTACGCGATGACTTTTCTGAAGACCAACACCAATTCGACCAAAACCCGAGATGCAAAGGAAATCCAAATAGGAAGTAGAGCTCAGGATCCAGTTGGGAACCAACGAGTTAACTTCATGAGTTGGGCTTTGCTGCGGGACGTGTGCTAAGGGGTTGTCGATGTCTATAACTTTGGATCACTATGTGTGGGGCGGTACGTGAACGGATTCAGGGCCACAGTGGCCTAGGTACGACTAAAGGGCTATAGGCCAATGAAGTGGGGTCATTTGTAAAGATTTGGTCATGACTCCATGGGGCAAGCTTGGTAGTAGCAGTAGTTGTACAAGTCTAACTCCGTCACTACTTCGATGGGTCTAGTGATTGACAGTGGTGGACATCGTATGCTTTATGCACTGAGTGAGAGGTGTGAGGATGGTTGCTATGTTTGATTTGTTTGCCATCATTATGACATGCACACCCCACCCCCCGTTATCTTTACACCATCTGTTCAGTGGCACCTTAGAGTATTGTACGGTATGTAGTGCTAACTCTTTGGTTGTAGGTCCAGGTTCAGGTATGGTTTAGTATACCTGTTATTATTCCGTTAGCTGCTTATCGCTCATACCAGACTTTTTGTCTGACCCAGAGTTTTATGTCTCTTCTTATTACTCTGGGTGCTCTTACGAGCAGACTAGAGACAGGTTAGCTGGTGATGCACGAGTAGCCGTACCGGAGACGAGCAGGAGGCTTCCACGTATGATATATATATATATTCTCCCTGTGTCGCTGCTGGTCACTACTTTGGGCATTAGTAGTGCACCCTTCCTTTCTTTTACTTTAGAGACAGTTTTAAAGTTGTAATAATAATGATGTGGAACATAAGCTGTATCTGGATTTTCCGCTGCTATGATGTTTAGTTTTCAGCTTATGCACTGTCTCGCCTGTTTTATATCAAATATGTTGTTATTGTATTTTATCCCATGCGATGTAAGACATTGTACAGGTTTTCATTAGTTCACTCTCTTCTTTCCTTTCATTGGCGACTGTTCCGTGCTAGTCGGGCATGTGTACAGCACACTTTCGGAGGAAACGTAGGCTGGTGTGGGGCGGGCCGTCACACTTGGTATTAGAGCTCAAGGTTGCGTAGTTAACATAGGGAAAGACACCAGGGAGAGATAATATGTATATGAGAGCGCGTATTTGTGATTATTTTGGTTTTCAAAAGCTATATATATACTATTAGTATAGTTAAGGATGAAATCGCACTGCACTGGCACCACTATGGAGATGGTTAATCGTTTTCTCTTTACAGATTGAACAATGAGCCGATATGCAAGGGGTACTGGTAGAGGAGCCAATAATGGGAATGTTGCTGATATGAGGATGATGTTTACTGACCTCATGAGAGAGATGCTTAGAAATGTGCAGAGGGAAGCTCCCAATGCTGGTAATGGTGGTGGTCCATTAGTGCAGGCACCCAGGGCCGATTTCGCCAAGCTGAACAAGGATTATACTAGTCTTGGTGGGAAGCCGTTCCATGGAACGGAGTCGGCTACAGATGTTCAGGATTGGTTGGATAGCTACGAGCGTATCTTCGAAGATTTGGGTATCGAGGATGCGATGAAGAGAAGGCTAGCATCACGTCAGCTGCAAGGACGACCAATGAATTGGTGGAATGCTATAAAGGCAGCTACTCCCAAGGATCAGATTACTTGGGATCAGTTTAAGGTTCGCTTTAGCGATAAGTTCATTCCAGCTGCTCAGAAGTCAGTGCTGTTTAAGAAATTCTTGGAACTCAAGCAGAATGGAAGAGCTGTCTCGGAGTACATTGCCGAATTCGACACTTTGTCGAAATATGGGTTATCCCTAATAGATACTGCCGAGAAGAAGAACGAGAAGTTCATAACTGGCTTGGATCAGTACTTGGGGGAAAGGCTTATTAACCACATCGATGAGACGTTTGAATCGGTTGTGGGGAAAGCATTGAGGTCAGAGAGTCTTTACCCTAAGTCGAAGACTGAGGTTGCATCTGTGGAGGAGCCAAAGCCGCAAGCAAGTGGTGGAGGCAAGAGTGGTTCTCAGAATAAGAGGAAGCAGAACCAGAATAAGGATGGCCAGAAAAAAAATAAGAAAGATGTTGAGTGCTTCAGCTGTGGTAAGAAGGGCCATTATGCTAGTAATTGTCGGGCCAAGCCAGCGGATAGGAAGTGCTTCAGTTGTGGCCAAGTGGGACATCACAAGGACAAGTGTCCGCAACCCCCTAAAGAAAAGCAGATGGTGAAAGCATATGCCCTTAATGTTATTCCTTCTTCGTCGAATGCCCCAACTGCGGCGGAGAAGGGAAAGAACGTCGTTATTCAAGGTATGCTTTCTGTTTATGATGTTCCTATTCGAGTATTGTTTGATACCGGAGCTTCCAGTTCTTTCATATCTAGTGACCTGGTAGATAGGTTGGGATTAGAGCCCGAGATTGTCGATAGACCTTTAGTAGTGACGAACCCGATTGGTGGTTCGACTAACCTTAGCATGATTTGTCGTAATGTAGTCTTATCGAGTCATGGATGCATGTTTGTTTGTGATTGCTTTGTTTTGGGCTTTACTGGGTTTGGCATTATTTTGGGAGTCGATTGGCTCCAAAGATACGGGGTGGTGGTAGACTGCGAGGGCTTTTTGGTGACAGCTAGAGCGGATGATGGGCAGAGGGTAGTGTTTGGTGGTCTACCTAGTGATGGGGTAATGGCTAGTTTTCTAAATTCCCTCGACATCTTGCATAATGAGTTGTCAGGTTTGCCCATGGTTGGCCAGTATCCGGATGTCTTCGAGGAAGTGACCGAGCTTCCACCACACCGAGAGATTGAGTTCCGTATTGATTTAGTGAAAGATGCCAGACCTATAGTGATGCCACTTCGTCGTATGGCACCAAGGGAGCAGCGAGAGCTCCGGGTGCAAGTTAGCGATCTTTTGAAGAAGGGATTATCATAAGGAGTGTTTCTGAATGGGGAGCACCAGTTGTGTTTGCTACCAAGGCGGATGGTTCCCTTCGATTGTGTGTGGACTACCGCGAATTGAATAAAGTGACGAGGAAGAATAAGTATCCTCTACCGCGGATAGATGATTTGTTTGATCAGTTGAGTGGCGCAAGAGTATTTTCACAGTTGGATCTCGCGACAGGTTTTCATCAGCTTAGGGTGGAAGCTGAGAGTATAGCTAAAACGGCATTTCGGACGCCGTCTAGATTTTATGAATTGTTGGTCATGCCATTTGGGTTGACCAATGCACCAACATATTTTGTGGATCTTATGAATAGAGTATTCAGAGATCAATTGAATAAGTTTGTTCTTGTGTTCGTGGACGATATACTTGTTTATTCGAGGAGAGAGGAAGAACACAAGGAACATTTCAGAATAGTGATGGAGGTGTTGAGCAAACACCAATTGAAGGCAAAGTTTTCTAAGTGTCACTTCTGGAGGAGGGAAGTGAGATTCTTGGGCCATGTTGTTTCATAAAATGGTATCGCCGTGGACCCTACGAAGGTGGCTACGGTACAAGATTGGTCTACGCCCAAGAATGCGACAGACATAAGAAGTTTCTTGGGGTTAGCTGGATATTATCGTAAGTTTATCCAAGACTTTTCCAAGATAGCAGCACTGTTGACTCAGTTGACCAAGAAGAATCAAGCTTTCGTCTTGGACGAAAAGTGCGAGAATGCATTCAAGAGTCTAAAGGAAAAGTTGACATGTGCACCAGTGTTAGTCATTCCTAAGGGGAATGAAGAGATGACGGTATATACGGATGCATGTGGTACCGGACTAGGTGCTGTATTGATGCAAGGAGGTAGGTTGTAGCTTATGCAAGTCGGCAACTGAAATCGCATGAGAAAAGATACCCTACCCATGATTTGGAATTGGCAGTGATCGTGTTTGCATTGAATATGTGGAGACATTATCTCTTGGGAGAAAGATTCGAGTTGTTTACCGATCATAAATCGTTAAAGTATCTCTTCTCTCAGAAAGATCTAAATCTCCGACAGCAAAGATGGTTAGAATTCTTAGCTTCGTATGATTTCGACATCGCATATACACCAGGAAAGGGCAATGCGGTGGCTGATATATTGAGTAGAAGACATGCCAGTTTAGGGGCTATGTTTCTAGAATGGAAGCAACTGGAGTACAGCACTGGGTATGATTTCAGACCAAACTGCGAATTGGATCCAGAAATGTTAGCAAGTTTAACGATTAGACCCACTTTGATTGAGCGGATTGGTTCCAGTCAGAGGGACGATCCTAACCTATTGGAAACCATCTCAAAGTTAGAGATGGGAATCGACGAAGAGATGGATAAGTATGGGCTTGATCGAGATGGATGGCTTAGGAAGAATGGAAGACAAGTTGTACCCAATGTCAATGGATTGAGAGATGAAGTGCTAAGAGAATGTCATCACTCAAAACTGACTATAACCCCGGTGGTAACAAGATGTATCGAGACATGAAGCAGACCTACTACTAGGAAGGGATGAAAAGAGACATTGGGAAGTTTATATCCAAATGCATGAATTGCCAGCTAGTTAAAGCTGAGCAAAAGAAGCCTTGTGGGTTGTTGCAACCATTAGAGATTACAAAATGGAAATGGGAACAAATCTCAGTGGATTTCATTGATGGGTTACCAAGGACTAGATCGGGCCATGATAACATTTGGGTGATTGTAGACCGATTGACTAAGAGTGCAAGGTTTATACCCGTCAAGTCAAACAGGACGGCAACTAAGTTAGCGGGACTATATATAAAGTGGGTAGTGAGATTTCATGGAACACCCAAAGGCATTGTGAGTGACCGAGATCCGTTGTTCACTAGTGGATTTTGGAAGAGCTTACAAGAGGCGTTAGGATCAGAACTATATCTCAGTACCGCGTATCATCCTCAAACCGACGGTCAAACAAAGAGGGTGAATCGTATATTAGAAGACCTTTTGAGAGCCTGTGTATTGGATTTTGGTGGATCATGGGATGACCATTTGCATCTAGTAGAGTTTGCATATAATAATAGTTATCAATCCAGTATTGGTATGGCTCCATTTGAAGCTTTGTACGGAAGACCGTGCAACTCACCATCATGTTGGTTAGAGACCGGTGAGAAATATGTGCTTGGACCAGAAGTAATAAGAGAAACATCAAACAAGATCAAGGTTATCCAACAGCGAATGAAGGCTGCCCAAGATAGGAAGAAAAGTTAAGCTGATAGGAGGAAAAGAGAATTAAAGTTCTCCATTGGCGACTTGGTGTTTGTCAAGATTTCTCCGTTGAAGAGCGTGATACGATTTGGCAGGAGAGGCAAGTTAGCACCAAGATTTGTTGGTCCATTCCTAGTTCTTGAGCAAATTGGGAATTTGGCATACAAAGTTGAATTACCAGAAAAGATGGCAGGAGTTCACAACGTATTTCATGTTTCCCAGTTAAGGAAGTTCGTACACGACCCATATGTGACTATTTCACCTGACCAGTTGGATGATATCGAAGTTGAACCCGAGGCGGTTGTGAACCGCAAGCCTATGCGTATTGTTGGGAACAATACAAAGCAACTTTGAAGGAAGGCGGTGAAATTAGTCAAAGTTCAGTGGGGCGAGGATGAGAATGACTGTACTTGGGAGACAGAGGAGAGCATTAGGAAGACGTATCCAGAACTCTTCGCCTGGTAATATTTCAGTTTCGATTTAGTCTTTCTGCATGCTTGGATAGGTTTGTTTTATTTGTTTTGCATGATTGATTTTTATATATGGATGGTAGGCATGCGGGATCATTTGTATGTTTTGGGATAAGGAATTTCAGGGACGAAATTTCTTTAGGGGGAGAGAGTGTAACGACCCGCATTCTACGCATCGAAGGATCGTAGGATATTTATTTCTTTCACATACGAAGTCGTATGGTCATGTAACTTTGGGAGACGACTATTGGGGTCATCTCCCATGTTCATGAATTTTGCCAATTTTTAAATGACCATTTTGCCCCTAGTTGATCTTTTTTTGGCCATAACTTTTGATTGGAAAGAAATATTGACCTATAACCACTTCCATTGGCTCCGGATGATGGTTTACAATTCTGTAGAGTGGTCACATTAGCCAAACGGACTCACCGTTTGGGAGATATGGCTGAAACAAGTTTCAGATGGTGAAAAACAGCTTAATTGGGCTTAAACGAGTGATTAACAGCTAGGCCCAAAGGGGGATTTCGGGATTAGGAGTTTAAAAGGGCTGTTAGGGTTTGGAGAATACTTTTTTCTCATTTTTCAGCCGTCACTATTCATTCCTCTTAACCTAGCCATGGCCTCCACTCTCTAAATCCCTCCAAAACACCTCTAAACCACTTTCTAATTGAAGATTAGGCTTAGCAAACAACAAATTATGGAGAGAAAGCACCAAAGAAAGGTTAGGGCTGTTGTGTTGCATTGGGATCATGGCCAAACAGAGAATCATTTCAGATTTTGTATTTTATTTATGGCCAAGGTGAGTGATGTGCATAGTTCCTCACTAATTATGGTTAATTATGGGTAATTAGTGTTGATTAGCGAATTTATACATTAATAAATTCTGGAAAAATATTCATAAATTTCAAAATATTGTTTTAGGACTCTGTTAGAAAATTTGGTTAATCTGGTTAAGAGTTTAAACATGCATAGGGGAAAATATGAGATTTTGGCTATGTTTGATCCGTTTAACCTTGTCATATTGTTGTTTTGGTGTTTGTGGTCACTTCTATTTGTTGTTATGACTGTATGGTATGCTTTGTGATTGATTAGAACTGTTAGAATGGTCGAAAACGCCGTCGTATGGCGTAAAACAGTCACTGGAAAAATTGCAGGAAAATGTGCAGGGTTTCGGATCGGATCGGGATGGGTGGCTCGGATCGGATGGTGGACTAGGCAGAGAAACCGAACCGGATCAGAACTTTGCACTAAAGGAGACTTGGCAAGAAGTAAGGCCATTTGCATAAAAGTTGGAGTTGGGTTCGGATGGGGAACAAGGAAGGGGCTGCGGATCGGATCTGAGAAGAGGAGATGGAGCAACGGATGGGATCGGGTGGTCATAACCGAACCGAATCAAGATAACGAGATAGCTGAACCTAAGTGACATGGAAGCACCGAACTGAACCGAGGGTGGAGCTCTGAACCGGACCGGATGGCCAGGAAGTGGAGCAAGCCGAACCGAACCAGGGAAGGACAACCGAACCGAACCGGATTGGAGCTGCGATTACGCGACGACTTTTCTAAAGACCAACTCCAATTCGACCAAAACCCGAGATGCAAAGGAAGTCCAAATAGGTAGTAGAGCTCAGGATCCAGTTGGGAACCAACGAGTTAACTTCATGAGTTGGGCTTTGCTGCGGGACGTGTGCTAAGGGGTTGTCGATGTCTATAACTTTGGATCACTATGTGTGGGGGGGTACGTGAACGGATTAAAGGCCACAGTAGCCTAGGTACGACTAAAGGGCTATAGAACAATGAAGTGGGGTCATTTGTAAAGATTTGGTCATGACTCCATGGGGCAAGCTTGGTAGTAGCACTAGTTGTACAAGTCGAACTCCGTCACTACTTCAATGGGTCTAGTGATTGACAGTGGTGGACATCGTATGCTTTACGCACCGAGTGAGAGATGTGAGGATGGTTGCTATGTTTGATTTGTTTGCCATTATTATGACATGCACACCCCCACCCCCCGTTATCTTTACACCATCTGTTCAATGGCACCTTAGAGTATTTTACGGTATGTTGTGTTAACTCTTTGGTTGCAGGTCCAGGTTCAGGTATGGTTTAGTATACCTGTTATTGTTCTGTTAGCTGCTTATCGCTCATACTAGACTTTTTGTCTGACCCAGATTTTTATGTCTCTTCTTATTACTCTGGGTGCTCTCACGAGCAGACTAGAGACAGGTTAGCTGGTGATGCACGAGTAGCTGTACCGGAGACGAGCAGGAGGCTTCCACGTATGATATATATATATATAGATATTCTCCATGTGTCGCTGCTGGTCACTACTTTGGGAATTAGTAGTGCACCCTTCCTTTCTTTTACTTTAGAGACAGTTTTAAAGTTGTAATAATAATGATGTGGAACATAAGCTGTATCTGGATTTTCCGCTGTTATGATGTTTAGTTTTCAGCTCATGCACTGTCTCGCCTGTTTTATGTCAAGTATGTTGTTATTGTATTTTATCCCATGCGCTGTGAGATATTCTACAGGTTTTCGATTAGTTCACTCTCTTCTTTCCTTTCTTTGGCGACCGTTTCGTGCTAGTCGGGCATGTGTACAACACACTTTCGGAGGAAACGACGGCTGGTGCGGGGCGGGCCGTCACACAATAATACCTGAAGCAGTCACAAAGCAGAGATAGGGAGGATTAAAAGCAGTGTTTATAGGATGAAAAGGACTGGAAGGATGAGGCGAAGAAATAGGGTAACATGGAAATCAAAACAACATGTAGGAGATAATGCTCACCATGTCTAGTCCACGTCAGAGGCATCACCATACCTAAGCAGTAACCACCAGTTGAAACTTATGGGAGCAATAATACCTGACGTTGTCACCAGTTGAAACTTGCAGGAGCAAGAATACCTGAAGTAACCACCAGTTGAAACTTGCGGGAGCAATAATACCTGAAGCAGTCATAAAGCAGAAATAGGGAGGATTAACAGCAGTGTTTATAGGCTGAAAAGGACAGGAAGGATGAGGCAAAGAAATAAACATGGTTGCGGGAGAAATAATACCTAAAGCAATCACAAAGCAAAGGTAGGGAGGATTAATAGCAGTGTTTATAGGCTGAAAAGGACTAGAAGGATGAGGCAAAGAAATAGGGTAACATGAGGCAAAGAAATAGGGTAACATGGTTGAAACTTGCAGGAGCAAGAATATCTGAAGTAACCACCAGTTGAAACTTGCGGGAGAAATAATACTTGAAGCAGTCACAAAGCAGAGATAGGGAGGATTAACAACAGTGTTTATAGGCTAAAAAGGACTGGAAGGATGAGGCGAAGAAATAGGGTAACATGGTTGCAGGAGCAATAATACCTGAAGCAGTCACAAAGCAAAGATAGGGAGGATTAATAGCAGTGTTTATAGGCTGAAAAGGATGGAAGGATGAGGCGAAGAAATAGGGTAACATGAGGCGAAGAAATATGGTAACATGGTTGAAACTTGCAGGAGCAAGAATACCTGAAGTAACCACCAGTTGAAACTTGCGGGAGAAATAATACCTGAAGCAGTCACAAAGCAGAGACCGGGAGGATTAACAGCAGTGTTTATAGGCTAAAAAGGATTGGAAGGATGAGGCGAAGAAATAGGATAACATGGTTGTAGGAGCAATAATACCTGAAGCAGTCACAAAGTAAAGATAGGGAGGATTAATAGCAGTGTTTATAGGCTGAAAAGGACTGGAAGGATAAGGCGAAGAAATAGGGTAACATGAGGCGAAGAAATATGGTAACATGGTTGAAACTTGCAGGAGCAAGAATACCTGAAGTAACCACCAGTTGAAACTTGCGGGAGCAATAATACCTGAAGCAGTCACAAAGCAGAGATAGGGAGGATTAACAGCAGCGTTTATAGGCTGAAAAGGACTGGAAGGATGAGGCGAAGAATTAGGGTAACATGGTTGCGGGAGCAATAATACCTAAAGCAGTCACAAAGCATAGACAGGGAGGATTAATAGCAGTGTTTATAGGCTGACAAGGACTGGAAGGATGAGGCGAAGAAATAGGGTAACATGAGGCGAAGAAATAGGGTAACATGGAAATCAGATCTATTCCTTGAAAAAATCACGCTATGGAATTTTCTTACCCTGAAGGAACTAAATGGGGTGAAATATATCATTAATTTCATGTTTTGTAAATATATAAAGTAATAAGGATTTATTTAATAACCCAATAATATTCATGTAAACTTATAATTACACTTTAAGGCTCCGCTTGGCGGTTTATTTTCTATCGGTTTTGTGTGGTTTTGAACGACTCTGTATTTTCGGTGTTATTATAACATTAGATTGCAAGTTTTTCCGCATCTGTAGTCGTTGTTATATAACCAGTAAAAACCATGTAATGTAATTTTAGTGTCAATTTTCAACCCATCAAATCAACATATTTTGAATAGTTATATTTTTTTTTTCAAGTCAGGCCCCCACTAATTTATATTCTAAAATTACTTTTCATAAAACAAAAAAATTAAATACTGAGATATAAATGTCATGTTATTTAGTAAAAAAAACTCTCAAAAATGATATATACTAAACCCTTAAGAATGCATTGATCAGTTATAACAAAACTTTATGTAAACCAATCAAAACTGCTAGAACTATTAACGATCAAAAACGTTTCTCTCAAAACCTCTCATGAATGGTACCCATAACTCCCAGTTGGACCCTAAAGCTCAAAACTAAATACATAGAATTCAAGTGAACGTTTGAAATTTCTTTAAGTTCTAACAGAAATTTTATTTTCTCTTCATACGGCAGTAAATGAATCTACGTCATTCTTCCTATAATATCAATTATCAAAGATCTCTTCTGGTCAAGTGGAATATCACTACTAAGTCCTAGGCCAGTTGACCCACTAGCATTAGCAAACATTTTCTATTTTTGCTTATTATTTGTAATCTTTTATTGCTTTGAATATTCCTTTTTTTGTTTCCAAAATTCTTTGTTAAACTGGATTGGGTCGACTGAGTCTAACACTCAATACAATCCAGTCCACGAACCATTAAATGAGAATAATCACCAAAAATAAAAGATACGTAGAATTTATAGTAGTTCGATAATGTGTCTAGTACATCCATTGTGAAACAATCTCTTATTTATACTATTATGGAAAATTTGCTGGTTTAGGCCTCTTTTGAGAACTTATAACAGAAATATGCCAATTTTAAAACTAATTAAATATTTAGGCCACTTTTCATATACTGCATTATCCTAGATAACGCCGGTTCAATTCTTTTATTTTTTTTCTGAAAGCATTATCCGAGATGACGTTATAACAATAGACGTTATCCGGGATAACGCCCAGAGGGGTATAAACCCTTCAGCCGTTCTCTTTCATTCCTCATTTTCACTTTCTTCCTATTTCTAGCAAATACATAAATTTTCGCCCCCCTTTCATCTTTAGGTCAAAAATCGAATTTTTTCTCTAAAATTAACTTTAATGGCCTCCTTTTATTGTCAACCGCCTCCTATTAGTAAGTTTACCTAACTTTGTCGTTTAAAGTTTGTAATTTCAGAAATTTTGGGTTTTCATGCTTAGGGATTTCTACTCTAATCCCTGCTTTTGTGGAATAGATGTGTTTTTAAGTTCCAACGGTGTACAAGTTATAGTTTACATCAACAATTTTGTGATTTTGGGTTTTATAAGTGTATGTTTAAAGTTAAATTAGTGATTAAAGTTCAAATTATCCATATTTAGTCGTGTATTTGTATTTGTTGGTGCACGTGCATGTTTATGTTCATGTTTATAGATTAGTGATTAAAGTTCAAATTATCTATATTTAGTATGCGTATTTGTATGTGTATGTTTAAATTTAAATTTGTGATTAAAGTTCTGGTTATCCATATTTATTGTGTATTTGTTGATTGAGTAATGTTCTAATACATGTATTTTAACTGTTTACAGATTATGAAGAGATGGAACATAGAATATATATCTATTCATCCAAGGCGTATGAAACCGATGAAGCGTGAGCAAGCTGAAGGTTTTAACTTAATTTATGGTTAAGAATTTACATGGTGATCCACCAGGTGGATGTTTTTTCGCTCACGGACCTAGTCGGGTTTTCATGCTTATTAGATTTATTCATGTGTCAAATGCGGATTCACTTAACCTTACGAAAACTGCAACTACTTGTAGTTCAGCAATGTATTTTGAAGCAACATTTAATATCTTTGAAGAAAACTGTGTAGTGTAAGTAATATAAATTTGTGTTGAGGCAGCCACATTAACTTGAATAACCACTGTAATATCGGATGATAGATGATGGATGACAAGTTAGTAGAGATGCAGTCACATGGGCTTTAGAAAATAGCTCATGAGATCATCTCTGAAGATATAGCTTTGGAACTAAGGAATTTTCCTTAAAGAGTTTGATCGCTCGCCTCCGTATTGGGGAGGATACATGCAAATAGGACCAGAAAGAGGAAGTGTTGGTTGTCACAAACAACAACACTACAAAGACCAAACCAGCTGTTTTGAAATCGAATGCGAAAACATTCTGGAATCAAAATCGTCACCAAGGTTTTAAATATCGGATATCGGTCGCGTTTCGTCTCGGGGATTTTATAGACTCGGTCTCGTACTGGGGGAGATCTCGGACGAGATGAGTCTAACTCGGGAGTTCGTCTCGGATTTTCATCTCGGGTCTAAAAGTTCATATCGAAACAATCTCGGGGTACATGATATGTTTAAAATGAAATTTTAACAAAATGATTTTTATGAATGCTATCAAAAACATAGTAACTTATGCTTAAAATGCAAAATAACTTTATTATTCTTTATTTTGTGAAAGATCATTGATACTCTAAATCGTAATATGCTTAAAACATGAATATTGTTAGATAGGAAACATTAAAAGGATCCAAAACATTAAAAAATTCAGCATAAATAGACCATAAAATACATAATTTCATAAGTAACATTTATGTAAAAAGACGAATATGAAAATCATAAGCATTGTAAAACATAAACGAACATACAATATAGTCATAATGCAAAATGTAAAATAACAAAAGATTGATATGGCTAGATTTGAGTTTTTTAATTATAGTTCTATTTCAGGCACAAATTTAAATTTTATCCAAAAAAACTAAGATCTTGGACGATATTCCAGTATTTCGTCTCGGTCGACATATCGTTTGGTATTGCAATATCTCGGGCGATGTATTCGAAAGGAGATTTAGAGTGATATTTGTTGTTTCGTTTCGGAAGGAGCCCAAAACGAGATCTCGGGCGATATTTGCAAAATTTGAAATATTGATCATCACAACAAACAGAATTGGAACCCACAAGGGAACTATAAAGGACAGGAGCAACCATCCCAAAGTGTCGGAATAGACCAGGCCCTGCATCGCATGCTAATCTGACCGAGGAGCCTTTAACGACTATGATTGCTGAGATTCACCTTTTTAGTGGATCAAAGGGTTGGTGTGTAGATACTGGTGCTTCTCGCCATGTCTGCTATGATCGTGATATGTTTACTACATACACAGCTGCTGATAATCAAAAAGTGCTGTTAGGAGATTCTCACACCACTAAAGATGCTAAAGATGGAAATGTGGAAATCAAGTTTACCTCTGGAAAGACAGTGATTCAGAAAGACGGGATGCATACTGCAGAAATGAGAATGAATCTGGTTTCTGGGTTTCTTCTAAATAACGCTAGCTTTACTCAACTTATAGGGGTTGATTTGTGTTAGTCTACTTTGTGAACTAGGCTACACAAAGTCAAAAGGTTAATTTATGAAGGATGATCAATAGAAGAATACCCACTTGAAGACCGGATCGGATCGGAAACCATAAGCCTAATCTACACGTTTCAAAGCAGAAAATAAAGATGCAGGGACAGAACCGGATCGGATCGGATTCACCTGCTCCGCTCCCCCTTTCCTTTCTTCACACGCCCGATCCGAAGCAAGGAGCGGCAGCGATTGCACCTCACATTTGCCTGAGAATGCGAACCGGTTAGACAACTACTCTCCCACGTTTTACCCGTGTTCACTACTAATCTGATGTGTTGTCACCTTCTTATCCTATCTGAACCCGACTTTTATGGAGTGAGGGCCACGCATACCCGATACGGAGCCACTTCAGAGGCAATTTCCACCTATAAATACACCCCAAGGCTCATTTCAAAGGATCTTTTGGCATTTTCAGAACTCAAACTCCTTTGCTATCTGAATTTCATCAACTTATTCAGATTACAATCATCTTTTGAATCATATTGTGAAGGAAATTGAGTGAACCAATGTATTGTATAAGTGAAAATTGAGTGAGAATCATTGTTGTACTTGCATTCAAGATGTCAATTCAAAGAATAGAAAGTGGACGTAGGCTATTAAACGTCGAACCACTATAAATTGTGTGTTTTCTTCGTCTTTTGATTTCATTTCAGTAAAATCACTATTCGTTTGGGTGTTAGAGCCAATTTTGGATCTAACATTTTGGTGCTTTCACTGAGAATTTTTGAATTCTCCGCTTTTTGGGATTATCATTCTACTGTTTGGACTTTCGAAGTTCAAAGAAGTTAATCCTCTGTTTTCGGTATCTTTTAGTACCTGTTGGTTAATCACTGAAGAATTGGAAATTATGGCCAAAGGAAAAGGCAAGTAAATCCAAAGTAATTGAGAGAATGAATTTAACGAAGATCAGCCAACAATGGTCGTGACGAGGTCGCGTGGTCAAGAATCTGGAGCATGCCGCTCCAGTCTGGAAGGTCTGAACCGAACCGAAGACCCCGATCCGAGCCGATCCAACGATCTAGAAGTCACCCACTCTCCCCATCCGAACTGGTCCGGTCGTACCACTATGCTCCGATCCGATCCGAATCAAAGTGAAGCTGGAACTTCTACTCGAGCTCCTGCCAATGCTCCGATTCCAGCCGCTATGAC
Organism: Allium sativum; assembly: GCA_030737875.1. Lineage (NCBI taxonomy): Eukaryota > Viridiplantae > Streptophyta > Magnoliopsida > Asparagales > Amaryllidaceae > Allium > Allium sativum. The sequence continues at coordinate 649,595,785 of CM060920.1, forward strand.
CAATGATCAGCCTGACCCATCTGCACCCATCACACAAGGAGTTTTTTCATGCTTTCTTGAAATGCTTCAGAGTACTAAGGAGGCATTGAAAGCCCATAACTGTGACAGTATTCGTATGCAAGAGAATATGATCACTATGAGTAGGGAACTCAAGGAGCTCCGGAGGCAAAAGACACCTTCCCCAACATGCCACCTTGCTGCAGAATATTCATCTTCTTCAGATGAGGGACGTCCTCATGAAAGAAGGCCGCTTGAGCGACCTCGGAATCGTGATCAGTTAACTTTTGGGTCTTTAGGATCCCGCGAACACGTCGCTCGTGTGTTAGGGCCTGATGACCCAAGCTTGAAAGAGCCTATGTTGTTGCCCATGCGTAGATCCCACGTTCTACCCAGGGATCCTAACATTACTAATCCTACGCAACAACAACTTCTTCAGCCCCTTCCTCCTGAGATCGACCAGGAGCGTAGGGAGCAATGTAAAGCAGCCGCCGCTAGAAACAGGAGGTTATCACCTAATCAGGAACCCAGGGGTAATCCGAATATCAGACCTAGAGTACATGTGCATACATTAACAAATGCCGATGTGTGGGCAATGGTGCGTCAGATCATGTCCGAAAGTCGACGATACACTAATGAGGACTGGGGCATTGAGCGAAGTCATACCCTCTTCACATATCATATATTGGACTTCCAGTTTCCTCGGCGATTAAAGTTGCCATAAATGGATCGATATTCAGGGAGAACGAACCCGCGACAACATCTGATGAGGTACGCATGGTTCATGAATGCCGCAGCAGCTCGAGATGCTATAAAATGCAAGGCCTTTCCAATTTTCCTAGAAAACATGGCATTAATGTGGTTCACCCGACTCCCTCCACGGTCAGTGTCAAACTTCACAGAATTAAGTGAGCGCTTTATGAACCAGTTTTGACTTCACGCCCGAAAATCCAAAAGCGTCATAGAGTTGTCAAGGATTAAACAGGCTCCGGGAGAGTCTCTGAAATCATATTTGGACCGCTTCAACCTGGTTGTCACCGAAGTTAGTGACCCTCATGAACCCACTATTCTGATGGCTTTAATAGAAGGAGTTGACCCAAACACAGAATTTGGGGATTATCTATCCGGAAAACCGCCCCCTACTAGGGAATTGTTCTACGAAAAAGCTAATATTCACTTAAGGCGAGAATAAGCTCATGCAAATAGGAAGATAAAGTCCGAAGGGGACTCGAGGGAAGGTGTCCAAAGTAATGTTGTTGTGAAACAATCTGGTGACAGTTCAGGGAAGGTTGAAGTGAATGTCGGCAACCAGAACGGAGGTAGCAGCAACAAGAATGGAAACGACAATAGGAGGAATAGGAACTGAGGGAACAATTCCAGCAAAAGACCTCGATTCCAAAATTTCGAAAACTATTCTCCATTTAATGATACCTTGGAAAACATTTATTTGGACACATACAACATATTGCAATACAAAAAACCACCATCCAGAGACTCCATTGAAAAAGAGATCGCAACGGGAAAGTTTTGTTTGTTCCATGGAACCCACGGTCATTCCACCAACGAATGTCATCATTTGAGAGATGTAGTTGAAAGATTGCTGCGGGAAGGGAAGTTAGACGAGTACAAGGTTTCCCCAAGGGACAGGGGGCAAGAGGGACAAGCCCCGGACCAAAACCAGCCTACTTCAAAACCCACAGCCCAGCAGAATGGTAAGGGGATCGTTATCAATACCATTATAGGCGGACCCCACCTAGGTAGCCGTAGTTTCAAAGCGATGGATCAGTACGTCAGTGCCGCCAAGCACTTTGAGGTAGGAGAATGCAGTAAACTCGAAGACATTACTCCAGTAAAACAACAAAAGACGATGTCATACAATGTCATATTCCGTAGTAGATATGATTCCGGAATTCAATCCCCAACTGAAGACCCATTGGTAATTACCACGGCCATCGGCCCTGCCTTTGTCCATAAAGTGTTAGTGGACAACAGGAGTTCGGTCAATATCCTCTTCAAGAAAGCTTTTGAACAAATGAGACTTGAAGTAAAAGATCTAAAGCCCTACGAAGGATGGATACGGGGCTTCAATGGGGCGTCAACGGCTCCGATGGGCTACGTAGAATTCCCAGTAACATTATGACAGGGAGATCGCCAAAGAGTAAGGATCCTGCCGTTTGTAGTTTTGGATGTAGAGTCACCCTACAATGCTTTCCTAGGCCGACCGGCCCTTGCCAAGTTTAGGGCATGTATTGCACCTTGGTGCTTGCTACTTAAATTCCCAACTGACACAGGAATTGGGGTGATGAGAGGCGACCAAGCTACGCGACGAGCTTGTCACATGACGGAGTTGAAGTGCTAATGAAGGGGTTGAATATAGAATCTAAGGACGATTCTCCCCTTCGAAGGAAAACTCAGCATAGCAATTAAGGAGTCCAGCCCCAAGAGAGTCGCCCTTAGATGTGCTCGAGGATATAGATCCCAGAGAGGATAGAGAGCCCGAGTATAGAAAGGCGATTCCCAACGAGACGATATACCTATTGATGAGACAGATTCTTCAAAAGTACTAAAGATCGGCTCGCAACTAGATCCAATTCGAGCGAAAGAGTTGGCTGATTTCTTAAGGGCAAATTTGGATGTGTTTGCCTGGACTCACGCTGACATGTGTGGGATTTCGCCCGCCATTATGAGCCACTCTTTATGCATTAATCCAAAGCACCCACCGGTCAAACAGAAGAGATGAATGTTAGGCCCAGAGCGGTCAGCAGCTTTGAAGGAAGAGGAAGAGAAATTGAAGGATAATGGATTCATTAAGGATTCGAAATATCCTGACTGGATATCAAATCCTGTCCTGGTCAAAAAATCTAATGGGAAGTGGCGTACATGTATTGACTTCTCTGACTTGAACAAGGCTTGTCTAAAGGATAGCTTTCCTCTTCCCAGAATTGATCAGCTAGTAGACTCGACGGCTGGACACGAGCTTTTATTCTTTATGGATGCCTATTCAGGGTACAATCAAATTCCCATGCACATACCAGATCTGGAGCATACAAGTTTCATCACAAACTTGCGGTTATATTGTTATGTGGTAATGCCATTTGGATTAAAGAATGCAGGAGCCACGTACCAGCGTTTGGTCAACCGCATGTTCTATAATCAAATCGGGAAAACCATGGATGTTTATGTGGATGACATACTTGTGAAGTCTAAACAATCTTCCGACCATACAAGGGATTTAGCTGAAATGTTTGATATTCTTTGAAGGTATGGAATGAAGTTAAACCCCCTAAAATTCTCATTTGGGGTTGCATCCAGGAAATTCCTTGGGTTCATCGTGAGTTCTCGAGGGATTGAGATAAATCCTAGTCAAATAGAAGCAATAAGAAATATTAAAGAACCACGAAAGATTAAGGATGTTCAAAGCCTAGCCGGAAAAGTTGCTGCATTGAGTAGGTTTATCTCCAAAGCCACAAATAAGTGCGTACCTTTCTTCGATCTGATAAAACGAGGAAAACGAATTTTTGAGTGGACCCTTGATTGTGTGGAGGCTTTCCAGAATTTATTAGACTTATTAGAAAAGCCTCTAATGTTATCAAAGCCCGTGGAACATGAGGATTTGTTTGTCTACCTAGCGGTATCATCTCATGATGTCAGTACAGCATTGGTACGTGAGGAGGATAAAGTCCAGACGCCTGTATACTACGTGAGTAAGAAGCTAGCTGCTGCAGAACGTAATTATCCGAAGATAGAAAAACTTGCTTATAGCCTCCTGATTGCTTCCCGCAAACTTCGTCATTACTTTCAGGCCCACCCGATAGTTGTATACACCGATCAACCTTTAAGACAAGTGTTACAAAAACCTGAAACATCGGGGCGGTTACTTAAATGGAACATCGAGTTGAGTCAATTCGATTTAAATTTTCATCCACGGAGATCAATAAGGGGGCAGGCATTGGCTGACTTTACAGCCGAATTCACAATTCTCGAAGGGGAAACGGTGGGTGACAAGGTGGTTACTTTGGACCAAGAGTTAGAGCTTAGTCCGTGGAAGCTATATACAGCCGGAGCCAAAATTGATCGAAGGTCCGGCGCCGTAGTTGTTTGAATAACTCCTGAAGGACGATCTATTTACTATGCATTGCGAGTAGAGTTTGTTGCTACCAATAACGATTCCGAGTATGAAGCCCTGATTGTCGGGCTGAAACTCGCCAAAGAACTAGGGGTGAAGACACTGGATATATGCTGCGATTCCAAGATAGTTGTATGCCAGGTACAGGAGGAATTTGTTGCTAAAGGGCCTCGACTCGTTACTTATTTCAAAAAGGTAAAGTAGTTGCTGGGTAGCTCGGAGAATTACAGCATAACTCATATTCCAAGAACAGAAAATCAGAAAGCAGATCGGTTGGCAAAACTAGCAAGTTCTGATAATCCCGAAGAAACTGAAATGGTTCCGATAGAGGTTTTTGTGAATCACCGAGTTTCGACCTGATGGAGGTGGAACTAGCCTTGGAGGTTGATCCAGAGAGAGAATCATGGATGACACCGATCAAGAATTTTCTCACGAATGGAACCCTCCCGTTGAAGAAAACTAAAGACGAGCTGTAAGACGTAAGGCTGCAAGATACGTTTTACAGGACGATGTCCTTTATCGCGAAGGGTTTTAAATGCCCCTACTACGGTGTATCGCACATGAAGACATCAAACGTGTACTACAAGAAGTACATGAAGGTGAGTGTGGGGACCACACCGGGGGCCAAACCCTAGCAAAGAAAGTATTACGGTATGGATATTTTTGGCCTACCGTGAATAAAGATGCGGCTGATTATTCACGACGCTGCGACAGATGTCAAAGGTTCGCCAAAATTCCCAGAGCACCTCCGACTCAGCTCAAGTCGATGGTAAGCCCATGGTCGTTTTCCATGTGGGGAATTGATATTATTGAAGTGTTACCTATTGCCAGAGGGGGAGCAAAGTACGCGATCGTCGCCGTGGACTATTTCACGAAATGGGTGGAAGCTGAACCTTTAACAACGATCACGGCAAGAAAGGTGATTAGTTTTGTGGTCAGAAACATTATCTGTCGATTTAGGATACCAAAGACCATCATAACTGATAATAGGACACAGTTTGACAGCGTCGAATCCAGAAACTTCTGCCAGAAGTACAAGATTGATAAACGATACACTGCTGTAGCTCACCCGCAGTCAAACGGCCAGGTCGAAGCAATAAACAAGGTCATTAAATCAATTCTCAAGAAGCGGTTGGAGCGGGCCAAAGCCAAGTGGGTAGATGAGTTGCCACTAGCTTTGTGGGCCTACAGGACAACCTTTTAGACGGCCATTGGCCATACTCCCTATTCACTTTCCTTCGGGTCAGAAGCAATAATCCCGGTAGAATTAGAAGTCCATTCTCATCGAGTCGCATACTATGACCCGATGGCAAATAGAACACTCCTCCTAGAGTCTCTTTATATGGTTGAAGAAAAAAGAGACAGAAGCAGACTTGCGTGCCTCAAGACATCGACATCAAGTAGCACGTTATTATGACCGGAAAGTTTGCTTCAAAACCTTTGAACCAAGAGACTTAGTATTGAAACGAGTCTTCCCACCTTCAACCCAATTGGGTCCAAAATGGGAATGGCCATACACCATCCAACGGAAGCTTGATACAGGAGCATTCAAGCTAACGACCGTGGACGGTGAATAGATTCCCAGAGCTTGGAATGCTCAGTACTTGCGACGATACCTGAGCTAAATATGAAATGTCTTCCTTTTTTTATAAGCTATGTAAAAAGGCACGACTTGCATTGAAAAATTTGTTTATATGAATAAAGGATTATGAAGTGGATGTAGGCTACGACTTAGTTGAACGACTATAAAAATATCGTGTGACATTTACTTTCCTGCATTATTTATATCTTCAGCCATTATTCTGTCATGACAATGAAACACAAAACATTAAATTAAATTTCAAAAATTGGAGATAACCTATGTGCATGAGCAAACAAAATGACCGCTTGCATGATAAGATGCAAAGAATGGGAAGACGACATTCCTAACTCTAACTCTCATGAAACGAGAGAGAGTATAAAGGACGGGAAGACGACGTCCCTTGAGGCGTGAAGGTGCACCCCGATAAGAGACCGCCTCAGTAATACTCTAACCTGATTATGAGACAGGAGAGTATAAAGATGCTAAAAAGAATAAGCATCAATGATGAAAAGAATATGGCCCCGTCAGAGAATCGGGGGCAGCTGAATTTTGAATTTAATCAATCTTGAATAAGTCTTAATCAGTTATCCAAGATTTATTGGGGGCATATATATGTACACATGTTCCCCTTAATAATGACTTTATTATATAACTATGATATGACATGTTGTTCATTTGCATTTTTACTTAAATGTTAAATTTACGAATATCAGACATTGCAGGGAACAAACCACTTTATTCACAAGCATGTGAGTTTATACAGGAAGGCTAAGCAAAAGATGCAAGCGTCGCACTCACTACAACAATAGCAGACCAGCGGAATATCAAAATTAAAAAAAAAACAAAGCGCATTATCACTTGGGCTTTGGAGTAGACTTGGACTTCTTGGCAGCCTTAAGAGCATTTCTAGCTTCTTTTTCAGCATCAGACATGAGACACTTTGGTTTCTTCTTCTCTGTAATTGAGGTACCAGAATCGGTAGATTTCTTCCCAGGAGTTGGAACACAGGAATCAAGAGAAGATTTTTTAGCAAGGTATTCTGTAATTGACCTAGTTGAAAGCTTAACAACTAACCTCGATCCAGCATCCATCACTATAAGGGGCTTAAGGCTTTCGGGGTTTAATTCCTTGACTTTCAGCTGCATGCGCTTGTCTTGTTCGGCTTTCATTTCAGCCAGAGTCATGTCATCAGCATTTTTCGAATCCCAAGTTATAGCAACATCAGGATCTTCTTCATGCCCCTCATTACCATCATCGTCTTTCAAAGCATCTATCATTTCATCATCATGAGAAGTGTCGGCCTTAGGCGGTTCAGCTCCCCCTCCGGATTCAACGATGGTAGCCTTATCCTGTCCTCCCTGAGCCTTTTCCAGGATTCTTCCCCAATGGTGGTTCCCCAAGGCTCATCAGTCTTCTCCGCTAGTTCAGCACCTACAGAATGAGAAGCAACAGTTATCAACTCAGGAGAAAAAGGTTCATAAGTATGCATTATTAAAATTTACCTAAAGGAGCTACTGAACATCAAGCAAAGTTCTCAGAGTTATTTGAAGTGAAGAAAGCAATTTGCGCATTTTATGGTGTATTTATATACCGCAAAAGATGTGAATTAATGAAGTAACACGTCCCTACAAATGAATGGAGGCAATTATTCAACGGTTTTGGTTTAGAAACCAACGGACAGACAATTTCGAAGCACACTCTATCTTTAATAGAAGCGTACTTTGAGGGGGGAAAATGTTAGCCTACTTTGTGAACTAGGCTACACAAAGTCAAAAGGTTAATTTATGAAGGATGATCAATAGAAGAATACCTACTTGAAGACCGGATCGGATCGGAGACCATAAGCCTAGTCTACACGTTTCAAAGTAGAAAATAAAGATGCAGGGACAGAACCGAATCGGATCGGATTCACCTGCTCCGCTACCCCTTTCCTTTCTTCACACACCCGATCCGAAGCAAGGAGCGGTAGTGTTGCACCCCACATTTGCCTGAGAATGCGGAGCGGTTAGACAACTACTCTCCCACGTTTTACCCACATTCACTACTAACCTGATGTGTTGTCACCTTCTTATCCTATCCGAACCAGACTTTTATGGAGTGAGGGCCACGCGTACCCGATCCGGAGCCACTTCAGAGGCAATTTCCACCTATAAATACACCCCTAAGGCTCATTTCAAAGGATCTTTTGGCATTTTCAGAACTCAAACTCCTTTGCTATCCGAATTTCATCAACTTATTCAGATTACAATCATCTTTTGAGTCATATTGTGAAGGAAATTGAGTGAATCAATGTATTGTATAAGTGAAAATTGAGTGAGAATCGTTGTTGTACTTGCATTCAAGACGTCAATTCAAAGAATAGAAAGTGGACGTAGGCTATTTAACGCCGAACCATTATAAATTGTGTGTTTTCTTCGTCTTTTGATTTCAGTAAAATCATTATTCGTTTGGGTGTTAGAGCCAATTTTAGATCTAACAATTTGTATACCTTAACTTATAAGGGAACTTTTGTGGAAAAGAGTTATGCTTGTGAGGGTATTTTTATGTTGAATGTTGAATCCAATAAAGTAACTAGTTCTTCTTATATGTTGTGTGATTTTAATATTTGGCACTCTAGATTGTGTCATGTTAACAAACGCATAATTCACAACATGAGCACTTTAGATATGATTCCTTAAAGGACAGAACTGATTTTGGTAATTGTGAATTCTTTACTCAAGCTAAAATCACAAAGAAACCTCATAAGTCTGTTGATAGAGTATCTGAACCCTTAGATTTAATTCACTCTGATATATGTGATCTTGGTGGCACATTGACTAGACACAAACACCACTATTTTATCACTTTTATTGATGATTGCTCTGTTTTCACATATGTATATCTCATGAAAAATAAAAATGATGTATTTGATATGTATAAGACATTCAAAACTGAAATTGAAAATCAATCTAGCAAGAAAATTAAAAGACTTCTTAGTGATAGAGGAACACAATATGAATCTAGTTCTATTCTGGATTTCTATAAATTACATGGTATTATACATGAAAGAACTGCACCTTATTCACCTAAAATGAACGATAAAGATGAAAGAAAAAATAGGACCTTTACTAAATTAGTAGTTGCCATTTTATTAAATTTTGGTGCATCAAAACATTGGTGGGGGGATATATTATTAACGATATGTTATGTACTAAATAGAATCCCTAAATCAAAATGTAAAATTTCACCTTTTGAAATTCTGAAAAAATAACAATCTCAATGTGTCCTATTTTAGAACTTGGGGATGCTTGACATATGTTCGTATTCCAGACCCTAAGAGAATAAAGTTAACAGGTAGAGCATAAGAATGTGTATTTATTGGTTATCCAATTAATAGCAAAGCATACATATTTTATAACATAAATACACATAATATAATTGAATCAAATTATGCTGATTTTTAAAAAAAAATCCTTTTAAATTTAGGAATAATGGGTTCACATCAAATAATTTATTACATGTAAGAACAGAACCTAATGAACATTATGAAAATGAACCTAGAAGAAGTAAAACGGTAAGAACCTCAAAAGATTTTGGTTTAGATTTTTGTGCTTTTACTATAAAGGAGGATCTCTTAAACCTCCAAGAGGCCTTATCTACACCAGATGCCGATTTTTGGCAAGAGGCAATAACTGATGAGGTGGATTCTTTGGAATCCAATAAGACTTGACACTTAGTTATTTACCACCTGATTATAAATCTGTAGGCTGTAAATTGGTGCTTAAAAGAAATTAAAATCTGATGGCATTGTCGATAAATATAAATCCCGTCTAGTAGCTAAAGGTTTTAAACAAAAAGAAATTATAGATTTCTTCGACACTTTTTTATATGTAACAAAAATTACACCCATTTGGGTATTAATCTCACTTGCTTCTATTCATAATTTAATAATACACCAAATGGATGTCAAAACAGCATTTTTAAACGATGAATTATACGAAGAAAATTATATGGACTAGCCTGAAGGATTTGTAGTACATGGTCAAGAACATAAAGTATGCAAATTAGATAAATCATTATATGGTTTAAAATAAGCACTTAAACAATGGCATGAAAAATTTGACAACTTAATCATTTCACATGGTTTTAAAGTTAATGGAAGTGACAAATGCATTTATTACAAATCTGAGAATGACATTTGTACTATTATATGTTTTATGTAGATGACCTACTGATTTTTGGGTCAAATATTCATGCCATAAACAATGTTAAGTCTTTGCTAAGTGCTTTGATATGAAAGATCTAGGTGAGGCAGTGTAATCTTTGGCATTAAAATTACTAGGTCCGAAAAGAGACTTTCTTTGGATCAACCCCACTATATTGAGAAGATTCTAAAGAAATACAATTACTTTGACTGTAAACCTGCATGTACACCATATGATTCCAGTGTGAAGCTATTTAAAAACACTGGTGATGGTGTAAGACATTGAGCATCATTGGCAACCTTCGGTATGCCATTGATTGTACTAGACCCGATATTGCCTATGTCATGGGATTATTGAGCAGGTTTATCAGTAGACCTAGTATAGAGCACTGGCATGCTATTGAGAGGGTCATGAGATACCTAAAATGAATAATGAACCTTGGGTTACAATATGAAAAGTTTCCAGCTGTACTTGAAGGACATTCCGATGCAGACTGGAATACTTTATCTGATGGTTCAAAAGCGACCAGTGGCTTTATATTTAGCATTGCTAGAGGAGCTGTTTCTTGGAAATCTAAGAAACAAACTATTTTGGCTCAGTCAACTATGGAGTCTGAGATGATAGCACTAGCCATAACTAGTGAAGAAGCAGAGTACTTGAGAAATCTGCTAGCTAAGATTCCCTTATCGGAAAAACCGATACCAGCTGTTTTAATCCATTGCAATAGTATCGTAGCTATTGTAAAAGTTCAGAACCATTATTATAACGGTAAGATATGACAGATACATCGTAAGCACCGTACTTTAGAGGGCTACTCTCTTCGGGGACTTTTTAGAGTGGATTACGTACGTAGTGATGAAAATTTGGCAGATCCTTTGACGAAAGGACTGCCTAGAGAGAAAGTCCTTAATAATTCTAAAAGAATGAGACTATTGCCCTTATATTGTTGAGTCACACACAATGGTAACCCGACCTATTGACTGGAGATCCTAAGAACTAGGTTCAATGGGTAAAAACAAGTCGTATAGTGATAGTAGTTGACTATGCTATTTTTTGTATACTAATATGTATTCCTGAAGTGATTAGATGATGAGTTAAAAAGAAACTCTTAATGAGATCTATACTCTATTTGGAGTGGAATACCTACTTTCAAGAGTGCTCTTGATAGACTCACCTTTGTGAATGTGGAAATGTGGCCGTTTTCTATGAAGTTTTAGGCAAAACTTCTAGAGCATTCACTAAACTGGGATAGACGTGCATGACCATTAACACATGGGCTCATTTGATTGCACTATATAGAAGGTTGTGTGTGGTCTGATGTTAGTAATAGAGTTCAAGACCACATGTCACTCTAGTAAAAACTGAATCTTATCCACTATGCAAATATTCGAGTCGGAAGACACCTTTGTTTATGCACAATCTTATATTTTTTTACAAACCGCTCGAAAAATATTTAAAAAAAAATTAAGTGGGGAATTGTTGGAAATGTTTTATATATGTAATGAATTTATATAAAAATTAATTTCAATCACCAAAAATTTATTATTGAGCAATTAATGCAATAGAGCCATTGGAAGTTATAACGGTAATATATTTACATATATGTAAATATATTTATGAGCCATTATTGTGATTGAACAGTCACATTAGCACAACAATCATATATGTATGTGACCTTTTAAGGAGCTGTTACAAAAAATAAATGGTCTTAAAATATTGCTATGAATGATAATCAATTAAAATTTATTATCATTCATCTCTTTTAAAACGTATGCAATTTACATGTTAAAAAGTACAACTTTTTTGAATGTTTCTTTTATTTAATATGGTATTAATTGCGGTCCAATTTTCCTTCCACTAACCTAGCTAATGTTACTCTTTTCTTCTGTCTATATAAGGAATATGATAGACAAAGCGTTATAAACAAGAGTATTTTTCTTTGCTCTCTTTCTAAAAAAACTCGCTTGTCTTCATTGAATTTTCATTACAATACAAAAGAGCAGTACAATTTTTTAACTTGAGTGCAAATAAGGCTCAATTCGTTGTGCAAACAAATTGGTATTATAGAAGAGGCTGCTTTATTCTAGAGGTGATGATGAAAGGTACAAACTGCTTTGCACCATTGAGCAAATTGCCGATATGTCTTCAAGAGAACGACTTTGTACGTGACTCAACCATTAGTTTTCCAACATATTTATATGAGATTTATTATGAATAAGTGATGTTAGAAATACAGGATTATTAAGTTAACCTTATACTCCTATAGTTACCCTATATTGACCTTTTTATTTGCTCTGTGCTTCTCATTTGGCCAATAGATTTTATTTTCTCATTTACCTTGGATATACGGTTACTTTCGATTGAGCGTTCCTCGTTTACTGTTAGGATTACTCAATTCTCTTTTATCTAGCTAATGCTCTAAACATATATAGTGAAATGTATAGAATGGTGCATCCACTAATTTAGCTAATGGTCATCAAATAAATATGCCTACATAAACAAATGCGAATGACCTTATGTGTTCAATACATTAATTTTCATTCTAATTAGATGACCCACAAATTCATTTAAGTTAAATTAGAGCATATGTAAAGCACAATAAAATGAAAAAGTAAACTTAAAGTAGATACCACATTTTCTTTTCGTAGAGTGTTTTAAGACATTAGAAACATGTCTAAGCATCGACTTAAAATAATTCATTCCAATATAACATGTATAAGAAGCCATGAGAATTTTTTTAATAACTATAGGAGTAGAGCTAAAGCTTACTGCTTGTAATTTTGTAAATTTAAAAAAAAAGTTAAAGTAAAAATGAGCATCCGTTCCTAGGCAATAACTTTTGTCCTATAAAAAACGTGAAAACAGGAAAATTTGGGCTCAACACGACATGGCATAGGTTATCTTCCAAGAAAAGAGACTGATAATTAATGTTGTTTTGTAATTGAGTGTGTGTAAAATATGCACATAATATTAATAGTAATTCCACTTAAAATCAAAATCGTAATGCATAAGATCGTACATCTTACTTGATTTCATGCATTGACCTACCTAGTAAAATTAGAAGCATTGTTCACTTCAAAAGGTAGGTAGTGCACTTTATCCATTTCAATATATCAAGTAATGGTTTTAAATGCATCAAAACGACATCTACAACAAAATTTCTCATGAATTCAAAATTGCAGTAAATGTGAATTATTGAGAGTCTAAGTTATGTTACACGTATAATAGGACTCTTAGTACCCGCGTATTGGGCTTTGCTCACTAATTGGTCCATCAATTTATAATAACGTTATAGGCCATTTCATTGTATATAAATAATAACAAGTCATTTGTACAGAAATTAATGATTTAGTCCTATTGTAATTCTTTCGTGATTTCAATAAAACAAATCTTCCCTTCAAGCTTTTATGGTATTAGAGCCCTTGCCCAACGGCCAACTGTTAATCTGATTCCAATCATCAATCTCCAGGCTTGCCATTATCCAAGAACGAAGACTGATTCACAGAAATTTCTTGTTTCAAAGCCTCCTCAATATTGGTTTCACCATCGGAGAGCTATACCTTTCTCTTCGATCAACAAATAGCCTATGTTCATCAGTTCTCATCATAGTTTGTGTCGTGCCTTGATGGTGATCAAGTTTCCCTCCATATCAACCTCCGACTGCATCAAACTATTTGTTCTTGGATTCCGGCGTCACCGAGTTCTTGGAATGTTCTTTCTGTTCAGCATAGCAGGCTGCAACAATTGTTCCACGCCAAGCCATACTTATTGAATCTTGTTCTAGTTTTGCCATTCCTTTTGCTATTTCAATCCAATCATGGCCGGAGATAATGAAAGCTCAGCAACATCAAGAGTCGACGTCACCGAACCTCCAATCACCAATATTCTCGTTAAACCTAAGAGCCAAGTAATAACAGTCCCTCTAGATGAGGAAAACTTCATTTTATGGAAATTTCAGATTGAAACTGCGCTGAAGGGTTACGGTTTGCAAGATTATGTGAAAGGCACGAAGCTATTTCCACCTGCAATGATTGTTAACAAAGAAAATGTTACTATCAAAAATCCAGATCATGTATTTTATCAAAAGCAAGATAGTTTACTATCGTTATGGCTTCTTTCATCCATAAGTGTTAGCCTGTTGTACCAAATAGTTGGGTGTAATACTGCTTTTGAAATATGGTCACACATAGAAGAAATTTTTAATTCACAGTCATCAGCTCGAATAATGCAGTATAGAAGAGAGTTACAGGATGCAAAGAAGGAAGATACATGTATGAGAGATTACCTTACTAAGATAAAGTCGTTATGTGACAAGTTAAATGCCATGGAGCACAAGATATCGGACAGTGAACAAGTTCTTGTCATCATGCACCAATGGACTTGACCATGAATATGAGTCTCTTGTTACATATTTAGCTACACAAAAGACATCACCTGATCTGCAATTCGTCCATTCAGCGCTGTTGGCTCATGAAGGTAGAGTTGAACAAAGGAAAGCCATGCAAGGAGAGTTCTCGGTCAATTATGCATCAACATTAAGAAACAAGAATCAGCAGAGAAATACATATAATTAGAACAAACAAGAAAATCAAAACACAAGAAACCAGAAACTTCAAAGAGGAAGAGGTCGTAGAAGATGGAATAATAACAATCGAGTAAAATGTCAGATATGTGAAAAACCAGGACATCTTGCAAGTAGATGTTATTTCAGATTTAATTCTGAATTCAATGTTGCTCAACAAAATCAAGGCAATCAGAGGGGCTTAAGTGCTAATTTGGCTTAAGCCAACGCTCAGTCAAATAGCAATACAGCTAGTGCTACAGCAAGTGATGATGGCACAAGACCTGAAGACACCAATGCCGAGGACTGGTACCCAAATTCAGGTGCCACCAATCACTTGACAAACAATTTGCAAAATCTTAATCTTGGAAATAGGAGCTATTCAGGTAAGCAATCTATTTTTATGGGAAATGGTGAAGCGATAAGTATATCTCATGTTGGAGATGGCTACATTAAGGGTAAAAGACAACTTTACCTTAACAATCTATTAAGAGTATCACATATTAAAAAAAAAAAAAATAGCATATCTCAATTTGCCAACGAAAACAACGTGTACTTTGAGTTTCACCTAAAGTTCTGCCTTGCTAAAGACTTACTAAGTCATCACATATTATTACAGGGTAGAATGGACCATGGCATATACAAATTTACTGCTGGATAGACAAAATATGATAAATCTACGGGCCATAATAATATTCATGCATGTATTTTTGATGGCATATGTAATAGCATCAATGTTAATGATGAAATTAGAAATGACAATAATAATAGCCTTTCTGATAATGTCCATGCATGTAATTTTGAGGGCATATGTAATAATATCAATGATAACAGTGGTGCCAGAAATAATAATGATAATTCTTCTAATATACACACTATTTGTAATGATAGAAACATTATTAATTTATGGCATGATAAGTTAGGGCACCCCAGCTTTGATATTATTAAGTGTGTATTAAATGAATGTCAAATTCCATACAATAATTCACACACTCCACAATTATGCACACATTGTCAACTTGGCAAGAGCCACAAGCAGCCATTTGGGCAATCCAAAACTGTTTACACAAAACCACTACAATTGATAGCAGCTGATTTATGGGGACCTGCTCCGGTAAATTCTATGCAAGGACACAGGTATTATTTATCTCTAGTCGATTCATATTCAAGGTACACATGGATTTATTTCTTGAAATCTAAGTCAGGTGTGTGTGATGCTATTATGAATTATGTTACACTTGTTGAAAAACAACTAAGTTTAAATGTTAAAAAATTTCAAACTGATGGTGGGACTGAATTTAAACAACTTAAAAACTTTTTCAACAAGAAGGGTATCATACATAGGATTACTTGTCTATATACATCTGAACAAAACGGCTTGGTAGAGAGAAAACACGGGCATATCGTAGAAACTGGTATTAGTTTATTATCACAAGCATCACTACCCATGAAATACTGGGGAGAGTCATTTAGCACATCAGTCTACTTGATAAATAGAATGACAACAAAAATACTGAAATATCAATGCCCCTATGAAAAACTGTTTAAGATTAAACCTGACTACAAACAGCTTAGAGCATTCGGATGCTTGTGTTTTCCATACCTTAGACCTTTTAATCGTCATAAGCTAAGCCTACGATCTAGCCCATGCACTTTTCTAGGATACATGAGTAATCAGAAAGGGTATAAGTGCATGGACAGCAAAGGCAAAATTATTATATCAAGACATGTTATGTTTAATGAATCTATTTTTCCCTATGCATAGAAAAAGAAAACTAGTAATCCAGATACTAGAGAAATAAGAGTGGAAGTGTCAATCATACCAACACTACATTATGAAGCAAGTGATGCAAATACTGGTGGACATAATGAGGAATCAAATCACTACCCAAGTATATCCAGTACGAGATCTGGATATAGTTCAGATGGAATGAACATACATTCAAATCGGGAACCTGATAATAATGATGAGAACAGAAAAGCAACAAATAGTGGTCAAGTACCCTATGATGAACAGAATCTAGAGCAACAACATGATGCTGAACATCATGCAGCTAATCAGCCAGGTCATCACATGATAACAAGGTCTAAGCATGGTATATTTAAACCAAAACTGTTTACTGCAACTCTGGACAACACATAACCTACTACATATGAGCAAGCTATCACGCATGAAAAATGGAGAAAGGCGATGGATGAGGAATACAATGCTTTAATTAAAAACCAGACATGGAGCATTGTAGACCCACCAAAACACAAGAATATAGTTGGGTGTAAATGGACTTTCAAGATTAAAAGAGATGCTAATGGAAATATATCGAAGTATAAGGCTTGTTTAGTGGCTAAGGGGTACTCTCAACAATATGGTTTTGATTTCAACGAAGCCTTTTCCCCGGTCGTAAAACCAACTATAATCAGAATAATCTTAACTATTGTTCTTCACAAACAATGAAGAATAAGACAGCTAGACGTGAATAACGCATTTCTAAACGGAGAATTTCAAGAAGAATTATATATGGAACAACCAAAGGGATATGAAATAAAAGGCAGCAACAATAAGGCATGCAGACTTCACAAAGCGATTTATGGATTAAAACAAGCGTCTAGGACATGGTACAACAAGCTCAAAATCACGTTAACTAGCATGGGATTTATGGTCACCAAAGCAGATAATTCTCTATACATTAAGTCACATAGGGGTCATACCATTTACATTCTTGTGTATGTTGATGATATTTTAATCACGGGGGACAACACAAATGACATTAATAGAGTTGTTCAACAACTAGATCAAACGTTTACTATCAAGGGCTTAGGCGAATTAAATCATTTCCTCGGCATACAAATTCAAAGGAGATCATACAAGGAGCTGTTCCTATCACAGAAACATTACATACTTGAAATACTAGCTAGAGCAGGTATGGAAAATGCCAAATATATAGCTACACCTATGGTTAGCAACTTGCAATTGTCTAAACATAAAGGGGAAGCGATAGACAATGTAAAGAAATATAAGAGTATCATGGGTGCTCTGCAATATGTGACCATTACAAGACGAGGAATATGCTACAGTGTAAACAAAGTTTGTCAACACATGCAAAACCCCTTAAGCGAACATTGGAAAGCAATCAAGCGTGTGTTACGATACTTGAAAGGACCAATTGACTATGGTTTATCGTTAAAATATACTAAAAGCATGGATTTAGAGGCTTATAGTGACGCGGACTGGGCTAATGATCCAGATGACCGCAAATCAATCACTGGATATTGTGTTTTCCTCGGCTCCAATCCAATATCCTGGTGTACGAAGAAGCAGAGCACCATATCTCGATCGAGCACCGAAGCATAATATAGGGCTATAGCAAGTACCACTGCCGAATTGATTTGGGTAGAAACTCTAATTCAGGAACTAGAGTTCCACAGCTCACGAAGACCAATTATCTGGTGTGACAACTCCAGTGCTGTATCTCTATCCATTAATTCTATTCAGCATTCGAGAACGAAGCACATTGAGGTGGATTTACATTTTGTTCGAGAAAGGACGGATAGTGGAAAACTAGCTGTAAGGCATGTTCTGGCGTTCTACCAGAAAGCAGATATTTTGATGAAGGCCATTTCATTGAAGAATTTTAGCAGATTAAGACAAGAGTTGAAGATAGAAGACGACGGCGGAAAAATGAAGCAGGAAGAAAACCCTAATTCGATCTGAAGGGGGGTATTGAGAGTCTAAGTTATGTTAAACGTATAATAGGACTCTCAGTACCCACGTATTGGGCTTTGCTCACTAATTGGTCCATCAAGTTATAATAACGTTACAGGCTATTTCATTGTATATAAATAATAACAAGTCATTTGTACAGAAATTAATGATTCAGTTCTATTGTAATTCTTTGGTGATTTCAATAAAAGAAATCTTCCCTTCAAGCTTTTATGAATATTAAACTATTTATTATAAAATTGTAGCACAAAATGTTAGTGTAATGTGAAGTATGTGTAATGTGAAGTATACAACGTAAATAGTGGTGGTAGGAAGTTTAAACTAGTCCAAGGTAAATGAAAACAAATAATGTTTGAGCTACGTTGTGAATTGGCAAGTAATTATGAAAATTTTATTCTTTTCAAATGTAGAAATGCTTGTAAATTTCACTGAAATTTTAAATTATAATAGATATGAGTAGTAAACTACCATGTGAATCCATTATAATATCCCACTACAATATATATTTTTCTATATTTGAACTTTTCCATATACTATTTGCAATGATTGCAGCCGCTAAAAAGACAATGTTATCAAGGTGAGTGAAAAAAACAGCTTTATACAAACGACTTTGAGTTTTCATGACTTCATAGTAATAAAAAAGGGTTAACATTCTCCAACTTGTATATACTTATTTTCAAAAAAAATTACAAATTTTGTGAACAATGAAAATGACGGTAGGAGGCACTTATTTGCTATGGTAGAAAAACATGTAAGCATTTGGAAGTGCTAGTACTAACAGGTTCTATTATATTAGTTTAGGCCAAGAGATGATGAAACATCTGAAGGCATAGAAGGAAAACACATTATTTTGAACAAAACGGTACATATGTTATTAATTCATGCAGCAGATCATTTGAATCCTTTGATATTTTGTAGTTGTTATGTTCTAAGTTTAGAGACGGAAGTCTAGCAAATTTATTTTCACTAAAGTTCAGGAAAACTCATTTTGATTAATATTTCTTGAGTATTTAATATTGGGATGGTTGTCTAGCCCAGTTGGTAGAGCATTGGGCTTTTGGTTGTTCAACAGATAAACCCAAGGTTGCCACTTCAATTGGAATGAACTTCAATCTTTTATACCATTCCCCTTCTCTGTTTTTTAAAAACAGGGATGATAACCTGGCGGGATTCACTCTTTTATACCATTCCCCTTCTTTGTTTTTTACTGAGATGAAAACGCTTATGTTCACAATTGGATGAAATTTTATTTTATACATACTTGCTGTACTTGATGTCCGCACATATTTGGAGCAACTTGAAAACCATGCATCCCTGACCATGCATGACAGCGAACCAAATTCCTTGAACAGCAGTTATAATTTTAAGCTTATTTTCACAGTATTAGATTGTGAATGATTAGTTATCTGCCTGAAGATGTTATACTACGTACAGTTTGCTCACATTTAACTTGATTACCATATTGGTAATGTCTTGGGATATAAGTTGTTGACATTTATAAAATGGATGCAGTACTAAATATTGTTCACAGTCGTTGCCATTGCTTTAAGCATGCTGTCATAGTGTAAATCAAATATCACTTCAAGCCCAGCCATTTTTCCTAACTTTTTCCGCTCGCCACATGCTCCATGTCGTATACTCTGCAGAGATCTTCGTTGGTTAATGCGCACCTACCTCTTTTTATTTAAATCAAATGGACAACGAAGTAACAAGGGAAGATAGAGGAAAGGAAATGAGCACAGAATTGCTGCCGTTAAAGACAACACACTCTCACCGTGTACATTATAGAAGAATCCACTCATGCATAAGAGAATGAATATGATTCATAATATGCTTGCAAATGTTGCAGTATGGATTTCTTAAATATTACGCATTGCAGTTATTATACTCGATTTGTTATGTATTGCTAAGTGCTTCTTGATCAAGCTCCTATTTAAACTTAAGGATCCTGAAGGAGCAGAACAAATGTCACTGTAGGAAAAAAAAAAAAACAAGCAGGAGCATCAAACGTGGTTGGCAATGATCCTAAATTAGTGTAATTCACCCCCATTGAATGATTCAAAACATGTTTAGCCAAGAATAAACTAACACCAAAACATGCATGATGTATAGCAAGATGTGAAACAAATTCAACAGACAAAGATTAACATTAGGATAACGAAGGAGTAAATATAGAAGTAAACAAAACTCCTATTCAAGCACAAGGATGCTTCAAAAAGGAACATAATAAATTTTGTTATCCATTAAAATTGAAGAATCATAAGTGAATGATATGAGAATTAGAGAAGAATAATTCATAGTCAATTATTCCATCCCTAATTGATTCAAAACATTGGGTATACTGAATCATAGAGAAGTAACAGTTGTGGGAAATCAAGACATGTAGAGCAGCATGCAAAGTTAAAACCTGCAGCAATCCTAGAGGAATAGGTAATACAAATAACAAAGGCGGTAACTATGAAATCTAAAATGCGAGAGCTCAAAAGTAAATAGTTGGATCTCAAAATACAAGCTAGGACACAAAACCGTTGGTGCCGAGAAATAAAGGGATTCGAATGATAGAAAGAAATCGATTAAACGATGCACAATATCGCGAAATCGAAAATGGTGTAGGCAAATGGTTTAAAAATTGGTAGTAAAACAAAAATGGTAATACATTCAGCTCTTCTTAATCAACTATTAACAAAAGTTGGTCTAATTTATATTATTTATCACCTAATTTTGCACAAATGTGCTTCTTCTCGGTTCGCCATTTGTATATCAGAATACTGAAACATAATGTAGATAACTATTAATTAGTATGTAGCAAGAAGAAAAATCAGATTTGAAAAATGCTTTAAAAAAATATAAAAAATGGTAATAATAATGCATGATAATACGATTTTGGTAAATAGTGGTAATAATACATGAAAACTCTTGATTTAATCTCCATTATTACTTGTTTATGTTATTGTCTCTCGAATCACTCTTTCACCCACTGGTAATTATGAATGATCACAATGAATTTCTATATAAATTCTCTTTTAGGAAAAATTGTGCATACTCTATTCTGTTAAATATCATGGAAGAAAAGCATGTTGATTTAATTGAGTAGTCATATTTACATATATAGTAACCCAGGAACTATTATTTAAAGAAAATGGATTAATTAGAATTAATTGTTTCTTTCTTTATTTAATAGGGATATAAAGCAAATGGTTAATTGTAAAAGGATACTGTATATGTAATTGAGACTGCCTCATTTCTTAGTTTAACAGTTTGACAAAAATTCCTTTTGATAATAATAAAAATTTCTGTACCAGAGATCAAAACTTTAAGTTTGTTTAATTTTTATTTAGCCCACCAATTCTACATTCAAGTTTCAAAAAAGTATACTTGGGAAAATAGGATCGAACAATAAAAGAGAGCAAGATGCATGAAATTTTACCACGCATAAAATTCAAACCTACTCTTATTGATGAACTAATTTACATGTGCATTGCTATTGTCAACTTTTGGAATCATCCATTATTTTAGGAGGGAAGTCGCATATGAAACGGATATATATTTATCGTTACATATTTTGAAAATGGAATCACCTCTAGTTGCTTCCTTTTGGTTATTTAAAAGAGATTTATCAGCAAGTAGTCAAAAGGCTTTATCAAAATTCAAGATGGGCCTAAGTTACACATTGGATTTGTTTGTGAAAGCTAGATTTCTTGAAAAGATGAATAAGTTAGTCACTAAATTTCCCAATATACCTATCACAGGGTGGTATATTAATTAGTGGACGTGGATTGCCTAACACTGCAGAAATTAGCGAACATGCATGTTGCTAAACACCATAAATTTATATTGTTAATGATTGGGTAGTTTTCTAATTTACAAGCATCCTATAATCAATTTATATTGTTAATGTTGAACAACAGCATAAATTTATCTAGTTAGTATATATTTATGATATTTTCATATGGACGTTAGAAATATGGAATTATGAAGTTAACCTTATACGCTGATGGTTACCCTTATATTGACCATTTTATTCGCTCAATGCTTCTCATTAGGCAAAATATGGAATTACTCCTGTTTGAGCATTCCTCATTTACCGTTAGGATCACTCAAATCTGTTTTATCTAGCAAATGCTCTAAACATATATAGTGAAATGCATAGAGTGCTACACGGCCACTAATTAAGTAATGGTCATCAAATCAATATGCCTATCACAATTAGAACCGGGAACCAAAAATATGAACCGATCGGAAAAGACTTAAACCCGAACTGAATCCGATGAGTTTCGGGTTGGGTCTAAACAATGAAAAATACAATCAAGACCCAATCAAAATCGACCCGGATTGATCTGACCCGAAAGACCCAACAAAAAATCATTGAAATATACGTATTTTTACTGTTGCAATCCAACCGAAACTGAACCGACCCGACTTAAATCGAAACTTGGGTAAGGTTGGATTAAAATTTAGAAATTTATAGTTCAGACATAACAAAATCTAATCCATCTAAAACTGAGACCCGTCAGATCGTGTCCAAATCCACCGAGTCAGATTAATTGCCACCCCTAGCCTACATAAACAAATTTAAATGACCTTCTGTAATATATTAATTTACATTCTAATTAGATATTCACAAATTCATTTAAGTTAAATTAGAACAGATGTACCACTACCAATTTTCAAAGTATTAAAGACACTAAACTAAGGGCAGAAAATTACTTTGGCCTTTAATGATAATCAAACCGACCGTTAGGGAGGTTTGCTTACTGCTACTGGCCAAAATGGAATTCTCTGAAGCCAAATAACACTGCCTGTTCTCCGCTGACTGTTTTCCCCTTCAACTCCGATGCCTCAGATTTCGTTAATATTTGTCCTTCTGTATTTCGCTGATATTTCTTTCTCCACTGACTGTTTCTTCTCCGACTCCAACGAACCACAGTCTTCATCACTTTAAATTCCAAAAATCCCTAACTGACCACAATCTCGCTATAAAGTGTTAATACACTGAATACCCCGCTCAATACTTTTGTACATAAAGACAGATGGGCTCAGCCCAATATGAAGCATCAAGCCCAAGCGGCTAAGTCCTGTTTGCAAATATAAATATGTACAAAACGTTTGTGTAACAGCATCTTTGCAGTAATAAAACATTTTTGAAACATCTCTGTTATTCGTTCTTGGTATCAGAGCATTACTGCTAACAGCCATTAAAATCGATCCAACATCCAAATCTCAATAGATCTATCAGTAGATAGATTATCCATCAGAGAATTATCATCACTTGGATACCTCTCATCCAAGATCTGTGATCTCTTCATCTGAGAGTTGAGGCTGCAATAAGGAAATCAGTGCCTCGCCAGGAATTGTGGCTGCATCTGTTTCTAGTATTACAGCTTGATTGGTAAAGAGTCTCTGTAACTCAAAGGTCGATCAAAAAATCTAAAGTTTTCATTCAACTACAATCAAAAGTTGTCCAAGAAAGCTATTTTGACATCACTTCAGTGTTCTGGTTGCATTTAATCTGTCAATTCAGATTAAAAGCCGTCCAAGAAAACTAATCAGTCAGTTTTTAGGAATAATAAATTAGCTTTTTTGTGTTTCTTGAAGACAAATTAGAGAAAACACTTAGATTTTTCAATTCAAGAACAAGAGTTCAGAAATCTTTACCTGTATTCGTGGGACAATACAAAAATTTCTGCTTACTGAAGTCATGGTTGAAGGAGGTGGTTCAACTTCACCAAGATCTTCTGCCAGATCCAATCAGACAAGTGCTGAAAGCACTGAAGATCTAATCAAAGCCATCATAAAGCCTCAAAGCCAAATCATCTCAATTCAACTCGATGAGTCAAACTATCTCCTGTGGAAGCTGCAAGTGGAAACTGCAACAAAAGGTTACGGATTAGAAGACTTTCTTTATGGAACAAGGCCAGTTCCAGCCAAGTACATCAGAGATAATAACAATAATCTGGTAAACAATCAAGAATACACAGCTTATCAAAGACAAGATAATCTTGTCAGTGCCTGGCTAATGTCCTCGGTGGGTGCATCACTAATGCCACAATTAATAGGTGTTAAATCTGCTCATGATGTCTGGACAGCTTTGGAAAGATCATTCACTAGTCAATCATCAGCAAGAGTTTTACATTTCAAGAAACAACTACAATCAATAAAGAAAGATACCTCTAGCATGAATGAATATCTTATGAAGGTGAAAAACTTATGTGATCAATTGGCATGTACAGGAAATAAAATAGAGGAAAAAGAACAGATTCTATACATAGTAGGTGGACTTGATGATGAATATGAAGCTGTGATAGCTTTCATCACTTCTATTGAACCTACACCTTCTTTACAAAATGTCTATTCTATGTTACTTGCTCATGAAGGAAGAATGTTGCAAAAGAAAGAAGGAGCAGATTTTAATGTCAACTACACAACCACTGGTAAAGCAAAAAATCAAACCAATAATCCAAGAAGTCAAAACACTTACCAAAGAGGAGGTTCATCCAATCGAGGAAGAGGCAGAGCTGGGAGATGGAATCCCAACAATAGGCCCAAGTGTCAAATATGCGATAAACTTGGACATACAGCCAACAGGTGTTATTTCAGATTTGATAGTAGTGTTAATACAAATCAGCAAGGGAACAACAATAATCGTGGAAGTAATCCAAATGTAAACATAGTCAACAGTCAGACAGAGAATAAAAGCAGTCAAGAAACATCATCAAATGCTGCAACTGTTGATGACATTCAAGATGAAGCATGGTATCCAGATTCAGGAGCTACTCACCATGTTACCAACAACTTGAATAATCTGAATCTTGGAAACCGTGAATACAAAGGTAACCAGTCTCTAATTATGGGTAATGGTAACTCTACAGTTATATCACACACTGGACACGCTAGTATTAAGGGTGCTAAACTACTTTATTTGAATAATCTATTATGTGCACCACATATAAGGAAAAACTTAATCAGTGTGTCACAATGTGCAAAAGAAAATCAAGTATCTTTTGAATTTTATCCAAAACACTGTGTAGTTAGGGACATGCTGACTAGGACCATTTTATTGCAGGGTAGAGAACAAAATGGGCTGTATAAGTTCGACTCAGGGAATATCAAAAATTCTGAACTTAAGAGTAACCTCTGTAATGTTACAGAGTTGAACAGAAACAATGAATGTACTACTTTTGATGTATGACATTTTAAGCTTGGGCATCCTAGTTGCAAAATTATGAAAGAGATTGTCAAGAACAATGGCATTGCAATTAATATTCCTGATAATTACATATGCACATACTGTCAAATGGGAAAAAGTCACAAGTTGCCTTTTTCAAATTCTGAAACTAAATACTTAAGTCCACTAGAACTGGTGGCTGTTGATCTGTGGGGTCCAGCACCAATCAATACTGATTATGCATTTAAGTATTATATCTCTTTTATTGATGCTTTTTCAAGATATGTCTGGATATACTTCATGAAATCTAAGTCTGATACATGTAATGCAGTCATACAATTCATAGCTAATGCTGAAAATCAACTTAGTCATAAAGTTAAAATCATTCAAAGTGATGGTGGAAAGGAGTTTCTTCCATTGAAAAACTATTTCTATAAAAAGGGTATCATTCACAGATTAACTTGTCCACACACTTCTGAACAAAATGGTCTTATTGAAAGAAAACACCGACACATTGTTGAGACTGGGCTAACTCTACTGGCACAGGCATCTTTACCACTAAAATTCTGGCCTGATGCCTTTGCCACAACAGTATATTTAATAAACAGATTACCAACAAAAGTATTGGAGCTAAAATGTCCCATAGAGGTGTTAACTCAAACCAAACCTAACTATGGTGATTTAAAAGCTTTTGGGTGTCTCTATTTTCCTCACACAAGACCTTTTAACAAACATAAGTTAGATTATAGATCTACTGCATGTACATTCCTGGGGTACTCCTCTAACCATAAGGGGTATAAATGCTTAGACAGTAATGGAAGAATTTATATTTCTAGGCATGTTATTTTTAATGAGAAAGTTTTTCCATTTAAAAATAGTATTTGCAAGACAACTCAAAAAGTGTACAATCCCAGAATCTCAATACCTCCTATTTCTGAACCTGTAAGTGATACTATATATGTACCATGTACAACTACTGGTACAACACGTACACAAGACACACAAGATGGTAGCACGTCACAACAGGTTGCATCAAGTACTGAATCAAATCATGATAATGAGATCAGTACTGATAATAGTGATGATGACTCACTATCTCAAAGTGAGAATAATGAGGATCACAGTCAAGCTGAAGGACAACAGTCTGAAGGAAACAGGGATGCTACTCAGACTCAAAATCAGCATCATATGGTGACAAGGGCAAAAAGTGGTATTTTCAAACCAAAAACTTTTAATACTGAATACAATGATACTGAACCCTTCACTTATCATGAAGCAATGCAGAATGATAAGTGGAGAGCAGCCATGGAGGAAGAATTAAATGCCTTAAATAAAAAACAAACATGGTGTATAGTTCCACCACCCAAAAACAAGAATATCATAGGGTGTAGATGGACATACAGAATAAAAAGGCATGCAGATGGTACAATTTTTAAATACAAGGCTAGATTAGTGGCTAAAGGGTATTCCCAACAGTGGGGAATTGATTTTAATGAAACATTCTCCCCTGTTGTGAAACCAACCACTATCAGAATTATACTAACTATAGCCTTGCATAAAAATTGTACCATTAAACAAATTGATGTTAATAATGCCTTTTTGAATGGTGACTTGCAGGAAGAGGTCTATATGGAGCTGCCACCAGGTATGGAAGAAAAAGCTAACAAAGGAATGGTCTGCAAACTAAACAAGGCTATATATGGTCTAAGACAAGCACCTAGAGTTTGGTTTAACAAGCTACAGTCAACATTATCAAAGTTGGGCTACACATCTACAAAATCAGACAATTCACTGTTTACAAAATTCACAACAGACACTGTCACCTATGTTCTAATCTATGTAGATGACTTCATAATAACAGGCAACAGCAAATCAGAAATAAGAAGCATCACAAATCAGCTAAACAGTGAATTTTCTGTAAAGGATCTAGGTGACCTATCATACTTTCTTGGAATTGAAGTGTACAGAACTGAAGGGAATGAGCTACATCTTTGTCAAAGAAAATATATTACAGAAATCCTGGTGAGAGCGAAAATGAATGAAGCCAAACCACTGCCCACACCAATGATAACTAACATACATCTAAGCAAAGACAAAGGAGAACCCACTTGCAATGAAAGATTGTATAGAAGTATTATTGGAGCACTCCAATACGTAACTATAACAAGACCAGATATATCATACAGCGTCAATAAAGCAAGTCAATTCATGCAAAAACCATTGAGTGAACATTGGAAAGCAGTCAAAAGAATATTAAGATATTTGAAGGGGACAATCAATCAGGGGCTCACTCTAAATCCAAGCACCAGCCTAAATATCAATGCCTACTCTGATTCAGACTGGGCTAATGATCATGATGATAGAAAATCAACAAGTGGCTATTGTATATTCTTAGGTAAGAATCCTATATCTTGGTGTGCTAAGAAGTAAAACACTGTGTCTAGATCAAGCACAGAAGCAGAGTATCGTAGTATTGCTAGTACAACTGCAGAAATAATGTGGGTTCAGTCTATTCTACATGAATTACGAATTAACACCAACCCTACTGCAACAATTTGGTGCGACAATATGAGTGCTATAGCATTAACTGCAAATCCAGTCCTACACTCTAGAACTAAACATCTAGAATTGGATATATACTTCGTACGTGAGCAAGTTCAGAAAGGAAAAATACAAGTCAATCACGTACCTTCTACTTACCAAACAGCTGACGTTCTAACCAAACCCCTTTCAAATCCCAGATTTGAAGAGCTTAGAAGAAAATTGTGTGTTGAAGAAATCAGTCACTTACAAACTCTTGAAAGACGAAGACTTTCTTCCACTACAGATTCCCATAACAGTACGCAAGCCGTAGACAGCAAAAATCAGAGATTAGAAAACAATAACAACACACTGATGACTAATACACCAATTTCTAGTAGAATAGAAAAGATTAAAAGTCAATCAAGTACTTATCTGCAAGCTAGAAGCTATCCATCACCGGCGACGAGCGAAAAATCAAGAGCAAGAGGTAAAGAGAAGCAATTGATCATAAATAAGAAAGGAGACCAGACTAGAAACACGAAGATGTGGCAAAGCGGCGGAGACATGGAGATTTAGCAAAGCGGCGGCTGCCATTTTCTATTTTTATCTCAAACCCTAGTTTAGATTGTAGGGTTTGCGGGGGGGGGGGGGGGTATAAAGTGTTAATACACTGAGTACCCCGCTCAATACTTTTGTACATAAAGACAGATGGGCTCACCCAATATGAAGCATCAAGCCCAAGCGGCTAAGTCCTGTTTGCAAATATAAATATGTACAAAACGTTTGTGTAACAGCATCTTTGCAGTAATAAAACATTTTTGAAACATCTCTGTTATTCGTTCTCTCGCAAATCACTTCTCCGCCGACTATTTCCTCAGTTTTTGCAAATTTATAGCAGCAACAAAGAGGACCCAAAACAATTTTTGTAGAACCCTAAAAGATTTTGATACAAAAGGATAAAAGGAGAAGAAGAAAAAATGATCATTTTTTCTGCTATTGT
Organism: Allium sativum; assembly: GCA_030737875.1. Lineage (NCBI taxonomy): Eukaryota > Viridiplantae > Streptophyta > Magnoliopsida > Asparagales > Amaryllidaceae > Allium > Allium sativum. The sequence continues at coordinate 649,624,641 of CM060920.1, forward strand.
TGAAGGTGAGATCCGAACTCTTTTCAAATCCTACATTTTATATTGTTAATTTTCTTTGACTGACCTTTACTGCTACTTAATTTGCTATTCTAATTGTGATCTCAGCTATTTTCGAAGTTCTATTCAACTGTTTTGTTTGATCTGTTGAATGCACAGTTTTAGTTTCTCCCTTCTGGATAATGCTTCTCATTATCCTAGTTGAAAACGATTTTATATCTGCAAATTTTGCTTACCACCAACTGTTGGAACGGCTGTTGTGCTTAATCAATATTGTGGTCTTATTGATACGAATGTTTCACTATGTCTCATTGCTGCAATTGGAAACCAATTTATAGCTGCAAATTTTATGTACCACTAACTCTCTGAATGGTTGCTGTGTTGTGAGTTTATTCATATGAGTGGTTGTGTATGCTGATGTGTTTGAGTTTGCAGCTAAAAAGTTTTTTTTTTCTTTTAGTTTAGTCATTTTGGTTACAACGAAGATGACCGAGTTGTTATAGTTATAGTTGACAGTAGTAGTTCTCAAGTCATTTTAAGATGATATACTTATTTGGCTTATTAGATTAATCACATTTATTTTACATGCAGAAGTCTATTTATTTACTCACTTAAACATAATATATTGATCTTAACTTGATGCAGCGTGAGAATTGTAGACTAATTGTTTATCAATGCTCCTTATCTAGTTTAGCTACCTTTGAACCATCACCAATTGTAATGACAAAGGATAAAAAACTACTGTTCAATCCTTCATTTATACTTAATGGTTTTCACTAATTTCCAGTTGGTCCAGGAAATGTATTTGGTTACTTCTGGATTACTGATTCGTGTCCTCTTACTGTGAATCAAGTGAGAAATAAGCACCCATTTGAGATTCTCAGCCTTGCTGTTGTTGTTGCCGAGACACTTCATACATGATATATTATCAATGGCAAGAAATATACAGGTTTAGTTCAAGAATGTAAACATAATTCTGATTATCTTAGCATACCATATGAATTATATCGACTAAATGAACTTTATTTATTGATTATCCACAGATATCATTGCCAATTTTGTTGATGGAATAAGCTTTATTATGGATTTTTTTTAGCTGATTGTCAGTTTGTGATGCTCATTTGGTGAAGACGTTGTTGGCGAGTAAGAATAAGATTGTCTATCATTTTAACTTAATGCAATGCTTATCCAGTTTTAATACTTCTGTTCTTTTTGTTGACTTGGTATAACTTCACAACTAAACAATTTTGCTGCCATATAATAATGTGAGGTTCTTTTCCTTTGATTTCTCCCGAAATGCATATGCTGAAACCCTTTGATCCCCTTCTTCTATAGTAAACCATTACCACATCTATACAAAACACATGAAATTTGCATCACTACATTAGTGTCATATATACATAAAAAATATAGTTGATAAATTTTTTATGTGCTGTATTTGCAAATTTCTTTAACTGTCCTGTTAATTGGGCTTAAACAGATGTTTAACAATATGGACACAGACAATAGTGGCATTATCACATACAAAGAGCTAAAAATTGGTTTGGCCTTAGTAAGGCAAGTTGAGCTGAAGCTTGATGGTAGAGACATACAACATGATGGGTATGTTTTTTGCAATAATATGATGTCATTTATTCTATTGGCAGTGTTGTTAGAACCTTTAATAATTTGCTAAAAGCTGTGCATTCATTTTACAGTGTTGTAGCTCAATAAATATGTTGGAGCAAGTTGATCATCTTCTTAAACATGCTACGAGCATTAATAATTTATGTAACATGTATGAGGGTTGGACTCCTTGGATATGATTCACATTCAGTGATTTTGATTATCAGGTATGTTACTACTTTATTTGTGGCATCATTGAATCTTATGTGTAGTATCATGTTTGGTTCTTTGCTCATCTCTAATTGTGCCTGCTTTCAGGTTCATTTTCTTTTAATTATAATACTGTTTTATTTCAATTTCTCTTGTGATTTAGCAAACAAAGGCTTTAGTTTCCATTGATGTAAATAGAGGGCATGGCATGCTTGGCAAAGAAAACTCTCAAAAGGATGAAATTCTTGGAGTCAATCTTGCTGCTGCAAAACAAGTATGTTAAATTCATGGAATATTAATCGTTCTTTTCATGGCATATTCATTTAAAAAATAAATGAATTACACGCATATTGTGATAATGATATGTTGGTGATATTTTCATTGAAGTGGAGTTTTTTAGCAGTATATGAACGATGACCAAATCAAATGTATCGCTTACGTATCATCTATTAACATTTACTTTTCAATTACATTTTGGTCTTCGTCTCAATAAAATAAGGCATAATCTATGATTTAATCCGACTGGATTGCAGGCTTGAACGTCATAATGATATGTTGGTGATGCTTTTATAAAAGGGAAATTTTTAGTAGTAAGAACAACGACTAAATAAAATGTATAGGAAACAGAGTTTGCTCCAAGGCGTGACATTCATGAAGATCGGGGTTAGGTGTGCATTTTTTTCAGGAACGATCCACTTTCATTTTGTATTTTGGAAGTCTGCGGCTAGAAGCCCCCGCCCGCTAAGTTCGATTAGTCAATATAATAATAATTAAACATTCAAGTGTTTAATTAGAACTCAAACATGTCGCTGTTCGCGCATTTGAACGCTACAGACTTGTTCTTTTGTAAAGGGAAAAATATCCCAGATCTTGCTTTTAATTTTGTTTTCAGAAAAAACAAACAACTAAATTTTGCTATCACATTTCATATCTTGCATAAGCAATTATTGTTTAAGAATCGAATGCTTACCACCCTGATTTCTTATGTTATATTATATTCTACAAACACTACAATTTCAAATTTGTTTAGAAAATTATTCCAACACTCCATATCTTACACTGAATCATAGATTTTATTGTTGACTTGTAGTCGTTCACCATTTGAAGCAATGTTTATCATATGATGCCAAGATCCTCTCTTCATATGCAAGGAATTACACTAGTGTCAATCCATTCTTACAGGGAACAACAGAATAGAGGTAATAAAAATCCACAAAAAAATCGACATAAATATCGACTGAACACACATACAACACTTATATGCTGGAACCTTCCTTTATTGATAGTTGAAGCACAGTCGTGCATTTGAGCACTATAATTTTAAAGTTGTTTAAAATATTATTCCAACACTCCGCACCTTACATTGAATCAAAATTTTTATTGTTGACTTGTAGCCATTCATCTTTTGAAGCAATATTTATGATATTGAGATCGGTATTGGACGTTGGATTATGCATTTCTTCAGTATTCATTTATAAACGTTTTATCCTTTTGTTCCTGTAGCTATGATGTACACACACCTTGCTTGGCAGGTCCCTATGCTTTTTCCGTGAAAGTTTGTTCTTACATGCAAGTTGTTGTTTCTATTTGCTTTTAGTTTTACACGTTATTGCTCAGTTGCATGAATCTACATGAAATCATCGAATGCATGCTAAAACCAAACAGTAAACCTAATCAGTTCGGCTTGTATTTTGTTTGTTTAAGCTTTTATCAATTTTTAGACGAAGAGGAGGTATGGAGATGCTAGAAACGTCGAGATTAAGAGATCGAGTGGCGATGGACAGAGATCGAGATCACAAGAGATCTATTAGCAGAAGTAAGAGAAGAAGAGGTGATAGATTGATGCATGAGAGCAGTAACAGAGGAGAAGGGGATGATAGCTCTGAAGAAAGTATGGATGAGGAAGACGACATTGAAGAGATGATGTTAGGGTAAGATTACCGCTGCAAGGGAGTAGCTCAAACTTTCCACCTTCTACGTCGAGTCAACAACACAATTATACCCATCATAGTCAGAATCTGAATCATTTTAGGAAAAGTAGCAGTTTTTTAGGGAGTAACACTAATATTAGCAAGCATGTTTGCCCTTCAGCACGGTTGATGAAAGTTTCTAAGGAGATGATTAGAGTTTCTATTCCTAGAAAAGCTGGGTCATGTATGTTGTTATTTTTGTCATTGATTTTTAATGATTTGAAAAGGTAAAAGTTAATAATACTGTTTTTGTGTAGTAGTTATCAAAAGGCCACAAAAATCTAATGGGACTGGAGAGCCGATTCATCATTGGCAAGATTCAGCCTCCCCAGCTAGGCATAACCCTTCGTCCAATACAGCTACTTCTCCGCCATCATCAACTTTATCAATCCGAAAGAAGGTAAGTTTTGGTTCGGCAACAAAATTACTTGACTTTGTTAATTTTCTGTTCTTTGTTTATTTAAAAATGCAATTTGTTAAGTTTGCAGAAATAGATTACTAGATCACCAACCACCAAAAATGGCTAAATCACCGCCTGTGTCTTCTATTGTTTAAGAGATAGAGATTGCTGATGTGTTATTTGGAATGACAAGGCAAGCTCCGTTGCCTGTAATTGGCATACAAGAAGCTAGCAAAGCTGAAAATAAATATGACAATCCTGATGGATCGAATGCAAAAGTGAAATCCTAGGTGTCATCGCCAAATGCAGTATCTCAGACTCAAGCGTCTTCTCAGCAGCAATCTGTTTTGCCTATGAAGGCCTCTGGTATGATTTGTATTCTGATATTTTTTGTGCGTTTGAAGATTTCTTCTTCAGTTTTTGAAGCCTGGGAATATATTAGCTTATCAAATTTGGATGTTTTGTAGCTCCTAAAAGGAAAAGAACGAGGCTGAGGCTTGAAGAAGAGAGTCCAACCAGTTAGGTAGCAGCAACTTCAGCCATAATAGAGGCTGAAATGCATCCAAATCTGAGGAGGTCACATCTCCTGGATCTAAAAAGAACTATGAAGAATATGGGACTGTTATTCTTGTAAAACAATGTGGATTGTGTTTGTAATTTGTTTTCTTTTTAGTGCAGTCAATGTAAATTTTAGTAGAGTGAGTAATGGTTCCCTTTTGTGAAAAAGGTGATTAGTGTAGCAACTAAATGTGTGGATGGAACGATACATTCACAATATAAATAATAAAATATACCATTATATTCTTTAATCACTTGGTGGTTCATTCGGAAAACAAGTATTGCAAACTAGTATTTTTCTTTAATAAGTGTGTGTGTGTGTATGTATGTATGTATGTGTGTATGTGTGTTTGTGACTGATTCAGATCAACGCATTAGTAGTATATTTTTAATTTTAAGTTGGTTTACATGTAAAATTCAGTTTAATTGAATTTCCAACTTTTAAATTATTTTTATTTTCCTTAAACTACTCTATATTTAAAAAAAAACTGACTTGGAATAAGTTTCAATAAATAAATTTATATTTCATATTGAACACCTTAACGGTCGGTTTTTCCAACGTTGTACGGTAATACTAGTTTATTAGAGGCACAAATTTTATCAGCCTTTATTTGCATGTTCTTAGGGACAAATGCATCTGCCGCTATGTCCAATTAAAGCAGAAACCAAAACCAACCCGCTATTTTTACGGGCAAAATAAGCCGCCTTCAATGGAAAAATCTGCGGCATAAAATTGGCAACACGGGTTTTATCCCGCTTTACCTTCATCACGTAATTACTAATTTCCTTTTTTTTCATTTCATTCAAATTGGTCTAGGTTTCCTCGCTGCTTCAAACCAAAATTGGGGAAAGCTTCTTACTCTTTCAATCGGGAAATTCACCAACATCGAAGGTATGCAATTGATTTGTAATACCGATTTAATTTTTTACTATGTTGAATTTATCAACAAAACTCAAAATTTGTTTATTTTCTTAATCAAGTCATAGTTAGACTTCATTTGATGAAGATAGATATTAGAAAAGTGGACAATGGTTCTGATTTTTTAACGTGATTCATTGATTATACTTAGTTCATCGTTACTGTATGTTTTTCGTTTTCATTGAAAATATCTAAACAGAGGCCTCGATGATTCATATTTCTTATAGAAACTGTGTATTTGCCGCTTCTTCCAATTGTGATGTCTGATTTCACTTGTTGTTGGTGGTTTATTTGTTTTTTCTTAATGTTTGTAAATGTATCTTGATCTATGCACGTTAGTTGTATGTATAAATGTTGGTGTTGATGTTTTGTTTAGTATTCAAAATGTTTACAAGTGGATTCTAATATGTGCACACAAGTTGTATGCATAAATGCTACTTATATTACAATTTATGTTAATTTTTACTTTATAAAATTAAGTTTAACACCATTTGTAGCGGCCACAATGGTTATGCTATAAATTATAGGATATTGTATGTGCTTCCATACACTAGTGGATAAAAATAAAATAAAAACTAATATCATTTGTTTATTTGTGTATATTATGATATGGAATACTTACATGATCTATTATATGTTTCATTGTTCTATGTATCATTTTTACTTTGATTTATTAAATACCAGGCTTTTAAATCTCCCCGAGACCTCCGAGATGGAAAATCCGAGATATTATCCAAAATCCGAGATTTGATAGCTAGTTTAGTTGTAAGTGTTTCAAATATCGCCCGAGACAGCCGAGATATTTTTCCGAGATATTGGTCAAAATCCGAGATTTAAAACCTTGTTAAATACTACTTAATTTGAACTTTCTCATAAATAATAATAAGTATTACTTCAAGATGTAGTAGCTTATAGTAATTATGTGTAATGAAAAATAGAAGAGGTCTTTTTGTATAAGCCTACAATATGCAGGTTTATTTTACTTAAAGGACATATAAAGATCATACTATGACTTACTTACAACTTGCATCCCATTTTTAATCTTTATCTGTATTTAGATGAATTCAAATTGTTAGATTGTATTTAATGTGTAAAATCATTAACAAAGAAAATTCACCTATGAGTTCATACTTCAATTTTGAAATACAGTAATAAACAATAAATAATATTACATTAGAATCATAAACTTTGCAGTCATTTATCGAGTTACAATGTAAACCTTTTCATATATCTTTTAATTGTTTAATGTTTTTTTTTTTTTACTTTCCACGGCTAAACAGGATCTTGTAAAATGATAAATGAATTACGGCGTCTAAATCAAATCAAGGTGAGATGCAACAAGTGTTATTCAAAAGTGCAAATCCTAGCATATGATCATTAATAATTGAAGAAAAGTGAGAACTTATTCCTTATTTTTTTTCTTTGGTTATATATAAATTTTTCATACATATTTTTTTTTTAGTTGTAGATGTTGTTTGCTTAGATTTTTTAGCAAGCCTAAGCTAAATATTCAAAAAAAACCACATTTATACTCTTCAAGAAAATCAACGTTGCATTGTTGATTTGGTCGTTCATACATGTTGAATAAATTCTAATTCTACAGGATGATGACTTCTAATTTTTTCTAAGATTATATAAGAAAATAGGAGGGGAAAAAATGTTGTCATTTTTAACATTGTAATTATGTGTCCATCAAAAATCGAACTGATGTAGTTGAAATCCAAGATATGATTCACCTAAAATTTTCACATTCGTCCAAACAAACGGCAAAATATAATAAAAAAGGCACCATCAATCACTATTTTCCGTTATACATAATGAAGAAAAACTTATGGTAATGAAGCTTATGTTACAAGTGTATTGTTACAGATACCAGTAACAAACATATAATAAAAACTTGGGAAACAAATAACAAAGATTCTACCAATCCTACATGTGGTGAAGAGATGCAAGCGACAAGAACAATGATAATATAAAATAATTTGAAATATAAAAATTTAATCTTATACATTGCAAATCACATGAAAATCCATCTCAATTCAACGATGGATTGTTCTGCCACTACAGCATACGACTATTTTCAGTTTTTCTTGTAAGTGACATATAATACAACGCATTGGATATAGTGAAAATAATTGAATCTTCTTTACAAAACAAATGTTGAGCACCTTAACAAATAATTATAAGCAATTTAACGTATATATCACTCATGAAAGTAAACTCAGATGAATCTAAACTTGATATGATTCAAATCATTAATTATCACAAAAGGAAAAATGAATCACTAACCTGATTCCATATTCAGTTAGCCTTGTCGCTGCTAATAATAATTCTCCTCCCTTTGCCTTTCTCTTTTTGTTACAGGTTCTTTGATGGATAGAACCAATCTCACTTTTTTATAACTGTCATGGTGCAGTTATCTTATATAGATAAAAGAAACTACTCTCTTTATATACATGTTGCATTTGATTTTCAAACAGTTATTTTATCGATAACTACCATCAATGATATATGACAATAACTGCATTGCAAGTACTATTTCATCACGAAGGGAATGCAATAAAACATAATTAGGAAAGGGAAGAGGGATAATAAATATCCCGAGTTTTAACAACTTTGACCGAGACTTATCCATCACGATGTCGACTTTAATGTTAAAATTTCAACATATAATATGAACTTAATTCTCACAATTAAACGATAAGACACATAGGTTGTATGAACATCAAAATATTCTTACATTCTCCCACTTGGCCTTTGTGTCTAACTGGTGATTCAGTAATTTTAATGCATATTTTTATTTCAAATTCATATGATCATTAATCGAATTAGAACAGACTGGATAATGGCGGTCCCATGTTATTTAAGCGACATGATCCCTTCCATGTATAACAATCCAATCCAAACTCAATTTCAATTTCAATTTCAATTAAGAGATATTGTAATTCTCAAAATTAATCACATGTCTTCCAACAAACATAAATGTATACTCATACTATAATAATAACATGTTCAATAAAGTAGAAATGAAACTATAAATGAATTCATAGTGTCACAAACATAATGAGTGTATCACAATTAAAAAAGCAAGGCCTTATATGTAATACCCATACGCTCTACATGGCGAATAAATGCCTTGGGTGGTAGTCCTTTAGTCAGTGGATCCGCTACCATCAGATTTGTTCTAATATAATTAAAATACACTCTATGTTTCTACACCTCCCCCTTGACTGACAAGTACATCAACTCCACGTATTTAGCACCCTTAGAATACTTGTCATTGTTCGAGAAGAAAACGGCTACGGAGTTATCACAATAAATTCTTAACGGTCTGGCTATGCTATCGACAATCCCAAGCCCCGAAATAAAATTCTGCATCCACAATGATTGAATAGTGGCCTCAAAGCATGCCGCAAGTTCAGCCTCCATAGTGTAAGTAGTAATGAAGGATTGTTTTCCACTCTTCCATGACACTGCCCCTTCGGCTAATAGAAACAAATAGCCAAGTGTTGATTTTCTACTATCTTTGCATCTAACATAATCTGAATCCGAATATCCAATGACCTCAAGATGATCGGATCTCCTGTATATAAGCACGACCTCCTTGGTGCCTTGCAAGTACCTGAGAACTTTCTTTGCTGCTTTCCAGTGATCCATTCCGGGATTACTTTGATATCGATCTAACATACCTGCAACAAAGCTGATATCTGGTCGAGTACAAGTCTGAACATAGTTCAAACTCCCTACCACTGATGCATATAGGATTCTTTCCATTTATTTTTGTTCCAAATCATTCTTGGGACATTGGATCTTAATGAACTTGTCCCCTTTCTGTATAGGAACTATTCCTGCGGAGCATTTATCCATTCTATATTTTTTTAAGACCTTATTGATATAAGCTTTCTGAGACAACCCTAGCCATCCTCATGATCTATTTCATATTATTTTTATTCCAATCATATAGAATGCCTCACCCATATCCTTCATTTTGAAGTTATTAGAGAGATACTTTTTTACATCACATAGTATACATATGTCATTTGAAGCAATCAAAATGTCATCAACATATAAGACTAAAATCACAAACTTGCTCCAACTAATTTTAATGTAGATACACCGATCAACGATCGTCTCTACAAACCATATGATGTGATAATATCATTAGACTTTAAATACCATTGTCTAGAAGCTTGTTTTAGTCCATATATCGACTTTTTAATTTACACACCATGTTTTCATTTCATGTGACCACAAATCCTTCAGGTGGTCCATATATACTTCTTACTCAAGCTCACCATTCAGAAAAGTGGTTTTCACATCCATTTGGTGAAGCACAAGATCATAATGAGCCACCAAAGCCAAAAAAAATCTTATAGAATCCTCCTTGGATACTAGAGTGAAGGTTTCTTTATAGTCAATGCCATCATATTGGGTGAAATCTTTAGCAACAAGTCTAGTTTTATACCTTTCAATGTTGCCCTTTGAGTCACATTTAGTCTTAAAGACCCATTTAGACCCAACAGTCTTCGAATCCTTATGCAACTCCACTAAGTCCCAGACTTTGTTATCACCCATTTACTTGATTTCTTCTTTCATGGCAATCAACCATTTTTCAGAATTATCGCTTTCCATGACTTTCTTAAAGGAGATCGGGTCTTCATCAATGCTTAAGTCGCATTCACTTCCAACAACATAAACCACATAATCATCTGAAATAGAAGATCTTCTTTCCCTTATTGATCGCCTTAAAGGTTCATATGGTTCATAATTATCTTCTTAAATTATGATGGTTCGTCAACCATAAGTTCATCCTGTGGGACATGAACATCATTATGTTGTTCTATTGAGTCATTTGACTGTGATGCAACAGTTGGTACAACAACTTTAGAAGAAATAACATGTGAAGGAAGTTCAACCTGAATCTCTTAAATGTCCACCGTTCGTGGTTCACCACTCTCGCTAGTTTGACTGTTTTCAATAAACCTAGCATTCACCGTCTCTATTATTCTCATACTATGGTTAAGGCAATAAAATATACACCCCTTTGACTTTTTAGGATAGCCAATGAAAGAACCACTGACTATCCTAGGATCAAGTTTCTTTTCATGTGGATTGTATAACCTTACTGCTTGGCACACGCAAACACGAAGATGCCGTGAATTAGGTTTCCTTCCTGTCCACAACTCATAAGGAGTCTTAGGAATTACTTTGCTAGGAACCCAGTTAAGCACATATGTTGCAGTCTTTAATGCATACATCCACAATGAAAGAGGTAATGAACAATTAATTAACATGCTCCCAACCATAGCTATTAATGTACGATTCTGCCTCTCAGCTACACCATTCTGCTGAGGTGTACCAGGCATTGTATATTGTGTACAAATGCCTCAACTTTCAAGCAACTTTGCAAACGGACATGGACATTGTCCACTTTCATTAAATTTTTCATAAAACTGACCACCTCTATCAGACCTGGCTACCTTTATTTTTCGATCTAACTGCCTTTCAACTTCGTTAGTGAATACCTCTAGGATGTTCAGAGATTGAGACTTTTCATGTCGTATATATACATATCCATAATGTGAGTAGTCATCAATAAATGTGATAAAGTATTTTTCATCGCTCCATGAAGGAACGTCAAAAGGACCACATATACCGGTGTAAATTAACTCAAGTAGTTGAGTACTTCTCCTGGCTGGCTTCTTAACTATGTGCTTAGTCTGCTTGCCTTTAATGAAGTCCACACACACATCTAAGTCACTAATATCCAATTAAGGAAGAATTCCATTCTTTACGCATTAGCCCAACGGTTAAGGACTTGTGTCGAAGTAATTACGATGCGAGTTCAAAACCCGGAATGATATGCTAAAAGGTTTTAACATGTGCATATGCTATGGTTAGCCACTTATGTGGTATCCGCAGACCGGGCTAGGTGCACTAAGGATATTTTACGGCTCCGGTCGGTTTCACCCCCTGAACAAAATCAAAAAAAAATTCATTCTTTACCAACCTCATTATTCTTTCCTTGGAAATATGACATAATCTTTGATGCCATAAAAAAACAGAACTTTCATTAGATGCACTACGCGTAATACCTTGACCCTCAACATTAAATAATAATTCAGAAAATTTAACCTCAAGATTAAACCTATAAAGTGAATCAATCAAAGTACCACAACCATAACAGTAATTATTTCGATACAATGAAAACCCACCATGTCCAAACTTCACATAAAAACCTACATTATCTAATTTACTTATAGAAACAAGATTCTAGCACACTTAGGTACATAATGACATCCTTCAAGATCTATATGACAACCGGTGTCAAGAATCAATTTATAAGTCCCCACGCCCTCAATTTGTACCTTCATCATGTACCCCATAAACAAGTACAGTTCATCTCCTTTTATGGGCTGGATCGAATTGAATCCCTGTTTAATGTGAGATACATGAGTAGTAGCAATCTAACCACCAAGTATTGTTAGGCACTTCTATAGGGTTCGATTCAGAGCAAACAAAACTATAATGTGTATCTTTCTTTTCGAACCAAACCTTCCTTTTTCGACAATCTTTCTTGAAATGTCCCATTTTCTTGCAAAAAAAATTTGCTTCTCCTTTCGGATATGACCTTTGGGTCCTTTTATGGATGCTTTGTACTTTTTCTTGCCTTCTTACTTGGTTTTCCTTTACTGCTGCCAGCACCATCATGACCTATGAGAAGAACTACATGATCTTTCATCTTCTTTAATCTCCCTTCATCATGAACCAACATGACCTTCAATTCCAGAAAGTTCCATTTATCCTTAATGGTGTTGTAATTAGCCTGGAACTGACTAAACTCAAAAGGTAGAGATTTAATGATTAACTGAACCAAGAATGCTTTATTAACTTTCATTCCAATAGACTTTAACTTTGCTGCCAACTTAGACATATGTGTAACATGATCATGGATGGATTGAGACCAGTCAAACTTCTTTGTAGTTACCTGACACATGAGGATTCCTACAATTGACTTATCCGCCAAACCCGATTGTGAACACTCCTTAATCATACGCATAAAATCCCTTGCATTCTCTGTCTTAGGCATAGATGGCTTAGTACTTTCAGCCATGGTCATCCTCATGAGGTTTAAACTCAACCTATTAGATCGCTCTTATGTCTCATGACGAAACTTTTCAGTCTCTGAGCTATCATTTGTAATGGCTGAAGGTTCCTTTGTTAATATTGCAAGGTCCAATGCCATTACACCCAGTGTAACCGGATATGTTCAGACCATTCATCATAGTTTAGCCCATTAAACTTCAGGACAGAGTTAGCGGTTGCAAACAAATTTGATGAACCTGCAAACATGAATATATGTTACTTATCTATTAGTGCTTTGTAAAATTTGATGCAGATGCAAGATTTTTCAACTAACATTTATAGCATGCATTTAAGTAACCTTTGGGTAATAATTAAACACAACACTATCATTAATGCTAATTATTATACTTTAATAACTGATCATAATATACATAAATCGAACAGGCATGTTATCTTTGGATATACACACTATTCAACCTATGTAATTATGACTAATTCCTTTTATCTTATTAACTACATTCAATGCAAACCTTTGGGGGATCTCATAAAATATAGATAATAAACAATTGATCATTCAAAACTTTTATGCCATTTCATAGCATCTCTACTATCATAATCAATCGAATTTCTTTACTTTCAATGTCCAGATATAATATAACAAGGCCATTTTGGTGACTGACATGTAAGTACAGACATTAACTTCTAATGAGTAATTTTCTTCTTTCTATAATATAATGATATCTAGGACACAAATTACTCATATGTCTTATATAACGTGGGTTATACAATACATAATATACATTTATACGAGTTAAAACTAAAACCACTAACCAAAATAGATGAAAACCAATAAACAACAAACTTGTTTATTCATTAAACACAATAGTGAACTTTTCATAAATCAACGTAAATTTCTTATCATGGTAAATCTTTTCATCTTGGTTGTTATATGTATGTGTTGCCAATTTGATTCACGCCATAATAGTACTAAGACTATGTATGAACTCAAACTGAAATTAATCAAAACCGAAAGCACTATATATTTACCATGATAAGCAATAATGAATTCAAACCAAAATAAATTATCAATAGTTAATAACACGGTGAATCTGTCAAGTTTAACCTTGCTCGGATACCTATTGTAAGAAATTTAATGCATATTTCATTCATGAAACTAAACTCTGATGAATCTAAACTTGATATGATTATAACCATTAAATATCACAAAAGGAAAAATGAATCACTAACCTGATTCCATGTTCATGTTAGCCTTGTCACTGCTAATAATAATTCTCCTCCCTTTGCCTTTCTCTTTTTGTTACAGGTTCTTTGATGGATAGAACCAATCTCACTTTTTTATAATTGTCATGGTGCAGTTATGTTATATAGATAAAAGAAACTGATCTCTTTATAAACAAGTTGCATTTGATTTTTAAATAGTTATTTTATCAATAACTACCATCATTAATTTATGACTATAACTGCATCAATTCTGAAAAAAAGCAAATACTATTTCATCACGAAGGGAATACAATAAAACATAATTAGGTAAGGGAAGATAGATAATAAATAACCCAAATTTTGACAACTTTAACGGAGACCGGTCCATCACGATGTAGACTTTGATGTTAAAATTCCAACATATAATATGAACTTAATTATCACAATTAAACCATAAGACACATAGGCCGCATGAACATCGAAATATTCTTACAATAATTTACTGCCATTTTCTACCTTATGAGCATCACCAACGAAACCGTCTTTTTGGGCCAACCAATTTTGTCTTCCATAATGACCCGAGTGTCCTTATAATCCTATATTTCTATATGTTCTACCAAATAAATAAAATAAAAAATTATTTTTTAAGAGCGTGAAAATAATACAAATTATAGGTTTAAAAGCTTATCTTAAAATCAACTGCAATAACATTTCAGTATATAAACACGCTAATTATAATTTAGTACGTAAGATAAATTTTGAAATAATATGATATCGACATGCCTTCTAAAAAAATATCCGTTATAGCTCGAGTTCATAACAAAAAAGATGTTGGCCTTTGAAATTCATGGTAAACATTAACGATATATATACATGTGCCTTTAGTGCACATTACGTAAATAAATACAGATTATGTATCACTATCACGATTCAAGCTCGTTAACACTCCAATATTGATTTATTTTAGTTGTGAAATAAAGTAGAAAAGGGGATTATATTAAACCAAAATACAAATTGTAACGACCCGGGGGATTCGAGGCCTGAATTCCAACAATAATAAATAAACCTGTATTACTGTCTGAACTCAAGTATCGAAAACACCAGATAGTTAATGAAAGAAAATAGAGGGTGAGATAAGAAAGAAAGAAAAATTGAATAGAAGAAGAATAACAACACAACAACATCAGAGTCTCACGTCGCAGCGGAATAAAATATAATATAGAAATAAAACTTTATTTTCTTTCTACTGGTGCTTTTAGTCTACCACTGCCCATTTTCACCGATAACGCAAAGCTGACTGCTGCTTTTCTATTGCTTGTGAAGATGCTACAATAGCATATACTAAAACAATTAGAGTAGTTATTTTCTTTTTTTATATTGTGACTATGGTAGAAAGAGAAGTTTATGTTGTAACATTTCTAGAATAGTGAATTATAATTAAAACACGTGAGAGGGTGACAAATCCTAAAGTTTGAAATTTTATAATTAAACTGTTTTTCTGACAGTAATATTCTAGCTACTTGGATTCTTTAGTTACAACTATTTGTATTTTGGTTTAATATAATTCCCTTTTCTACTTTATTTCACAGCTAAAGTAAATCAATATTGGAGTGTTAATGAACTTGAATTATGATAATGATACATATATAATCTGTATTCATTTACGCGATGTGCATTAAAAGTACATGTATATAAATCATTAATGTTTACTATGAATTTCAAAGGCCAACATCTTTTTTGTTATGAACTGGAGCTATAATGGGTATTTATTAGAAGGCATGTTGATATCATATTATTTCAAAATTTATCTTACCTACTAATTTATAATTAGTGTGTTTGTATCGTGAAATGTTATTGCAGATGATTTTAAGATACGCTTTTAAAACTATAATCTGTGTTATTTTCACGCACTTAAAAAATAATTTTTTATTTTATTTATTTGGTAGAACATATAGAAATTTAGGATTATAAGGACACTCAGATCATTATGGAAGAAAAAATTGGTCGGCTCAGGAAGACGGTTTCATTGGTGATGCTCATAAGGTAGAAAATGAAAATAAATTATTGTAAGAATACTTCGATGTTCATGTGGTCTATGTGTCATATGGTTTAATTGTGAGAATGGAGTTCATATTATATGTTGGAATTTTAACATTAATGTCTACATCGTGATGGATCGGTCTCGGTTAAAGTTGTTCAAATTCGGGATATTTATTATCCAGCTTCCCTTGCCTAATTACGTTTTATTGTATACCCTTCATGATGAAATAATATTCGCAGTTTTTTAGAATTGATGCAGTTATTGTCATATACTAATGATGGCAGTTATGGATAAAATAACTGTTTGAAAATCAAATGCAACATGTACACAAAGAGAGCAGTTTCTTTTATCAATATGAGATAACTGCACCATGATAGTTATAAAAAAGTGAGATTGCTTCTATCCATCAAAGAACCTGTAACAAAACGAGAAAGGCAAAGGGAGAAGAATTATTATTAGCAGTGACAAGGCTAACATGAACATGGAATCAGGTTAATCATTCATTTTTCCTTTTGTGATATTTAACGGGTAGAATCATATCAAGTTTAGATTCATCTGAGTTTGGTTTCATGAATGAAATGTACATTAAATTGCTTACAATTGTATCAGAGCAAGGTTAAACTTGAATGATTCACCATGTTATTAACTGGTGCTAATTTATTATGGTTTGAATTCATTATTTCTTGTCATGGTAGATAGTGCTTTTAGTTTGAGTTCATGCGTAGTCTTAGTACTATTGTGGAGTGAATCAAATTCATGGCAACACATACATATAATAGCCAAGATGAAAAGATTTATCATGATAAGCATTTTTTGTTGATTTACGAAAAGTTCGCTATTGGTTTAATGAATAAACAAGTTTATTTTTCATATATTTTGGTTAGTGGGTTTTTGTTTTAACTCGTATAAAAGTATATTATGTATTGTATAACTCACGTTGTTTAAGGCATATGAGTAATTTGTGTTCAAGATATCATTATATTATAGAAAGAAGAAAATTACTCATTAGAAGTTAATGTCTGTACTAACATGTCAGTCACCGAACTGGCCTTGTTATATTATATATAAACACTGAAAGTAATGGAATTAGATTGATCAAGATAGTAGAGATGCTATGAAATGACATAAAAGTTTTGAATGATCAATTGTTTATTATTGATATTTTATGAGATCCCCCAAAGGTTGGTCATTGAATGTAGTTAATAAGATAAAAGGAATTAGTCATAATTACATAGGTTGAACAGTGTGTATATCCAAAGATAATATGCTTGTTCGGTTTTATATATTATGATCAGTTATTAAAGTATAATAATTAAAATCAGTGATAGTGTTGTGTTTAAGTATTTCCCAAAGGTTACTTAAATGCAAGCTTAAAATATTAGTTGAAAAATCTTGCATCTGCATCAAATTTTACAAAGCACTAACAGGTATGTAAGCAAGTATTAATGTTTGTAGGTTCATCAAATTTTTTTGCAACCACTAACTTTGTCCTGAAGTTTAATGGGCTTAACTATGATGAATGGTCTGAACAGATCCGGTTCACACTGGATGTAATGGCATTGGACCTTACAATATTAACAGAGGAACCTTCAGCCGTTACAGATGATAGCTCATAGACTGAAAAGTCTCGTTATGAGACATGGGAGCGATCTAATAGGTTGAGTTTAAACCTCATAAGGATGACCATGACTGAAAGTATTAAGTCAGCTATGCCTAAAATAGAGAATGCAAGTATATGTATGATTCAGGAATGTTCACAATCGGATTTGGCGGATAAGTCAATTGTAGAAAGTCTAATGTGTCGTCTAACTACAAAGAAGTTTGACTGGTCTCAGCCCATCCATGATAATGTAACACATATGTATAACTTGACAGCAAAGTTAAAGACTTGGGAGTGGAGGTTAATGAAGTATTCTTGGTTCAATTCATCATTAACTCTCTACCTTTTGAGTTTTATCAGTTTCAGATTAACTACAACACCATTAAGGATAAATGGAACTTTCAGGAATTAAAGGCCATGTTGGTTCAAAAGGAAGGGAGATTATAGAAGATGTAGGATCATGCAGTTCATCTCATAGGTCATGATGGTGCATGCAGCAGTAAAGGAAAACCAAGTAAGAAGGACAAGAAAAAGGGCAAAGCATCCATAAATGGACTCGAAGGTCAAATCCGAAAGGAGAAGCAAAAGTGTTTTTTTTTTTGCAAGAAAATGGGACATTTCAAGAAAGATTATCCAAAGAAAAGGCTTGGTTCGAAAAGAAAGGTACACAATATAGTTTTGTTTGCTTTGAATCGAACCTTGTAGAAGTGCCTAAAAATGCTTGGTGGTTAGATTCTGGTGGTACTACTCATGTATCTCACATTAAACAGAGATTCAATTCGATTCGGCCTATAAAAGGAGCTGAACTTTACTTGTTTATGGAAATGGGATGAAGGCATAAATTGAGGGCATTAGGACTTATAGATTGATTCCTGACACCGGCTGTCATATAGATCTTGAAGGATGTCTTTATGTACCTAAGTGTTCTAGAAATCTTGCTTCTATAAGTAAACTGGATAATGTAGGTTTCTATGTTAAGTTTAGACATGGTGGGTTTTCATTGTATTGAAATAATTACTATTATGGTTGTGGTACTTTGATTGATTCACTTTATAGGTTCAATCTTGATGTTAAATTTTCTGAATCATTGTTTAATATTGATGGTCAAGGTATTAAGCATAGTGCATCTAATGAAAGTTCTGCTTTCTTATGACATCAAAGATTAAGTCATATTTCCAAGGAAAGAATAATGAGGTTGGTAAAGAATGGAATTCTTCCTCGATTGGATTTTAGTGACTTAGATGTGTGTGTGGACTGCATTAAAGGCAAGCAAACTAAGCACACAGTTAAGAAGCCAACCATTAGAAGTACTCAACTATTTTAATTAATTCACACCGATATATGTGGTCCTTTTGGCGCTCCTTCATGAAGCGGTGAAAAATACTTTATCACATTTATTGATGACTACTCACGTTATGGATATGTAAATCTACTGCATGAAAAGTCTCAATCTGTGAATGTCCTAGAGGTATTCACTAACGAAGTTGAAAGGCAGTTAGACTGAAAAATAAAGGTAGTGAGCTCTGATAGAGGTGGTGAGTTTTACATAAAATTTAACGAAAGTGGACAATGTCCAGGTCCATTTGCAAAGTTGCTTGAAAGTAGAGGCATTTGTGCACAATATACATTGCCTAGTACACCTCAGCAGAATGATGTAGCTGAGAGGCAGAATCGTACATTAATAGGTATGGTTGGGAGCATGTTAAGCAATTGTTCATTCCCTCTTTCAATGTGGATGTATGCATTGAAGACTGCAACATATGTGCTTAACTGAGTTCCTACCAAAGTAGTTCCTAAGACTCCTTATGAGTTGTGGACAGGAAGGAAACATAGTTTACGACGTCTTCGTGTTTGGGGTGCCAAGCAAAAGTAAGTTTATATAATCCACATGAAAAGAAACTTGATCCTAGGACAATCAGTGGTTCTTTCATTGGCTATCCTGAAAAGTCAAAGGGGTATATATTTTATTACTCTTACCATAATATGAGAATAATAGAGATGGGGAATGCTAGGTTCATTGAAAAGGGTGAAACTATTGGAATTGTGAACCACGACAGGTGGACATTCAAGAGATTTAGGTTGAACTTCCTTCACTAGTTATTTCTTCCAAAGTTGTTGCACCAATTATTGCATCACAGTCAAATGACACAATGGAACAACATAATGATGTTCATATCCCACAAGACGAAGTTGTGGTTAATGAACCAGTAATGATTTAAGAAGATAATTATGAACCACGTAAACCTTTAAGGCGATCTATAAGGGAAAGAAGATTTGCTATTTCAGATGATTATGTGGTTTATGCTTTTGGAAGTGAATGCGGCTTAAGCATTGATGAAGACCCGATCTCCTTAAAGAATGCCATGGAAAGTGATAGTTCTGAAAAATGTTTGATTGCCATGAAAGAAGAAATCAAGTTAATGGGTGATAACAAAGTCTAGGACGTAGTGGAGTTGCATAAGGATTCAAAGATTGTTGGGTCTAAATGGGTCTTTAAGACTAAACGTGACTCAAAGGGAAACATTGAAAGATATAAAGCTAGACATGTTGCTAAAGGTTTCACCCAACAAAATGGCATTGACTATAAAGAAATCTTCGCTCCAATATCCAAGAAGGATTCTATAAGAATTGTTTTGTCTTTAGTGGTTCATTATGATCTTGAGCTTCACCAAATGAATGTGAAAACCGTCTTTTTGAATGGTGAGCTTAAGGATGAAGTATATATGGACCACCTGAAGGATTTGTGTGTGATGACCCCAAACTCCGCGTGTACGGAAGTAAGGATGGTCATTGGAATATAACACAGAACAATAACAGCAGAACAGAAATAAAGAATTACAGTAGATAATGTTCATCAAATTACACTGGAAATATACATCATCAGAGTTACACAGCATAATCAGATCATACATAGCAAATAATACAATTTTAGCTTAATATAAAATGTCTGCAGCGGAATAAAAACACAATATACTAAGTGAAGTCTGAACAGCAAAATAGGAATGGTAAAGTCCATCTTCAGCTCCATAGCTATCCAGAATGAATCTGCTAAACCTGTATACAAGGCTGCCCATGTGGAAAAGAGGGCACTCGAGTTTGCAAAGTGAAACAAACTATGAGTCAGTCATGGGATTGGTATGAGAAATCTTATTTAACCTATCGGATAATAAGGCCAATCATAGTACCACGCCGCTAACGCGGAACGGGTTTACTCCATTGGATTGCCAGTGCATAAGTAAAGTAAATCGTTAAACAACACAATGCTTTTTATAAAAATGAAACCATTATAAGACTCAAGTCCCGTCACACAATGCAACGCAAACCGGAGGATAGAGTTTTACCTTATAATGGTCAAAAATGCTTGATACGATAAAACGAATTTGATATTACTATTAGTGTGTATATGTTTTAAAACATTTCAATCATAATATCAATCATAGACGGCATAGCTACCGTATACTATGTCACCATACTAGTAATACAATCAAAATCGCATGGGTCGTATTGGAAGTTGGATTTCCATCATGAACCAAGGCAAAAGATAGTCCTTACCGAATTCGAGATAATCTAGCCTCCCATGTCTCAGGCTCAGCCGCAACTGCACCTTGGATCTTCAGGGCCGGTCCACAAATATGTTAGTGGATTAATAATGCCTGAACAATACGTTTCCCCGCCCTATGGGGCGTAAATAGAGCCACTAGGGACTCAATAACTGAGGCGCCTCATTCCATCATCCACATAAGTAAAAATGTCAGGCCTGGTTAAAGCACAAACATCACTTCTAGCTAGAAAGAAACGTATGTTCTCCCTGCAATCCTTACTCCCGTTTCTGGTTCATACCGGGGTGTGAGGTTCGTGAAGTAACGCTATACACAAAGCTATGTTATTTAAAGCTGTGCTTTGATCATCAACCACAAGGCTCTGCTTTTCAACAATAAGCTTTGATCGTTTGCATCTTGGCATGCCACATTGTCATTCCATACCATACCATACCATTGATTTCCGCCAATATATAACCTCTAAGCTCGTACATCTTAGAGAAGGGTGTTAAACACCAAACAGATATATATTTAACAAAGATCAACGAATACAGTATAAAGGAATACAACGTCAGACATACAATCCATTTACAAGTCCGTTCTGGGTCTGAACGAAACCGGAGGTACCTTATACCTCGCATATTCGAACAATCAACAACACGTCCAGACGGTTACCACTTTAGTCCCTTCAAGGTAGCTATTCCAATCATGGGCATCAGTAGCCACACATCAATTCGATGTGAAGATCGTCGGTCTTCAACTACCGTCTTCAAATCTTCGACTTCCAATCGTCGTATAATTATTTGAAATAAGATTTAATTCGGTCTTTTCAAATAATTCTCGAATATATATAATTCAAAATCATTTCTTTGATCCATATCGCTTATAATATATTTTTTAACGATTTATCGGTATTTTTATTTATTTAAAAATAGTCATTTTCAATTAAACGACGCTTCGGGTCATTACATGTCCTTGGCGCTGTTTTCATCAAAATTTGATTTATACATTTCTTCAAATCTAACCGTTGGATCTTAGAAAATTTTATATCGTTGGAAAGATCTTTTCAAAACGAACCCAACGCTTCCTGTTTTGGGAAAATCCGACTATCGAATCTCTCGGTATGATCGTTTGAAGTTATGATTTCAAAACACGAACTGCAGCAGCGCGATTCGTTTTATTTTAATTTACATATATAAAAATATAATACATTCGTTCGACGATATCAAGCTATTTTCAACTCAACCTTGACTTCTATAATATATGAAATTATATATTACAATAAAATGAAGTTTTCTTTTATTTCATCCTTATCTTACATTGAAAAATGTAACTTTTATTTTATTCTTCTCTTACATTAAAAACATGATTTTTAATGTAAACATGTTTTTATATATTCTTGAAAACATGAGACATTTTTATTCATTTCAAAGCCTTCATTGGAAAATGTAATTCCTTTGAATTGTATAAAAATGAAATCTTTTGACATTACATAAAATGTAACCTTCTTACATTACAAGTAAAATGTAATCTCTTTCATTCGCAAAGCAAATGTAAATTCCTTGTCATTGTAAAGAAAATGCAATCCCCCTTACCTAACATAAAAAATGTATTCTTTTTATTTGACTTAATTATGTATTCTTTGATTTCATTCTTTGATTAAATTAAAAATGTAATTCTTCATTTGTATATGTGGTTACATTGAAAATGTAATCTTCTAATTCAAACTTTATTTATATTGAAAATATAAATTTCTATTTCAATGTGTTATTGCATTGAAAAATATAAACTTTTTATTTCAATGTATATTTACATTGAAAATGAACTTTTTATTTCACTATAATCTTTTCTTACATTATGTAAAATGTGATCTTTTCTTTTCTTTTATTACATTATAGAAAATGTAGTTTTTAATGACAACATGTTTTTGTTTTTAAAACATGTATAATTTTCTAATTGTCTACATTACATTAAAAATGAATTTTTAATGCTAATATATTCTATTTTAAAAACATGAGCAATTCCCATATATTCTATATTTACATTAAAATTGAAACTTTTATTATTAAACATGTCTTATTTAAAAACATGAACAACTTTCTCATTTCACTTATTACATTAAAAATTTAGTTTTTAATGTAATCATGTTTATTTTTATAACATGAACAATTTTTAAACAATTCATATATTACATTAAAATAAGTTTTAATGTAAAACATGTCTCATTTTTATAACATGGATCAAATTTTGTTATTTTATCTTATAACATTAGAAACATGATTGATTTTTTTCTTTTCTTTATATATGAACATGTTTATATAAATTATACATGAACATATTCTTATTTTCCATCATTACATTTAAAATGTAAATTTCTATTGCAATTTTTTTTTTATGATTAAACATGTGCATTTCCCAATTTCATTAAAAATGAGATTTTTGATGTCCACATATTTTTGATTTCAAAACCTGTTCATTTTTCTAGATTTCTATTTTTCATTAAAAATGTGATTTTTAATGTTCACATATGTTTGATTTCATAATCTATTCATTTTCCTAGATTTCTATTTTTCATTAAAAATGTGATTTTTAATGTTCACATATTTTTGATTTCAAAATCTGTTCATTTTCCTCTTTTCTTATTTACAATAAAAATGTGAACTTTTATTGTTTATAATATTTTTTATCACAACATGAATAATTTATAACACACAAATATTTCAAAAAAAATCGGCAGCATAACGGCAGGGTAATTAAACCGACACCGTCCCGATGTACGGCTCCTCGCTCTACCTTAAAGCCTCGCAGCTTTTGACAAGGGGGATTTCAATTACCTATTTCGTACGCAGACGAATTTTTTTAATATCAATCAATTTCTGTTTCTTTTTCTTTTTCAACCACAAACAAACACCAAAATTCAAATAATCACAAATCACAAATCAATCAAGTCGTCCATGGTCTGTGGATGACGGGTGTCGGGAGTTTCTAAACTCCGTCTGCATCCTAATATAATTTATTTATTTTATTTCTGAATTCAGATATCTCACATTGATTTGACGACGCCAAAAATTGTAACAGGCTCTAAAAATTATGTGGTTAGTTCTGAAATGTAGATCCCGTCGTCACGAGTCCAACGCTTTCAGTTTCGTTGAATTCTGATAAGAAACGAACTAGTTATGATTAGTTAAAGAATAATGACAATTTTATAATTAATTAAGGAATAAATTAGAAATTAAAACACCTCCTTCTTCACCAATACATGCCGATAGCTTTTCACGCCTCTTCAAAACTAGGGTTCAAATTCCCGAAGTACACAATCAACCAGGCCGCGATCGGACCTCGCCACCCTGTCGGCCTCCGAACAAGCTCCACGCGCCTCCCTCCCTTGTCCAGCTCGCACGCACCAGGAGGGCGCAGTTCGAGGTCGAGCAACAATAATTGGAGGGTGCGGTTCTCCGTGGATACGCAACCAGAGGCGATCAAATCTGTATGGATTTCGAGAGCTCGAGGTTTGCTACAGAATTCCCTAAAGAACCGATTGATTTCGTGTAGAGATTCGAGAGTTATTGGAAGAGGATGGATCATGCTTTTCCGGCCATTGAAAATGATGTATAGCGGCTGTAGGAAGAATACGGTGTACTGCTAGGGTTTTGGCGTATATACGTGTATTTATACTCTATACTATTCTATTTTATTTCAATTTAATTTTCTATATCGCTTCAAATTCCAAATCAAACCCAACGAGTGATGACCAAAACCAAATACCCCTGTGCCGGACACAATGGGATAGATCTTGTAGGCCCATTCGAATGTTTCAGTCAGTTATTCGTCAAATTAAATAATAAAACATTTAACTATTTAATTTGATCGAATATTTTAATTTACTGGGGCCACATACTGACTCTAAAAATTCCCGAAAAATAATTCTGGCTATGTTTTGATGATACGATCCCAACAAAACTGATTTCGTTGAATTTGAAGACCGTTTGAAAAATGGCCATTTTCTGGTCGATCGAAATTGACTGAAACTATCAAAACACATTTTCTTTTGCCACGCTCACATATTAATTCGAAAAATTATGGAAAATTAAACTTAGCAAAAATTTGACATTCCGGTTCCAACAAAAGTGGTTTCATCGAAAACAGAGGTCGTTTGAAAAATGACTATTTATACGGGCCATATATTCTATTAAATTCCATAGCGACTATTCTGAAAATTCAACTGACCATAACTTTTGATTCCTGCTATGAAATTTCAAATTTTCGGATTCGTTGGAAAGATATCCTTAAACAGATTTAAATATTTTTGGTTTCACCAAAATCCGACTTATTTTGCATCCTTTACGGTTAGTCAAATTTAGAATTCAATTTTTCAAAGTGTCGCGCTATTTCTAACTCCTTTTTGAAGTTAAAATAAATATATTCGTTCAAACTTCGAGTTAGACAAATTTTCAATCGTTTTTATTTAAAATAAATTATTTCAACAATTAGAAATTCAATAAAATAGCCAAAATAAAATTTTTAAATTGGCTCAGATTTTCCGGGTTATTACATTGTGGTCACTGGAAATGAAAACAAGGTGTGTAAATTAAAAAAGTCAATATATGGACTAAAACAAACTTCTAGACAATGGTATTTAAAGTTTAACGATATTATCACGTCATATGGTTTTGTAGAGACGATCGTTGATCGGTGTATCTACATTAAAGTTAGTGGGAGCAAGTTTATGATTTTAGTCTTATATGTTGATGACATTTTTCTTGCTTTAAATGACATATGTATACTATGTGATGTTAAGAAGTATCTCTCTAATAACTTTGAAATGAAGGATATGGGTGAGGCATCCTATGTGATTGGAATAAAAACAATACAAAATAGATCACAAGGATAGCTAGGGTTATCTCATAAAGCTTATATCAATAAGGTCTTAGAAAAATACAGAATGGATAAATGCTCCACATGAATAGTTCCTATACAAAAAGGGGACAAGTTCAATAAGAACCAATGTTCTAAGAATGATTTGGAACGAAAAGAAATGGAAAGAATCCCATATGCATCAGTGGTAGAGAGTTTGAACTATGTTCAGACTTGTACTCGACCAGATATCATCTTTGATGTAGAGGTATGTTAGGTTGATGTCAAAGTAATCCCGGAGTGGACCACTGGAAAGGTGCAAAGAAAGTTCTTAGGTACTTGCAAGGCACCAAGTAGGCCATGCTTATATACAGGAGATATGATCATCTAGAGGTCATTGGATATTCAGATTCAGATTATGTTGGATGCAAAGATAGTAGAAAATCAACATTTGGCTATTTGTTTCTATTAGCCGAAGGGGCAGTGTCATGGAAGAGTGGAAAACAATCCGTCATTTCTACTTCCACTATGGAGGCCGAATTTATGGCATGGTTCGAGGCCACTATTCAATCATTGTGGATGCGGAATTTTATTTCAGGACTTGGGATTGTCGATAGCATGGCCAGACCGTTAAGAATTTATTGTGATAACTCCGCAGTCGTTTTCTTCTCGAAGAACGACAAGTATTCTAAGGATGCTAAACACATGGAGTTGAAGTACTTGTCGGTCAACGAGGAGGTGCAGAAACATATAGTGTCTTTTGAGCATATTAGAACAAATCTGATGGTAGCGCATTCGGTGACTAAGGGATTACCACCCAAGGCATTTATTGGCCATATAGAGTCATGGGTATTATAGATAAGGCCTTGCTATTTTAATTGTGATACGCTCATTAAGTTTGTGACACAAAGAATTCATTTATAGTTTCATTTCTGCTTTATTGAACATGTTATTATTATAGTATGAATATACATTTATGGTTGTTGGATGACATGTGATTAATTTTGAGATTTACAATATATCTTAATTTAAATTGAGTTTGGTCTGGTTTGTGATACATGGAAAAGATCATGTCGCTTAAATAACATGGGACCGCCATGATCCTTTCAGTTCTGATTCGATTAATGATCATTTGAACTTGAAATAAAAATATTGTAACGTCCCGTATTTTTATATAGTATAATAATTAATTTTATTTAATTATTTAAAATTTGGTTTGGTAATTTAAATGGTTTATATTTAAATAACTATGGAATATTTAATTAATATAATAATGAAATAATATATTTAAACTCTAGAATAGTCGAAGAATAGTGGAATTCACAATATTGTGTGAACTGGATTATTTAAAATATGTAATTCAGTTTAGAGTTGAATTATATTAACGAATATATTATTTGAATGACAGTTGAACGTATAATTATATTATAATTATAATCGAGCTCGAAATGGCACGGTAGTTCGCTATTTGGCGATTTGAACTTCAACCGAATATACAGGGTGGATTTGTGAAACAAGAAACGTACGCAGCTGGTGAAGTATATTTTTCTAGTAGAAGAGAAAAATCGGGATTTCATTATGTACATTTTGATTTATGTCCAAATCAAATTTTCGAAAATTCGCTATGGAATTCCTTTATAATTTATAACGATATATAAAAGGAATTTCAATATAAATTGAATATCGAGTCAACCAGGATTTGAATATCGAGTTATAAATCCAATGGAGCTATTCGATATTCTGTGTGAATATATATACGATAATATATATTTATTTATATTTGATTTAATTGTTTTTAAATATATTTATATATTTAAATGGGTTATTTAGAGCTTTAAAAATAGCCAGTTTTGCAAACGACCTCCGTTTTCGACGAAACTAATTTTTTTGGATCCGCAATGTTAAATTATTGTTAGATGTCAAGTTTTGTGATTTTTGAAGTCAGTATGTGGCCGTACGGATTTTTAATGTGAAAAACAGTTAGTATTCTCACGGTTAAAAATACGCTGTGTGAGCAAACGGAGTCGGAATTCGACGAAACCAGTTTCGTTGGGTTCGTAATGTCGAACCAAAGGTGTATGTCCATTTTCGTGATTTTTGGGTATTGTATGGATCACAGTAATTTTAAAGATAAATACATACAGTGCTTGATTATAAATGAATATTAAAATTCGAATATTTAAATATTAAAAAAATTCTATAAATAAACCTTAACTCTCCCTAACCCTAAATTATTTCTTCCACAGTGAATTGGAAAAGGCGCCGCAACTTTTCTCTTTTAAAAACGTGAAGAACAAATGTTGAGAAAATCCAAAACAAATTCAAATAAATTCTCTAAATTCCTCAAACAAGATTTATTAGCCTCCTATCTGAAGTCGCTTCACACTGATGCTAATTTTCCTGGGATTGACGCCGATGTTTTTCGTTGGGGTTTTTACCGTGAGTTTTAGGGTTGATGTTTCGGGGATGCTGAGGGATCGATTCATGTTTTAAAACTTGTTTTTGGTTTCAGCGGGTAGTTTCGCGCCTTGTGGAGGAGTTTGGGTGAGATTGATAACAAATGGCGTCGCGATATTCACTGGTGGCGCAGTGTAAGGATTGAGAACGGTAGTGGAATGGGGCGTTCGAGTTTAATATGGGGGAGATGGATTTGAAGAGGACATGAAGAGGAGTGAAATGGTGATATCGGTTGGTTGATCGGTGTAATGGAGATGGAGCTTGGATTGTTTGAAGGTGCGATAATGGCTTTGAAAGCTGCTGTGAGTATACGGGTTGAGCGACTGGGTTTGGGGAAGAAAAGGTCCACGCGGGTCGGGTCTTCAATGAGAAAATGGGTCGCCGAAATGAGTTAAGCCCAAAGATTTAATATAGAGAATTTAAAGTTTATTTAATTTAAATTTGTATTAAGTTGTAGTCTTTATATCTTGGTCATACATGGTCGAAATTCAGCGAAACAAGATCCCTTGGGATCGTATGAACGGTGGCTCCACAATAGAACTGACTAGGAGTGAATCGGAGCTCGTTACAATTTATAGCAAAATAAATTGTCTGTCTGAATCAAAGATAGTTAATCGTTATTTAATGATAACTATCCAATGTGAGTAAAACTCACCAACTCTATCAGTTCACATTTTTATAACGTATATTTAGAACTGATAAATGATGATTGATTGCTGTGTATTGACCGTTTGGTTGAACTGCTAAGTAATTGTTTGAAATTATAGATCTGGTTATATATATATATATATATATATATATATATAAATTGATTCTGTTTAGCAGAATATTTCATAGTGAATGAAATGGATGTTAATTATGTTGTTTAACATCTGTGGATGCAGGGAAACAGGTCGGAGGAATCTAACTGGATTCCTCAACATTTATTTTACTATTTTTCATATATTGTAATATATGATGTGGTATATAATCTGTGTTAATTACGTGTGTTGAATGATATCGATCATTGTTATTTGGGTATTTTAAATACCGTAAGAAATACTAGAATGTAGAAAAGAGGATTTTCAAAGTGTATTTGAAAATAAAGTATTTATATAAAATCAATGGATTTTATATATAAAAGGAAAAGGATTATATAAAAGGAAAATATTTGTGAAAACAATTATAAAAAGGAAATATTTGTAAAACATTTACAAATAGAATTGAAAAGGAAATATGTAGAAAATAAATAGAATTGAAAAGGAAATATTTATTTGTTAAATAAACAAATAGAAAAGGAAATATTTATATAAACAAATAGAAAAGGAAGTACTTGTAATCAAATAGAATTAGTCGAATATAGTTTAATCGAATATAGTTTTTTCGAAGAAGGGAGTTATCGAATATTGGTTATTCGAAAAAGAGTTATCGATTATTGGTTATTCGAAAGGAGTTATTCGAATATAGCTTATTCAAATAGAATCAAAGGAGTTAATCGAATATAATTTATTCGAATAGAAAGAAAGGAGTTATTCGAATAAGAGTTAATCGAGTTAGAGTTAGTAGAGTGTTAGTTAATCGAGTTAGAGTTAATCGATTAGAGTTAATCGAATTAGAATTATCGATCAGAGTTAATCGACTTAGAGTTAATTGAAAGGAGTTAATCGATAAGAGCTAATCGAATTAGAGTTAATCGAACAAGAGTTAGTCGAATATTAGTTATTCGAATAGAGTTAAAAGGAGTTATCGAATATTAGTTATTTGAATAGAGTTAGTCGAATATTAGTTATTCCAAAAAAAGGTTATCGAATATTAGTTATTCGAATAGAGTTAGTAGAATATTACTTATTCGAAAAAAAGGATATCGAATATTAGTTATTCGAATAGAGTTAGTAGAATATTAGTTATTCGAAGAAAGGTTATTGAATATTAGTTATTCGAAGTGAGGTAATCGAATATAGTTATTCGAAAGGAGTTAATCGAATATTAGTTTATTCGAAAGGAGTTAATCGAATATTAGTTATTTGAAAGGGTTAATCGAATATTAGTTATTCGAAAGGAGTTAATCGAATATAGTTATTCGAAAGGAGTTAATCGAATATTAGTTATTCGAAAGGGTTAATCGAATATTAGTTATTCGAAAGGAGTTAAATATAGTTATTTGAAAGGAGTTAATCGAATATTAGTTATTCGAAAGGATTAATCGAATATATAGTTACTCGAAAGGAGTTAATCGAATATAGCTTACTCAAAAGGAGTTAAATCGAATATAGTTTATTTGAAGAAAGGAGTTATCGAATATAGTTGATTCGAAAAGGAGTCATCGAATAGAAAATATTCGAAAGAGATTTATACGTAGAAATTCGATTATATCGAATTTGGGAAAGTACTATTCACTTTCCGTTTTTAATCAAGATATATTTACTTATTTATAAATGAGATGTTTGTTTATTTATCCAAATTTATAAATAAAAGTTATATTTGAAGTTAGGTATTTTGGGAGTAGGGATTATAACGTATCGTTATAATCAATGTTTTTCATAAAAGAAGTGGATTCGTAAATAGAATCTGAGAGTTAAGTAAGGAAATTTGTTAAAGGTTTAAAAGGAGAACTTTGTCTATTTCGAAGTTAGAAATGTTGTTCAGTTAAGGTCTGAGAGGTAGTTATACCCCAACTTGATTGACTCCATTTGTAACTAAGGAATGGTTAAGGTTTGATAGTAAAGTTTGGTTAAGTGAATTTAGTTAATGAGTGTACTGTTTTGAGTTGGCATAGCGATGTTTTATTTAAACATATGTTTAAATCTAAATGTAGGAGTTTTGGAAATGTTTTCCAAATAAGAATCAGAAATATTTTCTAATATAGAAAATAGGAAATGTTGCACATATGGAAACAGGAGATAAAAAATGAACTAAAGAAATAAACGTTAAATGATGATTGATCGATATAATTTCCATTTGGAAATAATATCGTTGTTTGCACACGTGTTTTTCTTTGATAGTTAGTTCATCGACTATCGAAGTTTTTGATCATTTTTCCATCGTCAATACGGAGAGACTGGGATCAGATTCATGACCTGAAAACCACTCTGTATGGGCGTTAGCGTTGCGAATCAAATATGATCAAGATAATTGAAGACAGAGTTATGCAAGGGCTGTTCTGGCGATCTGTAATGGCGGCGATTTTCGATACCTTGAAAACCGTGTCATTATTGAAAGAATTAAGAGGATGAGATAGAAAAGATAGAACTAATAGAATAGAAGAAGAAGAAGATCACAACTGAACAGAATCAGAGTAAACACGAAACTCACAGTGGAATAAAATAAATGTATTATATAACATAACTTCGAAATACAAAACTGAATTTGTATATACATACCATATCAGAGTATAATACATGACATATCACAGCGGAAATAACTCTACATAACTAATGGCGAAGCTTCCTGCTTTTGAGCTCCTCCAAGTGAATCTGTAAAATCCTGAAACACTTGACTGCCCGTACAAATTTGGGCACCCAAGAGTTTAGGGAAAACACAAACAAATAAACTTTGGGTCAGTCATGGGACTGGTGTGAGTAAATTCCAACCATACCGTTTAACTTTGAAACTCCTTTTGAAACAAAAGGATAATAGTAAGACCAGCCCACACGTAAACATGGACGGTTTTTACCTTACTATAACCCAAAATACTTTGATATCAAAACCAGTGATATTATGATAATGTCTAAACAAATAATTATACAAGTAGTAGAACGCTTGCATCTCACGCTCCACATATATATAGTATAAAATCATAAACCGCAGGGCGCTTATTGGAGAATGGATTTCAACAGACAAGGTATGGGAGCACCTTCTGAATAGTGTACTCTAGAGGGGATACACTCAGGTTTCAACAAGAACGTCTTGCAACCCGGCCAAACATGACCGCTCACTCATTTAGCTTGAGTGTCACGAATATATTGCCACCACGGTTGTAAGACATCCAACCGTCATCCGAAGATACAGAATCGAAAAGAAGTATAAATATGAATTTTCTCTAGATTGGTGACAATACACCCTGCTTGGGGATGACCCAACTAGCCATGCTGCCTAGCCCAACTTCTGTCATTCCTGGTTGTGAGGCCAGAGGCTACGTCTATTTTCAGAACATCTGATCACCGTTCACTTTGAATGCCACATCGTCAAACCCGTCAATTCACTAATCGATTCCCAAACATATTACGGGTATAAAGAGCTAAGAGGAACGAATTCCTCTGCCACCAGGCGTAATACCTTTAAGAGATCAACCGTACGTGATTTACTAGGTATACTCTGTCAGACACTCGTCCATACAAGTTGTCCTGGGACTGGACAAACATAAACCATTATTCTGGAACTGGACGACCCTTGCATTTAACTCCGTCTTCAATTATCTTCAGCATATCTATTTCGCAGCGCTTATGCCTATACGGAGTGGTTTCCGGATAATATATCCAACCGGTCTCTCCGTATTGACAACGATGGTCAAAACACTTCGATAGTCGGTTATGTAACTATCGGAGTAAAAACAACATCCATTTCTAATGTATAACTAACATCACATAAACACGGGTACTTTTTATTTATCCTTCGTGTTTATTATTCGAATTCCCATATCTTACCAGATATTTCTCAAATCCCGTTTTATCCTTTTTACACTTCTTGGAAAACATTTCTAGTTATGATAAACTCTTATTCTTTCATGTTCCAGAAAACATATGCTATTAACGTCCGAATCATTTCCATTATTATCACGTTCTTTATTTCCATACTTGGATAATCTAACCTATTTACATTGGAAAATATTTCCAATTCATTTTAACCTTTTAATCGGCCCAACGTTCACCTTTAAAACATTATTCACTTTGAAATGTGAATACCATCCCTTATTTAGAGACCTGAACATCTTTATCATATAACTCTTTATTTACGTAATAATTTCCCTTATCTTGTTTCCCGAAAATCTCTTTCCTACTTTTATATTCCTATTCCACTTTATAAACTCTGTTTCTAAGTCAACTTCTTATCAAATCGATATCAAGTTTATAACTAAATACTGATTCCTATCCTATTAACATTTATTTGTTTAAAATTAAATGTTAATTATCCCATCAGAATAATTCCTAAAAATGATTTACTTTAATACATTCGACTTCGTCGAATTCTAGATCCGAATCCTAACGGTTAAATTCTAATCACATTTCGAACATCGAAATGTTGTCATTGTTTTCTAATACGATTCCCCAATTCTTTTTCTAAACTCTTTCTTATATTTCTTTGAACAAACGTCGTTACTTGTTACTCTAGAATAAGTGGATTTCAAACCAAATTGTTACATTGCCTTGAAAGTGCTGCTATATATAAAAGTCACGCTTAAGTCTAATCAACAACAGTTAATTTGTCGCTATAGTTCTAAACTTATCATACGCTGTAATATTTCCCTTATAACTAATCTCAACATTACAGTCACACTTACCTTATCAACAGCGTTATTTTATTGCTATAGTTCAACTTGTCATATGCTGTAATATTCTTTGTTATAACTAATCTTGACAAAACAGTCACACTTATCTTATCATTAGCGTTATTTTATCGCTATAAATTCTAAGACTGGCAATACGCTGCCGTATTCCTTTTATACACATCTTGACATCTCTTTCCGTTACAAACTGTTATCGTTCCTTGATAATAGTGAAGCCGTTCAAGTTGGGGTATTCTATTTACCTCTCAGACCTTGATCGACAACGTTCTTATCTTAGAACAGATATACGTTCGTAACTCTAAACTCCTTATTTCTTATAATATACATCAAATCGTATCTCCTTGTTTTATTTTGGAATATGGTTTTATAATACCACATCTTTATTTTAAACTCGGTTGTTTTACGATTATTTATATTCCACATTAACTTTTCACTTTCTTTATACCATAGTTCTATTGATAACTTCTTAAATTAAAAGGTAATTAAATCTCATTTATCTCTAAACTGTTTTCATTAGATTAATTAAAGGCCAATTAATCTAATAATCATTTTCCAAATAACAGTTGATTAAATCGACTTCATTTCATCAGTAAATTCGTTAACTGATCTTAATTACTTCTCATTAGATTAATATAATTAATCTAATAATATTTCTAAAATTTGTTTATCTTAAATATAATTATCCAAATACTTAATCATCGGATAATTTCTGCTTTATAAACTCATTTACATGTCAACAATCGTTTTTATTTATTTTATAAAAACGAACTCTAAAGTACTGGTTTATAATAGAACTTCTATTATAATTTAAAACTTTGCTATAATTATAAAATATAATTTTTATAATTATCTTCACTGATTTGCCTGACGGACAATCACTTCTTAACAAAACGAGGGTTTTACGGTCGGCTGTTATCATTTTCTAAATCAATATCGTTTATTGATTTATCGAAACAAATGTTGAATCTTTGTTCGACATCAAAACTGATACGGGGTTTTAAATATAATTCGGGTTCAAACAGTGCATACAAAACAAACAGTTCATACAAATATCGAGGAATCCGGTCAGATTCCTCCAGCCGGTTTCCCGCATCCATAGATGTCAGTCAACACAATTTACACTAACTCTATACTAGAGGATATTCTAATCGATGGAATCGGTGTCTAACCGGTGATGTGTACATATGTAACGATATATAATATTCAACCAAATTAACTGTAATCTACCTAATCGACCATCACACAGCATTCAAACAACATTAAAATATAATTAAAATAGATCAGAGTTAGTGAATTTACTCACCTTCGCGCGTTAACCGTTAAATAACGATTTGCGTTCCTTTGATCCCATCGAACGTTGTTGCTCTCAGACCAAACCAACGCTGCTTTCCGCTTTCTGCTCCTGTTCTAACGCCAACGCCCACAGCCTTCCTATTCTCTGTTACGAGCCAATTCGCATCTGCACCGACAAGCCGCCCCACTACACTTTACTATTCCAGAAGATCGGAACTTCGACCATCTGTGCGGCACTTCCGAACCGCCTCGTGTCTCCACTTCCCTACACCGGATCCCAAACTTCGATCCCTTCTGTCTATGTATCTACACACGCACCTTCCACTGCAAAGAGTAATACACCTGTTTCTGATCCACGTACTCCCCCATGAAGCCACGTATCCGTTCGTGATTTGTCCCTTGCCACAAATACAACTTCACCAACCAAACTCTCACGTGAGCTGTCTCCTTTGATTCCATATCCAATCCTTCACCGTTTAAATGCGGATCCGACTCCCTCCTGTCCTTCCACATGAACACATAGCACCACCCCTATCCATCATACCACCTTCCAAATACCACCGTTCTCCTTCATTTCCCATGCATCCAAACACCCTTCTGTTGAAGCCCAAAACGCACCGATCCCCTAGCACAAAACCGTGCATGCAGACCTTCGCCTCTTCTTAAATGTGTACAACACGCTTACTCACCGCACATAGGAACACATGTCCCATTGCGTTTTGCATCTCTCCCTTCACACGTTGCCACGTCCAGCTCCACCTACCACTCTACTCGTGAAACCATCATATTGCTGCGCCATGTCTCACTTGCCGACACCATTACAGACGCAAGCCCAAACATCATCACTTACATTCATACCAAGACTACAGTATTTCCGGCGAGTGAGAGATACTATCGAGCCCGATATAAGGTTGAAACTTGAACTGATTTGAACCTGTGTAAAATAAAATGTTGGAAGAGATTGAAAATCGAATGAAGCTCTCTGTTTCCCTTATCGTTTGAAACAGCCATTGGAATGAGTTTTGCTCGACCTGGCCGATGTATTTATAGCTGAGAACACTTAAGGATTAAGGTATCGTAGCCATGTTCTTAGCAGTACTTTATTTACTGTATGGTTTGTGTTTTCCCATCGTTAAGTCTATAGACACTATAATTTTGGGTAGGCACTAGGCAGTACAAATAGCTTAGGGGTTGAGGCAATATAAATACTTAGCATGGAAGTTATAGGAAATAGTCCTCAATAGGTTATGGCGTATAGGTTTTTAGCATGGGAGTTGGCTTCAGTGATTAGAAAATTGCTGCGTGTATGGTCATTGTTAGCTTTAGGGTATGGCAGACAAGAAGGTAGGGGTATGGCATAGATTGTTAGACCGCACATGCTAAGTTTTGAATATAGGCAACTGGGTTGTGTGAATGACGCTTGTGTACGGACAGAAGTAAGAGTACAGTCGTGCTCAACGAGGTGTCCCGATCCCAAAAATATAATAATACTGGGAGGTTGACTCATATTTTGAAATCCCGAAATACCGATACAGTGTGCACAATACTCCAAATAAAAAGTTGCATATTTAATTAATTTAAAATTATAGTAAAATTCTAAAAATTAAATTATCGTTGCGCCTCAAAAGAACCTTGTCCCGATTTGCAACCGATATCAAGTTATATTCAATAAACCGTTACGGTCAATATACGATTTTATAACGACTTTCTGAATATTTGATTTGGACATATCTTGCAATCTACACGACGAAATCTCCATTTTCCACTTTCGTTGGAAAGATATAGTTCAACAGATTCCAACGTTTCTCGTTTCGAAGAAATCCGATTCAAAACGAGTCTGGTACACTCAGTTGAAGTTCAGAACGTTAAATTACGAACTGCAGGGCCGTTCTGAGCTTGATTATAATTAATATATATTTATATACGTTCAACTTCGTTTTAATATAAATCCACTTATATTCTTAATTCAATATTTAAACTGATTTAAATATTCAAATTCAAACCGACAAAAATGCGGGACGTTACAGTCCTTCCCCCTTAAAATAATTTCGTCCTCGAAATTGCTAAGATAGGGAGAATGCTACAATCTCTGTTATAAACAGGTTAAAAATCTTTTTGGTTTACTTCATAATTTCAGTTTCAACTGAACTGATTAATTCCAATTAAAATATTAATTTTTTTTTCTTATTTCGAATATTTTTCAAAATTCTGAAAATTTCCTAACAGCTTAAATTTTCAGAGAATCTCGCCAGCATCTCCTCTGCACGGCTTACTCGGTACTACAACAACTTGCCACTCTGGGCCCTCTCCAATTCAAAAGAAAATCAAACAGCCAAACGACTTTTCAAACGCACTCAAAAATCTCATACTCCATATTATTCAAACATGTACCTTTTTGGTTGGGCATCCAATTCTAACTCTGCCCTTTGCTATCAAGCCAGCATGTATCGAAACATTTCCAATTGATCTCCGATTAATCAAATCAAATCATTCGCTTATCCAAGTCGAATTCCATTTCAATTTCCAATTCCATTTGCTGATTTATTTCTCAAATCAGTTATCTTCATCTCTAAATTCGAAATTTGATTCTTATTCTCCAAGAATCAGTTCATTTTAATAACTCGAACTTCCAATATTTCTCTTTTACAATCTCCATTCTGGATCGTTCCCAAATTTAGTCCAACTTTGTTTATCTTAGTTTATGTTCCACTTTTACCCTTTTAACTCCATAAGTTAAAACTTTATTTCAGAATTCAAATTCCTGGGATTTATTTCAAATCAGTTTGAAATCATATATAATTCAAAACATTTGAATTTCTAACAATTTGTTTCTCAAAACAATCCAAAACAAAATCTTTGGTAGTAATCCGTCACTTAGCAACTCGAAAATTAACACTGATAATGCGGCCGTCACCATCAGAATTTATTTTCCAGTGATCAAAGTGAGTTAAATACTATATTATTATTATTTTAAATTTATTTTAAAACACTTTCATTTTGGATTTTACTTCAAAATATCTTTCACAACACTTGGAAAACAAATTTTCAAATCTTCCAGGATTTTAAAATTCCCTTATATTTAATTCAAATTCAATTTCAACTCTATTTTTGGTTTAAATTCAGATTCAGTTCATCTGATTTTTCGTATTATACTTATATAATATTTCGATTGGTTATTTATATAACCAACTCAATTATAAATCTTATTCGATCATAGTTTCAATCCACATATTCAATATATATTAGATAATTCTAATATATATGTTTTTTTTATATCAAAATATATTTTGGGTAAAATTATTTCATTTACCCTTCTTTAAAACAATACTGTGTCGAATTACTCTGTTCAAGAGTTTAGAAACACCTATCGACACAGTTTGCATTACTGTTTCGATCAGAATTCATAAACCATTCGACTGATTAGTCAACACAATATAAAATAGTTTTTATATTAATTTACAAATACGCCTTTATATATATACACTCAACTCAATCTAGAGTATTACTAACTCTATATCTATTGAGTTACGCCACAGAGCCAAGGTAATCACTTAACCTTATGCTTTGATACCAACTGTAATGGCGGCGATTTTCGATACCTTGAAAACCGTGTCATTATTGAAAGAATTAAGAGGATGAGATAGAAAAGATAGAACTAATAGAATAGAAGAAGAAGAAGATCACAACTGAACAGAATCGGAGTAAACACGAAACTCACAGCGGAATAAAATAAATGTATTATATAACATAGCTTTGAAATACAAAACTGAATTTGTATATACATATCATATCAGAGTATAATACATGACATATCACAGCGGAAATAACTCTACATAACTAATGGCGAAGCTTCCTGCTTTTGAGCTCCTCCAAGTGAATTTGTAAAATCCTGAAACACTTGACTGCCCATACAAATTTGGGCACCCAAGAGTTTAGGGAAAACACAAACAAATAAACTCTGGGTCAGTCATGGGACTGGTGTGAGTAAATTCCAACCATATTGTTTAACTTTGAAACTCCTTTTGAAATAAAAGGATAATAGTAAGACCATCCCACACGTTAACATGGACGGTTTTTACCTTACTATAACCCAAAATACTTTGATATCAAAACCAGTGATATTATGATAATGTCTAAACAAATAATTATACAAGTAGCAGAACGCTTGCATCTCACGCTCCCCATATATATAGTATAAAATCATAAACCGCAGGGCGCTTATTGGAGAATGGATTTCAACAGACAAGGTATGGGAGCACCTTCTTAATAGTGTACTCTAGAGGGGATACACTCAGGTTTCAACAAGAACGTCTTGCAACCCGGCCACACATGACCGCTCACTCATTTAGCTTTAGTGTCACGAATATATTGCCACCACGGTTGTAAGCCATCCAACCGTCATCCGAAGATACAGAATCGAAAAGAAGTATAAATATGAATTTTCTCTAGATTGGTGACAATACACCCTGCTTGGGGATGACCCAACTAGCCATGCTGCCAAGCCCAACTTCTGTCATTCCTAGTTGTGAGGCCAGAGGCTACGTCTATTTTCAGAACATCTGATCACCGTTCACTTTGAATGCTACATCGTCAAACCCGTCAATTCACTAATCGATTCCCAATCATATTATGGGTATAAAAAGCTAAGAGGAACGAATTCCTCCGCCACCAGGCGTAATACCTTTAAGAGATCAACCGTACGTGATTTACTAGGTATACTCTATCAGACACTCGTCCATACAAGTTGTCCTGGGACTGGACAAACATAAACCATTATTCTGGAACTGGACGACCCTTGCATTTAACTCCGTCTTCAATTATCTTCAGCATATCTATTTCGCAGCGCTTATGCCTATACGGAGTGGTTTCCGGATAATATATCCAACCGGTCTCTCCGTATTGACAACGATGGTCAAAACACTTCGATAGTCGGTTATTTAACTATCGGAGTAAAAACAACATCCATTTCTAATGTATAACTAACATCACATAAACACGAGTACTTTTTATTTATCCTTCGTGTTTATTATTCGAATTCCCATATCTTACCAGATATTTCTCAAATCCCGTTTTATCCTTTTTACACTTCTTGGAAAACATTTCTAGTTATGATAAACTTTTATTCTTTCATGTTCCAGAAAACATATGCTATTAACGTCCGAATCATTTCCATTATTATCACGTTCTTTATTTCCATACTTGGATAATCTAACCTATTTACATTGGAAAATATTTCCAATTCATTTTAACCTTTTAATCGGCCCAACGTTCACCTTTAAAACATTATTCACTTTGAAATGTGAATACCATCCCTTATTTAGAGACCTGAACATCTTTATCATATAACTCTTTATTTACGTAATAATTTCCCTTATCTTGTTTACCGAAAATCTCTTTCCTACTTTTATATTCCTATTCCACTTTATAAACTCTGTTTCTAAGTCAACTTCTTATCAAATCGATATCAAGTTTATAACTAAATACTGATTCCTATCCTATTAACATTTATTTGTTTAAAACTAAATATTAATTATCCCATCGGAATAATTCCTAAAAATGATTTACTTTAATACATTCGACATCGTCGAATTCTAGATCCAAATCCTAACGGTTAAATTCTAATCACATTTCGAACATCGAAATGTTGTCATTGTTTTCTAATACGATTCCCCAATTCTTTATCTAAACTCTTTCTTATATTTCTTTGAACAAACGTCGTTACTTATTACTCTAGAATAAGTGGATTTCAAACCAAACTGTTACATTGCCTAGAAAGTGCTGCTATATATAAAAGTCACGCTTAAGTCTAATCAACAGCAGTTAATTTGTCGCTATAGTTCTAAACTTGTCATACGCTGTAATATTTCCCTTATAACTAATCTCAACATTACAGTCACACTTACCTTATCAACAGCGTTATTTTATTGCTATAGTTCAACTTGTCATATGCTGTAATATTCTTTGTTATAACTAATCTTGACATAACAGTCAGACTTATCTTATCAACAGCGTTATTTTATCGCTATAAATTCTAAGACTGGTAATACGCTGCCGTATTCCTTTTATACACATCTTGACATCTCTTTCCGTTACAAACAGTTATCGTTCCTTGATAATAGTGAAGCCGTTCAAGTTGGGGTATTCTATTTACCTCTCAGACCTTGATCGACAACGTTCTTATCTTAGAACAGATATACGTTCGTAACTCTAAACTCCTTATTTCTTATAATATACATCAAATCGTATCTCCTTGTTTTATTTTGGAATATGGTTTTATAATACCACATCTTTATTTTAAACTCGGTTGTTTTACGATTATTTATATTCCACATTAACTTTTCGCTTTCTCTATCCCACAGTTCTATTGATAACTTCTTAAATTAAAAGGTAATTAAATCTCATTTATCTCTAAACTGTTTTCATTAGATTAATTAAAGGCCAATTAATCTAATAATCATTTTCCAAATAACAGTTGATTAAATCGACTTCATTTCATCAGTAAATTCGTTAACTGATCTTAATTACTTCTCACTAGATTAATATAATTAATCTAATAATATTTCTAAAATTTGTTTATCTTAAATATAATTATCCAAATACTTAATCATCGGATAATTTCTGCTTTATAAACTCATTTACATGTCAACAATCGTTTTTATTTATTTTATAAAAACGAACTCTAAAGTACTGGTTTATAATAGAACTTCTATTATAATTTAAAACTTTGCTATAATTATAAAATATAATTTTTATAATTATCTTCACTGATTTGCCTGACGGCCAATCACTTCTTAACAAAACGAGGGTTTTACGGTCGGCTGTTATCATTTTCTAAATCAATATCGTTTATTGATTTATCGAAACAAATGTTGAATCTTTGTTCGACATCAAAACTGATACGGGGTTTTAAATATAATTCGGGTTCAAACAGTGCATACAAAACAAACAGTTCATACAAATATTGAGGAATCCGGTCAGATTCCTCCAACCGGTTTCCCACATCCATAGATGTCAGTCAACACAATTTACACTAACTCTATACTAGAGGATATTCTAATCGATGGAATCGGTGTCTAACCGGTGATGTGTACATATGTAACGATATATAATATTCAACCAAATTAACAGTAATCTACCTAATCAACCATCACACAACATTCAAACAACATTAAAATATAATTAAAATAGATCAGAGTTAGTGAATTTACTCACCTTCGCGCGTTAACCGTTAAATAACGATTTGCGTTCCTTTGATCCCATCGAACGTTGTTGCTCTCAGACCAAACCAACGTTGCTTTCCGCTTTCTGCTCCTGTTCTAACGCCAATGCCCACAGCCTTCCTATTCTCTGTTACGAGCCAATTCGCATCTGCACCGACAAGCCGCCCCACTGCACTGTACTATTCAAGGAGATCGGAACTTCGACCATCTGTGCGGCACTTCCGAACCGCCTCGTGTCTCCACTTCCCAACACCGGATCCCAAACTTCGATCCCTTCTGTCTATGTATCTACACACGCACCTTCCACTGCAAAGAGTAATACACCTGTTTGTGATCCACGTACTCCCCCATGAAGCCACGTATCCGTTCGTGATTTGTCCCTTGCCACAAATACAACTTCACCAACCAAACTCTCACGTGAGCTGTCTCCTTTGATTCCATATCCAATCCTTCACCGTTTAAATGCGGATCCGACTCCCTCCTGTCCTTCCACATGAACACACAGCGCCACCCCTATCCATCCTACCACCTTCCAAATACCACCGTTCTCTTTCATTTCCCATGCATCCAAACACCCTTCTGTTGAAGCCCAAAACGCACCGATCCCCTAGCACAAAACCGTGCATGCAGACCTTCACCTCTTCTTAAATGTGTACAACACGCTTACTCACCGCACATAGGAACACATGTCCCATTGCGTTTTGCATCTCTCCCTTCACACGTTGCCACGTCCAGCCCCACCTACCGCTCTACTCGTGAAACCATCATATTGTTGCGCCATGTCTCACTTGCCGACACCATTACAGACGCAAGCCCAAACAACATCACTTACATTCATACCAAGACTATAGTATTTCCGGCGAGTGAGAGATACTATCGAGCCCGATATAAGGTTGAAACTTGAACTGATTTGAACCCATGTAAAATAAAATGTTGGAAGAGATTTAAAATCGAATGAAGCTCTCTGTTTCCCTTATCGTTTGAAACAGCCATTGGAATGAGTTTTGCTCGACCTGGCCGATGTATTTATAGCTGAGAACACTTAAGGATTAAGGTATCGTAGCCATGTTCTTAGCAGTACTTTATTTACTGTATGGTTTGTGTTTTCCCATCGTTAAGTCTATAGACACTATAATTTTGGGTAGGCACTAGGCAGTACAAATAGCTTAGGGGTTGAGGCAATATAAATACTTAGCATGGAAGTTATAGGCAATAGTCCTCAATAAGTTATGGCGTATAGGTTTTTAGCATGGGAGTTGGCTTCAGTGATTAGAAAATTGTTGCGTGTATGGTCATTGTTAGCTTTAGGGTATGGCAGACAAGAAGGTAGGGGTATGGCATAGATTGTTAGACCGCACATGCTAAGTTTTGAATATAGGCAACTGGGTTGTGTGAATGACGCTTGTGTACGGACAGAAGTAAGAGTACAGTCGTGCTCAACGAGCTGTCCCGATCCCAAAAATATAATAATACCGGTAGGTTGACCCATATTTTGAAATCCCGAAATACCAATACAGGGTGCACAATACTCCAAATAAAAAGTTGCATATTTAATTAATTTAAAATTACAGTAAAATTCTAAAAATTAAATTATCGCTGCGCCTCAAAAGAACCTTGTCCCGATTTGCAACCGATATCAAGTTATATTCAATAAACCGTTACGGTCAATATACGATTTTACAGCGACTTTCTGAATATTTCATTTGGACATATCTTGCAATCTACACGACGAAATCTCAATTTTCCACTTTCGTTGGAAAGATATAGTTCAACAGATTCCAACGTTTCTCGTTTCGAAGAAATCCGATTCAAAACGAGTCCGGTACACTCAGTTGAAGTTCAGAACGTTAAATTACGAACTGCAGGGTCGTTCTGAGCTTGATTATAATTAATATATATTTATATACGTTCAACTTCGTTTTAATATAAATCCACTTATATTATGAATTCAATATTTAAACTGATTTAAATATTCAAATTCAAACCGACAAAAATGCGGGACGTTACACGATCCTAGGTAGAAATTTCCTAAGATGGATTTACAGAATAGAACCTTTGGTTTGTCCAGTCCCAGGACAACCTGTATGGAAGAATGTCTGACAGAGTATATTTAATGGATCACATAAGTTGATCTCTTCAAACGTATGTACGTTTGGTGGCGGAGGAATTCGTTTCTCTTAGTTGTATACCCATTGTATTTTTGGGAAAATCAATTTGTGATTTGGCGGGTATGACGATGTGACATTCAAAGTGAATAAATGTGTGATCTGTCAAAGATAAGCATAGACTCTT
This sequence comes from Allium sativum, assembly GCA_030737875.1. Taxonomy (NCBI): domain Eukaryota; kingdom Viridiplantae; phylum Streptophyta; class Magnoliopsida; order Asparagales; family Amaryllidaceae; genus Allium; species Allium sativum. The sequence continues at coordinate 649,669,385 of CM060920.1, forward strand.
GCCTCACAACCGGGAAATGACAAAAATCGGGCAGGCAGCATGGCTAAGTGGTTGCCTGCCAAGTAGGGTGTATTATCACCTATCTAGAGATATTCATTTCATTCTTTAATCTATTCGATGTTGTCCCATTCGGGAAACGGTTGATGATCCCAACCGTTGGTGATATACATTCGATACACTCAAGCGAAATGAGTGGTCAGTCATGTGTGGTCGGGTTGCAAGATGTTCTTGTTGAACCCAGTGTATTCCTCTCTAGAGGTACACTATCGGAAGGTGGTTCCATACCTTGTCATAGTTGGTAATCCATTATTAAATAAGTGCTCGCGGTTTTGATTGTATACTATATATGTAGAACGTGAGATGAAAGCGTTCTGCTAGTTGATTATTTAGTTGTGATTGATAGACACTGTTATAATATCAAAGAGTTTGATATAAAGTTTATCATTTCATTCAAAAGGATTTTTGATGTTAAATCAAATACTTTGGATTCTCATAAGGGAAAAACCCGTTCTGTTACACGACGTGGTCTTATGAGATATCGTTTAATTGCTAAAACTGTTTTAAACTGTTTTACTCACACCAGTCCCATGACTGACCCAGAGTTTATTTTGTTTTGTTTTCCCTAAACACTTGGGTGCCCAAATTTGTACGGGCAGTCAAGTACCCTAGATTGAGTTTGAGTGTATATATACGAGTGAACGTATTTGTTATTTAATATAAAATGATTTTATATTGTGGAGTTTTATTGATTGAGCTGTTTATGGGTTCTGGTCGATCAGTTTGATCCACTGTATCGGTAGGAGTTTCTAAACACTCGAATACGATGGGTCGACACGATATGTTTTAAAAAGAGGGTAAATGAAAATAATTTTACCCAAGGTATATTTTGATATAGAGAAAATATATATATTGGAATTATAATATATTGGATATATTGGTTGTTATTATAATCAAGTAAGATTATAAATTGAATGGTTATATAAATAACCAATCAGAATTCATATAAGTGAAATATATGAAATCGAAATGAATTAAATCTGAAATTTAAATCAGAATTGGAATTGAAATTCCCAAAATTTGGAAAAGGGATTGTAAACGGATTTGGATTAAATATATGAGAATTTTAAAATCCTGGAAGATTTTTAATTGTTTAAAGCATTGCAAATGATATTTTGAATTGATTTCAAAATGGAAGTTTTTAGAAATGGTTTTGAAAGTGATATAGTATTGAACTCACTTCGATTGCTGGAAAATAGATTCCGATGATGACAGCTGCATCATCGGTGTTCATTTTTGAGTTGCTAAGTGACAGATTACTACCAAAGATTTTGTTTTTAAATTGTTTTGCGAAAACAAGTTATTCAGAAATTCAAAGGTTTTGAATTGTTATTATGATTTTAAATTGATTTGAAATAAAAACCCAGGAATTTAAAATTTTGGACATTTAAATTTAACTTGTTAAGTTAAATAAATTGAGATGGTAAAGATAAATAAGTAAATTATAATTTAACTTAAACCAAGTTAAATAAAACTGGATTTGGTTAGAGAATAATTTGGAATGGAATTGAGTTGATAAGCTAAGAGTTTGGAATTTGAGATTGGAGTTTGAATGGAATTTGACTTTGGTTTAAACAAATGATTGTGTTGAGGATGAACTGATTGCAGTTTGATTGGAATGATACTGGTATATGTTGAATTGGTAACACATGGAAAGGATATATTGATATGCTCGACAAAAAGGTACAAGTTTATATTATATACGGGTTTGAGATTTTGATGAGCCGAATTGGCAAGCCGTTTGAGTTTCTTTTGGGTTGAAGAAGGCCCAAAGAGGCGGGTTGGAGTTTGAGCTATTGACCAGTACAAAGGAGGTGCTGGCAAAAATTTTTGAAAAGTTAAGGTGTTAAATTTTTTTTAGAATTTTTGAAAATTTTCGTTAGTAGAAATGAATTAATATTTAATTGAAACTAAATTGGTTCAGTTGAAACGGAAGATAAGAAGTGAACAAATAAGTTCTAACCAGTCAATAGGGTTTGTTTTCTACCTTAGCAATTTCGAGGACGAAATTATTTAAAGGGGGGAAGAATGTAACGTCCCGTATTTTTATACGGTATAATAATTAATTTTGTTTAATTATTTAAAATATGGTTTGGTAATTTAAATGGTTTAAATTAAAATAACTATTGAATATTTAATTAATATAATAATTAAATAATATATTTAATTTCCAGAATAGTCGAAGAATAGTGGAATTCACAATACTGTGTGAATTGGATTATTTAAAATATATAATTCAGTTTAGAGTTGAATTATATTAACGAATATATTATTTTAATGACAGTTGAACGTATAATTATATTATAATTATAATCGAGCTCGAAATGGCGCGGCAGTTCGCTATTTGGCGATTTGAACTTCAACTGAATATACAGGGTCCGTTTTAAGTCGGATTTCTGTGAAACAAGAAACGTCCGAAGCTGGTGAAGTATATTTTTCTAGCGGAAGAGAAAAATCGGGATTTCATTGTGTAGATTTTGATTTATGTCCAAATCAAATTTTCGAAAAGTCTCTATGGAATTCCTTTATAATTTATAACAATATATAAAAGGAATTTCAATATAAATTGAATATCGATTCAACCGGGATTTGAATATCGAGTTATAAATCCAATTGGAGCTATATGGTATTCTGTGTGAATATATATACGATAATATATATTTATTTATATTTGATTTAATTGTTTTTAAATATATGTACATATTTAAATGGGTTATTTAGAGCTTTAAAAATAGCCGGTTTTGCAAACGACCTCCGTTTTCGATGAAACTAATTTTGTTGGATCCACAACGTTAAATTATTGTTAGATGTCAAGTTTCGTGATTTTTCAAGTCAGTATGTGGCCATACGGATTTTTAATATGAAAAACAATAAGTATTCTGACAGTTAAAAATACGTTGTGTGAGCAAACGGAGTCGGAATTCGACGAAACCAGTCTCGTTGGGTTCGTAATGTCGAACTGAAGGTGTATTTACATTTTCGTGATTTTTGGGTATTGTATGTGATCACAAGAATTTTAAAGGATAAATACATACAACGCTTGATTATAAATGAACATTAAAAATTCGAATATTTAAAATATTAAAAAATTTCTATAAATAAACCTTAACTCTCCCTAACCCTAAATTATTTCTTCCACGGTCAATAGGAAAAGGCGCCGCAACTTTTCTCTTTTAAAAACGTGAAGAACAAATGTTGAGAAAATCCAAACAAATTCAAATAAATTCTCTAAATTCCTCAAACAAGATTTATTAGCCTCCCATCTGAAGTCGCTTCACACTGATGCTAATTTTTCTGGGATCGACGCCGATATTTTTCGTTGGAGTTTTTACCGTGAGTTTTAGGGTTGATGTTTCGGGGATGCTGAGGGATTGATTCATGTTTTAAAACTCGTTTTTGGTTTCAGCGGGTAGTTTCGCGCCTTGTGGAGGAGTTTAGGTGAGATTGATAACAAATGGTGTAACGACCCGGAAAATCCGAGCCAATTTAAAATTTTTATTTTTAAGTAATTTAGTTGGAAAATGAGGCAGAATTTAAAATTTTCATTTTAAATAATGATTAAAGCCAGTGAAAATAGCCAATTTTCAAACGATCTCTGTTTTCGACGAAACCAATTTCATCGGAACCGGAATATCATATTATTGCTAGGTTTCAATTTTTAGAATTTTCCGAATTTATATGTGAGCATGGCAAAGGAAAATGTGTCTTGTCCATTTCAGTCAAATTTAATCGACTGAAAAATAGCCATTTTTCAAACAGTCTCAGAATTAGACGAAATTAATTTTGTTAAGACCGTAACGTCATAACGAAGCCAAATATATTTTTTCTGGATTTTTCTGAGTTCGTATGCGGCCTCGGTGAATTTATTTGTACAACAGAATTTAAATTATAAAGGATTTAAATATTATTTTTAATAATACAGGCCACAGACAGTTGTTTTGGCTGACGGGACATATCCTATTATGTCCGGGATGGGGGTATTTAGCTAGGGGCGACACTCGCTGGGTTTGAATCGGAGTTCGTTTGAAGTGAACGAGATTTGTTTGAATTAAATGGAATTTAATTAATTAAATAAAAACCTAAATACCACTATATATACCGTATACACCCTAGCCCTATACGCCGTATTCTTCCTTCTCAGCCGCCACTGTATTGAACGCATGGCCAGAATTCATCGATCTTCTTCTCCTAAATTCTACTGATCCATTCACCGAATCACACCCCTCCTTTTGACATTAACGAAGAGGCCTTCCTCCTCTTCGATTTGATACGGCCTGATCTTGCCCTGGAGCCACGACCGTCGAGAGCCAGGCTCGGAAACCGACGTCGTTCGTCGGAGAACGCCCACCACAGGCGGCGTGCGAGTTGGACGTGGAGGGGACGTTCGGGGGCGCCTTCCAGAGGCCGTTACCGTGGTAGCATCGGATCGGCACCTCGTGCCTCGACTGGAGCGAAAAATCGAGCCCTAATATCGAACTTTGTTCGTTGAACCTTCGGCCGAAGTCCACAGGTAGAAGAAGGTGTGCAAATAATTTATTTAAATTATCTTTTTTCTATTTAAAATATTATTAACCTAAATTTAATCATATATAATCCAAACGAACTCGGAACTTAATGGTTTCAGGACCGTTGGACTCGTGAGACTGTGATCTACAATCCTAGACTGAAACGAGACCTTTCTGAACCATTTGGAAATTTGACAAATTGCAAAACTGTGAGAACTCTGATCTAATTTAAATAATTATATATTAATGTAAATCGTGAAATTCTGATTCGTATACTATTGTTCTTGACCTGCATCATGATGATATTTTATACTATGAGTATGTGATTATTGTATGGGGTGATGCCATGAAATGTTTGTGTTATTCAGCTATATTGTTTTGGTGTAATCATGAAGAGACTCTCATCTTTATTATCTTCTTTATTTCCATCTCTTTTATATAAAGAAAAAAAGGATTTAGACCTTTAAATATATAATTTCTTTTTATGAAAATTTGAATCTTGGATTCACAATAGATTAAAATAACAAGTTTTAACATAAAAACTTGTTAATAAGATAATTGACAAATTTTTACATAAACTGTGTCAATAAAATAAAGTACAATTTTTAATGTTATATTTTTGACTAAGTTTCAACAAAATTTGCTTGTCTAAATAAAAAGAACAAATTTTATGTTGTTTGTTAACTAAATAAAAAGAACAAATTTTTATGTTGTTTGTTAACTAAATAAAAAGAACAAATTTTGTGGTCATTTTGTTAACAGAACAAAAAGGACAAGATTTTATGTTATTTGTATACATAAGAAAAGGACAAAAATTTTGTTAACAAAACAAAAAGGAATTATTTCATGTTATTTTCTTTATAAATTTTTACATAAACTTTGTTAATAAAATAAAGGACAATTTTGACATGATATTTTCTCTGTAAATTAAAAGACAAATTTTATGTCTTGTCTACAAATCAAAATACCCAATTTTTTTTTTTATGCAAGTTAAATCTTTATTTATAAAACGAAATGTAAGTTCTAATCTTTTAAAATAAAGATGAGGTCCTTATGTTTGATTCATCAAAGTTACACCAAACCACATCTGTGTTAATGTAGATGAGACGACACCCAAACCTACATCACTGGGTTAACTGTTTTATTACGACACCAATTTATATGTTGGGTTATTTGTATTGTGACAACACCATTTTATACATAGTGTTAACTATGTTGTAATGACGCCAAAGGTATACACCAAACCATATGATGTGTATGATTGGTATGGTTAGACATATTATTGTGTGATTGACATGAAATGGGCACTAAATTGTAGAGTGCCACCTTTGGGTTCGACATGAAATAGATTGTTTTATGTATTGAAATATCACATTGAACATATACGTTGACATCAAAAATCTCATAGTCAAGTTAGTAGAGTTGAAATGGGTCAAATCTTCATCGTCATAATAATATATAGTTGAAATGAATTCAATATTGACATTAGAAAATATACAAATATTGGTATTAGAAATGTTGACGCTAGAGAAGGTGTTTTCATAAATAAGAATTAAAGGTTGCATTTTCTTATGTAAAAGAAAAAGAAAAATAAAAGGGTTGCATTTTACAATGTAAATAAAAAAAAAAAAAAAATTTTAGAAAAAAATGGTAAAAGAACATTGCATTGTAAAGAGAAACCTACTTTTCTAAATAAAGGGAAACATTTTCTTTGTTAAGAAGAAAATAAAAGAAAACATTTTCTTTGTTTAAAAGAAAGGATACATTTCTGTATTTAAGAAAAAAAAAACATTATTCTCTAATATAAAGAAAATAAGACAAATAACCTTATTTTCTTATGTAAAGGTAAATAAATGCAATGTGTATATTTTCTTATGTAAAAGAAAATAAATGTAATATGTATATTTTCTTATGTAAAGGTAAATAAATGCAATAGGTATATTTTCTTATGTAAAAGAAAATAAATGTAATATGTATATTTTCTTATGTAAAGGTAAATAAATGCAATAGGTATATTTTCTTATGTAAAAGAAAATAAATGTAATATGTATATTTTCTTATGTAAAGGTAAATAAATGCAATGTGTATATTTTCTTATGTAAAAGAAAATAAATGTAATATGTATATTTTCTTATGTAAAGGTAAATAAATGCAATGTGTATATTTTCTTATGTAAAAGAAAATAAATGTAATATGTATATTTTCTTATGTAAAGGTAAATAAATGCAATGTGTATATTTTCTTATGTAAAAGAAAATAAATGTAATATGTATATTTTCTTATGTAAAGGTAAATAAATGCAATGTGTATATTTTCTTATGTAAAAGAAAATAAATGTAATATGTATATTTTCTTATGTAAAGGTAAATAAATGCAATAGGTATATTTTCTTATGTAAAAGAAAATAAATGTAATATGTATATTTTCTTATGTAAAGGTAAATAAATGCAATATGTATATTTTCTTATGTAAAAGAAAATAAAAGTCAATATGTACATCGTCAAGGCAAAGGTAAGTAAAAGAAAACACTTACATGTTCAATGTCAAGGGTAAAGGAATAAAACAAAATTATTACTTTTGTTTAATATAAAAATGCACATAGTCTAAAATATGATTTTCGTCGCATTAGAATTGGCGGACATAAATATTATGTTAAAAACAAAAGAACGGATTTTTGAAATAATGGAAGGCGCCAAATGGTTTGATTTATATATATAATATAAATTGAAACTAAGCGAAACACGCGCGGTAGTTCGCGTTTTGAAATCATAACTTTAAGCGGTTGTATAGAAAGATCCGACCGTTGGATTTTCCCAAAACTGGATTCGTTAGGACCGTCTTGGAAAGAGCTTTCCAACGACATAAAATTTACCAAAATCTGACGGATAGATTTTAAGATATGTCTAAAACAAATTTTGGTAAAAACAGCGCCAGGGTCGCCTATCGACCCGAAGCGTCGTTTAATTAATTCGCACTGTCTTTAAATAAATAAAATTAGAAATAAATCGCTATAAATAAATATAAACGACGTGAAATGATTTAAATGATAATTATGCGATGATTATTTGAAAAGGCCGAGTTTAACTCATTTCAAATAATCAAACGACGATTTAAATCGAAATAATAGAAGACGATGTTGAAGACCGGCGATCTTCACATCGAACGGACAACGATTATTGAGACCTTGAACTGACTTGCTCCCAGGGAAGGGTTGATGTAGTAGTTGGCCGGTCGTATGGGTTGATTGTCCGGATAAGCGAGAACCTCTCTGTATCTCCGGTTTCGTTCAAAACCCAGAACGGACTTGTATGGACGCGCGTCTGACGTTGGAATTCGTTTCGTGTAACCAAATCAATTTTTATTAATGTATGCTTGTTTGGTGGTAGAGAATTTATTCTCTGCTTAACACCCTGGTATATGTTAGTAGTTATAGATAGCATGACGCGAATTGTCAATGTGGCCCGTTAAGATGCGAATGATCAAAGTTTTGTTGAAAAGCAGGCCTTGTGAAAATGATCAAAGCACAGCCTGTTTGGGCGTAGCTTTGTGTATAGCGTAACCTCACGAGCCTCACACCCCGGTATGAGTCAAAACGGGATACGGACTGCAGGGAGTGCACACGTTTCTTTCTAGCTAGAGTGATGTCAGGGACCTACCAGCGCTGACATTTTACTTATGTGGATGATGGAATTTGAGGTACCTCGTTGTTTATAGGCCGTTGGTGGTCACATTATAGGTTCAAAGGAACCGGGAAGCGTGTGTTCAGGCATAACTAATCCATACACATATGTGTGGACCGGCCCTGAAGATCCAAGGGTTCACTGCGGGGAATCCTGAGGCATTTGCTAGAGTGTCTCGAATCGGAGAGGAGCTTGCCCCTAGCCTCGACTCATGATAGAAACCAATCCTCCAATACGACATTACGATTTTAGTTGTATACTTATATACGGCGGCATAATATATGGTACCTATGTCGTCTAGGATTAATACATTTATATTGAAATGATTTATGAAAACTTATGCACACTAGTAGTAATACGTTTGACGTATTTATCATCTTTTGATCGTTATAAGGAAAAACCCTTTCCTCTGGTGTGCGTTGCATTGTGTGATGGGACTTGGGTCTTATAACGATCTCATTTTTCTTTAAAAGCATAGCGTTATTCAAACGACTTACTTAATTATGCACTGGCGATCCAATGGAATAAATCCGTTCCGCCTTAGCGGCGTGGTCCTGTGATTCGCCATATAGTTAGTTAGTATAGAAAGATTTCTCACACCAGTCCCACGACTGACTCGAATTTTGTTTCACTTTGCAAATTTCGGGTGCCCTCTTTCCACACGGGCAGCCAATTGACAGGTTGTTAGGTTGCTTCCGTGGAGTTGCTGATCTTGGAGCTTGCTTATTCGCTTTGGTGTTGCTGCTTATCGAGGTGCTTTGTTGGACTATGCAGGCCCTCACCTTTATCTTTGTTTCTGCTTAGACTTTGAGACATTCAAACCATATTCCACTTCATTTCAAACTGTGTCTTTAACATTATGTACTTGTTTCCTTTTGTTGGGATTTTGATGTAATAAGTAGGACTCTGTGACTGGGATTCTGTGTTATGATAACATCCATATTCCGCTGCTATGTTGATGTTGTTGTTTTATAGATTCTTATATTTATGTTGTTATCTGTGTTATGTGTTGCTATATTTATGTTATATTCCAATGATCATCTCAACTTTCGTTCTGCGTAAGTTTGGGGTTATCACAAATGGCGTCGCGATGTTCACTGGTGGCGCGGTGTAAGGGCTGAGAATGGAAGTGAAATGGGGCGTACGAGTTTTATATGGGGAGATGGATTTGAAGAGGACATGAAGAGGAGTGAAATGGTGATATCGGTTGGTTGATTGGTGTAGTGGAGATGGAGCTTGGATTGTTCGAAGGTGCGGTAATGGCTTTGAAAGCTGCTGTGAGTATACGGGTTGAGCGACTAGGTTTGGGGAAGAAGAGGTTCACGCGGGTCGGGTCTTCATTGAGAAAATGGGCCGCCGAAATGAGTTAAGCCCAAAGATTTAATATAAATAATTTAAATTTGTATTAACTTGTAGTCTTAATATCTAGGTCATACGTGGTCGAAATTCAGCGAAACAAGATCCGTTGGGATCGTATGGACGGTGACTCCACAATGGAACTGACTGGGAGTGAATCGGAGCCCATTACAATTTATAGCAAAATAAATTGTCCGTCTGAATCAAAGATAGTTAATCGGTATTTAACGATAACTGTCCAATGTGAGTAAAACTCACCAACTCTATCAGTTCACATTTTTATAACGTATATTTAGAACTGATAAATGATGATTGATTGTTGTGTATTGACTATTTGGTTGAACTGCTAAGTAAATGTTTGGAATTATAGACCTGGTTATATATATATATATATATATATATATATATATATATATATATAAATTGATTCTGTTTAGCAAAATATTTCATAGTGAAATGAAATGGATGTTAATTATATTGTTTAACATCTGTGGATGCAGGGAAACAGGTCGGAGGAATACAACTGGATTCCTCAACATTTATTTTACTGTTTTTCATATATTGTAATATATGATGTGATATATAATCTGTATTGATTACGTGTGTTGAATGATATCGATCATTGTTATTTGGGTATTTTAAATACCGTAAGAAATACTGGAATGTAGAAAAGGGTTTTTTCAAAGTGTATTTTGAAAATAAAGTATTTATATAAAATCAATGGATTTTATATATAAAAGGAAAAGGATTATATAAAAGGAAAATATTTGTGAAAACAGTTATAAAAAGGAAATAGTTGTAAAACATTTACAAATAGAATTGAAAAGGAAATATGTAGAAAATAAATAGAATTGAAAAGGAAATATTTATTTGTTAAATAAACAAATAGAAAAGGAAATATTTGTATAAACAAATAGAAAATGAAGTATTTGTAATCAAATAGAGTTAGTCGAATATAGTTTAATCAAATATAGTTTATTCGAAGAAGGGAGTTATAGAATATTGGTTATTCGAAAAAGAGTTATCGAATATTGGTTATTCGAAAAAGAGTTATCGAATATTGGTTATTCGAAAGGAGTTAATCGAATATAGTTTATTCGAATAGAATTAAAGGAGTTAATCGAATATAGTTTGTTCGAATAGAAAGAAAGGAGTTATTCGAATAAGAGTTAATCGAGTTAGAGTTAGTCGAGTGTTAGTTAATCGAGTTAGAGTTAATCGATTAATCGAATTAGAATTAATCGATCAGAGTTAATCAAGCTAGAGTTAATTGAAAGGAGTTAATCGAATTAGAGTTAATCGAATAGAGTTAATCGAACAAGAGTTAGTCGAATATTAGTTATTCGAATAGAGTTAAAAGGAGTTATCGAATATTAGTTATTCGAAAAAAAGGTTATTGAATATTAGTTATTCAAATAGAGTTAGTGTAATATTAGTTATTCGAAAAAAGGTTATTGAATATTAGTTATCCGAATAGAGTTAGTAGTATATTAGTTATTCGAAGAAAGGTTATCGAATATTAGTTATTCGAAGTGAGGTGATCGAATATAGTTATTCGAAAGGAGTTAATCGAATATTAGTTTATTCGAAAGGAGTTAATCGAATATTAGTTATTCGAAAGGGTTAATCGAATATTAGTTATTCAAAAGGAGTTAATCGAATATAGTTATTCGAAAGGAGTTAATCAAATATTAGTTATTTGAAAGGGTTAATCGAATATTAATTATTCGAAAGGAGTTAATCGAATATGGTTATTCAAAAGTAGTTAATGGAATATTAGTTTATTCGAAAGGAGTTAATCGAATATTTGTTATTCGAAAGGAGTTATCGAATATATAGTTATTCGAAAGGAGTTAATCAAATATAGTTTATTCGAAAGGAGTTAAATCGAATATAGTTTATTCGAAGAAAGGAGTTATTGAATATAGTTGATTCGAAAAGGAGTTATCGAATAGAGAATATTAGAAAGAGAGTTATACGTAGAAATTCAATTATATCAAATTCGGGAAAGTACTATTCACTTTCCGTTTTTAATCAAGATTTGTTTGTTTATTTATAAATGAGTTGTTTGTTTATTTAACCAAATTTATAAATAAAAGTTATATTTGAAGTTAGGTATTTCGGGAGTAGGGATTATAATGTATCGTTATAATCAATGTTTTTCATAAAAGAAGTGGATTCATAAATAGAATCCGAGAGTTAATTAAGGAAGTTTGTTAAAGATTTAAAAGGAGAACTTTGTCTATTTCGAAGTTAGAAATGTTGTTCAGTTAAGGACTGAGAGGTAGTTATACCCCAACTTGATTGACTCCATTTGTAACTAAGGAATGAGTAAGGTTTGATAGTGAAGTTTGATTAAGTGAATTTAGTTAATGAGTGTACTGTTTTGAGTTGGCATAGCGATTTTTTATTTAAACATCTGTTTAAATCCAAATGTAGGAGTTGGAAATGTTTTCCAAATAAGAATCAGAAATATTTTCTAATATAGAAAATAGGAAATGTTGCACATATGGAAACAGGAGACGAAAAATGAACTAAAGAAATAAACGTTAAATGATGATTGATCGATATAATTGCCATCTGGAAATAATATCGTTGTTTGCACACGTGTTTTTCTTTGATAGTTAACTCATCGACTATCGAAGTTTTTAACCATTTTTCCGTCGTCAATACGGAGAGACCGGGATCAGATTCATGACCTGAAAACCACTCTGTATGGGCGTTAGCGTTGCGAATCAAATATGATCAAGATAATTGAAGATAGAGTTATGCAAGGGCTGTTCTGGTGATCCTAGAGAGAAATTTCCTAAAATGGATTTACAGAATAGTACCTTTGGTTTGTCCAGTCCCAGGACCACCTGTATGAAAGAATGTCTGACAGAGTATATTTAATGGATCAAGTAAGTTGATCTCTTCAAACGTATGCACGTTTGGTGGCAGAGGAATTCGTTTCTCTTAGTTGTATACCCATTGTATTTTTGGGGAAATCAATTTGTGATTTGACGGGTATGACGATGTGACATTCAAAGTGAATAAATGTGTGATCTGTCAAAGATAAGCGTAGACTCTTGCCTCACAACCGGGAAATGACAAAAATCGGGCAGGCAACATGGCTAAGTGGTTGGCTGTCAAGTACGATATATTATCACCTATCTAGAGATATTCATTTCATTCTTTAATCTATTCGATGTTGTCCCATTCGGGAAACAGTTTCTGATCCCAACCGTTGGTGATATACATTCGATACACTCAAGCGAAATGAGTGGTCGGTCATGTGTGGCCGGGTTGCAAGATGTTCTTGTTGAACCCAGTGTATTCCTCTCTAGAGGTACACTATCGGAAGGAGGTTCCATACCTTGTCATAGTTGGTAATCCATTATCCAATAAGTACTCGCGGTTTTGATTGTATACTATATATGTAGAACGTGAGATGAAAGCGTTCTGCTAGATGATTATTTAGTTGTGATTGATAGACACTATTATAATATCAAAGAGTTTGAGGTAAAGTTTATCATTTCGTTCAAAAGGATTTTTGATGTTAAATCAAATACTTTGGATTTTCATAAGGGAAAAACACGTTCCGTTATACGGCGTGGTCTTATGAGATATCGTTTAATTGCTAAAACTGTTTTACTCACACCAGTCCCATGACTAACCCAGAGTTTATTTTGTTTTGTTTTCCCTAAACTCTTGGGTGCCCAAATTTGTACGGGCAGTCAAGTAGTCAGGATTTTATAGATATACTTGGAGAGCTTGGAGCAGGAGGCTTTAGGATTATATAGCTATTGTTTATCACGATGTGTTGTAAGTGTTGTACTCTGATAATGTTACTACATACATATACTGTTTTTTATTTCAAAGATATGTTATCTACTAGATGTTGTTCATTCCGCTGTGAGATTCGTGTTACTCATATGTTGTATGTTCTTCTTCTTCTATTCTAAGTTTCTATCTTATCTATTCCACCCTCTAATTTCTTTCATGGACTATCCGGTGTTTCCGATGCTTGAATAGTCGACATAGTGTTGTATGCCAATATCCAGGATCGTGAAATCCCCTGGTCGTTACAAATATGCATTAAATTTATTGAATCACCAATTAGACAAAAAGGCCAAGTGGGAGAATGTGAGAATATTTCGATGTTCATGTGGCCTATGTGTCTTATGGTTTAATTGTGAGAATTAAGTTCACACTATATGTTGGAATTTTAACATTAAAGTCGACATCGTTATGTATTGGTCTCGATTAAAGTTGTTAAAATTCAGGGTATTTATTATCCCTCTTCCCTTGCCTAATTATGTTTTATTGCATTCCCTTCGTGACGAAATAGTATTTGCAGTTTTTCATAATTGATGCACCTATTGTCATACATTAATGATGGTGGTTATGGATAAAACAACCGTTTGAAAATCAAATGCAACATGTATATAAAGTGAGCAGCTTCTTTTATCTATATAAGATAACTGGAGACAGTTATAAAAAAAGTGAGATTAATTCTATCCATCAAAGAACCTATAAAAAAAAGAGGAAGGCCAAGGGATTATGGATAAAACAACCGTTTGAAAATCAAATACAACATGTATATAAAGAGAGCAGCTTCTTTTATCTATATAAGATAACTGGAGACAGTTATAAAAAAAGTGAGATTAGTTCTATCCATCAAAGAACCTGTAACAAAAAGAGGAAGGCCAAGGGAGGAGAATTATTATTAGCAGTGACAAGGCTAACATGGACATGGAATTAGGTTAGTGATTCATTTTTCCTTTTGTGATATTTAATTGGTTGAATCATATCAAGTTTAGATTCATCTGAGTTTAGTTTCATGAATGAAATATACATTAATTTGCTTACAATTATTTGTTAAGTTGCTCAACATTTGTGTTGTAAAGAAGATTCAATTATTTTCACTATATCCAGTGCATTGTAATATATATCACTTACAAGAAAAACTGAAAATAGCTGTATACTGTAGTGGCGGAACTATCCATTGATAAATTTGAGATGGATTTCCATGTGATTTGCAAAGTATAATATTAAATTTTCTATATTTCAAATTCTTTTATATTATCATTGTTCTTCTTGTCGCTTGCATCTCTTCACTACATGCAAGATTGGTAGAATCTTTGTTATTTGTTTCCCCAGTTTTTATTATATGTTTGTTATTGGTATTTGTAACAATACTCTTGTAACATAAACTTTATTACCATGAGTTTTTCTTCATTACTTATAATGGAAAATAGTGATTGATGGTGCCTTTTTTTATTATATTTTTCCATTCCATTTGTTTGGACGATTGTGAAAATTTTAGGTGATTCATGTCTTGGATTTCAACTACATCAATTCAATTTGTGATGAACACATAATTACAATGTAAAAAATGGCAATATTTCCCCCCTCCTATTTTCTTGTATAATCTTAGAAAAATTTAGAAGTCATTATCCTATAGAATTAGAATTTAGTGGCATAGTGAAGTTAATATTCATATATATATATATATATATATATATATATATATATATATATATATATATATATATATTTCTCACTTAATTTCAACATCAAATTCTAAAGGAATTAGAATTCGACAACACATACTACGTAGTATAACAAAATCTTCTTATCCTCTTGACATGTAGCAACGAGCAAATCAAAAATGCAATGTTGATTTTCATGAAGAGTATGAATGTGGTGTTTTTTAATATTTTGCTTAGGCTTGCTATAAAATCTAAGCAAACAATATCTACAACTAAAAAAAAATATGTGTGAAAAATTTATATATAACCGAAGAAAAAAATAAGGAATAAGTTCTCACTTTTCTTCAATTATTGATGATATGCTAGGATTCACACACTTTGACTAACACTTGTTGCATCCCACCCTTATTTGATTTAGACGCCATAATTCATCTATCATTTTACAAGGTCCTCTTTAGCTGTGGAAAGTAAAAAAATAAAAATAAAAAGTAAAAGAAATATGAAAAGGTTTACATTGTAACTCGATAAGTGACTGCAAAGTTTATGATTCTAATGTAATGTTATTTATTGTTTATTACTGTATTTCAAAGTTGAAGTATGAACTCATAGGTGAATTTTCTTTGTTAATGATTTAACACACTAAATACATTCTAATAATTTGAATTCATCTAAATACACATAAAGGTTAAAAATGGGATGCAAGTTGTAAGTAAGTCATAGTAAGATCTTTGTATGTCCTTTAAGTAATAGTATGATCTTTATATGTCCTTTAAGTAAAATTAACCTGCATATCGTTGGCTTATACAAAAAGACCTCTTCTATTTTTCGTTACGCGTAATTACTATAAGCTACTACATCTTCTAGTAAACCTTATTATTATTTATGAACTTCTAAGGTTATTTTATTGGAAAGTTCAAATTAAGTATTATCTAATAAATCAAAGTAAAAATGATACATAGAACAATCAAACATATAATATATCAAGTAAGTAATCCAGATTATAATATACACAAAAAAATAGATGACATTAGCTTTTATATTTTTATTCATTAGTGTATGGAAGCACATACAATTTCCTATAATTTATAGCATAACCATTGTGGCCGCTAAAAATGGTGTTGAACTTAATTTCATAAAGTAAAAATTAACATAAATTGTAATATAAGTAGCATTTATGCATACAACTTGTGTGCACATATTAGAATCCATTTGTAAACATTTTGAAAACTAAGCAAAACTTCAACACGAACATTTATACATACAACTCACATGCATAGATCAAGATATATTTACAAACAGTAAGAAAGAAAGAAATAAACCATCAACAACAAGTAAAATCAGACATCACAATAGGAAGAAGCAGCAAATATGCGTTTTCTATAAGAAACAGGATCATCGTTGAGGCCTTTGTTTAGAAATTTACAATGAAAACAAAAAAACATACAATAACGATAAACTAAGTATAATCAATGAATCACGTTAAAAAATCAGAACCATTGTTCACTTTCCTAATATCTATCTTCATCAAAGTAAGTCTAACTATGACTTTTTTACTAAAATAAATAGATTTTAAGTTTTGTTGACAAATTGAACACAGTAGAAAATTGAATTGGTATAACAAATCAATTGCATACCTTCGATGTTGTTCGATGTTGGTGAATTTCCCGATTGAAAGAGTAAGAAGCTTTCTCTAATTTTGGTTTGAAGCAGCGAGCAAACCTAGACCAACTTGAACAAAATAAAAAAAAAAATAAAAAAAAATTAGTGATTACATTATGAAGGTAAAGTGGGATAAAACTTATGTTGCCAATTTCTGCTGCCCATTTTTCCAGTTGAGACAGCTTATTTTGCCCCTAAAAATAGCGGGCTGATTTTTCCATTAATTGGTCATTGCGGCAGATGCATTTGTCTCTAAAAACATGCAAAAAAGGCTGATAAAATTTGTGTCTCTAATAAATTATCATTAAAGGCCAAAGTATTTTGGCTCCGTCTATTTCCACCCCGGTAATTGCTCTTCACACCCCGGTAAATTTTTAAAAAAATTCAATATCAATTATACCCTTCATCTTCCATTAAAAAATAAATCCATTCACCAATTGTAACTCATCTGAGTTTCATACATACAAAAGAAACATCGATTCAGATTTTTAGATACCAATTATACACTTTTAGCAATTACTGGGAGAGTAATACAAAAGATACATCCATTCCGCAATTACTGGGGAAATTTTGATGGTTTAGCTACATACAAAAGATACAATCTCAGGGCAGATGTGATAAGTAAATTTTTATTTGATGAAGAAAACATGGGTAATTTGGGTATAAACGGGGTGGAAAGAGTAAAAAATGAGGGGTGATTTTTCTTTTTAAATTATTGGGGTGGGAAGAGCAAATATAGGGGTGTGAATAGACGGACCCAGGTATTTTTTTTGCCCTTAGTTTAATGTCTCTAATACTTTGAAAATTGATAGTGAGATGCCGCATTGTCTTTTCATAAAGTGTTTTAAGACATTATAAACATGTCTAAGCAATACCTTAAAAATAATTCATTCCAATATAGCATGTATAAGAAGCCATGAACATTTTTTTAATAACCGTAAGTGTAGACCTTGTAATTTTGTAAACTTTAAAAAAAGTTAAACTAAACATGAGCATCCATTCAACTTTTATCTTATAGAAAAACGTGAAAGCAGGAAAGTGTGGGTTTACCAAGACATGACATGGGTTATCTTCCAAGAAAAGAGACTGATAATTGAGGTTGTTTTGGAATTCATTGTGTATAAATTATTATGTACATAATATTAATTGTAATTTCACTTAAAATCAAAATCGTAATGCATTGATAGTTAGTAAAATGAGAAGCATTGTTCACTTCAAAACGTAGGAAGTGCACTTTATCCATTTCAATATATCAAGAAATGGTTTTCATGCATCGAAACAACATCTACAACAAAATTCTCATACATTTAAAATTGCAATAAATGTAAATATTAAACTATTTATTATAATATTGTATAATGAAATGTTAGTGTAATGTGAAGTATACAACGTAATACGTAAATAGTGGGGGCAAGAAGTTTAACTTTGTCCAAGGCAAATGAAAACAAATAATGTCTGAGCTATGCTGTGAATTGGCAACTAATTATGAAAATTTTATTCTTTTAAAACGTAGAAATGCTTGTAAATTTTACTAAGTATAAATTATAATAGATATGAGTAGTAAACTACCACCTGAATCCATTATAATATCCCACTGCAACATATATTTTTCTATATTTGAACTTTTCCATATATTATTTGCAATGATTGCAGCAGCTAAATAGACAATGTTATCAGGGTGAGTGAAAAAGCAGCTTTATACAAACTACTTTGAGTTTTTTATGACTTCATAGTAACATTCCTATTCGACTCCTGAACTATTTAAACATTTAAATTCAAAACGTAACGGCCTTGAAAAAAAACGGGTTAACATTCTTCAAGCTGTATTTACTTATTTTCACAAAAAAATAAAAATAAAAAAAAATTAATAATTTAAAAAAAAAATGTGGTCGATGAAAATGATGGTAGGAGGCACTTATTTGCTATGGTAGAGAAACGTGTAAGCAAATGGAAATGCCAGTACTAACAGGTTCTATTAGTTTTGGCCAAGAGATGATGAAACATCTGAAGGCGAGGAAAACACATGTTGCTTAACAAAACGGTGCACATGTTATCAAATTAATAACCAGAGGACACCCTAATTCCTGGAACTAACCAACGAGGACACCCTGATTTTCTCTATTTTGCAATTAAACAGTTGAAAGAATATGAGTTTAATTGCAAAATAGTCAAATCAGACTCCCATGATTAGATGGGTCCAGAGGACTAAAGGGATTTGGGTCCAAATGATCAGCCCTCCTAGCTAGGGGTGAGCGTTTTGTTGGTTTGGTTTATCCGATGATAAATTTTTCAAACCAAACTAAAACCAATAAAAATGAAAACCAAACCAAACCAACCAAATTAAGTTTGGTTGGTTCGGTTGGTTATCCGATTAAACCGAACTAAAAATATTTTACACTTTGTGTTTGAAATATTCGCTATAATTTGAAACAAACTATAAATATATAATTACAGTATTATTATTTTTAAATTTGATGCTTTTTAATATTAATTTTGACACATAGATGACGATTAATATATACTTAAATAACTAAACTAACCTAAAATATTTATTATAATACCGATAATTTTGAAAATATAGTAAAAATTCGGTTAATTTGGTTAAACCGATAACCGAACTTAATAAATTTTCAGGCCGATTACAAACCAATTTAATTTCAAAACCGAACCAAACCGACCAAAATAAATTGGTTTGGTTGTTTTAATTGGTTTAACCAAATAATGCTCACCCCTACTCCTAGCTTTTAGGGTGCGTTCTATCTGATGGTCCTTAATAATATATAGTTTTATTATTTGAATAGCTTGAGCGCAAGCATTTCAAGATGATTGTGTTGTGTTTTGGGTAGACATTGCTTGACTGGGAGGAAAATATGCCATGAGGATACCAATGGTTATCATGGAACTCCACCATGAAATTGTCACCACTGTACGTCAAAATTGTAGAATGGTTAATAACGTTGAATAGCACCAATGTACTTTTGACCCTATGGATACATTATATAAATCTTTGTGTTACAACACAGGCACATTAGCATACTAAAAATCACCAAAGTTTAAATTTAGCACTTTTTTTTAAAATATTGTGTCCAGCTAAGAAGATGCCCTTGATTCCGTGATCCACAGCTTAAGACATAGATTCTAAGGATTTAAAGCAAAGATTGCATAATCACAAGGAAAAGTCTACTACATTAATTTTTGTTAAGCATAATTCGTAATTGCCTTATGGATAGAATACTAAGGTAGCGTTTGATTTTGTCAATGAGCAGCTCACGTTGGCATTTGCGTCAAACGCGCCGACGCGTCTGACGCATCAAACACGTATACCCCTTCAAGACAAACAATTCAAAAGTTAGCTTTCGCATCAGAGGCGTCTGACTTGAAAGAAATTTCTGGACCCGTCGGTCCTCTTCTTCCTCCTCTATATATGCACTCCAATTCCTAACCTTTTTCTCAGCAAAACACACTAACAATCCGAAAATTCAAGCCTAATTTCCCGTTCAACCATCAATTTTTTTAGATTTTTGTTATTATATTTGCATTTTTAGCTTCTTAACTTCGCTATATGTTTCTTTCGTAATTTTTTGATTTTTTTTAGAAACAAATCAATCATTTTCTACACGTTCCATTGCCGAATGGAATAACGACACCACCAATGTTTTCATCGATTTGTGCATCGAACATCTGGATTCCCTTGCGCATAATGTTGGAAATTGGTACCAGCCAATCACGACGATGTTCAATCAACGCACCGGATTGGACTATAATTCTGGTCAAATGAAGAACAAGTTTGATAATATGAAGAAGGATTGGCATCCGTGGAACAAATTGCTTCAGATTCATGATGGACGATGGGATGAGCAGATAGATACCGTCGCTAAGACGGACAATTGGTGGACGACGGTGTTAGTAGCGTGTCGCAAATTCAAGGATGGATCCTAACGCGATTCAGAGAGATGGACTCACTGTTTGGGGGATGCAATCGTAATGACAAATGTCAGTACATAGTTCCGGCCGCTCCACCAGTTCATCTGCACGAGGCCCAAATGTATGACGCTTTTATTCGGGGTGATGCTACTGAGAACTCGAGCCGTCCGGCTCGTAGGCATGGCAGGTCCAATGCTGACCCTTCTTGTTCTGCTCATCCTTTCATGGACCGAGATGAGCTTATTGATCTATGCATGGCAGTACGTCACAAGGATGACGATTATGCTGTGTAGGAGGTTTTAGTTAATCTGTCAAATAACGACAGAAGAAGCACAACCCTTTTTATTCTCAGATTGACAAGCCCGCAAAGCTTAAAGTTTGTCTTCTTCATTATGTTCATTCCGAGAGCTGGAAGTTTTGAAATGAAAATATCATACACAAACCTTTATGTTTTTAAATAGTTAAATTTGTAATTAGCTTAAATATTTAGAAATATTTAACTGTTGATGCTTACCAAACAACTGTAAAAAATTAAAAGGGTATTCACAAGACGAATGCAACTGCTCTGAACGAGGCTTTAGTTGCATCACCGACTGAGATACCAGTCACTGCTGAAAAAATGGCGGCTAAATACGACGTTTTTAAGAAGAAACGGACTATATGACGCAATTTGAATGAGAAAACAGGCGCGGGATTGGATCACAAATACAGAACAGTTATTGGAAGCGAAGCTTGGTGAGTTGATCGAATGGCGGTAAAACATTTTAACTCTGGTTTTGTAATTTACAGTTTACAAGTTTAGTAAGTAACATACACATCTTTTTAGAAGTTTGGCCCTATAGTGATAAAGTACAAGACCCGACCAATTGAACATTTGACCGAACTAGAACAAATTTTCGGCAACAATATTGCAACAAATTATGGCGGTAATACTCCAGGCTCTACAAATCTGAACATGAAACAAGAACCACATTCTCCTCCACCCGAGTTTGTACAACACACGTTCTTCGATGAACCTCAAGTGCCACTAGAAGATATCCAGACTCAGCAACCGTTTGCTTACCAACCACGGGGTGCAAGTTCTTCATCTAGACCTCGTTATGGCAGAAGAGGAAGAAGTGAAAATACTGAGACGATGGACGAAATCATTGATATCATACACTCCAGGCAACCGAACAAGAAAACTCATTCTGAATCCGACAGTCCAAATTCAAATCCATCTACGAATGCTAGTAATTCTCCCTTGTCTACAGCAAGTCCACAGTCTATTGCATTTCTAACTGTAAAGCGTGCAATAAACGGTGCAAGAATATTTGATGATATTGACATAATCCACGGAATATCAATTCTTAAAAATAAGGAAAACCAAGAAACGTTCATGGTTCTTCCTGATGCCGAAGCAGAAAAGTGGCTACATTTTAAAATCGAGGTTCGCAAGCAAGCACTCAGATACCAGCAGTTTAAGATGAATCCTCCTCAGCTTCCACCTTAGTATCCACCGCAGTATCCATCTCAGTATCCTCCACAGTACCTGCCTCATTATCCACCTCACTAGCCTATTTTCTATATTTAAAATTTATGTAGTTTGTATTCTGTAATTTGAATTTAACAATTTGTATTATGCATTCTCCTATTCTATTTGATAATAAACACACAAAAACACAAACAATAAAAATAATAAATACAAAAATAATAAAATAATAACTCTTCCCCTTCCAATTCCCTCCCCCCCCCCCCCCCAATAAAAAACACATTCCCCGTTCGAAACAACCCCCTTTTATATACCACTTTCAAATACCTCTTCCAAATACCGCTTCCCGTTCAAAATCAAACGCACCCTAAGATGATGGGAGTCACTGATTCAGGTAGACATACACAAATATCAACTGTTTATAAATATATGAGTATATTCAGATCTCGGTAACAATGATCAAGAATTACAAATATATGGCTGTAAAATTAACAATAATACTAATAGTGATAGAGATAACTAGGGAGAAGGAAAAACTTTGAGAAAAAATTAGATTGAAGGACCTTAAATTTCATTTTTAGGTCGAAGGATGAGCGTTTAAAAAATATTAAACCGAAGAAAATGCTAAATATGACTAGCACTAATTTAATTTTTGCAGTGTACAAAAATGCTACATACAACTAGCACTATATTCAGTTTTACATTGTACAAAATTAGTTATATTTAGCACTATCCTTCAATTTAATATTTTCCAAAGTTTGTCCTCCGACTTAAGATTAAATTGTTCTCCTTCAACCTGAACTTTTTTTTCCCAAAGTTTGTCCTTGTGACTATTTTGCACATAATAATAAGTGAAGACACACGATATGGTCTAATGCCAAATCATTGAAATGTTAAATTTCAAGTTGTACAATTTAATGAGGCACGTTGTATCCCGACATAATATGAGCTTATTTTTGTTCTGGTGGCAATGTTGAATACATACATACATACATACATATATATATATATACACACACATATATATATATATATGCACTACGAAGCACCCTTATTTTGCATCACCTCTACCCTATCGTTAGCTACGCTAATTCAAATCCAACAAGATTTTGTAGATGTTCAATCCACATATATATTATCATCTATCTGAAATTTGAGCTCGTTCTGATATTCGTATCATTCTCAAAATCATAGCTCAATTATTCACCGTTCAGACATTTATTCGAATCATTAAATTTAAGCATCAAATATATTATTTTATAAATGTCAAAATGAGCTCAAATTTTGAATATATATATATATATATATATATATATATATGGCTCTCTGTGTGTGTGTGGATTGAACATCTACAAAATCTAGTTGGATTAGAATTAGTTTAGCTCACGATAGGGTACGGATGCTGCAAAACAGGGATTCGCCGAAATGCTCCATATATATATATATATATATATATATATATATATATATATATATATATATAGAGAGAGAGAGAGAGAGAGAGAGAGAGAGAGGCAGGTTCAATAGCACCCCAAATAGTGAGCACCCCTTTAGCCCACCACTTTTCCACCACACATTTCCTCTCTCTCTCTCCTTCCACTAACTCTTTCACCTTCCACTCACATTAAAATAATATAAATGAGAGGTGGAAAATAGGGAGGCTATTAGGGGGTGCAGAATAAGGGGTGCCATTGAACGCTCGCCATATATATATATATATATATATATATATATATATATATATATGTATGTATGTATATACACACACACACACATATTTATATAATGGTAAACACAATTAGGCCTAAACCCCAAAACTCACACACATGTGGTGAGAAAAACAAAAGTGCGTAAATCTCGAAAAAAGGAAACAAGATCCATAACCCTAGCCAACTTCGATCGAAACATCAGAAACATTTTAGGCTTGAGAAGTCCTAAAAATGGCAGACACAAGAGAAAACTTGAGAAATTTTTGTTTGATCTGAGCTTTAAACGATCAAAAGTGCTTAGGGGTGGCTTCCAGATTTTTGATCTGTTCTTCTATGTCGCTATATTCCTCATATTGAAGCAAAAACAACTATTTTTAGAAGAATTGAAACAATTATTGTGAGCTTGCTTGTTGCGCCTCGATTCAAGTTGTTGTAGTCCAAATGGCTCTCAAGGTTATCATGATCTTCTAAAAATGATCTATTAGTTTGCAAGTATTTGTTAGGAAGTGTCATGCTATAAAGATTATTACTTTCTCCATAGTTATTGGAAAGCTTGTTGGAAGGATCTGCGACCTCAAAAGATTCATGCCATGAAGCTTGCTACTTTTCCCATTGCACAATTCAAACAAGTGATGAATTTGGTTATCTAACTTGTTTTTGTAGAAATAATACCCTATGCTTTGGTTAATCAAATTAAGTCAATGAACTGATTCAATATGCTCTTTGATCAGCTTATCAAGAACACTACTATGGATAAGTAGAGATATCATGAATCAGGTGATGTTACCAAATAATTAATGCCTGAAATGGAGTAGTCTTTGGTACAATAATTAAAATATGCTTTATTACTTCCCTTGTAGTAATTTGATTTGAAAATCTTACTTCCAAGTTAGGAGCTTGATGATTTAGGCTGGAGGGTGGATTTGCCTTTCGTGTTAGAATAAGCACCGGAAATGCTATAGGAGTTATACTTGGAGTTCCTGCAAACTTTAGTTAAAATATGAGGTGCCAGAACTTAGAAAATTAGGAGAACAATTATATCTATTCAAACCATTTTCTCTTCCCTTGTAGGAATTGGGATTTCCATGGAGATTAAAAAGCTAATCTCCAATGAGTGAGTCAAATGGGATGATGTTATAGATACACCTAGCTTTTTTGCTCTAAAATCATTATTTATAAAGGAGTAGTTGATGTTTCCACCATGGTATTCTTAGAGGAGATTTTCCTACTAAGGTTCAGCTCTCTATCTCTCTCTCTCTTATGTAATCATCCATATCACAACGATTTTGAATTTGAACATGACTTTATTTGATCTAGAAAATAGAATGTTGCAATCTACTTCAATTGTTTTCCCAAGTTGGATGCAATCATTGTCCACTCCATGGAGGAGTCTTTTATTTCTCTTTTTCCAAATGAAATATAGTATTTAAGTGAGAACCATGCATGCTTTGCTAATTGAGACTTGTTTCCTTTGAATATCTTTTGGCTCTACGAAATATTTTCTCTGCTATTTTGCATCTGGATTTTCCATTTGATCTAATTTTTTTGGGCAATGAACCATATATGCATTTTGTAAAAAAAGCAGATGCTCAATTTTTTTCTTTTTCTGATTTACAAAGGAAACAAGTAGTGCTTCCTTGTTTATTCCATTTTGAACCCATTTCTCTTGTAAGAAGTCTATTTATTATTGCGAAGTAGGAACATTGAGCCATTTTTGGACAATTTACCTTGTTCCATATAAAATTATGCTAATCAACCTCATTATCAATGCCTTTGATATAATTCAAGTATTTTCAAAAGAAAATTTATCTTTGACATGTAATTTCAAAACCCACCCGTCCTCTTTACAAGTATCAATAACAATTTTGTTAATTGATGAATTAAAGATAAAGTCAACTAGATAAATTTGAGTATTCCACATAGAATTTTGAATAATATTATCTACTTTATCATCAGCCCCACCAAGAAGATAATAATTGCTCCAACCTAATAGGTTAATCGACGAGTTACCATATATCTAAGGCTCAAAGCAAACACAAGTATTTTTTTTCCATCTTTGAGTCTTCTTTCAATTAGTTTGGAGCTCTTTCTTTGTAATAGAACATTTTTCCATGCAAAAAAACTAACTGTTTTATATTAGCGTACTTTAATAAATTTATTTCTAATGTATTCGGTTTTCATCCACTTACCCATATAGATTTTCCATCGATGATGTTAGCCACAAAAATGGTCCACCCCTCGTAATGGTGAAATATTTGTTGAAACCTTAATTAAGTCAAATTTTCTTGATTTGCACCTTTCGAACTAAGAAAAAGTTAAAGTATCTGTTAAAGTCATTTGGACCTATTTATGTTGTTTTAGATTAATATCTGATGTCAAAAATGCCTTTAACTTATGCTGATAGCCCTCGTTACTTCTGTGACACCCCGTATTTTTAATACTAAAAGAGGATAAATTAAATAATAATTAATTTAATACTGGAATTAAGGGAAATGGGATGCGCCATTGCGTCCGTCTCGAAATTTTGGTTAAGATAGACATTTGGTTTGCGTAAAACGGACACTATATAAAGAAGTTATGAGGATTTTAAGATTGCATACGCGTAGAAGAATTACATATATACGTATGAGTTTGATATGAGTTAGAAGCTTATCCAAAATCGTTCAAAATTCAAAATTTTGGAAGGCGACAACTTTCCTGCTCTAGGAGGTCGACCCCCCTACAGGGGTGTTGACACCCCTATGGATGACGTGGCAGTCGGTTTCAAAGGTGCTGGCAACTATAAATATGTGTCCATTTCTCATGTTTTCTTCATTGGAAATCATGGAGGCCAAATGTTGTCGGTGTCTAAACTGAGACGGATCCTATCTTCTACAACAATCAACTTAAGCAAATCAGTTAGAGATTCAAGATCCATTCTTTTTCTATTTTCTAATCCAAACTCTATGTGTTCCTAGTTGCTTTTAAATTTAAATATTTAAAAGTAAACATGATATGATTATAGTTTGGATTTGTTCATGTGCCTATATTATATTGGATCCATTGTAAATTGTGAACATACGACATTCTAACTTAGGTATAACTTGGATCTAATCTCTATCTTGTAGGATCTATTGTAACTTCTGTGGCATTCTATGATGTGGATCTTAAACCTTATTTGTGTTAGATCTATTTTTAACTATTGGATCTGAGTTATGTGGACATCTGAATTATTAATCAGATCTATTTTATCACCTTGTGCCTATCATATTAGATCTGAACCAGTTGAACATCTAAATTGTTAATTTAGATCTTATTATGCTTAGTATGACATCATAGTTATGTTACAACTAGTTAACTACCACGAGTTCATCAGATTTATGCTTATATATCCATCTTATCACCATGCTAGTCATGTTTATGCCAAAATAATCACTATTGTCATTTTTCCCATCACCTTTCCCTTTTATTGTTTATGGCTAGGCTACTTTCTAGCCTAGATGTCGCCAAATATATGCAAATGCATTAGTTAGGAAACGGGGGAAAAAGGTTAGGATTGGCATAATTTAAATAATGTTTATATGAATTGGACATATAATTCAAAATGGGGGAAAAGGGGCACAATACCTATAAAGACATAGGTAAGAATTGGATAAGAATGAAATGTCGAATAATTGCAATTAGAAATTGTAATTGCACTTATGACACGAGGTTAGGTTGCAATAGTGGTAGAAGTCTACCCGGACTCGATCGACATATCCAGCAACCACTAATGTTGAACCTAATGTGAGAGGTCTAAGTGTGAAAATACGAGAAGGGTTTTGACACGAGGTTAGGCCCAACTTGTGGAAGAAGTCTGCCCGGACCCAACCGGCATATGCAGCATCCACAAGTTGTAGGCCTAATGTGGGAGGTCTAGCCCATTATAAAACATAAATGGACATGGTAATAAATCGGACTACTTAACCTAATCTAATCCATAAGGATTGTATGATTATGAACTAAAGTTAGGGTTAAGTAAAAATTGGTTGGATAGTGGGTGGGTTAAGCAAATCTGAGAGTGGGTGGGTAATATTTACATATAGGCCCACAAACTTAACCTGATAAGGTTATGTAATTAAAGACAACTAGTGTCATACATGACCGGTGGGAATAATAAAGTTTTGTAATTAAAGACACCTTTTAGGTTAAACATAACTAGTTGAAATGATAGGGTTATGTAATTAAAGACACCTAGTGGTATACACAGCCAGTGAAAACCTAGTGGGGGATACAAGACAAAAGGGAGAACTTGTATCATATTGTGTGGGACCCGTTTCAGCCAGTAACCCGGAGTAGGTATCAAACATGTACTCCGAATTAGGTCAGAGAAGGGGCACGCTTACTGGACTAATTGTAAGAGATCCAAACGTGGAGGACGATGTGGGCGTCTCAAACCAACCGAGCCATGTGCGTGCATGAGCCGGACAGAGGGAGATAAGATGACCCTGACATCAGTAGATGTGACGACCCGCCCCGCACCAGCCGACATTTCCAATGAAATGCGTTGTGCCAATGTCCAACCAGCACGGGACGGTCGTCAAAGGAAAAGGAATTTGAAACTATGGATCATCGAGGAACCTGTAGTATATCTCACAGCGCATGGAACAAAATATAATAAAAACATAACTTGATATAAAACAGGCGAGACAGTGCATAAGCTGAAAACTAAACCATCATAGCAGCGGAAAGTTCAAAATACAGCCTATGATCCAAACCATTAGTATTACAACTTTTAAAGCTGTCTCTAAAGCAAAATAGGATGGTACACTACTAATGCCCAAAGTAGCGACCAGCAACAATACAGGGAGAATATATGGGAATGATACGTATAAGCCTCATGCTCGTCTCCAGACAGCTACTCGTGCATAACCAGCTAACTTGTCTCTAGTCTGCTCGTTTAGGAGCACCCAGAGTGGTAAGAAGAGACATAAAACTCTGGGTCAGACAAAAGTCTTGTATGAGCGATAAGCAGCAAAAACAGAACAATTACAAGTATACATAACCATACCTGGACCTGCAACCAAAGAGTTAGCACAATAGGATGTACAATACTCTAAGGTGACACTAACACATGGTGTGAAAATAATGGGGAGGGGGTGTGCATGTCATGGTGATAGCAAACATCAAACATAGCAATCATCCTCACATCTCTCACTCAGTGCATAAATTATATGATATCCACCACTTTGATCACCCAATTCTTTGTTACGATCACTCTGCCCCATGGAGTCAAGATGGCTCCACTGCATTGATCCGTAACCACTAATACTTTGCTATGTCCACTCTGCCCTATGGAGTCATGACAACTCCACTGCACTGGCTCATAGCCCTGCTATGATCACTTTGCCCTCATGGAGTCATGACAACTCCACTGCACTGATCCATAGCCAATATCCGTCTCTCAGCGGTGAGTCAAAACTATAGACATCGATAACCCCTTTTGGACACGTCCCGCAGCAAAGTCCAACTCATGAGGTTAATTCATTGGTTCCCATATGGATCTTGAGTTCTGTTGATCTCAAAATTGGAATCAACACCAAGGGTGTGAAATTACACTTCACCAATTATGGTTAGAAAATACAAGGGCCACAATCGCAAAATAAATGAAGAAAAACAAGTAAAGGACATGGGATTTTTATAGTGGTTCAATTCAATGTGAATCTACGTCCTCTTTTCAATCACTTTTCATCATTATGAAGAGAATCACAAATTTTATCATCTCATACATCGCATTAATTACACTTGACCATTTTTGTGATAATTCTCCACTTATCGCTCTCTTTCCGCTTTAAATCGCATTTTGATTCGAGAAGGAACGAAATGGATTACGTAATTATATGCTTTTCCTTGGTTTCATGATGAAAATGATTTTTGATCTGTGCATTAAGGAGGAGCTACGGCGATTGGAGATCACTTGGAGTAGATCGGAGTGTGAATTAATGGTGCTTGGAGAAGATAAGATCCATCTCATGTTGGAGAAAGGAGGAGAGAAGTTTGGCGGCCATTAATGAAGTTTTTGGAAGCTTTAGAGTGGTGTAGGAATGGTTTAGGCAGCCCTTCGGGGTAGTGGAATCGTTCCCTTGAATTGTGGAGGAAGGGGCTATTTATAGAAGAAGTTTGAAGGGAGTGGCAGTTTCATAATTAAGGGGTGCAAAGTTTGGATCGGGTAGTAACTTAGATCAGGCTAAACTTGGTTCGGGCACAAAGTTGGATCGGGTGTAAAGTTGGATCGGGGTAGTTTGGATCGGGCGTAGTTTGGATCAGGGTAGTACCGCTCCACTTATTATATGACCGATCCAATTGAATGAACACTGTACCGATCCATTTACTTCAAAACAGGACCGATACATTTAATCTCACTTTTGCCACTGTGTAGCTGAACATGGCCGATCCGTTTTCTGCCATGTGTACTATTTAACACACCAATCCAGTTTAACATTATACACCGATCCAATGTTATATGAACATCATGACTTATCGTGCTAATTCATGAATGGCACTCTTGTCATAATCTGATGCGTGGATACATTTGAACCTTATGATATCCCATGAGCTTTACTATTGGCCTTCATGCATTTGACTAACCTCACGTAAATTCATACAGATCCGTCGAAGACCTTGTTTATTTTAAATACTGATCGGATAATGATACCAACCAGTCAATTCTTGTACACAGCTTACGTACTTAGTTCTCATATATTCTCTTATATCAAGTGTCATAGCTCATGTATATAATGCACGTTGATTAGGGTCCATTTTGTATTAACACATAGTGTCGATCCATATTTTGTTATACACGTGAGGCATTGTTTTACTAAGATGCCAGCTCATGGTTCTTGCGTTTTCCATATAGCAATTTTGTGACCATTCTTGACTTGTTGAATCCGTACTCGTCTTATGTGATGTAAACATCATTTCCAGTCCATGCTAGTGTCTTGCGCAAGGATAACGCATGCATTAGAAATGTATATATATGGTCCATGCTTTATATATTTATTGCTGCTCCCATTGAATATGAACACGTACATACTATATGAGATATAGTTGTGCCATGCATGTATTCAAGCTATCATGTACTTGTGTTTCAATCCTTTTTTGTGTATGGTTCATTCTATGTTGCGTTGAGATGACCGGTCCAGTTCGCGGCTTCATTGCGACCGATCCAAATACTGCGACCGATTTACATAGTTGCGACCGATCCATTGTGACCAACTAACCGCCGGTTCTTCGTTACTGACTGAACCGATGCCTTGCAACTGACCGACCCGGTCCATTAATTCTGACTGATCCGACCCGTTTGCAATTTGAGGCCGATCCGCCTTGTTGAGGCCAATCCATATTTGCGACCGACCCGGTGCTTTGAACTATGTTTTAACAGTGTTAACAAGTTCTACTTCCTATTTGAACTACCTTTGCATCTCGGGTTTTGGTCAAATTGGAGTTGGTCTTCAGAAAAGTCATCGCGTGGTAGTGGCTTAAGTTACGGTTCGGTTTGGTACCTCATGCCTGGTTTGTTTCAGTGCTCGTAGTCCACACCTCAATTTGGATCGTGGAGCTCCATGTGTGGTTTGGTTCGGTCTCCTTATTCTAGTTCAGTTCGGGTATATGTGTATATAATACTCAAGCCACCGGTTCGGTCCTCTTCAAGCTTCCTCGCTTCGGTTCGGTCTTTCAAGCTCCCTCGGTTCGGTTCGAAATCCCCAATTCCCATTCACTCCAATACCACTTGTTTCAACCCAATTCGATACGGTCCGGGCCTTCCTTGTTACCCATGCGATTTTATGTTGCTGAAGATGCCATCACCTTGGTTCGGTTTGGCTAACCGACCCGATCCCCTCGTCTGATCCGATCCGGATCTCTGTAGCATTTCCAACAAGCCATTTTTCATCCGTTATCGCCATACGACGGCGTTTTCAGCCATTCTAACTTTACTAATCAATCATAAAACATTCCAAACAGTAGTAATAACATATAGGATCAATCAACAAGGTCAAAACATTAAGCATATAGGTTATTTGAGATTAAACATACCCAAAAAGCATGATTTTCCGCTTAATCCCCTTAAGCATGTTTAACCATACGATTATCAAACTTAACCCAAATTTTATCAGAGGCATAAAATAATATTTTAGAATTTTTACATATTTTTCCAAAATTTTAGAATGCATAATTTCGCTAATTATCAATAATCACCCCTAATTAGCCATAATTAGTGAAAAATAATGCAAATCACTCAACTTAGCCACAAATAAAACTTTAGATCTGAAACTCTACTCGTTTTAGCATGGTTTCCAATGCAGCACAGCAGCTCCAATTCTGATTTGACACTAATCTTCCTTGATTTGGTGTAGATTAAGCTAATACGCAACTAGAAAGTGATTTGGGAGTGATTTAGAAGGTGGAGGCCATTGCTAGGGTTTCAAGGATGTAAATGGCGGCTGGAAATCTGAAATGAAATGTTTTCCCTAACCCTATTAGCCCTCCCAAACCCTAACCCCGAAATGAGTTATGGCCTGGCTGCTAATCACCCTAATTTGGCCCGGTTAAGCTATTTTTCCCCTTCCAAACCTTGTTTCAGCCATATCTCCCAAACAGTGAGTCCGTTTGATCAATGTGACCACTCTACGGAAAGGTAAACCATCATCGAAATTTAATGGAAGTGGTTTCAGGTTAAAACTCCTTACCAATCGACAGTTATAGGCAAAACAAGATTCACCAGGGGCAAAACGGTTATTTAAAAGTCGGCAAAAATCATGAACATGGGAAATGACCCCAATGTCATTTCCCAAAGTTACACGACCATACGGCTTCGCACGTGAATGAAATAAATATTCTACGATCGTTTGATATATAAAATGCGGGTCGTTATAATAGATATGGTTGTGCACCTCTTGAAAATGAAGGGTTGCCATTTGAGGAAGTGGAACATCCTATTGTGAGGGCCAGCACAGGGTATCTACGAAGTAGGGAGCCGGTCAATTAGGGTAGTAGTTAGGGTGCACTTGGACGTATGCCTAAGTCTACCACCTTATAGTGGAAGGGATCGTCTCATTCTGGATATGCTAGTAATAGTGCAGAGTAATCATTGGGGAAGTGTATACACCTTATCATGTCTACCTGATCACACCTGTCTTTCATGTAGTAATCTCTCTTATCCACTTTATATGCCTGTCATGCTATTTTTATTTATTTACTTGCTAAAAGTAACTAGACTCGCCAGACTTTATGTCTGACCCTTTTTGTTTCCTCTTCTTTCTTCCGATCCCCCCCTCAGGTTCTCAGGGCGGGAACTCTCAGGCTTGACCGTGATTCTGCTTACTTTTGCTAGAGCTGCTGATATGTATGGCTCAAGCCCCTATCCTTGTTGCTATGGCTATATTTTATTTTGGGGAATTTTATTTCTTTTATGTACTATGATATTTTTGAAGTACACGACATTAGCTTTTATGCTGTAATGCGTTTTTTGTATTTCAGACATGTGATGTTTTTGCACCATGGTATCTTATGATAAATAAAGTATTTATTCCGATGTTATTTTATATGTCTGTCTTGTAACATTTTTGTTCTGTTTACTATAACGCTTCACGAAACTTAATGCATTCCCTTTGTGAGTGACATTAACGGACGTGGGGTGTCACACTTGGTATTAGAGCTGAAGGTTACCAGATTAGATAAAAGTTTTTGAAAGCTATTTTCAAAAAGGTTTTAAAAGAAAGTATTTTCAAAAAAAAAGTCTGCTTTGAAGAACATTCCCCAAAAAGCCATGAGTAATATCTTTCGATCCCTTGTCTGAATCTCTTTTGTTTTCTTTTCCAGTATGTCTGGGGAACCCAATATTCTAGAGGGAGTTAGGTACCAGGATGGTTCCGTAGGTATCTGAAGGCCACAGCGCCTGTCAAAGGCCAAGGAAACGTTCCTCCCCCAGCTGCACACGTTGTTCCTCCTCCTCCTCCTCCTCCGCGTGCAGACAACTTCTCAAAGATCTGCAAATATTTCCGTGCTATGGGAGGGAAGCCGTTCCATGGAACCGAGATGTTTGTGGAAGCTAAAAACTAGATCAAGGAGACCGAGGACTTGTTTGTAATCTTTGAAGTTGAGGATCGAAGAAAGATTCAGTTAGTTGTTTGGCTATTGAAGGATGATGCTTCATTTTGGTGGGAGGTAACCCAAGCAGGTTGTCCGGTGGAAACTTGGGATGACTTTAGACAGAGGTTTGAGATGAAATTCCTTTCGCAAGCTGAGAAGAGCATGCAGATGGAGAGGTTCTTAGCACTCAAACAAGGGAAATTGCCGGTTAAAGAGTATGTGAACAAATTTAACCGCTGGCAAGATTTGGACTGGAACTGGTAGACACGCTGCATAAGAAGGCTTTGCGGTTTGCTAAAGGACTAAATGAACCCCTTCATGGGTTAGTCGTGTCCCATATTCAAATGGGAGCCACTTTTGAAAGACTTGTTGATATGATCTTGATGTATGAGGAAGAGAAAGGGGAAAAGAAGGAGGTTAAAGCTGAGGAAACAATGCAAAAAAAGAAGGTGTGGCCGAGGAAGGGACAACAACAACAACAGCAACGGAAGAAAGAAGGAAAGAATGACAAGGGTAAGGAGAAAAGGAAGTGTCAAAGTTGTGGGAAAGAGGGTCACTTGATCAAAGACTGTAAAAGAAGGAAGAACACTTGCTTCAACTGTAGAGAGGTCGGACACTTTGCTAGGGAGTGCCCGAAGAAACAGGGATCACAGGGACAAGGTCAAAGGGCAGGAACTTCTGGAGGGCAGGTGCATGCTCTCGTGATCAGTGCTCCTGATAGAGGTAGAAAAATTTCAATGGAAGTTTTAATTTATCTTTCAAACCATCCTACTAGAATAATTTTTGATTCTGGCGCTTCACATTCATTTATATCTAGTTCTGTGGTTGAATCTCTGCACTTAATTACTAGTATGATAGTGAATCTCGTAGTTGTCTCAAACCCCATTGGTGGTTCGGCCCACTTTGATTTGTCGGGGTTTGAGGATATTTGTGCTAAGTGTCGAGTTTGAATGCGACGCATATGTGCTCGGGTTTATGAGCTATGGGTTGATTTTAGGAATGGATTGGCTTACCACGTATGGTGCCATTCTGGATTGTGAGAAGAGGGTCGTTAGGCTTCTGACTTATCACAGAAGGACCCTTGAGATTTCTTGTAACCCCCAAGGGTC
Source organism: Allium sativum (assembly GCA_030737875.1). Taxonomy (NCBI): domain Eukaryota; kingdom Viridiplantae; phylum Streptophyta; class Magnoliopsida; order Asparagales; family Amaryllidaceae; genus Allium; species Allium sativum. The sequence continues at coordinate 649,704,436 of CM060920.1, forward strand.
TGTTATACTTAGTTTTCTAGAGTCTCTTGATGCATCTATCAATGATCTGCAATCTGTTCCAGTAATCCTAGATTATTCTGATGTCTTTGATGAGGTACGAAGTTATCTCCGAGCGTGAGATCGATTTTCGTATATATCTAGTGGATAATGCAAAGCCAGTTGCATTGCCAGTATGCCATATGGCTCCAAGGGAAAGGAGGGAGCTGAGTAAACAAGTAGGGGAGCTACTTGAGAAACGATTTATCAGATGAAGCATATCTAGTAGGATGCTCTAGTTGCATTCGCAACCAAGGTGGATGGTTTGCTTCGTTTGTGTGTGGACTATAGAGAATTGAAGAAACTCATAAAGAAGAATATGCACCCACTTCCGAGGATAGATAACTTGTTTGACCAGCTTGTCGGGGCCTCGGTATTCTCTCAATTAGACTTGGCCATGGGGTTTCATCACTTGAGGGTGGCTGAGGACAGTATAGACAAGATTGCTTTTAAGGCTCCGGATGGTTTCTTTGAATGGCTAGTTATGCATTTTAGGCTGACGAATGCACCCGCCTATTTTGTCGACCTGATGAGTAGGGTATTTCAGGAGTTCCTAAATAAATTTGTCATAGTCTTTGTTGATGATATTTTTATCTTCTCCAAGGGCGAATAAGAGCATGCCCAACATTTGAGAGAAGTTTTAAAAACACTCTGTGACCATCAGCTTAAGGCAAAGTTCTCTAAATGCCATTTTTGGAGAAAGGAGGTGAGATTCTTAGGGCATGTAGCTTCCAAAGAAGGGATAGCTGTGGATCCTGCGAAAGTAGTTGCGGTTCTAGATTGACATATTCCTAAAAATGCAACAGAGGTGAGAAGCTTTCTTGGTTTGGCAGGTTATTATAGGAAGTTCATTAAGGACTTTGCAAAGATATCGGCCCCACTCACTAGGCTGACGGAGAAAAACTTGGCATTTTCATGGGATATGGATAGTGATGTTGCTTTCCAATGTTTGAAGAGGGCTCTTACAACAACCCCAGTCTTGACTTTGCCCGATGGGAACAAAGTGCTTACAGTTTACACTGATGAATGTGGTACAGGGCTTGGTGCGGTTCTGATGCAAAAAGGAAAGGTAGTGTGTCATTGGGGTAGACAGTTGAGAGTTCATGAGAAGAGCTACCCCACCCATGATCTAGAGCTAGCTGCCATAGTATTCGCGCTAAAGACGTGGCATCATTATTTACTTCGATAGAAGTTCGAGTTGTACACCGATCATAAATCTCTTAAGTATCTGTTCTCACAGAAGGATCTTAATTTAAGGCAACAAAGGTGGATGGAGTTCTTAGCTTCTTATGATTTTGAAATCACTTATACCCCTGGCAAGGGTAATGTGGTGGTTGACTCACTAAGTAGGCAGAGGATGGCCTTAAGTCCTCTGTTTGTGGAGAAGAAGAGCTCAGAGTTCATATCAACCTTTGACTTTGGACCCTCTATCGAGGTTTTGCCTGATTTGTTTGCATTGCTAGAAATACGACCAACTCTTATGGATCAGATAGAAGCTTCACAACAAGGTGACCCATGGATTTTAGACAACATGGATAAGCTCCGAAATGGGAGACTTCAAGTTACCCCAGTCGATATACCATAGATGAAAAGGGGTGGTTGCGACGAGATGGAAGGCTTTATGTTACTCAAACTGGAAGCTTGATAAAGGCGGTCCTAGAAGAAGCCCACCATTCTAAGATGACTATTCATTCAGGTGGTGACAAGATGTACAGAGACATGAAAGGGTTTTTTTTGGGCTGGGATGAAGAAAGATGTGGCAGAATTTGTTTCACAAAGTTTAGTTTGCCAGCAAGTTAAAACTGGGCAAAAGAAGCCCGGTGGTTTACTTCATCCTTTGGAGGTTCCACAGTGGAAATGGGAAAGCATCTCTATGGATTTCATAGATGGTTTTCCTAGATCAAAGAAAGGCAACACCAGTATCTGGGTTGTGGTAGATAGACTCACTATGAGCGCTCACTTTTTTCGAGTTAAGAGTAAGAGGACGACATCATGGTTAGCAGCAATCTATGTCCGAGAGATAGTTCGTCTTCATGGAGTACCTTCCAGCATCGTGAGCGATCATGACCCCATCTTTACCAGTGAATTTTGGAGGAGCTTGCAAGAAGCATTAGGTACACAGTTGTGTTTGAGAACCACTTATCATCCTCAGACCGATGGGAAGACGGTGAGGGTGAACAGAATTCTTGAATATCTTTTAAGGCTGTGTATCCTAGACTTCGGAGGGACTTGGGAAGAGCATCTTTCTTTAGTAGAGTTTGCCTATAACAAAAGTTATCAAGATAGCATCGGCATGAAACCCTTCGAAGCATTGCACGGATGACCATATAGATCACCAACTTGTTGGTGGGAATCTACAGAAAGGTTATTACTTGGACTAGATATAGTTAGAGAAACGTCCGAGAAGATTGACCTTATTCGACGGTGGATGAAGACAGCTCGAGATAGGCAGAAGTCCTATGCTGACAAGAGAAGGACGGACATCGAATTTGAAGTGGGAGACTTATTTTTTATTAAAGTGTCACCTCTGAGGAATGTGGTTCGCTTCAGATCTGTAGGGAAGTTGGCACCCAGATTTGTGGGACCATTTCCCATAACCGAAAGGATTGGCCAAATGGCCTATAGAATAAAGCTCCCAGAAAATCTATCCGGCGTTCATGATATTTTCCACATTTCTCATCTACGGAAGTACTTGCATGACACCGCGGAAGTTGTTGAGCCAAGTATATTAGAAGAAGTAGAAGCGGAACTGGAGGCAACAGTTAGACGAGTTTCTGCCCGTATTCTTAGATCAGAAGTTAAGAAGCTACTCAATAAAGAGATCAAGCTGATAAAGGTTCAATGGGCAGATAACCCAGAGGATGCGACTTGGGAGACCAAAGACAAGATTCAGGCTTCGTACCCTTTTTTCTCGAGGGTATGTTCTTAACTCCTTTTCCAAAATTTTATCTGTGCGTGTTTCTATCATTTGAATATATCATATCCATGGTATTTTCGACCTTTAGATAGGAATCCTTTGGATGTAAACATGTGTTTGAGACATGTTATGTTTGATGGATGTAAGTGGATGCAAGTTTTTGCTAGTGGCTGCCTGTGGATGCATATACACACACATTAGGCACTAGATCGGCTCAATCGCTCTCATACTGCATATGGATGCGTGTGCATCTTCTTTTCTTTTATGGAGGGAAATGGATGTATTAGCATATGGATGTTGCATTTGGATGAATGAGTGCGCACATATAGAAATTACGTATTATAATAGAATTATTTGCATACATATTGGACTCATGGCACTAACATACATTGCATTAAGGAGGTCAACTGAATCAATAGACCGCTTGATCTTCGCATTAGTATTGGGACATATACACACACACCCCTTTGCATATATTCACATAAGCATTAGAAATCTTTAAGAACAAGGGACGCTAGTGATTGATGGATGAGTAGATGGATGATGGATGGTAGGATATGCATTATTATCAACTTAGAGATTTCGGGAACAAAATCCTTTGAGTAAGGGGGAATGTAACACCCGTATTTTTAATAAACTAAAAGAGGATAAATTAAATAATAATTAATTTAATATTCGGAACTAAGGGAAACGGACTGCACCATTGCGTCCGTCTCGAAATTCTGGTCAAGATAGATATTTGGTTTGCATAAAACGGACACCGTACGAAGAAGTTATGAGGATTTTAAGATTATATACGCGTGGAAGAATTATATATATACGTATGAGTCAGATTTGAGTCAGAAGCTTATCCAAAATCGTTCAAAAATCAAAATTTCGGAAGGTGGCAAATTTCCTGCTCTATGGGGTCGACCCCCATAGGGGGTGTTGACACCAAGGTTGACCCCCCAACAGGGGTGTTGACACCAGGGTAGACCCCCTACAGGGATGTTGACACCCCTAGGGTTGATGTGGCAGTCGGTTTCAGAGGTGTTGACAGCTATAAATACGTGTACATTTCTCCTATTTTCTTCATTGGAAATCATGGAGGCCAAATGCTGCCGGTGTCTGAATTGAGACAGATCCTATCTTCTACAACAATCAAGTTAAGCAAATCAGTTAGAGATTCAAGATCCAATCTTTTTCTATTTTCTAATCCAATCTCTGTGAGTTCCTAGTTGCTTTTAGATTTAAATATTTAAAAGTAAACGTGATATGACCATAGTTTGGATTTGTTCATGTGCCTATATTATACTGGATCCATTGTAAATTATGAACATATGACATTATAAATTGGTTATAACTTGGATCTAAATCTCTATATTGTCGGATCTATTGTAACTTCTATGGCATTCTATGATGTGGATCGTAAACCTTATTTATGTTAGATTTATTTTTAACTACTGGATCTGAGTTATGTGGACATCTAAATTATTATTCAGATCTAGTTTATCACCTTGTGCCTATCATATTAGATCCGAACTAGTTGAACATCTAAATTGTTAATTTAGATCTTATTATGACATCATAGTTATGTTAGAATTAGTTAACTACGACAAGTTCATCAGATTTATGCTTATATGTCCATCTTATCACCAAGCTAGTCATGTTTATGCCAAAACAATCATTATTGTCATTTTTCCCATCACCTTTCCCTTTTATTGTTTATGGCTAGGTTACTTTCTAGCCTAGATGCCGCCAAATATATGTGAATGCGTTAATTAGGGAACGGGGGAAATGGTTAGGATTGGCATAATTTAAATAATGTTTATATGAATTGGACATATAATTCAAAGGAAAAAATGGGCGTAATCACCTATGAAGACATAGGTAAGAATTAGATAAGAATGAAATGTCTAATGATTACAATTAAAAATTGTAATTGCACTTATGACACGAGGTTAGGTTGCATTAGTGGTGGAAGTCTGCCCGGACCCGACCGGCATATCCAGAAACCACTAATGTTGAACCTAATGTGAGAGGTCTAAGTTCGCAAATACAAGATGGGCTATGCCATTAGATTAGGCCCAACTTGTGGAAGAAGTCTGCCCGGACCCGACCAACATATCCAGCATCCACAAGTTGTAGGCCTAATGTGGAAGGTCTAGCCCATTATAAAACATAAATGGACATGGTAATAAATTGGACTACTTAACCTAATCTAATCCATAAGGATTGTATGATTATGAATAAAGTTAGGTTTAAGTAAAAATTGGTTGGACAGTGGGTGGGTTATGCAAATCTGAGGGGGTGGGTAATATTTACATACAGGCCCACAAACTTAACCCGATAAGGTTATGTAATTAAAGACACTGAGTGGTATATATGATCGATGGGAATAATAAAGTTACGTAACTAAAGACACCTTTTAGGGTAAACATAACTAGTGGAAATGATAGGGTTATGTAATTAAAGACACCTAGTGGTATACATAACCAATAAAAACCAAGCTGGGGATACAAGACAAAGGGGAGAACTTGTATCATATTGTATGGGACCCATTTCAGCCAGTAACCTGGAGTAGGGATCAAATATGTACTCCGAACTAGGTCGGAGAAGGGGCACGCTTACTGGACTGATTATAAGAGATCCAAACGTTGAGGACGATGTGGGCAGCGCAAACCGACCGGGCCATGTGCGTGCATGTGCCAGGCAGAGGGGGATAAGACGATCGTGACATCAGTAGATATGGTTGTGCACATCTTGAAAATGAAGGGTTGCCACTTTAGGAATTGATACATCCTACTGTGGGGCCAACACAGGGTATCTACAAAGTTGGGAGCCGATCAATTAGGGTAGTAGTTAGGGTACACTTGGATGTATGCCTAAGTCTACCACCTTATAGTGGAAGGGATCATCTCATTTTGGATATACTAGTAATAGTGTAGAGTAATCATTAGGGAAGCGTATACACTTTATCCTGTCTACCTTGTCACATCTGTCTTTTATGTAGTAATCTCTTTTATCCACTTTATATGCCTGTCATGCTACTTTTATTTATTTACTTGCTAAAAGTAACTAGACTCACTAGACTTTATGTCTGACCCTTTTTGTTTCCTCCTCTTTCTTCCGCTTCCCCCCAGGTTCTCAGGGCGGGAACTCTCAGGCTTGACCGTGATTCTGCTTACTTTTGCTGGAGCTACTGATATGTATGGCTCAAGCTTCTATCCTTGTTGCTATGGCTATATTTTGTTTTTGGGGAATTTTATTTCTTTTATGTACTCTGATATTTTTGAATTACAAGACAATAGCTTTTATGTTGTAATGGGTTTTTGTATTTCAAACATGTGATGTTTTTGGACCGCGGTATCTTATGATAATAAAGTTTTTATTCCGCTGTTATTTTATATGTCTGTCTTGTAATATTTCCATTCTGTTTACTATAATGCTTCATGAAACCTAATGCATTCCCTTTGTGAGTGACATTAACGGACGTGGGGTGTCACAACTTCCTTGAAGCTTGTCACTATAGAAATAAAGATAATAGTTAGATATTCGAAGCCTTTGTCATAAGATTCCACTATCTTTGAGGATTTCCACATGAGCTCCATTCCTATGGGTTTAATCTTGATGGTTCTGATGAGAGTCTTTCATTGTTTTTAGATAATCTTTTTCCCTATACTTACACCTGTTGTGGGGGCAGTTCTTGATTAGACCCTCTTAAAGTCGCTATTTACAAGCCTTTACCTCACTAGGATGGTTATCTATGTAGAACAGGGTCGCTTACATCTCTGTCGAAAATGTATCCTAAACTTATTCCATTTATGTTGGATTTCGATCAAAACTTGAGGTTTTGGATTATAATTCAACAATCATATTCTTTTATAAGGGCTAAAATCTTCGATTAAATATATCATTGGGAGGTTATCAAATAAGTTTAAAGGTTTCAGGTATCTTGGAAAACCTTTGATAGATTTTGGGTCTTAAATGGTCTCAGAACTAGGTCTATTCGGATGAGTTTTAGTCATCTCCTTATACTCATTTGACCCTTTTTATTGCCTCTATAGTTTCTTCACTAGGTGATTCCTTTCGTAGATTTTAGGACCCGCACATGCACAATTAAGATAGGATAATGTAATAGTTTAATAATTACCTTAGCATTACCTCAAGTAATAAAAATTGAACTTCTTTTATTGATAACTGAGATTGATATAGAGACTTAATTATATTAGTTCCCAAAAATAGATAAATAGATTTATGAATTAGTGTTTACAGCTTAGAAATAGAGATACAAGTGAGAGAATGAGAAATTTGATTACGATCTTAGAACCTAAGGTCATATTTATAAGTACGAGTTGACCTCCTCTTTATCTTAGATCGTACACTTTGATGCTTTCGATAAGATAGGTTCAAAGGCTAAATAAAAGCGGCTTTAATAATATTCATCTTGTGCTATCTAACATGGTCTAGACTAGATGAGGGGCATGACACGAGTGTAACACCCTGTAAATATACCTGAACAAATTAATAATAATAATTAATGAAAATCAGCAATTAAATAATAATATATAAATTGGCTGAAAATGGAATTTTGCAGCATTAGGAATTTAACCACGAAAATATCGTAGTTGTATTCACGGGGAAAAATTCTTATCAATGTTCATATATAATATGACAGAATCCGAGCCAGTATGAAAGAATTACATTTAAAAGACGTTGCACATTAATATATATTCAGTAGTGTTTGAAATTCAAATTGTAACAAAAATATATGGAATAAAATATGACCAATAAACGAGTGATTGGAATATTCCATTCAATTTGAAATTGTGCATATATATAAGTATATAACAGGGGACAAGAATAATGTTTAATAGGCAAGATATAAAGGAAAATAAATAATGTTATATAAATTATCTTCCCAGCCATAAACCCAGGCCATTGGCCAAATATATGACGAGGAGGTCGACCGTCCCCTTAAGAGGGGTGTCGGCCACCGGACGACAGCCTTCCTAGGAGAGAGACTGACCACCTAGTGCGGCCAGAGCCCAATGAGGCTGGTTTGAGAGGTGTTTTAGGTTAGTTTTTATAAAATGGATAGTATGGATTAAACCTATGTTAATCTAACGGTTTCTATTCATCTACACTCCTATAAGTACCACCTAACTCATCTCATAAATCTCTAAACCCGCATTCTCTATATGTGCCTTCATTCTACTGCTACCATTCCGGAAATTTTGGTTTTCTTCTATCCTAAACATATTTTCATTTCTAATCTAATCCAATTTAGATTATATTCTGGAATTCTATATAACTTATATATGAGATTCAAATCTATATGATTCTCTTATATAGAACTGCAGTAGAATCGAAGAACACCGAATTCAACATCTCAAATATGTGTTATCTCTTCTCCAAAATCTCTGTGAGTGGAATAACAATTATTTAGGTATATTCTACATTTTGTATATTTTTATATTGATTAGTATGCCTAGGGAGATTTGGATTCATGATAACATCAAATTTTAAAACCCCCAAATTTCTTATTTTAATATATGTTTCACAAAAGTTGTCAATTAATGTTTGGGTTTGTGAATTTGTTTGGGTTTTGTATAAAGAACAGTTTGGTTAATTACTTTTGTTTAATTTGATTTATCTATTTTTATTCAAAAGTGTTTGTGATGTAAAATGATTTGGATTTGATTTAGCTTTATTATTTGAATAGGTTTTGATTTCCATTTTAAATGGATAAATTGAACGTATTCAGATTTTCATATTTGAAACAAATCAAATGTCAATGTTTTTATGTATAACATAGAAAAGGGTAAACTGGATTATATAGAGGTCTATGTATATATGTATATATAATCATATATATATACACACATGTATATATATACATGTATATATATGTACATATGTATATATGTTGTATGAAATTAACACCTTGTTCTTAATTCATTACCTGAATTGTTCTAATAAACCTAGGATGTAAGTTTTGATAGTTATGCTGTTATTTTTCCCATTACTGCTATCATTAGTTATGCCATTATTCCATGTATTTAGCGGTTTGATGTGGGAATTAACTTGTATGCCTTTAATGTAGACGAATTGACAATTTACATTGTTAAAACATTTCTTCATTCGAACAGGAATTAGCGTTTATCATATGTATTAAATATCATATTTATATAGCGTAATCAACGTAATAATGATGTAACAAACACGTTAGAATTAGGTTATATATTTGGAATGTCCCCATATTGATTATTATTTGTGTGTGCGTATAAAATGGCTTATTTATATATTAAATAATGACACACAAACATGAGGTTAGTCGACATTTGTGGTAAAAGTTTTTTCGTAACCAACCGGCAAATCCAGCAACCACGAGTGGGATCGGCTAATGTGAGAGGTCTTAGTGTCATGGGCCATTTAGTTTAGTACACCATGACACGAGATTAAGCCCACTTGTAGTAGACGTCTGCGCGAAACCGCTCCTCATATCCAACATCTATAGATAGACGGTTTAACGTGAGAGGTCTATTGTATATATATATATATATATATATATATATATATATATTATGTGTGCAAATAGGTAGGCATACTCCGCCTTGAGAAGGTCTTAAGTTGCTGACTTTCTTCTTATCTAGTTTGGGTCTTAAGTGGTTAGACTAGGACCATTCCAAAGGTTTATTCCTTTGATTTGGACCAAAGTCATGGGACCCTCCCTTGTTATATTTGAAGTTGGTCTATGGGTCCTCCTTTTCTAAAAGTAGTTTAGTTATGGCAGTAACAGAGTAGGATGGTTTATCGAAATGTCCCCTTCCACTAGGAGCTTTGTGAGGGCCAAAGGGACAGATTTGGTATACGTGGGACGTAGCATGCTATTTATTTCACCCACTGTCTAAGTGAAATCTTAAACGACATAGGTGTTCTACCATAATATAAGTTAAGTAGTAACATGAGGCGTCCGCCGGAGGGGTCTTAAATGGCTATATGTCGACCTATCCTAAACTGGTACTAAGCGGCGAAATATTATTTCTCATATTACTTGTGATAATATACATATTTAAGAACTTTGATGTACTAGGACAGGATCTTAAGTGGTTAGGGTCCGTCTTAGGGTCATAAGAGATCATGAGAATCTACCTTCAATAAATATGTTAGAATGGGCTTTAAGTGACCGAGAATGTCCACCTCGTTAGGTCTTCACCCTAAATGCATCAATAGAGGTCCTAAGTAATTGATTCAGATATCCACCTCACTGATTAAAATATTTCTTTTTATGTGTATACTTATGTGTTTCATAGGCATACCTTGACATATATAACCTGTCAAATCCAAGGTATAGTCTTTAGGAAAATATTGTTTTCAGTCACATAGAACTTTATGTTTTGACCCATCTCCTTAACATATCTAACAGGTCAATAGGTGGAGTAACGACTCAATGGAAAAAATGATGATAGAGCCTGAAGAAGGCGATGAGATAATTATGTTATTATTAGTTATTATTGCTATTTTTCTTGTGGAAACTATGGATTATGAACAATGGTGATGTACCGTTATGAACAATTGTATTTGGACAATTTGTATTTGAATCTGTGGTTTTCAATAAATGGTGCATCTTATTTTGGTATTATACAATAAATGGTGCATCTTATTTTGGTATTATACTTTTTCGTTCTGTTGTGTGAGATTCTATAACGTTATATCATCTGTTATTCTATGCAAATGTAATTCCTTATTGGAACCAACGATCCGTTTAGAGTGGCTCTAAGTTTCGATGGGCTTTTTCTAGGTCGAAATTTAGGCCCACTCTGGGCGGGTTGTAACATTTGATATCAAAGCATAGGTTACTCGATTATAAGGAAACTATACATATGAGAGGCGCATTTGTATTTCGAAAAAGGTTTTTCAAACTATATATACATTATATATATTTACCTCAATAAGCATACACAACTATACTAGACAACTTTATCATTTTCTTCCCATTTCAGCTTAAATACTATCTCAGGAGTATCCATTGAAAGGATTCTTCCTTTTCCTTTTCAGATAGTAAAATGGTAGATAATCCTTTCGGATAGAGAAATCAGGCAAGACTTCAGTATTTTCCAGAATGGTTCTAACAGAATCTTCGTGATGTAGAGCAAGTCCCTATTGTTAATCGCACCCCAGTGGTTCCTGTAGCTCCTGCCGCTGAGTTATCCTTTGACTTTCCTCGATTTTGTAAGAGTTTTGCAAGCCTTGATGGAAAACCATTCTTAGGAACATAAGGTTTTATTAGTGCTTAAGCTTGGATAATGGAATGCGAGAGGATTTTTGAGGCCACGGGATGGTCAGAAGAAGTTTGGAGAAGAGTTGCTGCCTGACATTTAAAAGGAGGAGCTCTTGAATGGTGGAACCTAGTATCTGAAGAGAATGTAGGCCAATATTTATGTGGGCTGAATTCAAGACCTGCTTTGAAACAAAGTTTCTACTAAAGGTTGAGATTACAATCTAATTAGAGAAGTTTATCCATCTCAAGCAACGAAGTTTGAGTCTACAAGATTATGTGGCTAAATTCACTGAGTTATGTAAGTTCGGTAGTGGTTAGGTGGATACTCCAATGAGCAAAACTTTAAGGTTTGTTAAGGGGTTGAACTTCCCATTGAAAGACACTTAGTTGGCCCAAGTGACGTACGGAGCAACCATTGAAACATTAGCGGAGATGGCCATTTTATGCACAGCAGAGGGATCTAAGGAGAATAAGAATGGTGAGAAGGGAGAAGAAAGTACCAGTTCTAACAAAAATAAGAAGGGATGATGGAAGAATAAGAAGAAAGGGGGTAACTTTAAAAAAGAAGCTAAGACTTGTATGAGGTGCAACTACAAGGGCCATGAGGCCAAAGATTGCAGGACTGCCTTAGCAAAGAAGGAGTTCAAAGGAAAATGGTAGAACTGCCACGAGGAAGGACACTTGTCTAGAGATTGCCCAAAGCATAGGGTTATTCATAGCAGTCGGAATTTTGCATTGCAGTAAGCACTGATACAGAGCCGACCCCCAATAGATCAAGGTCAACCCGCGCTTGAAGGTATAACTTCTATTTTAGGAATTGTCGAATACACCTTGTTTGACTTGAGAGCAACCCATTATTTTATTTCTAAGAGACTAGTTGATTTTTTGAACCTTTCCTTATCTATCACTAGTAATCCAATAGAGGTGGCCAACCCTATCGGAGGAGCTAAGTATCTTGAGTTGATCTGTAAAGACCTAGTATTGGATATCAACGATGTCGAATTCCTCTGCGAAGCGTATGCATTGGATTTTATGAGGTACGACCTTATCCTAGGTATGGTCTGGCTATCATTTTATGAGGTCATCCTAGATTACGACAAGAGAATTATTCATCTTAGGAGCCGAGGAGGATGTAGTCTGAAAAATCCTTGTGATATTAGAAACAAGGATAAAACTCTATTATATACCTTATCCCCTTATTTGGAAGGGCCATCTTCGGCCCCTATAGTATGTGAGTTCTTGGACGTCTTCGAGGAAGTCACGGACTTCCACCCCATAGAGAAATCTCTTTTCATATTGACCTAGAGAAGGATGCTAGACTAACAGCTTTACCCTTAAGGCATATGGCGCCAAAATAAAGGAGAGAGTTAGATAAACAAATTTCAGAATTTCTACAGAAAGGCTTCATTCGACGAAGTACATCTAAATGGGGTGCACCTGTTGTATTTGTCACCAAAGCAGTTGGATCTTTAATAATTTGCATCGAATATAGAAGCTTAATAAGCTAATCAAGAAGAATAAATACCCCTTACCTAGAACAGATGTTCTGTTTGACCACTTGGGAGGAGCTCGAGTATTTTCCCAATTAGATCTTGCAATAGATTTCATCAATTGAGAATTTCGGAGGATAGTAAGGACAAGACCGCGTTTAGAATGCCAGATGGATTGTTCCAATAGGAAGTTATGCCCTTCGAATTTACGAATGCACCCTCCTTCTTTGTTGACCTCATAACTATTGTGTTTTTGGGGCATTCTAATAACATCGCGGTAGTTTTCGTAGATGATATCCTTATATTTTCTAAGGACCATAAAAAGCATGAAAGTCACTTAATGCATGTCCTAGGGATATTAAGAGAGAACTAGTTGAAAGCTAAATTTTCGAAATGTCATTTCTAGAGAGAGCAAGTTAGATTTTTAGGACACATCTTGTCAAGAAAAGGCTTGGCATTAGACCCCACGAAGATCAAGGCAATTAAAGAAAGGAGAGTACCTTGAAACGCTATGGAGGTGAGAAGCTTCCTTGGATTATCTGGATACTAACGAAAATTATTAAAGACTTCACAAATATTTCTACTCTTTTAACTCAACTAACAAAGAAGAACCTGATATTTTCTTGGAGTAATAAGCACGATGTGACTTTTAAGAAATTAAAGGAAGTATTGACTAGTGCGCCAGTTCTTATTATACCCAATGGCTCAACAATGTTCACGATTTACACTGATGCATGCAGAATGGGTTAGGAGCGGTTCTTCTGCAAGAAGGAAGGATTGTTGCTTATACCAGTAGACAACTCAAGGACTGCGAGAAGAGATATCTAGTTCATGACCTAGAACTAGTTGCAGTAGTGTTCGCCTTAAAGATGTGGAGGCATTAACTCTTAGGGGAACTTTTTACTGACCATAAATCCCTAAAGTATTTATTCTCTCAACGTGACCCGAATTTAAGACAGCAACGATGGATGGAATACATTGCGTCTTTTGATTTTATGATTCACTATACTCCAGGAAAAGGGAACGTCGTGGCAGATTCGTTGAGTAGAAAGCATGCATCTTTGAATGCAATTTTGTAATAAAACAGTTGGAGTTTCTCTCTAACTTTAACTTACAACCCCCGCTAGTAGCTTCTGGTAGTTTTCTTGGAGTTTTTCTTGTTAGAACCACTCTCAGAGAAAGGATTTAGGGTAGGGCTGTCAATTTCTAACATGACCCGAAACGCACTCGTAACCCGCACGAAAAAAAACCCGACCCGACCCATTTATAAACGGGTCAATTTCGGGTCAACTCGCTCTGACACGTTTGATATACGGGTTGACTCGACCCGACCCGTGAACCCATTTCTGACCCGTCATGACCCGTTTAATATAAAACATATTTTTATTACTCTACAATCTACAAAACATAGGCCCAACCTAGTCCACTGCCCATTTGCCGCTTTACCCTAATTTACCAATTACCAAGCCTCCACTCATTTAGTCATTCTAATTTCTACGGTTCTACCTCTTCACTGATTCACTCCTTCATGTTTTCATGTTTTATTACCACATTAACAACTTTTTACATTTTTATTCTCATCTTAGCTTGCAACAAGTGAATGACGACAACACCCTTCTTTCATGTTTTCATCTTTTTATACATATATTTTTCTTAACAGGTTACACGAATCAAACCCGAAACACACACGATTATAAATGGGTCAACCCAAAACTGACCCGTTTAATAAACAGGTTGAGCTGACACGAACCGAACTCAACCCGAACACGACTTGACCTGACCCAACCCAACCCGACCTATTGACAACCCTAATTTGGGGTATGTAAGACCTTGATGAAGAGATAAGAAACTTGAAGGAGAAAGTGGGGAAGAAGGAGACCTTTCCCCATTCATTCAAATATTCATTGGGTTACGACGGAAGTTTGCTTAGGGATGGACGAATTTACGTCCCTAGGGATGAGGAGTTAAGAAAGGAAATTTTAGAGGAGTTCCATAGATCAAGGATGACCATACACCCGGGTGGAGATACAATGTATAAAGATATGAAGAGGAATCTCCATTAGGGAGGGATGAAAAGGGAGATAGTCGAGTTTGTAGCCAAGTATTTAACATGCCAAAAAATAAAAGCGGAGCAAGGAAGATCCGTAAGATTAATGTTACCTTTAGAAGTTCCCATGTGGAAGTGGGAACGTTTCATGGATTTTGTGGATGGGCTTCCAAGAAGTCAGAGAGGAAATGAGGCTATTTGGGTATAGTAGACCATTTGACCAAGAGTGCTCAATTTATACCGATCAAAAAGACTAGGATTGCAGCTTCATTGGCCCAGTTGCATGTCAGGGAGATAGTCACATTGCATGGTATCCCATCTAGTACAGTGAGCGATCGAGACCCCTTATTCACGAGTGAATTTTGGAGAAGTTTACAAGTAGCATTGGGAACGACCCTCAACTTAAGTACATCTTATCACCCGCAAACCGATAGCCAGACAAAAAGAATAATACAGATCTTAGAATACTTGCTCATAGCATGCATTATTGACTTTGGAGGAGTTTGGGAGAAGCACCAACCGCTTGTGGAGTTTATGTATAATAATAGCTTTTAAGCGACGATTGGTATGGCCTATTTTGAAGTGCTTTACGGGAGGCCATGCAAATCGCCAACTCTTTGGTGGGAAACTACCGACAAGGTTCTACTCAAACCAGATTTTGTCCGTGATTCCATGGAGAAGATTTCTTTGATTAGGCAGAGGATGAAGGAAGCCTAAGACCGCCAGAAATCATATGCAGATAGAAGGAGGAGGGAACTTGAGTTCGATATTGGAGACTTGGTATTCATAAAGATTTCCCCTCTCAAAAAGACTATTCGGTTTGGGAAGACTCGGAAGTTGGCTCCCAAATTTATTGGCCTTTTCACATCATCGAAAGGATATGATCTTTATCCTATTCAATGCATATCCCAGAATGCCTATTGGGGATCCATAATGTTTTTCATGTATCACATTTAAGGAAATATCTTCATGATTCTGCTATTAGACTCGAGCTTGATGAAATTGGGAACATAGGAAAACTCGGGTTAGAGTCTAGGGTTCCCCGTGCCACTGCAAAGATTGTAGAGCACGAAATCGAGAGACTCTGCAATAAAATTGTTTGCCTCGTCCAAGTACAATGGGGGAATGATCCTTTGGAAAGAACATAGGAGATTGAGGACAAGATGAGATAGACCCACCCAGAGCTTTTCTCGAGTAATTTTAATCTCAAGTCAGTTTCTGAATTCCATTTTTAAGCCATTTTTAAATTTAACTATAAGCTTATCTCAACAATATTAACTTATTTACCAACTTGGTTTATCAAAACAAATAATGGTTTTCCCTATTCATGATTCTCAAATAACTTCATACAATGAAATTAAACAACTAATTAAAGTTTCTCACAACCATTTCATTTAAATAATTATACATAGTCTCGATTTATTCAAAACACGCACATAAGAGATTACAAAGGATAGTGTTATAAAACAAAGTTAACTCAATTAAGATCCACAAACATCGATGATTGTCTGCTTTTCGATCGATAATCCACGATTTCACGATATTCATCATTCTAGAGTCCCCACAAAAGGATTTGTGCATTCCTCATCCACATGACCCGACTCCTTGCAGTTCTTACAATAATAAAAGATGGACCCATTTTATCTACTTACTTCACCATTTTATCTTTAATGGTACGCAGCACAGCCTATTTCCCTTGTTGCCTCTCGGAATAGTTCCGAGCTATATGTCCAACTTGCTTACAATGATAACAAACGATTGGTCCATCGGACTTCTCAAAAATGGTAGGCTTCTTCTTTTTCACCTTAAGACAATGAATGGAAAAATGTCCCCTCTCTGGATGTTTAAAATAGAAAATCTTGGACCGGTGAATTTTTCCTTCTTTCCCTTGTTTCTCTCTCTCTCTCTCTCTCTCTCTCTCTTTGCACGTAGCCGCGTAATGTCCCTTTTTCTGACATCTGCAACAGACAACATTGTCACAGGGGCTAGCTTTATGTTTTTCCTTAATTCTCTTCTCGTATTCCAAAATTAATTCTTCCTTTCTTTTACATTCTACCGCTCTTCGTTCTCGTCGTGTGGCTTTTTTTCTTTAGTTCTTGCCATTCCAATTTATCAAAACCCGTTAGCCTCCCACGATTTTTTTGGAAAAACATTTCCAATTACCATATTTATTTCCTATAATTCTAGAAAATCACTTATTACTATTTGAAAACATTTATAAATATTCACAAATCTTTACTTTCTATAGAAAATACACTTTATTCTCAATGGGGAAACATTTCTAAATTCGTTATTTAAACAAATATTAAATAAAACATCGTTATTTTCACTTAATCGCTAGCACTCATTTACTTACTTCACTTAACCACTCTTGCTATCGACCCTTAACCATTTCTTAGTCAAAAATGAAGTCAATCAAGTTGGGGTATATTTATCTCTCACACCTTAGCTGAACAACATTATTAACTTTGAAATAGATAAAATTCACAACTTTGAATACCAATAAACATTCATTCTCGTAACTTTCGAATTCAAATTAAGAATTTTCTTCTTTTACAATAATCGTATAACAATAATTTACGCCTTCAAAATATTTAACTTAAAAATTATACTTTGATCTGAATAAGCAATTTATTAATAGTATATTAAATTTTTAATTAAGACGGAAAGTAAATAGTGCTTTTCCTGAAATTCGTCATAATTGAATTCCCCGAATAACTTCCTTCGAATAATCTCTTATTCGATAATATATTTCAAACTTCAGAAAATTCTCATTTGATTTATATTCTGAACTTCAGAATAATTTCTCTGTACTAGTCCACTCCATTTCCTTTATCCTCAGTTTTATTTGCAGCATTTTTGCTTCCAAACGTTATTTACTTCTAAAAAGTAAATATTATTCCTTTTATCGAAATCTGAACTCGTCACATCAAACTAGCTTCGATTTCATTTAAATACAAGTTCAATTTTTTTTTTTTTACTTTTAAATCTTCATTCATATTTTGCCTCATTCATAACTCTCATTCACAATTCGCTTCTTGTTAATCAATTAATGAGTTTATAACTTACTATCAAACTCATATATTCAATTATACATTATTGGTTCGAAACCAATTACAATTTATCTTGTCAAGTTCTGAATGATTCAAATAATTTAGGGATACAATTTGACACCATCAAATTCCAATTACAACCTTTTGAATTTATTTTCATTTATTTATATTCAAAATAAAATTCATCGTTTCATTATCGAAACGATTTAATTTTTTTTTTTCATCCAAATTCCCTTCTGAGTTCTTATTTCTAATATATTTCAGTTACCCCTGATTACTAAAATGCACAATTGATTCGTTGATTCTCTTATACTTATCTTCCTTTGATACCATTCGATGATGGATTTGAATTCAAACCTAAGGGAACTTATCGAAGAATTGGCTCTTGCAAATCTAGATTCGAAGACTGAGGATTCCAAAAAGAATTTTAAATCTCAAAATAATTTTCTCTGCTGTATTAGTTTCAAAATATTTCCAAAATATTTATTTATTCAAAATCTGTTTTTCAAAACTCTTTTTATTTTCAAAATTCGTTTTTCTAGTGTCGATTCTGCTCCTTTTAGACCTGATAAGCTAAGCTTAGAGCAAACCAAAGCTCTGATACCACTTGGACATATAATGTCCCGCCTTTTTGACCGCTTCAAATCAGTTATTAATCCAACTTAAAAAGTTCAAACGGTTGGATCGTTATTAGCTTACAAAGTTTAAAAATAGAATTAACACAGAAAACACAGAATAAATTTATAACACAATATTGAACAGCGAAATGAACTTTCATATATTAAACAGAATTTTTCATACAAGAATACTTTCTATACAGTGGAATTTGAAAATACATTTGAATACAAAAAAAAAATTATGGTTAAAAATTTCAGAGTGCGCACGTCTTCAGAATCCCCCAGCTTTGCCAATCTTCGAATCCAAGCTAAAATCTCTAAATCTGTAACGCTCAGGGTCTGATCCCCGATCCGAGCAAAACCAAAACTCGCGTCAGGTTGTATTCAAGTGAACCAACTTCAATACAACTGAAATAAATAGTCAATCCATAACTTCCAACATAGATGTATAAAATAAACAGTTGCGGTATTTGTTCATATCAGTTTTCTAGATCAAGTGTGTATCTGTTCATATCAATTCTATTTTCAGAGAGCGGATAGAAGAGCTTGCATATGCACTCATGTATAGATAACATACATGAGTACACTACCTCAGCATCTCGAATAATAGCACATGAAAATAATGATGACAGTCTGGTATGGTTTGATCACAAGTTAAAGCATGCACTTTCCATTTGAAAATAAATTTAGTGATAAGGTTCAGTTGTAAACAACCCATGTATTTAGGTTACTACATGTGTGTGTGTGTGTATACCTACGTCGACAACCATATATTTATTTCATCCCACTTCTCAAGTAGTAACTCTAAGTCTAATCCCAATAAAAACAAGAGTTCAAGTGCACTTCTCATTGGAAGGGACAATAGAATGGAACCGAGGAAAACTCCTGTGCATAGGTATATTGAATAAAATGTTTAATCCAAGTTATGCTGTAGAAACAACAGAACCAAAGGGTAATATAAAGTGAATAACCCCACGAGTTAGGATAGAAAGTATGTGCAACAGTGCACATAACCATGGCAACAAAGGCAAAACATAAGTACGAACACAATGCATTCGAATTTTAACCCTGAAAAATGAGATAAAAAACCCCAGGTGCTTAAAGTTTTGAGACCAAAGTAAAGGAAGACATTAACACACAGCCAATGGTACTCAAGTGCCAGCAAGTTCGGATTTTATATTTATCAAATGTTTAAAGTCAACTGATGACCCAAATGCAGGTCCAATTTCACAAGGCAAACAAGAAAACAAGCCAGCTCAGAATTTAAGTATGCTTTTCA
This sequence comes from Allium sativum, assembly GCA_030737875.1. NCBI lineage: Eukaryota > Viridiplantae > Streptophyta > Magnoliopsida > Asparagales > Amaryllidaceae > Allium > Allium sativum. The sequence continues at coordinate 649,724,138 of CM060920.1, forward strand.
ATGTGATGAAGCAGGGATATTTCTTTACTATCAACTATATGTCAGTATAACAATTTTAAACTAGGACAGAAAGAAACTTGAAACAAGTTTCCATGATCGGTAATAAAACTTGATACAGAAAGTATTCAAACTAGTTATAAGTTGAGAAGGTTTCTTTAGGGTCAAAATTATTCAAGAAATGTTCACCATACAATACATGTGAATGGTTTACAACCTGGAAATATAGAGTTGAAATATACAAGTGAAAGATGCTGTGCATAGCGTATAATTTACCCTATGTATTCACTTATGAACCATGAGCATGGTCCTGCAGGTAAGTATTGAATGATTTCTGTCCAAACTATAAGGTTTTAGGTAACTATTTTCAAGAATGAATATAAATATATGCTTCAGGTAACTTATTTACAATTGAGTAAATATATGCTTCAGGTGACCATTTTCAAATGAGTCAATATAGGTTCTAGGTATCCATTCATGAATGAATATAAATGGCCAATATATGACCCAGTTAAAAGTTACAAGTCGCATATGACCCAGTGAAGATTTGACAAATGTTTATCCAAAACATACAAGTTTAAATGTGTAAGCTACATGTAAATATATACGTCCAAACTCATCAAATGTTGTACCAGCTCTTATCAGTTTACTAGTTAAGTGCAGTGGGCATATGTATAAGGCAACACCTTAAACTGGAACAGATTGGATGAAACAGTGAATATATGTACTAGCTCTTATGAAATGTTGTACCATTCAATCCATTTTCAAAACGAGAAAATATATGCTTTAGACAACTTCAATTTCAAATGAATAGATATATATATTTCAGGCAACTTCATTTACAATGAGCAGATATATGCTTGAATCATACAGTAAACTTATTGGAACCGGAGGATTTGTACATGTGTATGAATCATATGACGAACTTGGGAGTATTTTCCAAGCAAAAAAAAAAAAAAAAAAAAAAAAACTGAAACTACTCAGTTTTAAATGGCAAATGGGAGTCGGGTTTGACAAATCCAAATATTCAAGAGCCTAAATCCATCAAACAACAACCATAAAGCATTCAGAACACACACGCAATAATCATCAAAGCGATCAACATCAACCAGTGTCACAGAGATAACCAACAAAACAACCCAACATTAACTATCATGTTCTAGATTAGAATTGACATTGATTTTCTCGAAGTAAAGTAATCTTAAGTTAAAAAAAACTTACCTTTAGGCTGAGCGATCCTAGGTTTACTTGTTTTCGAAGATGCAGCTAGGAAAAACAATGGCAAGGCTTTGGCTGAAGGTAGAGGTGGTCTTCGAGGTTGGAGACAGCGGTTCTTGGTGCGAGCTGGAGCTACTATCTTTGATCATAGCGAGGCTTCAATCTCTGGTGGTGCTTGCGGCTATGATCGATTTTTAGGGAGGGTTGAAAAGTTTAGGGCTTCGACCATTATTTTTGGAGAGAAAGGAAACTCATAATTTAGGGTAGAGGCCGTCAGAAATTAGAGGAGGAAAAAATGGTTTCATTATGAAGAAATGGGGAACGAGGCTCGATTTATGGAAGGAAAATGGTGAAGATAGAAACAATGTAAAATCAAAGGCTTAAAGCAACAATGTGAATCAGACATAGGTCTGCGCGATATTTTACTGGGGTAGGTAGTTTTTGATGACTTAGTCCGAAGGAATTTACAACGCAGTGTTTAAGTAAAAGAGCGATCCCAATATAATTTATTCGACTGCATATTACGTCAAACATTTTATCTATTTTTCCACCTCAAATGAACTCCAAACGTAACGAAATTAGACGTGCCGCTACGTGTTCATGTTATGAATCCGATAAAGTTCGTTTGGATGAATTCTAACTCCATTTGCACAATGCTGGTATTTTAAATTCAATTTATTTGTCATGTTCGTATTTGAATTACGCCTACAACCAAATTAAATCCGTTTGATTCCAAATTTGACATGTTAAGTTTCAATCTCTTTATATCTGCAAATACACACATATCCAAGACAATTTCTATATATTTAAATAAAATCTCCAATTCGTTTTAACGTTAATGACGTTTATTTTTAAAATTCAACCATTTATATTTTCCCAATGAATTTCAATCAAATTCAAATATTCAACCAAATTAAATTCACACATTCAACAATAATTATTTGATTCTCAATAAACCATTCTGAATTAAATATCGAGTTCAATTCATACTCCAAACAATATAATTGATTTTTTAATTTCTAACCCAAGTATCAATAAAAAAATTGATTATTCAATATTAAATCTTTAATAAGTTTCACATTCCAGTTGTTGAAATTTCTAGGACTTTACATGTCTGCTTCACGGTCAGTCCAGTCACCTACATACTTGTCCGAAAAACACACATAGTAAACTGGAACAAAACTATATTAAATTCTAGTAGATATAATTTTATTTTAAAATTTATTTGCCTTAGAAATTCGGTGTGTTTCTCATTATATTTCTTGACTTGGTCTATATGTATATTCATCCATCTGTGTCTAGACAGCTAGTGATATTCATAGTGATTCACTATAAATACCACAAGGTAAGCAATATATATATATATATATATATATATATATGTATGTATAAATATTCTGCACATATATAATACATGTATATATACATATATATTCTGTGCATGGCAATGGTTAAATATCGAAACAAGGGACAAATATATCAAGTATGACGATGGTTAAGATTTTGATCGATAAATGAATATTTTAATATTGGAATCTCAATTATTATTTTTTGTCACTCATATGCACATATATAGGTGGAGTTCTATCGTAGGGGGAGCATACATATAGGGGGAGTTCTACACTTCGGTGTCAAACACATTTACTGTATTCAAAATCTTATTATATGTCTGTCATCATCAAAAAGGGGAGATTGTTATATATATCATTTATGTGATTGTTTTTGGATGGTAACAAACACACATATATATACATATATATTAAATGTGTTTGCAATTGTACTATTCTACTACATCACATATAGAAATAAACATTAGTGAGTATCCCGTGCTTCGCACACGGGCAATGTGAGCAAATAGCATGACAGGTGTAAAGTTAATCACTTTAATTAATTAATTATTATGTATCTATGCAGAATGGTCTTGGTTTATGATTTTTTTTATAACATAAATTGATGCGATTTAGCAGTCATTAAAAAGGTATGTGTGTAGATGAAAGAAATACGGGTAGTATGTAGGTGTAGAATTAGATTATCTCTTAATCACGCGATGTTGCCCCCATAATCAATTGTTGAAAGCAATTTTATTGTTTAAAATACATAATTGATATATGTGTGTTTCAGTTTGGACTCATAACTACTAACATGCACATGTATATCAGACCATTCACTAAAACATGGATAAGAAAATACGTTGGAAAAAAAATGACATTTGAGTTCACATTCTATATGCATTCATCACATGTACCAACGCAAATAATACATTTATCTTATTGAATATTAATCATACACGTACAGTGTAATGGAAATTTATACAAAAGTATGGTGGGCACAATTTAAAGTAATACGAGAGTATCTTATCTTCGTACATTGTAGGGAATATATGAATTTAACTTTCAATAGAGCATTACAAGTGGTGCAGTTAGTGTGTAATAATGGTAATATGATACATACAAAGAGCTTCACTTGCAGGGTTGGCTTGTAGGTATGTGTTTCCATAGAGAAGTCAAAATATAGCCAATATTCAATCAATAATAATGTATATATTCAGAATGTTAAGATAAACTTATTTCCAACAATCATGCAATAATCACAAGCAATAATGCATGCATACATACATACATACATACATACATACATACATATATATATATATATATATGTATATTGAACAATATTACATAATTTTCTTCTTTGAATGGAGAATAAAAAAAACAAATTATGACAAGTTATGTAAGAAATTGCAAAACTATTCTGATCAAGAACAAAGCTTGTAAACTCATTTCTAACCCTTAAGTAATCCCCATAGTCATTAGCTTTCAGAACTTGAAAATATGAACATAATTTGGGAGTATAGACCGAAAATCTTGGTTTATGAACTATCTGATACCCATCCATGCAAGCATTCAACCAATGTCCTTGTAGGTTCCATCACATCAAGATATTCCATCATATCAATAATTGTACCTCCTCTTCCCTGTTAAGGCATTAATTGATAAATGGCCGAAATTGTTACCAAATTTATGTTCCCTTCATTACATCAAAATTAAAATAAAGCAAATTAGATAGTAAACTGCTTGTGTAAAATTTAATTGAAGTTACATTATGTCTTATCCAGTGGCAACATAAAACAAATTGTTGTAGTTTTTATTGGGGACATTTGAAATATATTTAGTTTTTGTTCATTTTATGCGTGTACAACAAAATTAAACTAAAAGCGGCTAAAATGGGGAAATATGTCCCCATAATGTATATGTAAAAGATATATTCTCCCAATTTTTTGATGCATTACACACTCATTTTTAATTAGTTGGAAAAGATGTTTCACGTCTATAAGTTGAAATATAGCAGGATAACTGACAGAATAAATTGTTGCTGTCAGAACCAATGCTTGTGTATATTGCTAAGCAATTTATCCAATTTTTTGCCTTTTGTTCAAGAACCAAACACCAAAGAAAATGGAAGATGTGAATAGTGCACGTTGACAATCCTCGGTTCCGGAGAAAAACACATTAAAATGAGCTGCTAGACCATAGTCAAGCATTTTATACCAAAAAACACTTACCCAGACAAGCGTGCTTACTGTCATATAGCAGCAAGATTGATAAAAATTCTTATTGCTAGGAGATAAATATCAAATGATGAAATCGGGAAACATCTCGGTAGGAGGAACGTTGGAAACTGCAAAAAATTATAGCATTACAAGCTATTTATCTATTTAAAATATCAGTTTGCAAAATAAATTTCAAATGACTTGGTCTTGTAAATAAATGATGGGTCAATTTGTCGCAGCAAACATTTAAATGCGAACTCTTAACTCCAGTGGGAGAGGAGGCTTAATTCATAAATTAGTCAGGCACATCCATTTTTCTGATACTTACGGATAATGAATATATAAGTATGATACAACAAACAGATCGAGCTGATATGATAGCCTAAAATGTTAATGTCAATATGAATTTGTTTGAGATTGTCTAGGTAGGAATTAAAATAATATTAACCATCACATGACCATAAAAATAAATTGCAAACATTGAATATCAATTTTCTAAGATGAAGAGTTAAATCTTTTCCGTCGTCATCCCTTATCGCTATGCCACTGGTGTATGATATTACCGATCACTTTATTCATGTATGATGTATTTAGCATTGATAAGTATGGTTTATTTTATCAAAAATCAATGAAGGAGAGAAATAGTGTCGAACATTACCCAAATATGTGGCGATATTCGGTTAACACAAACTCACAACGCCTTGTAGTTGATAAACGTACATATTTGTTTTGAAAACAACTACAGTAGTTACTATAAATGTATACATATTTGGTTGGAAATTAGTAAATACGTAAACAGGTATGAACAATCACACACACTTGATTTTGTATAACATTCTTCCTGTTTTATACATGGCTCATGTCAGACATCAAGGAAAAAGGAATATCTTCATGCCTTGCAAGGAGAGAAAACTGTGTTGTACTCCCAAAACTCGCTTATTATACGTACTTATAGTCCTTTTCCTTCTTTTAACTTGGCACAGTAATAACAGCTTTACATTTAAAAAATAGGATAATGGACAGTAATACAATAAAATTTGCTACTCTTGTTGCATGAATATGAATATTTTAGACTGCAGTTTAGTAGAAATAGTTCAGACTTCAGAACTTGAACATAACTTTGAAATTAAATAATCTAACATATTTGAAAAAATGACATTTTTTTCACTGTAATCCTACAATTTCAGCATGATATGCGTTGAAAAGATACAATAAAACATATTTATCACACTTCTATACAGGTAACTTTTAGTTTGAATATTAGCGTTACATTAAAGTAGGCTGTAGGTTTGTCTACATTTTCCTGCATTATCATGTTACAGAAGGATGAACTTTCCTAAGCTTTGCATATTTAGTAACTATAACGACCTGAACTTCCCCGTAAAGGAAAGCCCGGATTGAGATGAAAACAAGCCACATCAGAACGCAGACAGAAGAACATCTCATTGTTTATTACAACAATTCCATCAGATACAAGAATATACAGAGTATGAATAAATATTATACAACAGAAAAATATCAGAGATTACAATAAATTACATAGCAGCGGAAAAACAATATAAAACAAAACTGAAAGTAATACACGGATACAACGCTTTCCGAGCATCGTTCCAGCTGTAAATCAGGATCCTGTGAATATAAATCTGCAAAACCAAAACTACTAGCTGCCCGTGTGGAAAATAGGGGCACCCAGAGTTTAGGTTAAAACAATAAACTCCAGGTCAGTCATGTGACTGGTGTGAGAACTAAAACAGTTATATAAAACTTTACTTTAAAAGAGAGTAATTCAAGGGACCACGCTGTATAACACGGAACGGGTTTCCTCCCAAGTACACTAGTGCATATAACAAAACAGCGCAATGCTTTTTGGAAAAATGAAGCTATTATAAGACCCAGGTCCCATCACACAATGCAACGCAAGCCGGAGGATGGGTTTTCCCTTATAACAGCCAAACATGCTTGGTACGTTTAAAAACAAATCATTTGATACTATTATAGGTGTATAGTGTCAAAACAATTTCAATAATAAATATCAATCATAGACGACATGGGTATCATATATTGTGTTGCCATACTAGTTCTACAATTAAAACTGCAATATCACGTATTGGAAATTGGATTTCCGTCATGAGTCGAGGCAAGGGGCAAGCTCCTCTCCGATTCGAGACACTCTAGCAAATGTCCCAGGACCGCACACAGCAATCCCTGGATCCTCCAAGGCCGGTCCTCTCTTACTTTTGAGGATTGGCAATTCCTGAACACACGTTTCCCGATCCTATAGGACCTATATCCAAGGCGCCTCACATTCCAACAACCACACAGGTGAAAAGTATATAAATGTCAGCCAATTTAAGCACTGACACCACCCCTAGCTAGAAAGAAACGTTGTGCACTCCTTGGGTCCATATCCCGTTTTTGACTCATACCGAGGTGTGAGGCTCGCGAATTTACGTTATACACAAAGCTGCGCCACACGGGCCGTGCTTTGATCATCAACCACAAGTCTTTGCTTTTCAACAAAAGCCTTCATCAATTTCCACTTACGCGTGCCACACTGGCAATTCACTCCATGCGACTGATGTCCATCGATATACAACCTCTGAGCACGTACGTCTCAGAGAAGGGCGTTAAGCAAGAGAATAAATTCTCCGCCGCCAAACAGATGTATATTTAATAGAGATCAATCAACGTAGAATAAAATCCAATGTCAGACACACAATCCATTTACAAGTTCGTTCTGGGTCTGAACGAAACCGGAGGCACTTTCCTCGCATATCCATCGATCTCCAAGTACGTTTGGACGATCACCAACTGTTTCTCTCCTCTTGGGTGTATAGCCCAATCGAGATCATCAGTAATCACCCAAACGATGTGAAGACTTCAGGTCTTCAACCACCGTCTTCATCTTCGACATCTCGTCGAATCGGTTATTCAGAATGGGTATAAACCCGACCTTTCTGAATAACCCAGGTATATAATAAACAAATGTTACAAAAACACAACAAATGCCTCGTTCCAATTCCGAATATTTTTTTATTCACAAAATCACATTCTTAGGGAAAGGTTCCCATTAATTTTATCCAAGATAAATTCTTCTAAATTTATTCTTTAATCTTCCTTTGGATATCATTTCAAACCATATTATGGTTTTCCAAACTAGTCGGGATTAGCGAACCACACCGAAGTAATTATTTATTTTATTTCCCAATCCCAAACTATTCATCCCCTGGAGCAAAATTGGTAATACTCGATATCTAACACCACGGTGTTATCGGTAAAATTAATTACATTTCACGTTCAGATCTAATTAAAGATTTAACTATCGCTTTGGAGCAAAACTGGTGGTACTCCATTCTCGACCACCTTTCAGATTTGATAATTTAAATTATCAATTCACATTTCAGTCTAATTAAAGATTCATTAAAACTCCACTTAGTTTTAATCCTTTCAAAAATCAATATCCTAACTTTAACTGGGTTAAAGAACCAATGTCATCTAAAACACGATTCACGATAAACTCAAAATCACACTCTATTGTTAATCGGGTTAAAGAACAGGTGTTGTTCAAAACACCGCTCACGATAAACCCAAAAACCAATTCAAATTCAATTCCAATTAAATAATATTTAATTGATACACTTCATTAAATCTAAGTAGAAAGATTTAATCTTTTTCTCAACTGGGCTTAAGAACAGTGTTAATGAAGACACCATTCACGACAAACACAAATCACGTTTGATATTAAATACAAGGCTCTGAATAGAAAATATACCGGCCTATATTCAATATCAAATTCTGAAACCAACAAATATCGTATTGGAAATAACGATATGAATATATCTTTCAAATTCCCACAACCATATCTGTATAATCACAAAATCCAACATCGAAATATTCCGAAGATAATTTCGATTCAAATCCATTCCAATTCGCGTATTGGAAATTCTGATTATTTTCAAAACCACTTTTAAATTCAATTTATTTATTTCAAAAATAAATTGATTTTAATTCTAGTTCAAAACTAGTTCATTTCGATAAAAATCTATTTTTATCTTTTCAAATGTGGAATTTTTCATCCCAGTTCTTCACAAACTATTTCTTATGATTTTACACAAATTATAGATATTTTTAATAATTTTATCAAGGCCCGTACAGTCGATTTCCATCAACGGCCATCGAACTGCACTTACAGCGACCTTTTTCAAAATTTGATTTGGACATAATTCCAAATCCAACCGTTAGATTTCTAATTTCAATTATACGTTAGAAAGTTCTTTTCGACACGAACCCAATGGTTCCGGTTTCAGGAGAATCCGACGGTCGAATCTCCTGCAACGTCAATTCGAAGTCAATGGTCGAAATTCACGAACTGCCGCGGCGCGGCGCGTTCTATTCAGGCCATTATATATAATATATATATATATATATATATTATATATATATATATTATATATATTTTGTCGATTTCCTTTTAAAACATATTTTATAAATCATTTTAAACTTGTTTTCGAAACAATTTTAACTTCCCTTTCAATTTCAAATCAAAATTGGATTTTCCTTTATAAATTCGTTTTAAATTCATTTCAAATTGATTTCTATTCAAATCGATTTTCAATTCAATTTGAATTTCAAATTAATTCAATTTCAATTCGAATTCATTTCTATTTGATTTAAATTCGAATTCATTTCTATTCGATTTCAGTTCGAATTCATTTCTATTTGATTTCAATTCGAATTCATTTCTATTCGATTTCAATTCGAATTCATTTCTATTTGATTTCAATTCGAATTCATTTCTATTTGATTTCAATTCGAATTCATTTCTATTCGATTTCAATTCGAATTCATTTCTATTCGATTTCAATTCGAATTCATTTCTATTTTATTTCAATTCGAATTCATTTCTATATATTCGATTTTGAAATCACTTTTCGATATTCATTAAAAATGAATAAAATCGATATAAATATCGTTCACCTCAAAATGGCGCATCTCTAATCAACACGGCTTTATATATTTCAATCAATTCGTTATTCTATTCAACAAATGAATATTTATTCCATTCAACACATGAATCTATATTTCTTTTTACTTACAATAAAAAGATAAATTTTATTGTATAAATAATTTATTCAACACATGAATACACTTTCAACACATGAATTCTCAACACATGAACATCGTCAACACATGACTATTTATTCTATTCAACACATGAATTTTCTTTGATAATATTCATTATTTCCCAATTGGAATGAGGCCCAATCAATCACCATATAATGTTAATTATATGGATTCCATACAACACATGTATATAAATAGCAACGATAAATAATCAACCATCATCCAAAGTGCACTACACAACTGCATAAGCATTAAATATAAATAATTAACGCTCACATAGTCTGTCGACCAATCGATCGACATACAATAAAATAATTGGGATTAGTGAATGCCAAATGTAACGACCCGAAAAGCTGAGCCAGTTTAAATTTTTTATTTTGGCAATTTTAATGAATTTTGGATATTTAAAATGAATTATTTTAAATAATAACGACGAAAAATTTATTTTGAATAGAATTCGAACGTATATATTTATATAGCTCGTCGTTAGAATAGAAATATTTATTTTAATTTATAAAAGGAATTGAAAATGGCGCGGTAGTTCGGTAATTCGATTTCAAATTTCAAATGAATGTACATGATTCAAAATAAACCGGATTTTAGCGAAAATTAAAACAATAGAATCTAATTGAGAATATCTTTCCAACGAATCCGGGAAATCAAAATTTCATAGCGGGAATCAAAAGATATGTCCAGTTGAAATTTCAGAATAGTCGCTATGGAATTTCGGCCCTTAAAAATGGCCATTTTGTAAACGACCTCGGTTTTCGACGAAACCACTTTTGTTGGATCCGCGATGTCAAGTTATTGCTAGATTTCAAATTTCATAATTTTTCGAATCAATATGTGAGCGTGGAAAAGGAAAACGCGTTTGACCAGTTTTAGTTGATTTTAATCGACTGGAAAATGGCCATTTTTCAAACGGTCTCAGAATTCAACGAAATTAGTTTTGTTAGGACCGTATCGTCAATACGAAGCTAGATAATATTTTTTTGGCATTTTTCGAGTTAGTATGTGACCCCAGTAAATTGAAATGCATGTTCAAATTCAATATATTGAGTTATATGTCGATTTTGACGAAAACTGATCGTAACGATCGAATCAGCCTACGATACATATCCCATTGTGTTCCGAATGGGGGTAATTAGCTAGGGACGACAGTAGGTGGGCTTGATTTCGAGTTCGTATTATAAAGTTACCTTTTAGAAATTAAAAATAATAAAATAATTATATAAATTAGATGGCCCCCCCTCTTATTTCTCTCTCTCCCTTTCTCCTATTTGTTCAGACCGACGTTAAAGATAGAAAAAAAATAATAACAAAAAAGAAGAGGGAGGAGGAGCTCGTCGCTCCTCCGATCAGGGCGCCACCGCGCCGTCTGACGCGCCTCCGCCAACAAGCCACCGCGCCCCCTTCACCTCCGACGTCCGCACCTTTCTCTCCCCCTTTCCCTTCTGATTCACGAACCCTAGACCCCCGCCCGATTCAAGAATGCACCGCCACCCTGAAGCCACTCCTCCGACCACCCTCACCTCCGCCTGGCTCCATGCTCCGACCATCAGACCCTCCAGCGCAAGAAACGAGACCGCGCCTCCACCTGCCGACCTGCCGCCGGTCCCTACCTCCTCCCCCACGGCCAGCGAACCACTGCGATCCCCCCTGCGCTGATGTGGACTACCACCGATGTTGGCCTCCACCTGCGAACGATGCTCCAGTAAATTCACCAAGACAAGGTAATCGTTTTTATTTAAATTAACATAGTTTAAAACATGATTTTTATAAAGTATGACATACATTAAAAATCAGATGTTCTATACATTAGCATACATTAAAGATTAGATTTTTTATAAGGTAAAGATGAGATTTTTAATGGCGCAAGGATGAGATTTTAGAACAAGAAAGTTTAGATTTTTATTTTACATAAAGAAGAGATTTTATTATGTAAATAGAGAAATAAAAATTTGATTTTTATTTAGTGAATTAACATGAAAAAGATCGTATTTTTATAAGTAAAACAATCGCATTTTTATAAGTATGATAATAAAAATTCGATCTTTATATAAGTAGTAGAAAAATAAAAATATAATTTTTATATCATAGAAAGGATAAAAATATAATTTTTATATAATGAAGGAGTTAAAAATATGATTTTTATATTATATAGATAGTAAAAATTTGATCTTTATATATGTAACGAAATAAAAATCTGATTTTTATTATATCTATGTTGAAATAAAAATGTGATTTTTATTGTGATGAGATAAAAATTCGATCTTTATATAAGAAGTAGAAAAATAAAAATATAATTTCTATATTATAGAAAGGATAAAAATATAATTTTTATATAATGAAGGTTATATAGATAGTAAAAATTTGATCTTTATATATGTAACAAAATAAAAATCTGATTTTTATTATATCTATGTTGAAATAAAAATGTGATTTTTATTGCGATGAGATAAAAATTCGATCTTTATATAAAAAGTAGAAATATAAAAATATAATTTTTATATAGAAAGAAGCGCTGTAAAAATAAACGAAGTAGAAATAAAAATATGATTTTTATTTATTAGAATGAAGTAATAAAAATATAATTTTTGTTTGAACAGCGGGGTAAGAACTGCATTGGAATTTCAACCAATCTAGGCGATACAGCAGTTCAAAAGCAAAGCACGACGGAGTGGAACCCTCTGTGAGAACTTCTCACCTTTAATTTTATTTTTCTAGTTAATAATATATACTAGGATGTAGACGGTGTTTAGTAGCACCCGACACTCGTCGTCCACAGACCATGGACGGCTTGTTTGTTTGATTTATTTGTTTGGTTGATAAATTTGATTGAACTGATTATGTGATGTGGAATAAAATAAAATATTTATATAGTTAAAAATATTTTATCGTTAAAAATATAATTTTTAACGTGAATGTGAATAAATAAATATTCATTTACAAACCGGATGGTTTGTTTATGTACACCTATTTGAAGGACATTGATTGGGACGATAAATTTTACACATCGCCCAACTTCACAAATAAAAATCTGTGTTTGTTGATTTGAAACCCCACACGGGTATTGGGATAATATATAACTTACACTAATCCCAATAATTAGCTGTATGTTGATCGATTGATTGACAGACTGTGTAAGCGTTAATTATTTATATTTGATGCTTATGCAGTTGTGTAGTGCACTTTGGATGATGGTTGATTATTTGTCGTTGCTATTATATACATGTGTTGTATGGAATCCATGTAATTAACATTATATGGTAATTGATTGGGCCTCATTCCAATTTAGAAAATAAAGAATATTATAAAATATAGGTTCATGTGTTGACCGTACTCATTCGTTGAGATTAGTCATGTGTTGAACGAAATATTTTAACAATAAAATTTACATCTTTATCATATATAAAATTAGAAACTAACTGGAAAATAGATAAGATGAGTGGTCTCCTGGATATTGATCTGATGTTGGTTTCGGCCTTCGGGGTTAATATTTAGGGGATCGTTCTCTTACTAATTTACGGTTGGAGTCTGATTTGAAATCAAACGATAGATACCATAATTTTTATAAAATATATTAAATAACAAAAATAGTCACGTGTTGACAGTACTCATTTGTTGAGATTAGTCTTGTGTTGAAATATATATTCATTTGTTGAATAGAATAAATATTCATTTGTTGAATAAAATAACAAGGTTATTGAAAAATATAAAGCCGTGTCGATTAGAGATGCGCTATTTTGACGCGATCAATATTTATATCGACTATATTCGTTTCTATAATGAATATTGAAAAGAGATTTAAAAATCGAATATTTAGAAAACGAATTCGAATTGAATTGAATATAAAACAAATTCGAATTGAATATAAAACGAATTCGAATTGAATTGAATATAAAGCGAATTCGAATTGAATTGAATATAAAGCGAATTCGAATTGAATATAAAACGAATTCGAATTGAATTGAATAGAAAACGAATTCGAATTGAATTGAATAGAAAACGAATTCGAATTGAATTGAATATAAAGCGAATTCGAATTGAATTGAATATAAAGCGAATTCGAATTGAATTGAATAGAAAGCGAATTCGAATTGAATTGAATATAAAACGAATTTGAATTGAATTGAATAGAAAATGAATTCGAATTGAATTGAATATAAAACGAATTCGAATTGAATTGAATATAAAGCGAATTCGAATTGAATTGAATATAAAGCGAATTCGAATTGAATTGAATAGAAAACGAATTCGAATTGAATTGAATAGAAAACGAATTCGAATTGGATTGAATATAAAGCGAATTCGAATTGAATATAAAACGAATTCGAATTTAATAGAAAACGAATGGAAATAGAATCAAAATCAATTTGAAATGAATTCAAATTGAATTGAATTAAAATGAATTTAAAACGAATTTATAAGGAGAAATTCAATTTTGATTTGAATCTGAAATGGAAGTTGAAATTGTTTTGAAACGAATTTAAAAATGATTTATAAAATTCGTTTTAAAAAGGAAATCGACAAAATATATATTATATATATTATATATATAATATAATGGCCTGAATAGAACACGCCGCGCCGCGGCAGTTCGTGAATTTCGACCATTAATTTCAAACGGACGGGAGATCCGACCGTCGGATTTTCCTAAAACTGGAACCGTTGGGTTCGTATCGAAAAGAGCTTTCTAACGAATATTAGAAATTTGAAATCTAACGGTTGGATTTGGAGATATGTCCAAATCAATTTCAGAAAAGGTCGTTGTAAGTGCAGTTCGATGGCCGTTGTTGGAAATCGACTGTACGGGCCTTGATAAAATTATCAAAAATATCAATAATTTGTGTAAAATCATAAGAAATGATTTGTGAAGAACTAGGGTGAAAAATCCCACATTTGTAAAGATAAAAATAGATTTTTATCGAAATGAACTAGTTTTGAACTAGGATTAAATTCAATTCATTTTTGAAATAAATAAATTGAATTTGAATTGGTTTTTGGGTTTATCGTGAGCGGTGTTTTGAATAACACTTGTTCTTTAACCCGATAATTAATGGAATGTGATTTTGGGTTGTCGTGAACGGTATCTTCAATAATACTGTTCTTAGACCCGACTGAGTTAAGAAAATCAGAAACTAACCGGAGATTAGTTAAGTTGAATGGTTTCTTGGGTATTGATCTGATGTTGGTTTCGGCCTTCGGGGTTGATATTTAGGGAATTTCTCACTTGCTATTTTACGGTTAAGGGCTGATAGAATGGAATGTGACTTTGGGTTTATCGTGAACCGTGTTTTAAATGACACGGATTCTTTAACCCAGTTAAAGATTAAAACTAAGTGGAGTTTTAATGAATCTTTAATTAGATTGAAATGATCGAGAACGGAGTATCATCAGTTTTGCTCCAAAGCGATAGTTAAATCTTTAAATGAATTTGAACGTGAAATGGTAATTAATTTTACTGATAACACCGTGGTGTTAGATATGGAGTATTACCAGTTTTGCTTCATGGGATAAATAGGTTGGGATTGGGAAATAAAATAAATAATTACTTTGGTGTGGTTCGCTAATCCCGACTAGTTTGAATTGACATCCAAAGGAAGATTAAAGAATAAATTTCAAGGAATTTATCTTTGATAAAATTAATGGGAACCTTTCCCTAAGAATGTGAAATTTAGAAACTAACTGTAGGTTTGCTAAGAAGGATGGTTTCCTGGATATTGATCTGATGTTGGTTTCGGCCTTCGGGGTTAATATTTGGGGAATTGTTCTCTTGCTAATTTACGGTTAGTGACTGATGAATTGGAATGAGGCGTATGTTGTGTTTGTGTAACATTTGTTTATTATATACGCGGGTCATTCAGAAAGGTCGGGTTTATACCCATTCTGAATAACCGATTCAACGATAAGTCGAAGAAGAAGACGGTGGTTGTGACCGGAAGTCTTCACATCGTTTGGGTGATTACTGATGATCTTGATTAGGCTGTACACCCAAGATGAGGGAATCAGTTGGTGATCGTCCAGACGTACTTGGAGATCGATGGATATGCGAGGAATGTGCCTCCGGTTTCGTTCAGACCCAGAACGAATGTGAAGACCCGCAACTTCCCCGTAAAGGAAAGCGTCGGATAGTTCGAGAACAAGCCACAACAGAACGCATACAGAAGAACATTTCATTGTATATTACAACAATGCATCAGATTACAAGAATATACAGAGTATAAATGAATAAATATTACACAGAAATATCAGAGATTTAAATTACATTTAAATACATAGCAGCGGAAAATAATACAATACACAACTAGAAGAGATATACGGATACAAAGCTTTCCGGATATCATTCCAGCTGTAAACCAGGATCCTGTGAATATAAATCTGCAAAACCAAAACTACTAGCTGCCCGTGTCAAAATAGGGGCACCCAGAGTTTAGGTTAAAACAATAAACTCCAGGTCAGTCATGTGACTGGTGTGAGAACTAAAACAGTTATAATTCTTTATTTTAAAGTTCGGTAAATCAAGGGACCACGCCGTATAACACGGAACGGGTTTCCTCCCAAGAATACCAGTGCATAAGACAAACAGCGCAATGCTAAATAAAGAAAAATGAAGCTGTTATAAGACCCAGGTCCCATCACACAATGCAACGCAAGCCGGAGGATAGGGTTTTTACCTTATAACAGCCAAAGCATGCTTGATACGTTTAAAACAAATCATTTGATACTATAATAAGTGCATAGCGTATAAAACAACTTCAAATCATAAATATCAATCATAGGCGGCATGAGTGCCCCATCCCACTATGTCACCATACTAGGTTCTACAAATAAAACCGCAAATGTCACGTATTTGGAAATTGGATTTCCGTCTATGAACCGAGGCAAAAGATAGTCCTCAACCGATTCGAGACGCTCTAGCCCGTGTCTCAGGAACAGAACGCATCGTCCCTTGGAGCGACAGGGCCGGTCCACCGATGTGGATTAAACTTAAACCCTGAACACTGCGTTTCCCCACCCTTTGGGGTGTCAATGAGCCAACGAATGACTCCATCGGTTCGAGAACGACCGATCAATCCGAGGCGCCTCGCAACAGCAACAACCACATAAGTCAAACTCGTCAGGGCGTGTAAAACCACTGACGCCACTTCTAACTAGAAAGAAACGCATGCCCTCCCTGAGGTCCGTCTCCCGTTTTTGGTTCATACCGGGTGTGAAACTCGCGAAGTAAACGTTACACAAAGCTACGCCACAAAGGCCGTGCTTTGATCATCACCACAAGACTTTGCTTTTCAACAGAAGCCTCGATCCATTGCCACTTAGGCATGCCACACAGGCAATTCACTCCATGCGTTTGATATCCATCAATATATAACCCCTGAGCTCGTACGTCTCAGAGAAGGGCGTTAAGCAAGAGAATAAATTCTCCGCCGCCAAGCAGATATATATTTAATAGAAATCAATCGCACGGACTAAAATCCAATGTCAGACACACAGTCCATTTACAAGTCCGTTCTGGGTCTGAACGAAACCGGAGGCACCTAGTACCCCGCATATCCATCGATCTCCAAGTACGTCTGGACGATCACCAACTGTTTCCATCTTCTTGGGTGTACAACCCAATCAAGATCATCAGTTATCACCTAAACGACGTGAAGACCTCCGGTCTTCGACCACCGTCTTCATCTTCGACTTATCGTCGTATCAGTTATTCAGAATGGGATAAACCCGGTCTTTCCGAATAACTCGCGTATATATTATAAAAGTGTTACACAAACACAACATACGCCTCATTCCAATTCATCAGTCACTAACCGCAAATTAATCAAGAGAATAATTCCCCAAATATTAACCCCGAAGGCCGAAACCAACATCAGATCAATATCCAGAAAACCGTTCTGCTTAGCTAACCGACAGTTAGTTTCTGATTTCACATTCATAGAGAAAGGTTCCCATTAATTTTATCAAAGATAAATTCCTTGAATTTATTCTTTAATCCATTTTTGAATATCAATTCAAACTAGTCGGGATTAGCGAACCTTTCCGAAGTAACCATTTGTTTTAATTTCTCAATCCCAACCTATTCATCCCATGAAGTAAAACTGGAAATACTTCATATCTAACACCACAGTGTTATCGGTAAATTCAATTACCATTTCACGTTCAAATCTAATTAAAGATTTAACTATAGCCTGGAGCAAAACTGGTGATACTCCCTTTTCGATCCTTTCAATCTAATTAAAGATTCATTAAAACTCCACTTAGTTTTAATCTTCGACTGGGTTAAAGAATCAGTGTCATTTAAAACACGGTTCACGATAAACCCCAAAAACACATTCCATTAATTATCGGGTTAAAGAACGAGTGTTATTTAAAACACTGTTCACGATAAACCCAAAAATCAATATCAATTCAATTCCAATTAAATATCGTTTAATTGGTACACTTCATTAAATCTAAATAAAAAGATTTAATCTTTTCTCAACTGGGTTCAAGAACAGTGTTAGTGAAGACACCATTCACGACAAACCCAAATCACATTCGATATTCAATACAAGGCTCTGAATAGAAAATATATCGGCTTATATTCAATATCAAATTCTACGACTAACAAATGTCGTATTGGAAATAACGATATATATATCTATATCTTTCAAATTTCCATAACCACAACTGCATAATCACGAAATCCAACATCGAAATATTCCGAAGACAATTTCGATTCAAATCCACTCCAATGCAATCATTGGATATTCTGGTTACTTTTAAAACCCTTTTCAAATTCAATTTATTTATCTAAAAAAAATAAATAGAATTATATTCCTAGTTCAAAACTAGTTCATTTCGATAAAAATCTATTTTTATCTTTTCAAATATGGAGGTTTTCATCCCAAATTTTCCCAAATCATTTCTTATGATTTTACACAAATTATTACTATTTTTAATAATTTTATCAAGGCCCGTACAGTCGATTTCCATCAACGGCCATCGAACTGCACTTACAGCGACCTTTTTCGAATTTGATTTGGACGTATCTCCAAATCCAACCGTTAGATTTTGAATTTCTAATATTCGTTAGAAAGCTCTTTTCGATACGAACCCAACGGTTCCGGTTTTAGGAGAATCCGACGGTCGGATCTCCCGCAATGTCCGTTTGAAATAAATGGTCGAAATTCACGAACTGCCGCGGCGCGACGCGTTCTATTCAGGCCATTATATTATATATATAATATATATTTCGTCGATTTCTATTCAAAACGAATTATATAAATAGTTTTAAAATCGTTTCAAAACCTATTTCAACTTCCATTTCAATTCAAAGCAAAATTGAATTCTTCTTTATAAATTCGTTTCAAAATTCATTTCTATTCAATTCAAATTTCAATTCATTTCGAAATCGTTTTCAATTCAATTCATTTCGAAATCGTTTTCAATTCAATTCATTTCGAAATCGTTTTCAATTCAATTCATTTCGAAATCGTTTTCGATTCAATTCATTTCGAAATCGTTTTCGATTCAATTCATTTCGAAATCGTTTTCGATTCAATTCATTTCGAAATCGTTTTCGATTCAATTCATTTCGAAATCGTTTTCGATTCAATTCATTTCGAAATCGTTTTCGATTCAATTCATTTCGAAATCGTTTTCGATTCAATTCATTTCGAAATCGTTTTCGATTCAATTCATTTCGAAATCGTTTTCAATTCAATTCATTTCGAAATCGTTTTCAATTCAATTCATTTCGAAATCGTTTTCAATTCAATTCATTTCGAAATCGTTTTCAATTCAATTCATTTCGAAATCGTTTTCAATTCAATTCATTTCGAAATCGTTTTCAATTCAATTCATTTCGAAATCGTCGATTTCGAAATCACTTTTCAATATTCATTTTAAAATGAATAAAATCGATATAAATATCGTTCACGTCAAAATGGCGTCAATCTAATCAACACGGCTTCATAAATTTCTATTTTCAAATTTTCTTTATTTTTCAAATTGGAATGAGGCCCAATCAATTACCATATAAAATTAATTATATGGATTTCCATACAACACATGTATATAATAGCAACGATAAATAATCAACCATCAACCAAAGTGCACTACACCGTATAAGCATCAAATATAGATATCTAACGCTTAAAACAGCCTGTCAATCAACCGATCGACATATTCAATCAATCGGGATGAGTGAACTTCTAATTTCATCCCAACACCCGTGTGGGGTTTCAAAAAATCAAACACAGGTTTTTATTCGTGCAGTTGGGTGATGTGTAAAATTTATCGACCCAATCATTGTCCTTCAAATAGGTGTACATAAACAAACCGTCTGGTTTGTAAATGAATATTTATTTATTCACATTCACGTTAAAAATTATATTTTTAACGATAAAACATTTTATTCCAACATATGAATTTCTATTAAGTTCATTCTTTAAATAAAATGATATTTTTATTTTTCTAACACATTTTAGAAAATTTCGGCGGCATAACGGCACGATACTAGAAACGGGACAAGGCCTAACCTTATCCCCGGTCTAGTGAAGGCCCACGCCATTCACACATCAATCAAATCAATTTCATCTCACCAAACAATTCAAATCAACCCAAACAATCTATCTAACAACACAGCCAAACAAACAAGTCCATGGTCTGTGGACGATTGTGTCGGGTGCTACTAAGCACCGTCTGCATCCTAGTATATATATATAACTAGAAAAATAAATTGAAAGGTGAGAAATTCTCACTTATAGCTATCCTAGCTCCACGGTACTTCTATTGTAGAGATCTTCGTCGTTCCCGCCTTTTTGTCACCTTCGTTGTCCGCTTTCACTACATATGTAAAAATCGAATTTTTACTTCGCTATGCAATATATAAAAATCGAATTTTTATTTCAAAGTTCAATATATAAAAATCGAATTTTTATTTCAAAGTTCAATATATAAAAATCGAATTTTTATTTCAAAGTTCAATATATAAAAATCGAATTTTTATTTCAAAGTTCAATATATAAAAATCGAATTTTTATTTCAAAGTTCAATATATAAAAATCAAATTTTTATTTCAAAGTTCAATATATAAAAATCGAATTTTTATTTCGATTCTCAATATATAAAAATCTGATTTTTCCTATTTAAAGTTCAAATCTTTTTCCATTTTACAGTTTAAACCTTTCCTATTTAAAGTTTAAACCTTTCCTATTTAAAGTTTAAACCTTTTCTTTTTAAAATTTAACCCATTTTCTATTTAAAGTAAAATCAGAATTCTCCTTTAAAAAATCAGATTTATAATCTTTTAAAAAAATCAGTTTAAAATACTTTAAAAAATCAGTTTAAAATACTTTAAAAAATCAGTTTTTCCTTTTTTAAAAAAAAACAGTTTTATCCTTTTAAAATTCAGTTTTAACTATTTAAACAAAATCAGTTTCATATGTTTTTGAAAATCAGTTTTAAAGTAAATAATAAAAAAAAAAATCAGTTAAATGAAAATAAATAATAATAAAATAAAAAAAACGAGCTTACAGTGAACGGAGGGGGTGGGGTTCTTCGTCGTGGGCGTTTGTCGGAGGCGGGTCCTCAGGTGGGTGGCGCGGTGGGTGTTAGGGGGGGGCTCGAGGTGGATTCGGCGAGGAGGAGAAGAGAGGATCGCGGCAGAGAGAAGCAGGCGGAGGAGAAGCAGGAAGAGGGGCGGAGGATCGGAGGGGGGGCGGCGCCAGGGCGCGGCGGCGGTGCTCCGCCTAGGGCTGCGATCGACTTTTTTTTTTTCTTTTGAAATGAAATTGGACGGGGGGGGGGGGGGGGGGCAGAACGGTTAAAGGGGGAGAGGGTTTTTTTTATTATTATTATTTTTTTAAAAGTTGACTTTTACATACGTCATCAAAACGAGGCCCACCACCTGTCGTCCATAGCGTTTAACCCCCATTCCGAACACAATGGGATATGTATCGTCAGCTGATTCGGTTGTTACAATCAGTTTCCGTTAAATTTACATTTAGATCACTATTTTGAATTTTAAACGTACATTTCGAATTACCGGGGTCACATACCAACTCTAAAAATTCTAGAAAAATATTTTCTAGCTTCGTATTGACGATACGGTCCTAACAAAACTAGTTTCGTCGAATTCTGAGACCGTTGGAAAAATGGCCAATTTCCAGTCGATTAAAATCAACTGAAATGGTCAAAACACGTTTTCCTTTGCCACGCTCACATATTGATTCGAAAAATTATGAAATTTGAAATCTAGCAATAACTTTACACTGCGGATCCAACAAAAGTGGTTTCGTCGAAATCCGAGGTCGTTTGCAAAATGTCCATTTTTAAGGGCCTGAATTCCATAGCGACTATTCAGAATTTTCAACTGGACATATCTTTTGATTCTTGCTACGAAATTTTGATCTTCCGGATTCATTGGAAAGATATTCTCAATTAGATCCTACTATTTTTGGTTTCACTAAAATCCGGATTGTTTTGCACCCGGTACATTCAATTGAAGTTTGAAATCGAATTATCGAACTACCGCGCCATTTTCAATTCTATTTATAATTATATATAATTATTTATATTCTAACGACGACGCATACAATATATACGTCGAATTATATTCAAAATAAATTTCTCGTCGATATTATTTAAAATAATCTATTTTAAATATTCAAAATTCGCTAAAATTGCCAAAATAAAATTTTCAAACTGGCTCAGAATTTGCGGGTTATTACAATCTCCCCCACTTAAAACTTTTCGTCCCCGAAAAGGAACAAAGCCGAAAATGGTTTGATTAATCAGCTCTACGCTCATTGTTTTTCATTACGGCTTAAGTTTTCAACTTTTCAGTTTCTAAAACTTTTCAAATTTTTCAAAAATTTGGCTAACACCCTAAATTTTCGAAAAATTTCGCCATAACCTCCCCTGCACCGGGAGCATCGGGGAATTTCAAATAGCTTCCCCGGTCCTTCAGATCTCAAAAAGAAAAAGAAAAAGCCAAGCGGCTAGCCAATAGGCTCATAAAATCATCACCCAAACAAAACAGTAAATTATGTAGTAAACATGTACCTATTTGTCGGGCAAACAAATTTTATTCTTCGGCTCTAGCCTCCTTGCTATGACCTGTTCAATGTAAGTACATGTATGCAAGCAAACGCATCCAATTTTCAATATAATTCAATATTCGGTTCGATTAAGCATAATGGTTCAAAATTAGTAAACAAATGAACAAACAACACAAACATCAATCAATTAGTGAATTTAACGTTTCAAATTCATAATTTTGATACATATGCAAAAATCAAATTTTTGATGCCAAATCACACCAATAGGCCCTATCTAAATTTGGTTCTCACACCAGCCAATAGGAAATATATAGATATCACACCTTCGAAACATGAATACCAATTCTGATGATGTTCGAACTATCATCAGAATCATCTTCGGGCGACTAGAGTGTGATTCTATATCTATCCAGTATATTAAAACTTCAAATACACGTTTGCAAGGCGTATATGCGAAATCTTTATATACTGGACTGTCCTAATCAATATAAATAAATAATCAAATACGAATAAGTGATTTAGATTTTCAAAACAAAATTTGTTTTCATTTTCCAAAAATATACTCTTCACACTCGTTCTAGGGTACTACTGATCTCATCTCTAACGAGTCGTTCTCATTGGATTTTTCTAATCCAATATCTGATGAATCCTTTCATACGGTTCTAATGTGTCTTGTTCTCTGCTTTGTAAACCAAAGCTCTGATACCAAGTGTGAAGACCCGCAACTTCCCCGTAAAGGAAAGCGTCGGATAGTTCGAGAACAAGCCACAACAGAACGCATACAGAAGAACATTTCATTGTATATTACAACAATGCATCAGATTACAAGAATATACAGAGTATAAATGAATAAATATTACACAGAAATATCAGAGATTTAAATTACATTTAAATACATAGCAGCGGAAAATAATACAATACACAACTAGAAGAGATATACGGATACAAAGCTTTCCGGATATCATTCCAGCTGTAAACCAGGATCCTGTGAATATAAATCTGCAAAACCAAAACTACTAGCTGCCCGTGTCAAAATAGGGGCACCCAGAGTTTAGGTTAAAACAATAAACTCCAGGTCAGTCATGTGACTGGTGTGAGAACTAAAACAGTTATAATTCTTTATTTTAAAGTTCGGTAAATCAAGGGACCACGCCGTATAACACGGAACGGGTTTCCTCCCAAGAATACCAGTGCATAAGACAAACAGCGCAATGCTAAATAAAGAAAAATGAAGCTATTATAAGACCCAGGTCCCATCACACAATGCAACGCAAGCCGGAGGATATGGTTTTTACCTTATAACAGCCAAAGCATGCTTGATACGTTTAAAACAAATCATTTGATACTATAATAAGTGCATAGCGTATAAAACAACTTCAAATCATAAATATCAATCATAGGCGGCATGAGTGCCCCATCCCACTATGTCACCATACTAGGTTCTACAAATAAAACCGCAAATGTCACGTATTTGGAAATTGGATTTCCGTCTATGAACCGAGGCAAAAGATAGTCCTCAACCGATTCGAGACGCTCTAGCCCGTGTCTCAGGAACAGAACGCATCGTCCCTTGGAGCGACAGGGCCGGTCCACCGATGTGGATTAAACTTAAACCCTGAACACTGCGTTTCCCCACCCTTTGGGGTGTCAATGAGCCAACGAATGACTCCATCGGTTCGAGAACGACCGATCAATCCGAGGCGCCTCGCAACAGCAACAACCACATAAGTCAAACTCGTCAGGGCGTGTAAAACCACTGACGCCACTTCTAACTAGAAAGAAACGCATGCCCTCCCTGAGGTCCGTCTCCCGTTTTTGGTTCATACCGGGTGTGAAACTCGCGAAGTAAACGTTACACAAAGCTACGCCACAAAGGTCGTGCTTTGATCATCACCACAAGACTTTGCTTTTCAACAGAAGCCTCGATCCATTGCCACTTAGGCATGCCACACAGGCAATTCACTCCATGCGTTTGATATCCATCAATATATAACCCCTGAGCTCGTACGTCTCAGAGAAGGGCGTTAAGCAAGAGAATAAATTCTCCGCCGCCAAGCAGATATATATTTAATAGAAATCAATCGCACGGACTAAAATCCAATGTCAGACACACAGTCCATTTACAAGTCCGTTCTGGGTATGAACGAAACCGGAGGCACCTAGTACCCCGCATATCCATCGATCTCCAAGTACGTCTGGACGATCACCAACTGTTTCCATCTTCTTGGGTGTACAGCCCAATCAAGATCATCAGTTATCACCCAAACGACGTGAAGACCTCCGGTCTTCGACCACCGTCTTCATCTTCGACTTATCGTCGTATCAGTTATTCAGAATGGGATAAACCCGGTCTTTCCGAATAACTCGCGTATATATTATAAAAGTGTTACACAAACACAACATACGCCTCATTCCAATTCATCAGTCACTAACCGCAAATTAATCAAGAGAATAATTCCCCAAATATTAACCCCGAAGGCCGAAACCAATATCAGATCAATATCCAGAAAACTGTTCTGCTTAGCTAACCGACAGTTAGTTTCTGATTTCACATTCATAGGGAAAGGTTCCCATTAATTTTATCAAAGATAAATTCCTTGAATTTATTCTTTAATCCATTTTTGAATATCAATTCAAACTAGTCGGGATTAGCGAACCTTACCGAAGTAACCATTTGTTTTAATTTCTCAATCCCAACCTATTCATCCCATGAAGTAAAACTGGAAATACTTCATATCTAACACCACAGTGTTATCGGTAAATTCAATTACCATTTCACGTTCAAATCTAATTAAAGATTTAACTATCGCCTGGAGCAAAACTGGTGATACTCCCTTTTCGATCCTTTCAATCTAATTAAAGATTCATTAAAACTCCACTTAGTTTTAATCTTCGACTGGGTTAAAGAATCAGTGTCATTTAAAACACGGTTCACGATAAACCCCAAAAACACATTCCATTAATTATCGGGTTAAAGAACGAGTGTTATTTAAAACAATGTTCACGATAAACCCAAAAATCAATATCAATTCAATTCCAATTAAATATCGTTTAATTGGTACACTTCATTAAATCTAAATAAAAAGATTTAATCTTTTCTCAACTGGGTTCAAGAACAGTGTTAGTGAAGACACCATTCACGACAAACCCAAATCACATTCGATATTCAATACAAGGCTCTGAATAGAAAATATATCGGCTTATATTCAATATCAAATTCTACGACTAACAAATGTCGTATTGGAAATAACGATATATATATCTATATCTTTCAAATTTCCATAACCACAACTGCATAATCACGAAATCCAACATTAAAATATTCCGAAGACAATTTCGATTCAAATCCACTCCAATGCAATCATTGGATATTCTGGTTACTTTTAAAACCCTTTTCAAATTCAATTTATTTATCTAAAAAAAAAAATAGAATTATATTCCTAGTTCAAAACTAGTTCATTTCGATAAAAATCTATTTTTATCTTTTCAAATATGGAGTTTTTCATCCCAAATTTTCCCAAATCATTTCTTATGATTTTACACAAATTATTACTATTTTTAATAATTTTATCAAGGCCCGTACAGTCGATTTCCATCAACGGCCATCGAACTGCACTTACAGCGACCTTTTTCGAATTTGATTTGGACGTATCTCCAAATCCAACCGTTAGATTTTGAATTTCTAATATTCGTTAGAAAGCTCTTTTCGATACGAACCCAACGGTTCCAGTTTTAGGAGAATCCGACGGTCGGATCTCCCGCAATGTCCGTTTGAAATAAATGGTCGAAATTCACGAACTGCCGCGGCGCGGCGCGTTCTATTCAGGCCATTATATTATATATATAATATATATAATATATATTTCGTCGATTTCTATTCAAAACGAATTATATAAATAGTTTTAAAATCGTTTCAAAACCTATTTCAACTTCCATTTCAATTCAAAGCAAAATTGAATTCTTCTTTATAAATTCGTTTCAAAATTCATTTCTATTCAATTCAAATTTCAATTCAATTTGAATTCGTTTACAATTCAATTCATTTCGAAATCGTTTTCAATTCAATTCATTTCGAAATCGTTTTCAATTCAATTCATTTCGAAATCGTTTTCAATTCAATTCATTTCGAAATCGTTTTCAATTCAATTCATTTCGAAATCGTTTTCAATTCAATTCATTTCGAAATCGTTTTCAATTCAATTCATTTCGAAATCGTTTTCAATTCAATTCATTTCGAAATCGTTTTCAATTCAATTCATTTCGAAATCGTTTTCAATTCAATTCATTTCGAAATAGTTTTCAATTCAATTCATTTCGAAATCGTTTTCAATTCAATTCATTTCGAAATCGTTTTCAATTCAATTCATTTCGAAATCGTTTTCAATTCAATTCATTTCGAAATCGTTTTCAATTCAATTCATTTCGAAATCGTCGATTTCGAAATCACTTTTCAATATTCATTTTAAAATGAATAAAATCGATATAAATATCGTTCACGTCAAAATGGCGTCAATCTAATCAACACGGCTTCATAAATTTCTATTTTCAAATTTTCTTTATTTTTCAAATTGGAATGAGGCCCAATCAATTACCATATAAAATTAATTATATGGATTTCCATACAACACATGTATATAATAGCAACGATAAATAATCAACCATCAACCAAAGTGCACTACACCGTATAAGCATCAAATATAGATATCTAACGCTTAAAACAGCCTGTCAATCAACCGATCGACATATTCAATCAATCGGGATGAGTGAACTTCTAATTTCATCCCAACACCCGTGTGGGGTTTCAAACAATCAAACACAGGTTTTTATTCGTGCAGTTGGGTGATGTGTAAAATTTATCGACCCAATCATTGTCCTTCAAATAGGTGTACATAAACAAACCGTCTGGTTTGTAAATGAATATTTATTTATTCACATTCACGTTAAAAATTATATTTTTAACGATAAAACATTTTATTCCAACATATGAATTTCGATTAAGTTCATTCTTTAAATAAAATGATATTTTTATTTTTCTAACACATTTTAGAAAATTTCGGCGGCATAACGGCACGATACTAGAAACGGGACAAGGCCTAACCTTATCCCCGGTCTAGTGAAGGCCCACGCCATTCACACATCAATCAAATCAATTTCATCTCACCAAACAATTCAAATCAACTCAAACAATCTATCTAACAACACAGCCAAACAAACAAGTCCATGGTCTGTGGACGATTGTGTCGGGTGCTACTAAGCACCGTCTGCATCCTAGTATATATATATAACTAGAAAAATAAATTAAAAGGTGAGAAATTCTCACTTATAGCTATCCTAGCTCCACGGCACTTCTATTGTAGAGATCTTCGTCGTTCCCGCCTTTTTGTCACCTTCGTTGTCCGCTTTCACTACATATGTAAAAATCGAATTTTTACTTCGCTATGCAATATATAAAAATCGAATTTTTATTTCAAAGTTCAATATATAAAAATCGAATTTTTATTTCAAAGTTCAATATATAAAAATCGAATTTTTATTTCAAAGTTCAATATATAAAAATCGAATTTTTATTTCAAAGTTCAATATATAAAAATCAAATTTTTATTTCAAAGTTCAATATATAAAAATCGAATTTTTATTTCAAAGTTCAATATATAAAAATCGAATTTTTATTTCGATTCTCAATATATAAAAATCTGATTTTTCCTATTTAAAGTTCAAATCTTTTTCCATTTTACAGTTTAAACCTTTCCTATTTAAAGTTTAAACTTTTCCTATTTAAAGTTTAAACCTTTTCTTTTTAAAATTTAACCCATTTTCTATTTAAAGTAAAATCAGAATTCTCCTTTAAAAAATCAGATTTATAATCTTTTAAAAAAATCAGTTTAAAATACTTTAAAAAATCAGTTTAAAATACTTTAAAAATCAGTTTTTCCTTTTTAAAAAAAAAAACAGTTTTATCCTTTTAAAATTCAGTTTTAACTATTTAGACAAAATCAGTTTCATATGTTTTTGAAAATCAGTTTTAAAGTAAATAATAATAAAAAAAAAATCAGTTAAATGAAAATAAATAATAATAAAATAAAAAAAACGAGCTTACAGTGAACGGAGGGGGTGGGGTTCTTCGTCGTGGGCGTTCGTCGGAGGCGGGTCCTCAG
Source organism: Allium sativum (assembly GCA_030737875.1). Taxonomy (NCBI): domain Eukaryota; kingdom Viridiplantae; phylum Streptophyta; class Magnoliopsida; order Asparagales; family Amaryllidaceae; genus Allium; species Allium sativum. Next base: position 649,753,231 of record CM060920.1, read on the forward strand.
GTGGGTGGCGCGGTGGGTGTTAGGGGGGGGCTCGAGGTGGATTCGGCGAGGAGGAGAAGAGAGGATCGCGGGAGAGAGAAGCAGGAAGAGGGGCGGAGGATCGGAGGGGGGGCGGCGCCAGGGCGCGGCGGCGGTGCTCCGCCTAGGGCTGCGATCGACTTTTTTTTTTTCTTTTTTCTTTTGAAATGAAATTGGACGGGGGGGGGGGGGGGGCAGAACGGTTAAAGGGGGGAGAGGGTTTTTTTTTAATTTAATTTTATTTTTTTATTATTTTTTTAAAAGTTGACTTTTACATACGTCATCAAAACGAGGCCCACCACCTGTCGTCCATAGCGTTTAACCCCCATTCCGAACACAATGGGATATGTATCGTCAGCTGATTCGGCTGTTACAATCAGTTTCCGTTAAATTTACATTTAGATCACTATTTTGAATTTTAAACGTACATTTCGAATTACCGGGGTCATATACCAACTCTAAAAATTCTAGAAAAATATTTTCTAGCTTCGTATTGACGATACGGTCCTAACAAAACTAGTTTCGTCGAATTCTGAGACCGTTGGAAAATGGCCAATTTCCAGTCGATTAAAATCAACTGAAATGGTCAAAACACGTTTTCCTTTTCCACGCTCACATATTGATTCGAAAAATTATGAAATTTGAAATCTAGCAATAACTTTACACTGCGGATCCAACAAAAGTGGTTTCGTCGAAATCCGAGGTCGTTTGCAAAATGTCCATTTTTAAGGGCCTGAATTCCATAGCGACTATTCAGAATTTTCAACTGGACATATCTTTTGATTCTTGCTACGAAATTTTGATCTTCCGGATTCGTTGGAAAGATATTCTCAATTAGATCCTACTATTTTTGGTTTCACTAAAATCCGGATTGTTTTGCACCCGGTACATTCAATTGAAGTTTGAAATCGAATTATCGAACTACCGCGCCATTTTCAATTCTATTTATAATTATATATAATTATTTATATTCTAACGACGACGCATACAATATATACGTCGAATTATATTCAAAATAAATTTCTCGTCGATATTATTTAAAATAATCTATTTTAAATATTCAAAATTCGCTAAAATTGCCAAAATAAAATTTTCAAACTGGCTCAGAATTTGCGGGTTATTACAATGAACTTGTAAATGGACTGTGTGTCTGACATTGGATTTTATTCTGTGTTGATTGATCTCTATTAAATATACATCTGTTTGGCGGTGGAGAATTTATTCTCTTGCTTAACGCCCTTCTCTGAGACGTACGAGCTCAGAGGTTGTATATCGATGGACATCAGTCGCATGGCATGAATTGCCAGTGTGGCACGCTTAAGTGGCAAATGATCAAGACCTCTGTTGAAAAGCAAAGTCTTGTGGTTGATGATCAAAGCACGGCCTACGTGGCGTAGCTTTGTGTATAACGTGAATTCGCGAGCCTCACACCTCGGTATGAGTCAAAAACAGGATAAGGACTGCAGGGAGAGCATGGCGTTTCTTTCTAGCTATGGGTGGTGTCGGTGCTTAAACTGGCTGACATTTATATTATTTTCACCTTTGTGGTTGTTGTAACGAGGCGCCTCGATTTTAGGTCTGTTAGGACCGGGAAACGTGTGTTCAGGAATAATTAATCCTCAAACGTAAGGGAGGACCGGCCCTGAAGATCCAAGTGGTTGCCCAGAGAGAGTAGCCCTGAGACATTTTCTAGAGTGCCTCGAAGCAGAGAGGAGCTTGCCCCTTGCCTCGACTCATGATGGAAATCCAATTTCCAATACGAGATATTTCGGTTTTAATTGTAGAACCTAGTATGGCGACATAGTGGTATGGGTCATTCATGCCGCCTATGATTGATATTTGTGATTGAAATTGTTTTGACACTATACACTTATAATAGTAGCAAATGATTTGTTTTAAACGTACCAAGCATGTTTGGATATTATAAGGGAAAACCCTATCCTCCGGCTTGCGTTGCATTGTGTGATGGGACCTGGGTCTTATAATAGCTTCATTTTTCGAAAAAGCATTGCGTTTTTTATTCTAAGCACTGGTATTCTTGGGAGGAAACCCGTTCCGTGTTATACGGCGTGGTCCCTTGAATTACTCTCTTTTAAATTCAAATTAATAACTGTTTTAGTTCTCACACCAGTCACATGACTGACCTGGAGTTTATTGTTTTAACCTAAACTCTGGGTGCCCCTATTTTCGACACGGGCAGCTAGTAGTTTTGGTTTTGCAGATTTATATTCACAGGATCCTGATTTGCAGCTGGAACGATGTTCGGAAAGCCCTGTATCCGTGCATTACTTTCAGTTGTATGTTTATCATTTTTCCGCTGTTTTGTAATTTATTGTAATCTCTGATATTTATCGAATGTATGATATTCATTTATAATCTGTATATTCTTGTATCTGATGGAATTGTTGTAATTAACAATGAAATGTTCTTATGTTTGCGTTCTGATTGGTCTTGTCCTCAATTCTATCCAGGCTTTCCTTCACGGGGAAGTTCGGGTCGTTTCACCAAATATCATCCTAACACCCGTGTGGGGTTTCAAATCAACAAACACAGATTTTTATTAGTGCAGTTGGGCGATGTGTAAAATTTATCGTCCCAATCAATATCCTTCAAATAGGTGTACATAAACAAACCGTCCGGTTTGTAAATCAATATTTATTTATTCACATTCACGTTAAAAATTATATTTTTAACGATAACTAGTTTATTTCAACACATGAATATTTTATTATCGATTTCACATCAACATCACAAACAAATTTCACAACACATCAAACAAGCATACAAGCCGTCCATGGTCTGTGGACGACGGGTGTCGGGTGCTGCTAAGCACCGTCTGCATCCTAGTATAAATTTTAACTAGAAAAACATGATTTAAAGTGAGAAGTTCTCACCGACTAGCTAATCCAAACTCCACGATTCTTCCTATGTAGAACATCTTCGCCGTGCTTCCAACGAGATCTGTTTCACGCGGAATATGTTAAAAATCATGTTTTTAAACAATGATGTTTATAAATAAAAATCACATTTTTATTTCAACGTTTTCTTTATAAAATCATACTTTTATCGATTCGCTATATAAATAAAAATTGAATTTTTATTTCACCTTCTTATATATAAAAATTTAATTTTTTATATAGTTTTCATATACATAGAAATCGAGTTTTTATTTCAAATCTATCCATGTAAAAATCGGATTTTTATTTCAGATCTATATTTTAAAAATCCGATTCTTGTCATATCGTCCTATATGTAAAAATCACGTCTTTAGATTGCCACTATATATATATATATATATATGTATGTATGTATGTATGTATATATATATATATATCAAAATCCAAACTTTCCTTATGTAAAAATTCTAACTTTCCTCATGTAAAAACTATATTTTTACATTGTTATATATATTTCTACTTCGCCTTATATAAAATAAAGTCCATATTTTTATTTCACTTCATATATAAAAATCAAATCTTTTTAATGATAAATAATCTAAACTTTGGTTAACTTAGAAATCATATTTTCCACATCTTTTGTAGATTAAAAATCTAAATAAAAAAATCATGACTTCCATATATAAAAACCATGGCTTTAATTCAATAAAAATTTCAGTTTTAATACCCTAAACATTTCAATTTCAACACACTAACAATATCGGTTTTAATATATTAAAAAAAATATTAAAAACTTACTGTTTTTCATTTCGGTGGTTGGAAGAGGCTCAGGGGGTGTCGGATTCGCGTGGAGCGCTGAGGGGAGAGGAGAGAGAACGTGGAGGAGATGAGGAGGGAGCGGTCGGCTAGGGGAGCTTCGCCGGAGCTTGGTGGCGCGCGAGGAGGTGAACGCTTGGAGGAGCGAATTGATTTCTTTTTTTTCCGTTGGATCTGAGATGAAAAGGGCAAGGGAGGGAGAGAGAAAGGATATAAGGGAGGGGCTTTAAAATTTATATTATTTAATTATTAAATTAATTCAAAAAGAAACTTTTTAATTTCGAATTCGAAACGGGACCCACTGCCTGTCGTCCTTAGCTAATTACCCCCCTTCCGAATACAATGAGATATGTATCGCAAGCTGATTCAATCGTTTCGATCAGTTTTCGTCAAAATCAACATATAACTCTATATATTGAATTTGAACACGCATTTCAATTTACCAGGGTCACATACTGACTCGAAAAATTCCCGAAAAATATTTTCTAGCTTCGTATCGACGATACGGTCCTAACAAAACTAGTTTCATCGAATTCTGAGACCGTTTGAAAAATGGCCATTTTCCAGTCGATTAAAATCAACTAAAACTGGTCAAACGCGTTTTCTTTTGCCACGCTCACATATTGATTCAAAAAATTATGAAAATTGGAATCTAGCAATAACTAGACATCCCGGATCCAACAAAAGTGGCTTCGTCGAAATTCGAGGTCGATTGCAAAATTTCCATTTTTAAGGGCCAGAATTCCATAGCGACTATCCTGAAATTTCAACTGGACATAACTTTTGATCCCCGCTACGAAATTTCAATGTTTCGAATTCGTTGAAAAGATATTCTCAATTAGATTCAAATATTTTTGGTTTCGCTAAAATCCGGTTTATTTTGCACCCGGTATGTTCAATTGAAATTTGAAATCGAATTATCGAACTACCACGCCATTTTCAATTCCTTTTATAATTATAAATAATTATTTATATTCTAATGACGATTCGAATAAATATATACGTTCGAATTCAATTCAAAATAAATTTCTTGTCGATATTATTTAAAATAATTCATCTTAAATATTCAAATTTTGCTAAAACTGCCAAAATAAAAATTTTAAACTGGCTCGCATTTCCGGGTTGTTACAGTAACTTTAGGATTTGCAGATTTATCTATGACATACCCATATTCATACTGAAGATATACAATTACAAAAATACTGCAAATATAAATTGAAATAAGTCAATTGTAAAGTCACTCTACAGGAAAACAGAATATAGCCTATATGTGCTATGGATGTAAACTTCTGTTTATACTTATATGAACATGATTAGTTATCAAAGTAAGGGATGTAGCATGTGAAAGAATCACATGATGTAATTGAAATTCATTTCTATCTCTTTTCGTTTTCTGTTATTATCCTCGTTTTCCGAGTGACATTCACTTCTTACGATTAGTCATCTACTACAATGCAATAGAAGCGACATTTGTAAGACTGGAAAAAATAGGATACAGAAATTGAAGAATAAGTGGTAGTATTTAGTATGTATAATAACTTATAGTATAGAGAAACCATGTCCTACAGATAACAAAAGCAATGTTTGTAAATTTAAGATTAGCCTTGATGAAAGGTTTTACTCTCCATCCAACATCAAAGCATAATTTGATAATACTACATATCGAAGACAAATTTGACAGTCTACATCTTCTGTCCATTCAATATCACTTGCAAAATATTCTCTTTCTTGAAATTGTCGTGTATTTATCATTATGTTTTAAGTATGCATATATTTGTACGTAAGGCAAAGGATTAGTGGAAAGAGAATGTTACACCATTTCAGTAATTTGAAGCTAAAAGAGAAGACAATTAAATAAGGATTTAAACCCGTTTGGGTTACTTTGGTCATACCGTGCTACAATAAATCATTGATTTATAGTTTGAAAAAGAAAGAAATGTATTTAAGTAATGGCGGTACATTTCAATATCTGCAAAATTTGTAGTTACTTCGGTTAACATAAACATAATGATTACCAAGGCGTAGTATAAGACTCATTTCATAAACAACAACCAAGCATGTTGAATTTTATCACAACAGGTCCATAAATATGTATGAAACATGAACAAAAAATTATGTCTTTTCTCTTTTTTTCCTAAACTCTAACAAAAAGTGAGCATGTCTAAGCAAGTGAACATGATCATGGTTTACTTTTTAAATTCCTGTGGTGGTGTATAGTTGGCACCTTATAAATTAATGTTGCTATTGTGTCTATTAACAGGATATTTCTGTTTACGTACGACCAAATTTGGTTTTCATGCATTATGAATGGTCGGAACTTTTCTATGTTTTATACTGAGCATCTTAGCTATCATAAAGTAAACAATTGTAAATCAGTGATAAGCCTCGCGTTGTCAATGAAGCTTATTCAAAATCAACGTGTTGCCAAAACAAAATATGACTAATATTAAACTGAAACCACAACAACATTTACAGAGCTAGTAAAGAAGATACAAAAGATTCATACCCTGCGTTTTTTCACCTTCAGACCCATATCCATGGATTTCTCGTAAAGGTTTTAAAATTTTGAACTTGTAGAGCCAATCTCATCTTGTCAGAAAGAAATCTATAGAGAGTGATGATCAATAAAAAATAATTGTCATGTAAGTTGATATCAGATCTGTAGGAGGGAAGAGAAAGAAGGGAAAAATGGGACATAGATTGAATCATGGTAAGACGTGATTTCACATATAACTGGTATAAGAAACAATTACTAAGATGAAACCGTGGTACGTAAAAACTAAGAAGCAAATTGGTCAAACTTTATAGATTGAGTCGTATGACTCGTATTAGATAAATACAAACAACATCGAACCTTGTCAATATGTATACAACATAATGTCCTACAACAAAGACTATATAAAATAGTATTAACTACAGATTAATATGTTAAAGAATAAATTGTATACTTGTAAGATAAGAGATTAATCGAAAGTAGAATAAAGAACCGCTTTTGTAGTGTTCAAGGAATGGAAAAGCTCAAGCGTGAATGTAAAAGCGAAAACATTGAAATAGTACAATAACACGGCAATGATCATTGGACATATTGAATAATATACAATCCGATGTAAAAATAACTTCTCTAATTCTGAAGCTTTTCATGCTAATTTGCATAACATGCGATCCTACGTAGTATCATCAGTGGAAGATCTCCATAGTAGCATAGCAAAAGGAGGGATCTACAGTATCTGCAAGGAAAAGATCAAATCAACAAACAAACTACCCTGTCGTCATTTAAAAATGCAGTGTACGAAGAGGAAAGATTACTGATTTGGGGAAAAACTGATAAACGATTAGTAATAAATTAGAGGAGGTGAGTGATTAAACCCCGATGCTGATTAGGAAATTCGACTTACTGGACGATTAACCGCGGTGGATCAAGATGTTAGCAGTGCGTAATGGGAAGGATAGTTGATAGGATTGTCAGGATAATAATGAAGTCGACAGTAGTGAGCGAATGATACATGAAAATGTTGATAACAGGTGTTTGGGGAATGGGGAAGAGAGAATGAATTTTGTGAAGGGTAGGTACAGATCGATTATTTTGACGAGATCGTGCGGTAAACGCAGTAGGTATCAGTTAAAAAAACAAGAGGAAAGTACGTAATTGATCGGTATTTTGAAATACTGAATGTTCAACATGTCCACATTAGCGGTGTCATTTTCCTGTTTTCCTATTTAAGTAATAGATTTGTATTTGAATAGAATACTACTGCACAGAAATTTAAATATTCAAATAGTATTTTATTGAAATATAATATTTTATTTCAACATTTGAATAGTACATTTTTTTAACTCGACTATTTGTGCATCTCAATTTAATACAATATATTCCATTTCTTATTCAGTTTCATATACACCTCTCCTCACTACAAACTCTCAGTTTCACTCTATGACCCACTCATATACAGTTACACTCGCTTGTCTTGTGTCTGCTTCACAGTCAGTCCATTCACCTGCATACCTATTATGGAAACACACATAGTTAACTGGAACGAAATAATATTAAATTCTAGCAAATATAATTTTATTTTAAAATTTATTTTTCTTAGAATTTTGGTGTGTTTCTCATTATATTTCTTGACTTGGTCTGATATGAATATTCATCCGTCTGTGTCTAGATAGCTTGTTATATTCACAATGATTCACTGTAAATACCACAATGTAGACAATGTCCCTAGTGCTCCTACACACACACATATATATTCTGCACATACACAATACATGTATGCACACACATGTGTATGTATATACACATATATTTTGTGCTGAGGAGATATGGTCAAACATTGAAACAACAAGGGACAAATACATCAAGTATGATGTGTTCAAGTGAAGCTTGACAAAACATACATGCTGCATGTATCCATGAACACACAAGTACAAGGCACAACAGTACAAACCAGTGAAGTTCAAACAAGCAAAATGGAATGCACATGAAATTTTTCTAGTTCAATCCAGACCAGAAATTCAAGTGAACAAATATGGATTCGACTATGCAAAAACAAGACAGTACAATATGATCATGCACAAGTATTCAAGGAAGTGGACATAATTTTATAATCATATATATAAACATTTGTATGTGTATATATATATATATATACACATGTCAGTATGAAGAATCATACTAGCCCAAAACAGTGGTCATGTAGTCAAGCCAGATTGGCACAGAGGACAAAGAAGTGCACAAATGCAAGCAACACTTTAGGGAACAAAGGCTCAATAGTCAAATACAAAACACAAGTACAAGGCTAATGTACACACATGAATGGGACTACAATAAGGCAGAACACATAGGAGGGAACATACACAAGCAAACACCATTCAAATAGCAAGTGCCAAGGTTCAGTGTGTACATAAACACAACTGCACATACATGGGTCAACATGGAACATAACAAGTCGAGCCATATTGAAACAGGTGCAACAACATGAGAATTATCAAGGTCTAAACCAGTGAAAGTATGCATGAATGAAAAGTCAGGTTCAACTATATACACATGTAGGGCCAGAGCAACACTTTCATGATGCATGTACAAAAGCAGGTCATAAAAAAGGCAAGTGAAAAATGTATTGGATGCACTGCATACATATACACATACACTTGTGTGCATATGCATACATTAATGTACAATGATGTTCAAGCCAACATGAACAAGCTCAGATGCAACAAGAGTCAACCAGAAAAATAGAGTATCAAACAAGGCAGAGTCATCATTCTTAGTAATAAGATGCAGAATTGATATGTATATATAGACACACTTGTGTGCATATATTTTCTCTACTGCAATCCTTGTTGTGATATTTTTAATATCTTGTAAAACTGCAATAAATGCTATTCATCCCCCCTCTAGGGTTAATCTAGATCCAACAGATGTAATTCGGTTTTAATTAGAATCTGTGGATTGCAGAAAAACTCGCTACCGATCCATAGGGTAATTCATAGGATATGGTAGGAGGGTGCCTCAGTTCATCCTGTTGCTGTATGACTTGTGTGGACTGAGTATTTCCAAAGGGTCATGTACATTGATTTTCTCAAACGTATTTCTATGGTGGTAGAGAAGACACCTTCTCTTAGCTTAATACCTAGAGTATTTTTGTGGATGTCCATTAGTGATTTGGCATATTTGGTGATGTGGCATTCAAAGTTTGATGTGATGTTCTTAAAAAGGTAATAGTAACCTCAAGCCTCATCAATTGGGAAATGACAAAAATCGGGTAGGCAGCATGGCTATATGGGTCGCTTCCATTAGGGTGTATTATCACCTGATCTAGAAAAAATCCATTTGCTTCTTTATTCTATCGCTGCTTTATGCTTCGGGGACGGTTGCTGATCCCAACCGTCGATGTTATACATTCGGTACACTAAAAAGAATGAGTGGCCGGTCATGTGTGTTTGGGTTGCAAGATGTTCTTGTTGAACCCAGTGTATTCCTCTCTAGAGATGCACTATCTGAAGTGGTTCCATACCTTGTCATAGTCGAAGTCCAATCTCTAATTAGCGCCTGCGGTTTTTGATTATACACTATGTATTTAGAGCATGAGATGCAAGTATTCTGCTAGATGGTTATTTATTTGATTAAGACACTATTATAATATTAGTAGATATAATTTCAAAAATATTTTGGGTTATTGTAAGGTAAAACTCGTCCGTGTTTATGTGTGGATTGGTCTTATGATTATCCTTTTCTTCAAAAGAAATGTTTTTGACTTTAAAATCAAGTTAGATGACGCCTATACACATAGTGAGTTTTGTCACTCTGGTTCACCAAACTGATTCGGCATTTGCAATGCTCGGGTCAGACCGAGTTTTCCAGGTTCAGATTTTGATGCTACGAACTTCAGAAGACATGCTGGAGGAGTCAGACATATGATACCTATTCAATATTTATTCCGTCGTGTGTTGTATATGAGGACAAGTTGTTATAACTATCCAAATGTGTTAACTGTAAGTTGAACTCTGATGATTATAAGTTTTATTTCAAGCTCTCAATAAAAATTTACTTCTGCATTATATTTTATTCCGCTGCGATGTGAGACTTTGATTCTGTTGTGTTGTTATTCTTTTTCTTCTTTTCTTCTATTCTAATATTTCTTTCTTATCTTACCCTCTAATTTATTTCTATTAACTATCTGGTGTTTTGATACTTGGGCTTTAGCAAGTAATGCACGTTCAAGTATTATTGTCGAAATACGGACATCGAAATTCCCTCGGTCCTTACAAGGTTATTACAACTTTATATAGCATATGCTCTTTGTAACAACTCGAATTCCGACAGACCAAATTTTTTCCAAAATTCTAATCCATCGAAACTCGTGTTGATTGGTCTTGTACCTAGTAGAAAAGGCAGAGATATAAAATATATCAGAGCTCAGAAAACATCTCACGGCAGAATGGATAAAATATAATACAATTAAAATATAGCCTTACCAAGATAATAATACTGCCTAACCAGTATCCAAAGCTATCACATCTCTACCACAAATCTAACCTGCGAGTACGTTATGAGGAGGGGGTCAGAACACAAGTTCTGGTGGCTGGATTTAAACTACACATTTTAGATAACCTACATATACCGTTCAGTTATATTTTCTTGTTTATTACGTTACTTGTGTTAACAACGCTTAAGTCTTACACACACGTCGTACACATCTACTCCCCAGTAGATTAACCTAATACAATATATATATGTAGTTACCCCCAAATTAACGTACACCCCATGGTATACCCCACTCGCACAGTCTCCGCCGTAACACTACAGAAATATATTCAGTCCCTCATTCTACGTCGGAGTGACGTACGGATCCCTATATAACAACACTACGTTCCTCATAGAACCACCATCGCCATGCTACGTAAGCGTACGGACTGCCACCTTCGATCAAATTAGATCACAACATAATGCCCTAGAGTCTACGATACACCACCCAAAGTAGACATGCACGTATTTAGACTTTCCCATGTACGTATCGTCAATCGTACTCGATGTCGTAACCTTTATGATACACCATCCGGAAGTGGTATGCATGTATCCGCACCTATCTACTGTGCACCGAGTCCCGTAACAGGGCTGTTTCAAAAACTGAGCTTTTCAGATATTTGTATATGCAGATGCTAAGATCTGATTTAGTGGCTATGGTCCAACTTGTCCCCTCCCTCAACTAGTGAAAGACATACAAAATCTAGAGCTAGTGACCTGGCCCTAGAGAAAACAACAAACAATAAATCTTTGGTCTTTTTTTGTTAAGCTCTCCATCTTTCCGCATCACGTATCGCGTACCACGCTGACTGTCGATGGTTGGTATTCGATGCCTTGCTATCAACAGACGGTTAGACCCACCGGTAACTCGATAAAATGGTCGTAACCCATACTAGTCACAAGGCAAATAGATCATCGAATCACCTATGCCACCCTACATCCTTCTAACTAATCCTATTGGCTGTCAAGGTATACTCACCGGGTAATAACGCGTAGACCTAACCTCTGCGAGCACAATCGAATGCTGTCACAATACAGAAGACTACCAGGAGTACCCTCCACGTCCAAGGAAGTCGCATGCTTCCCCTTCCAGTCCTTCGGAGCCAGCAGAATATCAGCAGAACAACAAGAAGAACATGCAGAATAATCAGACGGATGTTCACTCTCCTTGTGTCCCATGACACTACGATGATCTACCCCGTTGGGTTATTCACCTTTAAACGTATGGACTGGTCCAAGCGCCTCAGGTTAACGTGTTATTAGACCCTATGTCTTACCATTTTATATACGCGCTTGCTCTACCTTGTTATATTTCCAGTTAACTTGGTTATTCTAATTCATATTAACTTCTTATTCAAGTTACCAAGTTCCTCTTGCTTATTAATTTCAGTTATAACTTAATCCATTTAAGTTTATTAATAAGCCCATAACATGTTATTCTCTAGATTGTAATCTAAGATTTATAATCTACAATCTATTGTATTATTCATTGTCTGATTCCATACTTACAATAAAAGGTTCTACTTAATATATAATTAAGTATACTTCATCTCGATTCACCTGTTTTCTATTAAACATGTCACTTGTCATGTACGATTAAATATAACTTATTTCATCCCATATATTCACCTCATTCTTTCTTATTTAATCATAATTCCATCTTACACTGTCACTACAACTTGTCGTTGTTTACTTATTAACTTAGTTCTCTTAACTAAGGTATACTAATAAGTTACCTTTCCATTTATTATAGCTTATGTTATAATTTCCACTTGTCCCTAGGATAAGCCCTTAACATGTTATTCCTATCAACAGATTTTAGATTCTCAAGTTTACAGATTACTTAATTTATAATTAAGTACAACTTATCTCATTATATAAGTTATCTCATTTTCTCTATAGTTTATTATAACCTAGGTTATAATTTCCACTTGTCCCTAGGAAAAGCTTACCTATTTTCTTTCCTTTTTCCCCTTCAAATTTATTCATAATAGGTTATCATCATTCCCCATTCATTCCATTTCTTTTACTGTTGTAACTTTCATTCATTTACATTTCACAATTAAAGCCATTTATTTCTATCCTTTTATGTACATATATTCATATATATTTTTATGCACTAGACCTCTCACATTAAGCCGACCACTTGTGGATGCTAGATTTGTTGGGCGTCCGGGCAGACTTCTACCACAAGTTGGACTTAACCTCATGTCTTAGCAACGTTACATGTATATTTACGCACTAGATCCATCACATTAAATTAAAAACTTGTGGATGCTAGATTCGCCGGGAGGTTCCTGACAGACTTCTACCACAAGTTGAATTTAACCTCATGTCAAAGTGCGGTTACAGTTTTCTATTCACTGTAAATTTAGGCATATCCATTCTTTCCAAATTTTAATGCAATCTATTTTTATATGTCATACTTAATATCATATTAAGTTCATTATTTGATTATCATGTCGCATGTTCTTACGAACATGTAATTAACTTCATTTTAAAATAACATGTAATCATCGAATCATGTAATTATTCCATTCTAACAAATTAACATGTAAATATTCCAATTCTTACAGTTAGTGGTTCAAGTACATAATATGCCACAGATTAACATGTAATTATCCCAATTTCACTATAACTTAACTTATAACATCCGATTAACAAGTTATTAGAACATGTATGTATACAACAGTAATCATTTCCACATATTTTAACAGGTTTACATTTCAACAGATTAATCATTCTGGCGGATTTACATTTCAACAGATTAATCATTCTAACAGATTTGCATTTCAGCAGATTAATCATTCTAACAGATTTACATTGCATATTAATGGGGAATGTTAAATGATAAATATACCATTATCATAAAGGTATAACTTAAATCCACTCACCTAATTGCATTCCAATTCATGAATCTGGTCCATATCTAGCCTTTCATGGTTCTCCTAACTGAATCTAGAACCTAAACAACCATGGATCCACAACTCTCAACAAAAAGAAAAAGGGAAGAAAGAGGAGAAATTTAAATTGACCAGATCCAAGAATTTACCTTACCTCGAATAGAATTCTGAACACCTTCTTTATTAATATACATTCTTTTCCTCCAGATCTTGAATCATAATTTTCCTAAACTAATTATTCTTATTTTCTGAAGAGATTTGAGGAGGAAGAAGAATGGCAGAGCTTAGGCAACCTCTCAAAAAATGTGAGATTTAGGCTAGGCTATGCTAGTCTATTCATACGTGTTCAAGATCTTATTGTACACGCAGCGCTGAGTCAGCAACGAACATGGCCACAAAACAGTCCAGATCTCGTTGATGAATCATCCTAGATGTGGGGTGGGTCGACACACCCTTGTAGGGGTCGACCCCGTAAGGGGTGTGGGTCGACCCCCATGGGTTTGGATGCCAGAAACTTACACTGCGCACTTCACAAGTGCGCTAATGTAAATTAACCCTGGCGCACTTGCCAAGTGCGCCAGTTACACTAGCCCGCTTCCCGCTCGCTTCGTCAAACTTCTATCGTCCATAACTTCTTCATACGTTATCCTCGAAGTCTATATGAACCAGAATTCCGAGACGAACACAATGGTACAATCCGTTTTACTTAATTCCCAATATTAAATTAAATTGTCCCCAATTTATTATCTTTAATTAAAAATGCGGGGTGTTACATTCTCCCACCCTTAGGAAATTTCGTCCTCGAAATTTGATAAGGGTAAAAATCAAATAACCCCTCGCATAATATCCATCCATTATGTGTGCATCCAATTTTTGCAAACATTGTGTACTTGTGCAAAGTGTAATACAACATAGTAATACATGTATGCCTAGGTGGTACCTTCTGTATGTATGCAAATTTTTCAAAAATTCTTTTAGAACATGATGCACACATCCTAAATATACTGGCAATTCTACGTGAATGTAATATTTTGAAAATCAAAATACTTTTTCATCCAAATTTCCCTACACTCTTACTGAACAAGAGCGTAGTTTATCCAATTTTTGCATCCAAAATCCTACCAAGCAACTTTATTTTTTGAATTTTAGAAAAATCTAATTTTCTAAATTCGATTTCTTATGTTACAAAAAGGTGGAAAACAGAAAACTTCACATCTTCCGTTTTTCTTTTATGTACCTTTTTCTAGCTGTACTTGGATTTTATAAAACTATTATAAAAAGGTTCCCTATTTTTTTATCCAGGCACAGCCCATATAAGAAAACTTTCTTCGTTACTGATTTTCTTTTTCAACTTGTCTTGGAAAAATTTATTCTTATTCGCCTTTTCTCAGAATTTTCCATCTTTCTTTAACCGCAATGTTTGTTGCTTTACTGAATTTGTTGTTTCCGTTTTAGTTATGTCATTAGTCTTTGCTTAGTTTATTTAACTTAATCCTCTGATCTAAGTTTAGTTTCAAATAAGCCTTCTAGTCCTTCAACTAAAACAGGAAAACAAACGCTCTTCATGGCTACTACTAAGGGCCAAGAATCTTAGGACTATGTCCCCCTCAGACAGAAAGTTCAAACCACAGTATCCATGACAGGTTTAGGTGTTACCCTAACCAACCAACAGGAACAAAATAATAAAACGATCCCAATAGAAATGTAATAACGGATTTTACCCCTAATAGGAAAATTAACAATAGGATCTAAACACTTTCTTGCCTTTCACTATCTAGTAGTCGCCACTAGTCCTAACAGTGTACCAACGGTCACTTTCAAGCAGCACCCTAGACTTCTCAATTCTTACGCATTCTACGAGAACTTACTATTATTCCAAGATAATTTTCGCTATTTACTCCATTGCCTCAAAAACTTTTCCTGTTTTCCATAGGCACTAATCCTTACCTACTCCATACTTTTT
The DNA here is from genome assembly GCA_030737875.1 of Allium sativum. Taxonomy (NCBI): domain Eukaryota; kingdom Viridiplantae; phylum Streptophyta; class Magnoliopsida; order Asparagales; family Amaryllidaceae; genus Allium; species Allium sativum. The sequence continues at coordinate 649,768,849 of CM060920.1, forward strand.
AAAACGCGGTTTGGCCTTTTCATTTCACTTTTCTTCCAAAAGTTAAAAGTATCAAAACTTTATTTTCCCTCATGAAAACTTACTTTTGCCAAACCATAAAAACATGTCATTTAAAAAATGTAAATCATTTTTTTTTTCAAATCACAAAAACTGGAGTAGACAAGGACAACTATTTCTCAATTATGTTTACCACTGCTCTTGCCTATAAGGTCAGCTCAGTTTCTTACTACAAGGTGCAAACATCTACTCTATTCTTAATTTCTACAACTTATTTTGTCCACCCAAATAAATTTTCTCTTTTAAAACAATTTATCAAAAATTATTGTTAAAAGAATAGAGATTTCAAAACTTTCTTTATTGAAAATTCCAGCTTTCAACAAAATGCAATATTTTCTAAGTTTTGCTTTTTAATCCTTTCATGCAATATAACATGAAAACTAGTGAGATATACATGCTCTATAATGTGCATCTTTTACTGAGAGAATTTTATTTTCAAACAAAATTTTCACAAGAGATCATTATTTCCAAAATGTACCCCATTTTGCATCAAAACTCAATATGTACTTTTCTAATATGTTCTTTACATAATTTAACCCTATAGCTTTTAAGATTAAAACTTGAAAACACCATGAACCATCTTCTAAAAAAGCTTTTACAATTTCAAGTTCTTAAAAGTTAATAATGGGGTTAGACTCAAAGCGGGTTTCCAATTTTCCTAGGCTTTCCTAGACACTCCCACAAAGTCAATTCTCTCAACTATATATTTTCCTAATCTATTCTTCTCTTTTAACCTTTTCCAATTTATAAGGTTTTACCGCCAAACTATAACTCGAAATACTAACATATAGGATTCACCTTCCTTCCGTACAAAGTATATTTTACACTTTCCACCCAAATTCCCTAAGGGTCTCAGATTTCCATATTCATTCCTTTAGTGTACAAAACAGATATCCCAATCCTTACCATATTACGCTGTTTCTATTTAGTGGGTTCCTCTGTGGATCTAGGTATATATATAATATTTATATTTTAAAAATACAAATACATTCACTCATTATCTATACAGGAATCCTAAACTTGGCTCTGATGCCAAATGTAACAACCCGAATTCCGACAGACCGATTTTTTTTCAAAATTCTAATCCATCCAAACTCGTGTTGGTTTGTATGGTATCCGGCAGAAAAGACAAAGATATGAAATATATCAGAGCTCAGAAAACATCTCACAGCAGAATGGATAAAATATAATATAATCAAAATATAGCCATACCCAAAAAATAATACTCCCTAACCAGTATCCAAAGCTATCATATCTTTGCCACAAATCTAACATGCGAGTACGTTATGAGGAGGGGGTCAGAACACAAGTTCTGGTGGCTGGATTTAAACTACACATTTTGGATAACCTACATATACCATTCAGTTATATTTTCTTGTTTATTACGTTACTTGTGTTAACAACGCTTAAGTCTTACACACACGTTGTACGCATCTACTCCCCAGTAGATTAACCTAATACAATATATATATATGTAGTTACCCCCAAATTAACGTACACCCCATAGTATACCCCACTCGCATGGTCTCCGCCGTAACGCTACAGAAATATATCCAGTCCCTCATTCTACGTCGGAGTGACGTACGGATCTCTATATAACAACACTATGTTCCTCATAGAACCACCATCGTCATGCTACGTAAGCGTAAGGACTGCCACCTTTGATCGAATTAGATCACAACATAATGCCCTAGAATCCACGATACACCACCCATAGCAGACATGCACGTATTTAGACTTACCTATGTACGTATCGTCAAACATACTGGATGTCGTAACCTTTATGATACACCATCTGGAAGTGGTATGCATGTATCTACACCTATCTACTGTGCACCAAGTCCTGTAATAGGATGTTTCAGAAACAAGGAACTTGGTCGGGAGCTTTTCAGATATCTGTATACAAAGATGCTAAGGTCTTCATTTTCAGTAGCTATGGTTCCACTCGACCCCTCCCTTAACTAGTGAAAGATGAACATAATTGAGAGCTAGTGACTTGGCGCCAGAGAAAACAACAAACAATAATTCCTAATTAGCCCGTCCCTCACCCATAGCCTTGATAGGACATGGTCTTTGGTCTTTTGGTTAAGCTCTCCGTCTTTCCACATCACGTATCATGTACCACGCTAACTGTCGATGGTTGGTATCCGATGTCTTGCTATCAAAAGATGGTTAGACCCACCGGTAACTCGATAAAAATGGTCGTAACCTAGCCTAGTCATAAGGCACCTGGATCGTCGAATCACCTATGCCACGCTATAGCCTTCTGACTGCTCCTAATGGCAGTCAAGATATACTCATTGGGTAGTAACGTACAGATCTAACCTCTACGAGCACTGTCGAATGTTGTCACAACATAAAGGACTACCAAGAGTACCCCCCACTTTCCAGGAAGCCGCGTGCTTCCCTTTCTTGTCCTTCGGAGCTAGCAGAATATCAGTAGAACAATAGGTAGAATAGGCAGAATAATCAGATGGACATGCGCTCCCCATGTGTCCCATGACGCCACGATGATCTACGTCATTAGCTTATTCACGTTCAGACGTACGGACTGGTCCAAGCACCTCAAGTTAACATGTTATTTGACCTTATGTCTAATCGTTTTATTTAGGCGCTTACTATACCATGTAAAGTTTCTAGTTAACTTGGTTATTCCCATTCACATTAACTTCTTATTCAAGTTACCAAGTTCTTTTTGCTTATTAATTTCAGTTACAACTTAATCCATTTAAGTTTATTAATAAACGCATAACATGTTATTCTCTAGATTGTAATCCAAGGTCTGTAATCTACAATCTCTTTATATTATTCATTATCTGATTCCATAGTTACAATAACATGTTCTACTTAATATGTAATTAAATATACTTAATCTCGATTCACCTGTTTTCTGTCACTTGTCATTTATGATTAAATATAACTTATTTAACATGACCTTGATGGTAATACGTATATATCACAAACACATACATGTTATTACCTTTAAAGTATAACACATACGTCTTATATATATATAGTGTGTGTGTGTGTGTGCGTGTGTGTATGTGTGTGTGTGTTTATAATTTAAATATTTAACCTTCAAATACTTAACATTAAAGTAATTTACTAATTGAAAATTTTGATTGGGTTATATCAATTTCTAAAAAAAATTGTATATACATGTCTACTTATGTTATCATAAACCCTTTAAAATAACATAACATATATCAATGTATATAACATATACTTATGTTTCCTTGTATGTGGTTTGTGATTTGTTCTGACTTTGGTAGGTAGCTGGGTTTGTTGTGCAATGGAGTTGAGACGGTTTTGTTTGATATGGTGTGTGTTGGTTTTGTTGAGGAAGTTGAGAACTGTATTGTTCTCTATAAAAATTGCGACTTCACTATCATCTTAAGTCGTTTTTTGGTGGTATGTTTGTGGTGATGCTCGGCGAGATGGAGCGTTCTTGTTTGGTTTTTCAGCAGTTTTTCAGTTTATTAGCTTATTGATTTGTAATCCGGTTAGTACTAACTGAAATCATGTAATATTTCTGATTAATATATATTACCAATTTTCAAAAAAAAACATATACTTATGTATACTTTTTTTATGTACATGCATGTATACTTATCTTTGATCACAGTTTTGTATGGTCAGGTTGGTGTGATTTCTCACCTCAAACTACCTTTTTGTAAGCCATCAGAGAAAGGTGTTTTTTTTTCTCCTTGCTATTTAATATATATATATATATATAATACATAAACATAAGTACTAATTGATTAACTCATTTGATTGATTTATTTTATTACTCCTATGGAAAAAATTCAAAATTAATATTTAAATATCTTCAAACATGAAAAGTTCGCTACTTTTTTTAACATGAAAACTATGTTATATTATAACTTTTCTATAATAATCATGTTTTATTTTAAATTTGAAACCATATCTTAATTTTCAAAACTATTTTGAAAATCATCTTAAGATCCAACTCAAATTAAGCCTTTTTTATAAGGGCAACCATTTGGCTCACTTCACCTTTCAAGCTAAGCCTGACCAGGTAGGACATTGTACATGATTACCTAATTCCAATCCTAGATATTCATTTTTTTAAACATCATACTAAGTGGAAAAGCTTAATTAATTAGTCCTAGTATGAATTATTTAAACCACATATGATATTTGGTTGTGATACTGTTGAAGGAATAAGGTCAACCCTAAACAACGTTAAAGTGTAAATTTCGAAAAGTTTTCTTTATTTGATCTCTGTTGGGACTATAAAATCTAAACTCATTTAGATATTACCTAATATGTCATGTTGGTAAATGTCTAATTTTACTTATTATAAGCACTACCTAATAGTGACTGTTATTTATATTAATTCTATTTATCAAATCTATATAACTTTGGACTTATGAAACTGGTAATGGTTAAACTTCCAGTATCATCAATTTTCAAATCCATAGTTCAAAAACATAGTCCTTGGTTCAATAGTAACAATTATTACTAACAAAAATGTTCTGACAAGAGACATTGACTTGAATGCAGGTAACCATGATATTAATCTCATTTAACCTAAGTGATGAATATATCTCGAATATTATTTAACTTCCAATGCCTCAACTCGACCATGCTATAGTCATTTGATAGACATCATACCATGATTAAACTACAATTAAAGAGGAGCTTCCTTACTAAAAATTAGCAATATTCTCAAGTTGAAAGAACTAGGTAATTTAGTTACGTTGATATTTCTATCTGACCTTATTTATCTTAACTAATAAAAAACTAATGAATGATTCATTACACAGTTATCCAATAACTATCAGAATGTAACCCCTTTTTTTTACCTCTAAGAGCTACGAGCATTATAATTTTAATACTTGGAAAGTGTTATGTACTTTAGTCTAAATATCTACGTCCAGTCTCGATGCATCTTGATCATGAATAATTAAAATAATATATTTATTTTTATTATGATATATTACTCAAGGTTATAATATTTTGTAAGTATCACCACTTTTAGCTCACTTTTTGGCAAAAGCCGCAACAGGTCGAATTGAAGCCCAAACGCGCAACCAGCCAGGCAGATCGCATTCTAGGAAGCCCAGCAGAAGGTCGGTCCGAAGTCATCACGTAATGGGACGATCCTCTTCTCAAACAAGTTAATATTTCACTCCAGAAGACTCGCTCACCCAGTCAACCGAGAGAACCGCTCTCATATAGGGCATATCGACCGAGTATTTCGGATGTACATGGAAATATCCAGCTGAGCTGTTCAAGTACGTAGCCCGACTTTCAAGGAAGAAAAGGAGGACAACCACATCTAAACAAAGCTCTACTTTTGATACACCTCACCATAGATGCCACGTAAGCCGCAACTTTCGAGGATACTATTTATGAATAGTGGAATCAATCTTCCAGCTGCTATTCTATCCAAGGAATGGAATCCACGCATCCAAGTCTTCCCAGAAAGGTCGGGCCACGTCATAGCAGCCCAAGTCGCTATCTCCACCTATAAGTACCTTAAAGCTTAAAGAGAAAAAAAAGCTTCTTTCGGCTCCTACTTCTTCTTCTTCCCAGAGAGGTTTTATGTGGAAGAGAAAAGTAGTTGTATCCTCACTTTTCTTCAAATAGAAAAAAGCATTGTACTTGTAATCTAAAGCAGAAATAATATATAAAGTGGACATAGGCACAGTCTTTGCCAGACCACTATAAAAAGTCTGTGTGTTTTCCCCGTTTCCTTTACTTTCTCTGTATTTTATAATCAATATTCGTGTTCTCTTCACACAATTGGGGGTTGAACGTCACTAGTGACCAACTTTTGATGCCAACACTTTGGCGCGCCAGGAAGGGGAGAGATTTCCTTAGTCCATGGCGAACAAACGAAAGAAAGATACAACATCCTCTCGTCCCGCAAATGCCAATGCAACCGATACTAATGCTACAGAAGCGAGCCACGAGGTTTCCTCTCATAAGGATATGTCTCAATTTCTTACCCGGGACAACATGGATAAAATCATGGTCGAGTTCAGAGACCATATGACATCGCAGGGTAAACTCCTCGAATGACAGCAGCAGTTGATGGATTACCGTCTCGGTCGACGGGAGACAGGATTGAACACTTCAACATCAATTCCTCCACCGATCGAGACTGGGGGAACAACTGATCTTCGGTCTGCACAAAATCAGGCCACTGATCAGGCTACACCTTTATTTCATCCTAGTTTGGTCCCACCAACCGATCGGTCATAGCCAGGAATATCACTTCCAGTGATCAGCGCAACTGCAGCAGCAAAACCTCAAGAAGCTCAAGATCAAGATCCGGATCGGTCGAACACTTTGCCTCCACTCTTGGAAACAGCTCGACCTAACGAACCAGTCGAGCAACCACCGGGCCCATCGGAGTTAGTGCCATTCCCGTCACAACCCGAAATCTTACCGCAGACCAGTTTAACCACTCTTCCCCTTCAACGAAGAGCTAGAGCGACCTTCCCTTCAAACCAAGGGGGCCACCCCGCCATACCGGTCCTTACTGTGGCAGAAGAAAACGCTACCATAGAATGTAATAACACATAAATCCGAGCCAATTTAAAATTTTTATTTTGGCAATTTTAGTGAATTTTGATTATTTAAAATGAATTATTTTAAAAAATAGCGACGAAAAATTTATTTTGAATGGAATTAAAACGTATATATTTATATAGCTCGACGTTAGAATATAAATATTTTATTTTAATTATAAAAGGAATTGAAAATGGCGCGGTAGTTCGATAATTCGATTTCAAATTTCAAATGAATGTACAGGATTCAAAATAAACCGGATTTTAGTGAAATGAAAAATATTAGAATCTAATTGATAATATCTTTCCAACGAATCTGAAAAATCAAAATTTCATAGCGGGAATCAAAAGATATGCCCAGTTGAAAATTCAGAATAGTCGCTATGGAATTCTGGCCCTTAAAAATAGAAGTTTTGCAAACGACCTCGGTTTCCGACGAAACCACTTTTATTGGATCTGTGATGTCATGTTATTGCTAGATTCCAATTTTCATAATTTTTCGAATCAATTTGTGAGCACGACAAAGGAAAACGTGTTTAACCAGTTTCAGTTGATTTTAATCGACTGAAAAATGGCCATTTTTCAAACGGTCTTAGAATTTGACGAAATTAGTTTTGTTAGGACCGTATCGTCAATACGTAGCTAGAAAATATTTTTCTGGAATTTTTTGAGTTAGTATGTGACCCCAGTAAATTGAAATGCGCGTTCAAATTCAATATATAGAGTTATATGCTGATTTTGATGAAAACTGATTGTAACAACTGAATTGGCCTACGTGACATATCCCATTGTGTTCAGAATGGGGGTAATATGCTAGGGACGACAATCGGCGGGTATGCTTTCGAGTTTGAAATGAAAAGTAGCTTTTTGAAATTCAAAAATAATAAAATATATAAATATTTATAAAAGGGCCCTACCCACACTCTTTCTCCCTCCTAATTTTCATTCAGAACGATTTTAAAATAAAAAAAAAGAAAAAAGAAAAGGGCTTCGAGCATTAATCCCCCTCGTCGCGCCCCAGGTGGATGCGCCACCGCCACCTCCTCAAGGCGCCCCCTCCGACGATGCAGCCGCGGTCTCTCCCCCTTCTCTTCCTCCTCTACTCCTCCAATCGAGGCGTTGACGCCTTGAAACCCCCCCCCCCCCCCCACAGCGAAACCCTAACCGCACCCCCTATCGCGCTACACCCTGACACCGTGCCTCCTCCTCAACACCTCCGCCGCGACTGCAAGCCCATCAGCCACCTCCGACCTCCCTTCAGCCTCCTTCCCCTCCTCTTTTATTTAAAAAGCCGTGCAAAACTCTAAGACCACCCAAAGAAGCCACTGTTCAGTGCTGCCCCGACCAGCTCAGCCCCGACGCCAACCTCCACCACCACCAGTAAGCTTTTCTTATTTATTTATTTATTTTCATTTATTTAAAGTAAATATGTTTTAAAATCAGTTTTATGAATGTGATCTTTATTTACATAGTTATAGTATAAAAAAAATTTGATCTTTTATATGTTAAAGCTATGATTTTTAGTATGTAGTAAGAATATGATTTTTTTTTTAAACTAGTAAAAAAGTATAATCTTTAGAAAAAAAATGTAATCTTTAGCGGTATAAAGATGCAATTTTGAAATAGAAAAGGGCGAGGATTTTTATATTAGTAAAGGTCGGATTTTTATATTATGAAGGCGATATTTTTATAATATGAAAAAATCGAATTTATATAAGTTGAAAGATTATATTTTGATATAAGAAAAGATATGATATTTATAATCGAGATAGAATATAAAAAATTGATCTTTATATAGTGGCGATAATAAAAATATAATTTTTACATACTAGAGGATGTAAAAATATAATTTTTATAAGATAGTGAATATAAAAATATGATTTTTATATTAGTAGAGTATTAAAAATATAATTTTTATATAAGTATGATGATAAAAATTCGATCTTTATATTAGAAGTAGAAATATAAAAATATAATTTTTATATAGAAAGAAGCATTGAAAAAAAATATGAAGTAGAAATAAAAATGTGATTTTTATTTATTTGAATGAAGCGATAAAATGTTATTTTTATATATGAACAGCGGGAAAAGGTCGCATTGGAATTCGGGGCATATCCGAACCATTCAGAATTAGATAACGGCGGAGTGGAACCCAAAGGTGAGAACTTCTCACTTTTAATTTAATTTTCTAGTTAAAATATATACTAGGATGCAGACGGTGTTTAGTAGCACCCGACACCCGTCGTCCACAGACCATGGACGGCTTGTATGCTTGTTTGATTTTGATGTGTAGTTGATTGTGTGATGTGATATGAAACAAAATATTTTATAGTGGAAAATATTTTATAGTTAATAATAGAATTTTTAACGGGTATTTAAAATGAAATAAATATAAACAAATCAAACGATTTGTTTATATACACACATTTGACTGATATTGATTGGGATGATAAATTTTACACGTCGCCCAACTACACAAATAAAATCTGTGTTTGATTGTTTGAAAACCTCACACGGGTATTGGGGTGATATATGACATACACTAATCCCAATAATTAGTTGTATGTCGATCGATTGATTGACAGACTGTGATAAGCGTTGAATATTTATATTTAATGCTTATATAGTGTAGAATGCACTTTGGATGCTGGTTTATTATTTGTCAATGTTGATATATACGTGCGTTGTATGGAAATCCATAAAAATAAAATCTATGGTAATTGATTGGGCCTCATTCCAGTTTTGAAAAAGAAATATTTGAAATAGAATATTTGAAATAGAAATATATGAAGCCGTGTTGATTAGATTGACGCCATTTTGACGCGAACGATATTTATATCGATTTTATTCATTTTTCAGTGAATATTGAAAGTGATTTCAAAATTCAAATTATATTGAAAAGAATTGAAATTCGAATTAGATTGAATTGAAAAGAATTGAAATTCGAATTAGATTGAATTGAATATAAAACGAATTCGAATTGAATTGAATATAAAACGAATTTGAATTGAATTGAATATAAAACGAATTCGAATTGAATTGAATAAAAAACGAATTTGAATTGAATTGAATATAAAACGATTTCGAATTGAATTGAATATAAAATCGCTTTGAATTGAAATCAATTTGAAATGAATTTAAAACGGATTTATATTGGAAAATTCAATTTTGATTTGAATTTGAGATGGAAGTTGAAATCGTTTTGAAAACGAATTTAAAACGGTTTTTAAAATACATTTTGAAAGGAAATCGACGAAATATATATAATATATATACTATATATAGAATGGCCTGAATAGAACACGCCGCGCCGCGGCCGTTCGTGAATTTCGACCATTGACTTCGAATGGATATTGCGGGAGATCCGACCGTCGGATTCTCCTAAAACCGTAACCGTTGGGTTCGTATCGAAAAGAGCTTTGTAACGAATATTAGAAATTAGAAATCTAATGGTTGGATTTGTAATTTTGTCCAAATCGAATTTGAAAAAGATCGCTGTGAGTGCAGTTCGATGGCCATGGATGGAAATCGACTGTACGGGCCTTGATAAAATCATTAAAAATATCAATAATTTGTGTAAAATCATAAGAAATGATTTTTGAATAATTGGGATGAAAAACTCCATATTTGAAAAGATAAATACAGATTTTTATCGAAATGAACTAGTTTTGAACTAGAATCATAATTCTATTTATTTTTAAATAAATAAATTGAATTGGAAATTGTTTTGAAAATAACCAGGATTTCCAATAATTGAATTGGAATGGATTTGAATCGAAATCATCTTCGGAACAGTTCGATGTTGCATTTCGTGATTATACAGATGTTTTTAGGGAAATTTGAAAGATATATATGTATATCGTTATTTCCAATACGATATTTGTTGGTCGTAGAATTTGATATTGAATATAAGCCGATATATTTTCTATTCAGAGCCTTGTATTTAATATCAAATGTGACTTGGGTTTGTCGTTAATGGTGTCTTCATTAACACTGTTCTTAAGCCCAGTTGAGAAAAAGATTAAATCTTTTTATTTAGATTTAATGAAGTGTACCAATTAAATGATATTTAATTGGAATTGAATTGGTATTGATTTTTGGGTTTATCGTGAATAATGTTTTAAATAACACTTGTTCTTTAACCCGAAAATTGATGGAATATGATTTTGGGTTGTCGTGAACGGTATTTTCAATAATACTGTTCTTAGACCCAAAGGAGTTAAGAAAATCAGAAACTAACTGGAGATTAGTTAAGTTGAATGGTTTCTGGGGTATTGATATGATGTTGGTTTCGGACTTGGGGTTAATACTAAGGGAATTGCTCACTTGCTAATTTACGGTCAGGGACTAATTGAAACGTTACGTGATTTTATGGTTTATCGTGAACCGTGTTTTAAATGACACTGATTCTTTAACCCAGTCGAAGATTAAAATTAAGTGGAGTTTTAATGAATCTTTAATTAGATTGAAAAGATCGAGAATGGAGTATCACCAGTTTTGCTCCAGGCGATAGTTAAATCTTTAATTAGATTTGAACGTGAAATGGTAATTAAATTTACCGATAACACAATGGTGTTAGATATGAAGTATTACCAGTTTTACTTCATGGGATGAATAGGTTGGGATTGGGAAATAAAATAAATGATTACTTTGGTGTGGTTCGCTAATCCCGACTAGTTGAATCGATATTCAAAGGAAGATTAAAGAATAAATTTAAAGGATTTATCTTTGATAAAATTAATGGGAACCTTTCCCTAAGAATGTGAAATTTAGAAACTAACTGTCGGTTAGCTAAGCAGAATGTTTTTCTGGATATTGATCTGATGTTGGTTTCGGCCTTCGGCGTTAATATTAGGGGAACTATTCTCTTGATTAATTTACGGTAGTGACTGATGAATTGGAATGAGGCGTATGTTGTGTTTGTGTAACACTTGTTTATTATATACGCGAGTTATTCGGAAAGACCGGGTTTATCCCATTCTGAATAACTGATATGACGATAAGTCGAAGATGAAGACGGTGGTCAAAGACCGTAGGTCTTCACGTCGTTTTGGTGGTTACTGATGATCTTGATTGGGCTGTACACCCAAGAAGATGGAAACAGTTGGTGAACGTCCAGACGTACTTGGAGATCGATGGATATGCGGGGTACTAGGTGCCTCCAGTTTCATTCAGACCCGGAACGAACTTGTAAATGGACTATGTGTCTGACATTGGATTTTAGTCTGTGTGATTGATTTCTTTTAAATATATATCTGTTTGGCGGCGGAGAATTTATTCTCTTGCTTAACGCCCTTCTCTGAGACGTACGAGCTCAGGGGTTATATATTGATGGATATCAAACGCATGGAGTGAATTGCCTGTGTGGCATGCCTAAGTGGCAATATGATCAAGGCTTCTGTTGAAAAGCAGAGTCTTGTGGTTGATGATCAAAGCACGGCCTTTGTGGCATAGCTTTGTGTAGCGTTGATTCGTGAGCCTCACACCCCGGTTGTGAACCAAAAACGGGAGAGGACCTCAGGGAGGACATGCGTTTCTTTTTAGTTAGAAGTGGCGTTAGTGGTTTTACACGCCCTAACGAGTTTGACTTATATGGTTGTTGCTGTTGCGAGGCGCCTCGGATATATCGGTGGCTATGTGAAGTCGATGAAGTCATTTGTTTGCTCATTTATGCCCCAAAGGGCGGGGAAACGCAGTGTTCAGGAATTTTAATCCACATCGGTGGACCGACCCTGTCGCTCCAAGGTTCGATGCGCTCTGACCCTGAGGCTCAGGCTAGAGAGTCTCGAAGCCGGTGAGGACGATCCCTTGCCTCGGTTCATAGATGGAAATCCAATTTCCAATACGACACTTTGCGGTTTTAGTTGTAAACCTATATATGGCGACATAGTGGTATGGGGCATTCATGCCGCCTATGATTGATACTTATGATTGAAATTGTTTTTGACACTATACACTTATAGTACTATAAAAATAATCTGTTTTAAACGTATCAAGCATTCTTTGGCTATTATAAGGTAAAAACCCTATCCTCCGGCTTGCGTTGCATTGTGTGACGGGACCTGGGTCTTATAATAGCTTCATTTTTCTTTATTTAGCATTGCGCTGTTGTTTTATGCACTGGTGTTCTTGGGAGGAAACCCGTTCCATGTTATACGGCGTGGTCCCCTGATTTACCTAACTTTAAAATAAAGATTAATAACTGTTTTAGTTCTCACACCAGTCCCATGACTGACCTGGAGTTTATTGTTTTAACCTAAACTCTGGGTGCCCTTATTTTGACACGGGCAGCTAGTAGTTTTGGTTTTGCAGATTTATATTCACAGGATCCTGGTTTATAGCTGGAACGATATCCGGAAAGCTTTGTATCCGTATATTACCTTCAACTGTTTTTTGTATTATTTTCCGATGCTCTGTAAATTATTGTAATCTCTGATATTTATCGAATGTATTTTTTTTGTTTATACTCTGCATATTCTTGTATTCTGATGGAGTTGTTGTAATTAACAATGAAATGTTCTTCTGTCTGCGTTCTAATTTGTCGTGTTCTCAAAACAATCAGGCGTTTCGAACGGTCTTGGTCGGTTTAGCGACTGATTCGGATCGAGCGAAATTCTTTTTCGTTACAGTTGGTATCAGAGCTTTGGTTTACAAAGCTCAGAGAACAAGACGCATTTGAACCATACAAAATAATTCATCAGAAATTGGATTAGTAATATCCAACGGGAATGACTCGTTAGAGATGGGATCTGTAGTATCCTAGAACGAGTGTGAAGAGTATATTTTTAAAATGAAAACAAGTTTTGTTTTGAAAATTTAAAATCAATTATTCGTATTTGATTATTTATTTTATATTGATTTGGACTATCAGGTATATAGAGTTTTTAGTATACGTCTGATCCGCGTGTATTTGAAGTTTTAATATACTGGATAGATATAGAATCGCACTGTAGTCGCTCGGGGAAAATTCTGATGATAGTGACCGCATCATCAGTATTTATGTTCGAGTGACGAAGGTGGGACGTCTATATATTTCCTATTGACTGGTGTGAGAACCAAAATTATATAGGGCCTATTGTTGTGATTTGGCATCAAAAATCTGATTTTTGACTATATATCAAAGTTATGAATTTGAAATGATAATCAACAAATTGATTGCTGATTGTGTTGTTTGTTTATTGTTTGGTTAATTAAATGTTGAACCTAGCCAAATTGAACCAAATAGTGAGTTGTATTGAAAATTAGTCGCATTTTCTTGCATATGCATGTACTTATATTGAACAGGTCATAGCAAGGAGGCTAGAGCAGAGGAATAAAATTGTTTGCCCGATAAATAGGTACATGTTTACCATAATTTACTGTTTTGTTTGGGTGATGATGATTTTGTGAGCCGATTGGCTAGCCGCTTGGCTTTTTCTTTTTCTTTTGGATTGAAGAAGGCCATGGGAGGCTATATGAAATATCCCGAAGTCCCCGGTGCAGGGGAGGTTATGGCGAAATTTTTCGAAAATTTAGGGTGTTAGCCAAATTTTTGAAAAATTTGAAAAGTTCTTAGAAACTGAAAAGTTGAAGAACTTAAGCCGTAAGGAAAATACTGAAAGTTGAGTTGATTTGTGAAACAACTTTTGGCTTCGTTCCTTTTCGGGGACGAAAAGTTTTAAGTGGGGGAGATTGTAATAACCCCGAAATCCGAGCCAATTTAAAATTTTTATTTTGGCAATTTTAGTGAATTTTGATTATTTAAAATGAATTATTTTAAATAATAGCGACGAAAAATTTAGTTTGAATGGAATTAAAATGTATATATTTACATAGCTCGACGTTAGAATATAAATATTTTATTTTAATTATAAAAGGAATTGAAAATGGCGCGGTAGTTCGATAATTCGATTTCAAATATCAAATGAATGTACAGGATTCAAAATAAACCGAATTTTAGTGAAACCAAAAATATTAGAATCTAATTGATAATATCTTTCCAACGAATCCGAAAAATCAAAATTTCATAGCGGGAATCAAAAGATATGCCCAGTTGAAAATTCAGAATAGTCGCTATGGAATTTTGGCCCTTAAAAATAGAAGTTTTGCAAACGACCTCGGTTTTCGACGAAACCACTTTTGTTGGATCCGTGATGTCAAGTTATTGCTAGATTCCAATTTTCGTAATTTTTCGGATCAATTTGTGAGCGTGGCAAAGGAAAACGCATTTGACCAGTTTTAGTTGATTTTAATCGACTGGAAAATGGCCATTTTTCAAACGGTCTCAGAATTTGATGAAATTAGTTTTTTTAGGACCGTATCGTCAATACGAAGTTAGAAAATATTTTTCTGGAATTTTTTGAGTTAGTATGCGACCCCAGTAAATTGAAATGTGCGTTCAAATTCAATATATAGAGTTATATGTTGATTTTGACGAAAACTGATTGTAACAACTGAATTGGCCTACGTGACATATCCCATTGTGTTCGGAATGGGGGTAATTAGCTAAGGACGACAGTCGATGGGTATGATTTCGAGTTCGAAATGAAAAGTAGCTTTTTGAAATTTAAAAATAATAAAAAATATAAATATTTATAAAAAGGCGCTACCCCCACTCTTTCTCCCTCCTCCTTTTCGTTCAGAACGATTTTAAAAAAAGAAAAAAAAAGAAAAGGGCTTTGAGCCCTAACCCCCTCGTCGTGCCCCTGGTGGATGCGCCACTGCCACCTCCTCAAGGCGCCCCCTCCGGCGATGCAGCCGCGGTCTCTCCCCCTTCTCTTCCTCCTCTACTCCTCCGATCGAGGCGTTGACGCCTTGAACCCCCCCCCCCCCCCCCACAGCGAAAACCTAACCGCACCCCCCTATCGCGCTACACCCTGACATCGTGCCTCCTCCTCAACACCTCCGCCGCGACTGCAAGCCCATCAGCCACCTCTGACCTCCCTTCAGCCTCCTTCCCCTCCTCTTTTATTTAAAAAGCCATGCAAAACTCTAAGACCACCCAAAGCAGCCACTGTTCAGTGCTGCCCCGACCAGCTCAGCCCCGACGCCAACCTCCACCACCACCAGTAGGCTTTTCTTATTTATTTATTTTCATTTATTTAAAGTAAATATGTTTTAAAATCAGTTTTATGAATGTGATCTTTATTTATATAGTTATAGTATAAAAAAAGTTGATCTTTTATATGTTAAAGCTATGATTTTTAGTATGTAGTAAGAATATGATTTTTTTTTTAAAACTAGTAAAAAAAATATAATCTTTAGAAAAAAATGTAATCTTTAGCGGTATAAAGATGCAATTTTGAAATAGAAAAGGGCGAGGATTTTTATATTAGTAAAGGTCGGATTTTTATATCATGAAGGCGATATTTTTATAATATGAAAAAATCGAATTTATATAAGTTGAAAGATTATATTTTGATATAAGAAAAGATATGATTTTTATAATCGAGATAAAATTTGATCTTTATATAGCGGTGATAATAAAAATATAATTTTTACATACTAGAGGATGTAAAAATATAATTTTTATAAGATAGTGAATATAAAAATATGATTTTTATATTAGTAGAGTATTAAAAATATAATTTTTATATAAGTATGATGATAAAAATTCGATCTTTATATTAGAAGTAGAAATATAAAAAATATAATTTTTATATAGAAAGAAGCATCGGAAAAATATATGAAGTAGAAATAAAAATGTGAATTTTATTTATTTGAATGAAGCGATAAAATGTTATTTTTATATATGAACAGCGGGAAAAGGTCGCATTGGAATTCGGGGCATATCCAAACCATTCAGAATTAGATAACGGCGGAGTGGAACCCAAAGGTGAGAACTTCTCACTTTTAATTTAATTTTCTAGTTAAAATATATACTAGGATGCAGACGGTGTTTAGTAGCACCCGACACCCGTCGTCCACAGACCATGGACGGCTTGTATGCTTGTTTGATTTTGATGTGTAGTTGATTGTGTGATGTGATGTGAAATGAAACAAAATACTTTATAGTGGAAAAAAATTTGATAGTTAAAAATAGAATTTTTAACGGGTACTTAAAATGAAATAAATATAAACAAATCGAACGATTTGTTTATATACACACATTTGACTGATATTGATTGGGATGATAAATTTTACACATCGCCCAACTGCACGAATAAAATCTATGTTTGATTGTTTGAAAACTCCACATGGGTATTGGGGTGAAATATGACATACACTAATCCCAATAATTAGTTGTATGTCGATCGATTGATTGACAGACTGTGATAAGCGTTGAATATTTATATTTGATGCTTATACAGTGTAGAATGCACTTTGGATGCTGGTTGATTATTTGTCATTGTTGATATATACATGCGTTGTATGGAAATCCATAGAAATAAAATCTATGGTAATTGATTGGGCCTCATTCCAGTTTTGAAAAAGAAATATTTGAAATAGAATATTTGAAATAGAAATATATGAAGCCGTGTTGATTAGATTGACGCCATTTTGACGCGAACGATATTTATATCGATTTTATTCATTTTTCAATGAATATTGAAAGTGATTTCGAAATTCGAATTATATTGAAAAGAATTGAAATTTGAATTAGATTGAATTGAAAAGAATTGAAATTCGAATTAGATTGAATTGAATATAAAACGAATTCGAATTGAATTGAATATAAAACGAATTCGAATTGAATTGAATATAAAACAAATTCGAATTGAATTGAATATAAAATGAATTCGAATTGAATTGAATATAAAATTGATTTGAATTGAAATCAATTTGAAATGAATTTAAAACGGATTTATATTGGAAAATTCAATTTTGATTTGAATTTGAGATGGAAGTTGAAATCATTTTGAAAACGAATTTAAAACTGTTTTTAAAATACGTTTTGAAAGGAAATCGACGAAATATATAAAATATATATACTATATATATAGAGTGGCCTGAATAGAACGCGCCGCGCCGCGGCCGTTCGTGAATTTCGACCATTGACTTCGAATGGATATTGCGGGAGATCCGACCGTCGGATTCTCCTAAAACTGGAACCGTTGAGTTCACATCGAAAAGAGCTTTCTAACGAATATTAGAATTTAGAAATATAACGGTTGGATTTGGTATTATGTCCAAATCAAATTTGAAAAAGGTCGCTGTGAGTGCAGTTCGATGGCCATGGATGGAAATCGACTGTACGGGCCTTGATAAAATCATTAAAAATATCAATAATTTGTGTAAAATCATAAGAAATGATCTGTGAAGAATTGGGATGAAAAACTCCATAATTGAAAAGATAAAAATAGATTTTTATCGAAATGAACTAGGTTTGAACTAGAATTATAATTCTATTTATTTTTAAATAAATAAATTGAATTTGAAATGGTTTTGAAAATAACCAGGATTTCCAATAATTGAATTGGAATGGATTTGAATCGAAATCATCTTCAGAACAGTTTGATGTTGGATTTCGTGATTATACAGATGTTGTTAGGGAAATTTGAAAGATATATATGTATATCGTTATTTCCAATACGATATTTGTTGGTCGTAGAATTTGATATTGAATATAAGCCGATATATTTTCTATTCAGAGCCTTGTATTTAATATCAAATGTGATTTGGGTTTGTCATGAATGGTGTCTTCATTAACACTGTTCTTAAGCCCAGTTGAGAAAAATATTAAATCTTCTTATTTAGATTTAATGAAGTGTACCAATTAAATGATATTTAATTGGAATGGAATTGGTATTGATTTTTGGGTTTATCGTGAACAGTGTTTTAAATAACACTTTTTCTTTAACCCGAAAATTGATGGAATATGATTTTGGGTTGTCGTGAACGGTATTTTCAATAATACCGTTCTTAGACCCAAAGGAGTTAAGAAAATCAGAAACTAACTGGAGATTAGTTAAGTTGAATGGTTTCTGGGGTATTGATCTGATGTTGGTTTCGGACTTCGGGGTTAATACTTAGGGAATTGCTCACTTGCTAATTTACGGTCAGGGACTAATTGAAACGTTATGTGATTTTGGGGTTTATCGTGAACCGTGTTTTAAATGACACTGATTCTTTAACCCAGTCGAAGATTAAAACTAAGTGGAGTTTTAATGAATCTTTAATTAGATTGAAAAGATCGAGAATGGAGTATCACCAGTTTTGCTCCAGGCGATAGTTAAATCTTTAATTTGATTTGAACGTGAAATGGTAATTGAATTTACCGATAACACTGTGGTGTTTGATATGAAGTATTACCAGTTTTACTTAATGGGATGAATAGGTTGGGATTGGGAAATAAAATAAATGATTACTTCGTTGTGGTTCGCTAATCCCGGCTAGTTGAATCAATATTCAAAGGAAGATTAAAGAATAAATTTAAAGGATTTATCTTTGATAAAATTAATGGGAACCTTTCCCTAAGAATGTGAAATTTAGAAACTAACTGTCGGTTAGCTAAGCAGAATGGTTTTCTGGATATTGATCTGATGTTGGTTTCGGCCTTCGGGGTTAATATTAGGGGAATTATTCTCTTGATTAATTTACGGTTAGTGACTGATGAATTGGAATGAGGCGTATGTTGTGCTTGTGTAACACTTGTTTATTATACACGCGAGTTATTCGGAAAGACCGGGTTTATCCCATTCTGAATAACTGATACGACGATAAGTCGAAGATGAAGACGGTGGTCGAAGACCAGAGGTCTTCACGTCGTTTGGGTGGTTACTGATGATCTTGATTGGGCTGTACACCCAAGAAGATGGAAACAGTTGGTGATCGTCAAGACGTACTTGGAGATCGATGGATATACGGGGTACTAGGTGCCTCCAGTTTCGTTCAGACCCGGAACGAACTTGTAAATGGACTGTGTGTCTGACATTGGATTTTAGTCTGTGTGATTGATTTCTATTAATTATATATCTGTTTGGCGGCGGAGAATTTATTCTCTTGCTTAATGCCCTTCTCTGAGACGTACGAGCTCAGGGGTTATATATTGATGGATATCAAACGCATGGAGTGAATTGCCTGTGTGGCATGCCTAAGTGGCAATCTGATCAAGGCTTCTGTTGAAAAGCAGAGTCTTGTGGTTGATGATCAAAGCACGACCTTTGTGGCGTAGCTTTGTGTAGCGTTGATTTGCGAGCCTCACATCCCAGTTGTGAACCAAAAACGGGAGAGGACCTCAGGGAGGACATGCGTTTCTTTCTAGTTAGAAGTGGCGTCTGTGGCTTTACACGCCCTAACGAGTTTGACTTATGTGGTTGTTGCTGTTGCAAGGCGCCTCGGATATATCGGTGGCTATGTGAAGCCAAATGAAGTCATTTGTTGGCTCATTTACGCCCCAAAGGGCGGGGAAACGCAATGTTCAGGAATTTTAATCCACATCGGTGGACTGGCCCTGTCGCTCCATGGGTCGATGCGCTCTGACCCTGAGGCTCGGGCTAGAGAGTCTCGAAGCTGGTGAGGACGATCCCTTGCCTCGATTCATAGATGGAAATCCTATTTCCAATACGACACTTTGCGGTTTTAGCTGTAAACCTATATATGGCGACATAGTGGTATGGGGCATTCATGCCGCCTATGATTGAAATTGTTTTTGACACTATACACTTATAGTACTATCAAAATAATCTGTTTTAAACGTATCAAGCATTCTTTGGCTATTATAAGGTAAAACCCCTATCCTTCGGCTTGCGTTGCATTGTGTGATGGGACCTGGGTCTTATAATAGCTTCATTTTTCTTTATTTAGCATTGCGCTGTTGTTTTATGCACTGGTGTTCTTGGGAGGAAACCCGTTCCATGTTATATGGCGTGGTCCCTTGATTTACCTAACTTTAAAATAAAGATTAATAACTGTTTAAGTTCTCACACCAGTCCCAAGACTGACCTGGAGTTTATTGTTTTATCCTAAACTCTGGGTGCCCTTATTTTGACACGGGCAGCTTGTATTTTTGGTTTTGCAGATTTATATTCACAGGATCCTGATTTACAGCTAGAATGATATCCGGAAAGCTTTGTATCCGTATATCTCCTTCAATTGTGTTTTGTATTATTTTCCGCTGCACTGTAAATTATTGTAATCTCTGATATTTATCGAATGTATTTTATTTGTTTATACTCTGTATATTATTGTATTCTGATGAAGTTGTTGTAATTAACAATGAAATGTTCTTCTGTCTGCGTTCTAATTTGTCGTGTTCTCAAAACAATCAGGCGTTTCGAACGGTCTTGGTCGTTTTAGCGACTGATTCGGATCGAGCGAAATTCTTTTTCGTTACAGTGACCCTCCTAACCTCGCTTCTACATGGGCACCCTTGAGCTCCGAACATCACATGCTATGCTGGATCAGCCTAGGCCCTCTGTTATGGGTACAGACCGACCCACTACTCATCAGGTTCAAGAGGAGACATTCTCCCTAGAACCACCTACCAGAGCTCACCTTCCCTCACACCTTCACTCAACTCTCGGAAGACGGGCCCAGCCAACGGCCTCCCTTTCGAGCATGCTTTTGCCAGATCCTCGCACCGAAGTTCTTCCGGATGCTGAGCTAAATTCATGGCAACGACTCCTCGGAGATGGAAGCCAACTTGAAAGCATCATCCAACACTTTACTCGGGGCATTTCCTCGCAGCAGGATATAAATAACGTCAATCGCACCCCATTTACCAGGGAAATCAGAAATTCCCGAAACCCTCCGGACTTCAAGTTCCCAGCTATCAAACCATACAACAGTCGCACTGATCCAACCATCCATCTCATGCGATACATGTGACATATGGAAGTACCTGGGGCATCGACCAACGTCATGGCTAAGTGCTTCCCACTCTTTCTTACTGACATAGCCGGAATGTGGTTTCGACAGCTAATAACGGGGTCAATCACCAGCTGGAACACGCTGGTCACCCACTTCATTGAGCAATTCAAGGTATATATCTCCTGACCAAAAAGTGTTATGTTCTTATCCACCATCAAGCAACGATCAGGTCCTTCCTCGAAAGGTTCAGCATGGCAGTAGCATCAGTCGATCGGCCCGATCCATCGATGGTACTTATGGCGCCACTGCGGGAGTTCAGAACCGATTAGAATTCTCAATCACCTTAACTAGAGATCCCCCTAAGGATATAAATGATTTCTATTCCAAGGCCGAGCGATTCCTCGACAAGAAGATGCCAGCATTGAGATGGAAACCTAGAGGTCTTAGCCTCTAAACAACATGGTCCATCCAACGGCAGTGACCAGAATAAAGGAAGAGGAAAACCATCGGAAAAGAGAGAGCGTCAAGTGCGACCTCGGGTCGAAAGTAAGTATGATCAGTACACCGAACTCAATTCCTCTCTACTCGATATCTACCTTGACATATGAGGGTCCCTTCCCACTCTGAGACCACCTCGATGAGAGCCAACACAGGTGGAGCTGGATTTTGGCAAACATCACATATTCGACAATGTAGCTGGACATAGCACCAATGAATTCCGGCATCTGCGCGATCTCATCGAGGATTGAGTCAGAAAAGCGAAGTTTCCTGAATATGTCAATAATCGCGCCCCGGCCTTGCCGCCGCGATCTTCTTCCCAAGCTCCTCAGGTCGATCCACGAGCTCCTACGAACTGAAAGGACCCTGAGACTAGCACTCACGGCATTATCATCAATTAGATTTTTTCTGATGTATTTCTTTCAATAAAAAGGACACCTAGATGTACACATGTATGGAGTTAGGATTCATCTCCTAGGCATGCTCTGGAATCAATCGATGTCTGCTTAGAATTTCTATCCTTTGTAACAATTATTTAGAAGTAATGACTTTTTTTTTTACAAATATGGATAATGTTTGGAGAATTCTAAAGCCGAGTATGGATAATGCTCTCCCCCCTTTTAATGTGGTCATCGCGAAAGCCTACCACCATATCTAAACACCTACTCGCCTAGTCGAGTGTGGTATATTTCTAAAGCCGAGTATGGATAATGCTCGCCCCTCCTTTTTTCTACACCACGAGCGTTTACTGCTCGATGGACACATTAATCTAACATGAGTCGAGCATGAAAAACACTTGCACTAAGCCTAGTATGGTTAATACTCGCCACTAAGCCGAGTATGGTTAATACTCGCCACTAAGCCGAGTATGGTTGATACTCACCACCTCTCAAAGCCAACTGAAATAAAATGCTCGACCCATCAGCCTTCTCCAAGCCGAGAACGGTTTGTTTTGTCTTTGCAGGAACTAACTCTCATAAAGATGGTGATCATCTCGGCCTTAATATGGTTCCCGATGGTTGTCGGTTTTCCAGCCTTAATACCACCTAATGCGATTGTCGGTTTTTTGGCCTTAATACAATCATTGAAATCATCGGGTTTCTGGCTTTAATATGGTCCAGCGCGACCATTACTACTCAAAAGATTGTGCTTCGATTCATACTTCAGAACACACCTCCCTTTGTCGAAGCAGATGCATTCTGAGGGGCAAAATGTTCGCTCTCTTTTTGGCAAAAGCCGCAATAGGTCGAATTGAAGCACAAACACGCAACCAGCCAAATTAGGCAGATCACATTCTAGGAAGCCCAGCAGAAGGTCGGTTCGAAGTCATCACATAATGGGCCGATCCGCTTCTCAAACAAGTTAATACTTCACTCTGTAAGACTCGCTCTCCCAGTCGACTGAGAGAACTGCTCTCGTACAAGGCATATCAACCGAGTATTTCTGGTCTATATGGAAATATCTAGCTGAGCTGTTCAAGTACTTACCCCGACTTTCAAAGAAGATAAGGCGAACAACCACATCCGGACAAAGCTCTACTTTTGATACACCTCACCATGGATGCCACATAAGCCGTAACTTCCGAGGATACTATATATGAATAGTGGAATCAATCTTCCAGCTGCTATTCTATCCAAGGAATGGACTCCATGCGTCCAAGTCTTCCCGGAAAGGACGGGCCACTTCACAGCAGCCCAAGTTTCTATCTCCACCTATAAATACCTCAAAACTTAAAGAAAAAAAAGAAGCTTCTTTCGGCTCCTACTTCTTCATCCCAGAGAGGTTTTGTGTAGAAGAGAAAAATAGCCGTATCCCTTATTTTCTTCAAATAGAAAAAAACATTATACTTGTAATCTAAAGCAGAAATAATATATAAAGTGGACGTA
This sequence comes from Allium sativum, assembly GCA_030737875.1. Lineage (NCBI taxonomy): Eukaryota > Viridiplantae > Streptophyta > Magnoliopsida > Asparagales > Amaryllidaceae > Allium > Allium sativum. The sequence continues at coordinate 649,792,562 of CM060920.1, forward strand.
AGCACAGTCTTTGCCGAACCACTATAAAAAGTCTGTGTGTCTTCCCCGTTTCCTTTACTTTTTCCGTATTTTATAATCAGTATTCGTGTGCTCTTCACATGATTGGGGATTGAACGTCACTAGTGACCAACTTTTGACGTCAACAACCACAAAATATATCATTTATGAATTTTATATTAAATATACTTCTAAGTAAATTAAATAATATATAACATATTATGCGTATAACAAAATAAAACTTCTTTAATTTCAAATAATATTAGTTACCATGTTTGATATATGTAGTAAATTATATAATTGTCCTTATATTATACCCTTAACTATATCAATAAACACATCCTTGTTTTATCATATTGATCTTCAGCTGACATGTAACCAATGTGGTTTATATGATGATATTGTAAAAATTACATAAATTCCTCTTTCTAGCGTACAATATTTACTTCATTATTAGATATAATCTCTGTTTTTTTAGTTCATTTCAAGTTCAAATCAAACAATTTAGCTAAGAAGCCTTAAATATTAATATAAACAAACTAATTTGAAAGAGAATTCAAAATTATAAGATGCTTGAATGTAACATAAAAGTATAATCTTTTTTTAACATTAGCCATTAATGCCAACAAATATCGATCTTGAGAATTGAACCTATGACCATTAATTCCATAACTGAAACAATCAATCGACTAAGCCAAATTGTAACAACCTGGATTTTAATAGGTTTGAAATTAGCATTTTGATTTGAATTTAAAGTTTTGATACTCAAAACTCCAATTTATTTTGAATTGAATGAAAGAAATGAATTGATTTATGTATATGAAAAAAGATAAGTAATGTTAAACAATTGTAAAAATGAATGTAACTGATTCAACTTATGTTAACTAAATTTATGTAAGTTTATGGAAACTTAAATTTAAATAATAAAATTGAATTAATGTATATATATTGATGCGTCAAATCTACCGAAATATAAAATTTTCTGAAAAGCCAGTTTTGTATCAAAATTAGTTAAATTTGATTTTTTTTGGTCAAAATTTAAAAGTTGTCAAAATTTAAATTCATCTTATTTTTGAACCTATACTGAATTATGAGCTTCCATTTTTTGGTTTTGAAATTAAATTTCGTTTGTCTGGAATTTGTGTTTGTAAATGCGCAAAATGCGTAAAATGGGAAGCGTTTTGTTGTGTATATTTTATGTGCAGCCTACCTATATCCCTAATGTTTTGGGTTTAGTAATTATTCTCACATATAATTGTATGAGTTATTGAATCTACGAGGCCCGTATATTTAATTTGTCCTTTTAGAATTTTGTGACAGTGGACAAATAAAATATCGTGTATTCTTTCTTCTTCTCATTCTATTTTCTCCAAACTCTTCCATCTTCCTCCTCTTACCTTCTGAATCTATATCTCAAATTTAATCCATGAAGAGAATTTCTCTCAAATCAAAAATCAAAACCAAATCTCAACAATCCTATTCTCCTTTCTTTTTCACGTGTTTCACATCAAAAATCACATTACCATCTTGAACAAAACCCAGCACCTCCATGCCCAAGTCGCATTTTGGCCATCAGTGTCGTACCACCATGGTTGCTGCCCACTTTCTCTGATCCCATGCTCCTCCCCATTGCTCTAGCTTTAGAAAACCTAAACTTTGAATACCCTATACCCAACCCCTCCTCTGACCTACACCAGCATTGCCTCTGGCCATGCTTGGTCGCGCCACCACCCACCACCAGCGTGCACCCTTACGATGCCTTACTTCTCTCGAGCCAACCCCCTTGCTTCCAAAAAGAAGCCATAACCTTCCAGTAATGGGAAAAAATTATAGAAAACCCTAACCTCCTCCCTAAGCTTGCACACAACCCTAGGCGCAACCACCTTGGTCTCCTCCTCCTTCTGGTGTCGCCTCGAGCTGTTGTGCATTACTGGTGTTTGTGTGTGGGTTGAGTTTGTGGTTGTTTTGTGTGTTTGTATTATGTTGTGTTTAAAACCAAATAGATGTGCCGGTGAAGTGCTATCGCATGGGAATGACAAGTGTGAGGTCGGATGTTCAATTCGGGTAATTGTCAATTAGTGGAATATTTTTGGTTTAAAAATTTTATACAAACATTTTTTTCTAAACACACACACACACACACACACACACACACATATATATATATATATATATATATATATATAAAATAAAATAATACGGTTGTTGATTCGAGCCTATGATTTGAGTTTGAGTTGATTCAAGCTAGTGGTGCAAATCATTGATTCGACCGTGTTGTGTCAGCTTCTTTGTCTATTTTAGCTTATGTGGTCTAATTCTATCTTGTCACACAAGGTAAGAATCCTTACCGAGTATCAATTTCAATTAGTAAATTGGTATCATTTGAAATGATATATGAAATGATAGGATTGTTTTAGAAAATCCGATTATTTGTTTACACACATGTGACACACACACTTTCAACATATATGACACAAACTTAATTGTTATGATTTGTATTGATTTCTTAACTAAATGATTGAATGTTAGTTAAATTAAAATCATGTTATGATATGGTTGTATTTCTTGTTGTTTGGTAGTTAAAAATTGCATATTTATGTTAATTGGCATCGATAGTGTAGTTTAATTTGGCTATTAGTTTAAAATTTACTATTAAGTTGAAATTTGACATTTAATTGCTAGTTTAAACCCCAACAGCTCATAACTAGTATTTGGATGTGATATTGAACTGTTTGGATGGAGTGATGTTGATGGATGCCTTGGATTGATATGTTTGATTAATTGATGTTTAATTGTGTGAATTTAAAATTATTCACATTTATTATATATGACTATTTGTTGGGTTAATTAATCCTAATCTTTTACCTTAGATGTTACTGGCATCAAATAAATTTGGGATTAATGATTAAAATGAATTAAGAACATAGGTTGAAATGATAAATAGTTATGACCCTGATTTGATAATTACCACATTTATATTCAAACTATTATTTAAGCTTTTATTATCCTTACTATTTGTGTCAAACTATTTCAAATATATATCTAAACTATTTTAATATACTTTACAACCAATTTAAATATCCAAACTATTTTAAATTGGAATTGTCTTAAGATTCTGTGTTTGGTTTAAATTGAGATTTAATATGAATGTACAGCCCATTTTGAATATGAACGTTTTGAAACAAAATATGATATTTTGATATGAAGTATGAACCGTTTGAAACATAAAATCCGACCGGTGTGAAAAATGTAAACGTTGGGTTGTTAATGAGACTAGGATCGAATATTTTCAAACTCTCTGCCAGTACAAAAAATCACTTTAACAATTGTGTATGTGGTGGATGAATCTAGAATGAAGTGGGTTGATTTAACGAACGCTACTGGAATAAAGTAAGAGAATAATGATGGATGTCCTTAAACTTCGAGTCATAATTGAAATGACTAAAATAGATGCTATACCGTGACCAAGTGGGGTTAGCTACCCTCATCCGCAATACTTCTTCCTTTATTACTATAGTCCCTCATGATAGATTTAATTGGATGCGCATCCTCGACTTGGGAGTGTTGTTCCAACATGGGTGGTAGTTGCAGCTATGTGTTACCGCCAGCCTGGGAATGCTACCGGTAGATTCCTACTCTGGGTATTCCTTGTGTGCCTTGTCATATTATCCTGATCGCTCCCACTACAACATTGTTTTGCGTTGTACGAATGGAGTGCTCCCTGATTGCCCACCGGTTATGGTGGAGTTTAAAGTACCGAATAAACTACAATGTTGGTGTAAGGGTAAAAATGTAATCACGCTTACGCTATTTTGATACTTTAACTTTACTAAATATACACTATTATAATAGAGCATTGTATTATATAGTATCTAGTTTATCGGATCCTTAGGAGATGTAAATTCCTGTAATATCGCTTTTTGCACTCATAAACATATTGGATATGGGATGTGAATTACCGTAAACATCTCTGACGTCATTTACACTCATAATATTACTTGATTTTTTATTTAACTGATATGAGAATATTTTAGTTCTGATCTGAGTACTTTTTTAATGACCCACTTTTTTCGTACAGCTTAAGCCGACATTTAACTACTCATGTCAACTCAAATTGCACAGGAAAGCAGATAGTTAAGAGAAATAAGTTAGAGGGTAAGAAAATTGAAAGAAAAAAAGTTAAAATAGAAGAATAAGAAGAACATAAACACAATAGAATCAGAGCAATATGAATCTGTTACTGCTGAATTCAACACCTAAGCCTGTTGTCGGTGAAGAGGTATCTGATTGCAACCAGCTTAAAAGAATGATCCGGAAGCATGAAACTAACAAAAAAGCTACTAAGACAATTAAGACTGAAAGCATCAAGGTGGGAACTTAATCAACAAGCTATTGGTACCAACATAAGGGAGAAAACCTTGGTACCGATATGAAAGGTGATAGTGACAAAGCAGTGTCGATACTAAAGAAGGGACTCTATATCATTCAAAACATGAGCGGAGTTAGACGAAAGGCTATCGGCACTAATTAACTTACTACTGATACAAAGGGAAATAAAGTCACCAAGGTCAAGGATAACACTCTGAAAGCTAACTTTTGGAGTCAAGGCTTGTCGAACACTGAGACACTAAATTTAAAGCCATTTGTCGATGTACCGAAAGCATGCTTCTGCAAGACCGAAAACAATTTCCAAGACTCGTCGAAAGTAAACTAATGCTTATAAGAAGAGCTATCTACACTAATTTGCTCAGTGTTGATACCGAAAGGGGTGACGGTTCCAAGGTCATAAGAAAGAGGAGCACGAAAGCAAACACTATGAAGACTTGGAGGCGGAACCGAAACCTATTGCCGAAAGCCACTCCCGAAAGTTATCCATACCAATTGGCTTGGTATCGATATGGAAGGTAGAAACAACATTAAAGGGAAGCTCCTAAGACCGGAACCGGTTCTCTGGAAACCAAGACTGGCACACCAAAAACCAAGTTATATCTGATAACAATGTTAGAGAGGCGGTCGAAACCAAGGCAACTGGAACCGGATGGTGAGAAGCGGCCGACACCAAGCTACCGCATCCTAAAAGAGCTACTGCTGAACCAAGGACAAAAGCGATCTCGATTTGTCTATAAATAAGACCCCAGGGGTCACATTTTAGGGGATTTTTCTCATTCCTCAATCTTATACTCATTTCTTATAGAGTAAACCCTAATTTCTAAATTGATTTTAGGGTTTCCTTTGTAAACACTTATGTACTCAAATCAATGAGAAATAAAGAGTGAATCAACACTTAGCATATTTTCTGTGGTCTAGCATATTTTCTGTGGTCTACTTTTCTACTTCTGCCACCTTATGCTTTCCTCACGTGAAATGCTTTATACTCAGGCCTTAACCTTTCTCATGGATTACCGAAATACCTCTCCAATAACCATTTAGCTTCCTAAGTAGTGTTGCCCTTAGGGAACCCTTATCCTAGGGTAACAGTTGGTTGTTGAGTGTCGTAAGTGTGATACTCATCCCTTGAGGGAAGAGTAACTAGTCTTCGGGCTCAAGATCTTGATATTTAGGAAATGGTGAACTAACCCAATCTTTGGGATCTAAATAATCTCATTTTATCCTTAGGTACATTTCCTTAGACCTATCTCTGGTGTTGATGAAAAATATAGTTAACATTTTGGCGCTAGAAAGAGGGCTTGAACCTCTAACCTTGTGGTTAACAACCACATTTCTAGTTGTGTTATTCCATCCCGGATTGAACTAAAGCTTTGAAGAAGCAAAACTATGGGCATAGGGTCCCAATAAGAATGTTCTGGATCTCAAATGGCTATGTCATATATTACTGATTTGAGAGTGAAGGAATAACAATGGTTAATAATGGAGGCTTTGAGAATCGTCAAATGAAAAAAGGAAATGGATAATATGAACCAGATTGTTGGAGCAACAACCTATTCCACGTAGAACAAACCCCAACCTTTGCTCTAAGTTGTTCTACATCAAACGGGTACAACCTATTTTCTTACATGAGGAAAACCATCCATAAACATACCGACGGAACAACATTTGAATGAGAGATAATAAAAGACTTCAACTATTTTACTTCCAAATGGACTAAAAGAATCGCACTTCGATCTTGAGATACTCTAAAAAAAGGGATCGAAGATATGAATGAAGCAACAAGGTCAAGTAACAAAAGGGTTAAGTTCCAACCATCAAAAGGAAGCTTTGTATCAAGGTTACCAAGAAAACTCCACCTTACTGCTTCGATGGAAAATATCTATTTCCTAACCAAACATGAGCTAAAATTCTAGACATCTCCAAAGAAAAAGCCTAAATACGAAAGGAAATTAGGAGCGCTTTACTGCCATTATCATTCTACGAATAGGCATGAAACAAATCACTACAGGGTGTTAGAAGGAACGATTACCAAGTTCTACAATAAAGGTCAACTGCAAGACTCTGTAAAAGGATTTGATTAAGCCTAAGAAAGGCCTTCCCAAGAAAATGTTTACATAGATGAAGGTACGGAAACCCTTCCATAATTTGGGACAACTTGAAATGGATCAAATAAGTAAATGGATAAAAAATCCTTGTCACCGCCAAGATAGCCAGGGCAAGGCACCCCTTGGAGGGGGCTGATGTGTAAACCTTTCTCCGCGCCTAAATCAGAAAGGATCAGGTCAAAGCATCAAAAGCGTAAGCCTCTGATCCATGCTCGAAATGGTCGGGACAGAGCATCTAATTAGTAGGCCCTGCCTCTACTTGCAGAAGAGTATGCCCTACCTCTACTCATAGAAGGGTACTCCCGCCTCTATTATAATCTAAGCACGCCCTACCCATGCATGCAAAAGAGCATGCCCTACCTCTGCTTATGTTCCTCGTATCCCACAGAAGGGAACGATAAACACTCATCATCGCCTATGATGCCCAGGGTAAGGCACCCCTTAGAGGGGGGTGGAGTGTAAGCCTATATCACCGCCTATGATTGCCAGGGTAGAGCATCAAAAGAGTAAGCCTTAAAACCGCGTCTACGATGGCCCGGTTCAAGCATCTAAACCCTTATCAACTCTTACGATGGTCAAGGTAAGGCGCCTCCTGGAGGGTGGTCGGTAAGTAATTGGGCCCTGCTTGAGAATAAGCTTGCCAAGCGCATTGGACGCACAAGCCCATAGAGTAGCTAAGTAAGTACGTACATCCTCTACTTACATAAAATCCCGGGTAACGGGAAAAAAAGATCCAGAGGAGCATTCTAAGTACGCAATCACCTCTCCTTACTCAAAATCCTGGGTAAAGGGAACAAATTTTTTGGAGGAGCATTCTAAGTACGCAATCGCCTCTACTTACACAAAATCTCGTGGAAAGGGAACAAAGGCTCAAAAATAGAGCTCGCAAGGCATGTACGACCTCTTCTTTAAAAATAAGCATGGAATTGGCACAAACGATAACAAATACTAGTTATGGATATCCGGTTTTCTGTCAAATACTGGAATTTGGATGGTTTAGGACTTCTGTTAATACCAGATGCAGATACCTGGTCATCCGTTAAATACCAGAATCTGGGTTACTTCGGGAGTTCTGTTAATACCAGATGCGGATATCTGGTCATCCGTCAAATACCCGTTCTGGGTTTGGTTCGGGACTTCTGTTAATAACATATGTGGATGTATGGTCTTCTATCAAATACCCGAGTATGGATTGATTCGAGACTTCTGTTAATACCAGATGTGGGTGTCCGGTCTTCTATCAAATAACTGAATTCTGGTTAGTTCGGGACTTCGGTTAATATCAGATGTAGAAATTTGGTCTTCTATCAAATACCGAAGCTGGGTTAATTCGGAGTATCTATTAGTAGCCAGAAATGGGTTTCTGGTCTACCAACAAAATGCCCGAATCTTAATCAATTGAGGACTTATAACTACTCACCAAAAGGGGAGTTCTGGACATCCCTTACTAATACCCTAATTTGGGTCACAAGATTCTAATTACCAAGAAAAGGTCTGCTATAAGTATTCGAGATGATAACTTGAGTCTACTATCTTAAAAGGCCTTCAAGAGAAGATAGTGATCTTCCATCTTTCTCAGGGAGATCTTCTTAACCCATATGCATGAATTTATTACCCATTATAAAAATAATATATATAGTGCAAATAATCACACTATTTTCGTTGCTAAGAAAGAACAACAATGGCTAAATTCTCCCTAACACTTCATACAAGGAGAATTACTTGAGAAATTACCACTGAACGAGATGGTTATCTCCAAAACAAAAAATACGAGTAAACACATTGCTCCACCATACATTCGCTCATTATGATAATATAATGCACATGCTATTTCATTTCATAGGCTAGTTATCATATATACCCTACACATTTAAATACTAAGCAGTGCATATTAAGTTTGGACAAAGTAGTGCAATAAGACTCCAGGGAGAAGGTATTCTCATCAAGAGTAAAACACTAGATGTCAAGTGATATCCGCATAACCATATTTACAAAATTATCTAACGAGTTTCCACATCAAGTGTTTTTACATTTTGTATCATTCCACCACTATATTATGGCTACAAAATAGAAGGGTTTCGTAATAACTAAGCTCCTAAATCCGAGTCATGATTCTTTAAAGAGCATTTCAAGGTTTATAGCTTGTTATAGCACCCTCCAAATCAATTTCTAATTCATCGATTCATCGAAGTAACCTACTTATCTCTTCATCCGTAGTAGTAGAAGGATTGGCCATTAGTTGTTTTTCCAACCTAATAATAGTTCCATCTTTCTCTTTTAACCAGTCTTCCAAGGTGGATTTTGTTCACCCTGATTCCTAATTGTTATCTTTTGAAGATAGTACATCTACTCCCATCTTGAAGAGGGAGTATCTTTAAAAATTCTCTTTGACTTTACCATGACTAATGAGTCTTCTTCGAGTTAAGTAGGTGAAACCTTTAGTTGACTTCCCTATGCATGAAGGATAAACACGGTTATTTATGAATTCTACTTCCGAAGGATAATATTAATTAATAATAGTTCTCATCAAAAAGGGTTCGTTATAACAACATGCATACATCAAGAGTTACATCAATAATCTCATGGGTTAAAGTATGTCTAACATATATTAAAACCAACAAACTAGAGTTCTAAGTTTCTTTTGGAACAACTTCCCGTTCGTTACTTAGGCAACCCAAGGGAAGTCCATATTTCACACAAATACGACGGAGGTTACATATTATAGGATCTCTTTAAAATTTAGGCGTTGCCTGAGAAATAGCATGGGTCAGACACTCATTTATTAAATTAGAATACGAATGTAGAGCATCTATATAGAGTGCGTCCTCAATTAGTATAGAATTATGGCATAGCACAAAATGAAACAAAAAAATTTATGATAAGAAAATTTATTTTAGGGAAAGCATGGCTAAGTTACTTCCTATCCATGGTTATTATCTAACTTTTTATCATATTGACGAAATGTTGTTTTCTGTTACCTTTAAATTGTTACAGGAAGCCTACAACCTAGGAATGACTAGGTAAGAACAGTACAAAAACTATAACTAAGCAGCAAAGACTCAAGGAGCATAGGATACGCAACTTCTTTATGCCCTTGGCTTGAGGAATCACCGTATTTGAAAAAAATTCAACTAGATCCGGATAAAAAGGAGCATTCTAGAGATCTGAAGCTTGTTCTGTAGAAATATGAACATTCCCTGAAGAAGGAGCAAGGATGACACTCCCTTTTTTCGAATCCTCGGGGAGTTCCATACCTTTGAGGCTTTGATCACCATCGTCATCCTAGTCATAATATGAATACATGGATTCGTCTTCCTCCATACCTGATTCGAGATCATCCGGAAGGTCCTCAACATAAAAAAGACCTTCGAGCTTGGTCTTGTTCTTCTGCAGGATTTCAACCTTTCATTTGGCTAACTCACTCCTTTCCATGACCCTGCTTCAAATGGAAGGATGGACAGAAGAAAATTATATTTCAAGAAATTATTTGAAGTTACTAGAGAATGCTAAGAAAAGATCATCCTAGTAATACTCCAGTGCAATCTTTGGGAAGTGCTCTTCTAAAATTCAAAGATCCAATTTTTGGCCTCATAAATTATGTGCTTAGAAGCAGATATCACATTTTAATCTTGAGAAAGCTGATTGTCCTTCTCTCTCAGCCTTTTGGTATGACAAGCCACCATCCTGGCCTTCTCATCTTCGTCCTCTTGCTTAAATAGTTGAAGCGCGAGTACCTGGTCATTCAGAAGGAACCTAGCTCTCCTCTCATCCTCCAATTCTGATCTGACCTTTTCAAGAGACATCTTCCGTTCTACACACTCTTTCTTGTATTCCTTCGTCAAGGATTCAAATTTATGAGTTAAGGAATCATTTTCTCCTTTAAGAGACATAACCTTCAGGGAAAGTGGAGTGAGCATCTCTAGAAGAGAGAACCATCTCTTTGAAATATAGGAAAAGGAAACGGGGGCAAGACTCACATAGAAGTAAAAAATAAAGAAAAAACAAGTTCATACTAGTAAGTGTTGTTCGATAAGTGATTGTGACAAGCTCGCTAAATCTGAAATGAGGACGGAAGCGAAAAATTGTCCAAGTCGTCATAAGAAAGAGTAAGCCTTACAATTTCATTAGAACTTCAAGTCATTGGATGAGGTTTGGAGGAACTAGCATGTCCGGGTGGAAAATGCATCATTACCTCATACTCAATCAAATTTAAATATCTAGGAGTGTCAGGTACACGGATGCAATTAACAAAAACTCTATCCAAAATCGTAGTCTGGAAGGGAGTGGTGCTCCGGGTCACACCAGCAGATGGAATAGTAGAAGTAGGGTATAATACTCAGTAGACCCAATAACACCAACTTCGTGAGAAACAAGGGGAGTGGAAGCCTCATCTTTGCATCTTTTATGAGCTGGTTCATCAGTAATAGTGGTAATATTTCTCTTATCCACGATATTAGATTAGGATAATCCCTCCAAAGTAGATTCCCCATCAGGAGCTTTGGAAGCTACTTGAAATAGTCATGGGGTTAGATACACTCAGTATGAGACAATATTTCAAAACCACATTGAAAAGCAGTCCTTACATGGGGATCCAAGAGATAGAGGGGACTAGTTGGTGAATACATCAGAGCCCAAAAATAGATACGTAGATCTGGGGAAGTGTAAAGGAGGCCTTCCTAGAGAGCTTTGTCCCAAAGGAAGAAAACCATACTTCTAAAGATTGCTCAAAATCAATAAGATGGACCGTTTATCTAACTTCTTGAAAGCTTTAAACATATCACTGATAGCTTGAACCTCCTCGCCACTTAGGTCCTTTCTTGTGGGAACACAAACTACGATAAAACGAGAAGTTAAAGCAAAAGCTAAAGAAAGACGGAAACCGATACTGAGAAGTACAATTCACCGGGAGTGGTAAAAATGCATGTGATACTCGGAGGACATCTGATATAGAAGAATTGTGTATCCCAATCCAAGAGCTAGTTGAGGTTATCACGTATCAATTTCTTAGAAAGGTTGATGCGAAATTGAGGCAGATCAGTCCCTTTGACTATAGACAATTGCAACAAATAATGCAAGAGACGAGGACTAAGAAAAGACTACCCTGACTCCAATTCTAAAAGTTCAAGACATGAAAGGCAGGTATATGTATTTGGAGTTAGTTGAATGAGAGCGAGCTTCAGATATTGCAAGAATCTTACAATAAAGCCTGGGAATGGGAAGAAACCTCCATGCCAGATGTGAACAGAGGTACAAGCAAAAAATCCCTCTGGAGGACTTTGAATGGTACCCGTTCCGAAAGCAAGTACGACATCAACTCCAGCCATACCATAACTCTCGAGAATGTTTCTCACCTCGTCCTGGGTCCGAATCAGAAAATATCGCGAAAGGCTTTCCATCTGTAGAAAATTACACGGGATGAAGAAGCTCTGTACTCTCAGATGTAACACTACCAGGTGATATTATTCCATAAAATATGTTAGCATAATTAATTTTCTAGTTAAAAATTACTATACGAATTCATTAGCATAAGCCATTCAATATGCCTATAGAAAGTCAGGAGCATTCCACAAATCGTGAAAATGGAAACCTTTAACATAATGCACATATGAATATGCATTGTGCATACATGTCTAAAATATTGTTTAGTATGTGGCTTAATCTTATCAATGGTCTCGACATAAAAACCTAGTTTCAGAAAAGTCAAGCCTGGGTACCGGTGGGGTTAGCATTAAACGTTCACATATAGCTATAAAGGTTTTTAATAATTCCCTAACGAAAGAAGGTGTGACCTTTGGCATCACTCATATCCTATTCTGACGACACCTGACTTTGAACATTGTGTTCAGTAATATTAGAATTGGGACCAAAAAGGGAAGTAAGAGCATTAATGTTAAAACCATCGGTACCCTTAAGGGATGTATTACCTTATCCTCATATTGGAGGAGAAACCTATATATAAAAAGTCTTACATTAAAACCCAAGAAAGTTTGGTAGGAGGTTAAATGATAAATCCACTAAGTCTTCCATTATTTTCATTATAGCTTCTTCATATGAGTCAATCTGTTACAATAAAGATTAAGAAACTGAGGATCCTAATCAAGTTCATAGATAAAAAGACGAAATGTTGTCTCGAATTATTGGATTAAAATTATTAAAATACTTATAGAGACACAGTATAATTTGCAATCTTGGAGATATTTGAAGAACAATGATTTCGTTTTAAATAATTGTTTGCAGGCTATGAATTGAGGAGGAAGAAAAGAGACTTTATATCTAGAAACACTTTTTGAATTACAACCATACAAATAAGCACTGATCAACGATGCAGATTGAACCAAGAATACCAAGGTGGGAAATCAGAGTACATACCGAAAATTCAATATTTGACTTGAAAAGTCAAATTACCCCTTCAAAAGAGGGTAAATGTTACAACCAAATTCAAAACCAAAGCCTGTTCTCAGTGAAGGGGTATCAGACTGCAACCAGATTAAAAGAATGATCTAGAAGCATGAAATCGACAACAAGCTACTGAGATAATTAAGACCGAAAGCATCAAGGTGCATGCAACTTAGTCAATAAGCTATCGAAACCAACATAAGGAAAGCTTGGTACCGATACAAAAGGTTATAACAACAAAGCAGTGCCGATATTGAAGTCCATTAATATGGGCTCAATTCTAAAAGCATAGCGCAATGGGTTGGAGACAAGCAAAGAAAAGCAAGAACCGAAAGCCAATGACCCGAGACCCGAAACCTGAAACAAAGACGGGGCTCTATATTATCCGAAACATAAGCAAAGTGAAACAAAGGGCTATTGGCACTAATTAACTTAGTGCCGATACAAAGGGAAATAAAGACATCAAAGTAAAGGATAACACTCCAAAAGCTAACTGTCGGAGTCAAGGCTTGTTGAATACCGAGACATAAAATTTAAATTCATTCGTAGATGTACCGAAAATATGCTTCCGCAAGACCGAAACCAATTTCTAGGACTCATCGAAAGTAAACCAAAGCTTATAAGAAGATCTATCTGCACTAATTTGCTTAGTATTGATAACAAAAGTGGTGATGATTCCGAGGTCATGAGAAAGGGGAGCACGAAAGAAAACACTATAAAGACATGGAGGCGGAAAGCCACAACCTAAAGCTATCCATACCAACTGGTTTGGTATCGATACACAAGGTAGAAACAACATCAAAGAGAAGCTCCTAAGATCGGAACCAGTTCTCTGGAAGCTAAGACTAGCACACCAAAAACCAAGTTATATCCGATAACAATGTTAGAGAGGCGGCCGAAACCAAGGCAACCAGAACCGGAAGGTGAGAAGCAGCCAACACCGAGCTACTGCACCCTAAAGAGCTACTGCTGAACCAAGAAAAAAAGGGGTCTCAATTTGTCTATATATAAGACCCTACGGGTTACATTTCAGGGAACTTTTCTCATTCCTCAATATTGTACTCATTTATTATAGAGTAAACCCTAATTTCTAAATCGATTTGGGGATTTCTTTTGTAAACACTTACGTACTCAAATCAATGAGCAATAAAGAGTGAATCGATACTTAGTATATTTTATATGGTCTGCTTTTCGACTCCTACCATATGCTTTCCTCGCGAGAAATGCTTAATATGCAAGCCTTAATCTTTCTCATGGATTATCGAAATACCCTCTATGAACCTTTTAGCTTCCTAACAAGTGTTGCGCTTAGGGAACCCTTATCCCAAGAAGAGTAACTAATCTTCGGGATCAAGACCTTGATATCTAGGAAATGTCGAACTAACCCAAGCTTGTGCGAACTAAACAATCCCATTTTATCCTTAGGTCCATTTCCTTAGACCTATCTCTAGTATTGACGAAAAATATCGTTAACATAATCTTAGAGCGGAATGAACAAAATATAATATATTATAGCTCTTTACACAAAGAGAAAATCAGTGTATATACATGTATACAACATTAGAGTACATAATCATATCATCCTTACAGTGTTGATGAATACAACACACACAGTGCAAATAATTTATTAAGAGAAATTACGAGAACATGCCTCGACTCTAGCTCCTCTTCTGAAGCTCAGCAAATCCAGTGCAATTTGAAAAGATACTCGGTCTGACCCAAGTACTACATACACAAATCAGTCTGGGATACTTTCAGTGAGTAATCTCACAATACAAGCAACTGTTTTTCTTCGAAACCCTTTTGAAAAGAAAAGATAATCGTAAGACTGATCTACAAATAAACATGGATGGTTCTTACCTTACGATAACCCAAAACATTCTTTATATCAAAACTATTCGAATATCACAATCAAAGTTTTAAATCTAGGATATCAATCGCGTTTCGTCTCGGGTATTTTATAGACTTGATCTCGTATCAGGGGAGATCTCGGACGAGATAAGTCTAACTCGGGAGTTCGTCTCCAATTTCCATTTCGAGTCCGAAAGTCCATATCGGAACAATCTCGGGGTACAAGATATGTTAAAAAATGACATTTTTACAAAATGATTTTTATGAATGTTATTAAAAACGTAGTAACTTAAACTTGAATAGAAAAATAACTTTATTATTCTTTATTTTGCGAAATATCATCAATACCTTAAATCATAATATGCTTAAAACAGAAATATTGTTAGACATAAAACATTAAAAGGATCCAAAATGTTAAAAAAAATCGTCATTAATAGACCATAAAATACATAATTTCGTAGGTAACATGTATGTAAAAATGAAGAATATGAAAATCATAAGCATTGTAGAACATATATGATCATACAATATGGTCATTTGACATGCAAAATGTAAATAACAAAAGATTATCATGATTGGATTTGATTTTTTTAATTACTGTTCTAGTACAGGCACATATTTAATTTTTAACCATAAAAACTAAGATCTCGGACGATATTCCAGTATTTCGTCCCGGTCGACATATCGTTTAATATTGCAATATCTCGGGCGATATATTCGAAAGGAGATTTAGAGTAACATTTGTTGTTTTGTTTCAGAAGGAGCCCAAAACGAGATGTCATAGGAGATCTTAGGAGATATGATGGGCCAGAACGAGTTTCTTGATATTTAATGATGATGCGGTAGATGTCTTGATTTTTTCCTTTTGTTGTGCATAGTGTTTTTTGTCATAGTGTTCTGTGTGCATTTTTGGTTTGTGAATTTGGGTGTCTGGAGATTATGGAAATGAGCTTAGGTCACTGCTTATGGTACTTTGTCTATTTTGATGTTGATGGTGTATCGGTCAGTGACTCTCCTTCTTGGGCAACATGGTGAAGCGCTAACTCTTAAATTACTTGAAGGAGTATAACTACCACACTCTCTACCCTGCAAGCTACGTACCTGCGTGATTCAAGTCAGATATGTATGTAAGATGTTTAGTCAAGGTGATTCTTGGTTCACTTCTACTTGGAAATGTGATGGATTTTGACGCTGATGGCTTTTGCGGCTAATGTTTTGTCAACGTGACGATCGTAGGAGGGCTTCCTTCTTTGGTCATGTAGACGTCATGTACTGTTGCTAGAGTATGGTCAGACATATATTGTCTATGTCATGGAAGCTGGTGTATGAGTTGCAGCTGTTAGTAGTCCTTGTTATTACTTTCAGCTCTATATTTTTATGCCATGTCATTGTCAATTTACTCCCTGTGCGGAGAACGAAATGTAATAAGTAGTCTACTAACTAGCTTGCTCCTGTACTATAATCTAGTATAGAAATTGTGGATGGCCCACTATAAATGTCGTATGTAGTGGACGATCCACTTTTAAAACTGAAACAGTAGTCTAACAATCTGCCAAACTCCTATAACTATTGTAATTATTATTTTTTATAATAATAAGTGTTACCAATCACTGTAAAATCCAGTCGGTTATGCCAAAAACTGATTCCTTATACTTATCTCAACTGAATATGTATGTTCATAAAAAAGCTCACATCGTCGTTACTTTGAAAACCATATCTATACACTTAGCTTCTTAGCATAAGTATATTCATAAAACCCATATTATTTTCAACTAATATCATTATATATACTCAACCAAATGGTTATAAATATGCACACACATCTTCCTTGGTTAACGATGTTATATAAAAGATCGTCTATTATAAAACCAATCGGTTTAAATTCATTTCCATGCTTTCTAAATGAAGCTTAACTTCTCTCATGGAAATAATAATTAAATTCCATACTCGCTCATCTCTTCAAAAATATGTATATTCACAATCCAAGCTATTTCTATTTAGTATATTTAACTGAATGGCAAGCGTTTAGTTTTTGACCTTATATAGCCAAGACAATGTCATGAGATAACGTTGTTTATTTTAAACTCAAATGGCTTATAATAAATTATAAACTTTGAAATATAAAAGTTATGATTTCATTTATGGAAGTAAATAATAAATTTTATTTTCGATTCAACATTCGTCTCAAACTCATATCAAATCTTGGATAATAATGAAGTCGCTCAAGTTGGGGTATTTTATTTACCTCTCGGGCTTTGATTTGACAACACTCTTACCTTTGAGATAAATATTAACCAGAACTGATATTCACTAAATCACATTAAATTCCATTTAATTTTTGTTTAAATATGATTCTTAAAAACCATATTCACTCCTTAAAAATCTTAATTCAATTTCAAACTCATTTACTTAATTTAATATTAAGTAACACATCACTTAAAACCAAATCTATTAGTTTTGTCCATCCGTTATAACATTCTATACCACGAATGGATTTTATTGTAATAGAATCCCTTTATAAAAACCCTTTAAGTTTATTACAAACTTTTCTTAGTTTTACGTTAATCTAAGTTCACCTCTTACTTAAAATATTCGAATATAGATCAAATCACTATAACTTAATTCGCCTAACCAATTTGAATACAATTTAGATTCTTATTTAAAATTCCACTTCGTATCATTCCGCTTATAAGCTCAAGCTCCATTTAAGCCATTTCATAAGTTTATAATCAAATTTAAACTTACTTCGACAATTAAATCATTTACAACATTAGCGAATTTACAACTTGAGTTTATACTTTGCTCAACTTGGATTTTATAAATTCCATTTAAATAGAATTTTAAATAAGAACTCATTTTAAACCTTCCTTATAGTACTATTAATAAAAACCCGCTTAAAATCTCATTCAACAATAAACAAGGTCTCATGATTCATAAAACTCTATTAATAAATTTCAATCACAAGGTCATTGCTATGATTCTTATTAATTAAACAATAATCAACTCCAACATTATAAAAATAATTTGCCTTCATCATTAACTATTAATATAATAGTTAATCTCTCTTAAAATGTTATTAAAATAAGAGTTATCTTAATTAATAAATAATATTCAATAAACATTCTTGTTCATTGTTAATTAAAAGATTATACAATCCTTTAAGAAGCCGTATTTAGTTTCAACAATTATTTGTCAAAACCATTTTCGTTAATTGATTTCCAATTATACAGTTGACTTGGTCAACTCAAATGCATGGTTAATTCACTAACCAATTTCAATTAATCATAAATAAATAAATTAATAATATAATTGATTTAAATAATTTAGCTCAATTGTTTCTTATAAACAATTATTCCCAACTATTTACCCTTTGGTTAACCCCAGTCTTACTTACTTATAAAACTCTTTTGGAATAAAAGAATTCCATAGTCAATCATTTTATATTTAATTATAAAATTAAATAATAAATATTGAATTTCTTTAAATAAAACTATTCTTAAAATAATTCATATAAAATAGATTTCAAAATACAACTCCAATTATAAAATAAATTTTATAACTTCAGTTCAGACGATTCACCTAACGATAAATCAATATTATAAAACGATGGTTTTTAGGCCATCTGCTACCAATCACATAATCAATACTAAATATTGATTAATAAACATCAATGTTGAATTACATTCAACCATTATCGTACAATCAGGTTGTAACAACCCGTATTTCAATAACATGTTAAAACGAGAATCAAGGCAGAATTTAATTTTAAATTCTGAATCAAGTAAAACGGGCTATGCCATTGCGTTCGTCTCGGAAAAATACGCGAAATAGAGTCCGAGTTTTCGAAAATCGGAGTCCGTATGACCCGGTTAAGGCCCAAAGAAGTTTTCGGGAAATTTGAATTTCGAAACATGCAGAAATGGGGGCCAGGCGGGAAAATTCCTGCCCAGACGAGTCGACAGGCATGTCGACAGGGCTGTCGACTTGCCCTGTCGGCTGATTTTGATCTGGTGCACCTATTTTCTATCTTGGCTAGGTTTTTGGGCCTGGTTTGGAATCTGACGGTTCAGGTTGGTCCTAGGGTTAATCTAAGGGCCTAAAACTATCCTAATCTCTATAAAAAGACCCTAAACCTAACCTAAATCCCTAAAAATCAAACCTAGCAACTAAGTGCTGCCAAAATCAATTTTGATCATGGCCTCCATCTCCAATCCCTAGAGCCTATGCACTCAAATCAAGTTCAAATCAAAAGGTGCAAGCTTGCTACACCAAATCAAGGCCAAATCAACATTTCTATGCGAGTTCCATGACGATTCTTCTACAAAGGAGGCACCTTTCTTAGCCAAGATGATTCATGCTCCTTTCCCTAGGCCTAACTATGTAAGTTCTAGCTACTTTTAGATGGAAACGGTAGTTTTGATAATGACATGGGATAAAATGAGGCTAAACATGATTATGCGAACCTATATGAACCTTACCATGCCTCTTGTGTTCATATTTATGATCTTAGGCCATGTGAGTGACTTAATCATGCCTCTCATGCTATGCATAACCTAGTTTAACTTGCAAGTTTGGATCTTTATACATGAAATGCTAGCATGAACCTTTAGGAACCACTTTACTTGTGAAACATTGGCTAAGACAAGATTTTGGGGCTTATGCATGTTTATGAACCCAAACCCCTTATGCTAACATGCAAGTTTGTGGCCAAACCCTTTTTGAGATTATGCATGCTCGTGGCCAATCCCCTCTTTTAAGTTGTGCATGTTTATGGCCAAACCCTTTTTGATCATATGCATGTTTGTTGCCAAATTACCTTATGACACTATGCATGTTTATGGCCAATCCCTTTATGATGTTATGCATGTGGAAGCCAAGCCCTTTTTGGCATCATGCATGTTTTGAGGCCAATATGTGACATAGTATCCTTACTATGTTGACTCGCTTTGCTTGCGTTGGAAAAACACGATTTTGGGTAGTTAGATAAACATGAACATGTCGCGAAATCTTAACTTGAATATGACATATGTTTATACTTGAAAATATGACTTGAAAGATGACATGGAAGTTGACATGTAAGTATGCATAAAACATGAGCTTGGGAATTTACCTATTAAGTTAGGTCTACCCTTTGGGAATTTACCTATTAAGTTAGGTCTACCCAAATGCTTGAAAAACTTGTAACATGTTTTGGAAACATGATGAACTTAGATAATATAAGTACGGCCAACTCGAGGTTGGGTTGAGTTTGCAACGTAAAACTACCCGGAACCGACCGGCCTAACTAGTAGTTGCAAACAATAGGACCCAATGTGAGAAGTTGGTCATGTCGCGCTTAAGACCCGAGGTTAGACTAGGTTGTGGTGTAAATCTACCCGGACCCGCCCGGCTTAACTAATAACCACAACAAGGTCTAATGTGAGAGGTTGAGGGTGCATTAATTAAATTAATGCCACATAATAGGGTTAAGTTAATTTGATTAATGAGGCTTAACCAAATATGATATGGACAAATGGGTTAAGTAATTTGATTAGGCTAATGATACTTAACAAAACATGATAAGCTTCGGTAGGTTAAGTAACTTGATTTGCCTAATGACACTTGACCATTTTTATACGACTAGTGGACGGGATTAAGTTAACCAACACTCAATCAATCCAACACGATAACGTGATAAGGTTAAGTAAATTTTCTTAATGACACTTAACCGTATAATACAGTTAATGGATGGGGTTAAGATTAGGCTTAACTAATCTAAACATGGTAATCGGATGGGGTTAAGTTAGCCTAGACTTAATTAATCCAACTTGGTAATTTAATGGGGTTAAGTTAAACACTTAACTAATTTAACACGATGATTTGATGAGGTTAAGTGACCTATACTTAACCAATCTAACTCGTTAATTTGATGAGGTTAAGTTAATCTATACTTAACCAATCTAACGTGAAAACATGATAAGGCTAAGTCAAGAATCACTTGAATACGCTTGACCGATGTGATGACAAGGTCAAGTTAAATTATATAATTAACCAATCTAAAATGATAATTAGACGAGGTTAAGTCATGGATTCCTTGATATACTTAACCAACTTGACACATGGTTTGTAGGGTTAAGTCTTGGACTTGTATACTTAGCCAATTTTGACATGGTTTGTAGACGGGCTAAGTTATGAACTTAAGTGACACTTAACCCATTAGATAAACCCTAATTCGGAGGATTAGGTAAATAACCATAGTTAACAAGGATTATGGAAATAAGGCTAAGTGGTAAACCTTAGTTAAGAGAAACTAAGTAATAATTCTTAGTCAAGGAAATTTGGACCATTTCTTAGATAGATTAGTAACCCGATACGTTAGGTCAACGTTTAAGTATGCGTGTAGGAGCAGGCTATCTGATTTAGATAAAGGCTCCAACGAACTGGGTAACGAAGCAGCGGCTTCGGGGAACGTGAGGATATTCTTGGGATCCCTCTGTGAGCTGCCAGGTCATTATACTAGGCTCACGAGAGGTTGAGGTCTGCGGTAGAAGAACCAAGAATATGCCTTGGTTGCTATGCGAGCGACCTAAAGACTGGGGTGGATAGCAGTGAGTCGACGAATACATAAGGTGCCCGAGATAGCAAGTTCGTCGATCATCTACCATCTTGAGTCAAGCGTGTACGTACGGAAAGGCAGGGAACACCCAACAGACCATAATTTGCTATCTAATTATGGGTGAGGTAGGCCGTAGGATGTGGGCTGGCCGGAGTGTAGTTCTCATGCAAGATTTTCTCTTGTGTTGCCTTTCACTAGTTGAGGGAGGGGTCTCGTGGGACCATAGCCACGTGTAGAAAGCAGACCTTAGTATCTGCATCGGCAGATAAATCTAAAGCTCCCGACCGAGTCCTGTATTTCTTGTTTTGCCCTGTGACAGGACTCGGATGGCACGATGTGATACATGTGCATCCAGTTATAGAAAAACGATTCACGATGAATGCGTGGGAAAAAAGGCGCGGTTGAGGGTTAACGTAATCCCTAGTGGCCTAGGTGGTTTAACCCAAACCGAAATACGAAAGCGTGCAATAGGTAAGCGTAATCCCTAGTGGTGCTAGGTGGCGTAAGTCCTAGTAGTCCAAACGATGATTCATATGGAAGAGCCTAGCTAGAACAAGGGTGACAGTCCAAACGATTTCAAGGATAATACGACATGAGGAAGCCCGTACGAGGTACGGCAAAGGACTGAACTTATATACATGGAAAGAAACATATGATTTGAGTAACCTATATATGCGATATTAGGTTGACATGGACCATTACACGACTTTGAGCACGGGACATTCATGGTTAACACATGACGCGGGTAGGGATACTAGTACGAGAGGTGCAGAGCAAATATACATGTTAGAACTAGGAAGAATATACATAATAGATACCGTGGGATGTTAGACGGGGTAGATACCTTGGGATAATGTACTCGATAGAAATCTGACGATGTGATACCTTGACTTATCATAACACCGTAGTTTATCATGATACCTTAGTTTACTTTGCCACAGTAGTTCAACCAGCTACCCTGGTTTATCTATCTTGTAGTTATCCTTATGTTTACTTTCAGTTTATGCATGTCATGTTACCTTTACCTGTTTTTATACTGGAAGTAGATAGGACTTACTCAGTCTTTTTGACTGACCCGTTTTGTTTCGCCTCTTTTCTTCCGTTTCCCCCCCCCCCCAGGTTTCAGGGAGGAAACAATGCTGTTTAGTACGGACTTCTTCTGCTTGAAGGTCATCATGGATGGCTTGGACTTCTCTTGGCTATGGCTACTTTACTGTTTTACTTGGGGAATAATTTATTAAAAAGTCTTTATGCTTCTTTACTATTGCAAGACAGGGTTTGATGTACTCTAATGTAAAAGGCTTTAGACCTTATTTATTCATGTTATGAAAGTTTGATTTTACTTCCGCTATTTATATATGTTCTGTCTTGTGATATTTCTGTGCATGTTTACCAATAATGCCCCACTAAAGCTAGTGCATTCCTTTGCGAGTGACCCTAGCGGAGGCGGGGTGTTACATTTGGTATCAGAGCAGAAGGTTACCAGACTGGGAAAAAGTTTTTAAAGACCTTCTGAAAACTATTTGAAAATCGTTTACAAAGAAGCATTTTTCAAGAAAATTTTCTTTTAAAAGAAAAAGGCTATTCCCCAAAGGCCATTAGCACTATCCTTGTTTCCTTAATTGAGTCTCTTTTCCTTTCTTTCCTCCATCTGTAGTCACAGTAGTTTTAACTGCGACTAGTCTTTTCTACCTACGAAAGTGCTTTCCATACGATGGAGGTGGTTCTCGAGAGACCAGTGACCGCGTTATAAGAAAGGATCGTGAGAAAGAAGGATAAAGGATATGAGCTTAAGGATGAGAAACTTGTTGGTATGGTTTAGTCCTCAAAGGAGGGAGAAAGATGAACAATGAAACCCATGACGAGAAAGTACCTTTGGCATGGTAAAACG
This sequence comes from Allium sativum, assembly GCA_030737875.1. Lineage (NCBI taxonomy): Eukaryota > Viridiplantae > Streptophyta > Magnoliopsida > Asparagales > Amaryllidaceae > Allium > Allium sativum. The sequence goes on from CM060920.1 coordinate 649,815,786, forward strand.
GGGCGGATAGTTAAGTATTATGGGGCAAGGACAAGATCATCGGGAGGGCAGTAGTATGCTCTCATTTCTAAGAGTACCTCGGAAGGAGGGTAACGATCTTGTCAAAGGTTTAGCTTTTCTTCTCTATCATCCCGTTAGGACTTCGTTGTTCGTATCATTTAAGTCTGCTTCGGTAGTTGAGTCTCTGCACCTTAAGTACTAGCGTAATAGAGGATCCCATTTTTGTCTCAAAGTCCTATTGGAGAATCAGTCCATTTATACATGACTTGTTTGGATTTGGGAATGTCTATGCCAAGTGTTGAATTTGGAAATAATGCTTATGTTTATAAGCTATGGCTGGATTCTAGGGATGAAGTGGTTATCCAGTAGGGGGTGCCACTCTCGGTTTTGATAGGAGGGTAGTTAGACCTTTTGACTAGCCTTGGTAATGCCCTCGAAGTATCGGGTAACCTTTTTGAGGTTCTGTCATGACTAGTTACTTAGAATCCCTTGATGCCTTTATTGGAAATTTGAAGCCCGATCGAGTGGTGTTCGCCAATTAGACGGATGGTTTACTTCATTTATGCATGGGTTATAAAGATCACCCTAGTAAGTGCGCATGATAACCTGATTGACATCTGTTTACTTTCAAGAGAAAGTTTTTCTACGTGGAATACCTTATGGTACAAGGTCCAGGATTCACTAGTGAATTTTGGAGGGCTCGCATGGAATAATGTGTACGCAGTCCTGTTTGCGTCAAGTATTCTAGAAGGAGAATAAGTGCAAGTGGAACGAGAGGCGACGAGGAAATGAGTTCCAACTCATGTTATGGAAACAGGAAGTAAAAAGCTGCGAAATCGTGAAGTAAAAGGGGCGGTCAAGGCGCGATGGAACTAAGCTCAAGGTAATGCGACGCAGGAGACTGAAGACTAAATACGTGCATGATATCTCTTTTGGGAATATATCCTCGACCCCTGTTTTCTGTTGAGCTTGCTTGTAGGCTATCTTTTATGGATATCCTCTCGGTCCTGTTTCTGTTACAAACCCCGTAAGGAGTTTGTTTTGTTTATCTTCTCGATCTTATTTTAGGGAATCTTAGGTAGAACCCTATGGATGTAAACATGTATTTGAAACATGTTATGGTTGATATGGTTGCAAGTGGTTGCAAGTGGTTGCTCGTGGATGCGCGAATACACATTAGATACTAGCTCGACTCGGTCACATTTCATATTGCATATGCACGAGTATTTATACTTGTTTATGGATGAAATCGAATGTGTTATCATGCGGTTGTTGCATATGAATGAATGATTGTGCACGCATATAGTATCTATATGGCTAGGACTATTTGCATACATGTTGGATTCATGGCACTATACATATTTTTGCATTAGAAAGATTATCCAGGCCTGATCATTAGCATTAGCTAAGGAACATGTACACACACATTTTGCATGTATTCATACAGCATTAGAAATCATCTAAGGACAATGGTTGCTTGTGGATGATGTTTTGAGTAGATGGATGATGGATGGTAGGATATGTTCTTCCTAACTTAGAGATTTCGGGGACGAAATCCTAAAAGGTGGGGAGAATGTAACAACCCGTATTTCAATAACATGTTAAAACGAGAATCAAGGCAGAATTTAATTTTAAATTCTGAATCAAGTAAAACGGGCTATGCCATTGCGTTCGTCTCGGAAAAATACGCGAAATAGAGTCCGAGTTTTCGAAAATCGGAGTCCGTATGACCCGGTTAAGGCCCAAAGAAGTTTTCGGGAAATTTGAATTTCGAAACATGCAGAAATGGGGGCCAGGCGGGAAAATTCCTGCCCAGACGAGTCGACAGGCATGTCGACAGGGCTGTCGACTTGCCCTGTCGGCTGATTTTGATCTGGTGCACCTATTTTCTATCTTGGCTAGGTTTTTGGGCCTGGTTTGGAATCTGACGGTTCAGGTTGGTCCTAGGGTTAATCTAAGGGCCTAAAACTATCCTAATCTCTATAAAAAGACCCTAAACCTAACCTAAATCCCTAAAAATCAAACCTAGCAACTAAGTGCTGCCAAAATCAATTTTGATCATGGCCTCCATCTCCAATCCCTAGAGCCTATGCACTCAAATCAAGTTCAAATCAAAAGGTGCAAGCTTGCTACACCAAATCAAGGCCAAATCAACATTTCTATGCGAGTTCCATGACGATTCTTCTACAAAGGAGGCACCTTTCTTAGCCAAGATGATTCATGCTCCTTTCCCTAGGCCTAACTATGTAAGTTCTAGCTACTTTTAGATGGAAACGGTAGTTTTGATAATGACATGGGATAAAATGAGGCTAAACATGATTATGCGAACCTATATGAACCTTACCATGCCTCTTGTGTTCATATTTATGATCTTAGGCCATGTGAGTGACTTAATCATGCCTCTCATGCTATGCATAACCTAGTTTAACTTGCAAGTTTGGATCTTTATACATGAAATGCTAGCATGAACCTTTAGGAACCACTTTACTTGTGAAACATTGGCTAAGACAAGATTTTGGGGCTTATGCATGTTTATGAACCCAAACCCCTTATGCTAACATGCAAGTTTGTGGCCAAACCCTTTTTGAGATTATGCATGCTCGTGGCCAATCCCCTCTTTTAAGTTGTGCATGTTTATGGCCAAACCCTTTTTGATCATATGCATGTTTGTTGCCAAATTACCTTATGACACTATGCATGTTTATGGCCAATCCCTTTATGATGTTATGCATGTGGAAGCCAAGCCCTTTTTGGCATCATGCATGTTTTGAGGCCAATATGTGACATAGTATCCTTACTATGTTGACTCGCTTTGCTTGCGTTGGAAAAACACGATTTTGGGTAGTTAGATAAACATGAACATGTCGCGAAATCTTAACTTGAATATGACATGTGTTTATACTTGAAAATATGACTTGAAAGATGACATGGAAGTTGACATGTAAGTATGCATAAAACATGAGCTTGGGAATTTACCTATTAAGTTAGGTCTACCCTTTGGGAATTTACCTATTAAGTTAGGTCTACCCAAATGCTTGAAAAACTTGTAACATGTTTTGGAAACATGATGAACTTAGATAATATAAGTACGGCCAACTCGAGGTTGGGTTGAGTTTGCAACGTAAAACTACCCGGAACCGACCGGCCTAACTAGTAGTTGCAAACAATAAGACCCAATGTGAGAAGTTGGTCATGTCGCGCTTAAGACCCGAGGTTAGACTAGGTTGTGGTGTAAATCTACCCGGACCCGCCCGGCTTAACTAATAACCACAACAAGGTCTAATGTGAGAGGTTGAGGGTGCATTAATTAAATTAATGCCACATAATAGGGTTAAGTTAATTTGATTAATGAGGCTTAACCAAATATGATATGGACAAATGGGTTAAGTAATTTGATTAGGCTAATGATACTTAACAAAACATGATAAGCTTCGGTAGGTTAAGTAACTTGATTTGCCTAATGACACTTGACCATTTTTATACGACTAGTGGACGGGATTAAGTTAACCAACACTCAATCAATCCAACACGATAACGTGATAAGGTTAAGTAAATTTTCTTAATGACACTTAACCGTATAATACAGTTAATGGATGGGGTTAAGATTAGGCTTAACTAATCTAAACATGGTAATCGGATGGGGTTAAGTTAGCCTAGACTTAATTAATCCAACTTGGTAATTTAATGGGGTTAAGTTAAACACTTAACTAATTTAACACGATGATTTGATGAGGTTAAGTGACCTATACTTAACCAATCTAACTCGTTAATTTGATGAGGTTAAGTTAATCTATACTTAACCAATCTAACGTGAAAACATGATAAGGCTAAGTCAAGAATCACTTGAATACGCTTGACCGATGTGATGACAAGGTCAAGTTAAATTATATAATTAACCAATCTAAAATGATAATTAGACGAGGTTAAGTCATGGATTCCTTGATATACTTAACCAACTTGACACATGGTTTGTAGGGTTAAGTCTTGGACTTGTATACTTAGCCAATTTTGACATGGTTTGTAGACGGGCTAAGTTATGAACTTAAGTGACACTTAACCCATTAGATAAACCCTAATTCGGAGGATTAGGTAAATAACCATAGTTAACAAGGATTATGGAAATAAGGCTAAGTGGTAAACCTTAGTTAAGAGAAACTAAGTAATAATTCTTAGTCAAGGAAATTTGGACCATTTCTTAGATAGATTAGTAACCCGATACGTTAGGTCAACGTTTAAGTATGCGTGTAGGAGCAGGCTATCTGATTTAGATAAAGGCTCCAACGAACTGGGTAACGAAGCAGCGGCTTCGGGGAACGTGAGGATATTCTTGGGATCCCTCTGTGAGCTGCCAGGTCATTATACTAGGCTCACGAGAGGTTGAGGTCTGCGGTAGAAGAACCAAGAATATGCCTTGGTTGCTATGCGAGCGACCTAAAGACTGGGGTGGATAGCAGTGAGTCGACGAATACATAAGGTGCCCGAGATAGCAAGTTCGTCGATCATCTACCATCTTGAGTCAAGCGTGTACGTACGGAAAGGCAGGGAACACCCAACAGACCATAATTTGCTATCTAATTATGGGTGAGGTAGGCCGTAGGATGTGGGCTGGCCGGAGTGTAGTTCTCATGCAAGATTTTCTCTTGTGTTGCCTTTCACTAGTTGAGGGAGGGGTCTCGTGGGACCATAGCCACGTGTAGAAAGCAGACCTTAGTATCTGCATCGGCAGATAAATCTAAAGCTCCCGACCGAGTCCTGTATTTCTTGTTTTGCCCTGTGACAGGACTCGGATGGCACGATGTGATACATGTGCATCCAGTTATAGAAAAACGATTCACGATGAATGCGTGGGAAAAAAGGCGCGGTTGAGGGTTAGCGTAATCCCTAGTGGCCTAGGTGGTTTAACCCAAACCGAAATACGAAAGCGTGCAATAGGTAAGCGTAATCCCTAGTGGTGCTAGGTGGCGTAAGTCCTAGTAGTCCAAACGATGATTCATATGGAAGAGCCTAGCTAGAACAAGGGTGACAGTCCAAACGATTTCAAGGATAATACGACATGAGGAAGCCCGTACGAGGTACGGCAAAGGACTGAACTTATATACATGGAAAGAAACATATGATTTGAGTAACCTATATATGCGATATTAGGTTGACATGGACCATTACACGACTTTGAGCACGGGACATTCATGGTTAACACATGACGCGGGTAGGGATACTAGTACGAGAGGTGCAGAGCAAATATACATGTTAGAACTAGGAAGAATATACATAATAGATACCGTGGGATGTTAGACGGGGTAGATACCTTGGGATAATGTACTCGATAGAAATCTGACGATGTGATACCTTGACTTATCATAACACCATAGTTTATCATGATACCTTAGTTTACTTTGCCACAGTAGTTCAACCAGCTACCCTGGTTTATCTATCTTGTAGTTATCCTTATGTTTACTTTCAGTTTATGCATGTCATGTTACCTTTACCTGTTTTTATACTGGAAGTAGATAGGACTTACTCAGTCTTTTTGACTGACCCGTTTTGTTTCGCCTCTTTTCTTCCGTTTCCCCCCCCAGGTTTCAGGGAGGAAACAATGCTGTTTAGTTCGGACTTCTTCTGCTTGAAGGTCATCATGGATGGCTTGGACTTCTCTTGGCTATGGCTACTTTACTGTTTTACTTGGGGAATAATTTATTAAAAAGTCTTTATGCTTCTTTACTATTGCAAGACAGGGTTTGATGTACTCTGATGTAAAAGGCTTTAGACCTTATTTATTCATGTTATGAAAGTTTGATTTTACTTCCGCTATTTATATATGTTCTGTCTTGTGATATTTCTGTGCATGTTTACCAATAATGCCCCTCTAAAGCTAGTGCATTCCTTTGCGAGTGACCCTAGCGGAGGCGGGGTGTTACACAGGTTTTCAACATCATTAATGTCAATTAGTTCATATATAAACAATATGAAGCAATAATTATTGGGAAATCCGTTTGATCCCTCTAACATGTTCTTCTCTGCATCACTGTTAATATAACAGTATATAAACACACAAAACAAATAAATCAACCAGTTCATATAAAAATGAATCTTCTACTTAATAGCATACTAATGTCAGGGTTTAATCCGTTCCCAGACGGAAGTATTATAATCACACTCGCCCAATCAATAATAATTGAATCAATCAATAATTCATTCAAAAACTATAAATTTCAATCATCCAAAACACACAAACAATTATATCACACAATTGAATTTCTATCGAACAACAAATATTTATAACGTGATATAATTTAAATTAGTATTCTAGAAAGTGTGAGTTGATAACTCACCAGTCGTTTGATCGACAGTCCAGCGTCGTGTTATTTAATTTTAAACAGTTGTTTAAAATTAAACGAAATTTCCATCAGCTCCAGACCATTTCAAATCCTCATGGACTGGTAGTATTTGTCCCTATGATCCCAATGGATCATGTTTGATCTAATTCTTTTCACGTATGCAAAAGTTATTAACAATACAAAATTTAAAGAATTAAAAATAGGTTTAAATTACTAATTAGTATTAATAATCCTCATTACCAATATTTAAATAACCATCCTCATAATCTCTCTTCTCCATTCCTAGGCACACACAAACCTGACTCCCCTCCCATAGCCTTGTTCTTCTCTTTGTTGCTTCTTCAATATACCACTAAAAATCCAATAGAAAATACCACAGTTCTTCTCTCATCTACTCTTCCTCCCCATATTAATTTTGTTAAGCTCGCAATCCATCTCTAAAATGCAGTTTCAGATACCTTGCATGCTGCCACGGTGAAGAAATCGAACTTCAACAAGCCCAAATTTGTAACGTCCCGTGTTTTTGGCAGTTAAATATTTAATTTAATTTATTATTTTAAATATTATATTTGGAATATTTATGGATTTTAATATTGAATTCGTTTATTTAAAATGACATTTAAACGTTATATATTTATATAATTACAAAACGAGCTCGAAATCGCGCGGCAGCTCGTAATACTGATTTTTGAACTTTAACTGGATATACAGGATTCGATATAAGTCGGATTACTGTGAAACGAGAAACATTGGAAATGTGTTGATTATAATTTTCATATGAAAAAGAAAAATCCAGATTTCGTATTGTAAATTGTAAGTTTTGGCCAAATCAAATTTTAAAATAATCGTTGTGGAAATCGTTATTAAAATATCGGCCTTTAAAATGGCCATTTTACAAACTGGGTTCGTTTTTGACGAAATCAGTTTCATTGGGACCGTAACATTAAATTATTGCATGGTGTTAAATGGCGTGGCAAACCGATGTCGAATGTGAACACGGTGGCCCTAAACGCCGTTCAATTTCTATAGCGCGTAACTAATTTTATAAAGAGATATTTGAGTGTAACTTGAGCAGACGATCGAATTAAGCCATGAGACCAATTCCGTTGAGTTCGTATCGTCGATTAGAGTTAGGATAGGTATATAGTTTGTTATTTTTGGAGACCGTGTAATTCGGTGCCCGAAATGGCAATGCGGTGCGCATAAAAATAGCCTACCGGAGAAACAGTCTCAGAATGCGACGAAACTGGTGCCGTTGGGTTCGTACTGAAAAATTATTATAGGATTTAAAATTTTCTAGTTGATTTTATTTATTTGGTGATCGTGAAAAAATTAAACGTGTGTTCATTTCTGGTTTTAAAAAGGAATTTTTTACGTACGATCTCGGATTTCGACGAAACTTGTCTCATTGGGTCCAGAATACCTGGTTACACCAAGATTAGATTTTTTATCAGTAAAAAAAAGTCGTTTGTGGTGGTTTTTAATATGATTTCTCGCGACAAAGTTTTGTTATAATATAATATTAATTTATACTACACACTATATATAAAGAACACGGTAACAAAGTGTATTTAAATCTTATGTTTAACTTCGTGCCAGCTGGTTACTTTACTTGGGTGCCAATCTACTCTCTACCGTGCACAACACTTTTTGAGAATCCCACCACCTATTCTATTATTTCTGCAAACCTATTTCTATATAATAACTTACGATCAAATCATCCTATTGGAAAATATGGTGCGTCATTCTTTCTTTGCAAATCTTGCCCCTTATCTATTTCCTACATACTGTTTTAAAGCAAGCTAACCCCAGTATGACAAGAAAACTCAATGAAATACCATTCCCCTACTAGCCTACCACTACCCTGAGTTTACACGTCAAATTGACAACAGTATGGTGGCACAACTACCATCAACGCATTGCACATTCATACAGGAAAAGATTTTGACTTTATGAAAGAAAGGAAATGTGCAGCATGCACCTATCATTTTCATATCATTATCAACATCTTTCTATGTACATCTCATTTCGGCTAAAAATAAAATGAAAATGCTAAGCCTATCCTATATGGTATGTGATGGCTTCATCACAATTAAAACAACACACAGTAAACCGAAATGAAAGAGCATCACAGCTATGTACACTACAGACCTTTCTACCTGCCTGTTGCTGTACGTATACGATAGACGTTGTGCCAATCTTTGCTTACACTCTTCTATAAATAGGCATGTCGAGCTCCTTTTTTTTTCTGCACCCCAACTTCTTTCCGTATATAATTATCTTAGTCTCCTGTATTTTAAACCAGATAACAGTGAGAAAAAAAAGAATCGGTTGATGGAAGCGGTAGCAGCAACTTGCTGAACTAGAAGGTTGGCTTGTTTTGCTCAAGTGAATGAACTACAAAAAGGAACGGAGCAAGGTGACGAGGTAAGGGGAGTGAGGACGTTGCTTTGTGATTGTGAAACGGTAGAGGTGGTTTAGTCAGCATGGTATATATATGGGTACTGTATGGGTTTAAAGTTGGAAAGTGGGACTGGCGAAAGGGCTTGGCCCTTACGAAAAAAAAACAAATGGAGGCGAGCTGACTTGAACAGAAGCATGAAAGGGTGCGGAAATGTTTGGTGTTGTGCGTGTATTGCTAGAAGGAGGATAGTTGTGTGGTGGGGGAGAATGGTGCAAGCACTTGATATTAGGAGGAACGTGGTTGGACTTGGACCTTTACAGTTTAAAAGAAGAAGAAAAGACGAGTAAAAAGAGAAAGGATGGTGAGAACTGTAAGGTTGGTTTAGCTCTTCACATTGCCTGGAAGGAGGACTTTTCGGCAGGCTTGACCTTTGTAAGGGTAAGGAAATAAATATATATAGTTTAATTATTAAGTAATTATATTAATCAACTTATGTTTATACATAAAATTTGGTTCAAACTTTTATGTATCGTAACTCGTTACTCATGAACATAATTCAATGGAAGCAAGGAACGTTGAAATCATGGCAATGGGCACTACGTTGTCAAACTGGTTGGATCTGAAATCGAAGCAGTTGGAGATCCGTGTAATTTTAAACGTCAGTTTAAAATTATATAGTATAACGCGTCAACCGTCAACCGTATTTAATAGTGAGTTAATTCTCACACTTTTCCGGACTGCTATGATGTGATAAATCCACATAATTAAAATACCATTAAAAATATATACATTGGTTGATTGGTTGCTTATGGTTGATTAAATGGTTGTTGTTAGTTAGGTTATTGTCGTTAATTTATTTATGTAAATTATATACTATCATGAAGTATTATAATAAGCCGTGATGCAGAGAAGGACAGGTTGGAGGGATCCGACCGGATTCCTCAAAATATCATGAGTGTTGTTTATTTTTATTGTTTACACATGAACTGATTAAACCCGGAATGACATGGAAACCAGTTTGAATATTGATGGTTGAATGGTTGTGAGCGTTGATGTGATTTTTAAATCAACCGACAGTGGTTGGCAGTGAGTACCTAAAATCTATTATTTTCAAAATAGCATTTTGCCGTCAGGCGAACTGATGCAGTTTTAAGTTATAAAATTCATTTTATAACTGAATCAAAGATTTGGGTTTATTGTATTTAAAAAATGAATAAGAGTTATAAATATATTTATATGTTTAGAATCATGTTTTCAATGGGAATTATTAAACATTTATAATAAGATTCTAATTAAGTAAAGGTTGTAAAAGGATTTTGTTACTAATCCCAGAATTTTATAAACATAAGTTTATAAAGGAAAGCTCGAGCGTGACGATATTCAAGATAATCTTTTACTTAATAAACGTGATTTGATCAGAAAGAGATTTATGAAAATAAGTGATAAGATAGATTAGTATGAAAGGATTTGAAATTTAGTTCAGTCGTATAAACAAGGTTTGTAAATAAGGATTGTAAGCTAATACGACCGTTTCGATAAGATTTTGTTAAGTAAAACGAGTATGGATTAATTTAGGACTTAAGAGAGGTTTTGGTAAATTTTTACTTAACAAATTAGTTAAAGAGATTTATAAAGAAATCATGGTAAAACCATTTTAGAGTAAGATTGGGTTGATAAAGGTTACTTAATAAAGGAAATGGCGAGGGAAATAAAAGGTGAGTTTTTAAAACCATAGCGATATTTTCAAATATAAGGAAATATGAAAATGATTTTGAGACTATATAAACGGTGCTCCCAAGATAAAGGAAAATAAAGGATGTTGGTAAAGAATATGGAAATATTCCCAGATAAAGGGAATAAAAAGAGAAGTCGATAAAAAGGGCGTTGAGTAATGTTTTTGAAGTAACGAAACCAACAGAGTTTTGCTAAGATAAGAATTATAAATCGATTATAAGTAATTGATGAAAGGGTTTAATGAAATATTTATATAAGGGACCTGAGCTTCCAAGCCACTGAGATACACTGTTACGATTTGATAGTTAAAACAACCGACTATCAAAATATGGCCTTTTATCGATTGTTTGTACGGAAAGACCGAGATCATATTTATATTCGAAAACCATTCCGACCAGCAAATACGTAATGTTGAAATATCAGAAGATGGTCGAGATGGAGCATTGAAGACCATTGATCTTCATGAGCGGAAGAACTACTCGTTAAATTTCTCTGGCTAGCTACCAGAGTTATGATGACTTGTGATTCTGTCGTGATTGAAATCTTCGGATTGCAAGGACTTCTCGCAACTGATCTATAGGGTGATACCTAGGATGCGATAGGAGAGTACCTTCGGTTCATCCTGTTCCCAGATGACTTGTATGGATGAATGCCTGACAGAGTATTTCCAGAAAGGTCACGTACATTGATTTCTTCAGCCGTACCAAGAGTGGAAGCGGAGAAGGAAACCTCTTTAGCTAACACGTAATGTATTGTTGTAGACGTCAATTAGTGATTTTTGATGGATCTGACAATGTGGCATTCGAAGTGAATCTGATGTGATGATAAAGCGTAGCCTCAAGCCTCATGAACCGGTAAATGACAAAAATCGGGCAGGCAACATGGCTTTGTGGGTCGTTCCCATTAGGGTGTATAATCACCTATCTAGAGAAATTCCTTTTGCTTCTTTAATCTATCGATGCTGTCCCTTGTAGGGAAACGGTGGTTTGAGCCCAACCGTTGGTGATATACATTCGATACACTTAAGCGAAATGAGTGGTCGGCCATGTGTGGGCCGGGTTGCAAGACGTTCTTGTTGAACCCAGTGTATTCGCCTCTAGAGATACAATATCGTCAGGTGGTCCCATATCTTGTCATAGTTGGAATCCAATCTCCAATAAGCGCCCCCGATTTTGATTTGTATACTATATATGTAGAGCGTGAGATGCAAGCGTTCTGCTATATTATTGTTTATTTGTAGTTTGATAGACATTATTACAATATCAGAAAAGATATTGATTTAAAAAACTGTTTGGGTTATAGTAAGGTAAAAACCGTCCGTGTTTATGTGTGGGCTGGTCTTACTATTATCCTTTTATTTCAAAAGGATTTTCCAAAGTTAAACAAGTTGTGTGTTCTGTGAATTTATCATTGAAAGTATTCCAGACTGACCCGATGAATTTTGTTTTAAATCAAATGTGCTCGGGTCAGACCGAGTATGTTCCAGGTTAGGTTTCGCTTGGAGTTTTCGGGAGCTGGAAGCAGGAGGCTTCACCGTTAGTTATACAAAGTTTATTTCCGTTGTGATTGATGTATGTTGTACTCTGATAAATGGTATGTGTATATACAGTTTCTTTTATAAAGAGATTTGTTATATTATATTTATTCGTTCCGCTGTGAGATTCCGATGTGTTCTTCTTTCTTCTATTCTAAATTTCTTTCTTTCTATTTCTCATCCTCTAACTTCTTTCTATTAACAGTCTGGGGTTCGATACTTGGATTTTTTACAAGTAATACGGGATTATGTGTTATTGTTGAAAATTCGAGTGTCGAATTTTTTTTCGGGCCGTTACAAAATTCCACAAAAATCCCCATGCAGCTACTAATTGGCACTATAAACTCAAATACACTGACCAATTCGCAAGTCAAAGCTTATAACTCACAAATTCCTGAACCTTATTGTACTGCGTGAATTTCTAGCGAACCAAAAAGAGTTCGAATACAGTGAAATGGGTAGAGTGCGAAGTACTCGCTCCTAGGATTCCATTTATACCATTATTTTGATTTTAGGAATTATGTTTGAATTGATTCAATTTTTTAAACTCACAAATATGATTTTGGAGGTGGCGACAGTTTTGTTGAGTTGTCTACGGGATGGAAAATTTAAGTGTTAGGGTAAGGTGATAGTTTTTTTATAGGGATAGGATATTAATTTTTTAATCGATTTTATATTCAGTTTTAATCGATCACTATCTATGTTCGTCGTTTAAAAATTTGTACGATCACATAAAAATTCTGATTATGACAAAATTGGACCTACATCGATAGTTTGACAATATAGAACCAATGGAACTTGTTTCATCGAAACCCGAGTCCATTTGAAAAAATAGCGAAATTTTGAATATTAAATTTGTTGACTGACTAACATTTATTTTTCACATGCTCACAAAACAACTCTAACTGGCTTGAAACCTGAAATCCTATAACAACTTTATATTCCGGACATGATGGAACTAGTTTCATTGAATTATGAGATCATTTGGAAAGACTCCCTCTTTAATTCACAACATAAATCGATAAGCATTTATATCGCGCACAATAACAAAGTATCTCCAGTTAACTTGAAACTGGAAATCTAACAATAATTAACCATTATAAAATTTACAAAATAAGTTTCGTTGAAATCCAAGGGCATTTAAAAATTGGTAATTCTAAGTTTCATATTAAATCGATATAATATAATAGATTCCAAACTAATCAATCTAATGATAATGAAATATTATTATCATATATATTCAAACATAATGTTATATAACTTCCAAATAATCTAACTTGGATTTTAAACTAAATATTTTCGATTTCAAGTTAAATTGATTTTCTATTTATTAAAAATCCTTTTATTATATTTAATCAATCGTTATGGTTTATTAAGGATTCTATAGAGACTTTCCAAAAATTAGATTTAGATGTAACTCAAAATATTCAAGATGGAATCTCAATTTTTTCACTTTCACTAGAAAACAATTGTCAAATAGATCCGAACCTTTCTTATTTCAAAGAAATATGACTTATATTGGACCATATACATTCATTTAAAGTTCAAAACATAAAACTACGAACTACCGTGTCGCTGCTAGCTCATTCCTAATTAAATCAAATTTAATACGTTCAAACTTCATTTTATAAATAAATTCGTTATTCTAATTCAAACCTAAGGTAAGTTAATTTTTTTCTGAATTATCCAGTTCACATTATAACGCAAATCTAACTTATTTCCGACTATTTCGGAATTAAATTTACTATTTCACTACTTATATTGATTAAATATTCAAAATCATTGAATTCAAGTCATTTAAATTGCCAAATCAATATTTAAATAAATAAACTATTCAACCGTTAAACATCCTGGACATTACATTCGTTCCCCCTTAAAAGAATTTCGTCGCTGAATTTACTAAGGCAGGAAAAATGCTACAAACTTTCTAATTTTATAGATCCATTAAGTGAAAATCTTTAGTTTTAATAACTGAACTTTTATTTTCAATTAATTGTTTGCTCCAAATTTGGGATCAAACACCAAAGGTGTAAAAGCTACACTTCACCTATTCGGTAAGAATATGGAAACGCGAAATCGCAAAATAAACGGATAAAAGCAAGTACGAGCACAAAAGAATTTTTATAGTGGTTCGATTCTCTATGAATCTACGTCCACTTTCAATCCATTCTCATTATGATATTCAAACTTACAACATATGAGTTTTCCCTCATTACAATCATTTCTCTGTTTTAACTCTCTTTCCTTATGATCTAATTCCACTTGAATTTGGTGAAGAAAATGAAGAGATCTTTTAGCTTTGTGATGAATCTTCAACCACTTGTGTGCTTTGATCCTTTTCCATGATCTTCATATATTTCATAGTTAATTAGCATTCAATTTAGGCTTTGGAGAGGACTAGAGATCGTTTGAATGATGCTTGAGAGATTTATTATGTAGATTGTTTGAGATTGAAGGAGTTTAGATTCAATTGTAGAAAGCTCTAGTGATCATTGATTTGGATTTGATCTTCATACAGTTAGAAAAGTGTTGTTGAATCCATGGAAGCCATTAGAGAAGTTGTAGATGAGCTTTGAATTTGACGGAGTCTCCTTGTAGGAATGAATTTTCGGTCCCCTCTTAAGTGAATCATATGGGGTATTTATAGGTGATTTTAGCCTGGGTGGCAATTCTGTAATTATGCAGTAAACGCCATGACTTAATTTCGCCATGACTCCACTTCGACATGAAGGGTCGAAACGCCTTGAATGCTTGCGCCATGGCTTTCACGACATGAATCAACGCGGCTTGAACTCCCTTGCCCTATGCGACATTAATGAATTGGTTTCAACGTCATCACACATTGATTCAATCCATTCCACTTGACAGCTGTCCATTTGTATATCACGTGCCATTAATTACAAGGTCCTAACAACATGAGATTTATCCAGTTTCACGACCTGGTGATGTTAGCGACTTGGAATCAATGTGATATACGCGGCATGACTTGGTCATAACGATATGGAACATCTACTCGCCTTGAATGGTCAGCGCCATGACCTTTTTTTTCACTGGGGTGCGGCATATCTCCTGAAGCCAATGTCTTGAATTGGTACGTGGTGTTAATGAAATGCTTCCACTTTCAAACCGTATAACGGCATGAACTCTCAATCCAATGCCACACGTGGCACTCTCATAAATAGCTAGTGCCTTTTTAGCATGTTTGGAATAATCTTGACATACGGCATGAGCTCATCGTCATGAATTCTTACGACATGGTAGAGAGCCAACGTCATGAGTATCGCTGTTAGCAATAGTCGACACGTCTTGGCATGTTAACAGGTTCTCAGACTTCTTCGACTTGGTCACTAACTCCATGTCGTGGGAATAGGCTAGTTCCTAGTTGCTAGAACGGCTTGAGAGCTAGTGGGATGACTAACTAGCGACATGTAGTTGATTTGCGGTATGGGCACAACTTCTTGAATTGGTGTGCGCCATGCGGGATGAAGCTTAGACGATATGAACACATGTCGTTGTCGACGACTTAAACGGAGCGAACGACTTGTCTTATATCTTGTGTCGTGTTAACGACTTAGAACCATCTCGCGTTAGTGACTTGAAGTCATGTCGCGTGGATGACTGCAGGATCCATGTCGCAGAAACAACTTGAGTCAGTTATGTCATTTGTCATCATCCATAAATACTTCTTAGTTCTGAACCGTGTTCTAAGAACAGGGTTAACATTTGCCCCTCGAAGCTTGCATTTCTTGCAAGGAATGCGGGCTTCGAAATGGACATTGTAACTTTGCATTACGATTCCGTCGTAGCTTTTTGTTTTCTATGGAAAATCGTGTCTTAGAATTTGTAAACTTTATGCCGCCTATTCTGTAATTAAAACAAGTACTTGACGATTTTGGACTTATACTTCACTATCGGTCGTCCATGTCGATAGTGGATTAGTTTAATCATTAGAAAATGAATTATATCGAATTTTACTTTGAATTGAATAACGTGTCTGCACAGAATCATTTTATCCAACGGTTTATAACCCGTCAAATATTGCTTGTACAAACATGGCATTTTAATTCGAATTTGCATTAACGCTTGAAATCAACTAATCGACTATGCCGACTGTGGATTCCAAACACTACCGCTTTATAACTTATATGATGGTATACGATGTTTCTCATTTGAGAAACACGTATTTGAGATTTATTTTCTGTTTCTCTTTGAAGAATCTTTGATTATCTGGGCCCCGGCTCTGGAGGTCATCACTAGTCTTCATTATGAGAAGAATTTTACTGCTCAATGTTTGTTCGTCATGCTGATCAGTTTTGGCATAGAAGATTCCGTTGGATGCCCCATGTTTTAGTGAGGTTCTTTTAATCCAACGTCTCGTCTTTTTCTTGCGATTGAGTCAACATGATGGATTTCATTGAATGTTATTGATATCTCCTGTGGAGAGGATTTCTGGTTGTCGCATCGTTTTGCTATGCGAACTCCTGCGAGGTTTGGGTTAAGGCTGCATCGCTCCGCGCTTACGAACTCCCACGCTTCGTCTTGCTTTAGCAAGCTCCCGCGCTTCGTTTCGCGACTACGGATTCCCGCGAACCATTGGGTTTAGGCTGCATCGCTCCACGCTGACGAACTCCCACGCTTCATCTTGCTTTAGCAAGCTCCCGCACTTCGTTTCGCGCCTACGGATTCCCGCGAACCATTGGGTTTAGGCTGTATTGCTTCGCGCTTATGAACTCCCATGCTTTGTCTTGCTTTAGCAAGCTCCCGCGCTTCGTTTTGCGCCTACGGATTCCCGCAAACCATTGGGCTTAGTCTGCATCGCTTCGCGCTTACAAACTCCGACGCTTCGTCTTGCTTTAGCAAGCTCCCGTGCTTCGTTTCGCGCCTACAGATTCCCGCAAACCATTGGGTTTAGGCTGCATCGCTCCACGCTTACGAACTCCCACGCTTCATATTGCTTTAGCAAGCTCCCGCGCTTCGTTTCGCGCCTACAGATTCCCGTGAACCATTGGGTTTAGGCTGCATCGCTCCGCGCTTACGAACTCCCACGTTTCGTCTTTCTTTAGCAAGCTCCCGCGCTTCGTTTCGCGCCTACGGATTCCCGCAAACCATTGGGTTTAGGCTGCATCGCTTCGCGCTTATGAACTCCCATGCTTTGTCTTGCTTTAGCAATCTCCCGCGCTTCGTTTTGCGCCTACGGATTCCTGCGAACCATTGGGTTAAGGCTGCATCGCTCCGCGCTTACGAACTCCCACGCTTCGTCTTGCTTTAGCAAGCTCCCGCGCTTTGTTTCGCGCCTATGGATTCCCGCGAACCATTAGGGGATGAGGTTTTGGATCCGTGACAGCTTGTTGCTCTATTCGCCGTTTGATTCGTTGGGACTTCCTTGATCAACCGTTGAGTTGGTATTATCGGAGTTGCCTCATTTCGTCGGATCTTGAGGAAGAAAACGCCTACGGAATAGCTTTTGTTCTTCATAATGCATGTAAACCATTATAGACTTTTTACAAGAAAGTAAGACGAAGTAAAGAGTAAAGTAATGCAAAGAGTCCGTAGATATTAGATCATCATCAACGACTGTCAGTTGATTATCAGCCTTGGAATGATCTGAGTAGAAGCTACGCTGCTTGGACCAGACTGACCATTTGAAGCCCCTTGCCCCTGGGGAGCTTCAGAAGGATTTGCATCTTGGGAGTTCTTCACAAATTGTTGCAGACGGTTCTTCCTAATCAATTCTTCAATCAATGATTTCAGATGCTTGCATTCGTTGGTGCTGTGGCCCGGCTGATTATGATACCGACAGAACTTCCTGGATTTAGTCAGATGGTAATTCATTTTTATTGGCCGAGGCTTTGGGTAATCTTCTGCGTCCTTTGTGGCATGGTAGATGTTCTCGGGAGTGTTATTCAGAGGAGTTAACTCAGACGAGTCAAGAAGGCGAAACTTTTTATTAGCTTTGTTGCCATTTCTGTCATTTACTCGCTTCTACCCCTGAGTATTCTTTTGATCACACCGAGTAGCAGAGCTTTTGGGTGCTTCAAGAAGTTGGTTACCACCGATGACCTGAAGAGGTATAGGATTATCGTCCACTCTCATGTACTCCTCCGCCTTCTTATAGAACTTGTCAAGCGTAGTTGGTTCTTTCATTTTTATCCATCTTCCAAAGTCGCTTGTTTTGTCTATGGCGTCGAGTAGAGCCATGAGAATTATGCGTGGCTCTGGATTCCTCACTTCAGACAAGGCAACATTGAATCGACTGAGGAAGGCTTTGACAGTTTCCCCTGGATTCTGTTTCATTGCTGAAAGTGTTATGGCATCTTTGGCTTTAGTAGCGTACAGGAGGAACTGCTCCTTGAACTTTTTGGTGAGGTCAAAAAATCGATCGATGGATTTGGGTGGCAGCTTTGTGAACCATAGTAATGCAGCACCTTCTAGGTAAAGAGGAAAGTACATGCATCTCATCTCATCGGTCGCCTTAGCTGCACTCATATGCCACTCGTATTTGAATAGGAAGTAGTTCGGATCAACGAGACCATTGTACGGAGGCAAAGTCGGAGGATTGAACTTCTTCGGACATTCTGCTCCAAGGATTCTTTCGGTGAATGGAGTCCTATCGGGAGAGAAGTCCCATTCTCTTTCTTTGTCCGTGCTAGCTTGATTCTTTTTCATGGCTCGTTCTATCATTTCCGAAATGTATTCTTCAGTGCTATGGTGCTCTATGAAGCTGAGCTCTTTACCAAATGTTCGTCTAGGCATATGATCTCGATTAGAGAGCCTAGGCTCTTTGCTTTCTCGACGAAGAGGTGCCCCCGTGATAGGATTGGTGGCTTTTTGAGCATTCACTTCGGAATGGTTCTTAGCTTTTGATTTCAATCCTTCGATATAAGCTTCATCCCTATCACTTTCCCCATCATAATCGTCTTCCATATTGTTATTGCGGTTATGATCGGAAGCAGGCGATTTGTCATTTTCGTCGAAATCCACATGCACTTTTGGAGGGGCTTGAATTGGTTGAGCATTTAGAAGAGTGTTTGTTTTCTCCATTAGAGCATCATTAGCATCCATCAAAGTTTTATTTGAAGTTTCAATTCGTCGGTTCACGTTGGCAATAGCGGCATTTAGTTCATTTCTAGTCACGCCGGCTCCACTTATCGAGTTTTCACCAACATCGAAATGGTTAGTAAGTGGTGTCTCTTCATTAGCAACATCATCGGCTTCCATCAAGGTTTTGCTAGTGGTCTTCCTAGATTTTGCCATGATTTCGAAGAAGGATGCAACTTGGAGCTTTAATGCAAGGATCTCAACTTTGGGAGAGTGCGAGATGAGGTAGGAGATGCGAGCGCAGCCCCACGGTGGGCGCCACATGTTTGCTCCAAATTTGGGATCAAACAACAAAGGTGTAAAAGCTACACTTCACCTATTCAGTAAGAATATGGAACCGCGAAATCACAAAATAAACGGATAAAAGCAAGTAAGAGCACAAAAGAATTTTTATAGTGGTTCGATTCTCTATGAATCTACTTCCACTTTCTATCCATTCTCATTATGATATTCAAGCTTACAACATATGAGTTTTCCCTCATTACAATCATTTCTCTCTTTTAACTCTCTTTCCTTATGATCTAATTTCACTTGAATTTGGTGAAGAAAATGAAGAGATCTTTTAGCTTTGTGATGAATCTTCAACCACTTGTGTGCTTTGATCCTTTTCCATGATCTTCATATATTTCATAGTGAATTAGCATTCAATTTAGGCTTTGGAGAGGACTAGAGATCATTTGAATGATGCTTGAGAGATTTATTATGTAGCTTGAATGAGATTGAAGGAGTTTAGATTCAATTGTAGAAAGCTCTAGTGATCACTGATTTGGATTTGATCTTCATAAAGTTAGAAAAGTGTTGTTGAATCCATGGAAGCCATTAGAGAAGTTGCAGATGAGCTTTGAATTTGACAGAGTATCCTTGTAGGAATGAATTTTTGGTCCCCTCTTAAGTGAATCATATGGGTATTTATAGGTGATTTTAGCCCAGGTGGCAATTCTATAATTATGCAGTAAACGCCATGACTTAATTTCGCCATGACTCCACTTCGACATGAAGGGTCGAAACGCCTTGAATGCTTGCGCCATGGCTTTCACGACATGAATCAACGCGGCTTGAACTCCCTTGCCCTATGCGACATGAATGAATTGGTTTCAACGTCATCACACATTGATTCAATCCGTTCCACTTGACAGCTGTCCATTTGTATATCACGTGCCATTAATTACAAGGTCCTAACAACATGAGATTTATCCAGTTTCACGACCTGGTGATGTTAGCGACTTGGAATCAATGTGATATACGCGGCATGACTTGGTCATAATGATATGGAACATCTACTCGCCTTGAATGGTCAGCGCCATGACCTTTTTTTTCACTGGGGTGCGGCATATCTCCTGAAGCCAATGTCTTGAATTGGTACGTGGTGTTAATGAAATGCTTCCACTTTAAAACCGTATAACGGCATGAACTCTCAATCCAATGCCACACGTGGCACTCTCATAAATAGCTGGTGCCTTTTTAGCATGTTTGGAATAATCTTGACATACGGCATGAGCTCATCGTCATGAATTCTTACGACATGGTAGAGAGACGATGTCATGAGTATCACTGTTAGCAATAGTCGACACGTCTTGGCATGTTAATAGGTTCTAAGATGTCTTCGACTTGGTCACTAACTCCATGTCGTGGGAATAAGCTAGTTCCTAGTTGCTAGAGCGACTTGAGAGCTAACGGGATGACTAACTAGCGACATGGAGTTGATTTGCGGTATGGGCACAACATCTTGAATTGGTGTGCGCCATGCGGGATGAAGCTTAGATGATATGAACACATGTCGTTGTCGACGACTTAAACGGAGCAGACGACTTGTCTTATATCTTGTGTCATGTTAACGACTTAGAACCATCTCGCATTAGTGACTTAAAGTCATGTCGCGTGGATGACTGCAGGATCCATGTCGCAGAAACGACTTGAGTCAGTTATGTCGTGTGTCATCATCCGTAAATACTTCTTAGTTCTGAACCGCGTTCTAAGAACAGGGTTAACACTAATCCAATTAGTTTTAATTAAAAAACTAATTCATTTCTATTAACAAAAAATTTCAAAAATTCTGAAAATTTTCTAACATCTAAAATTTTCGAAAATTTTCGAAAGAATGTCCTCTTTACGGAGGGACTTTCGCAATCTCACAAGAGAGATAAAAACATATACGTCGACCCACCCAGTTGGAAAACAAAATTCAAAATCCAATTTTGTATTTTGGCGTAGGCGTACCTTAAATAAGAATTATTGTAACGCCCGGCCGGCCCCTGGACCCTTGCTAACCAAGAGTAACACTAAGTATTACTGTCGGAGAGCACGGAGATTGGGACTCGATAGGGCTAAATGATGTACTCATTCCTTTGAACGAACACTGTCACGAGAATTTAAAACTTCTCAACTCACCATTCGTGCTCAGTTTACGTTCAAAGCAATGGTACAAGAAAATTTCCTAAGTTACATAGTACGAAATATGATAGAACCAATCGTAGCAGAATACATAATACATATCATAATAGTGAGGTCCGTAATACGTAATCCATAGTGCATAATAACACTCCCAAAATACATAGTAGCATACATACCATAATAACTAGTAGCTACCATTAAGTCCAAAGTTGCATAAACCAAAACCCCAAATCGTGGAAAATGATAAGAAAGTTGCTACAGTCCACGCAACCTAACCTGCAGACAATACTCAACCTGACCCGAGTGTAAAAACAAATCAAACGGGTCAGATTATTTCTAATGTGAGCGAAGTAAGAATCTATGGACATCGAAATTTAACAATAGAAGATAAATGATGCTACATGTACAAGTCAACATGAGGCGTTTGAAAAATTAGCATAGTCATCTCATTTAAATAAGCCAAAATTCCAAGCATAGGCATTGGATGTAACTCAACACAATACCAACAACAATTATCATATGCAAGCAATATGATAATATAATAAGAACACACATAAATTAAAAATATTGGGCTTTCAAATTTACTTAACAATTTCCCACCTTTACCAAAAATAAAATAAACAAAATAATAACAAATAATTATGGGACTTATGGGATAAATATAACTCAACTCATAAAATACGCCAATAAACAGACGTTGTTATTGTATAATCACAGTGGTAAAGCTGTAGCACACGCGGAGACATCAGCACCGTAATCTATTCATAACTTCATAACACACCTGGAGATCAACCCAGGATAACCAAGACGGTCTATGGAGAAGACCGCATGCTACCCGTTCACCGTACTACATGTGGGACCCCCACGACTCCATCTATTGTAGTCCGTGACCCGCCGATCGAGAATCCCGATCGAAATAACAAAATTGCCCAATGTAGCAGACCGCTGACCTTTGGTGGTAGATGGGAAAAATTTAAAACCAATGATTTAGGTAGCAATCCTGAATCAGGTCAACCAAGATGGAGTTTTGGTCCAATTGTACAACAGAGTCTAATTTATCCTAACCCAAAATCAAAAGCATTATTAAAATGCAATTTTATGAAAACATGTCATAAAATTCAAAATGTTTATAACGTCAAAACACTTTATGAAATCAAGCATGACAAAATTCTCTAAAATTGACTTTATTAAACCCAGTATACTTCTAAAAAAAAGCTTGATACTTGTCCATAAATAGGAATAAAATTGCTCTATTTCATTCAAATACACAAGTACCCCATAATACTTATCCATTATAACGAAACATAAATTTTTTAATTAATCTTGTCTAAATTAGTTAAAATATTTTAATTAAAAAAATGCTTTTAAAATTAAGGAGCGAAATGTAAAACATTTTTCATAAAAACATTCAATGTTTATGTAGAAATTAACATTAGTGTAAAAAATTGAACTTCTCTTCTTTTTTTAAAAAAACATTAGAAATATTTTTTTTTTAAAATAATAATTTTAAATTTTTTTTAGTGACTAATTATTAGGTCCTCAAAGGTTTCAAAATACAAACGATCACCCTCCCCAAGTTTCATTTCAAAGCGTGTCTCTATTTTCTGAGTTACGTGTTTTGTTAAAAAAAGGCGCTTTCATGTTAAAAAAAAATCTAAAATCTGCAAACGTTCTCAGAAGACCACGGAAAAAAAACTTGCATACATGTATGCAAGTATGCATAATAGTTGCACATATGAATGCAAGAATTCCTGAAGCAGTTTACACTAAAAATCTGCATGAATTCTTGCATACATGCATGCAAGTATTCTGTTTTTCTTGCATACATGCATGCAAGTAAAAATTATCTGATATTCATACCTGTAGATTGTTGCATGCATGTGTGCAAGTATTCTGAATACTTGCAAGCATGTATGCAAATAACTATGAACTCATTTTCATGCCTACGAATTGTAGCATACTTGTATGCAAGAATTCTGTATTACTTGCATGCGCGTATGTAAAAATGTCAACAAAGATGCATAACTGAAATAGTTGCACAGATGAATGCAAGAATTTCAAATATATGCATCCTTTGATGCAATTAACTGCATTTTCGTTATTTTCTGTTCTTTTTTGTTTCTGTTGTGTTGTTTGATGGTTTTTTGATTTTTATGTTTAAGTGTTTTGATTAAATACTAATTTACGTGTTTTTTTTGTTTTTTTATGAATTTTCAAAAAATAAGGACCTAATTTACAATAAGTTTACGGACGGATGTGAGCCTAATTTTGAAACTTAATAGGGACCTGTGCCAAACGGACCGTTTTTATCTAGGCTGTCTGGGCCGGCCCAGCAGGGGTGCCTGGCCCAGTGCCAACCAGGGTTGCCTTGGTCAGCACGGCTGGACAGCCCAGGCCAACCTTCCTAGGTCAGCCCGGCTGGGTGGCCTAGACCGACCCAACTGGGCTCCCAGGCCGGCCCCGGATGGGCTGTCAGGCTGGACCCGGATGCGCTGTCAGGTCGGCCCAGGCTGGGCTGCCTGGGCAGCCCGTTTTGGGCTGCAAATGCAGCCTATGACCAGGCTACCTGTGCAGCCAGTCTGGGCTGCACTGTGTAACCAATTTAGGCTGTTGATGCAACCCAACGGAGGCTGCACCTCTGTAGCAGAACACTGCAGCTTTATCTGAGCTGCAGCCCCTCTTCCCTATCAAAACTGAAAATTTCAGTTTTTTTCCTTTAGCAAATGAATTGCTTATTTTTTTGTCTTAGAGGCAATTCAACATACATGGAACATGCATGTTAATGGCATTATCAAAACTAATTCTTTGTTCTATTACTCCATCGAATATCATTTCCAACATATGGAATATTGCAATTTCTATTCAGTTTAAGTTGCCAATAACCCAAACAATAAATTATGTCATAAGGGAAGAAGCTATGCAACAATTATACGCATAGATTTCGCCTTTTTGATTACATGCAAACCCAAATCAAAATGTAAAAAGACTGGTAAAACTTTGCTCACCGAATACTCCAAAAGAAATCTTATAAGCCCTAAATCAGCTAGCTTTCCAATTACTTGTGCTACCTTCTACAATTGCGAACCCAAAAATAAAAACCCTTAGTAACTATGCATAATTGAGAGAGAAAGGAAGAAGCTTTAGGATAGGGATGCTTACTTGCACCAATTTGGGAATCAAATCAATAAATTAATTCGTAGGAAGAGATTTTGTTTTGATTTTGAAACTTGGATGGAGGAATAGGTTTACGTCTTTTTCTTTCTTTCTGCCCGAAGAGAATTCTACGTACAGTAAATTAAAGGGAGAGATGAGATGCATTTTTATTCATAAACCCCTATCTAGACGTTTCTCTTCAAATATCTCCCTTTTTCTATTATGTCCTTTTTTTATTAATATAAACCCATCGTAATTTGTCATTCTCTTTCTATATTTATTCACATTAGCAATTGTTTTAGATCTTTCTTTAAAAATGTACATAACTACTATATATTTTACAAATATACATACATATAATTTGTAAAAAAAAATCTTTTTCCACAAAAACTACATACACTCTTTATTTTTATTTTGTTCGTTTTTTTCAAAATTGTTAACATTTTCAACATTAATGACAATATTCATTCATTTTTCACGAAATTCACAACATTTTCTTGTTTTCTTGGCTTTTAGAAAAATGTACAAATTTATTAATTAATGTTACCAAACTAATTGTTGACTGTTTCATTGCAAGTACTTTCAAAATCCTCTCTTTCTCTTTATCTTTAATTTAATTATGTGCCATGAACAACTTAACGACATTGTTCCTCCATCATCAATAATCAATTAATCAAAAAAAAAAAAAATCTTCCCCAATGTAAAAAAAATATTCATGTTCTATAAAAGTTCATTTAAATGTCCAATTCATTTTGCTACAATGACAATAATTAGTTGACTGATTCCCAAAATTAGCATCCCTAATAATCGAGTTGTTACAGACTTCCCCGTTACAAAAATTGCGTCCTCGCAATTTCCACATAAGGAATATATCTGTAACTTAATTATAGAATCAACTCAAACCAATAAGACCTACCTTACTCAAGTGCCAAACAATTTTGGATAATGCCTCTGCATCGACTCTTGTGTTTCCCAAGTGAAGTCTTTTGGATTACTCAACCATTGCACCTTGACTAAAGGGACCACTATACTATGAAGCTTCTTCATCTCAGAGGCAACAATACGAATATGCTCTTGAGTAAATGTCATGTTAGGAGTGATTTCAAACAGTTGCAACTGTTCGGCTCTATCCCCTCTTCGGAATCCCTTAAACACTTTCTCAAGTGAGACACATGAAAGACATTATGCACACTCGATAAGTGTTCAGGTAAGGCAACTCTATATGCCAACTTTCCAATTCGCTCCACAATAAGACAAGGGCCAATAAATCTCGGAGCAAGCTTACCAGTCTTACTGAACCTTATTACTCCTTTTAAAGGAGTAACCTTCACTAAAATATGATCCCCAACACCGAATTCCAAGTCCTTTCTTCGTTGATCTGCATAGGACTTTGGTATATCTTATGCCTCTTTCATCCTTCTTCTAATTAGGTCCACCTTCTCATAAGCTTCTCGCACAGTGTCAGGACCAAGCACCAACTTATCCCCAGTCTCGAGCTAGCTTGCAGGAGATCTATAGGGTCTTCCAAACAATGCTTCAAAAGAAGCCATGCGTACACTGGACTGAAATCTATTATTATATGAACACTCGACCAAGTGTAGGTAGTCCTCCCACGACCCGCCAAAATCAAGAATACAAGAACGCAACAAATCTTCCAATATCTTGTTAACCCGCTCGGTTTGCCCATAAGATTGAGGATGTAAGGCTGAGATAATATTCAACTTCGTCCCCAAAGATGATTGTAAGCTCCTCCAGAATCCACTAGCGAATAATAGATCCTTATCACAGATTATACAACTAGGTACACCATGGAGACAAACAACTTCCTTCGCATATAGCTTTTCCAAATAAGGAGCAGTTCTCTTTGACTTGACTGGGATAAAATGGGTGGATTTAGTCAAATGGTCAACCACTACCCATATACTATCATGCCCTTGCTTTGTCCTAGGCGATCCATCAATAAAGTCTATGGACACCTAAACAAAGCATTAATATTCATAGCATCACACCAAGGATATATAAATAAAAAACTTATAGTCTTAAATTCACTTATACCTGATCCCTTTTCCATAGCGGAATTTCCAATAGCTGAAGAAGACCGCTAGGCTTTTGGTGCTCACACTTCACTAATTGGAAGTAAAGCAATTCTTCATATACTCGCCTATATCGTGCTTCATACCTTCCCAGTAATATAGACGTTTCATGTCCATATACATCTTGCTATCACATGGGTCGATGATATATCGCGAACAATGGCAGTCGTTCTTCACTTCATGCCTAAGACCTACAACATTAGGACAAAGATCCCACCCCTCTTCGTTAAACAACCTCGAGCATCCAACCAAAATCCTCTTAAATCATCAGCATCATTCCCATTATTCAACCTATGAATATGCTCAAAAGCAATAGGGTCTTCCATCTGAGCAAGAGAAATCCTATCCATTAGGGTCTGTCTCATAACCAAATTTGCCAACATCCTTCCAGGGTTATGAGTTGGAATATTACAATAGATTCCAATGGAAGCAAACACCTCCAAGACTTGCCATTCAGTTATTATCATTGATACAACTGCTTGGTGTTTATGGCTAAGACCATCTGCTACATGATTACCATTTCTAGGTGTATATTGAATGTCAAAATCATAGGCTGCCAAAAACTACAACCATCTTTGCTGGCGCATATTCAGCTCCTTTTGAGAAAAGAGGTATTTCAAAGACTTATGGTCAGTATAAAGGACAAACCGCTCACCCAGAAGATAATGTCGCCACAACTTTAAAGCAAAGACTATTGCTTCCAGGTCCAAATCATGAACAACATATCTAACCTCGTTGGGCCTTGGTTTTCTAGATGCATAGGCCACAACTTGCCCTTTCTGCATAAACACAACTCCCAGTCCAGACCTACAAGCATCAGTATAGACTACAAGATTTTATTTGCCTTCTAAAATCACCAAAACTAGCGCTTTAGTGAGCATCACCTTCAACTTAGAGAAAGCTTCTTAACACTTATCTTTCCACTCATACTTGACTCCTTTCCTCGTAAGCCTCGTCAGGGGAGTCGCAATCTTGGAGAAGTCCTTGATAAAACGTCGATAATAACCTGCAAGCCCCATGAATCTCCTAATCTCTATAACAGATTATGGTCTCTTCGAAATTTGTATGGCTTCGATCTTGGTAGGATCCACAACAAGACCTTCTTCGGAGACTATATGTCCTAAGAACTTCACCTCCTTCTACCAAAAGTGG
Source organism: Allium sativum (assembly GCA_030737875.1). NCBI lineage: Eukaryota > Viridiplantae > Streptophyta > Magnoliopsida > Asparagales > Amaryllidaceae > Allium > Allium sativum. The sequence continues at coordinate 649,843,680 of CM060920.1, forward strand.
CATTTAGAATTACTTTCGACTTATGTTCCCTCAAAGTCTCCAAAACATTTCCCAAATGACCTTCATGTTCTTGTTCAGACTTGGAATATACTAAGATGTCATCAATGACGACCAAGACAAATCTATCAAGATATCTCCTGAATACTCTATTCGTCAGGTCTATAAAGTACGTAGGAGCATTCGTAAGCCCAAACAATATTACCAACCATTCATAAGAGCCATATCGAGTGCGAAAGGCAGTGAGAGGGATGTTGTCTTCCACTACTCACAACTAATGGAATCCGGTGGCTAAGTCAAGCTGGGAAAAGACCTTTACTCCACTTAACTAATCAAAAAGATCATCAATACGAGGTAATGGATAGTTATTCTTTAAAATCAGCTCATTAAGCTTCCTATAATCAATGAACAAACGGATAGAGCCATCGACCTTCTTTAAAAAGACTGTGAAAACTCCCCAAGGAAAGCTACTAGATCGGATGAACTACTTCCCTTCCAATTAAGTCAACTGCTTGTGAAGTTCCTCCATCTCGTCTCGAGTCATACGATCAGGTGGTCTACAGACTAGTTGGGCTATAGGGATAAGATCTATGCAAAACTCCACGGCCCTCTTTGGCAGTAAGCCAGTAACAGGCTCATATACATCACTAAAATCGCTGACAATAGACACTCCGGCTATCTCTTCATCCTCTCGAGACTCAATGGAATAGAGGGAACCATGAACATTAGGGCCTTGCATATCTAGCGCTACATTAACAAGCCCTTTGTAAGATGGATGTTTCAAAGGTGACAACTCTGTCTAAGCAAGAATGATGAGCCTCATATTGTTCTAACCAATCCATTTCCAAGATAATACCAAAGCCAAGATATTCAAACACATGCAAATCACATGAGAAAGGGAGTCCGCATAAGAAGAGCTCAAGGTTCTTGCACAACATTCCAAGTGTTGCGGACCCACCAATGGGATTCGCAACACTTAGGGATGTAACATGGTAAACTACTTCTAAAGAATATCTATCAACTAAATCTTTAGATATGAAAGAATGTGAAGCATCAGTGTCAAAAAGTATGCAAATGAAAGTATCTCTAAATGGGATTGTACCTTCCATTACTTTCTTTCCCTTCCTCTGGCTCGGATTGGATCTCCTTTCATCACATGAAGCCTAGATGCTTGCTTCTTCTTCGTGAGTTGTGGACAATTATTCCTTAAATGGTCAATCTGATGACACTCATAGCACTGCTTCTAGGGTCAGTCGTTAGCAAAATGCCTCATCTCTCCACACTTGAAGCATTTCACTCCACTTTTATCATGCTTCTGCGACCCTGACGTATGTCCCTTCTTCTGCTTCTTTTGAGAATTCTTCTCCTTCTTAGGGAAAAATGGAGCTTTCCTTTTAGGTGCAGAGCTCTGTTTGTTTTATTGTGCATCAACGACCCGCATTCTACATATCGGAGGATCGTAAAATATTTATTTTATTTTCATATAAAGTCATATGGTCATGTAACTTTGGGAAACGACTATTGGGGTCATTTCCCACATTCGCGATTTTTGCCGAACTTTAAATGACCGTTTTACCCCTGGCGAATCTTGTTTCGCCTATAACTTTTGATTGGTAAGGGGTTTTGACCTGAAACCACTGCCATTGGATTCGGATGATGGTTTCCCATTCCGTAGAGTGGTCACATTAATCAAATAGGCTTACCGTTTGGGAAATATGGCTGACATAAGATTTAAAGATGGAAAAACAACCTTAATTGGGCTTAATATGGTGATTAGCAGCTAGGCTCATAACTCATTTCAGGATTAAGGTTATGGAAGGGCTGAAAGGAGTTGGAGAATTATGTCCTTTAATTTTTCTAGCCGCCACAAACATGTCTCTAACCCTAATCATGGTTCCATCTTCCAAATCTCTCTCTAATCACTATATAATCACTAATTGATCAAATCTAGATCAAATCAAGTCGAATTAGCACCAAATTAAAGTTAGAGCTGCTGCACCACATTGAGATCCGAGCAAAATCAATAAAAGTTTCATATCTATAATTCATTATTGGCTAAGGTGAGCGATTAACATGTTTATCCACTAATTTTTTGAGTAGAACGGATGTGTAGTGCGAAACTACACAGCCGATTAAACATAATATTAAAAAATATATAGCCCAGTTGACAAGCCCAACTAGTGGCCTATTTACCGATTACATGAGAGCGATAATTATACAATAGTTCAAACCAAAACAAACATTAGAACAGAAGCTAGAACACCCCAAAACGCAGAGAGAGAAATATGCAGATTATACATAAGCCAAAAGAAGACATAGCAGAATAACATGCTAACAAAGATGACCAAGTACAAATTACTGCAAATCTGGACTTGAATTGCCATGGTTAGAACCCACTGACTCCTCTGGACTATTGTTTGCTAGCAGAGCAAGAAGCCAGACCTGACCATGAGTTAAAACAGAATATTATGAGATTGCATAATCCCTTAAATTTCTTCAGAGGTTTATTAAATATCACTGCGTTCCTTTCTTTCCAAATACTCCAACAAAATATTGCTAAAAAGGAATCCAGTGCAGCATTTGCATCATTAAACTCCCAATGATCAAACACTGAATAAATTTCAGGAACAAAACCAAGCAGATAGGAACTAGTGACTCCCAATGTTTATCCACTAATTATGGCTAATTAGGGGTAGTTAGTGCTAATTAGCGAATCAATGACTCATAAAAAATCTGGAAAAATATATAAAAATTCTAGAATCATATTTTATGTTACATATAAATTTGGGTTAATTTGGATTAAGTTTGTTAATCCTGGAATTCAGGGGATTAAGGAGAAAATCATGGATTTGGGTATGTTTGATCTAAAATAGCCTATGTAATTGATGTTTTGATCTTTTTTGATTGAGCCTATATGTTGTTACTGTTGTTTGGGATGTTTTATGATTGATTAGTGAAGTCATAATGGTTAAAAGCGCCATCGTGTGGCAATAATGGACGATACTAGCATTTGGAAATTCTACAGGGGTCCGGATCAAATCGGCTAGGGGGATCAGATCTGATGGGCCAGACTGAACCGGATTAAAACATAGCGAGGAGGAAGGCCGCTTGCATAAAGTTGGAGTTGGGGTGGACATCGAACCATATCAGGAGCACTGAGCCGAACCACATCAGGAAGCACCGAACGGAATCGCACCAAGAAGCACCGAACCAAAACGCACCAGGGCATACGAACTGAACCGCAGTAGTGGAGCACGAATCGAACCGAAGTGGGAGGGGACCGGACCGAACCGGATTTAGGCTTCTACCACTACCACACAAAGATGATCGTGAACTCTTCTAAAGACCAACTCCAATTCGACCAAAACCCGAGATGTAAAGGAAGTCCAAGTGGGAAGTTATTACTCTGGATCCAGATGGGAACCAACGAGTTAACTTCAAGAGTAGGGCTTTGCTACAGGACGTGTGCGAAGGGGTTATCGATATCTATAAATTTGGTTCACCATTGAGGGAGGGGACATGTAGACGAACCAGAGCCAGGGTTGTGTGGACTGGTTGACTTGTGACCTAGAGCCAGGGATGTGTGGACTGGGTGGGGTTATTGACTACATACCAGGGCAGTGTGGTCATAACGATAGTTGTACAGAGTGGGACTCCGTCATGGCCCCAATGGATTTAGTGATCAAAGCGGTGGATATCATAGGCTTTACGCACTGAGTGAGAGATGTGAGATTGATCACTATGTTCGATGTCTGCTATCACGAAGACATGCACACTTCCATCTTACACTCTATGTCAATGTTTACCTTAGAGTATTGTACATCTTTTTGTGCTAACTCTTTAGTTGCAGGTCCAAGTCAGATATGATTATTTATACATGTTATTGCTTTATTTAGTGACATAGATTTGCTATCACTCACACCAGACTTTCGTCTGATCCAGAGTTTTATGTCACTTCTTATTACTCTGGGTTCTCCTAAATGAGCAGACTAGAGACAGGTTAGGTGGTTATGCACGAGTAGCTGTCCAGAGATGAGCAGGAGACTTCCACGTACTATATACATACTCTATGTGTTGTTGCTGGTCACTACTTCGGGCATTGGTGGTATACCTCTTTATTTCCTTTTAGAGATAGTATTTTGTTATTGTAACAATTGGATATGAAGCTGTATTTTGTATTCTGCCACTCTAATGGATATGGTTTAGTTTTCAGCTTATGTATTGTCTCTCTTGTTTTATATCATGTTATGTTATTATTATATATTACTCCATGCGCTGAGATATACTACAGGTTCTTGGTGATTTATCGTCTCAAACCCTTTCTTTTGACGATCATCTTAGGCTAGTCGGGAATGGCGCAGCGCATTTCAAGGGAAATGTCTGATAGTGCGGGGCGGCCGTTGCACTTGGTAACAGAGCCTAGGTTGCGTAGTTTAACCTAGGGAAAGACATCAGGGAGAGATAGTATACGTATATGAGAGCGCGTATTTGTGATATTTTGGTTTTCAAAAAGTATATATATATACTATTAGTATATCTAAGGATGAAGTCGCATTGCACCGGCACCACTAAGGAGATGGTTAATCATTTTATCTTTATAGATTGAGCGATGAGCTAAAATACGAGGAGCATAGTGAGGAGCCCCGCATCGGGAGTTGAAGAGGGAGCGGGTTCAGGGCCAACAATGGGAATGACCCTGATATAAGGACGATGTTTACTGCCTTCATGCGAGAGATGCTTAAGGATGCTCAAGGAGCAGTTCCTAATGCTGCAAAAGGTGGTGGTGCAGTAGTGCAGGCGCCTAGGGAAGATTTCGCCAAGCTCAGCAAGGATTATACTAGTCTTGGTGGGAAGCCGTTCCATGGAACGGAATCGGCTGTGGAGGTTCAAAATTGGCTTGATAGTTGTGAGCGCATCTTCGAGGATTTGGGGATCGATGATGCAATGAAGAGAAAGCTAGCATCGCATCAACTTTAAGGATGGGCAATGAATTAGTGGAATGTTATTAAAGCAGCTACTCCCGAGGATCAAGTTACTTGGGATCAGTTTAAGGCTTGCTTCAGTGATAAGTTTATTCCAACTGCTCAGAAATCAGAATTATTCCAGAAATTTTTAGATCTTAAGCAGAATGGTAGGGCAATCTCGGAATATATTGCTAAGTTTGATACCTTATCAAAATATGGATTATCTCTTATTGATACTACCGAGAAGAAGAACGAGAAGTTCATAACAGGCCTAGATAAGTACTTGGGGGAAAGGCTGATAAATCATATGGATGAGACTTTCGAATCGGTTGTGGGAAAGGCATTGAGATCAGAGAGCCTTTACCCTAAGTCGAAGACTGAGGTTGCTAATGCATCTGCTGAGGAACCAAAACTGCAGACAAGCGGTGAAGGTAATAAGAATTCCCAGAATAATAGAAAACAGAACCAAACCAAGAATGGTCAGAAAAAGAAGAATAAGAAAGATATCGAGTGTTTTAGCTATTGCAAGATGGGCCACTATGCCGGAGATTGTCGAGCAAAGCCCTGGGACAAGAAGAGCTTCAACTGTGGCCAAGTGGGACATCCCAAGAATGAATGTCCTCAACCCCCTAAGGAGAAGCAGACCATTAAAGCATATGTTATCAAAGATGTTCCTTCTTCGTCGAATGCCCCAACTACGGTGAAGAAGGGAAAAGATGTTGTTATTCAAGGTATGCTTTCTATTTCTGATGTTCCTATCCGAGTATTGTTCGATACCGGGGCTTCCCATTCGTTCATATTTAGTGACTTGGTAGATAGTTTGGAATTGGAACCCGAGATCGTCGATAGACCATTAGTCGTGACGAATCCGATCGGTGGTTCGACCGGCCTTTGTATGATTTTTCAAAATTTGGTCTTATCGAGTGATGGATGTATGTTTGCTTGTGATTGTTTTTTTCTGGGGCTTTACTGGGTTTGGCATTATTTTGGGACTCGATTGGTCCAAAGGTATAGGGTGGTGGTAGACTGTGAGGGGTCTTCAACCACCGTTAGAGCGAATGATGGGAGGAGGGTGGTATTGGGTTGCCTACCTAGTGATCAGGTGATGGCAAGTTTTCTAAATTCCCTCGATATCCCGCATAATGAGTTATCAGAAGTGCCTATTGCTGGCGAGTATCCGGATATCTTCGGGGAAGTGACTGGACTTCCACCACACCAAGAGATCGAGTTTCAGATTGATTTAGAGAAAGATGTCAGACCTATGTGATGCCTCTTCGTCGTATGGTGCCAAGGGAGTAGAGAGAGCTCGAAGTGCAAGTAGGCGATCTTTTGAAGAAGGGATTTATCCGAAGAAGTGTTTCCGAGTGGGGAGCACCAGTTGTATTTGCTACTAAGGCCGATGGTTCCCTTCACTTATGTGTGGATTACCGCGAGTTGAACAAGGTGACTAGGAAGAATAAGTATCCTCTTCTACGGATAGATGATTTTTTGATCAACTAGATGGAGCAAGAGTGTTCTCCCAATTGGATCTCGCACAGGATTTCATCAGCTCCGATTAGCAGCTGAGAGTATAGCTAAAACGACATTTCGGATGCCGTCTGGATTCTGTGACTGGTTGGTCATGCCACTCGGGTTGACTAATGCATCCGCATATTTTGTGGATCTTATGAATAGGGATTTCAAGGATCAATTAAATAAGTTTGTTCTTGTGTTCGTGGAAGATATCTTGATTTACTCGAGAACGAAGAAAGAACACAAGGAACATTTGAGGACAATGATGGAGGTGTTGAGGAAACACCAATTAAAAGCAAAATTTTCTAAATGTCACTTTTGGAGGAGGGAAGTGAGATTCTTGGGCCATGTTGTTTTAGAGAATGGTATTGTCGTGGATCCTGCGAAGGTAGCTATGGTGCAAGATTGGTCTACGCCCAAGAATGCAACAGACATGAGAAGTTTCTTGGGGTTAGCTGAGTATTATCGTAAGTTTATCCAGGACTCCTCCAAAATAGCAACGCCGTTAACTCAGTTGACCAAGAAGAATCTAGCTTTTTTTGGGATGAAAGGTGTGAGAATGCATTTAAGAGCCTAAAGGAGAGGTTAACGTGTGCACAATGTTAGTTATTCCTAATGGGAATGAAGAGATGACGGTATACACGGATGCCTGTGGTGCCGGACTAGGTGTTGTATTGATGCAAGGAGGTAGGGTTGTAGCTTATGCTAGTCGGTAACTGAAACCGCATGAGAAAAGATATCCTACCCATGATTTGGAATTGGCAGCGATCGTGTTCGCGTTAAAGATGTGGAGACATTATCTCCTGGGTGAGTTGTTTACCGATCATAAGTTATTAAAGTATCTTTTCTCTCGGAAGGATTTAAATCTTCGTCAGAAGAGATGGTTAGAGTTCTTGGCTTCATATGATTTCAATATCGCATACACACCCAGAAAATGCAATGCGGTAGCTGATGCATTGAGCAGGAGACATGCCAATTTAGGGGCTATGTTTCTGGAATGGAAGCAACTCGAGTATATCATAGGATATGGTTTCAGACCTAAGTGTGAATTAGATCGGGAGAAGTTAGCAAGTTTGATGATCAGAACCACTTTGATTGAGCGGATCGGTCCCATTCAGAGGGACGATCCTAACCTATTGGAAATCATTTCCAAGGTAGAGATGTGTATCGACGGTGAGGAGATGAATAAGTATGTACTTGATAGAGAAGGATGGCTTCGAAAGAATGGGAGACTAGTTGTACCCAATGTTAATGGATTGAGAGATGAAGTGCTTAGAGAGTGTCATCACTCGAAACTGACTATACATCCTGGTGGTAACAAAATGTATCGAGACATGAAGCGGACCTACTACTAGGAAGGTATGAAGAGAGACGTTGGGAAGTTTATATCCAAGTGCATGAATTTCCAGTTAGTTAAAGCCGAGCAAAAGAAGCCAAGTAGTTTGTTACAACCATTAGAAATTCCCAAATGGAAATGGGAATAATTCTCAATGGATTTCATCGATGGTTTACCAAGGACTAGGTTGGGTCATGATAGTATTTGGGTGATTATGGATCGATTGACCAAAAGTGCAAGGTTTATACTAGTCAAGTCAAATAGAACGGCAACTAAGTTAGCAGAACTATATATGAAGTGGGTAGTGAGGTTTCATGAAGTACCTAAAGGTATTGTGAGTGACCGAGATCCATTTCTAGTCGGTTTTGGAAGAGCTTACAAGAGGCTTTAGTGTCAGAATTACATCTCAGTACCGCGTACCATCCCCAAATCGATGGTCAAACAGAGAGGGTGAATTGTGTATTAGAGGATATCCTGAGAGCTTGTATATTGGATTTTGGAGGGTCATGGGATGACCATTTGCATCTGGTTGATTTCGCATATAATAATAGTTATCAGTCTAGTATTGGTATGGCTCCATTCGAAGCTTTGTACGGAAGACCGTGCAACTCACCATCATTTTGGTTGGAAACCAGAGAGAAATTTGTGCTTGGACCAGATGTAATAAGAGAAACTTCAGATAATATCAAGGTTATTCAACAGCGAATGAAGGCTGCCCAAGATAGGCAGAAGAGTTATGCTGATAAAAGACGAAGAGAATTGAAATTCTCCGTTGGCGACTTGGTATTCATCAAGATTTCTCTGTTGAAGAGTGTGATTCGATTTGGTAGGAGAGGTAAGTTAGCATCATGATTTATTGGTCCATTTCCAGTTCTCGAACAAGTTGGGAATTTAGCAGACGAAGTTGGATTACCTGACAAGATGGCGGGAGTGCACAACGTATTTCATGTTTCCCAGTTAATGAAGTTTGTGCACGATTCTGATATGACTATTTCACCATATCAGTTGGATGATATCGAGATAGAACCCGAGGCAGTTGGAAACCGCAGACAGGTTCATATTGTTGGACACGATACGAAGCAACTTCGGAGGAAGACGGTGAAACTGGTTAAGGTCAAGTGGGGGTGATAATGAGAATGACTGTACTTGGGAAACCGATGAGAGCATAAGGAAGTCATATCCAGATCTCTTTACCTAGTAAGATTTTAATCGCGATATAGTTATTCCCTTGATTAGTAAACCGCATGCTAGGATAGGCTTGTTGTGTTATTATGTATGTTTGATTGTTTGTAAATGGCTGATAGGCATGCGGGGTACCATTGTATGTTTTCTTGGTTAAGGAATTTCGATGGAAAAATTTGTTAAGGAGGAAGAGTGTAACGACCCGCATTCTATGTATCGGAGGATCGTAGAATATTTATTTTATTTTCATAGGAAGTCATATGGTCGTGTAACTTTGGGAAACGACTATTGGGGTCATTTCCCACATTCGCGATTTTTGTTGAACTTTAAATGACCTTTTTTCCCCTAGAGAATCTTGTTTCGCCTATAAATTTTGATTGGTAAGGAGTTTTGACCTGAAACCACTTCCAAAGGATTTGGATGATGGTTTCCAATTCCGTAGAGTGGTCACATTAATCAAATGGACTTACAATTTGGGAGATATGGCTGAAATAAGATTTGAAGATGGAAAAACAGCCTAAATTAGGCTTAAGAGGGTGATTAACAGCTAGGCACATAACCCATTTCAAGACTAGGGTTATGGGAGGGCTGGAAGGAGTTGGAGAATCATCTGCTTTCATTTTTCTAGCTGCGAGAATCATCTCCTTTCATTTTGCTAGCCGCCATAAACATTTCTCTAACCCTAATTATGGCTTCCATCTTCCAAATCTCTCTCTAATCACTTTCTAATCACTAATTGATCAAATCTACATCAAATCAAGTTGAATTAGCACCAAATTAAAGTTAAAGACGCTACACCACATTGGGATCCGATCCAAATTAGTAAGAGTTTCAGATCTATAATTCATTGTTGGCTAAGGTGAGTGATTAGCATGTTTATTCACTAATTATGGCTAATTAGGGGTGATTAGTGATAATTAGCAAATCAATGCCTCATAAAAATCTGAAAAAATATGTAAAAATTCTAGAATCATATTTTATGTCACATATATAAATTTTGGTTAATTTGAATTAAGTTTGTTAATCCCAGAATTTAGGGGATTAAGGGGAAAATCATGGATTTGGGTATGTTTGATATAAAATAGCCTATGTGATTGATGTTTTGATCTATTTTCATTGAGCCTATATGTTGTTACTGTTGCTTGGGCTATTTTATGATGGATTAGTGAAGTTAGAATGGTTGAAAACGCGGTCGTGTGGCGAGAATGAACAATACTAGCTTGCTGGAAATTCTGCAGGGGTCCGGATCGGATCGGCTAGGGGATCGGATCAGATGGACCCGACCGTATCGGATTGGAGCATGGCGAGGAGGAAGGCCACTTGGATAGAGTTGGAGTTGGAGCGGGTATCGAACCACATCAGGAAGCACCGAACTGAACCATATCAGGAAGCACCGAACCGAACCGCACCAGGAAGCACCGAACCGAACCGCACCAGGGCATACGAACCAAACCAAAGTGGTGGAGCACGAACCGAACCGAATTGGGAGGGGAACGAACCGAACCGGGAAGCCAAACCGAACCGAACTAGATTTGGGCTTCTACTACTACCACGCGACGACGATCGTGAACTTTTCTGAAGACTAACTCCAATTCAACCAAAACCCGAGATGCAAAGGAAGTCCAAGTGGGAAGTTATTACTCAGGATACAGATGGGAACCAATGAGTTAACTTCAAGAGTTGGGCTTTTCTACGGCACGTGTGCAAAGGGGTTATTGATATATATAACTTTGGTTCACCATTGAGAGAGGGTGCATGTAGACGAACCAGTGCCAGGGCTGTGTGGACTGGTTGACCCATGACCTAGAGCCAGGGCTGTGTGGACTGAGTAGGATTATTGACTATAGACCAGGGAAGTGTGGTCATAGCAATAGTTGTACGGAGTGGGACTCCGTCATGACCCCAATGGATTTGGTGATCAAAGCGGTGGATATCGTAGGCTTTACGCACTGAGTGAGAGATGTGAGGATGATTGCTATGTTCGATGTTTGCTATCACCATGACACGCACACTTCCATATTACACTCTATGTTAGTGTTTACCTTAGAGTATTGTACATCTTGTTGTGCTAACTCTTTGGTTGCAGGTCCAGGTTAGGTATGATTATTTATACCCGCTATTGCTTTATTTAGTGACATAGATTTGCTATCGCTCACACCAGACTTACGTCTAATCCAGAGTTTTATGTCTCTTCTTATTACTCGGGATGCTCCTAAATGAGCAGACTAGAGACAGGCTAGGTGGTTATGCACGAGTAGCTGTCCGGAGACGAGTAGGAGGCTTCCATGTACTATATATATTCTCCCTGTGTCGTTGTTGGTCACTACTTCGGGCACTGGTAGTGTACCTCTTTATTTCCTTTTGGAGAGAGTATTTTGTCGTTGTAATAATTGGATATGAAGCTGTATTTTGTATTCCGCTACTCTGATGGATATGGTTTAGTTTTCATCTTATGTATTGTCTCTCCTGTTTTATATCAAGTTGTGTTATTATTATATATTATTCCATGCGCTGTGAGACATATTACAGGTTCTTGGTGATTTATCGTTTCAAACCCTTTCTTTTGACGATCATCGCGAGCCAGTCGGGCATTGGCACAGTGCATTTAAGGGAAATGTCTGATGGTGCGAGGCGGCCATCACATTCATCATATCTCTCACAATACAAATCTCCATACCTTAAAGCCAAATCAACAATCTCATCCAATGTGGAGAGAAGCTGAGTGAAGAGCTGTTCCCTCAGCTTCCTACGTAGACCATGCACAAATTTCTGATTCTTTTTGAACTGGGTGCTGATCAAATCTGCACCATACTTAGAGAGGGAATTGAAGGTATTGACGTACTCCTAAACTGACATATCCTTTTGCTTAAGCTAAAAAAATCTACGAGTAAGGATGGCATTCTCTACTTCTGGAATAAACCTCAACTCAATCATTCCCTAAACCTTCCCAAGTGAGCTCCTCCTCTCCCCTCTCAGCATTAACCATATTAAACCAACCAGGCACTATCTTCGAGGAAGCTAGAAGCAATCTCGACCTTCTAACAGTTTGTCACACCCATATGTCCAAAAACACGCTCGCAGGTCTTAAGCCAGAATGAACTCCAACAACACCTTCATTTCCATGGAAAGGTTTCTCTATAAGACTCATAAAGCCCTTACACATATGAGCGAAATCAACTCTAGGAGTAGCAATGGGAGAGGGTGTGGCCTGTGGCATGTTCCGCATCAACTCCAACCACTGCTCCATCATCAAACAGGGAGGTCTTCCAGCCATCTTTCTCACTACTATGCATATAGTGAGAAATATCATTAAGGTGTAATTAAAAAAATTCTCACACTAGAACGTTTAAAGATTGGGGTTTTGGTTCGGGTATGTACAACTATTATTATATGATGAGAGTGATACTTTAGGATATACGGACATGTATGCTTAATCTGCTGTCTTGTGCTAATCCATGCTCTAAATATATTCTGTACTATGTCAAACCCTGCTCTGATACCGAAAATGTAACGCCCGACCCCTAGACCCATGCTAACCAAGAGTAACACTAAATATTACTGTCAGAGAGCACGGAGAATGGGACTCGATAGGGCTAAATGATGTACTCATTCCTTTGAACGAAGACTGGCACGAGAATTTAAAACTTCTCAACTAACCATTCGTGCTCAGTCTAAGTTCAAAGCAATGGTACAAGAAAATCTCCCAAGTTACATAGTACAAAATATAATAGAATCAATCGCAGCACAATGATAAACAGCAGAATGCATAATACATATCATAATAGTAAGGTCCGTAATGCATAGTCCACAATACATAATACCATTTCCAAAATACATAATAGCTTACATACCATAATAAATAGTAGCTACTGATAAGTCTAAAGCTGCATAGTCTAAAACCCCAAAATATGGAAATTGATAAGAAAGCTACTACAGTCCACGCAACCCTAACCTGCAAACAATCCTCAACCTGACCCGAGGATTGTAAAAACAAATCACCCGGGTCATACTATTTCTAGTGTAAGCAAAGTAAGAATCTAAGGACATCAAAATTTAACAAAAAAGGTAAATGATGCCACATGTATAAGTCAACATGAGGCGTACGAAAAAATTAGCATAGTCATCTCATTTAAAAAAGCCATAATTTCAAGTATAGGTATTGTACGTAACTCAATACAATACCAACATCAATTATCATATGTAAGCAATATGATAATATAACAAGCACGCACATAGACTAAAAATACCAGGCTTTCAAATTTACTTAACAATTTCCCACCATTACCAAAAATAAAATAAACAAAAAAATAGCAAAGAATTATGGGACTTATGGGATAAATATTACTCGACTCATAAAATATGCCAATAAATAGATGCTAGTATTGTATAATCATAGTGGTAGAGCTCTAGCATGTGCGGAGACATCAACACCATAATCTACTCATAACGTCATAACACACTTGGAGATCAACCCAGGATAACCAAGACGGTCTAAGGCGAAGGTCATATGTTACCCATTCACGGTACTACACGTGGGACTCCCACGCCTCCATCTATTGTATGTTTCTGACCTGCCAATCGGGAATCTCGATCGAAATAACAAAATTGTCCAATGTAGTAGACCTTTGACCTTTGGTGGTAGATGGGAGAAATTTAAAACCACTGATTCAGGTCGCGATCCTGAGTCAGGTCAAACAAGAAAGAGTTTTGGCTCATTGGTACAACAAAGTCCAATCTATCCCAACCCAAAATCAAAAGCATTCTAAAAATGCTATTTTATAAAAACATGTCATAAAATTCAAAGTATTTATAATTTCAAAACACTTTATGAAATCAAGCGTGACAACATTCTTTAAAATTGACATTATTAAACCCAGTATATGTGACGATCCGCACCTGAACCCGTGTACAGATAGTCCTGTGAGACATAACACATTAACACAACAACATCAGTAAACATAATACATTCACATCAGAGTCATACATAATTATACATCAGAGTTATTACAACCTAAGGATCCATATCTTATAGTACACAGCGGAAACAAAAGAAATAGATATAATATAGAGATAGGTCCAAACTGGAATCTTCTAGTGCAACTCCAACTCAAAAACTAAAATAGCTCCAAGAGACAAGCTTAAACTTTGCTGACCAATCTTCCCGTGTTGAAAGTGAGGTCACCAGCGTTTGCAAGGGAAAAAAACACGAGTCAGTCGTAGGACTGGTGTGAGAAAATTTTATTAACTAATCTTATACTTAGCCTTAATTTGAATAAGTTATCTCGGGACCACGCCGCATGTCACGGATGGGTTTCCTCCCAAGGATACATGCACAACCATAGAAATTATAAACTAAGTTTGAAAAACATTACTATAAAAAAAGAACGGTTATAAGCCTCAGGTCCCAACACACAATGCAAGCGCAAGCCAGAGGACAGAGATTTGCCTTATAATCGGAAAACATGCTTGATATAGTTTAAAACAAAACACTTGATATTGTGATAACGTATAGAGTGTATACAAATCATTTCAAAAATAAATTTATAAATCTTAGCTCGTATAGTGCCCCATCCCACTATGTTGGCTACATAGGTACAACTGAAAATCGTAAAAAGGTTTTGTATTGAAAATTGGATTCCAACTTGAGCCAAGCTAAGGATTACTTCCTTATTTATCCGATTAGGGCACCCTAGCAAGGTCCTAGGAACTTCCAACGTCCCTTCAGCGAGTATAGAGTCGGTCCACTTCTTATACGTGGATTGGTGCCCCCAATATCTTTCAACCGGGGCATTTCCTTAACATAACGTCCCACGGTCAGGAATGCATACTGTTTATCCGAGGTGCCTCATATCCAACAACCACATAAGTAAATACCAAGGCTCCATACCATAGTACTACCCTTTGCTAGACGGAACGTTAGTCTCCAACCCTAATGGCTATCATCCTGTTTCGGCTCATTCTGCGGTGTGATGTCCTCGAAGTCACGTTACACAAAGCTACGTATTTAAGTCATGCTTTGATCATCACCGCAAGGCTCTGCTTTTCAACAAAAGCCTTGATCACAGCTCAACACTTAGCAAGTCCCATAGTCATTCTATGTAAGATAGAAGTTCCATCAACAAATCCGTTCTGAGTATAGGAACGAGACCGAAGGCACTTGATTCCATGTTCCCGCCGGGGAGTGCAAGTCCTTGTAATTCAATACGCTTCAAGTATAGTCAAATATGCCATTACTTTAACCTTATAATGGGGAGCAAATCCATATGAGCATCAACAGGCAATTCATCGGATGTGAAGAATACCGGTCTTCGACCATAATAACCTAATATCTTCAACACGTTGTTTAATTATCCAAAATGGGTAAAACCCGGTCTTTCTGAATAATTAGAGTCAATTTAAAAATCCATTGGATTATTAATCCAAAAATCAAGTCTCCTTTAAAACATGGATATAACCATCAGGAGAAATCCCTTTTCTCTTATAATTAACGTTTACCGAAATTATTTGAATTGAATATTCAAGCTTTCCTTATATCCACTATATTGAGCTTTATTCTCTAAAAACCAATATAATTTGTCCAAAATACTTTTAAATCACTTTTTATAATTAAAAATAATTTTTCCATATTTTTAAATGATTTTATAAAACTTATTTCAGAAAAATCTGAATTTGGTAGTTGAACTGCAAAAATTGGATTTTCTTGCTTGATTGATTTAGATAAATTTTATAATCCAACCACTGAAACTTCTATATTTTTAACTTATTAGAAAGCTATTCAAATTCCAGACAAAACATGGTTTGTTTTGGGAAGTTCCGACGGTCGGATCTCCTGTTATACTCATTTCAGTTTCGGGTCCGAATTACACAAACTATTGCTATGCAAATGGTCCGCTTTGGGCCCAAAATAAAATTTCTTCGGATTTGATCCGAATTGGTTTAAAAACACTTATAAAACATATTTAAACCATTTGGCACTTATAAAACATGTTTCAGAGTCGATTTCCAAAAATATTCTTTATTTCCAAATTCAGATTATTATATTACCATAATAATCTTTTTTGAGTGGAGACTAAATTATTGAACCATTAATTTAATATATTGGCTCATATCGACTATGGTATGTATATCTTCAACCACATCGAATTCAAAACGAAACAACAACAATATTTTTATGCCATGTGTTTATCGAGTTGTGACCATAACTCGATAATTATTTAATATTCCATATGGTGATCATTTTGGGTTTTCAAACAATAACAACTTAACATGAAACATATTTTGGTATGCAAAACCATGTCATAAGCTTATGGTGTTCATAACCATGGCTATTAACCCAAATATCCATCAACTAAGTTCTAATTTCATGAATTTAAATCCAAGGTCTTGTTTTCATGTGTAAATACAAATTTACACCTAAAGATTACACCTTTATGTGATTTCATCCATAAAAATCAAATCTTTAAGGGTTTAATTTTATTTACCACATCAAATCACTTGCAAATAATTCAAACATGCCACCACAAATCAACTAAGGCATGTATATAACTAATATTCCTTAAAAGTGTAATTTTGTAAACTAACATATGGTGTTTCACTTCCAAATTCCATAACGATGTCATTTTTACTTCATGAATCTATTTAAGAATCATTAGCAAACATATACCATCAATCTAACCACATATAAACCATTAATTTCCTAAGAGACGTATCATCAAACACCTTATGGGCATCATATAAACTAGCAAATAAAACCCCTTTATAAGTTGAGATTTCCTCACCCGAAAGCTACCAAAATCCACCAAAATTTAGCTAAGGGTTGTATGCTCCTAGATTTATGGCTTTCCTTCCTTTTTCTCCTTTTCCTTTTATTTATTCTTTTTTTAAAGAGGGGTTCGATCGAAAGGTATAAGGGAGGAGGAAGGAGATTTCCAAGGAAAGAAAGGTAATGAAATGGTAAAGGGGATATCGGTGGAGGGTATTTATAAGGAGGCTCAATCTCATGGATGAAAGGCACGTGTCTTCGTAGATAAGCATGAAAAATGAGTGGCCACAATTCATCCTTAACCCTTTAAATAGTAAAGTGTATTTCTCACACAACTTCTGGCCTCCTGTCGGAGTATCAAACAATACTGTTTTCCAGAAATTCTTCAACCATAATGTTCGGTTTCTAACGTACTTCAATCCCATGTGTTCAAATACAAAATCGGAGTTCATTTGGATTTTCAAATAATTTATTTTAATTTTGTTTTCTTAATAACTTTCTATATTCGATACGGTATTTTCCCAGACTTCATACATAGCTAATATTCTATGTTCTAAATTTTTCTGGATAGGTCTTAGGTTCCTATTTTTCCATTAGGATAATTAAATTACAATTACCATCCCAATTTTGTTCAATTGGCCTTTTATTTTTTATTTTTCGCATACGGATGTCAGTTTAGATGAAATTTTCCTAAATACTAAATTCACTATTCTGGATCCAACGGAGGTGGTCTTGCGATCTAACGATATCCCATTCTCGAGATATCCTCAAAATCGTCCGTTTTCAGTTCAAATTCTCGATCTTTTACGAATTTGACATATCTAACGGGTTCCCTTTTTGATGAAACTTGGCTAGTCAACTAATTTCATCATTTCAGATTTAATGAAACTGATTACTTCCAAATTCGAGTTCATTAGCTATTACTTCCTTAAGAAACTGCTATTTCTTAAGAGAAATCGATATAAAATTCAAAATTGGTTCTAAAATTTCTGGGTCGTTACAATCGTCCCCCCAAGAAATTTCGTCCCCAAAATTAAGATGCAAGTAAAAACCGAATAGAATCGATATCAAAGGATAAATTACCTCACTCATAGGTCATTCAGAGATTTCCACTCTACACTGGGGATAAACCTTTTTGAAACTATCTTCTGTCTCCCAAGTGCATTCTCTAGGATTTTTTCTCCATCTAACCTTGACAAGGTTGATATTCTTATTCCTTAACTCTCGGACTTCTTTGCCAATAATAACCAATGACTCTCTTCTAATAGATAAATTTGGTGCAACTTCCAAATCTTTTTGTGCTGCTTCCTCGATAATTAAGTCTTTATCTTCATCCCTCAAAGCTTTCAGAAGTTGAGACATATGGAACACGTTGTGAATCCCTGACAACCATTCTGGTAGCTCAAGTCTATAAGCCACTAGACCAATTCGTTCCACTATTGGAAACGTGCCAATAAATCTTAGAGCTAGCTTCCCTATCTTCCCAAAATGAAGAACTCCTTTGAGTGGAGATACATTTAAATAAGCTATATCACCAACTTCAAATTCTAGAGGTCTTTTCTTTGAGTCCGCATAACTATTTTGTATGCTTTGGGCAGCTTTCATCTTCTTCTTAATAAAGTCTACCATATCCGATGCTTCTGGGATCATGTTTGGGCCCAAAACAAGATGATCTCCCATTTCAATCCAACAAGTAGGAGATTTACGTGGCCTACCATATAAAGCTTCGAATGGAGACATATCAATACTAGCTTGATGGTATACCAGAACTCAACCAAATGCAGGTGATCCCCAAGATCCTCCAAAGTCAAGAATGAATGCTCTGAGTAGATCTTCGAGAATCCGATTCACCCTTTATGTTTGCCCATTAATCTGTAGGTGATATGTTGTACTGAGACTTAACTTAGTTCCCAATGCTATTTGAAATGCCTCCGATAATCTACTAATAAATAATGGATCTCGTCGCTTACAATACTGGTTGGGACACCACGTAGTCTCACCACTTCCTTAGAGTACAACTGAGCTAAGCTGCTAGCTGTTCTATTTGATCATACCAGAAGAAAATGGGCACTTTTTATTAACCTATCCATAATAACCTAAATAGCGTCATTACCTTTTTGGGTTCGAGGCAACCGATCGATGAAGTCCACCGAAACTTGATCCCACTTCCATTCTGGGATTTCCAATGGTGGTAGTAACCCTGCGACCTTCTGTTGATTTCCGTTTACTTGTTGACAAGTTGGACATTGACTAACATAGATTGATATATCTTGCTTCATTGATTTCCACCAAAAGGCACACTTCAGATCTTTGAACATCTTATGAACTCCTGGATGGATGCTCAACTTAGACTTGTGACTCTCATCCATCACTTCCCTTTTAAGTTCGGGATTGTCTGGAACACAGATTCTTCCTTTCAATCTTAGAATTCCCTGATCATCGATTTTGAAATCCTTGTCTTCACCTTGTTGAATTCATTTGCAAATCCTTTGAATGAACTCGTCGTCTTTTTGTTGCGCAAAAATCTTTTCTATCAAAGCAGGTGTGATAATAAGATTTGCAACGATAACATTCTTCCTACTAAGCGCATCTGCCACTGCTTTAGCCTTTCCTGGAGTAAAAAGGATGTCAAAATTGTAAGATGCCAGGAATTCTATCTAACGTTGTTGTCTTAGGTTAAGATCTTTCTGGGTGAACAAGTACTTTAAAGACTTATGGTCAGTATACAATTCAAATTTCTCTCCCAGAAGATAGTGTCTCCATATCTTTAATGCAAACACTACCGCTAGCAACTCAAGGTCAAGAGTAGCATAATTATTCTCATGCGGTTTTAATTGTCTGCTTACATAGGCAACTACTTTCCCATGCTGCATCAGTACTGCACCGAGTCCATTCCTTGAAGCATCAGTATAGACAGTAAGGCCCTGGTTACCATCTATAATGGTTAGGACTGGAGTAGTGGTTAATCTTCTCTTCAACTCCTGGAAAGATTGTTCACACTCTGGAGTCCACACAAACTTGGTATGCTTCTTCGTCAATTATATCAGAGGACTAGCTAGTTTCTAGAAATCTTTTACAAATTTCCTGTAATAACTAGCCAATCCCAGGAAACTTCTAACTTCGATGGGGGTCTTCGGCTGTCTCCAGTCTTGAATGGCAGCAACTTTACTTTGGTCTATAGAGATTCCCTCTTTCGACACCACATCCCCGAGAAAAATAACTTCATTTCTCCAAAATTGACATTTGGAAAACTTTGCTTTCAAAATATTCCTTTTGAGAATTTGTAGGACTTTTTCCAAATGCTCTTCGTGCTCTTTTTCCTTCTTAGAAAAATGAGAATATCATCTATGAAAACAAGGATAAATTTATCCACCACTCCTCTGAAAACTCTATTCACTAGATCAACAAAATTAGCAGGTGCATTGCAAAGACCGAATGGCATAACTAACCATTCGTCGAACAGGTTACGCCCTGTGAAGGTTATGAGGGCAATACTATCTTCAACAATCCTTAATTGATGGAAACCAGCAGCTAAATCCATCTTAGAAAATACTTGAGCTCCATTCAATTTATCCAAAAGATTGTCTATGCGAGGGATATGATATTTGTTCTTAAGAGTCAACTCATTTAAATCCCGATAGTCAACACATAATCTGAGAGAACCATCAGATTTCTAAACAAAGACAACTTCTTCTCCCCATTTTGGAAAGCTAGGTCTGATCAGACCCTTCCCCAAAAGTTGGTTAGTTTGCTTCTTCAATTCTTCTCTTTCCATTAGCGCTCTCCTTCGAATTGGATATATGACAGGTTTTGCGCCAGGAACTAAATTAATCCTAAAATCAATCTCCCTACGCAGAGGAAGACTGGTGACTTTATCAAACGCCCTCGGATAATTTCTAAAAATAGGAATATCTTCTATCAAAGGAAGTGAAACTTCTAAAGTAGACCAAAAACTATACTCTTTCGAATTAGGAGCCTCACAAGGTATTTCTATAAAACTTCTAGATTGGGTCCACTCCAAACATTTAACTTCCACTTCATACTTGGTTAACCAATTCAACGCAAGTATGAGATCAAACTCCATGAAGTCCATAGTTACCAAATTAAATGGAAAACAATGTGAAGAATAGGAGATGGGCACTTTACAATTCAAACCAAGTTCAATAGAACCACCGATAGGATTTCTAATGCAAATAGGTTCTTTAAGGGATTTAAGATGTAGATTAAAGTTCCTAGCCATGCTACTTGATATAAAACTTCATGATGAACAAGTGTCAAATGAAACTTTAACAAGAACATCTTTAATAGTAAGCGTACCTTCCAAAACATCCAGTTCTTGCTTCTTCGGCACAAAGGCTGGCATATTGTACATATTTACGACCTGGGCGGGATTCAGCAATGGGAAATCACTCTTAATATGACCCGACTGATGGTAGTTGTAACACTTCACAGTTTCACTCTGAGGCTTCTGAGTAGATGTAGATTCATTGCCTTGTTTCTTTAGGGCTTTACAGTCTTTGTTAAAGTGACCCTGCCTTCTGCAATTGAAACAAGCGGTAGTCTTCCTTGCCTTATTTTTCGACATAGGCTTTTTTCCTTTGTCTTGCCATACTTCTTTGCATCTCCCTGCTCAGGCTTCTTCCCATTACATTTCCTCTTTTGGCCCAAGTTGTCGTTCTTATGCTTGTTCAGTGAAGTATACCGCTTATCAACAGTTTCATAACTATAAGCAATGTCCACCATTTCCATAAATGGAAGCTACTTATGTGCTGTCATCTGGTTGCAGTACCTCAGATTCAGCCCATTGATAAATCTTTCGTTCTTCATCTCAGTGGTCTGAATTAACTAGTGGCCAAATCGACTGAGCTCGTTGAATTTGTTGAGGTATTCTTCTACTGATTTGTCTCCCTGAACCAGGACGGTAAACTCATAGATCAAATGATTATTTCCATCTGAAGGGATAAACCGATGCTCGAAGAGTTCCTTGAATTTATTCCAGCAAATATCCTCCGCAGTTTCTTCCATCGTAATAGTTTCCTACCAAATCAATGCCTCAACTTTCAAAAGCCATGATGCAAAATATCTTTTACGCTGATCGGTTAGATTGAGGCCGTCAAAGATTCTTTCACATGTTCTCATCCAGGCTTGTGTCTTGATTATGGATTCCTTGCCTAGGTACGGTTGTCCGCCTAAGTTCTTGTATTTCTTAGCAAGGGCTTCCAAATCTAGAATTTGTTGGGGTGGTACTTGTACTTGCTCTGCCGCTGCTGCTTCTTCAGCTCCGATTGGGTTCTGGTTATCTACAACAACATTCCTATCTCTTATAGGTCTCCCAACTCTTCTAGTACTCATTTTTCTACTATATCTGCATAGTAAGAAAAAAGAGATAGGCAATGGATATAATGATATTCCAAGGGCCTATTAAAGCAGAAAAGCAGAACTAAGTAGAAGAGCGATAATGAAGATGTGATTAACAAACGAATGTTTCCCCCACTCTAGGATATTACTAATCATATCTCTAATGAGTCACTCAACCTAGAGTACTACTGATTCTATCTCTGATGAGTCTTAATGTGTTAATCTAAACTTATAACCTGGCTCTGATACCAAGTGTGATGACCAGCACTCGAACCCGGGTACAGAAAGTCCTGTGAGACATAACACATTAACTCAGCAGAATAAGTAAACATAATACATTTCATATTAGAGTCATACATAATTATACATCAGAGTTACTATAACCCAAGGATCCATGTCTTACAGTACACAGCAGAAACAAAAGAAATAGATATAATATAGAGGTAGGTCCAAACTTGAACCTTCTAATGCAGCTCTAACTCCAAAACCAAAATAGCGCCAAGAGACAAGTTGAAACTTTGCTGATCAATCTTCCCATGTGGAAAGTGAGGGCACTCGCGTTTGCAATGGAAAAACAAACATGAGTCAGTCATGGGACTGATGTGAGAAAACTTTATTAACTAATCTTATACTTAGCCTTAATTTGAGTAAGGTATCTCGGGACCATGCCGCATGTCACGGAATGGGTTTCCTCATAAGGATACGTGCACAACCATAGCAACCATAAACTTAGTTTGAAAAACATGAATTTTAAAAAAAAAATGAACAATTATAAGCCTCAAGTCACATCACACAATGCAAGCGCAAGCCGGATGACAGAGATTTGCCTTATAATCGAAAAACATGCTTGATATACTTTAAAACAAAACATTTGATATTATGATAACGTCTAGAGTGTATACAAATCATTTCGAAATAAAAATATAAATCATAGCTCGCATAGTGGCCCATCCCGCTATGTTGGCTACATAGGTACAATAGAAAATCGTAAAAAGGTTTTGTACTGGAAATTGGATTCCAACATAAGCCAGGCTAAGATTACTTCCTTAATTATCCGATTCGGGGACCCCTAGCAGGGTCCCAGGAACGTCCAACGTCCCTTCAGCGAGTACAGAGTCAGTCCAATTCTTATACGTGGATTGGTACCCCAATATCCTTCAATCGGGGTGTTTCCTGAACATAACGTCCCACGGTTAGAAATGTAGACTGCTTATCCGAGGCGCCTCATATCCAACAACCACATAAGTAAATACGAAGGCTCCATACCATAGTACTACCTCTTTGCCAGACGGAACGTTAATCTCAAACCCTGCTGGCTCTCATCCTGTTTCGGCTCATTCTAAGGGGTGAGGTCCGCAAAGTCACGTTACACAAAGCTATGCATTTAAGTCATGCTTTGATCGTCACCACAATGCTTTGCTTTTCAACAAAAGCCTTGATCACAACTCAACACTTAGCATGTCCCATAGTCATTCTATGTCAGACACGACTTCCGTCAACAAGTCCGTTCCGGGTATTGGAACGAAACCGAACACACTTGATTCCACATCCCCGCCTAGGAGTGTAAGTCCTTGTAATCTAATTCACTTCAAGTAAAGTCAAATATGTCGTTACTTTAACCTCATAATGGGGAGAAAAGCCATATGTGACATCAACAGGCAATTCATCCGATGTGAAGAATACCGGTCTTCGACCGTAATAACCTGATATCTTCAACACGTCATTTAATTATTCAGAATGGGTAAAACCCGGTCTTTCCGAATAATTAACGTCAATTTAAAAATCCGTTGGATTATTCATCCAAAAATCAAGTCTCTTTTAAAACATGGATATAGTTCATAAGGAAAAATCCTTTTTCTCTTATAATTAACGTTTACCAAAATTATTTGAACTGAATATTCATGCTTTCCTCAAATCCACTTTATTGGGCTTTATTCTCTAAAACCCAATATAATTTGTCCAAAATAATTTTAAATAACTTTTTATACTTAAAAACGATTTTTCCATATTTTTAAATGATTTTATAAAACTTATTTCAGAAAAATCTGAATTTGTTAATTGAACTGCAAAAACTAGATTTTCTTGCTTGATTGATTTAAATATATTTTATAATCCGACCGTGGTTTGTTTCAGGAAAATCTGACGGTCGGATCTCCTGTTATACTCATTTCAGTTTCGAGTTCGAATTACGCAAACTATTGCTATGCAAATGGTCCGGTTTGGGCCCAAAATAAAATTTCTTTGAATTTGATCCGAATTGGTTTAAAAACACTTATAAAACATATTCAAACCATTTGGCACTTATAAAACATGTTTCAAAGTCAGTTTCCAAATATATATTTTATTTCCAAAATCGGATAATTATATTACTATTATAATCATTTTTGAGTGGAGGCTCAATTATTGAACCAATAACTCAACATGTTGGCCCCTATCGATTATGGTATGTATATCTTCAACCATATCGAATTCAAATCCCAACAACAACAATATTTTGATGTCATATGTTTTTCGAGTTGTAACCATAACTTGATAATAATTTAATATTCCATATGGTGATCATTTTGGGTTTTCAAACAATGACAACTTAACATGAAACATATTTTTGTGTGCAAAACCATGTCATAAGCTTATGGTGTTCATAACCATAACTATTAATTCAAATATCCATCAAATAAGTTCTAACTTCATGAATTTAAATCCAAGGCCTTGTTTTCATGTGTAAATACAAATTTACACCTAAAGATTACACCTTTATATGATTTCATCCATAAAGATCGAATCATCAAGGGTTTAATTTTCTTTACCACATCAAATCACATGCAAATAATTCAAACATACCACCACAAATCAACTAAGGCATGTATATAACTAATATTCCATAAAAGTGTAATTTTGTGAACTAATATAAGGTGTTTCAATTCCAAATTCCATAAAGATTTCATTTTTACTCCATGAATCTATTTAAGAATATTTAGCAAACATATACCATCAATCTAACCACATATAAACCATTAATTTCCAAAGAGACATATCATCAAACACCTTGTAGGCATCATATAAACTAACAAATAAAACCACTTTATAAGTTGAGATTTCCTCACCCAAAAGCTACCAAAATCCATCAGAATTTAGCTAAGGATGTATGCTCCTAGATATATGGCTTTCCTTCCTTTTTCTCCACTTTCTTTGCTTTATTCTTTTTTTTAAAAAGAGGGGTTCGGCTGAAAGGTATAAGGAAGGAGGAAGGAGATTTCCAAGGGAAGAAAGGTAATGAAATGGTAAAGAGGATAAGGGAGGAGGGTATTTATAAGGAGGCTCAATCTCATGGATGGAAGACATGTGTCCTTGTAGATAAGCATGGAAAATGAGTGGCCACAATTCATCCTTATCCCTTTAAATAGTAAAGTGTGTTTTCTCACACACTTTCCGGCCACCTATCGGAGTATCAAATGATAATGATTTTCAGAGATTCTTCAACCATAACGTCCAGTTTCTAATGTACTTCACCCTATGTTTTCAAATCCAAAATAAGAGCTCATCTTCAAATAATTTATTTTAATTTTATTTTCTTAATAACTTTCTATATTCGATACGATAATTTCCTAGACTTCATACATAGCTAATATTCCATGTTCTAAAATTTTCTGGATAGGTCTCAGGTTCCAGGTTTTCCGTTAGGATAATCAAAGTCGAATTAACGTCCTAATTTAGTTCAAATTTTGGCCTTTTATTTCTCCTTTTCCGCATACGTATGCCGTTTTAGATGAAGTTTCCCTGAGTACTAAAATTCACTATTTTGGATCCAACAGAGGTGGTCTCGCGCTCTAACAATATCCCATTCTCGAGATATCCTCAAAATTGTCCGTTTTCAGTTCAAATTCTAGATCTTTTACGAATTTGACATATTTAACGGATTCCATTTTTGACAAAACTTGGCTGGTCACCTAATTTCATTATTTCGGATTAACCGATTTCATCGAAATCCGAGTTCATTAGCTACTACTTCCTTAAGAAACTACTATTTCTTAAGAGAAATCAATATTAAATTTAAAATTGGTTCTAAAATTTCTGGGTCGTTAAAGTATACTTCTAAAATAAAGCTTGATACTTGTCCATAAATAGGAATAAAATTGCTCTGTTTCGTTCTAATACACAAGTACCCCATAGTACTTATCCACTAAAACGAAACATAATTTTTTTTAAATTAATCTTGCCTAAATTAGTTAAAAATATTTTTATTTAAAAAAATTGCTTTTAAAATTAAGGAGCGAAATGTAAAACATTTTTCATAAAAACATTCAATGCTTATGTAGAAATTATCATTAATATAAAAAATTGAACTTCACTTTTAACAAAAACATTAAAAATATTATTTTTCAGAAAAATAATAATTTTAAATTAATTTTAATTTTTTTATTTAGGCTGTGTGGGCTGGCCCAGCTGGGCTGCCTGGCCCAGCGCCAACCAGGGCTGCCCTGGCCAGCTCAGCTAGACAGCCCATGCCAGTCTACCTAGGCCAGCCCGACTGGGCGGCTCAGGACGGCCCAACTGGGCTCCCAGGCCAGCTCCGGATAGGCTGCTAGGTCGGCCCAGGCTGGGCTGCCTAGGCCGCCCAGGACTTGGCTGCCTATATAGCCAGTCTGGGCTGCACTATGCAGCCAATTCAAGCTGGTGGTGCAGCCCACCGTGGGCTGCACCTCAGCAGCAGAACTGCTGCAACTCTGTCTGAGCTGCAACCCCTCTTCCCCATCAAAACTAAGAAATTCATTTTTTTTCCTTCAGCAAATGAATTGCTAATTTCTTATCTTAGAGGCAATTCAATATACATAAAACATGCATGTTTATGGCATTATCACGCCAATTCTTTCTTTTATTGCTCCATCATAATATCATTTCTAATATAAGGAATATTGCAATTTATATTCAATTCAAGTTGCCAATAACCCAAATAATAAAATATGGCATAGAGGAAGAAGCTATGCAACAATTATACGCAAAGATTTTACCTTTTTGATTACATGGAAACCCAAATCAAAATATAAAAAGAATGGTAAAATTTCACTCACCAAATACTCCAAAAGCAATCTTACAAGCCCTAAATCAGCTAGCTATCCAATTCTTGTGCTTCCCTCTTCAATTGCTAACCCAAAAACAAAAACCCATAGTAACTATACATAATTGAGAGAGAAAGGAAGAAGCTTTAGGATTGAGATGCTTACTTACACCAATTTGGGAATCAAATCAATAATTTAATTTGTAGAATGAGATTTTGTTTTGATTTTGAAATTTAGATGAAGGAATAGGTTTTACGTTTTTTTTCTTTCTTTCAGCCTGAAGAGAATTCTACGTACAGTAAATTAAAGGGAGAGATGATATGTATTTTTATTCATAAACCCCTGTCTAGAAGTTTCTCTTGAAATATCTCCCTTTTTCTATTATTTCCTTTATTTATTAATATAAACCCATCATAACTTGTGAATTTTTCAATGTTTGTTCACATTAGCAGTTGTTCTAGATCTTTCTTTAAAAATGTACATAACTACTATATATTTTACGAATATACATACATATGATTTGTAAACCAAATTCTTTTTCCAAAAAAAAAACAGACATGCTTTGTTTTTATTTTGTTCATTTTTTTCAAAATTGTTAACATTTTGAACATTAATGAAAATATTCATTCTTTTTTGATAAATTTCACAGCATTTGCATGTTTTTTTACTTTTAAAAAGATCTACAAATTTATTAATTAAAGCTACCAAACTAATTGTTAATTGTTTCATTGCAAATACTTTCAAAATCCTCCTTTTCTCTTTATTTTTTAATTTAATTATGTACCATGAACAAATTAATGACATTGTTCCTACATCATCAATAGTTAATTAATCAAATATATTTTCTTCGCCGATGTAAATAAAATATTCATGTTCTAAAAAAATTCATTTAAATGTCCAACTAATTTTGTTGTAACGACAATAATTAATTGATTGATTCCCAAAATTAGCATCCCTAAAAATCGGGTTGTTGCAATTATTTATCGAATTTTCTTCATACTTAAGCAATCTACACCAACAACATCAAATCGTCAGCTCCATGTACCTGTACTTAATTAAACCCATGAGTCTCAATTTATATGAAATCCCATTCAAATTTCATTCACTACATTCAATAGATTCCAATTTATTAACTTAAGTTTTATATAAAAGCTAAATCAACTCTAGATAAAATTTCAAATTCTCAAAAAAGTTCCAACACTTTAAATTCTCGAAAATTTTCACTAGTGTCTCCATTGCACAGCTAAATCGATATAGCTACAAATAGCCTTTCTAAGGCCTTTCCAATAATAAGGAAAACCAAAAAGCCAAATAGCTTGCCAGATAGGACCAAAAAATATCAACCTAAGTAATATTACAAACACATAACTTTTGATGAGCACAAATTTTTATTCTAGCCTTCACTTTGATTCAATACATGATTAACATATATGCATTCGTATAATAATAGGGTTGAGAATTTCAAACCGAATTCTAGGTTTCAAAATCATAGATTTTGGATTCAAAATTGTTTTTATCCAACAATTTATTAAAAATTGCAAGTATTACCTAGAACTCGTATATGAATACCGCTGACATTCATGACTGTAACATCCCCAAATTTAAAGGAGTTAATAATTAATTTATTCAATTATTTAATAAATGATCTAGTAATTTAAATGATTTGAATTCAAATATATTGATTTTTTTATCAATATAAAATAGTAGAATAATAAATTTAATTTTCGTAATAGTCGAATATAGCTGAATTAGCTATATTGTGTAAATTGATAATTCAAGATATTTAATTGAGTTTATATTAGAATTAGAATAACGAATATATTTATATAAACGATGATTAAATGTATTAATTATAATATAATTATAATTGAGCTCATAACGTCGCGATAGTTCGTAATTTAGCGTGGTGAACTTCAACTGAGTGTACAAGATTCGTTATAAGTCCGATTTCTTTGAAACAAGAAATGTTGGAATCTATTGAGTTATATTTTTCTAATGGAAGTGGAAAATTGAGATTTCATCTTACAGATTATAAGTTACGTCCAAATCAAATTTTCAGATAATCATTAATGAATCGTTTATAAAACCAAAACGATGTATACTTTATTAGTAACAAGTAAAGACTTTGTATGTAGAAAAATTGAGATGTTGTGGGGAAAAAACGAATAAAATCAAAAAGACATGAGACAGTCCAAAATGCCCTTGATTATGATCTTAAATGTAATTAAATAATGGTTTCGAATTTGGATAAGATTTTTTGGACATATTTTTAATTTAATTTATAGAAATTTTCCATAAATTTTAATTTGGAAAATAAGCAACTTTTCGTTTGACTTATTTTACACCCTATATCAGCATTTTTGGAACTACACAATATAAGTCAACATTTTATTTTATTATATTTTTGGGATCGGGGCACATTGCTTGTCACGGTGTTAATTTTATTTTTGTCTATAGCGGTTCATACGTGAACGAAGTAGTGTGCAACGAGGTACCATTAAACTTTATATATTTTTTAACCATATGCACGTTACCTGTCTCCTGACTATCTACTGCATCTTCATTTCACATTATTTCCTCGCGTCCTCTCTTCATTAGTGCAAACATACCTCCCCTGCATACCCCCCACACTTTGCTATATGAAGTCTTAAGCATGAAGCATGCGTACACCTTACACCCAAAATTTCATGTCCCCTCTTCATTTAGAAGTTGCGTGTTATTTGGCATTTACCGTTTTATTTAAATTCTTTTTTCAATACTTGGCGGCCAAGGATCGTACTACAAACCTATGTTTTAAAATAAGAAGACCTATTGTATGTGTTGTTCTTTCATTGCCGACCTAAGGAGCCTCAACTACCCTAAAATTCTATGACATAACAACGTTCTTATCTTGTTTTTCTTTTTCCTATGTATACACGAAAGAAGCAGCCCTCTTTTCCCAATTAAGAAACCATACCATGTAGTTAATGGCTTCAAAAATGATTCCAAATAAAATCTACTCCCCACTGTAATTTACAAGGTAAAATCAGTTTCCCCGTGTAAAATTCTACTATATATATATATATATATATATATATATATATGACCTCCTACAGGTATTCTTTTCCATATGTTATACTTTTTCAAAGGTGCGACATCGTTCTAGGAACTCACGGCTCGACAGCATATATAATGGTTGAGGATCGAAGAGTTTTAGCTTCTATTGTATTTTTTTGAGTTAGTTTTCTTATATATATATATATATATATATATATATATATATATATATATATATATATATATATGGTGGCGCGGGTCTGTAGCAGCGTTCGCAACACTTGAAGGAAAGTCGAGTGGAGGGGTTCAAACTTTACTTCGTGGAGGGGGAAGTGTTTAGCTTGAGTGAGTAGTAGAGGTGAAGAGGCAAAAGGGGAAATGGATGAAAAAAAACTAAGGGGCAGTATGACAACGTGGGAGTGCATGAGATGCATGTGCGTTGTGCATATAGAGGGAGGTAAGCGCATCTGGTATGGGTAGGCGGCATCATGGAGGCATGTAGAGTTACGTGAGTGCAAAGCATTGGAAGAAGAATGTTAGCCAATGGAGCATGAAGTGGGTTGAAGGAATAAATGTTAGTGGGCAGGTGGGGGTTTCGAAAATGGTTGAAATAATATGGCAGGGGCGAGCTTTTTGACGGGACGAAGCAGATACAGGAATATAGGAAAATTTTGTGAGTCGGGTGGGATGAGGTATGGGCTAAGCCTAAAGAAGAAAAAAGATGAAAGCCCGTATAAAAAAAGGTAAAGGAATGAAGACTTGGGATAATTATTGCAACAACAAGCTGGTGGAAGAAGTATAAAATGGGACTTGTGAAAATAATAATGTAGGAAGGTCGGGATGTTTGGTATGAAGAAGAACACATTGGAGGGGGATTGGATATATAGGTTATCGGGCCAGTAAAAAAAGGAGTAAGGCCCATATTTATTATATGAAAAATTAATTCAAAGTTTAAGTTAATTTAAATAACATATTAACCTGCAAAATTATAATTTCTGCATATATTAACAAAATTTGATGTCGTTGATTGCATTGAGTTCGTATTGACGCAGGCTACGCAATTGAACTTGTTTGGAGTGATTTGGAGCTCATTATGAATTATAGCAGAATTAAACTCATGATTGGAACAATCAGACATTAATTGTTATTCAACGGTTAACTACCAAAGTGAGCAATATCACTAACTCTGTCCAGTTCTGTAATATTATAAAGGTTATTTAATATTGATAAGTAATGATTGAATGTTATGTGATGGTTTTTTTTGGATGAATTGCTAATTAATTGGTTGAATAATACATACAGTTATATATATATAAGTCGTTAGTTGAATACTGATTCAATTTATTATAATATCTCATATTGATATGAAATTAATGTTATTTAGGTTGATTAACATCTGTGGATGTTGGAAAATAGGTTGGTGGGATCCAACTAGATTCCATAACAGTTATATTATTGTTTTCATATATAGCAACATATGATGTGACCAATAAGCGATGATTGATTATTGTATGTTTTGGAATGTTTGAATAACAATGAGCCTGAGAAATTGGTATTTAAATACCGTAAAATATATTCGAATATATTGGAAAAAAATTGGGGTTTTAAAATAGGGGAATCTATTATAAACTAGAAATGGAATTTCGATCGGCTAGAATATAATAACTTGTTTAATTATATGAAACCGGTAGATTTGTTTATAAACGATATTTATAAATGGGATGAAAAATTATCATTTAATAAATTTGAAAAATAAATTCAAGAATAACCTAAAAGGGAATTGGGAATTGTTTTCAAAAGAAAGCAATGGAAGTATTTCGATGTTCGAAATGAAAATAGGATTGATATAAATACATAAGAATTTAGTTTGAACTCGACGATGTCAAATGTTATTAAATAATGTACTTTTAGAAATTATATATTATATGATTCAGAATTTGACAAGATAGTTAATATTTGGTTTGAAACCAATAATTTATAATCGGATATGAAGTCGAGATTAATAAAATGGCCTGCAAATCCGTACCCTTTGAGTTGACTAATAACACCACACGTCCAACCCAAATGACACAAAAATATGAACCATTAGTAGAAAGAAGTTAGAGTATGAGGAATGGAAAGAAAGAAAGGTTAGAATAGAAGAAAAACGAAGAACAAAAATTTCACAGCGGAACGAGTAAAATATATTAAATAACATAACTTTTGAAATACAAATCAGTAACTGTATATACATACCATTATCAGAGCACAACAGTTATTCCTGGAACAGTTATAAACACCTGTTACCAGATACAACATAGTACACAGTGGAAATATGATAGTCTATAGCTGTTTCCAGATATTTCCTTTTTTTCGAAATGATTTCAATTTATACTTTTAAATTCATATTTGAATTTAATATTTCAAATTATCTCTTGATAATTAATTCATCATATTTATAAACATCATTTATAAGCTTCCTTGTCTTATATATTTAAACAAGTTCTATTTAGAAATCTATTTACAACCAAAATCTTATTTTGGAAATTTCTATTTATAATAACACATATATATATATATAACACCCAATTTATTTTCATATTCAATTTAACTTCTATTTAAATAAATTCGAATTAATTGAATTCAAATCATAAATCCTTACGGATTTATTTTAGTTCAATTTACATTCTGAACATCAGAATAAATTCCATCGTTTATTTCTTTAAAACGATTTCCCCATTTCGATTTTTTAATTCACATTTGAATATAAATATTCACATTTGCATATAAATATTCAAATTATCAAATGATAATTTTTCGCACTACATTTATAAACTCCATTTATAAATTCAGTTCAATTCAATTCCCTGATTATCCAATGAAAAACATTCCATTTCATTTATAAACACCATTTATAAATTTACTTCAATTTCCTACGTTATTTAATTTATAAATATCATTTATAAATTCATTACTTCAATTTCCCATATTATTTAATTAAAAATCACCGTTTATAAATTCAATACTTGTTTTATTTATTCAAACAAGTATATATCTTTCTATAGCTCATTAAAATTTCAAATTCTATTTTAAAAAATAGATTTCCTCTTTTAAATCTCAAATATCCTTTTTACGATATTTTTATATATCAACATTTTTGAGCCAGTGACATTCAACATTTCAAAACACCCAATTTATCAACCATAGGTTTTCAAACACATTATATATAACAATATATGTGATAACAAACAAACAATAATATTTTTGAGGAATCCAGTTGGATTCCTCCAACCTGTTTTCCTGCATCCACAGACGTTAGCCAACATAAATAATACCCATCCTGCTTCGAGGCAGGATATCGCGGTATAGAAGGTCATCCACTATCATAGCGTGGGGGTGTATAGGGTCATCCGCTAATGATACTGCGGCATCCGCTAATGATACTGCGGGAATCCAACCACCAATATATATATATATATATATATATATATATATATATATATATATATATATATAATAACCACAACAACCAATCCTAAATAACTAATATATATTTAATAGCCACAATAATATTCAACGCATCCAAATAGCCAACAATTATTTTTAACTATAAAAATAATTCTAAATAATAAATTCCGAGTGAGGTTTACTCACATAGTTTTATTTTTGATCCATTCTGATTCCAACTTTAAATTCCATTTGCTTAGTTGATGTCATCACGGATTCAGCATAATCATCACGTGCAAATATATCCTTGTTTAGACAAGATATAGGATTTATAAGATTTAAGATTTTAATTTATATTTTAAAATTCTAATTAAATAAAAAGAAATTACCTATACTGCAACAGAACCCATGCTTGAAAAACAACACCTGATTTTGACTTCAACAACTCACACTAAGATCGACAGAACCACCAACCTTTTACACATCAACAAAACAATTCGAACATCCCATTTTGAACAAACAATTTCTGCCAACGATCTTCTCCTCTCCCCATATATTTCATGGTTTCAATCAACACCCAGGTAAGGTCAAACAACACCATTGTTTCAAACTTCCTGCTCAAATTTTAAATGAGTTCTCCTCACCCTCATCAGGCCTGCACTTGCCCAGAACCTCAAACCCGCATCCAGTTCACACTCCAAATCCAACCTCGGCCCCTGATTGCAGTCGCGAACCCCCAACGCCATTACCATACTTCACTGTTAACACTCGCAACTTCGACTTCGCTGGTCAGCTACAGGTAGATATGCAACCCTTTTCGCTCCAAATACCACGAACTTACATCGCGATATCACCATGAACAAAACCTAAATCATCTGAGACATGTAACCTTATCGAGTTGCTCAAAAAAATCGACTGTTGCTCCTCCTAAAAATCGCGACTTCCATTTACCCATTTATTGCCTACACTAATCAATTGACTCCTCCCTTTAATGTCGATCATCCCAGAAAGGAATCGCTCTCATTTTGAAGAACGAGAACTAACATATAACCTCGAACGAGTTTAATAAATCCGGTTTAGGCATTTTAGGATTTTATAGAAATTGATTTTTAGGAATTAAAAGGAGGAAGACGGTTTTTGTTTCTAAAGCTTTCAAACCCGATTCCATAGATTTGAGAGAAGCGGTGTAAAATTAAAAATCGAACAGAAGAAATAGAAATAAGGAATGGAAGGAGGAAAACAAAGAAAGAATATAAGAGGGGTATGATCGCGTTCACTTTATAGATGAAGAGGGCAACCAACGTACAGGTTATTTAATGGATTGTCTCCCAAAGTACACACTCGATTTAATTTGATTTGAAATAAAGCGGTTTTTATTTTATCTAAATGGATATCGATTTTATTTCGAGCTTATCCACACCTCAGATATTTTGGGGTTCGCAACTTGAGATCATGAACCGCTATTTCAACGCACCGACATTTCAATATTGTAGCGTTGTAATGAACTCAACAGAATATATTCTGAAATTAAATTTGAACATACATATATATCATATAACCATATAAAATCGATATAATATAAATTAAATTCAAAACAATTTATTCCTTGAAAATAAATTGATAATATCGTCAATTCTATTCAAATAGAATTTATACGGATTCATCGTCTTGATTTTTTTTTAAATTCTGGATTCAATTATATTTTGTTTTAAATTCAAATAAAATTCATATTAATCATTTGAATTATTTTAACTCTGTTTTAAAATTCAAATTGAATTATTTCTCATATTACGATAATTTAATATATTTGATATTAAATCGAAATCGATTATTAAATCGATAACTAAATATAAAAATTCATTTATATTATCAACATAATATTTAAAACAATATTAAATATTTAAAATAAACTGACCAAAAATCCGGATCGTTACATTCTTCCCCTCTTAAAAGAATTTCGTCCCTGAAATTACTAAGGTAGAAAAAATACTACGAACCCATTACTTTTCAAAAACTCACTTATGTTGAAGCTCAATTCTTCATATTTCAACAAATTTTAGTTCCCATAAACTTTGGTTTTCGTTCATTAAATCTAAATGATTTATATTAAAAATATTCATATCCAATTCATATTCCATTCATAAGCATTCAATTCATTCAAATTGATTTTACTCAATTTATTCACTTTGATTCATTTAACTTGTTTAAGTTAAATTTAATTCCAGAATTTAAATTCCCGGGTTTCTATTTCAAATCCTTTCAAAACCACATAAATATATACATATATTTATTTCCATCCCAAATTCAAAACATTTGAATTTATTTTCAAACCTTGTTTTCTTTCAAACAAATTTCCATTCAAAACATTTCTAAGGTAGTAATCCATCGCTTAGAAACTCGAAAATGAACACTGATGATGCTGCAGTCATCGTCAGAATTATTTTCCAGCCACTGAAGTGAGTTCAGTGCTTTATCGCTTTCAAAATCCATCTCAAGATGATTTTTTTTTTCAAAATGCTTTAAACACAAGGCTATATTGTTCTAATATACTTCAGAAAATATTTTCAAACTTCCCAGGATTTAAATTCCAAATTCTGGTTTGAATTCAATTTTAATTCATCTCATTTGTATAATTCATTCTTATACAAACTATATTTTAGTTAAATATATCCATTTCAATTTTATAATCTCATTGGATTATAATATCGACCAACTCATCCATATAATATAATAATTTCCGAAAATTATTCCTTCTATATTAAAATAGAATTTTGGGTAAAATTATTTCATTTACCCACTTTAAAACAATATTGTGTCAAATTTCTCTGTTCAAGTATTTTCAAACTCTTATTGACGTCGTGGAGTCCCATGATTCGATCAGAATTCATAACTCACTCAACAGACTAACCAACACAATATAAAACAATCTTTATATCAAATAACAAATACGCGCACTCGCATATATATACACTTAACTCATTCTAGGGTACTACTGACCCTATCTCTAATGAGCACATGACACCCAAGCCTAGGTATTCGCTTAACCTAAGCTCTGATACCAACTGTAATGACCCGCAAATCCATACCCTTTGAGTTGACTAATAACACCACACATCCAACCCAAATGACACAGAAATATGAATCATTAGTAGAAAGAAGTTAGAGGATAAGGAGTAGAAAGAAAGAAAAGTTAGAATAGAAGAAAAATGAAGAACAAAAATCTCACAGCAGAACGAATACAATATATTAAATAACATAACTTTTGAAATACAAATCAATAACTGTATATACATACCATAATCAGAGCACAACAATTATTCCTGGAACAGTTATAAACACCTGTTTCCAGATACAACATAGTACACAACGGAAATATGATAGTCTATAACTAACTAGTGAAGCCTCCTGCTTCCAGCTCTTCCAAGTGAATCTGAAAAACCCCGACTACTTGACTGCCCGTACAAATTTAGGCACCCAAGAGTTTAGGGAAAACAAAAACAAAATAAACTCTGGGTCAGTCATGGGACTGGTGTGAGTAAACTCCAATCATTTGTTTAACTTTAAAAATCCTTTCGAAAGAAATGATAATTGTAAGACCGATCCATACATAAACACGGATGGTTTTTACCTTACGATAACCCAAAATATTTTTGATATCAAATCCAGTGATATTATAATAATGTCTACATTAAATAAATAGAATCTAGCGGAACGCTTACATCTCACGCTCCATATATAATATAAAACCAAAAACCGCAGGGCGCTTATTGGAGATTGGATTTCCAACATGACAAGGTATGGAATCATCTTCCGATAGTGTATCTCTAGAGGGGAATACACTTGGTTCAACAAAAACATCTTGCAACCCGGCCCACACATGACCAACCACTCATTTCGCTTGAGTGTATCAAATGTATATCACCAACGGTTGGGATCAGCAACTGTTTTCCCAAAAAGGACAGTATCGATAGATTAAAGAAGCAAATGGAATTTCTCTAGATAGGTGATTATACACCCTAATGGGAGCGACCCACATAGCCATGTTGCCTGCCCGATTTTTTTCATTTCCCGGTTGTTGAGGCCTGAGGCTATGATTTCTTATCATTCATTGATAGCACAATCACTTTGAATGCTACATTGTCAGATCCATAAATCATTAATTGATTTGCACAAATATATTCTAGATATTATGCTAAGAGAATAAATTCTCCGCCACCATATATATCTATACAGACCAACATATGCGATCATTAGAAATACTTTGTCAGACATTCGTCCATACACGTTCGTTCTAGGACTGAACGAAACCAAAGGCACAATTTCTATTAACAGAAAAAGTCCTGGCACTTTACTCCATCTTCGATTATCTTCATATAATCTGATTCGCAACGCTACTGCCAATACGGAGTGGTTCACGGATAATAATCCAACCGGTCTCTCCATATTGACAATGATTATTGGCAAATAATTCGATAGTCGGTTATTTAACTATCGAAGAAAAACAAACATACATTCAAAGCATCAAACAATCACTGGGCCCCTTAATTAATATTTCATTAATTAAAACACTTCTCCATTTCTTTATCCATATTCATTCACATGATATTCGATAATCATATTGGCCTATTACGCTATTTGGAAAACATTTCCATATATCACCTTCTTTTATTTTCTATACTTAGAAAATATGTTCTTTTTATACTTGGAAAACATTCCAATTACTTATCTCTTCCACGACCATTCATTTATTTCTATACTCAGGTAATATTTATTATTATATTTCCAAATTTCAACTTACTTGGTTTAAAATGAATGTTGTATGAAACATCGTTACAACAACCCAAAATACTGCATTCAACTAAACTCTTTAAACATCTCTCTTCGAGACTGAATCTTGTCGTTTATCAGTTAGTAATGAAATCGATCAAGTTGGGGTATAATTATCTCTCAGACCTTGACTGAATAACATCTTTAACTTCAAAACAAACAGGACCACTTATCTCAAATCATCAACACCATAAAAACCACTTATTCATTTTTAAAACGTATATATATTTCTCTTTCTATTACCATATTTTTGATTTCCTTTTGTTTATAATATTCTTTTTTTAAGTTTGTTTCCTTACCGGATTCTATATATATAGATATATAGATTTCTAATTATCAAATTATCTTAAAAATATTCTAACTCCTTAAATTCCCAGAAAATTTTGCCATAACCTCCTTTGTACCGGTCGATAGTTCAAACCTCAACTCGCCTCTCTAGGCCCTTTTCATTCAAAAAGAAAATCAAAAAGACAAGTGGCTTGCCGATTCGGCACATAAAACTTCATACGGAATTTAAACATGTACCTTTTGTCGGGCACTAAATTTATAAACTTCATTCTCTTCATTCCATACCTATGAACACTTATGCGTCCATTTCTAATTTATTTCAACTCAGTCTGGTCATTTTAACTTGATTCGTTAAACTATTCTTTAATTAGCTCTTTTGCCCATTTCATCTTTTTAATTGAACATATCACTTCCGGATATGTTTTTAATTTACTTAAAACTAAATCTAATTCCATTTTCTACACGAGTTTCATATTCAATTTCGAATATAATTCTTAAACCTCATTTACTTATCCAACACCCAATTTCGATTCAAAATTCCATTTACTAATTATTCTTCAAATTAGTCAATTATATTCAATAATTAAAATTCTGATTTTTGTTTCAAAAATCAGATTCATTTACACAACTTGAGTTCGTATTTATTTTACAACTAATGTCTGGATTTTTCTAATGGAAATTCGGATTTTATTTACTTAAAATCCCTGTATTTATTTGAATAGACCGTTATGGTTTTATAATGGTTATGGCGCTGCTTTTCTAAAATTTTGATTTTGACATAAATCAAAATCTATACGACGAAATCCAGATTTTTCTCTTTCATTAGAAAACTATTATCAAATCGGTCCTAATGATTCTTGTTTCAAAGAATTCCGACTTGAATTGAGTTATATCTACTCAATTGAAGATCGATACGCTAATTTACGAACTACCACGCTGCGACGAGTTCATTTTAATTATATTTAAATATAAACACTTAAACTTCGTTTATAATAAATTTCAATTCTATTCTAATATGTTTTTAATATATATTAAATTCAGTTTTCAAATCCAACTTAATATTTCCAATTATCTCAAATCGTCGATTTTTCATTACTCGATTATACATTTGTTTATACTCGATTTATTATTTTAAATCCCAATTCCTTTCATAAATAAATTATAAAATTCGGTATAATCGAATTCGAATTATAACTCCATTGGAATTTCTCAATTCAGTTTATATTCTAAGTCCTGGAATATAATCAATTATTCTATTTTCAACACGTTTCCAATTTCACTTTTTAAATTCTTTCTTGAATTTAACTTCTAAATTATCCAATGATAATTTATTTCCCTATTTTTATAAACATTGTTTATAAACTAATTTTCTTGTTTAAAAATTAAAACAAGCTTTCCTTTCAAATACCTATTTGAAACCCAACACCATTTATATTCCGAATTTCGGAATAAAAACTATCATTTCCTTTTTTTGAAATGATTTCAATTTATACTTTTAAATTCATATTTGAATTTAATATTTCAAATTATCTCTTGATAATTAATTCATCATATTTATAAACATCGTTTATAAGTTTCTTTGTCTTATATATTTAAACAAGTTCTATTTAGAAATCTATTTACAACCAAAATCTTATTTTGGAAATTTCTGTTTATAATAACTTATATATATAACACCCAATTTATTTTCATATTCAATTTAACTTCTATTTAAATAAATTCAAATTAATCGAATTCAAATCATAATTCCTTACGGATTTATTTTAGTTCAATTTATATTCTGAACGTCAGAACAAATTCCATCGTTTATTTCTTTAAAACGATTTCCCTATTTTTATTTTTAAATTCACATTTGAATTTAAATATTCAAATGATAATTTTTCCCACTACATTTATAAACCCCGTTTATAAATTCAGTTCAATTCAACTCCGTGATTATCCAATGAAAATCATTCCATTTCATTTATAAACACCGTTTATAAATTTACTTCAATTTCCTACGTTATTTAATTTATAAATATCATTTATAAATTCATCACTTCAATTTCCCATGTTATTTAATTTATAATCAGCGTTTATAAATCCAACACTTGTTTTATTTATTCAAACAAGTACATATCTTTCTATAGCTCATTAAAATTTCAAATTCTATTTATAAAAATAGATTTCCCCTTTTAAATATCAAATATCCTTTTTACGATATTTTTATATATCAATATTTTTGAGCAAGTGACATTCAACAATTCAAAACACCCAATTTATCAACCATAGGTTTTCAAACACATCATTTATAACAATATATGTGATAACAAACAAACAATAATATTTTTGAGGAATCCAGTTGGAATCCACCAACCTGTTTTCCTACATCCACAGACGTTAGCCAACATAAATAATACCCATCCTGCTTCGAGGCAGGATATCGCGGTATAAAAGGTCATCCACTATCATAGCGTGGGGCGTGTAGGGTCATCCGCTAATGATACTACGGGAATCCAACCACCAATATACATATATGTATATATATATATATATATATATATAATAACCACAACAACCAATCCTAGATAACTAATATATAATTAATAGTCACAATAATATTCAACGCATCCAAATAGCCAACAATTATTTTTAATGATAAAAATAATTCTAAATAATAAATTCCGAGTGAGGTTTACTCACCTGGTTTAATTTTTGATCCATTCTGATTCCAACTTTAAATTCCATTTGCTTAGTTGATGTCATCGCGGATTCAGCATAAATATCATG
Organism: Allium sativum; assembly: GCA_030737875.1. NCBI lineage: Eukaryota > Viridiplantae > Streptophyta > Magnoliopsida > Asparagales > Amaryllidaceae > Allium > Allium sativum. The sequence goes on from CM060920.1 coordinate 649,885,194, forward strand.
TGCAAATATATCCTTGTTTACACAAGATATACGATTTATAAGATTTACGATTTTAATTTATATTTTAAAATTCTATTTAAATAAAAAGAAATTACCTATACTGCAACAGAACCCATGCCTGAAAAACAACACCTGACCTTGACTTCAACAACTCACACTAAGATCGACACAACCACCAACCTTTTACACATCAACTAAACAATTCTAACATCCCATTTTGAACAAACAATTTCTGCCAACGATCTTCTCCTCTCTCCATATATTTCACGGTTTCAATCAATACCCAGATAAGATCAAACAACACCATTGTTTCAAACATCCTGCTCAAATGTTAAATGAGTTCTCCTCACCCTCATCAGGCCTGCACTTGCCCAGAACCTCAAACTCTCATCCAGTTCACACTCCAAATCCAACCTCGGCCCCTGATTGCAGCCGCGAATCCCCAACGCCATTACCATACTTCACTTTTAACACTCGCAACTTCGACTTCGCTGGTCAGCTACAGGTAGTCACGCAACCCTTTTCGCTCAAAATCCCACAAACTTACATCGCAATATCACCATCAAGAAACCCTAAATCATCTGAGACCTATAACCCTAGTTGGAATCGAGTTGCTCAAAAAAATCGGCTGTTGCTCCTCCTAAAAATTGCGACTTCCATTTACCCATTTACTGCCTACACGAATCGACTGACGCCTCCCTTCAATGTCGATCATTCCAGGAAGGAATCACTCTCATTTTGAAGACCGAGAACTAACATATAACCTTGAACAAGTTTAATAAATCCGGTTTAGGCATTTTAGGATTTTATAGAAATTGATTTTTAGGAATTAAAAGGAGGAAGCCGGTTTTTGTTTCTAAAGCTTTCGAACCTGATTCCATGGATTTGAGAGAAGCGATGTAAAATTAAAAATCGAACAGAAGAAATAGAAATAAGGAATGGAAGGAGGAAAACAAAGAAAGAATATAAGAGGGGTATGGTCGCGTTTACTTTATAGATAAAGAGGGGAACCAACGTACAGGTTATTTAATGGATTGTCTCCCAAAGTACACACTCGATTTAATTTGATTTGAAATAAAGCAATTTTTATTTTATCTAAATGGATATCGATTTGATTTCGAGCTTATCCACACCTTAGATATTTCAAGGTTCACAACTTGAGATCATGAACCGCTATTTCAACGCACCGACCGACATTTCAATATTATAGCGTTGTAATGAACTCAACAGAATATATTCTGAAATTAAACTTGAACACACACACATATATATATATATATATCAAATAACTATATAAAATCGATATAATATAAATTAAATTCAGAACAATTTATTCCTTGAAAATAAATTGATATTATCGTCAATTCTATTCAAATAGAATTTATACTGATACATCGTCTTGATTTTTTTTAAACTCTGGATTCAATTATATTTTGTTTTAAATTCAAATAAAATTCATATTAATCATTTGAATTATTTTAACTCCGTTTTAATATTCAAATTGAGTTATTTCTCGTATTACGATAATTTAATATATTCGATATTAAATCGAAATCGATTATTAAATCGATACCTAAATATAAAAATTCATTTATATTATCAACACAATATTTAAAACAATATTTAATATTTAATATAAACTGACCAAATATCTGGGTCGTTACAATTAATTTATAAACTTAATATATAATTAACAAAAAGTTTGCTTGTAAATGGAATTTATGAAGCAGGATATAAATATGAATTTGTAGAATAAATCAATAAACAGAAGGTGAACCTGTAATGGTATTTATAAATAAAAAACAAGACTTGATTGATATAACTAGTCTGGATTTCCGTAAAGGAATAATATTCACGTTTTAAAGAGAATAATGATTTAAAAGCAAACGTTTTACAAATTAAAATGGTTATAAAGGGAATTGGTGATGTTTCGGATGTGATAAATTCAAAAACGAATTTAGAAATTTAGTTGACCTGAAATGGTAAATTATTCCGAAGTTTGGAACGTTAATCGAGTAGGAATTATTGGAAGGAGAGTTAGACATTGAATTTAGGAAAGCAATATTTATTTTTCGTTTTTTTAGATGAATATTATTTATTTAATTATTTAATAAAAGTTTGATTTATTTATTAAAAGTAATGAATCAAAGTTATATTTTAAAGTTAAATATTTTGGAAACAGGGATTATAATGCTATCATTATAATCAATATTTTCCGTATAAGAAGTGGATTCGTAAACCGAATCAGAGAGTTTCGTAAGCAACGATTTGATCATAAATTAAGAAATGGGATTAAGGAAATTTGAAGCTGACTGGAGACTAGTTTAGTTAGATGGCTTTCTGGGTATTGATCTGATGTTGGTTTTGGCCTTTGGGATTAATACTTAGGGAGTTGTTCTCCTACTAGTTTACAGTTAGAGACTGAAGAACGTGGAAGGATAGTGATGCATGAATATAAGAATTGGAAATGTTTTCCAATGATAACGTTTATTTTATAAACGTAGAGAATAACAATTGGTGAATATATTGAAATGTTTTGTCAATGTAAATAAGAAATATTTTCTGGAATATAGGAAATAAATAGTTTAAAATAAATAGAAATGTTTTCCAAGGATCGTGAGAGGCAAAACAAGTAGGAGAAATATTTGGGTGGAATGAATAAATTAATGATAAATTAATTTAACGAGGCTCAGTGTTGAATGATGGTTGATCGATTTAATTTCCATTTGTAAATAAGATCATTGTTTGTATGGATGTTTCCTTCTGATAGTTAAATAACCGACTATCATAGTTTTGACCATTTTTCCGTTGTTAGTATGGAGAGACCGGAATCAAAATTATTATCTGTAAACCACTCCGAATGGGTATTAACATTGCAAATCATATACATTTAAGAAAATTGAAGACGGAGTTTATGCAAGGGTTGTTCTGGCAATCCTATGTAGAAGTTGCCTAAGATGGATTTACATAATAGTGCCTTCCGTTTGTCCAATCACAAGACAACTTGTATGGATGAATTTATGACAAAGTACATCTAATAGATCGCTTAAGTTGATCTCTTCAAACATATTTACATTTGTGGCGAACAAATTCTTTCCTATTAGCTTTATACCCATGGTTTTTTTGGGGAAATCAATTTGTGATTTGGCGGGTATGACGATGTGGCATTCAAAGTAAATGAAGGCGTGATTTGTCCAAAGATGACTTCAAGCCTCATCAACCGGGAAATGAAAAAAACTGGGCAGGCAGCATGGTTAAATGCGTCGCTCCCAATTAGGGTATGTTTTCACCATCTAGAGAATATACATTTTTGTTCTTCTTTCGCTTCTGTATCTCCCAGGAATGGTTATGTTGGTATTCCGGCCGTTAGGTGACAATATATTCAGAACATTCAGGCGAAATGAATGGTCGGTCATGTGTGGCCAAGTTGCAAGATGTTCTTGTTGAACTCCAGTGTATCCCCTCTAGAGTGCACTGATCGGAAGGTGGTCACATGCCTTGTCATAGTTGGAAATCAATTCTCCAATAAGGGCCCGCTATTTTTGATTGTATATTATTTATGTGGAGCGTGAGATGCAAGCGTTCTGCTAGTTTATTTTTTACTTGATTTAGACATTATTATAATATCAAGAAAGTAACTATTTTAAGAAATGTTTTGGGTTATCATAAGGTAAAAACCATCTGTGTTTATGTGTGGATCGGTCTTACAATTATCTTTTCTTTGAAAAGGATTTTTAAAAGTTAAATCAAGTGATTGGAGTTTACTCACACTAGTCCCATGACTGATCCATGAGTTTATTCTGTTTTGTTTTACCCTGAACTTTTGGATTCCCAAATTTGTATGGACAGTCAAGTAGTCAGGATTTTACAGATATACGTGGAGAAGCATGGAGCAGGAGCTTCAAATATCAGATATACATAGAGTTTATTTCCGCTGTGACATATAAGTGATGTACTCTGACGGTACATGTAAGTCAAATACATTTTTTTTCAAAGCTATGTTATATAATATATTTTATTCATTCCGCTGTGAGATTCGTACTTACTCTATTTCTGTTCTGTTGTGATCTTCTATTCTATTTTTCTTTCTTTTTATTTCTCACCCTTTAACTTCTTTCTATTAGTGATCTGGTATTTCCGATGTTTGAATGGTGCATGGTGTGAAATGTCTATTTTCGGGGATGAAAATCCTTGGGTTGTTACAGTGGTATCAGAGTTGAAGGTTAAGTGATTACCTTGAATCTGTGAGGTAACTTAGTAGAGATGGGGTTAGTAATACCCTAGATTGAGTGTATATACACGAGAGAACGTAATTGTAGATTTTACAAAAATGGTTTTATACTGTGGAGATTTATTGGTTGAGTGGCTTATGAATTCTAGTTGACGGTGGGCGACCACATAATCAGTAGGGATTTTTAAATACTTAAATATGATGAACCGACGCATTATGTTTTGAAAAGTGGGTAAATAGAATAATTTTAACCAAAATTATTTTGATATAAAAGAATAGTTGGTATTGAAATTATAATATATATATATATGCGTTGATTGAAATTATAATCGAGTGAGATTATAATTGAGATGGTTATATATATAACCAATCAGAATTCATGTTCATGTAAGATATAAAACCAAGATGAACCAAATCTGGATTAAATCAGAATTGGAATTAAAACTCTGGAAATTTGGAAAAGGTGTTTGAAAATGAATTTTGGAATTAATATATGGAAATTTTAAGATCCTGGGTGGATTTGAAAATGTTTTCCAAGCATTTGAAGGATATTTTGAAATAATTTTCTAAACAAAATTGTTTAGAAATGTTTTTAAAAATAATATAGTATTTGTTAGCCTACTTTGTGAACTAGGCAGCACAAAGTCAAGAAACCAAACATTGAAGGGTATTTTTAATTATAAGACTTCGGTTCGGATTGGAGGAAAATACTACAATTCAGATTGATAGCTACAGTTGTTCGGGTCGGGTCGGAGCAACATATCGGTTCGGATCGGATAGAGACTTCTGTTCGGATCGGTGATCTCTTACTGAGTAGATTGGTAAGGCATATCTAATCGGATCGGAAGGCAACTAAATCTCGAATGGATCGGAAATCCATCTGCTTGCCACAACAATGGAGCGGAGCGGAGCAGATTAGAGAAGGAGAGACGCACCCAAGCCAATCCGGTTCGGATCGGGTAACCCGATCCGAACCCCTTATTTGCGTGTCTCCGACCCGAACCCATGATCCATGTTACTCTCCTGCAAAATCGCCTGGATAACCGGACCGGCTATGACTAATTCCTACCCCTAACGTCCTTCCCTTTGATGCGTTGTCAACATGATAGTTCATCCGAACCCGAAGAGAGTGCGATGGATGACACGTGGCCCGACCCGGATCAAGTCTCAAGCAAATTCACACCTATAAATACCCCATCTGGAGACAAAGAGAAGGATCTTTTTTTCAGCACTTAGAGAATTCAATCACCTCCATCATCCGAACTCCATTACTCCCGGAGAATCCAAATCATCTTTCATTTCTTGTTTTAGTCAATTGAATGAACAAAAGTGAGTTGTGAGTGAATATTACATTGTATTTGCAACTGAATTATTGAATATAGTGAAAGATAAGTGGACGTAGGCATTTCTTCGCCGAACCACTATAAATCCTGTGTGCTCATTTTTATTTTTGTCTCATTTAATCTTGTTTCTAATCAATTTGGGTGTTAGAACCACTTTTGGGTCTAACATTTTGGTGCTTTCACTGAGAATCCTCATATAAATTCTTTATTTTCCGGGATCTCTTTCTACTTTTTGGACCGTTGAGTTCAAAGAAGTGAATCCTTTAGTTTCTCCGCTTTTTTACATTCGTTGAAGTGATTGTCAAAAACTCATGGCCAAAGGAAAAGGCAAGGAAGTTCAGTCTTTTCGAGGAAATGGAGCTGGCGAAGATCAGCAAAATGCTGTTGTAACAAGGTCTCGGGGGCAGAGTTCAGCAGCAGGAAGAATCAATGCAGGAAATCCGAGCCGCCAGCAGGGGGAGAGCTCCGATCCGATCCGGGTAGGAGACTCTGAAGCAGTGCATTCCCCCAATCTGAACCGACCCGAACTGCCCGCTGCGCTCCGATCCGACCAGGCACCCCAGCTCCGATCCGATCCGACTTCCTACCTCCGATCCGACCCGACGCTTGGTGAAGCTGGAACCTTTACTCGAGTCCCTACGAATGCTCCAATTCCAGCTGCCAGGGTTGGTGATCAGGTCAATCCATCTGCGCCCATCACTCAAGGAGACTTTTCGCGCTTGCTTGACATGCTTGAGAGCACAAGGGAAGCTATGAGAGTTCATGAGCGCACTAATCTCATGATGCAGGAAAATATGAGGCTCATGAGTCGGGAGATTAGTGAACTCCGTCGGCAAAGAACTCCATCACCGGTTCGTCACACACCAGTAGATCAATCTTCATCTTCCGAGGAAGAGAGGCCCCGTGAACGGAGGCCACTCGAACGACCTCAGAATGTGGAGCAGCTGACATTTGGATCTTTGGGATCTCGCGAGGATATCGCACGAGCATTAGGAAACGATGACCCCACTCGGGGGCAAAGACTCCAGTCCCCTCTTCCCGAGATCGACCAGGAACGCAGGGAACGGAATCGAGCAGAGGCAGCTCGAAGAAGAAGGGCATCTCCTGAGCAAGAGCCCAGAAGGAACTCGGATACTAGGGCCAGGGAACCTGAGCAGCCCCTAACTAGTGCTGATGTACAGGCAATGGTTCGCCGAATTATGTCCGAGAGCCGGAATTATACAAATGAAGACTATGGCATTGAACGAAGCCATACTCCGTTCACCGACGATATCCTCGACTTCCAGTTTCCCCGACGCTTTAACTTGCCACAGATGGACAAGTATAACGGAAGGACTGATCCGGGACAGCATTTGATGCGGTATTCGTGGCTCATGAATGTCGCTGCTGCCCCTGATGAAGTGAAGTGCAAAGCATTCCCAATCTACCTAGAAGATGTGGCATTGTTCTGGTTTACCCGACTTCCTCCTCGTTCGATTTCTAATTACAAGGAACTAAGCGAGCGTTTCATGAACCAGTTCCGACTACATGCCCGAAAGTCCAAGAGTGTTATTGAATTATCGAGAATCAAACAGGCACCAGGAGAATCTCTAAGGGCATATCTTGATCGTTTTAACCAGGCTGTAACTGAGGTCAGTGACCCGCATGAGCCCACTATTCTGATGGCATTGAAGGAAGGAGTCGATCCTGAATCTGAATTTGGAGACTACCTTTCTGGGAAGACACCCCCCACAAGGGAGATATTCTACGAAAAAGCCGATATTTATTTACGACGAGAGGAGGCCAGGGCCAACCGAAAAAGAAAGTCTGAGACGGCTTCAAAGGAGAATGTGCAGAGTAATATCGCCGTGAAACAGTCGGGGGAGAATTCTGGCAAGGTTGAAGTAAATGTAGGAAACAAGGGTGGAAACAGCAATACTGGAAGTGGGGGAAACAACAACAATAACCGTAATTCGAGCGGTAATAGAAGAAACAGAAATAGGGGAAGCGACCCTAACAAAAGACCCCGATTCCAGAACTACGAGAATTATACACCATTGAATGACACCCTGGAAAATATTTACCTGGATACGTACAATGTGTTGCAGTACAAAAGACCGCCACCTCGTGATTCGACCGAGAAAGAAATGGCGACAGGGAAATTTTGCTTGTTTCACGGGACTCATGGGCATTCGACCAATGAATGTCGGCATTTGAGGGATGTAATTGAGAAGCTGCTGCGTGAAGGAAAGTTGGATGAGTACAAGGTGGCCCCGAGGGACAGGGGGCAAGGGGAGCAGGCTCCAAAACAAATCCTACCTGCTCCCAAGCCTACAGCGCAGCAGAAAGGTAAAGGAATTGTCATCAACTCCATTGTAGGCGGACCTCACCCGGCAATCCGAAGTTTTAGGTCAATGGACCAATATGTGAATGCTGCCAAGCATCTAGATGTGAATGAAGGTGACGATTTGGAAGATGTCGCCCCCATAAAACAACAGAAGACCATGTTCGACGACGTGGTATTTCGCAGCCGAGACAACACTGGGATACAATCTCCCACCAATGATCCGTTGGTTATTACTACCACCATTGGGCCGGCCTTGGTCCATAAGGTATTAGTAGACAACGGAAGTTCCGTTAATATTTTGTTCAAGAAGTCATTTGATCAGATGAAGCTTGAGCCCGAAGATCTGAAACCTTGTGAAGGATGGATTAGAGGCTTCAACGGAGCGACGACAGCTCCCATGGGATATATAGAATTGCCCGTGACCCTAGGGCAAGGAGAACGTAGAAGAGTGCGAATGCTTCAGTTCGTAGTATTGGACGTAGATTCGCCATATAACGCATTTTTAGGGAGACCTGCCCTCGCTGAATTTAGAGTTTGTATCGCCCCTTGGTGCTTGTTACTAAAGTTCCTAACCGAAGCCGGGACTGGAGTAATGAGAGGGGATCAGGTTTCTGGACGGGCCTGCTATGTGGCCGAACTGAAGATGTTGATGAAAGGAGTTAATGCTGAGAGTAAGGATGCCTCGTCTCCCTCAAAGGGGGACTCGGCATAGCAATTAGAGAGATTGAACCCGAGGGAGTTGCCCAAAGGAACGCCTAAAGACCTGGATCCCAGAAAAGACGAGGAACCAGAGGCTAGGAATGCAACTCCTAACGAAGCGACAGTGGAAATTCCCATTGATAAAGCTGATCCAACGAAAGTTTTGAAGATTGGTTCTCAATTGGATCCATGTCGTGCTGAAGAACTGACGGACTTCTTAAAGACAAACTTAGATGTGTTCGCCTGGACCCATGCTGACATGTGTGGGATATCACCTTCTATTATAAGTCACAAATTGAATGTAAATCCGAAGCATCCGCCTGTGAAGCAAAAGAGACGCATGCTGGGCCCAGAGAGGTCGGCTGCTCTCAAAGAGGAAGTAGAGAAATTGAAGCAAAATGGATTTATTCGAGATTCAACTTATCCCGACTGGATATCGAATCCCGTCTTAGTAAAGAAGCCAAACGGAAAGTGGCGGACTTGTATTGACTTTTCAGATCTAAATAAAGCTTGCCTGAAAGATAGTTTCCCGCTTCCCAGGATTGACCAGCTTGTAGACTCGACAGCAGGTCATGAACTTCTTTCTTTCATGGACGCATATTCTGGATACAACCAAATTCCTATGCACGTACCAGACCAAGAACATACGAGTTTCATTACGAATTTGGGGTTATACTGCTATGTTGTAATGCCATTCGGGTTAAAAAACGCTGGAGCTACTTATCAGCGCTTGGTAAATAGAATGTTTTATGATCAAATAGGAAAAACTATGGAAGTTTATGTGGATGATATGCTTGTTAAATCAAAGCAGTCTTCCAGCCATACGCAAGACTTAGCGGAAATGTTTGGTATCTTGCGAAAGTACCGTATGAAATTGAATCCTTTAAAATGTTCATTTGGAGTGGCGTCGGGAAAGTTCCTTGGCTTCATTGTGAGTTCCCGAGGAATTGAAATCAACCCTAGCCAGATAGCGGCGATTAGAAACATCGAAGAACCAAGGAGAATTAAAGACGTCCAAAGTCTGGCAGGGAAAGTAGCGGCGCTGAGTAGATTCATCTCCAAAGCCACAGATAAATGTGTTCCGTTTTTTGATTTGATAAAAAGGGGAAAGAAGAACTTCCAATGGACTCCCGATTGTGTTGAGGCCTTTCAAAATCTGTTAGAGCTGCTAGAGAAACCGCCAATTTTATCAAAGCCCGTAGATCACGAAGAATTATTTGTTTATTTGGCAGTCTCGGCTCACGCTGTCAGCACAGCCCTGGTTCGAGAAGAAGACAAAGTACAAAGGCCGGTGTACTATGTGAGTAAGAAATTAGCAGCGGCAGAGCGCAACTATCCAAAAATTGAGAAGCTCGCTTACAGCCTCCTGATCGCATCCCGAAAACTTTGTCACTATTTCCAAGCCCATCCGATAACCATATACACCGACCAACCCTTAAGGCAGGTATTGCAAAGACCCGAAGCATCGGGAAGGTTGATCAAATGGAACATAGAGCTAAGTCAGTTTGATTTGAATTTTCAACCACGAAAGTCAATCAGGGGGCAAGCTCTAGCAGATTTCATTGCGGAATTCACCATTCCAGAGGAGGAAATAATCAATGACCGAATGGTTAAATCTGAGGAAGAACTAGAGATGAATCCGTGGAAATTATATACAGATGGAGCTAAAAATGACCGAAGGTCCGGAGCTGGAATTGTCTTAGTTACTCCCGAGGGACGGTCGTTATATTACGCCCTGCGATTAGAATTTTCGGCAACTAACAATGACTCTGAGTATGAAGCCCTGATTGCCGGGCTGAAACTTGCTAAAGACCTCGGGGTAAAAATGATGGACATATTTTGTGACTCTAAGATTGTTGTTTGTCAAGTACGAGAGGAATTCGTGGCTCGAGGACCTCGACTTATCGCCTACCTCAAGAAAGTGAAAGAGCTATTGAATAGCTTAGAGCGGTACAACATAACACATATTCCCAGAGCTGAAAACCAGAAAGCGGATAGACTGGCAAAGCTGGCTAGCTCTGACAATCCAGAAGAGACTGAGGTAATTCCAATTGAAACGTTGGAGTTGCCAAGCTTTGAGTCAATGGAAATTGAATTCGCTTTTGAAACGGAACCAGAGAAAGAGTCATGGATGACTCCAATTAAGAATTTCCTTAAGAACGGGACACTCCCATCGAAGAAGAGTGAGAAAAGAGCTGTAGTTCGCAAAGCTACCAGATATGTTATACAAGACGATACTCTCTATAGGCAAGGATTTTCTATGCCCCTGTTACGATGTATCGCACACGACGACATCAAGCGTGTACTAAGAGAAGTACACGAAGGTGAGTGTGGAGATCATACAGGAGGTCAAACTTTAGCAAAGAAAATATTGCGGTACGGATACTTCTGGCCTACGATCAACAGAGATGCAGCTGATTATTCACGACGCTGCGATAAGTGCCAGAGATTCGCCAAAATCCCCAGGGCACCGTCAACTCAGCTTAAATCGATGGTGAGTCCTTGGCCATTTGCCACATGGGGAATTGATATCATTGGAGTTTTACCGATTGCTAAAGGAGGAGCTAAGTATGCAATAGTGGTTGTGGACTTTTTTACGAAATGGGTGGAAGCTGAGCCCTTGACCAAGATCACAACAAGAAAGGTGATAAGTTTTGTGGTCAGAAATATTATATGCCGATTCGGGATTCCAAGGACGATCATAACTGACAACGGAACCCAGTTTGATAGTACTGAATTCAGAAATTTCTGTCAGAAGTATAAGATAGACAAGCGATATACTGCAGTTGCCTATCCGCAATCGAATGGACAAGTAGAGGCAATAAACAAAGTTATAAAATCCATCCTCAAGAAACGGTTGGAACGTGCAAAGGCAAGATGGGTTGACGAATTGCCCCTAGCTTTATGGGCATATCGAACAACATTCAAGACAGCCACCGGTCATACCCCTTTCTCTCTCTCCTTTGGCTCAGAAGCAGTAATTCCAGTTGAACTGGAAGTTCCTTCCCATAGGGTGACATATTATGACCCGATGACGAATCGGGCACTCTTACTTGAGTCCCTTGATGAAGTTGAAGAGAAAAGGGACGAAGCAGACTTGCGTGCAGCAAGACATCGGCGTCAGATGGCACGCTATTATGACAAAAAAGTTCGCCTCAGAACTTTTGAACCAGGAGATTTGGTGCTAAAGAGAGTTTTTCAATCCCTTCCTCACCTCGGCCCAAAATGGGAAGGACCCTTTGTCATTCAACGGAAACTTGAAAAAGGAACCTTCAAGTTAACGACCGTAGATGGCGAAGAAGTCCCTCGAGCATGGAATGCCCAACACTTAATGCGATATTTGGATTAGAAATGCTGTACTTTTTGTTATTTTTCCTGTGAACTCTGTAACTAGGCACGACTTGCCTTGGGAAAATCTGACGATATAAATAAAGGGCTATAAAGTGGATGTAGGCTACGACTTAGCTGAACCACTATAAAAATGTTGTGTGTTATTTACTTTTATGCGTTTACATTCATCAGTTATTCTGTTGTAATTATAAAATACAGGATAACTCAGAGCCTAAAAAAGGTTGAAAACAGTTTGGACATAAAAAGAAGCACAATGATTATTTGTGCAATAAGACGTAAAAGAATGAGAAAACGACATTCTTAACTCTAACCCTCCAGAGAAAGAGAGAGAGTATAAAAGCGTCTCAGACTGAGCGCTGAAAAAGAAATTCTATTCTTAACTCTAACTCTCCAGAGAAAGAGAGAGAGTATAAAAGCGTCTCCGATTGAGCGCTGAAAAAGAAATTCTCCTCCTAACTCTAACTTTCCAGAGAGAAAGAGAGTATAAAGGCGTCTCCGACTGAGCGCCGAGAAAGAAGTCTTTCCCCGTTGAACGACCGGGGAATAAACAAATGACTGAACTCGAACTCTAACTCTCAAGAGAAAGAGGGAGAGTATAAAAAATGCCAGAAAAAACGATAGGTACTGACGACACAGGAAGTGCTATCCCGTCAGAGAATTGGGAGCATTCAGGTTGCATGGTTAAGCATTGAATAACTTATGGAAATTGACTGGGGACACATATGCATACACATATTTCCCCCCTCCACAACTTCGTTTCATAACTATAGACATGCATTTTTACATAAGTGCAGAACTACTAACAAATAAACATTGCAAAAAGTGAATTATTTTTATTTACGAATGAATGAATTTGTACAGGGAAATAACTAAAGAAGAAAGCGCAGGAGCTGCTTTTGTAGCAGCAGTTATTGGTTCACCAAAATGCTAAAAAGATACAGTGGAACCCACTATTTGGGTTTGGGATGAGCCTTCGATTTCTTGGCAGCTTTTTCCGCATCCTTTGCTTCCTTCTCGGCTTCAGTCAAGATTCGTTTTGATTTCTTTTTCCCTGAAGATGTGGTACTGGAGCCAGCAGACTTCTTCCCGGAGGGCGGGGCACTGGAATCAAGAGAAGATTTTTTAGCAAGTTCTTCGGTAATAGATCTAGTTGAGAGCTTAACAACTAACCTTGAACCTGCATCCACAACTGCGAGGGGCTTGAGGACCTCAGGGTCTAGTTCTTCGGCCTTTAATTGCAAGCGCTTGTCTTGATCAGCCTTCATGGCAGCCAAGGTAACGTCATCAGCGCTTTTCGATTCCCCAGTTATTGCAACCTCCGGTTCCTCATCATGCCCCTCGTCTCCTCCGTCGTCTTTTAAAGCTGCAATCATTTCTTCATCATGGCGAGTGGTGACCTTAGTTGGCTCACTTCCTTCCCCCAAGTCTATGGAAGCAGCCTTGTCTTCCCCTTCTTTGACCCTATCAGCGGGCTTCGTCCCAGCGACAGCTCCTTGAGCTACATCTATCTTTGCGGATGATTCAACACCTACAGAATGAGAAACATCGGTTATCAACTCAGGCGAAGGCAAAGGGTTTCTCATCGAACGTTCAATCACGTAGCCAAAGGTAGTAGTAGCCTTGGCAAATTGAGGAGAAAAGATAGGGATACCTTCTGAAGACTTTTCAGCGGGGGTGACTACTACCTCTGGAGTTATTTCAGGAATGGGAGATAGCAAAGTTGTCCGGGGAATTCCCGGGTTTTCGGGATCATACCCTTCTACTTCGGGAGTTGCAGGAGCAGAAGAAGAGGAGCCAGCTTCGGGAATGGTTTTTTGTTTAGACTTCCGTCTCTCTTCTTCCATAGCCTCAGCGATGAGGCGGCGCCCTTCAGCTAGACGCTCCGGTTCATCATCTCTCAAGTATTTCTCCATCAGTTTATCTTCATAAAGGGAATCGACCTTAAGTTCTTCTTTTTCCCACTCAACAATTTGATTCCATACTTGAACCAGAGTGGATGGATAGTCCTCGATCCAAGAAATGTTTCGACGACGAATAATGTGTGCGAAGAATTCAATCATTAGCTCGCCGAAGCCCTGAATATCAGCCTCCGCCTCTGATAGTTGCTTGCGGGCTTCCTCCGCAGATTTAATAGCACATTCCACATTGCCCTCGGCCAGAGCAGCCCTGTTTTCTGCCTCCAACAGCTTCGAAGCCAAGTCAGCATTCTTCTTTTCTAATTCAGCACTCCTTTTTGCTAACTCGGCGTTTTTCCGTTCAAGCTCAGCATAAGCAAGGTGTGTTTTAGCAGCTTCTGACTTGGCCTCGTCAGCTTGCTTTTTTAGTTCAGAGCGCTCCTGAGTATGGGATTCAAGCAAGTCATGATAACGCTTTTGCATGTCCTCAAACTGTTGTTTGAAATTAGAAGCGTTCTTTTGAGCGACAGCTAGTTGAGCTTGAGTGTCTTCCAAATCTTTTCCTAAGGTTTTTAAGGCCTTAGCATCCTCCTCCGCGGTCTTTTGCATTGAGTTAGCATTTGTCATTAGAGTGCGGATGATTCTAGAAAGATTGCGTGAATACTTGAACATTTCGGAATATTGTTTTTCTACCAAATCAATCTTTGCCTTGGCCTCATCTGCCCAATTAGAAGAAATAGGTTCAAGGGTAGGTAGAAAGGTCAGAGTCTCGAAGTAGTGCTCGGGAAATTGCTCCTCTAAATATGCCAGCTTTACTGCAGTTCCCGCATCTAATGGGGGAGGAGTGGGAATTGATAATTTGGTGCTCCTATGTGCAGAGGATTCAGTAGTCTCTTTATCCGACCTAGGCCGCTTAGTAGCAGGGACCTTTTGTTTACTTCGAGACCCGGTTTCTCTTGGAGGAGTTTTCTCTCTACTCCGCTTTTCATGGGAGGAAGTGGAGTCTTTAGATGGTGGTCTATCCTCCTCCCTGCGACCTTGATAGCTCTAGTATTTCTCTTGTTCCGGTCGAACTGGTGAGCGGGAGCGTGAGGGCCGAGATTGATAGGGATCATAAGGTCTTCTCTCCTCCCTACCACGATCATCCCGGCGATCATACTCGACATCCTGAGGAGGATTGGACATGCTGCGACGAAGCTTTCTTATATCATAATAGGATCGAGACATTGTACCTGCACGATAAAATAAATGAAGTTTAGAATTAATGGATTCATGGAGAAAGAAGTGCAATGAATGCTAATGCTGTGGTGTAAAGTGTATCCTAAGTGGTGTGTTTCCCCCCAACCAACCCGAGTCTGAAGCTAGATTAGTGCGGGCAGGCTCTTTGGCCTTAGCGTGAGTAGTTTCTTCGGAAGAAGTGAAGACTAAAGGATCCTTCCTGAAATCCTCTAAAGTATATATAGTCTCAGGTAAGGGGAGATCCCCCAAACCCTGAAATATGTGCTCATCGGTGCTAGGAACATCCCCTTCGGAAGCGTGAAGTGGCGACTCTTGGGAAGATTTTGACTTGTCTAGAGAAGTAGTTTCCTCGGGGGCAATATACCCTTCACGATGTTTTTTGGCCAGATTAGCCAGTTCATCATCTTGTGTGGAAGAGGGAGAAGGTGAAGTTTGAAGAGGAGCTGTAGGAATTCCCGAGCCTTCTCCTATCTCTGGAACTGTTTCCACTGGAGGAATGTATGCATAAGGGACCGTCCCATGACCGATGCTACGGAAAACGGATAGCAGCCCGTGAAAATGAAGGTATTCATCTTTAAGGACCTCGTCGATAGTCAGGAATTTTTGATCGCCATTAAGAAGACGGTGCATCCGATCAAAGAACACCTGATCTGATATCTGTTTGGGATTGTCGACTGCAAACAAAAAGGAAAACAGGTCAGGGTGATGATTCAAGTGTATAGAGTCCGGGTTCAGAAAATCAACGCTTTACTTGATTTTGTCCATCTCCTGGCGCATCCAGACTGTTGCTTTATATAGAACCATTCTAGTCTGGAATCTCCAGCTTTACTGCTAAATGGTGTAGAGATTATCTTCCTTTTTGGGACTGATTCAAAGTAACAGAAAGATGGAGTTTCTCTAGTCCGATGCTTGAAATTATAGAAGAAATGAACATCATCGAACGTGAGCTCTACGCCTAGAATTTCACGATATGCTATGTACAAGGTATGCAAATAGGCATATGAATTGGGATGCAGCTGCATGGGGGCAATCCGCATTTGTCTTAAGAAATCAACGATGAAAGGAGAGAATGGAGGAATGGCGCCTACCATGCACATCAATCGAGTGACCGTCATATATCCTTCTGGAGGGTTGTGGGGGCGGTCAGAGCGTGAGGGCACTAGGGTGTCCCTTTTCATTATTCCATATTTTAGGCAAATTCGAACAAGTCGATTATTGTCAATTGTTGATTCAACGGAGTCCGAGGGTGATTCCAATATGATGGCTGATTCAAATTCATCGGGTGCTCGATTATCACCAATCCCTCCTTCCTCTTCGAAACCCAGAGAAACTTCATTCTCTGAAGACATCTCGTCGTTTTCCCGATGACCAACCCCGTAATTTGGACCCTCACTGTCCCATTCTGGATCAGACGAAGAAGATATATCCTCAAGAGTGATTTTGTTAGAAGTTTCCGGAGCTTCTTTCCTCTCAGCTAGACGGGAAGAGCGTCTGGGCCTCATTGTCATAGAACTATTGAAGAAGCAATAGCACGGATTAGAGTAAATTATCCCGTGCCCCCCTTTGTGTATGTGTGTGAACTAAAGTGTGTGCAGCAAATATGGGAAATGCAAAATAAAAGTACAGCAATGTAAGACGAAGCTTTGAAGAGAAAGTGATAGTCAGAGTTGTTCTTAATTCTCGTTTATGTTTGCAAGGCACTATCCTAACTGTCCACGAAGTTATTGTCTAGAGTGAATGTTAGTTGAATTAGTTGGGTAGTCTTTGTGTGCCAAGTTTGATACGTTCGGTTCGGTTCGGATATGCATATAATAATTGGCTCAATACAAATACAGATATAGGGTCGGTTCGGATGCTTCATTAAAGCAAGGTCAGTTCAAGACAAGGGAAACAATGGGTTCGGATAAAGGACTGATCTGATCGGATCGGGTGACCTGATCCGAACCGAACCAGCATCACTTAACCAGTCCATTTATTTCAACCCCTTATCCCATTCTCTTCTCCGACCCGAACCGACATTTTCCTTCCTTCCCGTCTTTCTAAAGTATGCAACCCGAACCGATTCCCTTTCCTTCTCCTTCCTTTCTACTCCTTCGTCTCCTACCCGAACCAACTCCAATTTGTCATCACGCTCTTCATCTTCTTCCTCTTTCTCCCCACTCACAAACAAATCCATTCCATCACCAAAGCTCCAGTTGAGGACAAATATTTGCCCTATCCAACCTATCAGCGCCTCGAAGTGATGGCGGATCCACCAGTAACGATGTGGAGTTCAAGCAAAGCCCCATGGCTAAAACATCCCAATCAACCACGAATTGAAATCAAGAGCAGTTATAACGAAGTTATTCGAGATTAAAAAAGCTACCTATATGTCTGATTTGAGAAATCTACAAGGAATAGTTTCAGTATATTGGAGTTTCTGAAGTTTTCGATACTAGGGTTTGGAAGCGGCGACAGAAAAGAAGAAGAAAAGAAAGAAGACGGTGGTGGATTTATATAAGGGGTGGTGTTGACTCCTCATATTCCTATTCTTTCTCACCCGCTCGAACCGGAGTGAAGGCCCAGTAGCACAACTCTGCCTGAAGGCCCAATGTCCAAGAACCAAATCCACGAAAACGCATCGGATCGGAATCCGAACCGAATAAATTTCACACATTAATTTAGCATCCGACTCGAATTGAGTTCAAAAGAGAGATAAAAGAAAAGCATACCCGAGAGAAGCACTATGTGTCGTGAAGAACTTCCGGACTTAAATCAAAAGTGAAGAAAATGAATCAAACATTTCATGACATATATATAGGCGATAAGAGACATGGTTTCATGGAGCAACGCATCTCTACAAACGAATAGAAATGACTTTCTGAAGATTCAATTTCAAGGACTAGTATTCGAACAACATCAAAGCACGCTTCATCTCCAACAGAAGCATCCTTTGAGGGGGCAAAATGTTAGCCTACTTTGTGAACTAGGCAACACAAAGTCAAGAAACCAAACATTGAAGGGTATTTTTAATTATAAGACTTCGGTTCGGATTGGAGGAAAATACTACAATTCAGATTGATAGCTACAGTTGTTCGGGTCGGGTCGGAGCAACATATCGGTTCGGATCGGATAGAGACTTCTATTCGGATCGGTGATCTCTTACTGAGTAGATTGGTAAGGCATATCTAATCGGATCGGAAGGCAACTAAATCTCGAATGGATCGGAAAGCCATCTGCTTGCCACAACAATGGAGCGGAGCGCAGCAGATTAGAGAAGGAGAGACGCACCCAAGCCAATCCGGTTCGGATCGGGTAACCCGATCCGAACCCCTTATTTGCGTGTCTCCGACCCGAACCCATGATCCATGTTACTCTCCTGCAAAATCGCCTGGATAACCGGACCGGCTATGACTAATTCCTACCCCTAACGTCCTTCCCTTTGATGCGTTGTCAACATGATAGTTCATCCGAACCCGAAGAGAGTGCGATGGATGACACGTGGCCCGACCCGGATCAAGTCTCAAGCAAATTCACACCTATAAATACCCCATCTGGAGACAAAGAGAAGGATCTTTTTTTCAGCACTTAGAGAATTCAATCACCTCCATCATCCGAACTCCATTACTCCCGGAGAATCCAAATCATCTTTCATTTCTTGTTTTAGTCAATTGAATGAACAAAAGTGAGTTGTGAGTGAATATTACATTGTATTTGCAATTGAATTATTGAATATAGTGAAAGATAAGTGGACGTAGGCATTTCTTCGCCGAACCACTATAAATCCTGTGTGCTCATTTTTATTTTTGTCTCATTTAATCTTGTTTCTAATCAATTTGGGTGTTAGAACCACTTTTGGGTCTAACAGTATTGAACTCACTTTGATCGCTGGGAAATAACCCTGATGATTCTGGCCACATCATTAGTGTGCATTTTCGAGTTTTTAGGTGATGGATTACTACCAAAGATTTTGTTTTTAAATTGTTTTGGGGAAATAAGTTATTCATAAATTCAAATGTTTTGAATTGTTATTATTATATATGATTTCAAATTGATTTGAAATAAAACCCAGAAATTTGAATTTTGAAATTTAAATTTAACTTATGAAGTTAAATAGATTGAAATGGTAAAAATGAATAAATGAACCAAAATTTAACTTAAACTAACTTAAATAAAATTGGATTGGATTTGTGATATAGGATTTTGGAATGGAATTGGATTGTTGAGTAACTAATTGAGATTGAGAATGGAATTGAAATTTAAATGGATTTTGGCTTGGGTATAAGAGAATGATTGGTTTGAGGATGAATTGATTGGAAATCAATTGGGAATGCATGGATATATGTTAAAGTAATAGAAAATGAAAGAGATAGAATTGGATCCCAACCAAAAAGGTACAAGTTTATATTTTATCTGAGTTCGTAAATATTATGAGCCTATTTGATAAGCAACTTGGCTGTTTGATTTTCTTTTGGATTGGAAAAGTCCTGGGAAGGCGAGTTGTAGCTGTACCGATTAAGCCATGCAAAGGAGATGCCGGTGATTTTTTTTTTAGAAATTTAGGGTGATAGGAAATTTTCAAATTTTGGAAATTTTCATTATAAGAATGAATTAATATTATAATTGAAATTTGTCGGTTCATTTAAAACTAAAGTTAAGAATTAAAACCAAAGATTTTTAACCTAGTTAATAGGGTTTGCAGCATTTTTCCAACCTTAGAAATTTCAGGGACGAAATTCTTTTTAGGGAGAAGGAATGTAACATCCCGAAATTTTAGCGGTTTAATAATTAATTTATTCAATTATTTAATAAATGATCTTGTAATTTAAATGATTTGAATTCAAATATATTGAATTTTTTATCAATATAAAACAGAAGAATAATAAATTTAATTTCCGTAATAGTCGAAAATAGCAGAATTGGCTATATTATGTAAATTGATAATTTAAGATATTTAATTGAGTTTATATTCGAATTAGAATAAAGAATATATTTATATAAACGACGGTTAAACGTATTAATTACAATATAATTATAGTCGAGCTCGTAATGTCGCGGTAGTTCGTAATTTAACGTTGTGAACTTCAACTGAGTGTACAAGATTAGTTATAATTTGGATTTCTTTGAAACAAGAAACGTTGGAATTAACTGAGTTATATTTTTCTAATAGAAGTGGAAAATCAAGATTTCGTCTTATAGATTATAGGTTACGTCCAAATCAAATTTTCAAACAGTCGTTATGGAATTGTTTGTAAACCAAAACGATTTATTAAATATAATTAAATATTGGTTTTGAATTTGGATAACATTTATTGCACGTATTTTTAATTTAATTTATAGAATTTTTCCATAATTTTAATTTGGAAAATAAGCAACTTTTCTTTGACATATTTTACCCCCTATATCAGCATTTTTGGAACTACATAATATAAGTCAACTTGTTTATTTTGTTATATTTTTGGGATTGGGGCATATTGCTCGTCATAAGGTGATTTTATTTTTGTCTATAGCGGTTCACACGTGAACGAAGTTATGTGCAACGAGGTACCATTAAACTTTATGTTTTTTTTAACCATGTGCACGTTACCTGTCCCTTGACTATCTACTGCATCTTCATTTCACATTATTTCCTCATGTGCTCTATTCATTAATGCAAACATACCTCTCCTGCGTACACCCTGCACCTTCCTATATGAAAACTTAAGCATGAAGCCTGCGTACACACTACACCCAAAATGTCACGTTCGCTCTTCATTTAGAAGTTGTGTGCTATTAAGCATTTACCATTTTATTTAAATTCTTTTTCTCAATACTTGGCGGCCAAGGATTGTACTACAAACCTATGTGTTAAAATAAGAAGACCTACTATATGTGTTGTTCTTTCACTGCCGACCTAAGGAGCTTCAACTACCCTAAAATGCTATGACATAACAGTGTTCTTATCTTGTTTTTGTTTTTTCGACAGATATACGAAAGAAGAATCCCTCTTTTCCCTTTTTAGAAACCATGCGTGTAGTTAATGGCTTCAAAAACGATTCCAAATAAAATCAACTCCACACTGTAATTTACAAAATAAAATCAATTTCCCCGTGTAAATTTCGAATATGTATATGTATATATGACCTCGTATAGGTTTTCTTTTCGATATTTTATACTTTTTGAAAGGTGCGACGTCGTTCTAGGAACTGCGGGTCGACAGCATATACTAGGGTTGAGGATCGTAGAGTTGAATTATTTATGGTAGTTTTTGAGTTAGTTTTCTTATACATATATATATATATATGTGTGTGTGTGTGTGTGTGTGTGTGTGTGTGTGTGTGTGTGTGGTGATACGGGTCTATGGCAGCGTTGGCAACACTGGAAGGGAAGTCGAGTGGAGGGGTTTGAACTTTGCTTCGTGAAGGGGGAAGTGTGAAGCTTGAGTGAGAAATAACGGTGAAGAGCCAAAAGGGGGCAACAGATGGAAAAAAATTAATGGTTGGTATGAAAACATGGGTGTGCTTGGGAAGCATGTGTGTTGTGCATATAGGGGGACGTAAGCGCATCTAGTACGGGTTAGGCAACACCATGGAGGCTTGTGGAGTTACGTGAGTGCTACATTGGAAGAAGATCGTTAGTCAATGGCGCATGAAGTGGGTAGAAGGAATAAAGGTTTGCGGGTAGGTGGGAGTTTCGAAAATGGTTGAAATAATATGGCAGGGGCGAGCGTTTTGATGGAAAGAAGCAGCTATAGGAATATGGGAAAATTTTGTGAGTCGGGTGCGCCAAGATATGGGCTAAGCCTAAAGAAAAAAAAGATGAAAGCCTGTATATAAAAAAAATTAAGGAAAGAAAAGATGAAGAAATGAAGGCCTGGGATAATTATTGCAATAGCAAGTCGGTAGATAAGTATAAAATGGGACTGGTGAAAATAATAATGTGGGAAGGTCAGGATGTTTGGTATGAGGAAAAACACGCTGGAGGGGATCGGATATATCGGTTATCGGGCCAGTAGAAATAGGAGTAAGACTCATATTTATTATATGAAAAATTAATTTAAAATTTAAGTTAATTTAAATAGCGTATTAACCTGTAAAATTATAGTTTCTACATATGTTAACAGAATTTTATGCCATCGGCTGCGTTGAGTCCGTATTGATGCAGGCTACGCAATAAAACTTGTTTGGACTGATTTAAGGATCATTGCGAATTATAGCAGAATTAAACAACTGATCGAAACAATCGAACATTCAACGGTTAACGACCAAAGTGGGTAAACTCACTAACTCTGTCCAGTTCTGTAATATTATAAGCATTATTTAATATAGATACGTAATGATTGAATGTTATGTGATGGTTGTTTGGATGAATTGATAATTAATTGGTTGAAATAATATATATATATAGTTATATATATAAGTAGTTAGTTGAATACTGATTCTATTTATTATAATATCGCATATTGATACGAAATTAATGTTATTTATGTTGACTAACATCTGTAGATGCAGGAAAACAGGTTGGAGGAATCCAACTGGATTCCTCAACAATTATAATATTGTCTTCGTATATTACATTATATGATGTGACCAATAACCGGTGATTGATTATCATGTGTTTTGGAATGTTCAAATAACATTAACCTGAGAAATTGGTATTTAAATACCGTAAAATATATTCGAATATTATTAGAAAAGAATTTGGGGTTTTAAAAAGGGAAATCGATTTTAAAATAGAAATGGAATTTCAATTGGCCAGAATATAATAACTTGTTTAATTATATAAAACAAGTAGATTTGTTTATAAACGATATTCATAAATGGGATGAAAAATTGTTATTTAATAAATTTGAAATACAAATTCAAGAATAAACTAAAAGAGAATTTGGAATTATTTTCAAAAGAAAGCAATGGAAGTATTTCGATGTTCGAAATGAAAATAGGATTGATTTAAATCCATAAGGATTTAATTTGAATTCAACAATGTCGAATGTTATTAAATAGTTTATTTTTAGATATTATATATTATATGATTCAGAATTTGACAAGATAGTTAATATTTGGTTGAAAATAAATAATTTATAATTGGATATGAAGTCAAGATTAAGTTATAAACTTAACGTATAATTAACAAGAAGTTTGCTTGTAAGCAGAATTTATGAAGCAGGATATAAACATGAATTTATAGAATAAATTGATAAATAAAAGGTGAACCTATAATGGTATTTATATATAAAAATCAAGATTTGATTGATATAATGAGTTCGGATTTCTGTTAAGGAATTATATTCACATTTTAAAGTGAATAATGATTTAAAAGTAAACGTTTTACAAATTAGAATGGTTATAAAGGAAATTGGTTATGCTTTGGAAGTGATAAATTCAAAAATGAATTTAGAAATTTAGTTGACCTGAAACAGTAAAGTTTGGAATGTTAATCAAATAGGAATTATTCGAAGGAGAGTCAAACGTTGAATTTAGGAAAGTAATATTTATTTTTCGTTTTTTAAATGAATATTATTTATTTATTAAAAATATGATTTATTTATTCAAAGTAATGAATCAAAGTTATATTTTAAAGTTAAATATTTTGGAAATAGGGATTATATCGCTATCGTTATAATCAATACTTTTCGTAAAAGAAGTGAATTCATAAACTGAATCTGAGAGTTTCATAAGCAACGATTTGATAAGAAATTAAGAAATGGAATTAAGGAAATTGGATACTGACAGGTGACTAGTTAAGTTGGATGGCTTTCTGGGTATTGATCTGATGTTGGTTTCGGCCTTCGGGGTTAATACTTAGGCAGTTGTTCTCTTACTAGTTTACGGTTAGGGACTGAAGAACGTGGAAAGATAGTGATGCATGAATATAAGAATTGGAAATGTTTTCCAATGATAACATTTATTTTCTAAATGCAGAAAATAAGAATACGTGAATATATTGAAATGTTTTGTCAGTGTGAATAAGAAATATTTTCTGGAATATAAAAAATAAATAGTTTAAAATAAATGGAAACATTTTCTAAGGATCGTGAGAGGCTAAACGAGTTGGAGAAATATTTGGGTAAAAATATTATAGAGAGATTGGGGAATGAATAAATTAATGATAAATTAATTTAAAGGGGATCAGTGTTGAATGATGTTTGATCCATATAATTTCCATTTGTAAATAAGATCATTGTTTGTACGGATGTTTTCCTTTGATAGTTAAATAACCGACTATCAATGTTTTTGACCATTTTTCCGTTGTTAGTACAGGAAGACTGGAATCAGAATTATTATCTGAAAACCACTCCGTACGGGTATTCACATTGCAAATCATATATATTGAAGAAAATTGAAGATGGAGTCTATACAAGGGATGTTTTGGCAATCCTAGGTAGAAATTGCCTAAGATGGATTAACAGAATAGTGCCTTCGGTTTGTCCAGTCTTAGGACAACTTGTATGGACGAATGTCTGACAAAGTATATCTAATAGATCGCGTAAGTTGATCTCTTCAAACATATTATCATTGGTGGGGGAGGAATTATTTTCTCTTAGCTTTTTAGACATGGTATTTTTGGGATACCTTATGACCTCACGCCTCATCAACAGGGAAATGACCAAAATCGGGCAAGCAGCATGGCTAAGTGGGTCGCTCCCAATTAGGGTATATTGTCACCATCTAGAGAATATCCATTTTTGTTCTTTTCATGCTTCTTAATCTCCCAGGAATGGTTATGTTGGTATACCAACCGTAAGGTGAAAATATATTCGGAACATTCAAGCAAAAGGAATGGTCGGTCATGCGTGGCCAAGTTGCAAGAAGTTCTTGTTGAACTCCAGTGTATCCCATCTATAGTACACTGATTTTAAGGTGGTGCCATACCTTATCAAAGTTGGAAATCCAGTCTCCAATAAGAGCCCGCGGTCTTTGATTGTATATTATGTATATAGAGCGTGAGATGCAAGCGTTTTGCTAATTTGTTATTTATTTGATTTAGACATTATTATAATATCAGGAAAGTAATGATTTTAAGAAATGTTTTGGGTTATCGTAAGGTAAAAACCATTCGTGTTTATGTGTGGATTGGTCTTACGATTATCTTTTCTTTGAAAATGATTTTTAAAAGTTAAATCAAGTGATCAGAGTTTAATCACACCAGTCCCATGACTGATCCAAAGTTTATTTTGTTTTGTTTTACCTTAAACTTTTGGGTTCCCAACTTTGTATGGGCAGTCAAGTAGTCGAGATTTTACAAATATACATGGAGGAGCTTGGAGCAGGAGGCTTCAAATATCAGATATATATAGCTTATTTCCACTATGATATATATATGTGTGATGTAATCTAATAGTACATGTAAGTACAAATACATTTTGTTTTTTAAAGGTATGTTATATAATATATTTTACTCATTCCGCTGTGAGATTCGTGTTTACTCTGTTTCTGTTTTGTCGTGATCTTCTTCTTTTTCTATTCTAATTTTCTTTATTTCTATATCTTACCAACTAACTATTTTCTATTAATGATCTGGTATTTCTGATGCTTGAATGGTCGACATGGTGTTAAATGTTGATTCTCGGGGTCAAAAAATCCTTGGGTTGTTACAATGACCATTCGTGGTATTATTTCCCAGCTACCCCAGTAATAACTTTACTTACAAAATCATTTAAATCCATTTATTTTCATAAACTCCTTTAAAATAATCAAGACATCCCTTCCAAAACTTTTGGAAAACCATTTCCAAATCCAACGGAAATTCAAATCCTTGATTCTCAACTCAAATCCATTTTCCATTTATAAACTTTGTTTATGAATCTTACTTATATAATTTTTATTCTATATAATCTTAACCCATTTGGGTTTTTAGTTTTTGTTTAAACTCATATTAAACAATTTTACTTAGGTTAAATCACTTAACCGACCCATATAAAAGCTAAGATTATCTTATCCCAACAGGCAGTTAATAACCATAAATATGCAGGTACCACAATTAATCAACCAAACATCCATAAAATTACAATTAGTTTGAGAATTCCTTCATGATATATAAAATCTTAGTAAATTTATTTCATTTACAAACTCTTCAAAAACAATATCATGTCGATTTTCCTTGTTCAAGTGTTTATAAATCCCTATTGACCACGTCGGCCAAACGCATCAATGTGGAATTCATATACCACTCAATAGATTAAAAAACACAATATAAAACATTTTTATAACCCTTACAAATACGCTCTCTCATATACATACACTCAACTCAATTTAAGATATTACTAACCCTATCTCTATCGAGTTACACCACAGAGCCAAGGTTAATACTTAACCTTCAACTCTGATACCACGTTGTAACGACCCACTTTTTTGGTATAGCTTAAGCCGATATTTAACTACTCATGCCGACTCAAATTGCATAGGAAAGCAAATAGTTAAGAGAAAGAATTTAGAGGGTGAGAAAATAGAAAGAAAGAAAAGTTAGAATAGAAGAATAAGAAGAACATAAACACAACAAAATCAGAGCAATACGAATCTCATAGCAAAATGAATAAAATATAATATACCAGAACTCTTTACACAAGAAGAAAATCAATGTATATACATGACTCGACATCCGAGTACATATTTAGATCAGCTTATACAATACTGATGAATACAACACACACAATAAAAGTAATTTATCAAGAGAAATTACGAGATTATGTCTCGACTCCATCTTCTCTTCTAAAGCTCGGTAAACCTAGTGCAACTTAAATACATACTCAGTCTAACCCAAGAATTACATACATGAATCAGTCTGCGATACTTTTAGTGAGTAATCTTACAATACAAGCAACTGTTTTATCTTTGAAATCATTTTCAAAAAAAAAAAGATAATCATAAGACCGATCCATACATAAACATGCATGGTTTTTACTTTACGATAACTTAAAACGTTCTTTGTGTCAAAATTATTCTGGTATTACAATAGTATCTAAATCAAATAAATAACAATCTAGCGAAGCGCTTGCATCTCACGCTCCAAATACATGGTATACAATAAAAAATCATGCTTATTGGATAATGGATTTCCAACTATGAAAAGGTATGGAACCACCTTCTAATAATGCATCTCTAGAGAGGAATACACTAGGTTCAACAAGAACATCTTGCAATCCAACCACACATGACTGGCCACTCATTTCGCTTGAGTGTACTGAATGTATTATTAGCAACGATCGTGATTAGCAACCGTTTCCGAAAGCATACGGCAGTGATAAAATAAGAAGCAAAATGAATTTTCTCTTAGATCAAGTGATAATACACCCGAGTGGGTGCGACCCTCATAGCCACATTGCCTGCCCAATTTTTGTCATCTTTTCTGTTGACAAGGCCTGAGGTCACATTTACCTTTCATTCACAGCACAATCAATTTTTAATGCTACATTGTCAGATCCGTTGTAACAACCTGATTTTTAACCACCTAACTAATTAAATTTATTAGAGAGAATTTATACTAAATTGTGATTTATGAAATTTAATGGTGAAATTAAATCTAGTTTTGTGAATAATTCATTTGTTTTTTTTTGTTAATCTTAAGATAAATCTGGAAAATGTTTTATGAATAAATAAACGTTCGTATTTAGATATATTGTTCCAAAATAAAATTTTCAACAAGTTAATTAATTTTTTGATTTTGGTAAGGTATGGGTTAAGCGGAAAGTAATAATAATAATGCTTTAGAGTTAGTAACTTAAGAAAATTAGTGACACTTTACTAGATTTCACAATATTGGTTTCGAGCTCCTAACCAATAGTCTCTTAGCCCAAGAAAGATGAGTTAAGTGGAGAGAAGTGTACGTACAATTCATTTCTTCATTTCTGAAAATAAATAGCGAAACCCATCTTCCTCTTCTCTATTAAAATCCTAGCTTCTAAATCATTCAAAATCTAGTGTGAATCAAAGGGGATTTGGTCGATACTTTTAAAATCAAAGCTAGGTAATCTTCTCTACTCTATAGACTAATAATAATATGATTTTTTTTCTTATTTTTAACCTTAGATCAGCGGTTGTTTTAGTTTTTTTGAGTCTTTGGGTGTAATGGCGATTAGCAAAGTGATTGCAAGATTGTAGCAAGGTTTTGCAAGAGAATGGCAAACTATAAGAAGCACTAATGGTAAGTTGTTTGGCTCACACAATCTATCTCTAAATAGTGTTCTGCATGTTAGAAATTTAATCTTAGATATGGTTGATATAATGATTGATTTGGTTGCTATATGGTTTTGGATTCAAATGGTTGTTTGATTTTGTGAGCTGGAAATTTTGGTGAAAATATCACTATTGTAAAATAGTAGTAACATGTAGTTATATTATCCAAATTGACTCTTTTTTTTGCAGTAGAAAGCTCTTTCAATTTTCTACAACTTTTTCCTAGTCATTTGTCTAAATTATGTCCTTTTGGAGGTTAAAAATGAGCTTTAAACTTTGCATGTAGCTCAGGCTTGTGTTAAAATCTGAGTTGATAGCTGATAGTATAATGAGAATAACTTTTGAGTTATTCATCAGAATTTGATAATCTTTAATTTTCTGGAAAGTTAAGAGTTTAAGCTACAACTTTCATTTGTTGTGTTTTTCATGATTTTGGAGTTTAAATTGTGAAAAACCCATTTGTTTGTCATTGAACTATTATTGAGAATCTGTGACAATATTTTAAACCTGAGAATTTGTTTTGGTTATAACTTTTGAGTTACTAAACAGAATTTGATACTTTTTAATGTTCCGAGGAACTAGAGTTTAAGCTACAACTTTCGTTTATTGTGTTTCTTTTGATTTTGGAGTTTAAATCGTGATAACCTCAATTATTTTTTATTGGTCTATCGTTGAGTAATCATGATAAAACTTAAACCCGAGAACTTTTTTAGGTCATAACTTTTGAGTTACTTATCGAAATTTGATAATTTTTAGCGTTCTGGAAAGCTAAGAGTTTGAGCTTTAATTTTCATTTACTGTGTTTCTTTGGATTTTGGAGTTTAAATGGTGAAAAACTCATTTGTTTGTCGTTAGGCTATCGTTGAGAAATCACAACAACACTTAAAACTGAGAATTTTTTTGTCATAATTTTTGAGATACTTATCAGAATTTGATAATTCTTGAGGTTTTGGAAAGTTAAGAGTTTTTTTTACAATATTCATGTAGTAAGTTTTGGTAAATTTGATGATTAAGAGGACCCCGAAGTGGAATTTACTATTTCTTGAGTGAATACTACAACTCAATTAGGTAGTATGGGATGCCCAAGTTAGATTCTTAAAATCGATTTTGAGATACTAATTAACACTTTAGGGTTGTATTCTTTTATGGTGTGCGACAAGTGGTCTCTAGATCCGGAGAATATAATTCAGGTTTTCCGGGTATGTCCATAATAAGTGAAATTTACTAATTCTCAGTAAATACATGTGTTTCACTAGATGGTATAGGACACCTATGTTAAACTATAGTGGTTATTGTGGGTGATAGTATTTGGCACTTTAGAGTTCACTTATTTCTTTTGGTGTGCGGCAGAGGCTGCTAGATCCTCAAGAAGGTAATTGCTGCATTTCTTTTCAAACTTGTAAATATAAGAAGATTGAGAAATTCATTATTTTAAAAGATTGGACTTTTATGACTATTTTTGTTAGTAAATATTTTAAATAAAATAATGATTAACATGGAGTAGCAAAGTTGTGGTGGCCATTATCATTATGATTGTTGAGATTTTGTTTCTTTGATTATTGAGATCAGATATAAGGTTCCTCAATGCCTTAGATCGAGCATGTGGGACTATGATCTATATTATTGTATTTTAATGGTTCCTCAATCCATTAGATTGGGAATGTAATTGCTCAGTCTCAGTAATAATAGAAATGAATTGTTAACTGCTTGTTTCCTTTTATTTCCTCGATTAGGTCAATTGAGTATGAGTTCCTCGATCCTAGTGATCGTGCATGAGCTTCGGATTGCTTGTTTTATTGCATTTCCTTGTATTTCCTCGATCAAGTCGATTGAATATGAGTTCCTCGATCCTAGTGGTCGTGCATGGGTTCCCGATCTTTGGTATCAGGTCGGTATGAGGGATACCATCAAGCGTCAAGACAATCTTGGATTTTGGAATGTATGTTTGTTTGTTCGATATGTTGGTTTGTTGTTCTCCCTTGTTCATTTGACAGAGAAAGAGTTACTTGATCTGGTCGGTCATGAAAGAGTTATGTTAACTTGTTGTGCTTATAATAGTTCCTTGATCAGGCCAGTTATGAATGAGTTGTGTTAGCTTGTCGTGCTTATAACGTGAACTTGTGATAGAGATAAAAACCATAATTGGAAACCAAACATATATCATTGTGAGATAATAAATTATTATTACTATCATTTCATATTTGAACTAAAGTTTATTTATATGTTATATATATGGGTCTCGCTTTTTGGATATTTAGAGATAGACTGATCCAGATTTTATGTTTCCGGGTTAGATCGGGATTTTTAGTTTAAAGGAAGCTCAGTCTTTTGGACTGGTGAGCTAGTTGTGGATAGAAATATTGATACCCTTAGTTTATCTTCTATAGGATATTCTCCAGATGTACTGTGAGATGTATTTGTTAAGATAGTGACTTATTTTGAAATGTGTAGAATGTAAAATTAGAAGTATATTTTGTGGACTTAATGTATGTATGCTATGATATGTGCTTTTTGTTGTGATCTGTGATCGTTATGTGTTTGAGATATTGTTTTGATTAAGTGGAATCGGTGTGTCTATTACTTTATATTAATACTGAACACGTCAAATTCAGATCAGACATTAAGTGAAAAGGTATAAGTGACGTATCAGTGTTTGTATAAGGATATATTTACATTCGATCGCCCCTATCAAGCTGTATTCTTTGGATTAGTAGACTACATTACTTGTAATGTTCTTTGCTAAACTTCTATAATAGTGGGGTCATTATAGTTTGGTATCAGAGCTGTGGTCAGAACAATATTACATATAAAATCATGGATCTGAGACCTGGTGAATCTTAGAGTCCTATCCCTTAGAGAGTGTGTAGGTGGTTTACATGGGCTTCCACATAGGGTTGGAAGTATAGCATAACTTTTAGGATAAATTTAGGGAATCTATTCATTTTTACTAATGTTGACACATTTAAAGTTGTATTTGAATTAGATGTGCATGATTAGTATTACGTTTAGAGGCAGACATATCCCAGATGTGGGAGAAACCAGTGGTCATAGAGTTGAGGGAGTATTTTTAACTCCAGAGCAAATAGCCAAAATGATTAGGATAGTACAGATTCAGGTTGTAGGTGCCTAACCCGTTCGATCTAAATTTGCTCGGCTCTGTCAGGATTTTGTGCGCTTGGGAGGTAATTAATGAACTAATGGAAACTAATGAGAAGCAAATACAAAGTTGTAATAAAAAGGAAATAAACAAAATGAGCAATAGAATTGTGAGTTGAAAGGTAAAATTATAAGATGAGATAATATTTTTCTTCTTTTTTTTGGTTGTTTAATGTTTAGTTTAAGGGTAAGTTGCTTACTTTTGCTTGACTGCTTCCTGGTGTTTGGATGTTAGCAAATGTTTTTCCTGGCTATACTTGTTTAAAATGCACGGATGCTAGAGATAATAAAATAATACATCAAAATTGTTGTTAACCCATCATGTTGACTTATATGGACGTTGTTTAGGAATTTCGATCGATACGTGGGATGTCATGTTATCGATAGAGGTTTCAAAACTTCAAACCTGATATATTGACATGAGGAATAGAAAAAAATGTGAAATGTTTGAGTTAAAAAACAAATTGAAATAATGATTCATTGTTTAATATTATTTTTGGTATTAAAAGAATTTTAAATTTACAAATATGAGAATCATATAAAAACATTGGGATTGGATTCAAAATATTATGTTTTGAAAAACAAAAGTGAAAGAAAAACCTATTTGTGAATTATTAAGAGTTGTGAATGGAATAATATAAGTATAGATGAAATGGATTTCTAAATAGGTTGAAATTTAATCCTAAGAGTTATAAAGAATAAAATCTTGATAGTAAGGGAATGAAGTGGTTTTAAGTTGGTAATTTGAAGAAATTTAATCAGAATTAAATGTTGATGTTAAGAAAGTAAATGAGATTTTTGAATGTATAAATGGAAATTTTTGTAGATTATTTCATTTAACAAATTGTGAGGATGCAATTTTTTAAGGGGAGGAGTCTGTAACAACCCGATTGTTAACCACCTGATTAATTAAATTTAATTAGAGAGAGTTTATCCTAGATTGTGATTTATGGAATTTAATGGTGAAATTAAATCTATTATTGTGAATAATTCATTTGTTTTTTGGTTAATCTTAAGATAATTCTTGAAAATGTTTTATGAATAAATAGATGTTTGTATTTAGATATATTGTTCCAAAATAATAATTTCAACAAGTTAATTAATTTGTTATATTGGTAAGATATGGGTTAAGCGCAAAGTAGTAATAATAATGCTTTAGAATTAGTAATTTAAGAAAATTAGTGACACTTTACTATATTTCACAATATTAGTTTTTGGGCTCCTAAACAATAACAACTTGGCCCAACAAAGATGAGTTAAATGGAGAAACAAGTTTACGTAAAATTCATTTATTTATTTCTGAAAATAATTAGTGAAACCCATCTTCCTCATCTCTATCAAAACCCTAGCTTCTAGATCATCCCAAATCAAGTATGAATCAAAGGGGTTTTGGTCGATACTTGTAGAAATCAAAGCTAGGCAATCTTCTCTACTCTCTAGACTCATAAAAATATGATTTTTATCTCATTTTTATCCTTGGAGCTGCTGGTTGGTTTTAGGTTTTTTAGTCTTTGGATGTAATGGTGATTAGCAAAGTGATTGCAAGATTTTAGCAAGGTTTTTTAAGAGATTGGCAAGCTATAGGAAGCATTAAAGATGAATTGTTCGACTCACACAATCTATCTATAAATAGTGTGCTCCATGTTAGAAATTTTAGCTAAGATATGGTTGATTTGATGATTGATTTGGTTGCAATATGGTTTTGGATTCAAGTGGTTATTTGATTTTGTGAGTGTGACGACCCCAAAACCCCGTACGACGACGGCAAGGGTAATATTTGGAATATAACACATAAACAGATAATAGCCGAGAAGAATTAAATAAATACACCAGATAATGTACAAATAATACACTGGAAAAACATAATCATCAGAGTTACACAGTATACAGGATCGTACTTAGCACAAATACAATTCAGCTATATATAAATGTCTACAGCGGAAAACAAACATAATATGTACAATAGGAGCTGAACAGCATAAAAAGAGATAAATGATAGAATCCATCTTCAACTCCTGCTATCCAGAAAGAGCCTGCTAAAACCTGAACACAATGCTGCCCGTGTAGAAAAAGGGGCACCCGAGTTTGCAAGTGAAACAAACTACGAGTCAGTCATGGGACTGGTATGAGAAATCTACTTAACACATTTTATAATATGGCTAATCGCAGGACCACGCCACTTTCGCGGAACGGGTTTACTCCATTGGATTGCCAGTGCTTTAAAACAAGTAAATCTTTAAACATCGCAATGCTTTTTATAAAAATGAAGCCATTATAAGACTCAGTTCCTATCACACAATGCAACGCAAACCGGAGGATAGAGTTTTACCTTATAATGGCCAAAATATGCTTGATACGAATAAAACAAAAGCATTTGATATTATTACTAGTGTTTATATGTTTCAAAAACAATTTCAAATCATAAGTATCAATCATAGACGGCATTAATGCCCCATACCACTATGTCACCATATATAAGTATACAATCAAAACCGCACGGTATCATATTTGGAAATTGGATTTCCGCCATGAACCAAGGCAAAAGATAGTCCTTACCGAATTCGAGACTGTCTAGCCCGAGTCTCAGGAACAGCCGCAGCTGCACCTTGGATCGTCAGGGTCGGTCCACTAATGTGGATTATTATGCCTGAACACTGCGTTTCCCTGCCCTTTGTGGCGTAAATGAGCCAACGAATGACTCCATCGGCTTCACATAGTCACCGATATATCCGAGACGCCTCGCAACAGCAACAACCACACAGGTGAAAATAATATAAATGTCAGCCAGTTTAAGCACTGACACCACCTCTAGCTAGAAGGAAACGCATGCCCTCCCTGATGTCCTATCCCGTTTCTGGTTCATACGGGGGTGTGAGGCTTGCGAATTCACGTTATACACAAAGCTATGCCACACAGGCCGTGCTTTGATGATCAACCACAAGACTTTGCTTTTCAACAGAAGCCTTGATCACTGCATCTTAGCATGCCACACAGGCAATTCACACCATGCAACTGATGGCTATCAATCACACAGAATGAATTCCAATGTCAGACGCACAGTCCATTCACAAGTTCGTTCTGGGTCTGAACGAAACCGGAGGCACTATATACCTCGCATACCCATCAATCTCCACGTACGTCTGGACGGTCACCACTTATTATCTATATTTCGGGATGTCTCCCAATCAAGACATCAGTTACCATCCAAACGAGGTGAAGATCTCCGGTCTTCAACCACCGTCTTCATCATCGACTTCTTATCGTCGATTCAGTTATTCAGAATGGGATAAACCCGGTCTTTCTGAACAACTCGCGCATATAATAAACAAGTGCTACACAAACACAACATACGCCTGATTCCAATTCATCAGTCACTAACCGTAAATTAGTAAGAGAACGATTTCCCAAATATTAACCCCGAAGGCCAAAACCAACATCAGATCAAAACCCAGGAAACCATTCGACTTAGCTAACCTTCAGTTAGTTTATAAATTTCACATTCTTAGGGATAGGTTCCCATCGTTTTTATCAAAGATAATTTCTTTAGTATAATTTTCATGTCAAACACATTCAACCATCAAATATCCAATAAACTGGGTAAATTCGGTTTATTTCCATTCCATATCGTTTATAATATTTTATAACGATTTATCGCTATTTTTATTTATTTAAAAATAGCCAATTTATTCAAACGACGCTTCAGGCCATAACGCGGCCGTGGCGCTATTTTTCTTCAGATTTGATTTACACATATCTGAAAATCTAACTGTTGGATCTTCACAAAATTTATATCATTAGAAAGATCTTTTCAAAACAAATCCAACGGTTTTAGTTTTGGGAAAATCCGATGGTCGGATCTCCCGGTACACTCGTTTGAAGTTTCGATTCCAAAATACGAACTGCGGCGTCGTTATTCGATTTAATTTAATTATATATATATATATAAATAAATATAATCGATTCTGGTGCTGTTTTTCTTCAAATTTGAATTAAACATTCCAGACAATCCAACCGTTGGATCTTCACAAAGTGGGTGTCGTTGGAAAGATATTTCCAAAGCGAACCCAACGGTTTGGTTTCAGGAAAATCCGATGGTCGGATCTCCCGCACTAATCGTTTGAAATCACGGTTTCAAAACACGAACTACAACTTCGTTATTCGATTTATTTTAATTATAATTATATATATATATATATAATCTATTCTTCGATTTCAAAACGATATTCTTTTCATATATTTGATAAAAATGATATTTTTATCCAACCGACATTTATTTCAACATTTCACTATTTTTAACAATTCATGTATATAATAAAATTGTGAATTTTATTGTAAAGCCATTGATTTCAAAACACGACTATTTTATATAGTTCATATAGATGATAAATATATGATTTTTATTATAAAACAATTTATTTCAAAACACGACTATTTTATATAGTTCATATAGATGATAAAAATATGATTTTTATTATAAAACAATTTATTTCAAAACACGACTATTTTATATAGTTCATATAGGTGATAAAAATATGATTTTTATTATAAAACAATTTATTTCAAAACACGACTATTTTATATAGTTCATATAGATGATAAAAAAATGATTTTTATTATAAAACAATTTATTTCAAAACATGAATGTCGTTCAACACATGAATTTCTATTCAACACATGAATATAGTTTTCAACACATGAAAATAATTCTAACACATGAATATTATTGAAAATTTCGGCAGCATAACGGCAGGGTAGTTAAAACCGGGACCGTCCCTAGTACGGTTCCTCGCTCTACCTTAAAGCCTCGCAGCTTTTGACATTGGGGATTTCATGCATCTAGTTCGCACGCAGGCGGCATGTTTATTTTTTTCTTTTCCACAAACTAATCCTATGTGGTTTCAACCAAATAATTCTCAATCACAAACGGGTATTTTTCAACCACAACCAATCAATTTCAACCACAAACAATTCTAATCAACCATTCGCTATCAACAATTTTCACACCAATCACAACCAATAAATATTGTCCATGGTTTGTGGACGAGGGGCGTATATATATATATATATAAGTAAATTTCACTTCTATTTCAACACATATATAATTTTTACAACGCATATATAACTTATACATCGAACGTACAACTTATACAACGCTTATACATGAGGTGTACAATGCTTATATAACTCATACTTCGAATATATAATTTATACATCGTCATTTCCATATCGTTTATAATTCAGAAATCTCACATTGGGTTCCACTCCGCCAAAAATAGCATAAGGCTCAGAAAAATATCCAGTCTCTTTTAGAATGTAGAAGACGTCCACACGAGTCCACTGTCTCTTGTTTCACTGAATTTCATCAAAAAACGAAAAAAATATGATTTTTACAGTGAAATCAAAAACCGTAGCGCTTTAAAGTGCTATAATATAGTTTAAAATAATTCAGCCGTACCTCTCAGCAGTTTGTTCAAAACTAGGGTCTCGTTTTTCGTGCAATCCGTCGAGTTTGGTGACGATCGGCCAACGCCACCTTGGAGAGCAAGGAAAGGCGCAGGCGCGCAGGGGGGTGCGGTGGCGTTCGATCCACTGTAGCGGCGACGACTTGAACATCGTGACTTCGTGGCGGTAGATCTCGACGGTGGAGTGATGGCAGGGGGAGTGACAGGTATGGATTTGAAGCTTGAGGGGAGCTCTTCAAAATCCTCAACTACGGCTTTCGATATTGGTGAGTGGATTGGCCAGAAATTAGGAGAGATGGTTTAAACCCCTTTCCATCGTCGGTTTCAGAGAGGATCGGGGAGAGAGAGTGTGCGCTGACCAATGAGAGATTTTTATTTATTTATATATTTTAAAATCTCAAAAATACCCCTCTTCACATACTAACACCAATCCAAACCCAACGACTACCGTCCCAAGCTAAATACCCCCATTCCGAACACAATGGGATATGTTTCGTAGGCCCATTCGACTGTTACAGTCAGTTTCTCTTCAAATTAAAATATAAAACATTCAATATTTAATTTGAACGTACATTTCAAATGGCCGGGACCACATACTGATTCTAAAAATTCCAAAAAAATAAATCTAGCTATCTTTTGACGATACGGTCCCAACAAAACTAATTTCATCGAATTTTGAGACCGTTTGAAAAATGGCCCTTTTCTAGTCGATCCAATTTAACAGAAATTGACCAAACACATTTTCCTTTGCCACGCTCACATACTAGCTTCAAAAATTATGAAATTTGAAACCTAGAAACAATTTGACATCCCGGATCCAACATAAGTGGTTTCGTCGAATTCTGAGGTCGTTTGCAAAATGACCATTTTCACGGGCTATATAAACTAGACCTTTCTGAAAATTCATTTGGCCATAACTTTTGCTTCCCGTTACGAAACTTCGATTTTTCAGATTCGTTAGAAAGATATTCACTAACAGATTTAAATATTTTTGATTTCACTAAAATCCGTTTTGTTTTTCTCCCGGTACAGTCAGTCGAAGTTTGAATTCAAATTTTGAAACTAC
Organism: Allium sativum; assembly: GCA_030737875.1. NCBI lineage: Eukaryota > Viridiplantae > Streptophyta > Magnoliopsida > Asparagales > Amaryllidaceae > Allium > Allium sativum. The sequence goes on from CM060920.1 coordinate 649,923,092, forward strand.
CGCGCCATTTCAGGCCTTGTTTATAATTAGAAATAATTATATTCATTTTCAAGCATCGATTCAAACTTACTTTTTGTCGTTATTATTTAAAATATTTATTTTAAATATTTAAAATCCACTAAAATTGCCAATTTAAAAAAAAAAAATTGGTTCAGATTTTACGGGTTGTTACAGTGAGCTGGAAATATTGGTGAAAATATCACTGTAAAACAGTGATAACTTGTAGTTAAATTATCCAAATTGACTCAATCTTCTTGCATTGGAAATCTCTTTCAATTTTCTACAAATTTTTTCATTAGTCATTTGTAGAAATTTTGTCTCTTTGGAGGTCAAAAATGAGCTTTAAACTGAGCATGTAGCTCAGGCCTATGTTAAAATCTGAATTGATAGCTGATAGTTAAATGGGAATAAATTTTGAGTTACTTATCGGAATTTGATAATTTTTAATATTCATGAAAGCTAAGAGTTGAAGCTACAACTTTCATTCATTGTGTTTCTTGTGATTTTGGAGTTTAAATAGTGAAAATCCCATTTTTTGTCGTTGGCCTGTCATGGAGAAATCGTGACAGTATTTAAACTTGAAAATTTTTTTTGTTCATAACTTATCAAAATTTGACAATTTTTAATGTTCTGGAAGACTAAGAGTTTAAGCTATAACTTTCATTTGTTGTGTTTCTTTTGATTTTAGAGTTTAAATGGTGAGAAACTCATTTGTTTGTCATTGAGCTGTTGTTGAGAAATCATAACATTACTTAAACCTGATAATTTGTTTTGGTCATAATTTTTGAGTTACTTATTGAAATTTTGATAATTTTTAATGTTCATAAAAGCTAAGAGTTTAAGCTACAATTTTCATTTGTTATGTTTCTTTTGATTTTGAATTTTAAATGGTGAAAAACTCATTTGTTTGTCGTTGGGCTGTCGTTGAGAAATCATTACAATAAGTAAACCTGAGAATTTTTTTTGGTCATAACTTTGAGTTACTTATCAGAATTTGATAATTCTTGAATTTTTGGAAACTAAGAGTTTTTGCTAAAATTTTCATGTAGTAAGTTTTGGTAAATTCAATGATTAAGAGGACCGACATTGCACTTTAAAATTGAGAGCATTGTAATGAACTTATGGATATCATAAAATAGATTTGTGACATCTAAGTAATTGTTTTAAACATTAGGACTCAAACAGATAATTGTTTTGAGAATCTAAATTTTATAAGCTGGAATGAGTTGATTTTCAACTTAATGTTATCGATCGTTTTATATGCTCTTGTGAAACATTTGTCATAAATGGTATGTTCAAGTGAATGGAATGTTGAAGTGGAATTTACTAATTCTTGAGTGAATACTAGAACCCAATTAGGTAGTATGGGATGCCCAAGTTAGATTCTTATAATCGATTTTGAGATAGCAATTAACACTTTAGGGTTGTATTCTTTTATGGTGTGCGACAAGTGGTCTCTAGATCCATAAGAGAATATAATTCAGGTTTTCTGGGTATATCCATAATAAGTGAAATTTACTAATTCTCAGTAAATACATGTGTTTCACTAGATGGTATAGGACACCTATGTTAAACTATAGTGGTTATTGTGGGTGATAGTATTTGGCACTTTAGAGTTCAGTTATTTCTTTTGGTGTGCGACAGAGGCTGCTAGATCCTCAAGAAGGTAACTTCTGCATTTCTTTTCAAACTTGTAAATATAAGAAGATTGAGAAATTCATTATTTTAAAAGATTGGACTTTTATGACTACTTCTGTTAGTAAAGATTTTAAATAAAATAATGATTAACATGGAGTAGCAAAGTCATGGTGGCCATTATCATTATGATTGTGTGATTTTGTTTCTTTGATTATTGAGATCAGATATTAGGTTCCTCGATCCCTTAAATCGGGCATGTGGGACTTCGACCTACATGATCGTGTGTTAATAGTTCCTCAATCCATTAGATTGGGAATGTAATTGCTCGGTCTCAATAATCATAGAAATGAATTGTTAATTGCTTGTTTCCTTGTATTTCCTCGATCACGTCGATTGAGTATGAGTTCCTCGATCCTAGTGATCATGCATGAGTTTCAGATTGCTTGTTTTATTGCATTTCCTTGTATTACCTCGATCAAATCAATTGAGTATGAGTTCCTCGATCCTAGTGGTCGTACGTTGGTTCCCGATCTTTGGTATTAGATCGGTATGAGGGATACCATCGGGCCTCGAGACCATCTTGGATTTTGAAATGTATGTTTGTTTATTTGTTTAATATGTTGATTCGTTGTTCTTCCTTGGTCATTTGACTGAGAAAGAGTTACTTGATCAGGTCGGTCATGAATGAGTTGTGTTAACTTGTTGTGCTTATAATGTAAACTTGTGATGGAGATAAAAACTATAGTTGGAAACCAAACATATGTCATCGTGAGACAATACATTATTGTTACTATCGTTTTGTGTTTGAACTAAATTTTATTTATATGTTATATATATGGATCTCACCTTTCGGATATTTAGAGATAGACTGATTTGGATTTTGTGTTTCTGGGTTGGACCGGGATTTTCAGGTTTACAGGACACTCAGACTTTTGGATAGGTGAGCTAGACATGGATAGACATATTGAGACCTTAGTTTATCTTCTGTAGGATATTCACAAATGTACTATGATATGTATTTGTTAAGATAGTGACTTATTTTGATATGTGTAAAATATATAATTAGAAGTATATTTACTGGACTTACTGTATGTATGCTATGATATGTGCTTTCTGCTGTGATATGTGATTGTTATGTGTTTGAGATATTATTCTGGTTAAGTGGAATTGGTGTGTCTATTACTTTGTATTAACAGTGAACACATCAAATTCAGATCAAACATTAAGTGAAAAGGTATAAGTGACGTGTCATTGTTAGTATAAGGATATATTCACATTCGATCTCCCCTATCAATCTGTATTCTCTGGATTAGCAAACTACATTACTTTTAATGTTCTTTGCTAAACTGGTATAACAGTGGGGTTGTTAGATTCATCAAATCACTAATTGATTTGCACAAATACACCCAAGATGTTAAGCTAAGAGAGTAATCTCTTCGCCACCAAACTTGGTATATTTGTAGAAATCAACGTACATGATCATTGGAAATACTATGTCAGACATTCTTCCATGCAAGTTTGTTCTAGGTCTGAACGAAACCGAAATTACCTCAAAACATAGGGACTACTTCTACGGGTATAATCCTGGAAAATAACAAGAGACATCAGTGAGCAGTCCTTTCCATTTCAAAAGTTTATGGCTTCAAATAATCATATGCATACCTACAAACTATTCTTCAAACGTAAAGTCAATTCAAAGTGGTTTTGGATCCAATTCCAATCCCGGTTCAACGAGCCAATACGTTATAAGCCAAAAGAAATTCATTGGGAGTCGGTTATTTAATTATCAAAACAATACAATTAGTACACTGGCAGCATCAGCCCTTTTAATTCAAAACTATTTCACTGATTCTTATAAATCGATTCCGCATACTTATATAAAATGAATAAGTGTATTCACAAAAAAGCTCTCACATTTGTTACTTTGGAAACCATGTCCATACACTTAGCTTCTTGGCATAAGTGTATTCGTAAAACCCATATTATTTTCAATTCTATAAAATATCATTATATATACTTAACCAAATGGTTATAAATATATACACACATCTTCCTTGGTTAACAATATTATATAATACATCATCTATTACAAAACTAATCAGTTTAAATTCATTTCCATGCTTTCTAAATGAAGTGTAACATCTCTCTTGGAAGTGATAATTAAATTCCATACTCATTTATCTCTTCAAGAGTATGTATATTCACAATCCATACAATTTCTATTCTGTATATTTAACTAAATAGCATACATTTAATTTCCAACCTTAAATGGCCAAAACAATGTCCTGAGATAACATTGTTTATTTTAAACTCAAACGGATTATTACAAATTATAAACTTTGAGATATCAAAGTTATGAATTCATTTATAGAAGTAAATAATAAATTTTACAATTTTACATTCGTTGCAAACTCATATCATCTCTTGGATAACAATGAAGTCATACAAGTTGGAGTATTTTATTTACCTCTGAGATCTTGATTCGACGACTCTCTTACTGAGACGATCCAAACTTCTCCGTTCCCCGAAAAGACGGAGGAGTCCAGATTGCTTTGACAACACGACGCATTAGAACACAAACAATAGAACATTTTATTGCTATTACAACAATTAACATCAGAATACAAGATACCAGAGTATAAATAAATAATATACATTGAAAAATATCAGAGATTTTGATTACAATGCAGCGGAAAAATAATACGTAAGAATAATGTACAGTGGAAATCATCTACAACCACAACTGAAAGAGATATACAGATACAAACCTTTCCGAATATAGCTCCAGCTATAATCCAGGATCCTATGAAAAGAAGTATCTACGAAAACCAAAATTACTTGGTGCCCGTATGGAAAATATGGCACCCAGAGTTTAGGTTAAAACAATAAACTCCGAGTCAGTCATGGGACTGGTGTAAGAACTAAAACAGTTATTAAACTTTACTTCAAAATAAGGGAAAGCATGGGGCCACGCCGTATAACACGGAACGGGTTTACTCCACATGAATATCAGTTTAGAAATAAAACAACGCAATGTTTTTTTTTGGAAAAATGAAGTTATTATAAAACTCAGGTCCCATCACACAATGCAACGCAAGCCAGAGGATATAATTTTCCCTTGTAATAGCCAAACATGCTAAGTACATTTAAAACAAATCATTTTGATATTACAATAAGTGCATTGTAACACCCCACATCCATTAATGTCACTCACAAAGGGAATGCATCAATGTCCATGAAGCATTATTGTTGTATAGAACAGATAAATTACAAGAATAAATAAATAAAACAACACAGCGGAAGATAAAACTAATTTTATTTCATCATAACTCAAAACGAGTTTATACAAGTAGTTTCCAAAACCATTACAACAGGATCAGTAGGCTTTTCCAAAAACTTCAAAGTACATAACATAAATGCATAAATACCCACTGAGCATAAGCAAATCCATAAAGATGAGAAAGTCCCAAGCGATACATCTACTATCTTCAAGCAACTGAAAGAAATCGGCACTAAGCTGTAGTATTCCCTCCTTGCAAACCTGAGGGGGGGGGGGAGGAAGAAAAGAGGTGGAAAGAAAAGGGGGTCAGACATAAAGTCTGGCGAGTGCGATAACTTTAACAATATAATTATCAAAATAACTAGGCTAAGGCATAAGCTGGAAAATAAGGAAATGACTGTGAACAATTGGGTATGACAGGGAAATAAGACGAACAAAGATAACGTCAAAGGCACCCCTAATCCCTATGTAATGACCCGCATTGTCAGAGGTATAATAATTAATTTATTTAATTATTTAAAAGGTGATTAAAAGGATTTATTGGTCGTTAAATTAAATAATGGTGAATATTTAATTAAAATAATAATTAAATAATATATTTAATTCAAAAATAATCAGGAATATTGAAAATCACAATATTCTGTGAACTGGGCCGTCCCTTAGATTTAATTCAGCTTAGAGTTGAATTATATTGACGAATATATTCAATCGATGTCATTTTGAACGTAGAATTATAATATAATTAAAATAGAGCTCGAAATGGCGCGACAATTCACTATTTGGCGGTTTGAACTTCAACTGAGTATACAGGGTTCGTTTTAAATCGGATTTCTGTGAAACAAGAAAACGTTAGGAGCTGGTGGAGTATATCTTTCTAGTGGAAGAGAAAAATCGGGATTTCATTGGGTAGATTTTGAGTTACGTCCAAATAAAATTTCAGAAAAGTCGCTGTGGAATTCCTTTATAATTTATAAAGGAATTATTTATATTTTAAAAAGGAATTTCAATACAAATAGAATATCGGGTTGACCTAGAAGTGAATATCGAGCTAGAAATTCATATAGGAATATTCTAGAGCTGTATGGTATTCCACTGTGAATATATATACGAGAATATTTATTTTTAAATATTTAATTTAATTATATTTAAATATATTTATATATTTAAATAGGCTATTTAGAGCTTTAAAAGTAGCCACTTTTGCAAATGAAGTTGGAATTCGACGAAACTAATTTTATTGGATCCGCAATATTAAATTATTATTAGATTTCAAGTTTGGTGATTTTTAGAGTCACTGTGTGACCGCACGGATTTTTAGAGTGAGAAACAATCAGTATTTTGACGGTTAAAAATACGCCGTGTGGGCATACGAAGTCGGAATTCGACGCAACCAGTTTCGTTGGGACCGTAATGTCGAGTTGTAGCTTCATGTCCAGTTAGGTGATTTTTGGGTATTGTGTGTAGTCACAGGAATTTTAAAGGACAAATGAAAGTAACGATTGATTTTAAATTAATAAAATAATCAATGTTAAAATATCTAAATTTTACTATAAAAAGCCCTTAACTCTTCTAACCTAGAATTCCCATTCCTCTGGTCAACGTATTTCCCGCCGCTCCTCATTACCTACCTAACAGCAAAAATGGGAGGAATAAAATCAAAAAGAAATCAAATAAAAATCCTACAATGGAAATTCATATATGTTTGAGTTCCTCAGAGTATTCACTACCTTCGCATACCATTTTTGTGAAGTTCGAAACACATTCCGTCACTGCCGATAAACACAGTGCATCGCAATGTAATTAGGATTCGAGTTCTAGCTTCAAATAAGAAGGGATGGTTCGATTGGAGTATGGATTTGAGTTCGGGGTTGGATTTAACATCAACCTGGTATTTTTGGTGAAGTGCGATAAGGATTTTGGTTGGCCAACGCTGTACATGGTACTGAAGTACCTGGAGTCGATACGAGAAGATGAAAGTCGAGTTGTCCAAATTTGGTACGGTTGCATTGAGGATTCGATGAGGAGATGTTTTGAAGTCTCGGTGGTTGGATTTATGGCTTGTGGAGGGAGAGGGGTGGTTCCGTTCGTTTGTAAATGGTGGAGGATTTCTGTATGGAGTGACGGAAATCGTTTTGTGGAAGAAAGGTGTTCACGCGGGTGGGCTTGGTGAAGGAGTTGGGCCGATAGTATGAAAGGGGTGAGGCCCATATTTAAAATGGTTTAAGTTTTTATTTTTAATTTTAAATCATGTACGAACTTCGAAATAACATAACTCGATCATACTTTATCAGAAATTCGAACCGTAAGTTGCGTTGGGACCGTAAGGACGAGAGCTTCACAATGAAGCTGAATGGAAGTGGATTGGTGCCCGTTTGAATTTACGGCGAAATAAACTATTTGATTCAAATCAAATAAAAAGTTTATCGTTCTTTAACGATGAACTGCCAAAGTGAGTAAATCTCACTAACTCTGAACAGTATATAATTTCATGTTGTATTTTTAGAACTGTTAGAAATTGTTTGATTTACCATGTGTTGACTGTTTGATTGAACTGCTAGTCAGTTAGTTGAATTTCTATATTGATTATGTTTAACAGAATATATCATATGGAACTGAAAGTGATGTTATCTATATTGTTTAACATATGTGATGCAGGGAAACAGGTTGGAGGAATCCGACGGGATTCCTCAACATTTATTTTACCGTTTTTCATATATTGTGATATATGACGTGATATATAATGTGTATGGATTATATGTGTTTGAATGATAGTGATCATTGTTGTAGAGTTAATCAAATTGAATTAGCGAGTAGAGTTAATCAAATTGAATTAGCAAGTAAAGTTAAACTAAGTGAATTAGTTAAGTTAATCAAATTGAATTAGCAAGTTAAGTTAAACTAAGTGAATTAGTTAAGTTAATCAAATTGAATTAGCAAGTTAAGTTAAACTAAGTGAATTGGTTAAGTTAATCAAAGTGAATTGGTTAAGTTAATCAAAGTGAATTAGTCGAATTAATCAAAGTGATTAGTTCAAGTTAATCGAGATAAGTAAATCAAGTTAGGTTAATCAAGTTGAATTTATCAAGTCGAGTTGATCAATTGAGTTAGTCAAACCAAGTAAATCAAGTTAAGTTAGTCGAAGTAAATCAAGTGGGTTAGCCAAGTGAGTTAATCAAATGAGTTAATCAAGTGTGTTAATCAAAGTGAGTTTAAATAAATAAGAGTTAATCAATTAGAATTAATCAAATATTAGTTATTCGAATAAGAGTTAATCCAGATGAGTCGCCATTTAGCATGACTACTAGCGGAATTCGCAGGGCTGTAAATAGCCTACGGCGGTCGGATGTTTCCTGAGGGAATCAGGCGTAACCATTGTGATCGCTGCGATCTAGAGTCAAGCGAATGGAGTTACTCGAATACTAGTTATTCGAATAAGAGTTAATCAAACAGAGTTAAAGAAATAGAGTTAAGTAAAATTAGAAACTGACTAGAGATTAGTTAAGTTGAATATTTTTTTGAGTATAGATCTGATGTTGGTTTCGGCCTTCGGGTTTATACTTGGGAAGTTGTTCTCTTATTAGTTTACAGTTAGAGTCTGATAGTTGTGGAATGGTAGTGATTGATCGATGTTATTTCCAATTGGAAATAATATCGTTGTTTGCACACTTGTTTTCTTTGATAGTTAACTCACATACTATCAAAGTTTTTACCATTTAACGTTGTTAATATGGAGAGACCAGTTGAATTATTATCCAAAGAACCACTCTGTATTGGCATAAGCGTTGCGAATAATTTATGCCAAAGATAATTGAAGGCGGAGTAAAGTCCAAGGGCTATCCTGTTTACAGAATAGTGCCTTCGGTTTGTCCAGTCCCAGGACAACTTGTATGGACGAAGGTCTGACAGAGTATATCTGGTAGATCGCGTAAGTTGATCCCTTCAAACGTATATACATTGGTGGCGGAGGAATTCGTTTCTCCTAGCTTATACCCGTGGTATTTTTGGGAAAATCAATTTGTGATTTAGAGGGTATGACGATTTGACATTTTAAGTGAATGAAGATGTGGTATGTGAAAAGATAAGCGTAGCTTCTAGCCTCACATCCGGTAAATGACAGAAATCGGGCAGGCAGCATGGCTAAGTCGGTCGCACCGAAGTAGGGTGTATAATCACCTATCTAGAGAATATTCATTTGCTTCTTTAATCTATCAATGCTGTCCCATATATATATATACGGGAAATGGTTCCTGATCCCAACCGTTGGTGATGTACATTTGATACACTCAAGCGAAATGAGTGGTCGGTCATGTGTGGCTGAGTTGCAAGATGTTCTTGTTGAACTCCAGTGTATCGTTCCTAGAGTACACTGATCGGAAGGTGGTTCCATACCTTGTCATAGCTGGAAATCCATTACCCAATACGTGCTTGCGATTTCGATTGTATACTATATATGTGGAACGTGAGATGAAAGCGTTCTGCTAAATTCATAGCTATTTGTATATAGACATTATTATAATATCAGAATGATATTGCTTTTCTAAGGTGTTTGGATTCTCATAAGGGAAAAACCCGTTCCGTATTCACGGCGTGGTCTTATGAGATATCATATACCTGTTCAACTGTTTTACTTATACCAGTCCCATGACTGACCCGGAGTTTATTTTGTTTTGTTTTCCCTAAAATCTTGGGTGCCTAAATTTGTACGGGCAGTCATGTAGTCGGGATTTTACAGATACACTTGAAGAGTTGGAGCAGGAGGCTTCAGGATCATATAGCTATAGTTTATTTCCGCTGTGTTGTAAGTGCTGTACTTTGATAATGATGTATATTCAAATACAGATGTATATTTCAAGTTATGTTATATATATTATATGTTATTCGTTCCGCTGTGAGGTTCGTGTTACTTTGATGATGTTCTTCTTCTTCCTCTATCCTATTATTTCTACCTTATCTTTCCTCACCCTCTATCTTCTTTCTATTAATTTCTTGAATTTCCAGTGCAATTTGGGGTTGGACTTGTGTTATTTGGTCAGCTCAAATTGGTCTGGATTTTCGGGTCATTACAGTTGGTATCAGAGCTTAAGTTAAGTGAATTACCTTGGCTCTGTGGCGTAACTCGATAGAGATGGGATTAGTAATATCCTAGATTGAGTTTGAGTGTATATATATGAGTGCGTATTTGTTATTCAATATAAAATGGTTTTATATTGTGGAGATTTATTGGTTGAGTGGCTTATGATTTCTGGTCAATCAGTTTGATCCACTGTATCGATAGGGGTTACTAAACACTCAAATACGATGAACCAACATGATATGTTTTGAAATTTACATTGTATAATTGGTTGTGTTGGTTGTTATTATAATCGAATAAGATTATAAAAAGGTGAAATGATTTTAAATAACTAATCAGAATTCATATAAGGAAAATATATGAAATAAGATAAATTAAATTTGAATTTAAATAAGATTTGGAATTAAAATAAGGAAATTTTAAGTTCTTGGGAGATTTTGAAATGTTTTCAAAATGGAAGTATTTAGTAATGGTTTTGAAAATGATATAGTATTGAAATCACTTAGTCACTGGAAAGTAACTCCGATGTTGACTGTGCAGCATCATCGGTGTGATTTTCGAGTTGCTAAGTGACGGATTACTACCAAAGATTTTGTTTTGGGAAAAAACAAGTTTTTTGAATTTCAAAAAGGAAAATTTGATTTTTGAAAGAGGTAAATTGTTTAAAAGCTCCCAGGAAGAAAAGGTTGTTTGAATTAAAACAAATTAAAGTAAAATTTGTAAAATCCAATAGAACTAAGATTGAATTAAAAGCCAGTAAGTGAAAATCATTTGAAATAGATTAGTGTCAAGTAGAATTAGACTTGATTAGAGAAAATCTGGAATTATATTGGATTGGGGAGTTATGGATTTGAAATCAAGAATAGTGTTTGAGTTTGAAATGAAAATTCGACTTAGGTATAAGCGAATGGTTGTGTTAAAGATAAATTGATTTGAGACCAAGTTGGAATTGCATTGGTATATGTTGAATTGATAACAGGTGAAAGTGATAAAGTTGATATACCCGACAAAAAGGTACAAGTTTATATTTGATATAAGCATGAGATTTATGAGCCGAATTGGTAAGCCGCTTGGCTGTTTGATTTTCTTTTGGGTTGGAGAAGGCCTAGAGAGGCGAGTTGTGGTTTTATCGATAAGGCTGTACAAAGGAGGTTATGGCAAAATTTTCCGAAAATTTAAAGTGTTAGAAAATTTTCAAATTTTTTGAAAATTTTAATTAGTCGAAAGGAATTAATATTGGAATCAATATTAGTTGGTTCAGTTGAAACCAGAGATAAGGGTTAACAGATAAGCTTTTACCAAGTAGATAGGGTCGTCCTCTACCTTAGCAATTTCGAGGACGAAATTATTTTAAGTGGGGAAGATTGTAATGACCCGCATTGTCAGAGGTATAATAATTAATTAATTTAATTATTTAAAAGGTGATTAAAAGGATTTTTTGGTCATTAGATTAAATAATGGTGAATATTTAATTAAAATAATAATTAAATAATATATTTAATTTAAAAATAATCAAGAATATTGGAAATCACAATATTCTGTGAACTGGGTCGTCCCTTAGATTTAATTCAGCTTAGAGTTGAATTATATTGATGAATATATTCAATCGACGTCAGTTTGAACGTAGAATTATAATATAATTAAAATAGAGCACGAAATGGCGTGGCAGTTCGCTATTTGGCGATTTGAACTTCAATTGAGTATACAGGGTTCGTTTTAAATCGGATTTCTGTGAAACAAGAAAACGTTAGGAGCTGGTGGAGTATATCTTTCTAGTGGAAGAGAAAAATCGGGATTTCATTAGGTAGATTTTGAGTTACGTCCAAATAAAATTTCAGAAAAGTCGCTGTGGAATTCTTTTATAATTTATAAAGGAATTATTTATATTTTAAAAAGGAATTTCAATATAAATAGAATATCGGGTTGACCCAGAAGTGAATATCGAGCAAGAAATTCATAAAGGAATATTCTAGAGCTGTATGGTATTCCACTGTGAATATATATACGAGAGTATTTATTTTTAAATATTTAATTTAATTATATTTAAATATATTTATATACTTAAATAGGCTATTTAGAGCTTTAAAAATAGCCACTTCTGCAAACGAAGTCGGAATTCGACGAAACTAATTTTATTGGATCCACAATATTAAATTATTGTTAGATTTCAAGTTTGGTGATTTTTAGAGTCACTGTGTGACCGCACGGATTTTTAGAGTGAGAAACAGTCAGTATTTTGACGGTTAAAAATACGCCGTGTGGGCATACGAAGTCGGAATTCGACGAAACCAGTTTCATTGGGACCGTAATGTCGAGTTGTAGCTGCATGTCCAGTTTGGTGATTTTTGGGTATTGTGTCTAGTCACAGGAATTTTAAAGGACAAACGAAAGTAACGATTGATTTTAAATTAATAAATTAATCAATGTTAAAATATCTAAATTTTACTATAAAAAGCCCTTAACTCTTCTAACCTAGAATTCCCATTCCTCTGGTCAACGTATTTCCCATCGCTCCTCATTACCTTTCTCACAGCAAAAATGGGAGGAATAAAATCAAAAAGAAATCAAATAAAAATCCTACAATGGAAATTCATATATGTTTGAGTTCCTCAGAGTATTCACCACCTTCGCATACCATTTTTGTGAAGTTCGAAACACATTCCGTCACTGCCGATAAACACAGTGCATCGCAGTGTAATTAGGGTTCGAGTTCTAGCTTCAAATAAGAAGGTATGGTTCGATTGGAGTATGGATTTGAGTTCGGGTTGGATTTAACATCAACCTGGTATTTTTGGTGAAGTGCGATACGAGAAGATGAAAGTCGAGTTGTCCAATTTGGTACGGTTGCGTTGAGGATTCGATGAGGAGATGTTTTGAAGTCTCGGTGGTTGGATTTATGGCTTGTGGAGGGAGAGGGGTGGTTTCGTTCATTTGTAAATGGTGGAGGATTTCTGTATGGAGCGACGGAAATCGTTTTGTGGAAGAAAGGTGTTCACGCGGGTGGGCTTGGTGAAGGAGTTGGGCCGATAGTATGAAAGGGGTGAGGCTCATATTTAAAATGGTTTAAGTTTTCATTTTTAATTTTAAATCATGTATGAACTTCGAAATAACATAACTCGATCAAACTTTATCAGAAATTCGAACCGTAAGTTGCGTTAGGACCGTAAGGACGAGAGCTTCACAATGAAGATGAATGGAAGTGGATTGGTGCCCGTTTGAATTTATGGCGAAATAAACTATTTGATTCAAATCAAATAAACAATTTATCGTTCTTTAACGATGAACTGCCAAAGTGAGTAAATCTCACTAACTCTGAACAGTATATAATTTCATGTTTTATTTTTAAAACTGTTAGAAATTGTCTGATTTACCGTGTGTTGAATGTTTGATTGAACTGCTAGTCAGTTAGTTGAATTTCTATATTGATTCTGTTTAACAGAATATATCATATGGAATTGAAAGTGATGTTATCTATATTGTTTAACATCTGTGATGCAGGGAAACAGGTTAGAGGAATCCGACGGGATTCCTCAACATTTATTTTACCGTTTTTCATATATTGTGATATATGACGTGGTGTATAATGTGTATGAATTATATGTGTTTGAATGATAGTGATCATTGTTGTAGAGTCAATCAAATTGAATTAGCGAGTAGAGTTAATCAAATTGAATTAGCAAGTTAAGTTAAACTAAGTGAATTAGTTAAGTTAATCAAATCGAATTAGCAAGTTAAGTTAAACTAAGTGAATTAGTTAAGTTGATCGAATTGAATTAGCAAGTTAAGTTAAACTAAGTGAATTGGTTAAGTTAATCAAAGTGGATTGGTTAAGTTAATCAAAGTGAATTAGTCGAATTAATCAAAGTGATTAGTTCAAGTTAATCGAGATAAGTAAATCAAGTTAGGTTAATCAAGTTGAATTTATCAAGTCGAGTTGATCAATTGAGTTAGTCAAACCAAGTAAATCAAGTTAAGTTAGTCGAAGTAAACCAAGTGGGTTAGCCAAGTGAGTTAATCAAATGAGTTAATCAAGTGTGTTAATCAAAGTGAGTTTAAATAAAATAAGAGTTAATCAATTAGAATTAATCGAATATTAGTTATTCGAATAAGAGTTAATCAAGATGAGTCGCCATTTAGCACGACTACTAGCGGAATTCGCAGGGCTGCAGATAGCCTACGGCGGTCGGATGTTTCCTAAGGGAATCAGGCGTAACCATTGCGATCGCTGCGATCTAGAGTCAAGCGAATGGAGTTAATCGAATACTAGTTATTCGAATAAGAGTTAATCAAATAGAGTTAAAGAAATAGAGTTAAGCAAAATTAGAAACTGACTAGAGATTAGTTAAGTTGAATAGTTTTCTGAGTATAGATTTGGTTTCGGCCTTCGGGGTTTATACTTGGGAAGTTGTCCTCTTATTAGTTTACAGTTAGAGCCTGATAGTTGTGGAATGGTAGTGATTGATGATTGATCGATGGTATTTCCAATTGGAAATAATATCGTTGTTTGCACACTTGTTTTGTTTGATAGTTAACTCACATACTATCAAAGTTTTTACCATTTAACGTTGTTAATATGGAGAGACCAGTTGGATTGTTATCCAAAGAACCACTATGTATTGGCATAAGTGTTGAGAATCATTTATGCCAAAGATAATTGAAGACGGAGTAAAGTCCAAGGGCTGTCCTGTTTACAGAATAGTGCCTTCGGTTTGTCCAGTCCCAGGACAACTTGTATGGAAGAAGGTCTGACAGAGTATATCTGGTAGATCGTGTAAGTTGATCCCTTCAAACGTATATACGTTGGTGGCAGAGGAATTCGTTTCTCTTAGCTTATACCCGTGGTATTTTTGGGAAAATCAATTTGTGATTTAGAGGGTATGACGATGTGACATTTTAAGTGAATGAAGATGTGGTATGTGAAAATATAAGCGTAGCTTCTAGCCTCACATCCAGTAAATGATAGAAATCGGGCAGGCAGCATGGCTAAGTCGGTCGCACCGAAGTAGGGTGTATAATCACCTATCTAGAGAATATTCATTTGCTTCTTTAATCTATCAATGATGTCCCATATATATATACGGGAAACGGTTGCTGATCCCAACCGTTGGTGAAGTACATTCGATACACTCAAGCGAAATGAGTGGTCGGTCATGTGTGGCTGAGTTGCAAGATGTTCTTGTTGAACTCCAGTGTATCGTTCCTAGAGTACACTGATCGGAAGGTGGTTCCATACCTTGTCATAGTTGGAAATCCATTACCCAATATGTGCGATTTCGATTGTATACTATATATGTGGAATGTGAGATGAAAGCGTTCTGCTAAATTGATAGCTATTTGTATATAGACATTATTATAATATCAGAATGATATTACTTTTCTAAGATGTTTGGATTCTCATAAGGGAAAAACCTGTTCCGTATTCACAGCGTGGTCTTATGAGATATCATATACCTGTTCAACTGTTTAAAACTGTTTTACTCATACCAGTCCCATGACTGACCCAGAGTTTATTTTGTTTTGTTTTCCCTAAACTCTTGGGTGCCTTAATTTGTATGGGCAGTCAAGTAGTCGGGATTTTATAGATACACTTGAAGAGTTGGAGCAGGAGGCTTCAGGATCATATAGCTACAGTTATTTCCGATGTGTTGTAAGTGCTGTACTTTGATAATGATGTATATTCAAATACAGATGTATATTTCAAGTTATGTTATATATATTATATGTTATTCGTTCCGCTGTGAGGTTCGTGTTACTCTGATGATGTTCTTCTTCTTCCTCTATTCTATTAGTTCTACCTTATCTTTCCTCACCCTCTATCTTCTTTCTATTAATTTCTTGAATTTCCAGTGCAATTTGGGGTTGGACTTGTGTTATTTGGTCAGCTCAAATTGGTCCGGATTTTCGGGTCTTTACACCCTATAAGATAATTACTACACTGCACCACCACTAGTCATCGTAAAGGTTGATCCCACCTACAAAACTTAATAATAATAATGGTAGTTTAGTGTACCCCTAGTGTGACGGCAAGGGATTTCGCTCGGTCCGAACCAGTCGCTAAACCGATCCAGGCCGTTCGAAACGCCCTATCGTTGAGAACACGACAAAATAGAACGCATATAAAAGAACATTTCAATGTATATTACAACAATGCATCAGATTACAAGAATATACAGAGTATAAACAAATAAATATTACACAGAAATATCAGAGATTTAAATTACATTACATAGCAGCGGAAAATAATACAATACACAACTAGAAGTAGATATACGGATACAAAGCTTTCCGGATATCGTTCCAGCTGTAAACCAGGATCCTGTGAATATAAATCTGCAAAATCAAAACTACTAGCTGCCCGTGTCGAAAATAAGGGCACCCAGAGTTTAGGTTAAAACAATAAACTCCAGGTCAGTCATGGGACTGGTGTGAGAACTAAAACAGTTATAAATCTTTATTTTAAAGTTAGGTAAATCAAGGGACCACGCCGTATAACACGGAACGGGTTTCCTCCCAAGAATACCGGTGCATAAAACAACAGCGTAATGCTAAATAAAGAAAAATGAAGCTGTTATAAGACCCAGGTCCCATCACACAATGCAACGCAAGCCGGAGGATAGGGTTTTTCCTTATAACAGCCAAAGAATGCTTGATACGTTTAAAAACAAATCATTTGATACTATTATAAGTGCATAGTGTATAAAACAACTTCAAATCATAAGTATCAATCATAGGCGACATGAGCGTCCCATGCCACTATGTCACCATATATAGGTTTACAAATAGAACCGCAAATGTCACGTATTTGGAAATTGAATTTCCGTCTATGAACCGAGGCAAAAGATAGTCCTCAACCGATTCGAGACGCTCTAGCCCGTGTCTCAGGATCAGAGCTCGAGTGACCCTTGGATCGTCAGGGCCGGTCCACTGATGTGGATTAAAATGCCTGAACACTGCGTTTCCCCACCCTTTGGGGTGTCAATGAGCCAACAAATGACTCCATCGGTTCGAGAACGACCGATATATCCGAGGCGCCTCGCAATAGCAACAACCACATAAGTCAAACTCGTCAGGGCGTGTAAAACCACTGACACCACTTTTTAGCTAGAAGGAAACGCATGCCCTCCCTGAGGTCCGTCTCCCGTTTTTGGTTCATACCGGGTGTGAAACTCGCGAAGTAAACGTTACACAAAGCTACGCCACAAAGGCCGTGCTTTGATCATCAACCACAAGACTTTGCTTTTCAACAGAAGCCTTGATCAATTGCCACTTAGGCGTGCCACACAGGCAATTCACTCCATGCGTTTGATATCCATCAATATATAACCCCTGAGCTCGTACGTCTCAGAGAAGGGCGTTAAGCAAGAGAATAAATTCTCCGCCGCCAAACAGATATACATTTAATAGAAATCAATCACACAGACTAAAATCCAATGTCAGACACACAGTCCATTTACAAGTCCGTTCTGGGGCTGAACGAAACCGGAGGCACCTAGTACCCCGCATATCCATCGATCTCCAAGTATGTCTGGACAATCACTAACTGTTTCCATCTTCTTGGGTGTACAGCCCAATCAAGATCGTCAGAAATCACCCAAACGACGTGAAGACTTCCGGTCTTCGACCATCGTCTTCATCTTCGACTTATCGTCGTATCAGTTATTCAGAATGGGATAAACCCGGTCTTTCCGAATAACTCGCGTATATTTTAAATAAGTGTTACACAAACACAACATACGCCTCATTCCAATTCATTAGTCACTAACCGTAAATTAATCAAGAGAATAATTCCCCAAATATTAACCCCGAAGGCCGAAACCAACATCAGATCAATATCCAGAAAACCATTCTGCTTGGCTAACCGACAGTTAGTTTCTAAATTTCACATTCATAGGGAAAGGTTCCCATTAATTTTATCCAAGATATATTTCTTGAATTTATTCTTTATTCTATTCTTTTGAATTTCGATTCAACTAGCCGGGATTAACGAAACTTACCGAAGTAATCATTTGTTTTAATTTCCCAATCCCAACCTATTTATCCCATGAAGTAAAACTGGTAATACTTCATATCTAACACCACAGTGTTATCGGTAAATTCAATTACCATTTCACGTTCAAATCTAATTAAAGAATTAACTATCGCCTGGAGCAAAACTGGTGATACTCCATTTCGATTATTTCAATCTAATTAAAGATTCATTAAAACTCCACTTAGTTTTAATCTTTAATTGGGTTAAAGAATCAGTGTCATTTAAAACACAGTTCACGATAAACCCAAAATCACATTCATTAATTATCGGGTTAAAGAACGAGTGTTATTTAAAACACTGTTCACGATAAACCCAAAATCAATATCAATTCAATTCCAATTAAATATCATTTAATTGGTACACTTCATTAAATCTAAATAAAAAGATTTAATCTTTTCTCAACTGGGTTCAAGAACAGTGTTAGTGAAGACACCATTCACGACAAACCCAAATCACATTCGATATTCAATACAAGGCTCTAAATAGAAAATATCCCGGCTTATATTCAATATCAAATTCTACGACCAACAAATATCGTATTGGAAATAACGATATATATATCTATCTTTCAAATTTCCATAACAACATCTGTATAGTCACGAAATCCAACATCGAAATATTCCGAAGACTATTTCGATTCAAATCCATTCCAATGCAAACATTGGAAATTCTGGTTATTTTCAAAACCATTTCAAATCCAATTTATTTATTTAAAAATAAATAGAATTATAATTCTAGTTCAAAACTAGTTCATTTCGATAAAAATCTATTTTTATCTTTTCAAATAGGGAGTTTTTCATCCCAATTCTTTCTAAATCATTTCTTATGATTTTACACAAATTATTACTATTTTTAATAATTTTATCAAGGCCCGTACAGTCGATTTCCATCAACGGTCATCGAACTGCACTTACAGCGACCTTTTTCAAATTTGATTTGGACATAATTCCAAATCCAACCGATAGATTTCTAATTTCTAATATTCGTTAGAAAGCTCTTTTCGATACGAACCCAACGGTTCCGGTTTTAGGAGAATCCGACGGTCGGATCTCCCGTAATGTCCGTTTGAAATAAATGGTCGAAATTCACGAACTGCCGCGGCGCGGCGCGTTCTATTCAGGCCATTATATTATATATATTATATATATTTCGTCGATTTCTGTTTAAAACGAATTATATAAATAGTTTTAAATTCGTTTCAAAAGCAATTTCAACTTCCATTTCAATTCAAATCAAAATTGAATTCCTCTTTATAAATTCATTTTAAAATTCATTTCTATTCAATTCAATTTGAATTCATTTCAATTCGCTTTCAATTCAATTTGAATTCGTTTTCAATTCAATTCATTTCGAAATCGTTATATATTCAATTCATTTCGAAATCGTTATATATTCAATTCATTTCGAAATCGTTATATATTCAATTCATTTCGAAATCGTTTTATATTCAATTCATTTCGAAATCGTTATATATTCAATTCATTTCGAAATCGTTATATATTCAATTCATTTCGAAATCGTTTTATATTCAATTCATTTCGAAATCGTTATATATTCAATTCATTTCGAAATCGTTTTATATTCAATTCATTTCGAAATCGTTATATATTCAATTCATTTCGAAATCGTTATATATTCAATTCATTTCGAAATCGTTATATATTCAATTCATTTCGAAATCGTTTTATATTCAATTCATTTCGAAATCGTTATATATTCAATTCATTTCGAAATCGTTATATATTCAATTCATTTCGAAATCGTTTTATATTCAATTCATTTCGAAATCGTTATATATTCAATTCATTTCGAAAACGTTATATATTCAATTCATTTCGAAATCGTTTTATATTCAATTCATTTCGAAATCGTTTTATATTCAATTCATTTCGAAATCGTTATATATTCAATTCATTTCGAAATCGTTATATATTCAATTCATTTCGAAATCATTATATATTCAATTCATTTCGAAATCGTTATATATTCAATTCATTTCAAAATGAATAAAATCGATATAAATATCGTTTACGTCAAAATGGCGTCAATCTAATCAACACGGCTTCATAAATTTCTATTTCAAATATTTTATTTCAAATATTTCTTTTTCAAAATAGTTGTTATTATCAAAATATTTCGTTCAACACATGACCAATCTCAAAGGATGAGTACTGTCAACACATGAACCGTTATTTTATATTGATAAAGATGTAAATTTTATTATCAAAATATTTCGTTCAACACATGACCAATCTCAATGGATGAGTACTGTCAACACATGAACCGTTATTTTATATTGATAAAGATGTAAATTTTATTATCAAAATATTTCGTTCAACACATGACCAATCTCAATGGATGAGTACTGTCAACACATGAACCGTTATTTTATAATATTCTTTATTTTCTAAATTGGAATGAGGCCCAATCAATCACCATATAATGTTAATTATATGGATTTTCATACAACACATGTATATAATAGCATGGAAAAATAATCAACCATCAACCAAAGTGCACTACACTGTATAAGCATCAAATATAGACATTTAACGCTTATAGCAACTTGTCAATCAATCGATCGACATATTTAATCAATCAGGATGAGTGAACTTCAAGTTTCATCCCAACACCCGTGTGGGGTTTCAAACAATCAAACAAATATTTTATTCGTGCAGTTGGGCGATGTGTAAAATTTATCGTCCCAATCAATGTCCTTCAAATAGGTGTACATAAACAAACCGTCTGGTTTGTAAATGAATATTTATTTATTCACATTCACGTTAAAAATTATATTTTTAACGATAAAACATTTTATTCCAACATATGAATTTCTATTAAGTTCATTCTTTAAATAAAATGATATTTTTATTTTTCTAACACATTTTAGAAAATTTCGGCGGCATAACGACACGATACTAGAAACGGGACGAGGCCTAGCCTTATCCCCGGTCTAGTGAAGGCCCACGCCATTCACACATCAATCAAATTCACCCAACAACCAAATTCAAATCAAATATCCAACTAATCTATGCAACCAAACAAACAAGTCCATGGTCTGTGGATGATTGTGTCGGGTGCTAGTAAGCACCGTCTGCATCCTAGTATATATATAAATAACTAGAAAATAAATTGAAGAGTGAGAAATTCTCACATATAGCTATCCTAGCTCCACGGCACTTCTAATGCAGGAAATCTTCGCCAACTCGCCTTTTTGTCGCTTTCGCCCGTATTCTCTACATATGTAAAAATCGAATTTTTTACTTCGCTATTCAATATATAAAAATCATATTTTTATTTCGAAGTTCAATATATAAAAATTCTATTTTTATTTCGAAGTTCAACATATAAAAATCCTATTTTTAATTCGAAGTTCAACATATAAAAATTCTATTTTTAATTCGACAATATAAAAGATTATATTGTTATGACTTTACAACATAAATAAAAACCAGTTTTTAAAGTAAATAAAATTCCGTTTTTATACAAAATAAAATTCAGATTTTAAATAAAATAAAATTCAGTTTTTCTTCTAACAAAATAAAATTCAGATTTTAAATAAAATAAAATTCAGTTTTTCTTCTAACAAAATAAAATTCAGATTTTAAATAAAATAAAATTCAGTTTTAACCTTTTTTAAAAATCTGTTTTTTTCTTTTTTACTTTTAAACAAATCAGTATTTACCTTTAATTGAAAAATCATTAAAAATAAAATAACAAAACAAAATACTTACAGGGGGGGGGGGGGGTTTGGACGCTGCTTCTTGTGCGGTTTTGAAGGGGGTAGAGGGAGAGATGGCGTCGGAGATCACCAGAGTGGCGGAGGGCTTCTGGCGAACTGGAGGAGGTCAGTGCTAGGGTTCTGGGCGGATTTGGTCACGGGGTGGGTGCGGCCTTCAGTCGAGAGGGAAAGGATCGAGTTGGGGGGGGAAGGGCTGGTCCTTGCCGGAGGCGGGAGGCGGAGGGCGTCATCGCCGGCGGTGGGAGGCTGACGAGGAGGAGCGCGCGATTTTCTTCTTTTTTTCTTTTTTTTTTGTTTTAGATCTGAACGGGGGAGGGTATAGAGAGAGAGAAGGGTGTATGGTTGACTTTATTATTTAATTAATATATATTTTTTTTTTTTAAAAGTAACTTTTTATTTCGAACTCGAAATCAAACCCACCGACTGTCGTCCCTAGCTAATTACCCCCATTCCGAACACAATGGGATATGTATCGCAGGCTGATTCGATCGTTTCGAACAGTTTCCGTTGAATTTACATTTAAATCATTATATTGAATTTTAAACGTACATTTCAAATTACCGGGGTCACATACGAACTCGAAAAATTCCCGAAAAATATTTTCTAGCTTCGTATTGACGATACGGTCCTAACAAAACTAGTTTCGTCGAATTCTGAGGCCGTTGGAAAAATGGCCATTTTCCAGTCGATTAAAATCAACTAAAACCGGTCAAACGCGTTTTCCTTTGCCACGCTCACATATTGATTCGAAAAATTATGAAATTTGGAATCTAGCAATAAATTCACCTCCCGGACCCAACAAAACTGGTTTCGTCAAAATCCGAGGTTGTTTGCAAAATGTCCATTTTTAAGGGCCTGAATTCCATAGCGACTATTCAGAATTTTCAACTGGACATATCTTTTGATTCCCGCTACGAACTTTTGATTTTTCGGATTCGTTGGAAAGATATTCACGAATAGATCCTATCATTTTTGGTTTCACTAAAATCCGGATTATTTTGCACCCGGTACATTCAATTGAAGTTTGAAATCGAATTATCGAACTACCGCGCTATTTTCAATTCCTTATATAATTATACTTAATTATTTATATTCTAACGACGACGCGTATATTATATACGTCGAATTCCATTCAAAATAAATTTTCTCGTCGATGTTATTTAAAATAATCCATTTTAAATATTCAAAATTCGCTAAAATTTCCAATTTAAAAATTTTAAACTGGCCCAGATTTTCGGGTTATTACACCTAGCTACCTTCATAGGTGTCGTCTGCCCCTATCTCCACTTGGTGTACCCACTACCCCCATTCGATCAGCTCCCTAACTCATGGATACCCGTGCTGGCCCCACAGTGGGGTATATCACTCCCCAAAGTGGCAACCTGATACAACCAAAAATGCACGGCTTATATCTACACGATGCAACAACGTCTTACCTACCAGCCCGAGCCCATACACGCGTATAAACCCGTTGGACTTGCGTTGCCACCGCTGACCCGTTTTGACCTCTTACAATCAAATCCAGTACGCGTGTCCCGTCCTCGACTTGGGTCGAGCCCACAAAGATACTTAATGGGTTACTGGTTTGAAAAGGGCCCCCATGCATGACTCAAGCTTTCCACCTACCCTTGGTCCCCTCTAAGGTTTTTCCCCACTTAACCCCATTCTTAATCATGTCTATTTACATGTTTCAATCTTGGTTAATTGCATCTAATTGTATTTCAAATGCCACCCAAGGCACCCACTAAATTCGACATTCCACCCAAGGCACCCACTTAACCCCCTCATGTCCCACTACATGTTTATCTGGTTAAGTATTTCTTAATTCATTAAGACCGTAACCGTGCAAAGACCTCCCACATTAGACTGACATTTGTGGCAGCTGGATTTGCCAGGCGGGTCCGGGCAGTCTTACACCATAAATGAGCCTAACCTCGTGTCTTTACAATTTTTACGCGTTTAATTTATGCCTAAGACCTCCTACATTAGACTGGCATTTGTGGCAGCTGGATTTGTCGGGCGGGTCCGGGCATTCTTTCATCACAAAAGATTCTAACCTCGTGTCTTAGGCGATTAATTACACCTAATTAATTACCCACCATTTGAATTAATTTCCCTATTCAAATTGCCAATCAATTACAAATTTAACTATGTCCATAATTGACTCAATTATGTCCATCTATTTATGGTATATAAAATTATACCAATTAACATCACATTTAAGGCGTTTATGCCAATTCTCAATATTAAATCTTTTAATATTATCCCATTGCCCTACGTTGTACGTTCGTTCGTTTAACGTAAAATATACGTTAGACTCGAATAGTCTAACTTATGGAATAAAGAGAAAACATCACAACAGGCATAGAATAAAAACTAGATCTAAACATAAGGGGTGAACTTGCATGTGTGAATAATGTTTTTCATCTAAAAACTTGCATGGCCAAAGTTACAAACTTGCATAAACTATGGATGTCATAGATCTAATAATAAGGTGTGAACTTGCATAGGCAATAGTCACAAACTTACATTACATGATTCATACTCCAATATATATATACTTGCATATGTGATTTATACAACATAGACTATGATGTAAACTTGCATCTAACTCACACATGTCATAGCCTAACTTTAGATCCAATTTAAACATAAAATAGATGTCATGAAACATGTAATGTTGTATATGATTCTCACTAACTAGCATATAATTCATATCTAAATTAACATCTAAACTTGCATACATATATATGATTTAACATATGAATTAGTTCCAACAACCTAAACAAACTAGCATATGAAACATCATTATGAATTGATTGTACATAAGCCAACAATTAACATAGATTTACAACATAGATGATAACATCACAGCTTTACAACATAGATAATAACATCATAGATTTACAACATAGATAATAGCATATGGTCAATGAGTCACAACATAACCATATAATCCAAATCATAGCTCAATCCAATTAAATTGTTAATTATCTTATTAAAGAAATCGAACTCACAAAAAGAAGGTCTTGCGTTCTGAAATCTGAGTTCTGAAATTGATTTAGCTCGCCTTTGTAGTAGATTCGTTATTGTTTAGATTAGAGTTGAATAGAATTGAGTTGATTAGCTTTTATTTCCCTCTAGTTGGTGGCGGCTATTCTAGGTTACAAGATGACAGCATGACGACCATAGTTCCAATTTTTATTTTTATTTTAGGGTTTGAGTCTACCCATGTTTATATAGAATTTCAATTTAATTATAGCCGTCGGATGATCTTAGGGTTAATCAAAACCACTCAGTCAGGATAGGGTGACACCTCAGCCCTAATGACTCAGCAAGGAGTCAGAAAGGACTCAGCAATGAGTCACAATATGGATCAGATTGCACCAGAAAGATGTGCAGGCTTTCTGCTCGGCCTGGGCGCACTTCGCAGGTGCGCCAGTGCCACTTTTGTACTGGCGCACTTCCCAAGTGCGCCAGTGCAATTATTTATTTATTTATTTTCTGATTTTTCCGCCTAACTTCGTTCGTCCATATCTCCTTCATCCGGTATTCGTTTTACGTAAACTCGGACTCTATCTCAACCAAAATTCCGAGACGAACACAATGGGGCAACCCATTTCCCTTAATTCTCACATCTGAGATTAATTGTTCTTGAATTTAGTTAATTCGATTATTCAAAAATTCGGGGTGTTACATTCTCCCCTACTTAAAGGATTTTGTCCTCGAAATCTCTAAGTCAAGAAGAACGTATCCTACCATCCAATCATCCATCTACTCAACCAACAACCACTAGCAACCATGGTCCTTAAAAGATTTCTAATGTTTTTCATGTACATATGCATAGTGTGTGTATATGTCCGTATATTAATGCTAAATCAGGCGGTCCACTGATTCAGTCGACCTCCTTAATGCAAATAATGATAGTGCCATGTATCCATCATGTATGCAAAGAATCCTATACATATCATTACTACATGTGTGCACAACCATCCATTTAAATGCAACATCCATATGATACACACATTCAATGTACATTCATTTTACTAAATACATCCATTTATATGCAATATGCAATATGAAAGTGACTGAGCCGATCTAGTGCCTAAAGTGTGTGTATATGCATCCACGAGCAACCACTAGCAAACACTTGCATTCACATGCATCCATCATACATAACATGTCTCAAACACATGTTTCAACCAGGACTACCTTATCTAAAGGTCAAAGATACTAGCGAGAGGACATACTAAAGATAAAACGAGTACAAGCTAAGCGATAAAGGAGAAATTAAAAGACATACCCTCGAAAAGAAAAGGGTACAATGGACGCATCTTCTCTTCCGTCTCCCAAGTAGCGTCGCTCTCATCATCTCCCCATTGAACTTTGACTAGCTTGACCTCTCGATTCCTCAAATTCTTAATCTCCGACCCAAGAATGCATGTAGGAGCTCGTCGAATCGTCGCATCACGCTCTATCTCCACCTCTCTAAGCAAGCTCGGCTCTACCACTTCCGCGGTCTCGTGCAAGCACTTCCTCAAATGTGATACATGGAATACGTCGTGTACACCACTTAGTCTTTCGGGCAACTCCACTCTATATGCCATTTGTTCAATCCTCTCCTTAATAGGAAACGACCCTACGAACCTTGGTGCTAACTTCCCAACGAACCCAAAGCGAACAACATTTTGTAATGGAGACACCTTGATAAAGACCATGTCCCCAATATCAAACTCAAGATCTATCCTCCTCTTGTCCGCATAAGATTTCTACCTATCTTGCGTCGTCTTCACCCTCCTTCGAATCAAATCGATCTTTTCCGAAGTCTCTCTAATCATATCAGGCCCAAGTAAGATCTTATCTGTAGATTCCCACCAACATGTAGGCGAACGACACAGCCGTCCATAAAGTGATTTGAAAGGTGCCATGCCAATGCTAGACTGAAAGCTATTATTATATGCAAACTCTACCAAAGGAAGATGCTCCTCCCATGTACCACCGAAGTCTAAAACACATAGCCTCAAAAGCTCCTCTAGAATACGATTCACCCTCTCGGTCTGGCCATCCGTCTGAGGATGATATGCGGTGCTCAAACATAACTGAGTCCCTACTGCCTCTTGCAAGCTCTTCCAAAACTCGCTAGTAAAGATAGGATCGCGATCGCTCACTATGCTAGAAGGAACACCATGCAAACAAACTATCTCTTGAATGTATACGGAGGCTAACCACGGAGCAGTCCTCTTACTCTTCACAGGAATGAAATGGGCGCTCTTAGTAAGTCTTTCTACCACGACCCAAATCCCTGTATTACCCTTCCTCGATCTCGGTAACCCATCAACAAAGTCCATCGAGACACTCTCCCACTTCCATTGTGGGACCTCCAATGGGTGAAGCAACCCACCGGGCTTCTTTTCTTCTACTTTTACTTGTTGGCACACCAAGCATCTGGCGACAAACTCGGCCACATCCTTCTTCATACCGGCCCAAAAGTAAACTCGTCTCATGTCCATGTACATCTTGTCCCCGCCGGGATGAATGGTCATCTTCGAACGATGTGCATCATCAAGAATGGTCTTCCTCAAGTCCTCGTCTTGTGGTACACAAAGTCTACCGTCCCTACGTAACCAACCCTTATCATCTAGGGTATACCTACTGAGATGGCTCGATGACTCCCCCCTTATGAGCTTCTCTACTAACTCAACCAACTGTAGGTCATCTCGCTGTGCCTCACCAATCCGTCCCAAAAGCGTAGGTCTGGCCTCTAAGGATGCTAGCAAACCGGGTACAATAGAGATAAACTCTAAGCTTCGCCGTCAACCAATAATGGACTCAAGGACAATATTTTCCTACTTAAGGCGTATGCCACCACGTTACCCTTGCCAGGGGTATATGCTATCTCAAAATCGTAGGACGCTAATAATTCCATCCACCTTTGATGCCTTAAGTTTAAGTCCTTCTGAGAGAACAAATATTTTAGCGATTTGTGGTCTGTAAACAATTCGAATTTCTCGCCAAGAAGATAATGGCGCCAAGACTTAAGCGCGAAAACAATAGCGGCCAACTCTAGGTCATGCGTAGGGTAATTTGTTTCATGAACTCTCAACTGCCATTCTCCATAGGCTATTACCCTTCCCTCTTGCATTAAGACTGCGCCTAGTCCTGTCCCACAAGCATCGGCATAAACGGTAAATGGCTTACTCCCATCTGGCAACACTAAGACTGGGGCTGTGGTCAAAGCTCTCTTTAAACGTTGGAACACATCATCACAATCTACGTCCCACGTAAAAACTAGGTTCTTCTTTGTCAAATGTGTTAATGGGGCTGATACTTTTGCGAAGTCCTTGATAAACTTCCTATAGTAGCCGGCCAACCCCAAGAAACTCCTCACCTCGGTAGCATTTTTAGGGACCTTCCAATCTTGGATGGCCACCACCTTCGCGGGATCCACAGCTATCCCTTCTTTAGAAACCACGTGCCCTAAGAATCGCACTTCCTTCCTCCAAAAGTGACATTTAGAAAATTTAGCTTTAAGGTTATGCGCTCGAAGGGTCTCCAACACTTCCCTAAGATGTAGGGCATGCTCTTCCTCGCACTTAGAAAAGATGTCATCTACAAAGAACACCACGAATTTATTAAGGTACTCCCTAAACACCCTACTCATCAAGTCAACAAAGTATGCGGGGGCATTTGTCAAACCAAAGGGCATTACAAGCCATTCATAGAAACCGTCCAGGTCCTAAAGGCAGTCTTTTCTATGCTATCCTTAGCCACTCTCAACTGATGGAAACCAGTGGCTAAGTCCAACTGCGAAAACACTGAGGCGCCAACTAATTGATCAAAGAGATCGTCAATCCTCGGTAGTGGATGCCTATTCTTCTTAGTAAGTTTATTAAGCTCTCTATAGTCCACACAATGTCTAAGGGACCCATCCGTCTTCGTGGCAACTACTACTGGAGCACCCCACTCCGATATACTATGTCTTATGAACCCTTTCTCAAGCAACTCCCCTACTTGCTTATTGAGTTCCCTCCTCTCACGAGGAGCCATGTGGCGTACTGGCAGAGATACTGGTTTTGCATTGTCTACAAGATAAATACGAAAGTCTATCTCATGTTTTGGGGGTAGACCCCTCACCTCATCGAAGACATCAACATATTCACGGAATATACGAACAGAATGTAAATCATCTTTGGATGTGTCAAGTGACTCAAGATAACTAAGCATCACCAGTCCTCTAGGGTCACAAGAAATGTCAAGGGTCTTTCCACTACGAGTCAACAATTTTACTACCCTTCGTTCACAATCTAGGATGGCGCCATATCGGGCTAGCCAATCCATCCCTAGAATCAACCCATAGCCCATGAAACCAAGCACAAAAGCATTACATTCAAAACCAACGCCTAAGATAGACAATCTCAAATCCCTACAAACCATGGATAAATGAGCTGACCCACCAATAGGATTTGAGACTACAATGGGATCCACAACAAGACTAGTATCTAAGTGCAGTGTTTCAACTAATGATGTAGAGATAAACGAATGCGATGCGCCAGAATCGAATAAGGTACGGACAGGATGATCAAATAGAAAAACTAAACTCTCAACGGAAATGTTTCTACCTCGTTTTTGCAGCGGTGAGACTACGAGAGCCTTGACCTGCTCCCTTGCCTGCCCTGGTGCCACGAGAGCCTGAAGCTGCCATCCAGAAGTTCTTTGCCCTTGTCCATGTTTCCTTGGACAGTCCTTAACTAGATGACCTGCCTCTCCACAGTGCAAACATCCAGTCTTCTTCTTTTTCCTATAGTCTTTACTCAGATAGCCTGGTGTCCCACAATTAAAGCACTTCTTCTTTCCTTTGCCATTATTGTTCTTCCCGCCTTTCTTGTTTTGTTGTTGTTGCTGCAGTTTCTTTTGATCCCCTTTCTTCTCGGGTGCCTTATTAGAATTGGCGCCCTTCTCCTCTTCATGCATAAGCGCCATGTCAACTAGCCTCTCAAAGGTGGCCCCCATAGGGATGTGGGTCATAGCTAACCCATGTAGTGGCTCGTTCAAATCCTTAACAAATCTCAGGGCCTTCTTTTCGGGTGTATTTACCAAGTCCAAGCCAAATCTCGCCAACTGATTGAACTTTTTGACATATTCTTTCACTGATAGATTCCCTTGCTTTAACGCCAAAAACCTTTCCATGTATAGATTCTCTTCAGCCCATGAGAGAAACTTTGCCTCAAACCTATGCCTGACATCTGGACATGTATCAACCGGACGCTCTCCATTAGTGACCTCCCACCAAAACGAAGCTTCGTCCTTCATCAACCAAGCAGCCAATTGGATCTTCTTACAATCATCCAAATCGAAGATGCCAAACTGATCCTCCACTTCTTTCAACCAATTTCTAGCTTCAATGAACGTTTCAGACCCACTAAAAGATTTTCCACCCATCGAACGAAAGTCTTTACATATCTTTTAAGTAAACTTTCCTTGAAAATAGCTTCTTTAAAACAAGTTGTTGAAAATACTTTCTAGGAAAATAATACTTTTGAAAACACTTTTCAAAAAATTTTATCTGTTCTTGTAACCTGTAATGACCCGCATTGTCAGAGGTATTATAATTAATTTATTTAATTATTTAAAATAGTGATATAGTGAATTAAATGGTGGTTTAATTAAATAAGTGATTATTTAATTTATTTAAATAATAGAATAATATATTTAATTCAGAAATAATCAAAAATATAGGAAATCACAGTATTCTGTGAACAGGGTCATCCCTAGGATTTAATTCAGCTTAGAGTTGAATTATATTGACGAATATATTCAATCGACGTCAGTTTGAAATGTAGAATTTTAATATAATTAAAATAGAGCTTGAATTGGAGCGACAGTTTGCTATTTGGTGATTTGAACTTCAACTGAATATACAGAGTTCGTTTTAAATCGGATTTCTGTGAAACAAGAAACGTGTGGAGCTGGTGGAGTATATCTTTCTTGGAAGAGAAAAATCGGGATTTCGTCGTGTAGATTTTGATATATGTCCAAATCAAATTTTAGAAAAGTCGTTGTGGAATTCCTTTATAATTTATAAAGGAATTAATTATATTTTAGAAAGGAATTTCAATATAAATCGAATATCAGGTTGACCCAGATTTAAATATCGAGTCAGAAATCAATATAGGATTTTTCTGAGCTATATAGTATTCCACTGTGAATATATATGATAATATAAATTTATTCATATTTAATTTAATTATATTTAAATATATTTATATATTAAAAGGGTCATCCAGAGCTTTAAAAATACACTGTGTAAGCAAACGAAGTCGGAATTCGACGAAACTAATTTTGTTGGATCCGCAATGTCAAATAGTTGTTAGATTTCCAGTTTCGTGATTTTTAGAGTCACTGTGTGGCCATACGGATTTTTAGAGTGAAAAACAGTCAGTATTTTAATGGTTAGAAATACGCTGTATGAGCAAACGAAGTAGGAATTCAACGAAACCAGATTCGTTAGGACCGTATTGTCGAACTCTAGCTGCATGTCAATTTTCATGATTTTTAGGCATTGTGTGTGATCACACGGATTTTTAGAGTGTAGAGAATAAATATAAATGAATACAAAAATGGAAAATATCCTAGGAAAATATCTAGCCTATAAATACACTTCAAAACTTTCCTAAACCCTAAATACTTTCTCCACAAAGTCAACAGACATTTCCACCGCTATCCTTCCTTTTTCTTCAATAAGGAACGAACTAAAAACCATCTTCAGAAAAATCAAAAGAAACACAAAATAAAATCCAAAAATCAAAATACACATGGATTCGAGATCCTGGAGGGGTTCTCTTAAGTCTGGTATACATCATTGTGGGTTCGATCAACTTTTTGTTCGCTGTATGATTTACAGCGTCGAGTCTTTTGCGCTAGGGTTGAGGAAATCTCCACATAGAAGCTTCTATTCACGAATTAAATTACGTTTTGGAGTTTGTGGGATTGAGACGAACACGTGAGGGGATTTTGGGAAATTTCTGTGAGATTTTTGTTCGATCTCCTTTGCTGGGACGTGGGGAAATGCCTGAAGACGCGTTCGAAAAGTGGAGTTCGAACGGGGCAAAATGGATATAGGGTGGAAGAGGTTTCATCGAGGAGTTGAACTATGGTTTCTGTTTTAATTTCGGTGAAGGATTTGAAGAGGAGTGAGGCGTGGGATGTTTGTAAATGGCGTGGTTGAAGGAGGGAGTCACGGCATTCTCGTTTTGGAGAGGGAAGGTACTGTAGACGCGGGTCTGGGCTTAAGTGGAGGGAGTTGGGCCGGGAAATTTAAAGTGTAAGGCCCGAAATTTAATAGTTAGTGATTTATTTAATTTTAAAAAGTGTATGAACTTCTATAATGTGTAACTTGACCATACGATATCAGAATCACGAACGGTCGGATCCATTGGGACCGTATGGACGGACACTTCGCAATGAAACTGACTGGAAGTGGATTGGAGCTCGTTTAAATTTATGGTGAAATAAATTGTTTGATTCAAATCAAACAACAGTTTATCGTTCTTTAACGATGAACTGCTAATGTGAGTAAATCTCACTAACTCTGAACAGTTTATAATTTCATGTTGTATTTTTAGAACTGATAAGTAATGACTGTTTGCTATGTGTTGACTGTTTGATTGAACTGCTAGTCAATTAGTTGAATATATATATATATATATAAACCGTTAAATTCTGAAAGTGATGTTGATTATATTGTGTAACATCTGTGATGCAGGAAAACAGGTCGGAGGAATCCAACTGGATTCCTCAACAGTTATTTTACTGTGATTTATATATTTTGATATATAATCTGACGTTGATTATGTGTGTTTGAACGATATTTATCATTGTTATATGGTGTGTTAAATACCATAAGAAATACCAGAATGTAGAAAAGGAATATTTCAATGTATATTGAAATAAAGGAACTTTATAAAATCAACTGATTTTATAAAGGAAATATTTTGAAAATAAAGTATTTATAAAATCATAGGATTTTATAAAGGATGTATTTATTTAGAAAATAAATAAAGTTGATAAAGGAAATATTTATTTAGGAAGTAAATAGAATTAATAAAGGAATATTTATTCAGAAAATAAATATAAGTATAAAAAGGAAATTGACGAGATATAAAAGAGTTAATCGAATTTAGTTATTCGAAGTCGAGTTAATCGAATATAGTTAGTCGAATAGAGTTAGTCAAACATAGTTATTCAGGATAAGTTACCATTTAGCACGACTGCTAGCGTAATTCGCAGGGCTGCAGCTAGCCTATGGCGGTCGGATGTTTCCTGAGGGAATCAGGCGTAACCATTGTGATCGCTGCGATCTAGAGTCAAGTGAATGGAGTTAAATTCAATATTAGTTATTCGAATAGGAGTTAAAAAAATAGAGTTAATCAATTAGAGTAAATCAAAATGGAGTTAAACAGAAATTAGAAACTGACTAGAGATTAGTTAAGTTGAATAGTTTTCTAAGTATCGATCTGATGTTGGTTTCGGCCTTCGGGATTTACACTTAGGGAATTGTTCCCCTACTAGTTTAAGGTTAGGGACTAATAGTTGTGGAATGGTAGTGAGGCGTGAATAAACAATGGAAATGTTTTCTAGTGTTAATAACATATATTTCATAAACATAGAAAATAAGGACATGTGAATATATATGCACCTGTTTTTCTTTGATAGTTAACTCACAGACTATCAAAGTTTTGACCATTTTAGCGTTGTTAATATGGAGAGACCGGTTGGATTATTATCCAGAGAACCACTCTGTATTGGCATAAGCGTTGCGAATCATATATGCTAAAGATAATTGAAGACGGAGAAAAGTGCAAGGGCTATTATATAAGTCTTAGATAATAGTGCCTAAAGGGATATACTGAATAGTGCCTTCGGTTTGTCCAGTCCCTGGACAACTTGTATGGACGAAGGTCTGACAGAGTATATCTGGTAGATCACATAAGTTGATCATTTCAAACGTATTTACATTGGTGGCGAAGGAATTCGTCTCTTTTAGCTTTATACCCGTGGTATTTTTGGATTAGTCAATTTGTGATTTGGCGGGTATGACGATGTGACATTCTAAGTGAATGAAGATGTGGTATGTGAAAAGATAAGCGTAGCTTCTAGCCTCACATCCGGTAAATGACAAAAATCGGGCAGGCAGCATGGCTAAGTCGGTCGCACCGAAGTAGGGTGTATAATCACCTATCTAGAGAATATTCATTTGCTTCTTTCATCTATCAATGTTGTCCCATATATATATATATATATATATATATATATATATATGGGAACGGTTGTTGATCCCAACCGTTGGTGATGTACATTCGATACACTCAAGCGAAATGAGTGGTCGGTCATGTGTGGCTGAGTTGCAAGATGTTCTTGTTGAACTCTAGTGTATCGTTCCTAGAGTACACTGATCGGAAGGTAGTTCCATACCTTGTCATAGTTGGAAATCTCTTACCCAATACGTGCTTGCGATTTTTATTTGTATATTATTTATGCAGAACGTGAGATGAAAGCGTTTCTGCTATATTGATATCTATTTGTGTTTAGACATTATTATAATATCAGAATGATATTGCTTGTCAAAGATGTTGGATTCTCATAAGGGAAAACTCGTTCTGTATTCACGGCGTGGTCTTATAAGATATCATATACCTGTATAACTGTTTTAAACTGTTTTACTCATTCCAGTCCCATGACTGACCCGGAGTTTAATTTGTTTTGTTTCCCTTAACTCTTGGGTGCCTAAATTTGTACGAGGAGTCAAGTAGTCGGGATTTTACAGATACACTTGGGAAGCTTGGAGCAGGAGGCTTCAAGATCATATAGCTATTATTATTTCCGTTGTGTTGTAAGTGTTGTACTCTGACAAGTGTTATTATATACATACTGTTTGTATTTCAAAAGTTATGTTATATTTTATTCGTTCCGCTGTGAGTTTCGTGTTTACTCTAATGATGATGTTCTTCTTCTTCTTCTATTCTATTAGTTCTATCTTATCTATCCTCACCCTCTATCTTCTTTCTATTAATTTCTTGAATTTCTTGTGCAATTTGGGGTTGGACTTGTGTTATTTGGTCAGCTCAAATTGGTCCGGATTTTCGGGTCATTACAGTTGGCATCAGAGCTTAAGTTAAGAATTACCTTGGCTCTATGGCGTGACTCAGTAGAGATAGGGTTAGTAACACCCTAGATTAAGTTGAGTGTATATATACGAGTGCGTATTTGTATTTGATATAAGATTTGTTTTATATTGTGGGGATTCATTGGTTGAGTTGCTTATGGGTTCTGATCGATCGGTTTGATCCACTGTATCGGTAGGAGTTTGTAAACACTCGAATATGATGGGTCGACATGGTATGTTTTGTAAAGAGGGTAAATTAAAATAAGTTTACCCAGAGTATATTCTGATATAAAGGAAATATATATATAAGATATATAGGTTGTAATTATAATCGAGTAAGATTATAAAGTGAAATGCTTATATATAACCAACCAGAATTCATATAAGTGAAATTAGATAAATTAAATCAGAATTAATTTGAATTAAAATCCCAGAAATTGGAAAAGTGTTTGTAAATGAATCTGGATTAAGTATATGGAAATTTTAAGATCCTGGGAGATTTTAAATTGTTTAAAGCATTGTGAAGGATATTTTGAACTAATTTCAAAATGGAATATTCAGGAATGGTTTTGAAAAATGATATAGTATTGAACTCACTTTGATAACTGGGAAATAACCCTGATGGTGAATCACGACATCATCAGTGCTCATTTCCAAGTTGCTAAGTGACGGATTGCTACCAAAGAAATTGTTTTTGAATTTGTTTTGGAAAAAAACAGGTTGTGTTAAATTTCAAAAAGGAAAATTTGATTTTTTTTGAAAGAGGTAAACGGTTTAAAAGCTTCCAGGAAGAAAAGGTTGTTTGAATTAAAACAAATTAAAGTAAAATTTGTAAACAATAAAACTGAGATGGAATTAGAAACCAGTTAAGTGGAAACTGAGTTGAAATAGAAATATTGAACAAATTGGATTTATAAGATAGAAATTTGAAACGATATTTGGTTGATGAGTTAAGAATTTGGAATCAAGAATTGTAGTTAAGATTTGAAATTGAAATTCGACTTAAGTATAAGCGAATGGTTTAAGTTGAGGATATAAACTAATCGAAGTTAGATTAGTATGACATTGGTATATGCAGGGTTGTTAATCGATGGAAATGATATAATGGTATGCCCGACAAAAAGGTACAAGTTTATATTTGATATAAGCATGAGATTTATGAGCCGAATTGGCAAGCCGCTTGGCTGTTTGATTTTCTTTTTGGTTGGAGATGTCCTAGAGAGGCGAGTTGGAGTTTTACTGATAGGGCTGTACAAAGGAGGTTAGGGCGAAATTTCCGAAAATATAAAGTGTTAGAAAATTTTCAGAATTTTTGAAAATTTTAGTTAGTCGGAATGAATAAATATTTTAGTCGATATTAATTGGTTCAGTTGAAATCAGAAATAAGGGGTAAACAAATCTTAGGAATTCCAATAGATAGGGTCGTCCTCTAACTTAGTAATTTCGAGGACGAAATTATTTTAAGTATGGAAGAACGTAATGACCCACATTGTCAGAGGTATTATAATTAATTAATTTAATTATTTAAAACAGTGATATAGTGAATAAAATGGTGGTTTAATTAAATAAGTGATTATTTAATTAATTTAAATAATAGAATAATATATTTAATTATGAAATAATCAAAAATATAGGAAATCAAAATATTCTGTGAACAGTTTCATCCCTTGGATTTAATTCAGCTTAGAGTTGAATTATATTGACGAATATATTCAATCGATGTCAGTTTGAAATGTAGAATTTTAATATAATTAAAATAGAGCTTGAAATGGCACGGCAGTTAGCTATTTGGCGATTTGAACTTCAACTGAATATACAGAGTTCGTTTTAAATCGGATTTCTGTGAAACAAGAAACGTGTGGAGCTGTTGGAGTATATCTTTCTAGTGGAAGAGAAAAATCGGGATTTCGTCGTGTAGATTTTGATATATGTCCAAATCAAATTTTAGAAAAGTCGTTGTGGAATTCCTTTATAATTTATAAAGGAATTAATTATATTTTAAAAAGGAATTTCAATATAAATCGAATATCGGGTTGACCCAGATTGAAATATCGAGATAGAAATCAATATAGGATTTTTCTGAGCTATATAGTATTCCACTGTGAATATATACGATAATATAAATTTATTTATATTTATTTAAATATATTTATATATTTAAAAGGGTCATCCAGAGCTTTAAAAATACACTATGTAAGCAAACGAAGTCAGAATTCGACGAAACTAATTTTGTTGGATCCGCAATGTCAAATAGTTGTTAGATTTCCAGTTTCGTGATTTTTAGAGTCACTGTGTGGCCATAAGGATTTTTAGTGTGAAAAACAGTCAGTATTTTGATGGATAGAAATACGCTGTATGAGCAAACGAAGTCGGAATTCGACGAAACCAGTTTTGTTGGGACCGTAATATCGAACTCTAGCTGCATGTCAATTTTCATGATTTTTAGGCATTGTGTGTGAACACACGGATTTTTAGAGTGCAAAGAATAAATATAAATGAATATAAAAATGGAAAATATCTTCAAAAATATCTAGCCTATAAATACACTTCAAAACTTTACTAAACCCTAAATACTTTCTCCACAAAGTCAATAGACATTTCCGCCGCTATCCTTCCTTTTTCTTCAGTAAGGAACGAACTAAAAACCATCTTCAGAACAATCAAAAGAAACACAAAATAAAATCAATAAATCAAAATACACATGGATTCGAGATCCTGGAGGGGTTCTCTTCAGTCTGGTATACATCACTGTGTGGTTCGATCAACTTTTTGTTCGCTGTATGAATTACAGCGTCGAGTCTCTTGCGCTAGGGTTGAGGAAATCTCCACATAGAAGCTTCTATTCACGAATTGAAGTGCGTTTTGGAGTTTGTAGGATTGAGACGAACACGTGAGGGGATTTTGGGAAATTTCCGTGAGATTTTGGTTCGATCTCCTTTGCTGGGACGTGGGGAAATGCCTGAAGATGCGTTCGACAAGTGGAGTTCGAACGGGGCAAAATGGATATGGGGTGGAAGAGGTTTCATCGAGGAGTTGAACTATGGTTTCTGTTTTAATTTCGGTGAAGGATTTGTAGAGGAATGAGGCGTGGGATGTTTGTAAATGGCGTGGTTGAAGGAGGGAGTCACGGCATTCTCGTTTTGGAGAGGGAAGGTACTGTAGACACGGGTCTGGGCTTAAGTGGAGGGAGTTGGGCCAGGAAATTTAAAGTGTAAGGCCCGAAATTTAATAGATAGTGTTTTTTTTATTTTAAAAAGTGTATGAACTTCTAAAATGTGTAACTTGACCATACGATAGCAGAATCACGAACGGTCGGATCCGTTGGCACCGTATGGACGAACACTTCGCAATGAAACTAACGGGAAGTGGATTGGAGCTCGTTTAAATTTATGGCGAAATAATTTTTTTGATTCAAATCAAACAACAGTATATCGTTCTTTAACGATGAACTGCCAATGTGAGTAAATCTCACTAACTCTGAACAGTTTATAATTTCATGTTGTATTTTTAGAACTGATAAGTAATTACTGTTTGCTGTGTGTTGACTGTTTGATTGAACTGCTAGTCAGTTAGTGGAATATATATATATATATATATAAACCGTTAAATTCTGAAAGTGATGTTGATTATATTGTGTAACATCTGTGATGCAGGAAAACAGGTCGGAGGAATCCAACTGGATTCCTCAACAGTTATTTTACTGTGATTTATATATTGTGATATATAATGTGATATATTATCTGACGTTGATTATGTGTGTTTGAACGATATTTATCATTGTTATATGGTGTGTTAAATACCATAAGAAATACCAGAATGTAGAAAAGGAATATTTCAATGTATATTGAAATAAAGGAACTTTATAAAATCAACTGATTTTATAAAGGAAATATTTTGAAAATAAAGTATTTATAAAATCATAGGATTTTATAAAGGATGTATTTATTTAGAAAATAAATAAAGTTGATAAAGGAAATATTTATTTAGGAAGTAAGTAGAATTAATAAAGGAATATTTATTTAGAAAATAAATATAAGTATAAAAAGGAAATTGACGAGATATAAAAGAGTTAATCAAATTTAGCTATTCGAAGTCGAGTTAATCGAATATGGTTAGTCGAATAGAGTTAGTCAAACATAGTTATTCAGGATAAGTTACCGTTTAGCACGACTGCTAGTGTAATTCGCAGGGCTGCAGCTAGCCTACGACGGTCGGATGTTTCCTGAGGGAATCAGGCGTAACCATTGTGATCGCTGCGATCTAGAGTCAAGTGAATGGAGTTAAATTCAATATTAGTTATTCGAATAGGAGTTAAACAAATAGAGTTAATCAATTAGAGTAAATCAAAATGGAGTTAAACAGAAATTAGAAACTGACTAGAGATTAGTTAAGTTGAATTGTTTTCTAAGTACCGATCTGATGTTGGTTTCGGCCTTCGGGATTTATACTTAGGGAATTGTTCTCCTACTAGTTTACGGTTAGGGACTTATAGTTGTGGAATGGTAGTGAGGCGTGAATAAACAATGGAAATTTTTTCTAGTGTTAAAAACATATATTTTCTAAACATAGAAAATAAGGACATGTGAATATATATATATATATATATATATATATATATATATATATGTTAAATGATGATTGATCGATATAATTTCCATCTGGAAATAATATCGTTGTTTGCACACCTGTTTTTCTTTGATAGTTAATTCACAGACTATCGAAGTTTTGACCATTTTAACGTTGTTAATATGGAGAGACCGGTTGGATTATTATCCGGAGAACCACTCTGTATTGGCATAAGCGTTGTGAATCATATATGCCAAAGATAATTGAAGACGGAGTAAAGTGCAAGGGCTATTGGATAAATCTTAGATAACAGTTCCTAAAAGGGATATATTGAATAGTGCCTTTGGTTTGTCCAGTCCCAGGACAACTTGTATGGACGAAGATCTGACAGAGTATATCTGGTAGATCACGTAAGTTGATCGTTTCAAACGTACTTACGTTGGTAGCGGAGGAATTTGTCTCTCTTAGCTTTATACCCGTGGTATTTTTGGATAAGTCAATTTGTGATTTGGCAGGTATGACGATGTGACATTCTAAGTGAATGAAGATGTGGTATGTGAAAAGATAAGCGTAGCTTCTAGCCTCACATCCGGTAAATGACCAAAATCGGGCAGGCAGTATGGCTAAATGTAATAACAAGGAATTTCGCTCGATACGAATCAGTCGCTAAACCAATCAAGACCGTTCGAAACACCTGATTGTTTCGAGAACACGACAAAATAGAACGCAGACGGAAGAACATTTCATTGTATATTACAACAATTCCATCAGAATACAAGAATATACAGAGTATAAATGAATATTACACAGAAATATCAGAGATTTAAATTACATTTAAATACATTGCAGCGGAAATAATAAAAAACACAACTAGGAGGAGATATACTGATACAAAGCTTTCCGAATATCGTTCCAGCTGTAAACCAGGATCCTGTGAATATAAATCTGCAAAACCAAAACTACTAGCTGCCCGTGTCGAAAATAAGGGCACCCAGAGTTTAGGTTAAAACAATAAACTCCAGGTCAGTCATGTGACTGGTGTGAGAACTAAAACAGTTATTAATCTTTATTTTTAAAGTTAGGCAAATCAAGGGACCACGCCGTATAACACGGAACGGGTTTCCTCCCAAGAATACCAGTGCATGAAACAAACAGCGCAATGCTAAATAAAGAACAATGAAGCTATTATAAGACCCAGTTCCCATCACACAATGCAACGCAAGTCGGAGGATAGGGTTTTTACCTTGTAATAGCCAAGAATGCTTGATATGTTTAAATTAAATCATTTGATACTATTATAAGTGCACAGTGTATAAAACAACTTCAAATCATAAGTATCAATCATAGACGGCATGGGTACCATATATCATGTCGCCATACTAGTTCTACAAATAAAACCGCAAATGTCACGTATTTGGAAATTGGATTTCCATCTATGAAACGAGGCAAAAGATAGTCCTCTACCGATTCGAGACTGTCTAGCCCGAGCCTCAGGCACAGCCGCAACCGTACCTTGGATCGTCAGGGCCGGTCCACCGATGTGGATTATAATGCCTGAACACTACGTTTCTCCACCATATGGGGCATAAATGAGCCAACAAATGACTCCATCGGACCCGGATCGTCCGATCAAACCGAGGCGCCTAGCAACAACAACAACCACATAAGTCAAACTCGTCAGGGCGTGTAAAACCACTGACGCCACTTCTAGCTAGAAAGAAAACGCATGTCCCCCCGAGGTCCGTCTCCCGTTTTTGGTTCATACCGGGTGTGAAATTCGTGAAGTAAACGTTACACAAAGCTACGCCACAAAGGCTGTGCTTTGATCATCAACTACAAGACTCTGCTTTTCAACAGAAGCCTTGATCATTTGCCACTAAGGCATGCCACACAGGCAAGTCACCCCATGCGTTTGATATCCATCAATATATAACCTCTGGGCTCGTACGTCTCAGAGAAGGGCGTTAAGCAAGAGAATAAATTCTCCGCCGCCAAACAGATATATATTTAATAGAAATCAACCACACAGACTAAAATCCAATGTCAGACACACAGTCCATCTACAAGTTCGTTCTGGGTCTGAACGAAACCGGAGGCACCTAGTACCCCGCATATCCATCGATCTCCAAGTACGTCTGGACGATCACAAACTGTTTCCATCTTCTTGGGTGTACAGCCCAATCAAGATCATCAGTAACCACCCAAACAATGTGAAGACCTCCGGTCTTCGACCACCGTCTTCATCTTCGACCACCGTCTTTCTGAATAACTCGCGTATATAATAAACAAGTGTTACACAAACATTTCAGAATATTCTTTTGTTCAAATATTCTTATACTTTGGGAAAGGTTCCCATTGATTTTATCAAAGACAAATTCTTTAAATTTATTCTTTAATCTTCTTTGAATATCAATTCAAACTAGTCGGGATTAGCGAACCACACAGGAGTAATCATTTATTTTATTTCCCAATCCCCACCTATTCATCCCATGAAGTAAAACTGGTAATACTTCATATCTAACACCACGGTGTTATCGGTAAATTCAATTACCATCTCACGTTCAAATCTAATTAAAGATTTAACTATCGCCTGGAGTAAAACTGGTGATACTCCATTCTCAATCTTTTCAATCTAATTAAAGATTCATTAAAACTCCACTTAGTTTTAATCTTTAACTGGGTTAAAGAATCAGTGTCATTTAAAACACGGTTCACGATAAACCCAAAATCACAACACATTAATTATCGGGTTAAAGAACAAGTGTTATTTAAAACACTGTTCACGATAAACCCAAAAATCAATACCAATTCAATTCCAATTAAATATCATTTAATTGGTACACTTCATTAAATCTAAATAAAAAGATTTAATCTTTTCTCAACTGGGTTCAAGAACAGTGTTTATGAAGACACCATTCACGACAAACCCTAATCACATTTGATATTAAATACAAGGCTCTGAATAGAAAATATATCGGCTTATATTCAATATCAATTTCTACGACCAACAAATATCGTATTGGAAATCACGATATATATATATCTTTTAATTTTCCATAACAACATCTGTATAATCACAAAATCCAACATCGAACTATTCCGAAGATGATTTCGATTCAAATCCATTCCAATCCATTCCAATTCAATTATTGGAAATTCTGGTTACTTTTAAAACCCTTTTCAAATTCAATTTATTTATTTAAAAATAAATAGAATTATAATTCTAGTTCAAAACTAGTTCATTTCGATAAAAAACTATTTTTATCTTTTCGAATAGGGAGTTTTTCATCCCAATTTTTCTCAAATCATTTCTTATGATTTTACTCAAATTATTGATATTTTCAAAAAAATTATCAAGGCCGGTACAGTCGATTTCCATCAATGGCCATCGAACTGCACTTACAGCGACCTTTTTCAAATTTGATTTGGACATAATTCCAAATCCAACCGTTAGATTTCTAATTTCTAATATTCGATAGAAAGCTCTTTTCGATACAAATCCAACGGTTCCGATTTTAGGAGAATCCGACGGTCGGATCTCCCGCAACGTCAATTCGAAGTCAATGGTCGAAATTCGCGAACTGCCGCAGCGCGGCGCGTTCTATTCAGGCCATTATATTATATATATAATATATACTTCGTCGATTTCCTTTCAAAACGTGCTTTATAAATCGTTTTAAATTCATTTTCAAAACGGTTTCAATTTCATATTCAATTTCAAATCAAAATTGAATTTTCTAATATAAATTCATTTTAAATTCATTTCAAATCGATTTCATTTCGAATTCATTTATATTCAATTTCAATTCGAATTCATTTATATTCAATTTCAATTCGAATTCATTTATATTCAATTTCAATTCGAATTCATTTATTTTCAATTTCAATTCGAATTCATTTATATTCAATTTCAATTCGAATTCATTTATTTTTAATTTCAATTCGAATTTCAATTCTTTTCAAAATATCAGATTTTGAAATCACTTTCGATATTCATTATAAAATGAATAAAATCGATATAAATATCGTTCACGTCAAAATGTCGTCAATCTAATCAATACGGCTTCATATATTCCTATTTTCAAATATTATATTTCAAATATTTCTTTTTCAAATATATCCATTTCAAAACTGGAATGAGGCCCAATCAATTACCATATAATATTAATTATATGGATTTTCTACAACACATGTATACAATAACAACGATGAATAATCAACCATCATCTAAAGTGCATTCTACACTGTATAAGCATCGAATATAAATATTTAACGCTTATAACAGTCTGTCAATCAATCGATCGACATACAACTAACTATTGGGATTAGTGTATGTCATATATCATCCCAATACCCGTGTGGGGTTTCAAACAATCAAACACAGATTCATGTCACGGTATGAACCATATATATATATATAATCTCATTTGTCCTGAAGTACATACCATATCATAATACAAATCCATAGCCTCTGCCACACATTCATGTCACGGTATGAACCTATAAAGAAAAAAGGAAAAGAAGAAAAGAGAAAAATATATGTAAGAATGATGTACAACTCAAAATAGCTAAGATATATATATAACTAGAACTGGCATATACATGGTTGTACAATACAAAATAAATTGGACATGACAATTCCTTTTTAAAAACAAATCTCGAAATGGATTGGAATAGAAATGCACCAGATGTACAGCAAATGGAACTGTACAATGAACAGCTGCGAGGAAATCAAATCTATGTATATGTTACACCATCAGATTTATACAGAATGAAACAACAAATTTATATACCCATATATACAGAAAATCTCATATCCATTCACTGTGCAATGTACTTAAAAATCTGAATAAAATCCACAACCTACAGTTCGAATCTTTGATTGAATAGATGATTCATGACCGCAAATCCCCTAAGTTATACGCCTACACTGGATCGATCATATTCAAGCCGTACCATTGTACCAAAATCAACTACAAAATTCAAAAAAATCCCCTGCTAAATCATCTCACAACCATCAACGTTTCCATCACAAACAGTTGATGATACAACTGTAATGAAAAGAGTAAATGCCTAAAACTAGGCACAACTCAAACCCCAAACCTATGATTTTACAACTCAAGTATTGACATTGATCTTAGCTAGAACGAGTTCAACTATAAATACACGACCATATTCGTTGTTTCAGAACACAACCAGTAAAGAGAACACTAATTCAAACCACTTGAAAAAAAATCAAAAACAAAGCAAGAACAGAAACTAAAATCCAAGTCAGCTACTTATCTGAAATTTTGATCCATGTACTTCATGTTTTCGCGGAATTTTCTGATGAGCTGT
This sequence comes from Allium sativum, assembly GCA_030737875.1. Taxonomy (NCBI): domain Eukaryota; kingdom Viridiplantae; phylum Streptophyta; class Magnoliopsida; order Asparagales; family Amaryllidaceae; genus Allium; species Allium sativum. Next base: position 649,967,917 of record CM060920.1, read on the forward strand.
TGAAGCCGACATGCTAGGGTTCAATCTCGGGTTGAACGATAGGTTGCGGAAGGAGATCGAGGGACTGTAGCGGCTCTAGGTTTGGATCGAGTTGAAGGGAGGGGTTTCGTCTTCGTCAAAGCAAGCACGGAGGAGGAGGATTTGGTGTCGACTCCTTTTAGGGTTTTTTTTCTCTGGTTTTTGGTGGCGGTAGAAGTTTTGAGGAAATGATCAAATAATCGGGGTTAGAGAGAAATCGGAGGGTTTAATATAAGGAGGAACGGTGCGGGCTTCTTTGTCACATGATGGGCTAAAGAAATTAAGTAAGGCCCAATCTCTTTAATCAAAGTTTATTTAAATTAAATAATTATATAAATTTGTTAATACGATTTCTGGATTATACGTTGTCAGAATTCAATGCCGTCAGAAGCGTTGAGATCGTATTGAAGGATACTACATTATGGAATAGACCTGGTTGGAGATGGAAGAAGTCAGATTTCCAATTAAATTAAACACATGTTTAATTTAACCAAAGCAAACCGATTTAACGACGGGAACAAATCAAGGTGAGTTAAACTCACTCAGTAATTCCCGCTTATATTTTATAAGTTGGGTTTTTATTGTTGTGTGTTGTGGTTACTAATGATTGACTGGTTGTTGATACATATCCATATATTTTTGAATTGACAAAATTAAACTTCGTTTAATTTCAGTGAACCAATATCGTTATTTTTAACGAATGGTCCCAGTCAAGGTAATTCACCTTACTGGCCACGTTTACAGAGTAAACGTTATTCATTTAAATGAATTGTTTGAACTGTCACGATTGTGTGAAATAAATTTGGTATTGACCATTATGAGACTATTATTTATTTAAGTTGAATTGTTTGATTGGATGGTTCGTCTGGTTATTGGATATCGACCTGAAATTCAATATTTGTTTGGTTTAAACCAATGGGTACGATTGGTTGAGTGATTGGCAGTACATGACCTATGGATTATCCGTTTATAAATATCGTTATACGGTCAGGTAAATCGACAAATTTAAGTTATAAAATATATTTTTAACTGAGGACAGATTTTTAAACCTCTATTTTTGAATAAAAGTTGTTAAAAGGAAATAAATATTCATTATTTATGAACTGAGTTATAATTGGTTTTTAAATGATTTTATAAAGGAGCTTTCTGATATTTATCAAATTTATAAGTGTATGAGCAGAAATTTATTTAATATTATAGATTTGAATAATCATTTTTCAGAGATAAATAAAAAGGGAATTCTAAGCAAACGCGAGAGCTAAATCCGAGTGAGTAAAAGGTATCGTTTAGAGAAGTAAAAGAGAATGTGATATTTTATAAATGATTTTTCTTAATCAAGTAATTAAGAATGGTGGTTATACTTGAGATGGAAGATTCAAAAGATATGAAGTTTTATAAATATATTATAAATATATAAAGTATCTAAGTGAGGTGTATTTGATATTAAAATAAGTTTGGTTTTTGAATTATAACTAACGTCTATCTAAAGATAAGACCGTTGTTGATCAAGGTCTGAGAGGTAAATAAATACTCCAACTTGACGACCTCGGGATTATCTAAGGATGATATTAGTTTGTAATGTGAAAGGAGAGAAGTAATTTATTATTTTCATATGGGAAATAATAACGGGATGTAAATGGAAGGGTCGAGAATATATAATGAGATTTTTCCAAGTATCGAAAGTGGAAAATTTGGCATCTATATTTAGAATGTCCAAAAGTAAAAGAAATAAAAAGGGGATGGTGGAAAGTTGAAATGGTATTTTCAAGATTAAAGGAAATTGAAAAAGTAAAGTTTTGGGAATGATTTATACTAGGAGAATAATAGTTAGTTATTTTCAAGGGATAAAATAAAGGAGATTTATAACGTCGGTTTACTTGAAATAAGATGAGTTGTTTTTCCCATATGGTTAATAAGAAATAAAATAGGAAACAGGTTTGAAACGACAATGGAATAAAGAATTGAATATGATATTTTCTTAAATGCGAAACTGAAATAGTCTAAAATAATAACCCTACGTCAAATGAGTTATATTTGAAAACATTGAAATATTTAAGGATTTGAGATTTTCTATCATTAATCGTCTTAAATTGAAGAGGCCATGTGGTACTGAACTGGTAAACCCATGTATTCTCACAATTTTTTATTTGATAGTTAAATCACCGACTATCAAACCTGACCATACGATCGTTGGCACGGAAAGGCCGGGATCGAATTTTATTCGAAAACCATTTCGACCAGCGAATGCGTGAAAGCAGATTATTGAAGATGGAGCAATTGAAGACCGTCGATCTCCATGAGCGGAAGAATTACTGATTGAATTTCTCTGGTTTAGCGGCTGGAGATATTTCAACAGTGATTCTGTCGTGATTGGAATCTACGGATTGCAAGGACTTCTCGCTACTGATCTATGGGGTGATTCCTGGGATGCAGTAGGAGGGTGCCTTCGGTTCATCCTGTTCCTGGATGACTTGTGTGGACGAATGTCTGACAGAGTATTTCCAAAGGGGTCACGTACGTTGATTTCTTCAAACTTATCATAGTTGGGTCGCTCCTGACCAGGGTATTTTTGTGGAATGTCAATTAGTGATATCCGACGGATCTGATGATGTGGCATTCAAAGTGAATGGTGATGTGCTATCAGAAAAGGAATTCAGACCTCAAGCCTCACAATCGGTAGATGACAAAAATCGGGCAGGCAGCATGGCTATGTGGGTCGCTCCCATTAGGGTGTATAATCACCTATCTAGAGAAAATCCATTTGTTTCTTTAATCTATTTCGATGCTGTCCCTTTTCGGGAAACAGTGGTTTGAGTCCAACCGTTGGTGGTATACATTCGATACGCTCAAGCGAAATGAGTGGTCGGTCATGTGAGGGCCGGGTTGCAAGATGTTCTTGTTGAACCTAGTGTATTCGCCTCTAGAGATACACGATCGGAAGGTGGTCCCATACCTGGTCATGGTAGGAAACCTAATACCCAATAAGCGCCTACAGGTTTTGATTGTATACTATATATGTGGAGCGTGAGATGCAAGCGTTCCACTAGATTGTTATTTACTTGTATTTAGACATTATTATAATATCAGAAAGGATATTGGTTTCAAAACTGCTTTGGGTTATCGTAAGGTAAAAACCGCCCGTGTTTATGTGTGGATTTGGTCTTACGATTATCCTTTTCTTTTGAAAGGATTTTGAACTTTAAAATCATGAATGGATGATTTACCCTAAATACTATGCGAGTTTATCTCACTTTGGTTCACCAGACTGACCCGGTGTTTTGTAAATACTCGGGTTAGCCCGGAGTGTACAGGTTCAGGTTATCGAATGCTGTAAAGAGACGGGCTGGAAGAGTTCAGTCGAATGATATTATTCCGCTATGTTGTATATAAGGGCAGATTATTATAACTGTCCAGATGTGTTCATGTACTCTGATATTGTAAGTTATTTAAAGCTCTCAACAAAGATTTATTTCTATATTATATTTTGTCCGCTGCGATGTGAGACTCTGTGTTGTGTTCTTCTTCTTCTTCTATTCTTATATTTCTTTCTTTCTTATCTCACCCTCTAATTTCTTTCCATAAACGTCCAGTGTTCTCGGTGTTTGGAGGATCGGCATGAGAGATGGTAATGTATTTATGTCGATTTTCGCGGCCGAAAACCCTGGGTCGTTACAACAACACTAAAAACGATCACATCCGTTGATTTTAAAGATCTCGGTGTGTTCTTCGATTTTTGTTTTTGAAGTTGCTAAAATTAAAGCGTGGATTAGAAGAAAATCAAAGGAAAAGAATGGGGCGATTCTGATCGCTCGTGTGAATATAGTGGTGGCGCCTGTATTATTTGAGAATTTGGGTTTCCTTTGACCAATTTTGACTTATATATAGTATAATTTAATATTATTAAATTTGGGAATTTACTTGTTTAATGCACCAAACTCCAAATCAAACCCAACACTATTGTCCTTAGCTAAATACCACCATTCCGGACACAATGGGGTATGTTTCATAAGCTGATTCGACTGTTTCAATTAGTTTTTATCAAAATTAAAATATAAATCAATATTATGAATTTTTAACGTACATTCTAATTTAGCTGGGCCACATACTGACTTCAAAAATTACAAAAATAATAATTAAATCCAGTTGTGTTTTGAAGATACGGTCCTAACAAAATTAATTTTGTCGAATTTGGAGGTCGTTTGAAAAATGGCTATTTTCCAATCGATTAATTCAAACCAAAATTACCAAACTCGTTTGAATTCACCACACTCACATGTTAATTCCAAAAATTATGAAATTTGAAACCTGACAATAATTTGACATTCTGGATCCAACAAAAGTGGTTTCATCGAAATCGGAGGTCGTTTGCAAAATGGCCATTTTCAAGGGCTGTATATTATATTAAAAATATGTATAAATTCCACAGCGACTATTTTGAATTTTAACCTAGACATAACTTACAATTTAGATTATGAAATCTTAGTTTTTCACATTCGTTAGAAAGATATAATTAAGTAGATTCAAATATTTTTGGTTTTACTGAAATCCGATTTATTTTGAATTTTGTTTATTCATTTGTAATTTAAGTCGAATTTTCAAACTACCACGAATTTCAAGTTTGTTTTAATTAAATTTTAAATTTATACGTTCTAATTTCGATTTAAAAAAAATTTAAGTCGTTATTACTTAAAATAAACCATTTTAAATATTTATAACCCATTAAAATAGCTAAAATAAAAATTTTAAATTAGTTCAGAAATTCCCGAGTTGTTATAATCTCCCCCACTTAAAAAAATTTCGTCCTAAAAAAGGAACGGAGCTAAAAGTTGTTTAACCAACCAACTCAACCTTCAATCTGGCTTTAATCTTTCAACTTTTTAGTTTCTAAGAATTTTCCAATTTCTCAAAAATTTGGCTGACACCCTAAATTTTCGAAAAATTTCGCCATAACCTTCTTTGTACGGGCTGATCGGTAAAACTGCAACTTGCCTCACAGGGCCCTCATCAATCCAAAAGAAAAAGGCAAGTGGCTTTCCAATTGGCTCATAAAATCATCTAACTCCAAGAAATACAGTAAATATGTACCATTTGTCATGCATACAATTTTATTCCTCTTCTTAGCTACCATGATATGACCTGTTCAATATATATATATATATATATATATATATATATATATATGTACATGTATGCAATCAATTTTCAATTCAGTTCAATATTTTACTTGATTTGGCTTAATTTACCTTTTTCTTTTCACATTGGTTTTATTGTTCCAACATTTTTATTAGTTAACTAATAATCAAACATCACACCCAGCAATCAATTAGTTAATTAAATTTTCAAACATAAATCTTTTATATATACTTAAAAATCATACTTTTAGTGTCAAATCACAAACAATAAATTCTAACTATGTTTTGGTTCTCACACCAGTCAATTGGAAATATATAGATATCCCACTTTGGAAACTCGAAAATAATCACTAATGATGTCGTGACATCAATAGAATTATGCCCGGGCGACTAGAGTGTGATTTTATATCCATCCAGTGTATTTGAGACTTCGAATATACGTTCATGATGCATATATGCAAAATCTTCATACACTTGATTGTCTAAATTTAATATAAAATAAAATACTCAAGTATGCATAATAAGATATAATTTTCAAACAAAATTTATTGTTAATAAATAGCACTCTTCGAACTCATCCTAGGGTGCTACTGATCCTATCTCTAACAAGTTATTCCTATAGGATGTTATTAATCCTATCTCTGATGTATTCTTTTGTTCAGTTCTAATGTGTCTTGTTCTCGAGCATTGTAAACCAAAGCTCTAATACCAACTGAGACGACCCAAACTTCCCCGATCCCCGAAAATACGGAGGACTCCGGATTGCTTTGAGAACACGACGAATCAGAACACAAACAGTAGAACATTTTATTGCTATTACAACAATTAGCATCAGAGTACAAGATATCAGAGTATAAATAAATAATATACATTGAAAAATATCAGAGATTACGATTACAATGCAACGGAAAAATAATACATAAGAATAATGTACAACAGAAATCATCTGCAACCACATTTGAAAGAGATATACGGATACAAAGCTTTCCGAATATAGCTCCAGCTATAATTCAGGATCCTGTGAAAAGAAGTATCTGCGAAACCAAAACTACTAGCTGCCCGTATGGAAAATATGGGCACTCAGAGTTTAGGTTAAAACAATAAACTCTGAGTTAGTCATGGGACTGGTGCGAGAACTAAAATAGTTATTAAACTTTACTTCAAAATTTGGGAAATCATGGGACCACGCCGTATTACACAGAACGGGTTTACTCCACATGAATATCAGTTTAGAAATAAAACAGTGCAATGTTTTTTTGGAAAAATGAACCTATTAGAAAACTCAGGTCCCATCACACAATGCAACACAAGCCTGAGGATATAGTTTTCCCTTATAATAGCCAAACATGCTTAGTACGTTTAAAACAAATCATTTTGATATTAATATAAGTGCATAGTGTCAAAACAATTTCAAATATAAATGTATCAATCATAGACGACATGGGTACCATATATCATGGCGCCATATAGGTTCACAACTAAAACCATAGAGTTTCGTATTGGAAATTGGATTCCATATATGAGTCGAGGCAAGGGATGGCTCCTCACCGATTCGAGACACTCTAGTAAGTGCCTCAGGGCTCGAACGTTGGAGGGCCCTTGGATGCTTCAGGGTCATTCCTCTCATACTTTTAAGGATTGGTTATTCCTGAACACACATTTACGGATCCTATCGTACCTATCTCTGAGCCACTAAGGACTCAATATCCAAGGTGCCTCGAAATCCATCATCCGCACAAGTAAAAATGTCTGGGCACCATACCATGACACAACCCTTAGCTAGAAAGAAGTGTCGTGAACTTTCTGTAGTCACGAACCTATATTTGACTCATACCGAGTGTGATGCTCGCGAATTAACGCTATACACAAAGCTATGCTAATTAAAGTCGTGCTTTGATCATCATCCACAAGACTTTGCTTTTCAACAAAAGCCTTGATCAATTGCATCTCAGCATGCCACACTGACAATCCATACCGTACCACTGATTTCCACCAATATATAACCTCTAAGCTCGTACGTCTCAAAGAAGGGTGTTAAATAAGAGAATAAATTCTCCGCCACCAAACAGATATATATTTAGTAGAGACCAATGAATACAGTATAAAGGAATACAATGTCAGACATACCATCCATTTATAAGTCCGTTCTGTGTCTGAACGAAACCGAAGGCACCTTATTCCTCGTCCCATATGTCCAATATAGGAGAGAGTTCCTCGCATATCCGGTCGATCTCCAAGTACGTCTGGACGATCACCACTTATTACCTTGTCTTGGGTGTACAGCCCAATCAAGACATCAGTAATCATCCATACGATGTGAAGAACTCCGGTCTTCAACCACCATCTTCATCGTCGACTTTTAGTCGTCATATCAGTTATTCAGAATGGGATAAACCCGGTCTTTCTGAATAACTCGCGTATTTTATAGTCAAGTGCTACAAAAACACATCATACACCTCATTCCAATTCATAATATTCTTTTATTCAAATATTCACATCTTAGGGAAAAGTTTCCAAGTAATTTTATCAAAGATATATTCTTTTAAACTTATTCTTTAATCTTCCTTTTTATATCATTTTCAAAAGATTTTATCTTATCTTTTCACAATTCTAAACTAAATTAAGGTTTATCAACTAGTTGAGATTAACGAACTTTACCGAAGTAACCACTTATTTATTAATCCCAATCTTTTCATCCCGTGGAGAAAAACTGGAAATACTCCATATCTAACACCCACTGTGCTATTGGTAAAATTAATTACCATTTCTCGTTTCAAATCTAATTAACTATCGCGTGGAGTAAAACTAGTGGTACTCCATTCTCGATCATTTCTCGAATTAAGTAAATTTAACTATCCCATTCCCATTTCAATCTAATTAAAGATTCATTAAAACTCCACTTGGTTTTAATATCAAAAATCATTACTTTATGATTATTCAACTTTAAGAAATTAATCTTGTCTTTAACTGGGTTAAAGAACCAATGTTATTAAAAACACAGTTCACACTAAACCCAAACCATCTTCGATCAAAATGGAATCTACACGGAAATCATAACAGTGTATAATCGATATAAATTCCCGTATCAGACTAATAATATAAATGGAATAGCGACAAAGCCTTTTTAATTCCATGTATAGTAACGGTCTTCATTCACACAAGCTCATCTTGATTATTACCAAAATCGAATTCCATTAAATTCCAATTTAATATATTAAACTTGAAAACTTTACTTTGGAAAATTTCCATAAAATCTTAATAAAAAGATATATAAATTCCAAATCATCTCTTCAATGTTAATTGGGTTAAAGAACAAGTGTTACTTAAAACACCATTCACGATAAATCCAAAAATCTAATTTCAATTCAATTCAAATTAAATATTAATTAATTGGTAAACTTCTCTTAATCTTAATTAAAAAATTTATTCTTTTCTCAACTGGGTTTAAGAATAGTGTTATTTAAGACACCATTCACGATAAACCCAAAAATCCAATTTGATATTAAATGCAAGGCCCTGAATAGAAATTTTATCAGCTTATATTCAATATCAAATTCTGAAACCAACAAATATCTATTGGGAATAAGGATATTTATATCTTCTAAATTCCTCAACAATATTCGTATAATCACAGAATCTAATATCGAAATATTCCGAAGATTATTTCCATTCCAATCCATTCTAATTCATACGTTGGAAAATTCTGGTTATATCAAAACCATTTCAAATCCATTTTATTTATTTAAAAACCATTGGATTTTTAATCTAGTTAATAACTTTTCATATTGATAAAAAATATTTTTTATCTTTTCCAACTTGAATTTTTCATCCAAAATCTTTCCAAATCATTTATTATGATTTTACACAATTTTTCCATATTTTTAATAATTTTATTATCGGTCGTACAGTCGGTTTCCAATAACGGCCACCAAATTGCATTCATAGCGACCTTTTCTGAAATAGATTTGGTCATATTTCCAAATCCAATCGTTATAATTCAAATCTCTTATATTCATTAGAAATCTCTTTTTGATACAAACCGAACGGTTTCAGTTTTAGGAGAACCTGACAGTCGGATCTCCCGTTACATCAATTTGATGTTAATGGTCGAAATTCGCGAACGGTCGCTGCGCGACTCGTTCTATTCAGGCCATTATATATATATATATATATATATATATATATATATATATATATAATATCGCCGATTTCCATTTAAAACGTATTTTATAAATCGTTTATAAATTCATTTTAAAACGATTTCAACTTCATTTTCAATTTTAAATCCAAAATTGAATATTCCATATCATTATAATTTTAAAATGATAATATTTTTGAAATATTTAATTTTGAAGTCAATTATCTTTAATACTAATTTAAAGTGAATAAAATCGATCGATAAACCCGTTCAGGTTAAAATGGCGAATATCTATTTACTTGGCTTCATATATTCCAATATTTTCGTGTCCATCCCAAAATCAGACATCAAAATCATATTTTAATTCTACACTGAATATTACTTTGAAATATTTGTTATTTTAAAATATTCGTTTATTTTAAAACATTCGTTATTTTCTGAATTGGAATGCGACTCAATCAATTACCATATAATTTCAGTTATATGGATTTCATACATCACATGTATTCAACAATAATGATAAATAATCATTCGACATCCAAACATCATCCAGAGTGCAATTTAGAACTGGATAAGCGTCAAAATAAATAAATAACGCTCATCACAGTCTGTCCATCAATCGATCGACATACAACTAAATATTGGGATTAATGTGTCAAATATCACCCTAATACCCGTGTGGGGGTTTCAAACAACAATAGTTAATTTAAATAAATCATTGGTTAATAAATTTAATCAATTATATTTCAGTTTGAATTATTTTTCTATTTAATCGATTTTCATTGTTTAGATTATAAATGGATATTTATAATTTAATTTCAACTTCCACATTAATGTCAACATTATTTTTAATACGTTAAACATTTCAACATCACAAACAACACACAATACAGTCAATTTAAATCGTCTGTGTTCTGTGAACGAGGGAGGTGAGCTAACAGGCACCGTATGCAGTTTATAATGATTGAAACTGATAAAATCTACATTGGCAATTCTATATATTTTCAGTTATAAAATAAATTAAATAACTGTACAGAATTTTAGTGAGAGAATTCCCACATTGGGTTCCACTGCGTCATTCTTTTAATTGAAGATTTTATTTCTATTCGGATTCGAGTTTGCCTCCAATTCAAATATGCTCCGTTTCCGTTCTAGTCAGTTCTAAAATGTAGTGTTCGTCTTTACGATCACAACGGTTCATGTTTCACTGGATTCCGACATCGCATGGAAAAGTTACAACGTTTTGAACATTAATTACATTAACTAAATAATTAATTAATAATTAAAACCTTAGTTTCTTTTCCCCTTCAGTAAAACCGTCGAACCCTTCTTCGATCTGGAAATCTCGTCGTCGCCGCCACCTCAGGGGTTCAGACCCCAGTCGCCCTCCCTCCCCCCCCCCCCCCATGGAGCTTCGTCACCTCATCTTCCTCCACCCCCAGTATAGCGCCATCCAGTGGTCCCACCGCCGTGAAAAACAACTTCGATTGGCTCCCTTTGAAGCGGAAAATCGAGAGAAATACAACACTAAAAACGATCACATCCGTTGATTTTAAAGATCTCGGTGTGTTCTTCGATTTTTGTTTTTGAAGTTACTGAAATTAAAGCGTGGATTAGAAGAAAATCAAAGGAGAAGAATGGAGTGATTCTGATCGCTCGTGAGAATATAGCGGCGGCGCCTGTATTATTTGAGAATTAGGGTTTCCTTAGACCAATTTTAACTTATATATAATATAATTTAATATTATTAAATTTGGGAATTTACCTGTTTAACGAATCGAACTCCAAATCAAACCCAACGACTATTGCCCTTAGCTAAATACCACCATCCCGGACACAATGGGATATGTTTCGTAAGCTAATTCGACTGTTTCAATCAGTTTTTATCAAAATTAAAATATAAATCAATATTTTTAATTTTTAACGTACATTCTAATTTAGCTGGGCCACATACTGACTTCAAAAATTACAAAAAATAAATCTAGTTATGTTTTGATGATACTTTCCTAACAAAATTAATTTTTTCGAATTTGGAGGCTGTTTGAAAAATGGCTATTTTCCAGTCAATTAATTCAAGCCGAAACTACCAAACACGTTTGAATTCACCACACTCACATATTAATTCCAAAAATTATGAAATTTGAAACCTAACAATAATTTGACATTCTGGATCCAACAAAAGTGGTTTCTTTGAAAACGGAGGTCGTATGCAAAATGGCAATTTTCAAGGGCTATATATTATATTAAAAATATGTATAAATTCCACAGCGACTATTTTGAGTTTTAACCTAGACATAACTTACAAATTAGATTATGAAGTCTCAGTTTTTCACATTTGTTAGAAAGGTGTAATTAAATAGATTCAAATATTTCTGGTTTTACTGAAATCCGATCTATTTTGAATTCTGTATATTCATTTGAAATTTAAGTTGAATTTTCAAACTACCACGCATTTCAAGTTTCTTTTAATTAAATTTTAAATTTATACGTTAAAATTTCGATTTAAATAAAATTTTAGTCATTATTACTTAAAATAAATCATTGTAAATATTCAAAAACCATTAAAATAGCTAAAATAAAAATTTTAAATTGGTTCAGAAATACACGAGTTGTTATAATCTCCCCCACTTAAATCTTTTCGTCCTCAAAAAGGAACAGAGCTAAAAGTTGTTTAACCAACCAATTCAACTTTCATTCTGGCTTTAATTTTCAACATTTCAGTTTCTAAGAATTTTCCAATTTCTTAAAAATTTGGCTGACACCCTAAATTTTCGAAAAATTTCGCCATAACCTTCTTTGTACGGGCTGATCGGTAAAACCGCAACTAGCCTCACAGGGCCCTCACCAATCCAAAAGAAAAAGGCAAGCGGCTTTCCAATCGACTCATAAAATTATCAAACTCCAAGAAGTACAGTAAATATGTACCATTTGTCGGGTATACAATTTTATTCCCCTTCTTAGCTTCCATGCTATGACCTGTTCAATATATATATGTACATGTATGCAATTCCAATCAATTTTTAATTCAGTTCAATAATTTACTTGATTTGGCTTAATTTACCTTTTTCTTTTCACATTGGTTTTATTATTCCAACATTTTTATTAGTTAACTAATAATCAAATATCACACCCAACAATCAATTAGTTAATTAAATTTTCAAACAAATCCTTTTATATATACTTAAAAATCATATTTTTATGTCAAATCACAAATAATAAATTCTACCTATGTTTCGGTTCTCACACCAGTCAATTGGAAATATATAGATATCCCACTTTGGAAACTCGAAAATATTCACTAATGATGTCGTGACATCACCAGAATTATGCCCGGGCGACTAGAGTGTGATTTTATATCCATCCAGTGTATTTGAGACTTCGAATATACGTTCATGTTACATATATGCAAAATCTTCATATACTCGATTGTCTAAATTTAATATAAAATAAAATACTCAAGTATGTATAATAAGATATAATTTTCAAACAAAATTTATTTTTAATAAATAGCACTCTTCGAACTCATCCTAGGGTTCTACTGATCCTATCTCTAACAAGTAATTCCTATAGGATGTTATTAATCCTATCTCTGATGTATTCTTTTGTTCAGTTCTAATGTGTCTTATTCTCGAGCATTGTAATCCAAAGCTTTGATACCAACTGAGACAACCCAAACTTCCCTGATCCCCGAAAATACGGAGGACTCCGGATTGCTTTGAGAACACGACGAATCAGAACACAAACAGTAGAACATTTTATTGCTATTACAACAATTAACATCAGTGTACAAGATATCAGAGTATAAATAAATAATATACATTGAAAAATATCAGAGATTTCGATTACAATGCAGCGGAAAAATAATACATAAGAATAATGTACAGCGGAAATCATCTGCAACCACATTTGAAAGAGATATACGGATACAAAGCTTTCCGAATATAGCTCCAGCTGTAATCCAGGATCTTGTGAAAATAAGTATCTGCGAAAACCAAAACTACTAGCTGCCCGTATGGAAAATATGGGCACCCAGAGTTTAGGTTAAAATAATAAACTCTGAGTCAGTCATGGGACCGGTGTGAGAACTAAAACAATTATTAAACTTTACTTCAAAATTTGGGAAATCATGGGGCCACGCCGTATAACACAGAACAGGTTTACTCCTCATGAATATCAGTTTAAAAATAAAACAGTGCAACGTTTTTTTGGAAAAATGAAGCTATTAGAAAACTCAGGTCCCATCACATAATGCAACACAAGCCTGAGGATATAGTTTTCCCTTATAATAGCTAAACATGCTTAGTACGTTTAAAACAAATCATTTTGATATTAATATAAGTGCATAGTGTCGAAACAATTTCAAATATAAATGTATCAATCGTAGACGGCATGGGTACCATATATCATGACGCCATATAGGTTTACAACTAAAACCGTTGAGTTTCTGTAACAACCCGGAAATGCGAGCCAGTTTAAATTTTTTTATTTTGGCAATTTCAATGAATTTTATACATTTAAAATGAATTATTTTAAATAATATCGACGAGAAATTTATTTTGAATAGAATTAGAACGTATATATTTATATAGATCGTCGTTAGAATATAAATATTTAATTTAAATTATAATAGGAATTGAAAATGGCGCAGTAGTTCGATAATTCGATTTCAAATTTCAATTGAACATACCGGGTGCAAAATAAACCGGATTTTAGCAAAACCAAAAAATAATAGAATCTATTTGATAATATCTTTCCAACGAATCCGAAAAATCAAAATTTCATAGCGGGATCTAAAAGTTATGTCCAGTTGAAATTTCAGAATAGTCGCTATGGAGTTCTGGCCCTTAAAAATGGAAATTTTGCAAACGACCTCGGATTTTGATGAAACCACTTTTGTTGGATCCGCGATGTCAAGTTATTGCTAGATTCCAAATTTCGTAATTTTTTGATTCAATATGTGAGCGTGGCAAAGGAAAACGTGTTTGACCAGTTTTAGTTGATTTTAATCGACTGGAAATTGGCCATTTTTCAAACGGTCTTGGAATTCGACCAAATTAGTTTTGTTAAGACCGTATCGTCAATACGAAGCTAGAAAATATTTTTCGGCAATTTTTAGAGTTAGTATGTGACCCCAGTAAATTGAAATGCACGTTCAAATTCAATATATAGAGTTATATGTTGATTTTGACGAAAACTGATCAAAACGATCAAATCAGCTTACGATACATATCCCATTGTGTTCGGAAAGGGGGTAATTAGCTATGGACGACAGGCGGTGGGCTTGATTTTGAGTTCGAATACAAAAGTTGTTGTATGGAATTTAAAATTAAAATAAATAATAAAAATAATAATATAAAACTTCCCTCCCTCTCTTCCCTTATCTCCTCTCAGGCCCCCCTCCCGTTTCATTCATTTTAAAAATTAAAATAAAAAAAAGAAAGGAGAGAGAAGAGGGGGATCGCGATCCGCAGACCCCCCTGGTTTAACGCCGCCGCCTAGGGCGGGGCCACCGCACCAAGCCTCCCTTCCATCTCCTACTCCTCCACCTCTTCTTCTCCTCCTCCTCTCCAACGTGAAGACCGCGCACCCCCTTCACCCCAAATTCGCCGCCCTCCACGTCGACCACCCCCTCCGCACTCCAGCACCCCTCCGACGCCGCCGACCGCCCTTCGCCCCCCCCCCCCCCCCGATTTCCTTCCCCCCCTCACACTGTAAGTGTTTTATTTAATATTACTTTGTTTTTATATATGTTTTCAGTTTATTCGCATATCATTTTCAGTCTATTTTAGGTTAGATTAGTTTTTTTACACCGAAAAGATTTAATTTTTATTTTAAAACAAAGTTATGATTTGTTTATAGAAAAGATTAGGCTTTTCATCATAGAAAGAAATGATTTATGAAGAATAAAAATACGATTTTTGTATTATATTGATGGTAAAGATTCGATCTTTATATTAGAAGTAGATATATAAAAATATAATTTTTATATAGAGAATAGCGTGATAAAAATATAATCTTTATTATATGAACACCGTTATAAAAATAGAATTTTTATCTATATAGTAGCGGTGTAAAAATAGAATTTTTATCTATATAGCAGTGGTGTAAAAATAGAATTTTTATCTATATAGTAGCAGTGTAAAAATAGAATTTCCATATAATGTAGAAGTATAAAAATATAATCTTTTATACTGTAGAAGTATAAAAATATAGTCTTTTATATTGTAGAAGTATAAAAATATAATTTTTATATAGGTAAGATAGTAAAAATATCATCTTTATATATGTAACGAAATAAAAATCTGATTTTTTTTTATATATATAAAGAAGTAAAAAATGTTATTTTTATAGTAATGAAATGAAAAGGCGAAATCTTTATATTTGAAAGGGCGAAATCTTTATGTAGAGAAGCGTGATAAAAATATAATCTTTATTATACGAACACCGTTGTAAAAATAGAATTTTTATCTATATAGTAGTAGTATAAAAATGTGATTTTTATATACATAGCAACAATATAAAAAAATGTGATTTTTATATATGTAGTGGCTACGGGCAATGAGAGTGACAGAAAGGCGAGCACGACAAAGATTCCTACATATGAAGAGTCGAGGCGTTTGGATTAGCTAGTCGGTGAGAACTTCTCACTTTAAATCTTGTTTTCTAGTTAAAATATATACTAGGATGCAGACGGTGCTTAGTAGCACCCGACACCCGTCATCCACAGACCATGGATGGCTTGTATGTTTGATTGTTTGATGTGTTTTGAAAATTGATTGTGTGATGTGAAATGGAATAAAATAAAATATTTATATAGTTAAAAATATTTGATCGTTGTAAATATCATTTTTAACATGTGTGTGTGAATAAAAATATGTTTTTGTTGATTTGAAACCCCACACGGGTGTTCGGATGATATTTGAAGTCCACTCATCCCGATTGATTAGTTGTATGTCGATCGATTGATTGACAGACTGTTATAAGCGTTAGATATCTATATTTGATGCTTATACAGTGTGGTGCACTTTGGATGATGATTGATTATTTATTGTTGTGATTATATACATGTGTTGTATGGAATCCATATAATTAACATTATATGGTAATTGATTGGGCCTCATTCCAATTGGGAAAATAAAGAATAGAATAAAGTATATATTCATGTGTTGAATAGAATAAATAATCATGTGTTGAAAATTATCATGTGTTGAAAGAAATATTTTAACAATAAAATTTACATCTTTATCATATTTAAAGTTAGCAACTAACTGGAAAATAGATAAGATGAGTGGTTTCCAGGGTATTGATCTGATATTGGTTCCGGTCTTCGGCGTTAATACCCAGGGAATCATTCTCTTACTACTTTACAGTTGGAGTCTGATTTAAAAATCAAACGATAGATACCATAGTTTTATAAAATATATTAAAAAAATATAATAGTCATGTGTTGACAGTGCTCATGTGTTGAGAATATTCATGTGTTGAAAGAAATATATATATTCATGTGTTGAATAGAATAACTATTCATTTGTTGAATAGAATAACGAATTTATTGAAATATATAAAGCCGTGTTGATTAGAGTTGCGCCATTTTGATGTGAGCGATATTTATATCGATTATATTCGTTTTTATAATGAATATAGAAAAAGAAGTGATTTCAAAATATAACGTGTTGAAAATAATATCACTTATATAGAAATGATATGGAATATTCAATTTTGATTCGAAATTGAATAGGAAGTTGAATTTGTTTTGAAAACGAATTTAAAACGATTTATAAAATACGTTTTAAAAAGGAAATCGACGAAATATATATATTATATATAATGGCCTGAATAGAACGCGGCGCGCTGCGGCAGTTCGTGAATTTCGACCATTGACTTATAATTGACGTTGCGGGAGATCCGACCGTCGGATTCTCCTGAAACCAGAACCGTTGGGTTCGTATCGAAAAGAGCTTTCTAACGAATATTTGAAATTAGAAATCTAACGGTTGGATTTGGAGTTATGTCCAAATCAAATTTGGAAAAGGTCGCTGTAAGTGCAGTTCGATGGCCATTGGTGGAAATCGAATGTACGGGCCTTGATAAAATTATTAAAAATATCTATAATTTGTGTAAAATCATAATATGTGAATTGGAAAGAACTGGGATGAAAAATTCCACATTTGAAAAGATAAAAATAGATTTTTATCGAAATGAACTAGTTTTGAACTAGAATTAAAATCAATTTATTTTTGAAATAAATAAATTGAATTTGAAAATGGCTTTGGAAATAACCAGAATTCCCAATATAATTGAAGTGGAAATGGATTTGAATCGAAATTATCTTCGGAATATTTCGATGTTGGATTTTGTGATTATACAGATATTATTATGGGAATTTGAAAGATATATTTATATCGTTATTTCCAATACGATATTCGTTGGTTTCAGAATTTGATATTGGATATAAGCCAGTATATTTTCTATTCAGAGCCTTGTATTTAATATCAAATGTGATTTGGGTTTGTCGTGAATGGTGTCTTCATTAACACCAATTCCTAAGACCAATAGAGAAAAAGATTAAGTCTTTCTATTTAGATTTAATGAAGTGTACCAATTAAATAATGTTTAATTGGAATTGGAATTGAATTTGAATGTGATTTTGGGTTTATCGTGAACCGTGTTTTAGATGACATTGGTTCTTTAACCTAGTCAAAGACAGGATATTGATTTTTGAAAAGATTAAAACTAAGTGGAGTTTTAATGAATCTTTAATTAGATTGAAATGTGAATTGATAATTTAAATTATCAAATCTGAAAAGTGATCGAGAATGGAGTATCACTAGTTTTGCTCCAAAGCGATAGTTAAATCTTTAATTAGATTTGAACGTGAAATGGTAATTAAATTTACCGACAACATCGTGGTGTTAGTTATGGAGTATTACCAGTTTTGCTCCATGGGATAAATAGGTTGGGATTGGGAAATAAAATAAATAATTACTTCGGTGTGGTTTGCTAATCCCGACTAGTTTGGAAAACCATAATATGGTTTGAAATGATATCCAAAGGAAGATTAAAGAATAAATTTAGAAGAATTTATCTTGGATAAAATTAATGGGGACCTTTCCCTAAGAATGTGATGTTGTGAATAAAAGAATATTCTGAATTGGAATGAGTCGTTTGTTGTGTTTGTGTAACATTTGTTTATTATATACGTGGGTTATTTAGAAAGGTCGGGTTTCTACCCATTCTGAATAACCGATTCGGCGATATATCGAAGATGAAGACGGTGGTTGAAGACCGGAAGTCTTCACATCGTTAGGGTGATTGCTGATGATCTTGATTGGGCTGTACACCCAAGAGGAGGGAATCAGTTGGTGATCGTCCAGACGTACTTAGAGATCGATGGATATGCGAGGAAAGTGCCTCCGGTTTCGTTCAGACCCAGAACGAACTTGTAAATGGACTGTGTGTCTGACATTGGATTTATTCTGTGTTGATTGATCTCTATTAAATATACATCTGTTTGGTGGCGGAGAATTTATTCTCCTACTTAACGCCCTTCTCTGAGACGTACGAGCTCAGAGGTTGTATATCGATGGACATCAGTCGCATGGAGTGAATTGCCAGTGTGGCACGCGTAAGTGGAAATTGATCAAGGCTTCTGTTGAAAAGCAAAGTCTTGTGGTTGATGATCAAAGCACGGCCTGTGTGGCGAAGCTTTGTGTATAGCGTGAATTCGCGAGCCTCACACCTCGGTATGAGTCAAAAACGGGATAGTGACTGCAGGGAGAGCACGATGTTTCTTTCTAGCTATGGGTGGTGTCAGTGCCTAAACTGGCTGAGATTTATATACTTTTCACCTGTGTGGTTGTTGGATGCGAGGCGCCTCGGATATAGGTCTGTTAGGACCGGGAAACGTGTGCTCAGGAATAACTAATCCTCAAAAGTAAGAGAGGACCGGCCCTGAAGATCCAAGGATTGTTGTGTGCGGTCCTGGGACATTTGCTAGAGTGTCTCGAATCGGAGAGGAGCTTGCCCCTTGCCTCGGCTCATGACGGAAATCCAATTTCCAATACGTGATATTGCGGTTTTAATTGTAGAACTAGTATGGCGACATGATAGATGGTACCCATTGTAACGACCTGCCATTTTGACCATGCCGAATTGACAAAACATGTCAACTCGAATCGTCCAAAACAACAGATTGTCATTAGCTTCTGAGGTAAATAGAATAAATCACAGAATCACAGATCATAGACACAAATACAGAGCAATATAATACCTCGCAGCGGAAATTACAAAATACAATAGTAGTTCATGAAGCTACTAAATAAAAATTTACATCAGAGTTTACATAAATACTACAATGGAAGTCTAATACAGTAAATAAGTGATAACAGTCTGAAACAGAAATGATAAGATACAGCTAAACTGGAACACTGAATAGGAAGATATAAATGAGCAAAATCCAATATAGGCTCCAAACTTCAAGAGTGAATCATGAAAGCTGTATACTCGATCTGACCCGAGCAATAATGCAAAATAAAACAACTCGGATCAGGACTAACATTCTCATGGAAGTAAATCAACTCAAATGAAATGTTAGATGAAATGCATCAGTAACTTAAAGGATGTTTGGTATCACCATCCTCTAAGGATCCGTCAAACTAATACTATATAGTATAATACGCTATATACAATAGTGTTTATCAGTAAAGTAAAAATATCAAAATAGCGTAAGCGGGATTACCATGATTACCCTTACACCGTTTATATATTCCCATAGTATATACAGTACCGTAATTCCTCCGTAAACTGGAGGTTGATCAGAGGGCACTCCGTATAAAACGGGACAAAACAAAATCGTAGTGGGCTCGTATAAGGCATGTGACAAGGCACACAAGGAATGCCAGGGTTGATTCACCGTTTGCAGACTCGGACTGGTGGTAACACATAGTAGCAACTACCGCCCAACTCGATACACACTTCCATAATCAAAAGGGCCCAAATCGAATCTCAACAGTAATAGAATAATATCGAAGAAGTGTGCTCGATAAGAGGTATGACCTCACTTGGTCCGTGCATAGCTCCTGTTTTAGCTACATCAAGCTGACTCAAGGTAGCCAGGGTCTCGTAATTAATATGAAATAAAATAAAATTGAGTCGTTCGCCAAATCATCCCCTTCATTCTGGAACTCCACCACGTACATAGCTGTTAAAGTGGTTTTCGGTATTGGCAGAGAGTATGACAATAGCCGATCCCGGTCTCTTTAACAACCAAATGTTTACATTTTTCACAACGTGGCCAATATTTTATAAATCAGTTTATAAAATCAATTATACAAAAATCTAAAATTCAAATTTTAAATCAAATTTAAATATCTAACTTCGATTATATTTAAATTTGAAAATCAACTCAAATCGTTTAACCCAAATCGATTTAAAATCATATCTTAAAGATTCCAAATATAGTATAAACAAATACTATACTTTTTTACTTCGATAAAATTTCCGAAATATACGTATAACAAATTTCAATTTAAAAACGATTTATATTAAAATCATATCTTAAAAGGTCTTAATTTCCATTTAAACCAATACCAAACATTTAACTTCGATAATATTTTTGGTTCGGTTTATATTCGCAAAAATCCAAGTTTCAAATCATTCAACAGTTTCCTTTACGTTGATTCAAAAATTCAACATTTGGTTCAAGTTCAAACTATACGATTTAAGTCAAAACTTACATTCAATTTAAACAAAGTATATTCATGTCATATGATTTTAAATCGTTATTTATAAATTTAACAATTCGTATAATCTAATTTTCCAACTAGGTCAATTCAAAAATCCGATCACTAAGGTTCAAAATCTAGTTTATATAATTGAAATCGAAATCTTATGTTTCAATTTAAACCAAATAATATTATATATTAACTCAAATCGAACTATTCATATTCATTACTTAAAATTTGAGTCGAAATCTTATATTCAATTCAAACAATTTATAAGATTTAAAACCATTCTTATAAGTCAATTCAACAAATTTCCTAATTCAAAACCAAACGATTTATATAATCAATCCTATATAAAGTTTATATATTCAAATTTACATTTTATTTGCTAAGGAAATCGAATTCATTTCATATCAATTTTAAATTCAAATACATTTTCTCCTAAATTTGAAAGATTCAAATTTAGAATCAACTTCACAATTCAAATTTATCTCTTATAAGTTCAAACCAATTCAATTTCAAATTTATTTCATATTTTACACAATTCCTCTCTACTAAAAGTTCGTATCAACTCAAATTCATAACTTACTATGAGTCCCTTCATTATTCAAATATCGTTATAAAATTTACATTTTTGAACTTCGAATTTTAAAATGCGAAATCTAACTTATCTATCTTGAGTCTATTATTAAAGTTTATAAAATATATATAAGAAAATATAACTTTGAAAATATATAAGGAAATTAATTTTGAAAATAGATATGTATTATATATATAAGTTTATAAAATTCTAAAATTAATTAGAAATAGATTATCAACATATATAAGTTTAAAATAATATAAAAATAGATTTAAAGAAATATTTATTATAATAAAATAAAATAAAAATAATTATAGGAATAAATTATATGGTTTAAAATAAATAAAATTATAAGTAAAATCTTAAATAAACATTTAAACCTATATTTACTCATAATATCATTTTAAAACATATAATTCAAAGTTTACAAAATTTAAGTTTAAAATAAATATAAATATTAAGTTATTATATTAAAAATCAAATTTCCAAATCTCTTTACTTCGAAAACATGACCAACGGTATCTGTATATAATTTTCTACCCTATGGTCAAGTGATACGGATATTTATCATTTCAACCCGTAATTTACAAAATTTCTACATGTCTATCATTTCAACCTACGATCCCAAATTCAGTAAAAATCGTTCAGGTCTATCATTTCAAACCATAACGATTTTTCCCTATTCTAATGTCCGTTCGGGTATGTATCATTTCAACCCTTAGTGATTTTTCCTAAACTAGGGGTATCAACAATCACAAACAACAATCACAGCATATATCATCATTGCAACTACGTGTCATATGAATATATCGTGTCGCATATGAAATGTGCATATATATATCAAATCAAACAATTTCTATCAGCAATCCTATACATTTCATATAACAGTTCATCATTGATCTAACATTCATGAAAAATGTAAATCAGGTGTGAGATAAACTCACCTTTCGTGGCACATATTCGAGATGGTAAATGGATTGACGCCAAAATGAAATGATGACTTCCAGGTACGATTCAAACGGATTCAGCTCGATAATCAAGTCAATATATATATATATATATATATATATTATAAGAGGGGAATGAATCAGTTCACCATTGGGCTTTGGAATGGTTTGGCTATGGGGTTTGGAATGGGTATCGAACTTGACACCAAACTCTACTCAGTAGAAATAGACACAACGCCCCTTTTAAACAAAATATTATAAAAATACTTTTTTATATGCGAGTACAAACAGCAAAATTATAATATATTTATATATTTTTAAAATTCGACGCACCCTAAAATATAATTTATAAATTATATAAACGCACACCAAAATCAATTATATAATACATATTATATATAAACACACTCTCACACTAATTATACACATATTATACAATATACAACATACATACCATACGATATATAACATGCATACTACAGACATGTACAGACCCGCACACACACTCGTTTAACAGAACATACGCATATGCACACAACCAAGAAAATGAAAACACAACTCTCGCATGCACAATCACACAGAAAACACAATGACTCACACCCAAAACTACACACGCACAAAACCCCACTTGAACACACAGATGACATGACAGAAGAGCAACACACACGCAATGGTTATATAAAATATATAATATCACACTGACCATACACGCGCATGAGCACACATGGGTTCTGGTCGGAGTAGAGTGCTGTCGGCAGCGAGGCTCGGGAGGGTGGAGCTCGTCTGTTGGGTGGTCTCGTTATGTGGATCAGGTGTCGGCATGGAGGAACGATGGGGTTTAGGGAAATAGAGCTCGGTTCAGCGGAGGGACTGGGTTCAGGGAGACATGGACTTCGGGAAGGTTCGGCGGATCTTGGAGCTTCAGAACGATTGAGCAGTTGTTGGCGTTAGAGACCGGACTGGACGGACGAGGAAGCAGGAATCAACGGCTTGGGTTTGGATCTCGGAGCTCGGGTTCCATGGCTGAAATTAACGACGATGGAAGGAAAGGAAATTTGGGAAAGGTAAGTTGAAAAAGGATGGGAAACTAAAAATGGCGAACTGGGAAGATAGAATATGTGATGGAGAGAGTGGTTTAAATCCAAGCATTTGCGGTATCGGAGGAAACGTGGGCTGAACAGTTCATTAGAATTTGAACGCATCTTTGGTAAAAACACTTTATTAGGAACCGTTCGTTTGAAATGGTGAACGAACGTTGAAAAATAAAAACAAAATAAACGCATGCATTGGAAAAAGGCAAGCCATTTTGAAAATGAAGAGTGAAACGTGAAAAGGTAGATGGCAAGGGAAGCTTGCATTCATTTGCATGTCCACTTCATGCATTTATTTCATAGACAAAGCTGCAACGTGCATATAAAAGGCTTGCATATTTGAAAATGGAATATGCGTGACCTAGAAAGACTTTTGGAACCAAAACATTATATTTCCATGCATGTAAACCAACCCCCAAAAAGTGCCACTTTCTAAGCCTTAGAATAAAATAAAATAAAAATGGACGGTTTAATAAAATAAAAAGACAGGTTTGCAGACCCAAAATGTCTAAGAAAATATGCAGGATCCAAATAGGGACACGTCGAACCCAAATGACATTGTTTTAAAAATGAACTATGCAAGCATTTTTACAATTTCAGCGCGAACCGAACACCAAAACTGACAAATGAATATATTCCGGAAATCAGCGTGACAAGACGGACACAACGGTATAAAATTTACAGTGCCATGATGCTCTGTTCAAAAACGCGTTACGGACCCCTTTAAACAAAAAAATCGGATAGAAAAACACTTAAACGGAGGTCAAAACCTCCGATTTTTGCAAAACGGATTTCACCATTGGATTCGTGACAATGAATAGAATATTTTTCGTGTTTGTCCGAACTGGTTTCAGAGAGATTTTAAAATCGCTAAAATTTGAACTGTTTTGCGCAGCTTTGCACTGAAAATTGTGCGATCGACAAACATTCAAATTTTCCGACGAAATTTTCACATCTGCAACATCTCACTGTACGCATTTCAAATTTTAAATTCTCGTTACAAGAAATTACAGAATGTTTTCAAAATAAAATTCGATTTAAATCGTTAAAAATAGCGGGTTGTTACAATCTCCCCTACTCAAAACTTTTCGTCCCCGAAAAGGAACGAGGCAAAGAACTACTAATTAAATAACTAATACATTTAAACCAATGATTCATATTTATTATCATACATATATATAGAATTTGAAATATATATAAATCAAAAGTTAAAATATTTTCAAATATTTCAAAACAGTTTCAAGTATTCATTTGACGTCTTGACTAGCGATATATATCTATCCCACTTTCGAAACCCGAAAATAGATATCGATGATGCTGCAGTCATCACCAGAATCATTTTCAAGCGACTAGAGTGTGACTCTACATATATCAAGTACATATAGAATTTAACATATACGTTGATCAGACGTATACCCAAATCACTTAGTATTTGATAGGCCAACTTTAACGTCGAATAAGTACTCAAAACATTTTCTATATTTAAACAAAATATATACTAGATTTTCAAATCATATATTATAAATCATTAAAATTTAAAGTAGGGAAAATTATATCTCTCCCCACTCATTTATTTATTAAAATTAAAATTCAATTCAAAATAAAATAAAATATTTACAAAATCTACCTCCATAAATCTTATTTAAAATATATAGTTTATAAAATATAACATCTTAAAGTATACATCAAATTTTTCAAAATATTGGTATTACTAAACAAAATTTTATTTTCAAATATACATATTCCAAAATATATTAGAATTTCAATATTATAACAAGGGAATTATAATACCTATTTCGAACCAATATTTAGATAGGAACAGACTCGCTGGAAGACTTATACTCCTCACCTTGTTGTGGACAAGGATAAGTTATAGAATTCGAGTAAAAAGCTGAACGAATGAAAGAACCTAATCAAATGTGATCTACGGAGGAAGATTGATTCGAATGGAAGGGAAATTTCAAGAAAGATTTAAATATTAAACAAAATTTTATATTCGAAAATATTTGTTTAAAAAACACTTTAAAATCATTTAAAAAAATCATATATATTTTCAAAATACGCTCTCTCTCAAAAAGGATTCCGCGACTAATTCCACTCATTCTTGGGTATCACTACCCTATCTCTAATGAGTTTTTACCCCATAGGCTAAAGCTTTGATAAACCTGGCTCTGATACCAACTGTAACGACCTGCCATTTTGACCGTGTCGAATTGACAAAACATGTCAACTCGAATCGTCCAAAACAACAGATTGTCATTAGCTTCTGAGGTAAATAGAATAAATCACAGAATCACAGATCATAGACACAAATACAGAGCAATATAATACCTCGCAGCGAAAATTACAAAATACAATAGTAGTTCATGAAGCTACTAAATAAAAATTTACATCAGAGTTTACATAAATACTACAACGGAAGTCTAATACAGTAAATAAGTGATAACAGTCTGAAACAGAAATGATAAGATACAGCTGAACTGGAACACTGAATAGGAAGATATAACCGAGAAAAATCCAATATAGGCTCCAAACTTCAAGAGTGAATCATGAAAGCTGTATACTCGATCTGACCCGAGCAATAATGCAAAACAAAACAACTCAGATCAGGACTAACATTCTCACGGAAGTAAATCAACTCAAATGAAATGTTCGATGAAATGCATCAGTAACTTAAAGGATGTTTGGGATCACCATCCTCTAAGGATCCGTCAAACTAATACTATATAGTATAATACGCTATATACAATAGTGTCTATCAGTAAAGTACAAATATCAAAATAGCGTAAGCGAGATTACCATGATTACCCTTACACCGTTTATATATTCCCATAGTATATACAGTACCGTAATTCCTCCGTAAACTGGAGGTTGATCAGAGGGCACTCCATATAAAACGGTACAAAACAAAATCGTAGTGGGCTCGTATAAGGCATGTGACAAGGCACGCAAGGAATGCCAGGGTGGATTCACCGTTTGCAGAGCCGGACTGGTGGTAACGCATAGTAGCAACTACCGCCCACCTCGATACACACTCCCATAATCAAAAGGCCCCAAATCGAATCTCAACAGTAATAGAATAATATCGAAGAAGTGTGCTCGATAAGAGGTATGACCTCACTTGGTCCGTGCATAGCTCCTGTTTTAGCCACATCAAGCTGACTCAAGGTAGCCAGGGTCTCGTAATTAATATGAAATAAAATAAAATCGAGTCGTTCGCCAAATCATCCCCTTCATTCTGGAACTCCACCGTGTACATAGTTGTTAAAGTAGTTTTCGGTATTGGCAGAGAGTATGCCAATAGCCGATCCCAGTCTCTTTAACAACCAAACGTTTACATTTTTCACACCGTGGCCAATATTTTATAAATCAGTTTATAAAATCAATTATACAAAAATCTCAAATTCAAATTTTAAATCAAATTTAAATATCTAACTTCGATTATATTTAAATTTGAAAATCAACTCAAATCGTTTAACCCAAATCGATTTAAAATCATATCGTAAAGATTCCAAATATAGTATAAACAAGTATTATACTTTTTTACTTCGATAAAATTTCCGAAATATACGTATAACAAATTTCAATTTCAAAACGACTTATATTAAAATCATATCTTAAAAGGTCTTAATTTCCATTTAAATCAATACCAAATATTTAACTTCGATAATATTTTTGGTTCGGTTTATATTCGCAAGAATCCAAGTTTCAAATCATTCAACAATTTGCTTTACGTTGATTCAAAAATTCAACATTTGGTTCAAGTTCAAACTATACGATTTAAGTCAAAACTTAAATTCAATTTAAACAAAGTATATTCATGTCATATGATTTTAAATCGTTATTTATAAATTTAACAATTCGTATAATCTAATTTTCCAACTAGGTCAATTCAAAAATCCGATCACTAAGGTTCAAAATCTAGTTTATATAATTGAAATCGAAATCTTATGTTTCAATTTAAACCAAATAATATTATATATTAACTCAAATCGAACTATTCATATTCATTACTTAAAATTTGAGTCGAAACCTTATATTCAATTCAAACAATTTATAAAATTTAAAACCATTCTTATAAGTCAATTCAACAAATTTCCTAATTCAAAACCAAACGATTTATATAATCAATCCTATATAAAGTTTATATATTCAAATTTACATTTTAGTTGCTAAGGAAATCGAATTCATTTCATATCAATTTTAAATTCAAATACATTTTCTCCTAAATTTGAAAGATTCAAATTTAGAATCAACTTCACAATTCAAATTTATCTCTTATAAGTTCAAACCAATTCAATTTCAAATTTATTTCATATTTTACCCAATTCCTCTCTACTAAAAGTTCGTATCAACTCAAATTCATAACTTACTATGAGTCCCTTCATTATTCAAATATCGTTATAAAATTTACATTTTTGAACTTCGAATTTTAAAATGCGAAATCTAACTTATCTATCTTGAGTCTATTATTAAAGTTTATAAAATATATATATAAGGAAATATAACTTTGAAAATATATATAAGGAAATTAATTTTGAAAATAGATATGTATTATATATATATAAGTTTATAAAATTCTAAAATTAATTAGAAATAGATTATCAACATATATAAGTTTAAAATAATATAAAAATAGATTTAAAGAAATATTTATTATAATAAAATAAAATTAAAATACTTATAGGAATAAATTATATGGTTTAAAATAAATAAAATTATAAGTAAAATCTCAAATAAACATTTAAACCTATATTTACTCATAATATCATTTTAAAACATATAATTCAAAGTTTACAAAATTTAAGTTTAAAATAAATATAAATATTAAGTTATTATATTAAAAATCAAATTTCCAAATCTCTTTACTTCGAAAACATGACCAACGGTGTCCGTATATAATTTTCTACCCTATGGTCAAGTGATACAGATATTTATCATTTCAACCCGTAATTTACAAAATTTCTACAGGTCTATCATTTCAACCTGCGATCCCAAATTCAGTAAAAATCGTTCAGGTCTATCATTTCAACCCATAACGATTTTTCCCTATTCTAATGTCCGTTCGGGTATGTATCATTTCAACCCTTAGTGATTTTTCCTAAACTAGGGTATCAACAATCACAAACAACAATCACAGCATATATCATCAGTGCAACTACGTGTCATATGAATATATCGTGTCGCATATGAAATGTGCATATATATATATATATATCAAATCAAACAATTTCTATCAGCAATCCTATACATTTCATATAACAGTTCATTATTGATCTAACATCCATGAAAAATGTAAGTCAGGTGTGAGATAAACTCACCTTTCGTGGCACATATTCGAGATGGTAAATGGATTGACGCCAAAATGAAATGATGACTTCCAGGTACGATTCAAACGGATTCAGCTCGATAATCAAGTCAATATATATATATATATATTATAAGAGGGGAATGAATCAGTTCACCATTGGGCTTTGGAACGGTTTGGCTATGGGGTTTGGAATGGGTATCGAACTTGACACCAAACTCTACTCAGTAGAAATAGACACAACGCCCCTTTTAAACAAAATATTATAAAAATATTTTTTTATATGCGAGTACAAACGGTAAAATTATAATATATTTATATATTTTTAAAATTCGACGCACCCCAAAATATAATTTATAAATTATATAAACGCACACCAAAATCAATTATATAATACATATTATATATAAACACACTCTCACACTGATTATACACATATTATACAATATACAACATACATACCATACGATATATAACATGCATACTACAGACATGTACAGACCCGCACACACACTCGTTTAACAGAACATACGCATATGCACACAACCAAGAAATGAAAACACAACTCTCGCACGCACAATCACACAGAAAACACAATGACTCACGCCCAAAACTACACACGCACAAAACCCCACTTGAACACACAGATGACATGACAGAAGAGCAACACACACGCAATGGTTATATAAAATATATAATATCACACTGACCATACACGCGCATGAGCACACATGGGTTCTGGTCGGAGTAGAGTGCTGTCGGCAGCGAGGCTCGGGAGGGTGGAGCTCGTCTGTTGGGGGTCTCGTTATGTGGATCAGGTGTCGGCATGGAGGAACGATGGGGTTTAGGGAAGTAGAGCTCGGTTCAGCGGAGGGACTGGGTTCAGGGAGGCACGGACTTCGGGAAGGTTCGGCGGATCTTGGAGCTTCAGAACGAGTGAGCAGTTGTTGGCGTTAGAGACCGGACTGGACGGACGGGGAAGCAGGAATCAACGGCTTGGGTTTGGATCTCGGAGCTCGGGTTCCATGGCTGAAATTAACGACGATGGAAGGAAAGGAAATTTGGGAAAGGTAAGTTGAAAAAGGATGGGAAACTAAAAATGGAGAACTGAGAAGATAGAATATGTGATGGAGAGAGTGGTTTAAATCCAAGCATTTGCGGTATCGGAGGAAACGTGGGCTGAACAGTTCATTAGAATTTGAACGCATCTTTGGTAAAAACACTTTATTAGGAACCGTTCGTTTGAAATGGTGAACGAACGTTGAAAAATAAAAACAAAATAAACGCATGCATTGGAAAAAGGCAAGCCATTTTGAAAATGAAGAGTGAAACGTGTAAAGGTAAATGGCAAGGGAAGCATGCATTCATTTGCATGTCCACTTCATGCATTTATTTCGTAGAAAAAGGTGCAACGTGCATATAAAAGGCTTGCATATTTGGAAATGGAATATGCGTGACCTAGAAAGACTTTTGGAACCAAAACATTATATTTCCATGCATGTAAACCAACCCCCAAAAAGTGCCACTTTCTAAGCCTTAGAATAAAATAAAATAAAAATGGACGGTTTAGTAAAATAAAAAGACAGGTTTGTAGACCCAAAATGTCTAAGAAAATATGCAGGATCCAAATAGGGACACGTCGAACCCAAATGACTTTGTTTTAAAAATGAACTATGCAAGCATTTTTACAATTTCAGCGCGAACCAAACACCAAAACTGACAAATGAACATATTGTGGAAATCAGCGTGACGAGACGGACACAACGGTATAAAATTTACAGTGCCATGACGCTCTGTTCAAAAACGCGTTATGGACCCCTTTAAACGAAAAATTCGGATAGAAAAACACTTAAACGGAGGTCAAAACCTCCGATTTTCGCAAAACGGATTTCACCATTGGATTCGTGACAATGAATAGAATATTTTTCGTGTTTGTCCGAACTGGTTTCGGAGAGATTTTAAAATCGCTAAAATTTGAACTGTTTTGCGCAACTTTGCACTGAAAATTACGCGATCGACAAACATTCAAATTTTCCGATGAAATTTTCACATCTGCATCATCTCACTGTACGCATTTCAAATTTTAAATTCTCGTTACAAGAAATTGCAGAATGTTTTCAAAATAAAATTCGATTTAAATCGTTAAAAATAGCGGGTTGTTACACCCATGTCGCCTATGATTGGTATTTATGATTGAAATTGTTTTGACACTATACACTTATAATAGTATCAAATGATTTGTTTTGACGTACCAAGCATGTTTGGCTATTATAAGGGAAAACCCTATCCTCCGGCTTGCGTTGCATTGTGTGATGGGACCTGGGTCTTATAATAGCTTCATTTTTCCAAAAAGCATTGCACTGTTTTGTTATATGCACTAGTGTTCTTGGGAGGAACCCCGTTCCGTGTTATACGGCGTGGTCCCTTGAATCACTCTCTTTTAAAAATAAATATTAATAACTGTTTTAGTTCTCACACCAGTCACATGACTGACCTGGAGTTTATTGTTTTAACCTAAACTCTAGGTGCCCCTATTTTCACACGGGCAGCTAGTAGTTTTGGTTTTGCGGATTTATATTCACAGGATCCTGATTTACAGCTGGAATGATATCCAGAAAGCTCTGTATCCGTATATCTCTTCTAGTTGTGTATTGTATTATTTTACGCTGCTATGTAATTTATTGTAACCTCTTATATTTATCGAATGTATAATATTCATTTATACTCTGTATATTCTTGTATTCTGATGGAATTGTTGTAATAAACAATGAAATGTTCTTCTGTTTGCGTTCCGATGTGTGTTGTTCTCATCTCAATCCGCGCTTTTTTCACCGGGGAAGTTCGGGTCGTTATAGTTTCGTATTGGAAATTGGATTCCATCTATGAGTCGAGGCAAGGGATGGCTCCTCACCGATTCGAGACACTCTAGTAAATGCCCCAGGGCTCGGACATTCGCGAGCCCTTGGATGCTTCAGGGTCATTCCTCTCATACTTTTGAGGATTAGTTATTCCTGAACACACGTTTCCGGATCCTATCGGACCTATCAATGAGCCACTAAGGGCTCAATATCCAAGGTGCCTCGCAATCCATCATCCACACAAGTAAAAATGTTTGGGCACCATACCATGACACAACTCCTAGCTAGAAAGAAACGTCGTGCACTCCCTGTAGTCACGATCCTGTTTTTGACTCATACCGAGTGTGAGGCTTGTGAATTATCGCTATACACAAAGCAGTGCTAATTAAAGCCATGCTTTGATCATCATCCACATGACTTTGCTTTTCAACAAAAGCCTTGATCAATTGATTTTAGCATGCCACACTGACAATCCATACCGTACCACTGATTTCCACCAATATATAACCTCTAAGCTCGTACGTCTCAAAGAAGGGTGTTAAGTAAGAGAATAAATTCTCCGCCACCAAATAGATATATATTTAGTAGAGACCAATGAATACAGTATAAAGGAATACAATGTCAGACATACCATCCATTTATAAGTCTGTTCTGTGTCTGAACGAAACCAGAGGCGCCTTATTCCTCGTCCCATATGTCCAATATAGGAGAGAGTTCCTTGCATATCCCGTCGATCTCTAAGTACGTTTGGACGATCACCATTATTACCTTGTCTTGGATGTACAGCCCAATCAAGACATCAGTAATCATCCATACGATGTGAAGAACTCCAGTCTTCAACCACCGTCTTCATCGTTGACTTTTAGTCGTCATATCAGTTATTCAAAATGGGATAAACCCGGTCTTTCCGAATAACTCGCGTATTTTATAATCAAGTGCTACAAAATTACATCATACGCCTCATTCCAATTCAGAATATTCTTTTATTCAAATATTCACATATTAGGGAAAAGTTCCCCACTAATTTTATCAAAGATATGTTCTTTTAAACTTATTCTTTAATCTTCCTTTTGATATCATTTTCAAAATATTTTATCTTATCTTTTCACAATTCTAAACTAAATTAAGGTTTATCAACTAGTCGGTATTAGCGAACTTTACCGAAGTAGTCACTTATTTATTAATCTCAATATTTTCATCCCATGGAGCAAAACTGGAAATACTCCATATCTAACACCCACTGTGCTATTAGTATAATTACCATTTCTCGTTTCAAATATAATTAAAGATTCAACTATCGCGTGGAGTAAAACTAGTGGTACTCCATTCTCGATCATTTCTCGAATTCAATAAATTTAATTATCCCATTCTCATTTCAATCTAATTAAAGATTCATTAAAACTCCACCTTGGTTTTAATATCAAAAATCATTACTTTATGATTATTCAACTTTAAGAAATTAACCTTGTCTTTAACTGGGTTAAAGGACCAATGTTATTAAAAACACAGTTCACAATAAACCCAAATCATCTTCCATTAAAATGGAATCTACACGGAAATCATAACAGTGTATAATCGATATAAATTCCCGTATCAGACTAATAATATAAATGGAATAGCGGCAAAGCCTTTTAAATTCCATATATAGTAATGGTCTTCATTCACAGAAGCTCATCTCGATTATTACCAAATCGAATTCCATTCAATTCCAATTTAATATATTAAATTGGAAAACTTTACTTTGGAAAATTTCCATTAAATCTTAATAAATTCCAAATCATCTCTTCACTGTTAATTTGGTTAAAGGACAAGTGTTACTTAAAAGACCGTTCACGATAAACCCAAAAATTCAATTTCAATTCAATTCCAATTAAATATTAATTAATTGGTAAACTTCTCTAAATCTTAATTAAAAGATTTATTCTTTTCTCAAATGGGTTTAAGAACAGTGTTATTTAAGACACCATTCACGACAAACCCAAAATCCAATTTGTATTAAATACAAGGCTCTGAATAGAAATTTTATCGGCTTATATTCAATATCAAATTCTGAAACCAAAAAATATCATATTGGGAATAATGATATTTATATCTTCCAAATTCCTCAACAATATCCGTATAATCACGGAATCCAATATCGAAATATTCCGAAGATTATTTCCATTCCAATTCATAAGTTGGAAAATTCTGGTTACATCAAAACCATTTCAAATCCAATTTATTTATTTAAAAACCATTGGATTTCTAATCTAATTAATAACTAGTTCATTTTGATAAAAATATATTTTTATCTTTTCTAACTTGGAATTTTTCATCCAAAATCTTTCCGAATTATTTATTATGATTTTAACAATTTTTCCATATTTTTAATAATTTTATTAAGGCCCGTACAGTCGATTTCAAATAACGGCCAGCGAACTGCATTCATAGCGACCTTTTTTGAAATTGATTTGGATATATTTCCAAATCTAACTGTTAGATTTCAAATCTCTTGTATTAATTGGAAATCTCTTTTCGATACGAACCCAACGGTTCACGTTTTAGGAGAATCCGACAGTCGGATCTCCCGTTAAGTCAATTTGAAGTAAATGGTCGAACTTCGCGAACGGTCGCTGCGCGGCTCGTTCTATTCAGACCATTAAATATATATATATATATATATATATATAATATATATTGTCGATTTCCATTTAAAACGTATTTTATAAATCGTTTATGAATTCATTCTAAAATGATTTCAACTTCATTTTCAATTTTAAATTCAAAATTGAATACTATATATCATTATAATTTTAAAATGATAATATTTTCAAAATACCTGATTTTGAAGTTAATTCTCTTTGATATTAATTTAAATTGAATAAAATCGACCGATAAACCCTTTTGGGTTAAAATGGCGAATATCTACTTACTCGGCTTCATATATTCCAATATTTTCGTGTCCATCCCAAAATCGGACCTCAAAATCATATTTTAATTCTTCACTGAATATTATTTTGAAATATTTGTTATTTTAAAATATTCGTTATTTTGAAATATTCGTTTATTTTAAAACATTCGTTATTTTTTGAATTGGAATGCGACTCAATCAATTACCATATAATTTCAGTTATATGGATTTCATACATCACACGTATTCAACAATAATGATAAATAATCATTCAAACATTATCCAGAGTGCAATTTACAACTGGATAAGCATTAAAATAAATAAATAATGCTCATCATAGTTTGTCCATCAATCGATCGACACACAACTAAATATTGGGATTAGTGTATGTCAAATATCATCTCAATACCCGTGTGGGGGTTTCAAACAACAACAGTCAATTTAAATAAATCATTGGTTAATAAATTTAACCGGTTCTAATTTGGTTTGAATTACTTTTCTATTTAACCAATTTTCACTGTTTAAATTATAAATGGATATTGTTCGACGACGAATATTCTATGAATTAGAAAATAGTCAAGAATATTGAAATAAACCGCAGGCGCACGACATACAATCGTAGTACGTGGCGAATACGGGTCGATCCACAGGGAAAGAATTAATTCTAAAATTGCTCAATCAAATTAAACTGAAAGTGAGTGAGAATGTTAACTAAACAGCTAAAAATTAGCAAAATATACCAAACTATTAACTACAAACGTTGGTTGAAAAATAAGAGATTAAATGACAACTTAGGAACAAATTTACTCTCAAGATCACATGAATCAATATAAAATGAAACCATGATCTCTCTTTTTGGTCAATAGTTAATTTAATTGATGTGACTATTCTAAGCATGACCTATTTGTGCTATTGATTAGCCCAACATAAGCCATCAAATTTTGTCATGCCTCTTAAATAACTTTACTAATTTTATGAAAAATGGTAACAAGTTGAAATTGAATTGTACTTTAAGCATGACCTATCCCTTATTAATTAGGAGTATAAACCATCAAATTTAGATTTTCAATCTCCACTTAATTACCATAATCATATGTAGATGAAGAGGTAATTAGTGAGCATATGAACAAACATAGCCTATGTGGTGTCAACACTATAGGCTATCAAACTCAATAATGAACACAGAAACCATAAACATCAACATGAATTAAAGCACAAAAAGAGATCATGAATAAACAAGTATATTGAAACTACATGAATAAAGAAAGCTTCATTATCCCTAAGTTATAGGGATTTAGCCTCCCATGTTTGGTATTTTAACAACAAATGTAGTTTGCAACATTAAAGAAATAAAAGAAAATATAAGCTAAAAAAGAGATTTATTTCAGCCTCCACTCTAAACAAAAAATCCAAGATCTTTTTTACATTATCATACATAGGTTATTTATACATGAGGGAAAACCCTAAATTAACTTCTTGCATGCTATCCAGAATGCCCTCTCTTTAAGCTTCATTTTGTCTTTTAGCAATAATGATTCATGTAGCCTTAATTTTGTGTCTCCACTAAAGAAGGAAGGAGAGTGAATAGGGTCCTCCAGTAATTATCTATTTGAATTGATTTCCTCTCCATCGATTTATATTGATTGATTTCCCTTTCATTTTTTTGGGCAAGGCATTAATTTCCTCCTTTTGAATTGATTCCCTCTCCATTGATTGATTTCCCTTTTTTCCTTTGTATGCATATATATCCTTATGAAGTCCTTTTCTACATGCACCAATTTCTGCAAAAATATGAAAAATGTCCAAGTAAACATTCTCAAAATAATATAAGCACAAAAATGACCATTTTCTCCCTATATGATGATAAATGCATGATGTTTTGAAATCAATTCAATTATTGTTTAAACACGATAAAATACCCATATATGACATTTATTAGCACTAAACAAGAATATAAATGTGAATATAAATGTGCATTTTTACATGCACATCAAATACCCCCATACTTATCTATTTATTCATCCTCGAATAAAGTAAAGACTGAGCTAAACCCGTTTTCGTAGGGAGCACGATTGCATTGAGCATATGCAACAAGCCGTTGAACCTCTGGGTGTCCCCAGTAGGACGAGTGTTGTCTCGTAAGGGTTTTCAGCGGATACTACCCACAAAATCCAAAAGTTAAATGCAAAAAAAATATTTACAAAATGCAAGATTCGAAAATATTTACAATATGAATGCAAGTTTTTAAAGAAATATTTACAAATGGATAATTTACTTTTAAATATTACACGAATGAGTTAACACAAATTTGAGTCGTCACTATGAAATTTAGGTCCATTACTAATCAAAACTTCAAACAAAAGTCATGTTATCATCACAAACTCCTCCAGCTTGGCCAGTTGTTTTGGTAGAAACATAGTGCAAATATGAAATGAATTCCGTAATCGATATCAACAATCGTAAAACGGCATCTCAACTTCCTTTTTGTTAACAAGTTAGGTCGAATAAGTAAAGAGTGTGCTTGGATTTCAAGTGCTTACTCTCTCTTTATTATAAAATATTTACATTATTACCTTTTACAAACACCTAACTGAAAAGACCAAGGTATACCACCCGTGAGAGTTTGGGACAGAGCTTGTCGGATTGTGCAGACCGACGCTGACTTTGTCAACAAGATGTCGGTAATCCTTAGGTGTCCAACTCATAAAATGAGACCAAGATATACCGACGCTGACATTGTCAATAAGGTGTCGGAAAGAGCTTGGCCGGTTTGCACACCAACGCGAGATGTACTAGCAATGTTGGATACCCTTGGATTGTTATTATATATATATACATTCTTTTTTTTTCTTTTTTCTTTTTTCTTTTTTTTCTTTTTGCATAAGAGAGAGAGTTAAGCGAGAATATCTTAGCACAACTTCACTTAAAAGATCTAAAATTTTATCGCAAGTAGTCAAAATCAACCATTCATTTAATCGGATTGCAATTCAGAAAACATTTCATACTCATCACCTACGAATTTCCCAATATACCAGTTACACCAAATTTGCTCACAATTCAAACTTTCCTTTCGTTATCCGCTAAGAGAAGTAAATTTCCAAATATTTAAATCGAACGACCAAAATTATATACTAACTCCATCATGTCTTATTTAAAAGTAAATAGAAGTGTGAAACTTTTACTTTTTTTAAGAAAAAGAAAAAAATGCAAAAAGAGAAAGGAAAAAAATGCTAACTTAAACTATGCAAAACAGAATGAAAATGAAACTCCCCCCCCCCCACTTGATTTCAACCGTGTCCCCATAGTCAATGTGTAACAACCCGAATTTTAATAACATGTTAAAACTATAAATCAAGGCAGAATTAATTTTTAAAATAAGAATCAAGGGAAACGGGTTACGCCATTGCGTTCATCTCGGAATTCTGCTTGAGATAGAGTCTGAGTTTACGTAAAACGAATACCGTACAAAGAAGATATGGACGAAAGAAGTTGGGCAGAAAAACCAGAAATGGGCCAGAATGCACTGGCGCACTTGGGAAGTGCGCCAGAAAAAAATTGCACTGGCGCACTTGGGAAGTGCGCCCATGCAATTTTGCATTGGCGCACTTGGAAGGTGTGCCCAGGACGAGCAGAAAACCTGCTGGTCAGGCCCTGGCTGGCCTGGTCGGGTTCTGGTCGAATTTCTGAGCTCTGCTGTGTCATTAGGGCTAACTTGTCACTTTCTGATTGGCTTCTCTTGAGATGAATGGCCTTGATTAACTCTAGCTTCATCGACGGCTCTAAATAAATTGAAATTCTATATAAACTGCCTCCTAGACTCATTCTCTTTACACCATTCTTCTCTAACCTTATGCTGCTCAAACTCTTGATAATCATGGCTTCTTCTTCCTCCTCTAAATTAAATTAAATTAAAAATAAAAGGAGAAGATTATTTCTTGAAGACTACGGCTAGGAATTGGGGATTTGCTTCTACAATCAAAGCAAGATTCAATGATTCAACAATTCAACGACAAATTTCTAGACTTGACTTCTGCATCTATTCTTAGACCACGATCTGTAAGTTCCAGTTACTTTTAGATAAAAACTATAAACTTAATATGGCATGTTATAAATTGGAATTGATTTATGTATAATTCATATCTATTCTTGTTTTCTTTTTGGATCTTGACTATTGGGAATATTGACGACGACGTTGAAACTATTATTAATGGCCTAAGACTATGACGGTGAACATATGACTATGCTTATGCCTATGACTGTGAACATAAGACTATGCCTATGCCTATGACTGTGAACATAAGACTATGCCTATGCCTAAGACTGTGAACATAAGACTATTGCCTATGACTATGACAAGGACAATTGTGACTAATTACCTAAGATTCATGACCATGAGGTTATTGCCTAGGATTATAACTTTGAAATCGGATCTAAGCTTGATTTTCTATTCAGACCTTTTCTTTATTTGTCCTTGGATCTTGATTTTGGGGATTTTTCTATTTAAATTAGATCTATCCTTGTTCTTGAAACTAGATTATTATTTAAACCTTTTCATGATCAATAATGTTATTAGATCTATATGCCTGCGATGTTTTAATCAATTTATTCAGTTATGTCATGCCTTAAAAATAGATTGATAATAGAATAATGCTGATTATGTTATATGTGGAATTGAATGATATTGATCTATGCTTGTGGTTCTATTTTATTATCATGTTGAATTGGGAATTAATGAATAAGTCTATTCATATGTATATGAACTTGGAATATAACATGTTATGACAAGTTGTGTAGTTTATCATGTTATGCAAGTTTTAGGTTGTAAAATCATATCACATATGTGACCAAATGTTAGATCTACATGTTTTTGTGTATATGTTAAACCTATGTCATATTTCAAGTTCACACTTATTTATATGCTCGTGATTGATTTGCAAGTTCACATATATGTAAGTTG
This sequence comes from Allium sativum, assembly GCA_030737875.1. Classification (NCBI taxonomy): domain Eukaryota; kingdom Viridiplantae; phylum Streptophyta; class Magnoliopsida; order Asparagales; family Amaryllidaceae; genus Allium; species Allium sativum. The sequence continues at coordinate 650,007,559 of CM060920.1, forward strand.
ATTTAGTCTATGTTGCAAGTTCACATATATGTATGTTGATTTAGTCTACGTTGCAAGATTCACACCTATGATATTCATGTTGACTATTTTGCAAGTTCACACCTATGATGTTCATATTGCCTATGCCGAAAATTCCAAGTTTACACCTATGTCATGTTTATGTTAATGAATTGCTTTATGCCAATTTTGCGTACGTTAAATTAGGCTAAGTTTTTAGCCTAATATAATATGTCAAAAATCATGCGGACGAGAAATTAGGCTAAGATTGTTAGCCTAATATTTAGACGGAGTAACGTTGGGAAAAATTGGTAATTATAGGAAACTTGGTATGAAACTTGCCTTGAAAACTTGACACGAACTTGACATGAATCTTGAACATGGACATGACACTAGAATGAACTTGAAAATGGCCAACTCGAGGTTGGGTTGAGTTTGCAGTGTAATTCTGCCCGGAACCGCCCGACAAATCCAGTGACTGCAAACAATAGGATCCAATGTGAGTAGTTGGTCATATCGCGCTTGAAACCCGAGGTTAGACTGAGTTGTGTTGTAAATCTTCCCGGAACCGCCCGGCATATCCAGTGACCACAAGAACAGGTCTAATGTGAGAGGTTGGGGTGCATTAATGAATTAGTGCCACATGATAGGGTTAAGTCATGAACATGGAAGACAACACTTAACCAACTTGATACATGACTCGTAGGTGGGTTAAGTCATGAACTTGAATGACAACACTTAACCAACTTGACATGCTAGACTGATAGGGGTTAAGTCATGAATTTAAATGACAACACTTAACCTATTGAACGGAAACCTTAGTTACGTGGTCCATTTCAGCAGTAACCCACTAGATGTATCATGGTACCCTGGGACTAGGCGGGGTGGGGCATGATTACTGGGATGATTGTAAGCGACCAGAACGACGGTTGTGTTAGTGCGCCAGTGTAGGTTCAGGCGGGCTATGGTCGTGCACGTGGTCCGGAGTTGAAAAAGCAGGCATTGGGCATTAGTAGGTTTATCTGTGCATTTTTGATTCGTGTCGGTGGTTGGCACCATAGGGCTTGATACACCCTATGGTGGACCTAGCACAGGTGACTACATTCGTGATAGGGCCGTATGACACAGACACACAACGAGCTAGAACTTATAGGGAGCCGATCGATTAGTGGATCGTTCCGTTGGACCTAGGAATGGGTCATTTCATGATATTGGGCCAAGGGGTCATTTCATGATTAATATAAGACATGGGTTTGGGATTCTAGTACAATTGATGCAGAGAACCTTGAATATGTGATGCTATACTTGATTCATACTTGATTTATCATGTTATCTTAGTCTATCTTGCCCATCGTGTCATCATCCTTATGTTTACTTTCAGTTTGTACATATCATGTTACCTTTACTTGTTTTTATACTGAAAGTCACTTGGACTTACCAGTCTTTATGACTGACCTGTTTTCTTTCGCCTCTTTTTCTTTCATTTCCCCCCCTAGGTTCTCAGGGAGGGAACTCTAGCACTTAGCTTGGATTTCGCTTGCTTTTGATTCAGCTCATGTACGGTTTGATCTTGGGCTATGCTATGGCTGCATTTTCTGTTACCTTTGGGGAATTAAGCTACTTTTGATGTTTTAAGTTTATGCTTCTTTATTTATGCAAGACAGAATTCGTTGTAATGGAAAATAATGACCTTGGCTATTTGATGTAAAAGGTTTTGACTCTTCTTGAAAGTAATGAAAATTTTCTTTTGATTCTTCTGCAGTTTTATATATGTTCTGTCTTGTAATATTTCTGTGCTTGTTTACCTAGATAACGCTCCTCCAAAACTAGTGCATTCCCTTTGTGAGTGACCCTAGTGGAGGTGGGGTGTTACACAATGCATGACACAATGAGTGAACGGAAGAAAAATATTTACATATGTACAAAAAAGGATTAGTGCGACTTGCCAAATGTGCATGCAGAAAATATGCAGTCACCGAATAGATGAACCGGTCCACAATGGACCAATGAATCGGCCTCATTAAGATTATGAGACACAGCTGAAGCATAGAAAATCAAATCATAAAGGATTTTATACTACATTTCAGATTTGGAAAAACATATTTTGTTTTTTCAAAAGTTTGAGTTGCTAATTTTAAAATTTTGAGCTTACAATTGATTCGAAAATCGAATTGAATTTTTGGAGCAACTATAGAGAGGTCATCGACCTGGGGTTCAATAAAAGATTCAAAAACAAAGTTTGACTTGTTCAGATGATGTATAAATTGAGACGTGTGCATCTTTTTCACCCCCACACTTGTTTTGAGAAATATTGTTTAGTTTTGCTTTGATATTTGAAATTTTGTTAACTAAAGGTTCCTTCGTAAACCTAAAATTAAAACCAAACAAATGAATTTTCAGTAAATTTTGAAATCGTGTTTTCTCAAAAACAGTGTTATTCCAAAAAGAGTCCATATACCGTAGAAATTTATCATTGAAAAAAAGTGATCACAGTGAGGTTCAGTTGAAACGATTAAGTCGCAAGGAGTTTCAACAGTTTTTGAAAAATCGTCATTGTGTTCAAGATCACATTCAGCAGTTTCATTATTTTCAACCTCAAGAATTTCAAAATTTTCATTTTCACTTTCAGAACCAACAACATTATCATTAATTATTTCAAAAAAAATCGCTCATCAAAGTCGTCCTCACCTATACAGTTGTTAACAGCTTCGCCATTTTTGTCATGTTGACAATCTAAAGTGGGTAAATTTTCAAAATTTTTAGAATCTGGGAGAGGAAGATCAAATTGAAGATTAACGTCTTTGTTTTCAAGAGAATTCAAATTCAGATCAATTACAGAGCTTTCAACAACTTCGTTAAGATTTTCGTCAGTTTCAAAAGTTGTTATTTGAAAATCATCGATTTTAGTAAAAGATGTATTATCATTCGAATCGTCACATGTTCGGTTTTGATTATTTTGTCTTTCACGAAACTTCAAGTAATCGTCAAGTATGTTCGTTTGCTCAACAAAATCAAATTTATAATTATTTACATGAGAATTTTCAATTTGAAATTGTTAGGAACAAAAGTTTTCAGTAGCACCACAATTGAAATTATTCCCATTACCAAAATCATTTGAGAAGTGATTTACATTTCCATTTTGAATTTGAAATTCATTTTTGAGTTCGAAATTGATTTGGCTGGGGCTGTAATCAAAACCATTTGAATTTGGAAGTGAATTCGAATTTTGATTATTTTGAAAATTTTGACTCAAGTTGTTGCCCAAGTATGAATTACACAATTCATTTATTTCTTGATTTTGTCGTGTGCACATTTCAAGTAAAGATTCAACACGCGTTTCAAGAGTTGAGGGTTGAACATTATTTTGAAAATTTTGTGGTGTACAATGAGGATTATTTTGAAAAGCTGGTGGCGTAAAATCCAAATTGTTAGTACAATAGTTGTTATTAAAATATCCATATGAATTTGGTGTAAAATTATATGGATTATACTGATTTTCACAACTATCGTAAAATCCGTAGGAATACGGAAATTGAGACATTTTCAAGAAAGTTTTTTTTTTTGAATTTTTATTTTAAGAGAAAAAAAATATTCACAAAAGAAAATTGTTTTTTTTTTATTTTGGATTTTTTTTTATATATGCATGAACCTAATGCAACTGTATGAATGCAAATTACTTATTTACAGATTTTCTAAAATTATATAATTTCGGTTTGATTAATTTCAACAAAAGATTTCTCAGCCAGTTAACGGACAGGAGTTATCGGTGCACCAGGAATCACCCTAGCAATGCAGCCGAAGGTTTAAGTACCTTCAGAGGAATAACCGATATAATATTTACGAATCACAGTAATATTTATAAACAGTTATTACTCTGCCGTAGTCTAGACACCGAGAAATAAATCGTTACAAATTAACCAATTTGTCAAAATATAATGATGTCCTTAAAAAGATAAAAACAAAGCTAAATGAATGCAAAATAGAAATTAAACGTGAATGACGTTGCAACTACAAATGAATTTTTTTTTTGATGCAAGTGCAAGCAAACAACAATGCAATTAAATAAAAGCAAGAGAGAAGAGAACAATACTAGAGGGTCTGAATTTATTAGCAATATTTTTTTTTAACGACAATTTTTTTAGCAGCATTTTTTAAGCGAGCAAGCAAGCAGCGCGGTTCCAAGCAAAGCAATGCAAATCCGAGCAAAGTAGTTTTTGAGCAATCAATCCTCCTAGAGAATTTCCGCAACCTAAAAATGAATCAGACAAGGCTATTTTCTTTTTTTTGTAAGGGAACGTAACCAAACCAAGGCAAGACGTTTGCACTAATCTAAACAAAATGATACTCAATCGGCTAACGCCCAAATGATAAAAGCCCGTGTACACTAAATCAGTAATCACCAAAAATAACAAAGCAAGCCCAAATGAACACTTTTCCCTGGTATGGGACAGCCCGTGTACACTAAAACAGTGAGCCCAAATAACAAAGTATTTTCTCCCAAATCGTTCCTAAAGCAGTAACATAATTACCACACTCAAATCAGACGATTTCAACCAAAAGAAAAAAGAAAAAAATCGATTTCAAGTTGGATTTGCGGATACAGGGGAAGGAGGATGCGCTTCAATTGCATGAGGGGCTTGGGAAGTCGAGGTGGCTGCGATGGAGATGAGAGGGTTGGTGAAGGCGCAAGTGTGGTTGTTGATGCAGGCTTGTAGCTTTGTACATGATAGGGGCTTGCTGCGTTGAAGACTTATGCGTGTGATAATTGGTGGATAGCTATTCTGGATGGTTGCAGTGACTGGTGAAGAAGACCGTGGTATCGGTGATCTGTGAAGTTGGTTTGTAGAGAAAAGGCAATGTAGTTTGTTTGTGCAGAGGGTGGTATGATGATGCTTGGATCGGGAAGTTTTGGTTTGTGGTTTGTTGTTGTGGTATGGAGTTGTGACTGATGAAGTGATGCAGTTCCAGTTAGAGGAGGTAGTCAATGTTGTTATGTAGTGTAACTGGTTTAAGTATGGTTGTGTGATGGTTTTGTTGAGTAATGGCACGGTGAAGCAATTAGAGGTGAAGGTTGTTGTAGGGATTGCTTAACAATCGTTTGATTGAAGAAAGAGGATGTTTTGTGATGTGTGATGAAGAGGATTTGGAGTAGATCTGTAGTTGGGGCTGAGAGTTTGTTTGCGAGAAGAAGGTGATTGTATGGTGAGAGGATGGAGAAATGTAGGGGATTATGTAATGGTATCAGGAAATATAAGGTAGAGAAGGAAAGAAAGTTATAGAGGAATGAGAAGAAAAAAGGAAAGCAATAAATTGAGTTTTTTTTATTTGTAAAGAAAGGAAATAATTTTGGATAAAAGTTGGAAAGAAATCAAAGAAAGGGTAGAAATAAAAGAGAAAAATGGGAAGATTTTGATTATATGTAAGAATTGAAAATGAATAGAAAGGGGAAAGAAATAAATGAGAGAACAAGAAGGGAAGGAATAAATGAGATAAAGAGAAAGGGAAAGAAATTAAAAAAAAATTGAAAACACAAAAAAAATAAAAAAAAAATTGGAAAGAGACTGAACAAAAGGCAGGTGTTTATTTCTTTTTTTTTCTTTTTTTTAAGAGAGAGAAAATAGAAGAACTAACACAAAATAAAAACACACAGATGAAAAGAAACAAACACACAAACAAAAGTAAAACAAAACACAAAATGAAATAAAACACACAACTCCCCTTTTTTTATTTTTTATTTAATGAACACAAAAACAAGCACACACAAAATGAAACAACAAAATAGAAAAACTGCGAACAACACACAATCTTTTTTTTTTACAAAAACAACAAATAAGAAAATTAACTCGAAGAGTAAAACTAAAGTTAAATTCTTTCCCCGGCAAATTGTTCGACGATGAATATTCTATGAATTAGAAAATCGTCGTGAATATTGAAATAAACCGCAAGCGCACGGCGTACAATCGTAGTACGTGACGAATACGGGTCGATCCACAGGGAAAGAATTAATTCAAAAATTACTCAATCAAATTAAACAGAAAGTGAGTGAGAATGTTAACTAAACAGCTAAAAATTAGCAAAATATACCAAACTATTAACTACAAACATTGGTTGAAAAATAAGAGATTAAATGACAACTTAGGAACAAATTCACTCTCAAGATCACATGAATCAATATAAAATGAAACCATGATCTCTCTTTTTAGTCAATAGTTAATTTAATTGATGTGACTATTCTAAGCATGACCTATTTGTGCTATTGATTAGCCCAACATAAGCCATCAAATTTTGTCACACCTCTTAAACAACTTTACTAATTTTATGAAAAATGGTAACAAGTTGAAATTGAATTGTACTTTAAGCATGACCTATCCCCTATTAATTAGGAGTATAAACCATCAAATTTAGATTTTCAATCTCCACTTAATTACCATAATCATATGTAGATAAAGAGGTAATTAGTGAGCATATGAACAAACATAGCCTATGTGGTGTCAACGCTATAGGCTATCAAACTCAATAATGAACACAGAAACCATAAACATCAACATGAATTAAAGCACAAAAAGAGATCATGAATAAACAAGTACATTGAAACTACATGAATAAAGAAAGCTTCATTATCCCTAAGTTATAGGGATTTAGCCTCCCATGTTTGGTATTTTAACAACAAATGTAGTTTACAACATTAAAGAAATAAAACAAAATATAAGCTAAAAAAGAGATTTATTTCAGCCTACACTCTAAACTAAAAATCCAAGATCTTTTTTACATTATCATACATAGGTTATTTATACATGGGGGAAAACCCTAAATTAACTTCTTGCATGCTATCCAGAATGCCCTCTCTTTAAGCTTCATTTTGTCTTTTAGCAATAATGATTCATGAAGCCTTAATTTTGTGTCTCCACTAAAGAAGGAAGGAGAGTGAATAGGGTCCTCCAGTAATTATCTATTTGAATTGATTTCCTCTCCATTGATTGATATTGATTAATTTCACTTTCATTTTTTTGGGCAAGGCATTAATTTCCTCCTTTTGAATTGATTCCCTCTCCATTGATTGATTTCCCTTTTTTCCTTTGTATGCATATATATCCTTATGAAGTCCTTTTCTACATGCACCAATTTCTGCAAAAACATGAAAAATGTCCAAGTAAACATTCTCAAAATAATATAAGCACAAAAATGACCATTTTCCCCCTATGTAATGATAAATGCATGATGTTTTGAAATCAATTCAATTATTGTTTAAACATAATAAAATACCCATATATGACATTTATTAGCACTAAACAAGAATAAATATGTGAATATAAATGTGCATTTTTACGTGCACATTAGATATTTATAATTTAATTTCAACTTCCACATTAATGTCAACATTATTTTTAATACGTTAAACATTTCAACATCACAAACAACACACAATATAGTCAATTTAAATCGTCCATGGTCTGTAGACGAGGGAGATGAGCTAACAGGCACCGTATACAATTTATAATGATAAAAATCTACACTTGTAATTCTATATATTTTCGATTATAAATTAAATTAAATAACTATACAAAATTTCAGTGAGAGAATTCTCACATCGGGTTCCACTCCATCATTCTTTTAATTGAAGATTTTATTTCTATTCAGATTTGAATTTGCCTCCAATTCAAATCTGCTTTATTTCCGTTCTGGTCAGTTCTGAAAAGTAGTGTTCGATTTTACGATCACAACGGTTCCTGTTTCACTAGATTCCGATATCGCATGGAAAATTTACATCCTTTTGAACATTAATTAAATTATTAACTAATAATTAAAACCTTAATTTCTCTCCCCCCCTTCAGTAAAACCGTTGAACCATTCTTCAATCTGGAAACCTCGTTGTCGCCGCCTCAGGGGTTCGGACCCCAATCACCCACCCCCCCCCCCCCATGAAGCGCCGCCACCTCGTATTCCTCCGCCCCCAATATCGCGCCACCCGGTGGTCCCACCGCCATGAAAAACAACTTCGAATGGCTCCCCTTTGAGGCAGAAAATCGAGATAAGTACAACACTAAAACAGTCACACCCGTTGAGTTTAAAAATCTCAGTGTGTTCTTTGATTTTTGTTTTTGAAGTTGCTGAAATTAGAGCGTAAATTAGAAGAAAATCAAAGGAGAAGAATGGAGCGATTCTGATCGCTCGTGAGAATATAGCGACGGTGCCTGTATTGTTTGAGAATTAGGGTTTCTTTTGACCAACTTTAACTTATATATATTATAATTTAATATTATTAAATTTGGGAATTTGCCTGTTTAACGTACCGAACTCCATATCAAACCCAACGACTGTCGCCCCCTAGCTAAATACCCCCATTCCGGACACAATGGGATATGTTTCGTAAGCTAATTCGACCGTTTCGATCAGTTTTTATTAAAATATAAATCAATTTATCGGGGTTACATACTGACTCCAAAAATAACAGAAAAATAAATTTAGTTATGTTTTGACGATACTGTCCTAACAAAACTAATTACGTCGAATTTGGAGGCCGTTTGGAAAATGGTCGTTTTCTAGTCGATTAAATTCAAACTGAAATTACCAAACACGTTTAAATTCACCACGCTCACATATTAATTCAAAAAATTATGAAATTTGAAACCTGATAATAATTTGAAATTCTGGATCCAACAAAAGTGGTTTCAACGAAAACAGAGGTCGTTTGTAAAATGTCTATTTTCAAGGGCTATATATTATATTAAAAGTATATATAAATTCCACAACGACTATTTTGAATTTTAGTCTAGACATAACTTACAATCTAGATTATGAAATTTCAGTTTTTCGCATTCATTAGAAAGATATAATTAAACAGATTTAAATATTTCTTGTTTTATTGAAATTTGATTTATTTTAAATTATATATATTCATTTGAAATTTAAAATCGAATTTTCAAACTACCACGCCATTTCAAATTCGTTTTAATTAAATTTTAAATTTATACGTTCTAATTTCAATTTAAATAAATTTTTTGTCATTATTATTTAAAATAAATCATTTCAAATATTCAAAACCCTTTAAAATAGCTAAAATAAAATTTTCAAATTGATTCAGAAATTCCCGGATTGTTACACTTACCTTTGAGATAAATATAACTTTATTAACCAAAACAGTTTTTTAGTAAATCACATTAAGTTCCGTTTAATGTTTGTTCATATATGGTTCTTAAAACCATATTCTCTCCCTAAAAATCATATTTCAGTTTCAAACTCATTTACTTAATTTAATATTAAGTAACACATCACTTAAAACCAAATCTATTCGCTCTATCCATCCTTTATAACATTTTATACCAAGACCAGATTCTATTATAGAACCCCTTTATAAAATCCTTGTAAGTTTATTACAAACTTATCTCAGTTTTACATTAATAAAAATTCACCTCTTACTTAAAATATTCGTATTTAGATCGAATCATTATAACTTAATTTGCCTAACAAATTTGAATCCAATCTAGATTCTTGTTTAAAATTCCACTTCATATCATCCCGCCTGTAAGCTCAAGAACCATTTAAGACATTTCATAATTTTATATCAAATTATAAACTTAATTCGATAGTTGAATCATTTACAACATTAAATCATCTACAACTTGGTTATATTGTTTGCTCAACTTGGATTTTATAAAATCCAATTAAATAAGAATTCTAAATAAGAATTCATTTTAAACCTGCCTTATATTACTATTAATAAAAACTCACATAAAATCTCATTCAATAATAAACAGGGTCTCACGATTCATAAAACTCCATTAATAAATTTCAATCACAAGGTTCTTGCTTTGATTATTATTAATTAAATAATAATCAACTCCAACATTATAAAAATAATTTACTTTCATCATTAACTATTAATATAATAGTTAATCTCTCGTAAAATGTTATTAAAATAATAATTATCTTAATTAATAAATAATATGCAATAAAAATTCTTATCCACCATTAATTAAAAGATTACTCAATCCTCTAAGAAACCGTATTTAGCTTCAACAATTATTTGTCAATACCATTTACATCAATCAATTTCCAATCATACAGTTGACTTGGTTAACTCAAATACATAGTTAACTCACTAACCAATTTCAATTAATCATTTTTTTATATCAATCGATTAATAATATAACTGATTTAAATAATTTAGCTCAGTTGTTTCTTACAAACAATTATTCCCAACTATTTATCCATAGGTTAATCTCAGTCTTACTTACTAATAAAACTCATTTGGAATAAAAGAATTCCATAATCAATCATTTTATGATTAATTATAAAAATAAATAACAAATATTGGATTTCTTTAAGCAAAACTGTTCTTAAAAATAATTCGTATAATGTGACGACCCCATTTCCCGTACAGACGGAGACAAGGGTTATCTTTGGAATATAACACAGAAACCGATAATAGCAGAACAGAATTAAATAAATACACCAGATAATGAATAATAGAATACACTGGATAAACGCAATCATCAGAGTTACACAGTATACAGGATGTTACTTAGTACAAATACAGTTCAGCTATACATAAATGTCTACAGCGGAAATAAACCAAATATGTACAATAGGAGCTGAACAACATAAAAAGAGATAATTAATAGAATCCATCTTCATCTCCATCTATCCAGAAAGAACCAGCTAATCCTGAATACAAGGCTGCCCGTGAAGAAAAAGGGGCACCCGAGTTTGAAAGGGAAACAAACTACGAGTCAGTCATGGGACTGGTATGAGAAATCTACTCAACACATTCAAAATATGGCTAATCACAGGACCACGCCACTTTCATGGAACGGGTTTACTCCATCGGATTGCCAGTGCTTTAAAAACAAATCTTTCTTTTAAACATCGCAATGCTTTTTATAAAAATGAAGCCATTATAAGACTCAGCTCCCATCACATAATGCAACGCAAACCGGAGGATAGAGTTTTACCTTATAATGGCCAAAATATGAGTGATACGAATAAAACAAAAGCATTTGATATTATTACTAGTGTTTATATGTTTCAAAAACAATTTCATTCATAACTATCAATCATAGACGGCATGGATACCATATATCATGTCGCCATATATATACACAATCAAAACCGCACAATCACGTACTTGGAAATTGGATTTCCGTCATGAACCAAGGCAAAAGATAGTCCTTACCGAATTCGTGACTCTCTAGCCCGAGCCAAAGGCAAGCGCGCAGGCAAGCCTTGGAGCGATAGGGTCGGTCCACCGATGTGGATTATTATGCCTGAACAATACGTTTCCCCGCCCTTTGGGGCGTAAACGAGCCAACGAATGACTCCATTGGACCCGGATCGTCTGATCAAACCGAGGCGCCTCGCAACAGCAACAACCACACAGGTGAAAAGTATATAAATGTCAGGTCTGGTAGGTCACTGACACCACCCTAGCTAGAAAGAAACGCATGCCCTCCCTGAGGTCCTTCTCCCGTTTCTGGTTCATACCGGGGTGTGAGGCTCGCGAATTCACACTATACACAAAGCTACGCCACACAGGCGGTGCTTTGATCATCACCATAAGACTTTGCTTTTCAACAGAAGCCCTGATCATTTGCCACTTAGGCATGCCACACTAGCAATTCATGCCATGCGACTGATGTCCATCGATATACAACCTCTGAGCTCATGCGCTTCAGAGAAGGGCGTTAAGCAAAAGAATAAATTCTCCGCCGCCAAACAGATGTATATTTAATAGAGATCAACCAACACAGAATAAAATCTAATGTCAGACACACAGTCCATTTACAAGTCCGTTCTGGGTCTGAACGAAACCGGAGGCACTAAATACCTTGCAAACCCATCGATCACCACGTACGTCTGGACGATCACCACTCATTATCCATATTTCAGGATGCCTCCCAATCAGGACCTCGGTTACCATCCAAACGAGGTGAAGATCTCCGGTCTTCGACCACTGTCTTCATCTTCGATTTCTTATCGTCGATTCAGTTATTCAGAATGGGATAAACCCGGTCTTTCTGAGCAACTCGCGTATATAATAAACAAGTGCAACACTAACATATACACGCATCATTTCAATTTATTAGTCACTAACCGTCAATCGGTAAGAGAACGATTTTCCAAATATTAACCCCGAAGGCCGAAACCAACATCAGATCAACACCTAAGAAACCATTCGTCTTAGCCAACCTTCAGTTAATTTCTAAATCACATCCATATCGTTTATAATATTTTATAACGATTTATCGCTATTTTTATTTATTTTAAAATAGCCAATTTATTCAAAACGACGCTTCGGGCCATACGCGGCCGTAGCGCTGTTTCTCTTCAGATTTGATTTACACATATCTGAAAATCTAACCGTTGGATCTTTACAAAATTTACATCATTAGAAAGATCTTTTCAAAACGAATCCAACGGTTCCAGTTTCAGGAAATTCCGACGGTTGGATCTCCCGGTATAATCGTTTGAAGTTTCAATTTCAAAATACGAACTGCAGCGTCGTTATTCGATTAAATATAATTATATTTATATATATAAATATAATCAATTCTGGCGCTGTTTTTCTTCATATTTGAATTAAATATTCCAGACAATCCAACCGTTGGATCTTTAAAAAGTTGGTGCCGTTGGAAGATTTTTCCAAAGCGAACCCAACGGTTGCGATTTCAGGAAAATCCGATGGTCGGATCTCCCGGTATAATCGTTTGAAATCACGGTTTCAAAATACGAACTGCAGCGTCGTTATTCGATATATTTATATTCTATTTATATAAATATATCGATTCTTCTATTTCAAAGCTATATTCTTTTCATACATTTGATAGAAATGATATTTTTATCTAACTGTCTTCTATTTCAACACTTCACTATTTTTAACAATTCATTTACATAATAAAATTATGATTTTTATTAGAAAACAATTTATTTCAAAACGATATTATTTTATACATTTCATATAGATGATAAAAATGTGATTTTTATTAGAAAACAATTTATTTCTAAATATGAATATCATTCAACATATGAATTTCAATTCAACGAATGAATATCGACTCAACACATGAAGGGTTTCTATTCAACGAATAAATATAGTTTCAACAAATGAAAATAATTCAAACACATGAATATTATTCAAAATTTCGGCAGCATAACGGCAGGGTAGTTAAAACCGGGACCGTCCCTAGTACGGCTCCTCGCTCTACCTTAAAACCTCGCGGTTTTTGACAATGGGGATCATGCATCTAGTTCGCGCGCAGGCGGCATGTATATATTTATTTCATTTCCACAAACTAATCCTATGTGGTTTCAACCAAATATTTCTCAACCACAAATGGGTAATTTTCAACCACAATCAATCAATATTAACCACAAACAATCCCAATCAACCATTCACTATCAATCAATTTTCACACCAATCATAACCAATAAATATCGTCCATGGTTTGTGGACGAAGGGCGCATATATATATATATATATATATATATATATATATATATATATATATATATATATATAGCAATTCACTTCTATTTCAACACATATATAATTTTTACAACGCATATATAACTTATACATTGAACGTACAACTTATACAACGCTTATACATGAGGTGTACAATGCTTATATAACTCATACATCGACTATATAATTTATACATCATCGTTTTCCTTATCGTTTATAATTTAGAAATCTCACATTGGGTTCCACTCCACCAAAAATAGCAGAAGGCTCAGAAAAATATGCGGTCTCTTCTAAAATGTAGAAGACGTCCACACGAGTCCACTGTCCCTTGTTTCACTGGATTTCGACAAGAAATGAAAAAGATATGATTTTTCAAAGTTTGCAACAGTTTTAAACTGTTAAAAACAGTTTTAAATTAAACAGCCGTATACCTCTATTTTTCTTCAAAACTAGGTTTGGATTTTCACGCAAATCCGTGTAGCGGTTGGACGATCGGAGTTTGCAGCGCTGTAGGGGGTCGTGCGGCGCACGTGCGCCTGAAGGGGGGTCCACTTCGGTGGCCCCAGGCGTCGACGGCGGTGGTGGGAAGTCGAGAACTTCCTGGGCGCGGATCTCGGTGATGGGGGCATGAGACGGGGGGGAGGGGGGTGGCTGGTGTTGATTGGAAGAGGGGAGAGAGGGCTTCAAAGTTTGGGTGGTGGTGAGGCCTATCGTGGCGTGGCGGCGCCGGAAAATGAACGGGAAGGTTGGAGGTGGTTTCCGCCGTTAATCGCGCTTACGGGGAGAGAGAAAATGGGGGAATTTCTCTTCTTCTTTTTTTATAAATATTCTGATTGGCTGGTGGAGTTTTAAAGGGGTTTTCTGACATGACCACCAATCTAAACCCAACGACTGTCGTCCCTAGCGTTTTACCCTCATTCCGAACACAATGGGATATGTTTCGTAGGCCCATTCGACTGTTTCAGTCAGTTTTCCTTTAAATTAAAATATATATCATTCATTATTCAATTTGAACGTACATTTCAATTTGCCAGGGCCACGAACTGATTCGAAAAATTCCATAAAAATAAATCTAGCTATGTTTTGATGCTACGGTCCCAACAAAACTAGTTTCGTCGAATTCTGAGACCGTTTGCAAAAAGGCCCATTTTTGGTCGATCCAATTTAACTGTAATTGACCAAAACACATTTTCCTTTGCCATGCTCACATACTAGCTTCAAAAATTATGAAATTTGAAACCTAGCAATAAATTCACATCCCGGATCCAACAAAAGTGGTTTCGTCGAATTCCGAGGTCGTATGCAAAATGGCCAATTTCACGGGCTATATAAATTCCATAGCGACCTTTCTGAAAATTCATTTGGCCATAACTTTTGCTTTCTGTTATGAAAATTCGATTTTTCAGATTCGTTAGAAAGGTATTCACTAATCGCTCAAATCCGCTTTGTTTTGCACCTGGTACAGTCCGACAAAGTTTGAATTCAAATTTTGAAACTGCAGCGCCATTATTCGATATAATATAATTAATTATATTCGTTTTCAATTGTCAATTCAACTCACTTTTCATCGCTATTATTTAAAATATTTATTTTAAATATTTAAAATCTATTATTTTAGCCAATTTAAAAATTTTAAATTGGTTCAGATTTTCTGGATCGTTACATATAAATAGATTTCAAAATCCAACTTTAGTTATAAAATAAATTTTATAACTTCGATTCAGACGATTCACCTAACGGTAGATCAATATTCTTAAAAAATCGATTGTTAGATCATTTGCTACCAATCACTTAATTAATACCAAATATTGATTAATAAACATCAATGTTGAATTTCATTCAACCATTATCATACAAACAGTTTTTCACCATCATTAATGTTAAATGGTTCATATATAAACAATAATAATTGAGGAATCCGTTTGATCCCTCCAACCTGTTCTTCCTTGCATCACTGTTAACATAAGAGTATATATACACACACACAACCAATAAATTAACTAATTCATATAATAAAGAATCTTCTACTTAATAGCGGACTAATGTCTGGTTTAATCCGTTTATAGACGAAAATGTTTTGATCACAACCACCTAATCAGTAGTAATTCATTCAATCAACAATTCATTCAACAACAATTTATTTCTATCATCCAAAACATGCAAACAATTATATCATGCAATTAAATATCTATCGAACAAATGATATTTATAATATGGTAAATTTTAATTTTTTTTTCGAGGAAGACGGGTGTGTAGCGTGGAACTACACAGCCGATTACGCATAATAATAAATAAGTAGAAATATACCTGGTTGACAGACCCAACCAGTAGCATAGAGGTTTAGGCCAAGAAGGCCAATATAGCTAGTACAAGCAAAGTGCAGAATAAATAATGTACATCAGATTGTTTAGAACAAAGTATATAACAGGAAACAACAAGCCAAAAACTAGCATATCAGATAATACTAGACTGCAACAGGAATCAAAGCGGGACTTGGGTGCTACTTTCCTGCGATTCTGAAGACTGAGGCAATGGCAGGGAGAGCCTGAAGCGAGCGGGTCTGGATGATCCTGTCCAAGAATCGAAAAGATGCAAGATGTGATGACAAGTACCCATCAGGAGTTTCTTGGGTCTGCCGAAGATGTGGGTGTTGCGTTCTAGCCAAATACTCCAAGGAAGGAAAGCTACTAAAGAATCCAGAATGGGGTCAGGGGGTTTATGCTGCCATTATTCAAAGAACGAGTGGATTGAAGGTATGAAGCCAAGAAGGAAGGAGCTGATAGCTGCCCAGACAGAATATGAAAAATCGCACTCGAAGAAAAGATGAGTGAGGGATTCAATATGATTATCACAGAGGACACAAAAGGGGTCTATGTTATCGCAAAAACGATGCAGGCGATCTTTGGTGTTAATGCGGTTGTGGATAAGGAGCCATTGAAAGAAGATGACACGAGAGGGAAGGTGACAATGCCAAACACGGGAGAAAGTGAAACATCGACCTGGGTGGATAAGGAATTTGTAGCAGGCTGAAACTGAAAAATTGGATCCCAAGGCCCATAAGAATTTATCAAGTTCGATATTGAATTGGGTTGAGTTAAGAGTATGAACAATGCATATAAGCGTGTTTAGAGATTCAAGCCCAATATAAGAGGGAGGTAAGAAGCCCAATGGGCCCAGAGAATGGGCTGCTGCAACTGATAGTGGGTTATATCGGTTTAATGATGCAAGGTTAGGGAATAGAGTGGAAAAGGGGATCTATTCATTCCATATATCCATCCAAAATAGACAAGAATCACCATTATTGACTTTAACATGGAAGAGCGTTTTTATTATAGGGATGATAGACAGTACTCCTTTCTAGAATGGAAAGGGCTTAAATGATGGATTAAAGTGAAGAATCAGAAAGGGGTTTGATTGGTACCATCGATGAAGGATCCAGTTTTTCCAAATAAATTGGCCTGGAACGAAGCTGCGCCATAACCATTTAGAAAGAAGTGCCATGCTGAAGGCAGAGAGATTATGAATACCAAGGCCACCATGAGATAGAGGAAGGCAAACAGTTTGCCAATTGATTAGTTTTTTCAATTTGTCACCATTCCAAAGAAAAGAACTTCGAATTGAGTCGATTTTGTTGATAACCCAAACTGGGAGTTTGTGGAAAGACATCCAATAGGTTGGAAGGGATGTGAGGACGCGTTTAACAAGTATAAGACGGCCTGCTGATGATAATGAGTTAGCTTTCCAGCTTGTAAGTCTGTTTTCAATCTTAGAAATGAGGGGTAACCAATCTGATTTATTAAGTTTGGTAGGACGAATTGGAATACCCAAATAAGTAATTGGGAATGAATCGAGGTTACAGTTAAAACATTCAGCAATTATAGGGCCCAGATGAGAGCAGTTGCCCAACATTATAAGAGAGCTTTTGTTGAAATTGATGGATAGTCCTGAAATTAATTCAAAAGAGTAAAGGAGAATTTTAAGGCAATGAATGTAAGAGGGAGTTGGAGTGGTAAAGAGAATAGTGTCATCTGCAAATTGTAGACAAGCTGTGCGAATATTTGAGTTAGGCAGTAATATGCCTGAGAAAATATTGTGAGATAATGATTGTTTGATCATTTGGTTAAAGACATCTGCGATTAGGACGAAGAGAAGAGGTGAAATGGGGTCACCTTGTCTTAAGCCTCTTCTAGATCTAATTTTCCCACCGAATTCGCCATTGATATATATTGTGGAAATACTACTGTGGAGAATTACTTCAATACAGTTACACCATTTTAAGGGGAATCCTCTATGGTGCATAAGGAAGATAATGAAGTCCCAGTTTATTGAGTTAAATGCCTTTGAAAAATCAAGTTTGAAAAGGAAACCTGGGGTGTTTGAAGTGTGGTAGAAGGAGATGACCTCTTGGGCAGCAGTAATACAATCAAGTATGTTTCTGCCTTTGATGAATGTAGATTGGACAGAATCAATTAAAGAGTCAATGTGGTTCTGGAGCCTTGAGGCTAAGATTTTAGTGATGATTTTGAATATAGTGTTGAGAAGACTAATGGGTCTGAAAGAAGGTAAAGTGTTAGCACCTGTGAATTTTGGGATGAGGATGATGTTTGCATAATTTAGCTTAGCAATGGATGAAGGATTGGAATAGAATTCAGAGCACATTTCAATGATGTCTGTTTTTAATGTGGGCCAAAAGTGCTTGAAGAAAATTGGGCCAAAGCCATCAGGCCCAGGGTGTAACAACCCGTATTTTTGAATAACATGTTATAACATAAATCAAGGCAGAATTAAACTATAAAATCTAAATCAAGGGAAACGGGCTGTGCCATTGCGTTCGTCTCGGAAAAATACGCGAAATAGAGTCTGAGTTTTCGAAAATCGGAGTCTGTATGACCGAGATATGGCCTCGCGAAGTTTCACGAAAAATTCAAATTCAAAACAGATTCAAATTCCAGAAAATTAGGGTAGGAGGGAATAATCCCGCCCAGACCAGGTCGACCTGGGGGTCGACCTGGGTGTCGACCTGGGTGGGACCAGGTCGACTGGGGAGTCGACCCCAGGGTCGACCTGGGGGTCGACCTGCCTGGTCGGACCCAGGCAACCTGGTGCACCTATTTTGGCTGTTTTGACCTGTTTTGTTTGCTAGTGACGGGATTTGATGGCTCGGATTGAATCTAGGGTTAATCCTATGGCTAATACTATCCTAATATTCTATAAAAGGACCCCTAAGCCTAGCCTAAATCACCATTATTCAATCCTACAACTAAACTATGTCAAATTTGTTCCTCTCATGGCCTCTACTCTCATGCTAAAATTTCTAAGTTTATTTCTATGAGAGATTTTGAGTTCATACAAGTGTTTTCAAGCTTGTATGAGTGTTCTTAGTTTGCATTCAAGTCAAGTTGCAACATTTCTATTACAAAGCAAGGGTTTTTATTGATTTGGCTCAAGGGTTTTTCATTTGGAGCTTGCATATTTGGTTTTTTTTTGGTGATTGCATTAGGGCTTCGTCTCAATCTTTATAATAAATATTCATTTGTGTCTTCATAGCATTGTAAGCCCTTTTCTACTTTCTTTTTGAACCATAAAGTTAAATGAATGATGCAAGTTTGGGTTGATCATTATGATATGCAAGTTTGGTTGATCATTATATTATGCAAGTTTGCTTAATCATTATGTATGACACATGTTGCTATGTTATGCAAGTTTGGGTTGATCATTATACACATGTTATCATGTTATGCAAGTTAAACTTGAGTTTGTGAGCTTAAAGCTTCAAGCTTTATATTAAAGGTTGCATTTTGGCAACATGGAAGTTATCATATCCCTTATGATAACTTGCATGTGAGGCTAAATGCGAACTTCTAGCAACTTCTACATGTCATTTATCACCATGTATCACTTATATGCTAAGTTTGGTTTTATGCATACTTTTGAAGCCTAATAATGCAATATGCAAGTATATGAACATATGTACATTTCATATGCCACCATGTTAAACTTGTGGCTTCAACACCTTTTTGTCATGATTATGCCAAGTTCCCTATTTTATCCTTTATGCGTTGATGCGATTATGTAAACGATGGGATTACGTTGGGGTTGGGTAACATTATGACATAAACATGGTTTTTATAACATGACGTGATATGTTAACTTGTAATTATGTTTTGGAAACACAATGGACATGACACTTAGAAAATATGAGTGTGGCCAACTCGAGGTTGGGTTGAGTTTGTAGTATAAATCTACCCGGACCCGCCCGGCTTAACTAGTGGCTACAAACAATAGGACCCAATGTGAGAAGTTGGTCATGTTGTGCTTGAACCCGAGGTTAGACCAAGTTGTGGTGTAAAGCTACCCGGACCCGCTCGGCTTAACTAGTAACCACAACAAGGTCTAATGTGAGAGGTTAAAGCACATTAAGTTAATTTATGCCTCCTGATTAGGGTTAAGTCATGGTCCACTTAATACTTAACCAATTTGGGCTTGATGGGTTAATCGGGGTTAAGTCACGAACCTTGGGTACACTTAACCAATTTAATCCACGTTTGGATCGGGTTAACCACATTTAACCCGTTAAGAAACCCTAGTTGCGTGGTCCTTTTCAGCAGTAACCCTCTTGATAGTATCATGATACCCTAGGGACTAGGCTAGGGTGGGGCACGATTACTGGGCTGACATGTAAGCGACCAAAACGACGGCTGAGTAGGTACGCCGGTGTAGGTCCAGGCGGACTATGGTCGTGCACATAGTCCGGAGTTGGAAAATCAGGCACGGGTACCAGTAGATCTAGACTGTGCATACTTGATTTGTGTCCGAGGTTGACACCCTAGGGCTTGATACACCCTAGGGTGGACCTAGCGCAGTTTAACTACATTTCATGTTTGGGCCGTATGACACCGACACTTGACGAGTTAGGCTTATAGGGAGCCGATCAACTAGACCGTGTAGTTGGACCTTGATTTAGGTCACCTCATGATATTGGGCCAAGCTTGGGCCAAGGGATCAATTCTTGTTTTTACTTGACATGTTAGAATGCTAGTACACCCGCGGTGCAAAACTTAACCTTGATTATGCGATGACACCTTTATCTATCTTGTTAGTTAATCACCATGCCAGTATGTTGTTATCCTTATGTTCATCTCAGCTTCTCATGCCAGTTAACTTTACTAGTTCATGGACTGATAGTAGTTAGGGCTTACCAGTATTTTTGACTGACCTGTTTTCTTTCGCCTCTTTTCTTCCGTTTCCCCCCCCCCCCTCAGGTCCTCAGGGTGGGAACATTGGAGCTTAGCTTGGATCTTTATAGCTTGCTTACTGGATTTGCTCATGTACGGTTTTGGACATTGAGCTAGCTATGGTTTATCACTTCACTTTGGGGATAGTACTTTATGTATTTAAGTTTTTCAGTTTATGCTTTTTTTCTAGACTTTGTTTGTTGGAAAATAATGATCAAGTACTTTATTGTAACGTGACTATGGTTTTGAAATGCTAGTTTAATCCGCTGCTTTATTTACTCTGTTTTACTTATATGTTCTGTCTTGTGATATCTGCATGCATGTTTACCTTGTTTAACGCCCCTCCAAAGCTAGTGTGCTTTCAAGAGTTACCCTGGCGGAGGTGGGGTGTTACATTTGGTATCAGAGCCTAAGGTTTACAAGATTTGAGCAAAAGTGTTTTTGAAACTTACCTTTTGAAAAACTATTTTCAAAACCAATTAAGTATTTTCCAAGAAAAGTCTAGTTATTTTAAAAAGGCTATTCCCCAAAAGCCATAGCACTATCCTTCGTTTCTTCGTTCTGAATCTATCTTTTTCCTTTTTCAGTATGGCCGATCTTAACCTTCCCGAGGGAGTGACCATTCCCGGATGGTTCTGGAGGTACTTGGAAGCTAGGGCCAATGATGTGGGCCCAGCAAATACCCCTAATATAACTGAGGTTCCTCCTCCTCCTCCTCAGAATCCGCAACCAGATTTCGCTAAGATTTGCAAAGACTTTAAGGCGATGGGTGGCAAGAACTTTATTGGGACGGAGACTTTTGTGGAGGCAAGAAATTGGTTGATAGAAACTGAGGATCTCTTCGCCATCTTTGATGTGCAAGATCATAGAAAGGTTTTATTGGCAGCATGGTTATTAAAAGAAGAAGCTGCTTATTGGTGGGAGGTCACCAATGCTACGAGGCCTATAGAGACTTGGGCCGACTTTAGGACAAGATTTGGGCTTAAGTTTCTATCATCAGCTGAGGCGAATCTGCAATTGGAGAAGTTTATATCTTTGAAGCAAGGGGACATGACAGTGAGGGAGTATGTGAATGAGTTTAACAAGCTCGCCCGATTCGGTTTGGACATGGTTAATACTCCCCAGAAGAAGGCTTTACGCTTTGCACGAGGGTTGAATGAGCCATTACAAGGTTTAGCCCTATCTCATATACCTATGGGGGCCACTTTCGAAGGTCTAGTAGACATGGCATTGCTTCAAGGAGACAATAAGAATGGCAAGAAGGAAGTCAAGGCTAATGAGACTCAAGCCAAGAAGACAGACACCAAGTGGGGAGGAAATCAGAGCAATCAGAACAACAAAAACAACAAGAACAACAAGGGCAACAAGGCCAAGGCAAAGGATCCAAGAAAATGCCACTACTGTGGGAATGTTGGGCACATAGCTAAAGACTGTAAGAAGAAGAAGAGGAAGTTGGGCGAATGCTTTCATTGTGGAGAGACTGGACATTTTAGCAAGGATTGCCCCAAGAAGCAAGGACAAGGGAAAGGGCAGAATCAGCGTGCAGGACCTTCTGGAGGGCAAGTGCATGCTCTCAACGCTGCTCCAGTTCAGGATCGAGGTAGTATTTCTGTAGAAAGTCTTGTTTATATTTCTGATTATCCTGTTTGCACCTTATTTGATTCTGGCGCATCGCATAGTTTTATTTCTTCTGACATTGTTGAAAGTTTGCACCTAAGTACTAGCCTAGTTGAGGATCCCGTTTGTGTTTCAAATCCAATTGGGGGTTCCGCCCATCTATCTATGATTTGTGTGGATTTAAATATTTCTATCTTGACCGTAGAATTCACGTGTAATGCTTATGTTCTCGGGTTCACGGGATACGGGTTGATCTTGGGCATGGATTGGTTGTCTAGTTATGGAGCCATTCTCGATTGTGAACATAGGGTGGTGAGGCTCATGACTCGCCTCGGTAATACCCTAGAAATTTCTTGTAACCCTAGAGGTCCTGTCATGTTATGTTATCTTGAATCCCTTGACTCGTCCATCGATGACCTGCAATCTATAAGGGTGGTCCGAGACTATCCTGATGTCTTTGAAGAAGTTAAGGGGTTACCCCCTAAACGAGAGATAGATTTCCGCATTTATCTAGTTGATAATGCCAAGCCAGTATCATTGCCCGTTAGGCACATGGTCCCACGTGAAAGAAGGGAGCTCAGTAAGCAAATCAAGGAGTTGCTTGAGAAGAATTTTATTAGGCGAAGCATTTCTGAATGGGGTGCTCCGGTGGTATTCACTACTAAGGCGGATGGTTCGCTTCGTCTATGTGTTGATTATCGAGAGTTGAACAAGCTGACAAAGAAGAATAGGCACCCTTTACCGAGGATTGATAGTCTCTTTGACCAGCTGGTTGGTGCTTCTGTTTTCTCTCAGCTCGATCTAGCCACCAGATTCCATCAGCTTAGAGTAGCTGAGGATAGCATTGATAAAACTGCGTTTAGGACTCCAGATGGATTCTTTGAATGGCTTGTCATGCCATTCGGATTGACTAATGCACCCGCCTACTTCGTAGACTTGATGAGTAGGGTGTTCAGGGAGTTCCTCAACAAGTTTGTTGTTGTCTTCGTGGATGATATTCTGATCTTCTTAAAAGACGAGGAAGAACATGCCAGACATCTCAAGGAAGTAATGGATACGCTTAGAGCGCATCAGTTGAAAACCAAGTTCTCCAAATGTCATTTCTGGAGAAAGGAAGTTCGGTTTCTTGGACATATAGTTTCTACGCAAGACATAGCGGTGGATCCCGCGAAAGTGGTTGTGGTTCAAGATTGGAAGACTCCTAGGAATGCAACCGAAGTAAGAAGCTTTCTCGGTCTGGCGGGCTACTATAGGAAGTTCATCAGGGACTTCGCTAAGATTTCGTCCCCTCTTACTAAGTTGACGAAGAAGAACTTAATCTTTGCATGGGACTGGGAGTGTGAGCTTGCTTTTCAAAAGCTCAAAAGAGCCCTTACCACAGCTCCAGTTTTGGCATTACCCGATAGTGGTAAGATGTTTACCGTGTACACAGATGCATGTGGCACGGGGTTAGGTGCTGTTCTGATGCAAGAGGGAAGAGTGATATGTTATGGGGGTAGGCAACTTAAAGTTCATGAGAAGAACTATCCCACTCATGATTTGGAGTTAGCAGCGATCGTCTTTGCACTCAAATCCTGGCGCCACTATCTTCTAGGCGAAAGGTTTGAGTTGTATACTGATCACAAGTCACTCAAATACCTCTTCTCGCAAAAAGATCTGAATCTAAGGCAGCAAAGGTGGATGGAATTCTTGGCATCTTATGACTTCGAGATAGCTTATACCCCTGGGAAGGGTAATGTTGTGGCGGATGCACTAAGCAGAAGGAGATTGACTTTGTGCCCCTTGTTCATTGAGATGAAGAACTTAGAATTCTTGGCAACCTTTGATTCCACGACGGCTGTTGAGTCGATGACGGGTTCATTAGCATCCCTTGAGCTTAGACCCACACTTCTTGATCAAGTTGGGGCTTCGCAGAAGGAAGATCCACAGATAGTCGAAGTTATGGACAAGTTGATTCGTGGTGAGACGTCTAGTCACCTTGTCAGATATACTATTGATGGTAAAGGATGGCTAAGGCGTGATGGGAGATTATGTGTTCCTCGAGTGGGAGATTTAGTCTATAGAGTTCTTGAAGAAGCGCATCACTCGAAGACGACTATACATCCTGGAGGGGACAAGATGTATAGGGATATGAAGCGCATTTTCTTTTGAGATGGAATGAAGAAGGATGTGGCAGAGTATGTTTCAAAGTGCATGGTGTGCCAACAAGTGAAAGCCGAGTCAAAGAAACCATGTGGGCTATTACATCCATTGGAGGTCCCGTAACGGAAGTGGGAGAGTATTTCTATGGATTTTGTGGATGGATTGCCTAGGTCAAGGAGAGGGAACACAAGCATATGGGTCATAGTTGATAGACTTACGAAGAGTGCTCACTTCATTCAAGTAAAAAGCAAGAGGACCGCATCATGGCTGGCATCTATTTATCTCCGAGAGATAGTGCGGTTGCATGGAGTTCCTTCTAGCATAGTTAGCGATCGTGACCCAATTTTCACTAGCCAGTTCTGGAATAGTTTGCAAGAAGCGATGAGTACGCGATTGAATCTGAGTACAGCCTATCACCCCCAGACGGATGGCCAAACCAAAAGGGTGAATATAGTGCTAGAAGATCTCTTGAGGCTTTGTGTTCTCGACTTCGGTGGTACTTGGGAAGACCACCTTCCTCTTGTAGAGTTTGCGTATAATAATAGCTATCAAGCCAGCATAGGGATGGCACCATTTGAAGCTTTGTATGGGAGGCCGTGTAGGTCACCATCTTGTTGGTGGGAGGCAACAGATAGACTTATACTTGGGCCCGATATGATACGGGACACATCGAGAAAGTTGAATTAGTGAGAAGAAGGATGAAAGCGGCCCAAGATAGACAGAAATCCTATGCTGACAAGCGAAGGGCAGATTTGGAATTCGAAGTGGGAGACATGGTTTTCGTGAAGGTTTCTCCTTTGCGTAATGTGGTACGTTTCGGAGCAGTTGGGAAGCTGGCACCAAGGTTCATAGGACCCTTCCCTATCATAGAGAGAATTGGAAAGATGGCCTATAAGGTGGAATTGCCTGAGAAGCTAGCCGGAGTGCATAATGTCTTTCATGTCTCACATCTCCGAAAGTGCCTACATGAGTCCGCTAAGGTGGTTGAACCAAGCATTCTTGAAGACGTGGAGGTAGAGAAAGAGGCAACCTTGAGAAGAGCTCCGATTCGTATCTTGGGAACAGAGATCAAGAAGTTAAGGAATCGAGAAGTCAAATTGGTAAAAGTTCAGTGGAGTGAAGCCGATGAAGACGCAACTTGGGAAACCGAGGAGAAGATGCGTGGGCTTTATCCATTTCTTTTTGAGGGTACATTCTCGACCTCTTTCCTAATTAGCATATCTTTCTTTTTGCTATCCATGTTTATCTAGTTTATCTTGTTTCGTAGATCTTGTCATGAGAACCTTAGGTAGAAAACCCTTTGGATGAAACATGTGTTTGAAACATGTTATGCTTGATGTGTGCAAGTGGTTTCAAGTGTTTGCAAGTGGATACTCGTGGATGCATGATACACATTAGGCACTAAGATCGGCTCACACACTTTCATATTGCATATGCATGAGTGCTTACACTTATTCATGGTTGAAACTTGTTGTGCTATCACATGGATGTTGCATATGGATGAATGTTATGTGCACTCATATAGATATTACGAATTATGTTAGGAAATTGCATACATATGGATTCATTTCACTAACATACATAAGCATTAAGGAGGTTTACTGTATCAGTAACCGCCTGATTTTCGCATTAGATAAGTACATATACACACACCTTTGCATATGATCATATAGCATTTAGAATCCTCTAAGGACAATGACTACACGTGGATGATGTTTTGAGTATATGGATGATGGATGGTAGGATACGTTCTTCTTAACTTGGAGATTTCGGGGACGTAATCCTTTAAAGAGGGGAGAATGTAACAACCCGTATTTTTGAATAACATGTTATAACATAAATCAAGGCAGAATTAAACTATAAAATCTGAATCAAGGGAAACGGGCTATGCCATTGCGTTCGTCTCGGAAAAATACGCGAAATAGAGTCCGAGTTTTCGAAAATTGGAGTCCGTATGACCGAGATATGGCCTAGCGAAGTTTCACGAAAAATTCAAATTCAAAACAGATTCAAATTTCAGAAAATCAGGGTAGGAGGGAAAAATCCCGCCCAGACCAGGTCGACCTAGGGGTCGACCTGGGTGTCGACCTAGGTGGGACCAGGTCGACTGGGGAGTCGACCCCAGGGTCGACCTGGGGGTCGACCTGCCTGGTCGGACCCAGGCAACCTGGTGCACCTATTTTGGCTGTTTTGACCTGTTTTGTTGGCTAGTGACGGGATTTGATGGCTCGGATTGAATCTAGGTTAATCCTATGGCTAATACTATCCTAATCTTCTATAAAAGGACCCCTAAGCCTAGACTAAATCACCATTATTCAATCCTACAACTAAACTATGTCAAATTTGTTCCTCTCATGGCCTCCATTCTCATGCTAAAATTTCTAAGTTTATTTCTATGAGAGATTTTGAGTTCATACAAGTGTTTTCAAGCTTGTATGAGTGTTCTTAGTTTGCATTCAAGTCAAGTTGCAACATTTCTATTACAAAGCAAGGGTTTTTATTGATTTGGCTCAAGGGTTTTTCATTTGGAGCTTGCATATTTGGGTTTTTTTGGTGATTGCATAAGGGCTTCGTCTCAATCTTTATAATAAATATTCATTTGTGTCTTCATAGCATTGTAAGCCCTTTTCTACTTTCTTTTTGAACCATAAAGTTAAATGAATGATGCAAGTTTGGGTTGATCATTATGATATGCAAGTTTGGTTGATCATTATGTTATGCAAGTTTGCTTAATCATTATGTATGACACATGTTGCTATGTTATGCAAGTTTGGGTTGACCATTATACACATGTTATCATGTTATGCAAGTTAAACTTGAGTTTGTGAGCTTAAAGCTTCAAGCGTTATATTAAAGGTTGCATTTTGGCAACATGGAAGTTATCATATCCCTTATGATAACTTGCATGTGAGGCTAAATGCGAACTTCTAGCAACTTCTACATGTCATTTATCACCATGTATCACTTATATGCTAAGTTTGGTTTTATGCATACTTTTGAAGCCTAATAATGCAATATGCAAGTATATGAACATATGTACATTTCATATGCCACCATGTTAAACTTGTGGCTTCAACACCTTTTTGTCATGATTATGCCAAGTTCCCTATTTTATCCTTTATGCGTTGATGCGATTATGTAAACGATGGGATTACGTTGGGGTTGGGTAACATTATGACATAAACATGGTTTTTATAACATGACGTGATATGTTAACTTGTAATTATGTTTTGGAAACACAATGGACATGACACTTAGAAAATATGAGTGTGGCCAACTCGAGGTTGGGTTGAGTTTGTAGTATAAATCTACCCGGACCCGCCCGGCTTAACTAGTGGCTCCAAACAATAGGACCCAATGTGAGAAGTTGGTCATGTTGTGCTCGAACCCGAGGTTAGACCAAGTTGTGGTGTAAAGCTACCCGGACCCGCCTGGCTTAACTAGTAACCACAACAAGGTCTAATGTGAGAGGTTAAAGCACATTAAGTTAATTTATGCCTCCTGATTAGGGTTAAGTCATGGTCCACTTAATACTTAACCAATTTGGGCTTGATGGGTTAATCGGGGTTAAGTCACGAACCTTGGGTACACTTAACCAATTTAATCCACGTTTGGATCGGGTTAACCACATTTAACCCGTTAAGAAACCCTAGTTGCGTGGTCCTTTTCAGCAGTAACCCTCTTGATAGTATCATGATACCCTAGGGACTAGGCTAGGGTGGGGCACGATTACTGGGCTGACATGTAAGCGACCAAAACGACGGCTGAGTAGGTACGCCGGTGTAGGTCCAGGCGGACTATGGTCGTGCACATAGTCCGGAGTTGGAAAATCAGGCACGGGTACTAGTATATCTAGACTGTGCATACTTGATTTGTGTCCGAGGTTAACACCCTAGGGCTTGATACACCCTAGGGTGGACCTAGCGCAGTTTAACTACATTTCATGTTTGGGCCGTATGACACCGACACTTGACGAGTTAGGCTTATAGGGAGCCGATCAACTAGACCGTGTAGTTGGACCTTGATTTAGGTCACCTCATGATATTGGGCCAAGCTTGGGCCAAGGGATCAATTCTTGTTTTTACTTGACATGTTAGAATGCTAGTGCACCCACGGTGCAAAACTTAACCTTGATTATGCGATGACACCTTTATCTATCTTGTTAGTTAATCACCATGCCAGTATGTTGTTATCCTTATGTTCATCTCAGCTTCTCATGCCAGTTAACTTTACTAGTTCATGGACTGATAGTAGTTAGGGCTTACCAGTCTTTTTGACTGACCTGTTTTCTTCCGTTCCCCCCCCCCTCAGGTCCTCGGGGTGGGAACATTGGAGCTTAGCTTGGATCTTTATAGCTTGCTTACTGGATTTGCTCATGTACGGTTTTGGACATTGAGCTAGCTATGGTTTATCACTTCACTTTGGGGATAGTACTTTATGTATTTAAGTTTTTCAGTTTATGCTTTTTTTCTAGACTTTGTTTGTTGGAAAATAATGATCAAGTACTTTGTTGTAACGTGACTATGGTTTTGAAATGCTAGTTTAATCCGCTGCTTTATTTACTCTGTTTTACTTATATGTTCTGTCTTGTGATATCTGCATGCATGTTTACCTTGTTTAACGCCCCTCCAAAGCTAGTGTGCTTGCAAGAGTTACCCTGGCGGAGGTGGGGTGTTACACAGGGGCTTTGTCATTTGCCATTTCACTTAAGGCTTTCCAAATTTACTCTTCAGAGAAAGGGTGATCAATGGAAATTGGAGAAGAGTTAGGGTACAAGTGATGCCAGTTTATGTCAGGAGATGAGGGAGGTAATGAACCAAGAATGTCTCCATAGTAATTGGTAAAATGGTGGCAGATGTCCTTTGAGTCAGTGAATGAAGTGTTGTTGCCGATGATTTCTGTAATGTAGGAAGAGCGATGGTGGCTATTAGCAATTCTATGGAAATAAGCAGTATTTTTATCTCCCTCATTAATCCATTTTGCTTTTGATCGTTGTTTCCAATCAAGCTCTTCCTGTTTGATTAATCTATCAGGTTCTAACTCAAAAAAATGCAGGTTATGACGCTCAGCTTCAGACAAAGGTCGGTGTTCTTCAGTGATGTTTAAATTGAGAATGGCGTCTTGTGTGGATGCAATGCGAGTTTTTAGAGAGTTCCAAACATCTTTATCCTAAGGTCGAATTAATTTTCTTAAGCAACGAAGCTTTCATACCATTCTAACAGTGGGAGATTGATGATTCGGTATTTGATTCCAGATTTTCATGATAAAGTTATTAAAGGAAGGTTCCAGCAACCAAAGGCGTTCAAATCTGAATGGACGATTAATAGGGGTATTTGAGCACGTATCAAGAAGAATTGGACAGTGATCAGAGATGGTGGTGGCAAGACCAGTTACTAAAGACATAAGGAAAAGATCTTCCCAGTTAAGATTGAAGAAAAAACGATCTAGTTTTGCTAAAGAGGGGGATTCTCTTCTGTTTGACCAAGTGTATCGGCGGTTGTTGATTGGTGGTTCAATAAGGGAGCAAGATTGGATAAAAGTGTTAAATTGAGAAGAGTCAGAGGACATATTGCCAGAGTTACGATCAAGAAGGGATCGAGTCGTGTTGAAGTCACCACCAATTATCCATGGATCATTTATAAAATGATATAGATTGTGACAATATCGCCATGTTTCAGTTCTTTCATTAGGATCATTAGGGGCATAAACATTTGTGAAGTGGAAAATGTTGTTTGAGGAAATGTGTTGAAGAGACACGTGTAATACAGATGGTGAAGAAAACGAGTGTTCGAATGACCACACGTGCTCATTCCAAGCTGTAATCAAACCTCCACGAGTGTCAAAAGCATTAACATGTGTCCAACCAGATAAGAGGGGTCCACAAATTCGACGAATGAGAGAAGTGGGTGGATTAGAAATTTTAGTTTCTTGTAAAAATAAGATATCGATATGAAGCGGGGAAATGATGAGATTGACAGCGTGATTTTTTGATGGGTCCCCCAACCCCCTGATATTCCACATGACTATCTTCATTTAGAGAGGTTAGTGCGATGTTGTTCTAGGGTTTGCATGGCAGTGTAGTGTTTGTCATGCAAACTAACACCCATATATTTAGCTAATTTTTTATTTAATACTTTATTAGCTAAAGAAAAAACAATGGGTTCAAAGTAGCTACCCGAAGCTCCTGGAGGCAGTGAATGAGCCCTGTTGATCCTTACACTCCTTTTGATTGACGTCGATGATAAGCGAGGGGAAGAGGAACCTTTCTCTTCTTGCTGCCCCTGGACAGGCTGATCTTGTTCGTGCTGAGTTGGTAATTGCTGTGGGAGAGGAGTAGAGAGATCTAGGTCAGCAATTGGATCCCACCTCGGCACTTCTACTCCCTCGTTGTGTTGCCCAAGGAGAACTAGGTCTTGCTGACGATCATCTAGAGCTTTCGGCACCTGTCTCATTGCTTCATCAGATATCACATCATACCTATCTATTTCCATGTGATCCACATGTTGAACCAAAGGTTGAAAAATAAAGCCATCGTACTCATAGTCGATTCCTAACAGGAGAGTCTCTGGACGCTGACAGGGATGAGCGTGTGGCCAGCGCTCAATCTTTAGTTTTACTGCATGATTGTTAAGATGAGCAATAAAAGTACAAGGGGTCGAAATACCTTCATAAAACTGCATCTTGACATGCAAGTAACGATGGTCAACAAAGGACCAATCGCACAAATCAGCGTGAATGTATCTCCTCATTGGTTTTAGAGCTTCTTGAATGGCTTTTGTGTCCTCCTTAAGAAATTCTGGAAAGCCACTGATTCTTGCCCAAGTTTCTTCTTCAAGGGTGGGTTCAGGTGTCTCTTCGAGGGGAGTTGCTTGTTAGAGAAGGACAATCCCGTCCTCTTTACTAAGAATTTTAAGCTGCAAGGCATGTTCTTTGGTGTTTGCATTTGGAAAGTGGATAAGAAAGGAGTTGTCAGAGATATGCCAGATTGGCCATACATATTCATGTCTGAAGGTTGAAGTGAGGACTTGTGAGAGCATTCAATGGACCAGACTCCATCGATGATCGTTGCTGTCACGTAAAGATATGTATCGGCCATTTCTAGAAAGAGAGGAAATTTTTGAGGAATAGTGGATGAGTGCTTTGGTGAAGGAAGTGGTTTTTATTTTGAAGTGATGGAGGGTTTTAATTTTGAATTAGTGAAATTAGGGTTATGATAACAATTAGAAATTTGAGTAGACTGGTGGGACCCTTCGCTCAAGTATTGCAGGCTAGGTGGAAAATGACTGTTCGAAGATTGTGTAGCCTTGGGACGATTTAGCGCAGTGTTTTTAGCTTGAGAAGTGGATGGGTTTCTCTTGGGACATTGCAAACAAGCATGTCCAAAAAAGGAGCAATAATAGCATATCACAGCGTTCCTATATTCTCTTGCCACGTGTCCACGATCGGCACACTTGAGGCATCTTCTCTCCGATTTGAAAATTTTCAAAGTTTCTTGAACTGATTTGAATGGTGGAATAATTCTTCTATGTTTTAAAGGAGGCTTGGAGAGGATGGGTGGCAGCTTAGCTCTCGACGCCGCGACCTGAGCATAGGAAAGCTTTGGGTGGCTATGAGCTGAATTTAAGATATTTTGCGGTTGAGTGGAAACATGGGCACAGTTGAGTTCATCAGGGAAGTGATGAATAGGTAGTGAATCTGTGTCAAGCGAGGAGGATGACACAAACTGTGGGAGAGTTGGGAGAGCGGTGGAGATAGGTGGCGAGCGAAGGAAAGAGAAGGTATGTGAGAAGGAGGAGGTTCCGCCATTTCTGAATATTTTGTTATTGTTTGGTAAATTTTAAATTAGTATTTCAAAAAGTGTGAGTTAATAACTCACCAGTCGTTCGATTGATGATTCAGCATCGTTTTATTTAATTTTAAACAGTCGTTTAAAATTAAATGAAATTTGATCAGCTCCATACCATTTCAAATCCTTATGGACTTTTATTCATCCATATGATCCCAATGGATATTGTTTCATCGAATTATGTTCACATATGCAAAATTTATTAACATTACAAAATTTAACGAATTAAAAATATGTTTAAATTACTAATTACTATTAATAACCCTAATTACCATTATTTAAATAATCAACTTCCCAATCTCTCTTCTCCATTCCCAGAAATTCACAAACCTGACTCCCCTCTCATGCTCGTGCTCTTCTTTTTGTCTCTCCTTCAACATACCACTAAAAATCAAACAA
Organism: Allium sativum; assembly: GCA_030737875.1. Lineage (NCBI taxonomy): Eukaryota > Viridiplantae > Streptophyta > Magnoliopsida > Asparagales > Amaryllidaceae > Allium > Allium sativum. The sequence goes on from CM060920.1 coordinate 650,040,257, forward strand.
AACAAAAAACTTAATTCTTCTCTTTATCTACTCTTCCTCTCCATACTAATTTTGTTAATGTAGCATCCCATATTTTTATAGCATTAAATTTGAATATTTAAATTTGTTCTAAATATTGAATTGTCTATATAAATGGATTTTTATACAGAATTTATTAATTAATCAAAGTTTGAACGTATTAATTTTAATATATTAAAACGAGCTCGCGGCGGCACAGTAGTTCGTAGTTTTACATTTTGAACTTTAAATGAATATATAGGATTCGTTATAAGTCAGATTTCAAATCTATTGAACTATAGTTTTCTAATGAAAGTGAAAATTCGATATTTCATCTTGTAGATTGCAAGTTATGACCAAATCAAATTTTTAGAAAGTCGTTATGGAATCATTTATAAACATAAAGATTTATTAATTAACTCAAAGGATTTTTAATTAAATTGAACATCGTTTGGACTTGAAAATGAAATACCGAGTTAAAATCCAAATTAGATTATTCTGAAGCTATGTATCCTCTGCTTGGATATATAAGATAATAATATTTTATTATTAACAGATTTGTTATTTTGGAATCGATTTATACTATATCAATCAAATACGGAATTTAACAATAGCAAATTTTCAAATGACCTCCGTTTTCGATAAAACTAATTTTATAAAATCCATAGGGATTAATTATTGTAAGGTTTTTAATTTTGTATCAATTGGATTTATTTAGTGACCGTGCGCAATATAAACGCATATTATTTAACTGTTTGAATTTTAAAAGGAAGATTTACAAACGGACTCGAAATTCAACGAAATCAGTTCCATCGTATCAGGAATATTAAATTATTATAGGATTACAATTATCATCACGAATGGAGCTCGTTTGTGGTAAATTTGCATGTTACTTCGTCAGCAAGTTTTGTGTTAATATAAAATAAAAATCAAACCATATGTATATTATAAAATCCTTTGTTTGTACTTCTGCCTACCCAAACTTAATATACACACATGCCTAAGGAAATCACAGCCTATATACTTTCAAATATGCAGACCTAAGAAATAAATTAGCACATGCCTAACATTGAATTATAGTTACCCTACTTGTACTTTGAAGCAGACCTACAGCATACCTATCTCTTGGAAGCAAAGTTTCTGTCTATCTATAAATACGATACCATCCTCCGTTTGTAGAGAACAAAACTTGTGAGGAAATAATAATCCATTAGCTTTAGTGATTTTTTAAAAGTCATATACATCTCCTAAAATCCTAAAACCAACTCCCTTAAAACTGTATCGATGCAATTTTCACTGCGTACCCTCAAATTTTGTTTCGATGAAAATTCATGTCGGTCAAATATAGTAACAGCATGACCATGGTTGGGGAAAACTTGAGAATGGAAGCGTCAAACTAAAAATTTGAATGTTATATTTGGATTAGGAAGGTGATTTTGAGTTTGTATTCCAATTTTTGGAGGATTCAAAGATTATAAATGTTGTTTGAAATACTATGTATCGTGCGTGTGCTGGCTCAAAGTCGGGTTTTAGAATTGGCGTGCGATCGTTCGAGTTTAGGTGCAAGTTGAAGCCCTCGAGTAGAGGAGTGTAATGGTGATGTTTGTTTAATTTCTCATGAAATGAAGAAGGAGGTGGAAGCATTCATATGGGTATGGTGAGAAGTTTTACAAGAGGAGCGAGATGCGTGATATTTTGTGGTGATTATGTGAAGTTTGATGTCGCAGTTTGCACTATAGTTGTGGTGTGAGGCAGCTCGACGCATTTATTGTGGATGTTGGAGTGGCACCTGATGGTCACGGGAAGGACGAGCTCAGGAAGAGGAAGAGGATGGTGATCTTAGTTTTAGTTTTCATGAAAAGAAAAAGGAGACATTGGAGGTGGAAGACACAACAATACTATATTTTTTCATGAAGCTCGGTCGCGAGTTGTTTACTGGAAGAGGAAGATTGGATTAGTAATAAACTCTATTAAGAGTAATAAGGATTAATTAAATAATTTATTTATAGTCAAGGATTTTTAATTTAATCAAATGTTGTAATAGCGATATTTATTTCATTTTTAATTATAATGTAACAAAACAAGATCCGTTGGGATCGTATGAACGAAGCCTACGCAATGAAATTGGTTTGTATCAATTTGGAGCTTATTGAGAATTATGGTAAAATAAAACGCCTTATTGGATTAATCGACGTTTATCGTTATTAAATGATAAACGACCAATATGAATCAACTCACTAACTCTGTCCAGTTTTATAATATTAAAATATATTTTAATATTGATAAATGATGATTGAATGTAGTGTGATGATTGTTTGGATGAATTGATATATTATTATCGATTGTTGTTATTATATATACGTTATATTTAAGGTTGGTAGTTGGATATTCCCACATTTTTTAGCGGATGAGACCCTGTGTGCCCTACATAATAGCGGATGACCTTCTATACAGCGATATTCCATCTTGAAGTGAAATTGGTATTATTTATATTGTCTAACATCTGTGGGTACAGGAAAAACAGGTTGGAGGGATACAACTGGATTCCTCAAAATTATTACTGTTTGTTTTCATATATTGTGGTATGTTATGTGTTAAATATTCTGTGATGAATTTTATTGTATTGAATGTCTGAATAGCACAAGCTTTAGAATAATTGCTAATTGAATACTGTAAAAATATATTTGAATGAAAAGAAATGATTTGGGTTTTAAAAGGAAAATCTATTTTTCCAAAATAGAAATTGAATTTTGAATGGGCTATAATATAATAATTTGTTTTTAATAATAAAACAAGTAGTAAAATTTATAAACCATGTTAATAAATGAAGTGAAATGGTTATCATTGGATAATTTAAGAATGTAAATTCAAGAATGGATTTAAAATAGGGCTAATTAGAAATCATTTTAAAAAGAAAATGATGAAATTTATTTTGACCCTCGGAATGTAAATGGAATTGAAATAAATCCATAAGAGTTTATAATTAGAATTCGACTATGTCAAATGTTATAAAAATAATTATTTTTATAAATTATATATTATATAATTCAGAATTTGATAAGATAATTAATTTTGGTTTCAAACCAATAATTTATATTTGGATATGAAGTCGATATATAGGTATAACCATATTAGATTATATCGGCTAGAAGTTTGATGTGTAAACGAGATTGGATAATGAGTTGGAAATGAATGAAAAGTTGTAAAATGACTTGATAGATGAAATTTTAACCAGTACTGGTATTTACAATTCAAATCAAGATTTATTTGATAAAACAAGTCCAGATTTCTATAAAGGAATAATATTCATATTTTAAAGTGAATGATGGTTTAAAAGCTAATGTTTGGCAAATTGGAATGGTTATAAGGAAAATTGGTAAAGGTTTGGAAGTAGTAAATTCAAAGATGAATTTAGAATGAAAATGGAAATTGAGTTGACTTGAAATGATTAAATTATTCTGAAGTTTGGAATGTTAATCGAATAGAGATTATTTGAAAGAGAGTTATGGAATAGAGATTATTCGAAAGAGAGTTATCAAATAAAGAGTTATCGAATAGAGATTATTCAAAAGTGAGTTATACAATAAAATTGTACCATATCAAATTCAGGAAAGTACTATTTACTTTCCATTTTAATCAAGATTTAATTATTTACTTATTTATTTATCCAAATTTATGAATAAGAGTTATATTTTAAAGTTAAATATTTTGGAAGCGGGGATTATAACTCTGCCGTTATAATCAATGATTTCCGGAAAAGAAGTGGATTCTTAAATTGAATCTGAGAGTTGCGTGAGTGATGTTTTGTTGGTATTTGAAGTTTTGCTTTATCTATTTTGAAGTTAAGAATGTTGCTCAATTAAGGTTTGAGAGGTAATTATACCCTAACTTGATTGACTTTATTATTTACTAAGGAATGGTTAAGGTTCACTAGCGAGGATTGGTTAACCATGCGGTTAGTTAATGAGTGAATTATAGTTTGAGTGGTCGTAACGATGTTTTGTACAATGTTTGTTTAAATTCAAGTAAATGGGTTTTAGAAATGTTTTCCAAATATAATCAAAGATGTTTTCTAAGCACAGAAAATGGAATGTTGTGGTTAATTAGCAAATAAGAAATGTGAATATATGAAAACATTTTCCTATGCTAATAACGTATATTTTCTAAATTTAGAAAATAAGCAATGTGAATATATGGAAATGTTTTCCAATGTTAGTAAGAGTTATTTTCTAGAATATGGAAAATAAATAGTTATGATAGATGGAAATGCTTTCCAAGAATCGTGAGAGGCTAAACGGGTATTGAGAAATATCTGGGTAAAGATATTGAAAGGAAATTGGGAAATGGTAAATTAATAAGAAATTAATTTAAAGGGAAAAGTGTTGATTGATGTTTGATCAGTAGAATTTCCATTTGGAAATTGGATCGTTGGTTGTATGGATGTTTCCTTTGATAGTTAAATAACTGACTATCAAAGATTTTGGCCCATTTAATATTTCCATTGTCAATACTCAGAGATCGAGATCAGGTTTATTATCTTAAAACCACTCCATATGGGGATAAGTGTTTTGAATCAAATGTGTTGGAGATGATTTAAGACAGAGTAAAGTGCAAGGGGTGTTTTGTTAATCCTGGGTAGAAATTGCCTAAGATGGATTAATAGGATGGTGCCTTTGATTTGTCCAGCCCCAAGACAACTTGTATGGACAAATATCTGACAGAGTATGCCTAACAAATCATATACATTGATCTCTTCAAACGTATTTACGTTTGTTGGCAGTGGAATTCGTTTCTTAGCTTCATGCCCGAGGTATCTTTGTGGAAATCAATAAATGATTTGGCGGGTTTGATGATGTTGCATTCAAAGTGAATGATATTGTGATGTTGAAAAGGTATGTATGGTCTCAAGCCTCACAACCAGAAAATGACAAAAATTAGGTAGGCCGCATGGCTATGTGGTTCATCCCATTAGGGTGTATTGCCACCCGATCTAGTGAAAATTCATTTGCTTCTTTATTATATCGTTGCTGTATGCTTTAGTAACGGTTGCTGATCCCAACCATTGGTGATAATACATTCGGTACACTCAAAAGAAATGAGTGGTCAGTCATGTTTAGCCGGGTCGCAAGATGTTCTTGTTGAACCCAATTTATTCTTATCTGGAGATACACTATCGGAAGGTGGTCCCATACCTTGTCATAGTTGGAAATCCATTCGCCAATAAGTGCCCTGCGATTTTGATTGTATATTATGTATGTAGAGCGTGAGATGCAAGCATTCTGTTAGATTGCTATTTATTTCATTTAGATGCAATTATAATATCAGAATAATATCTATTTAAAGAATTTTTTGGGTTAGTGTAAGGTAAAAATCATTTGTATTCATTGTGGATGGTCTTACTATTATCCTTCTTTTAAAAGGATTTTTAAAAGTTAGACCAGATGGTTGGAGTTTACTCATACTAATCCCATGACCGACCCAGAGTTTATTTTGTTTTGTTTACCCTAAATCTTGGGTGTCCAAATTCATACGGGCGGTCAAGTAGTCGGGATTTTTCAGATATACATGGAGGAGCTTGGAGAAGGAGGCTTAAGAAGTAGACAACTACTATTTATTTCCGCTGTAATGGGTTGTGTTGTAATCTGAAAATGGTATGTGTATTTAGTTACAGATTTGTTTTTCAAAAGTTATGTTATATAATATATTTTATTCATTCCGTTGTGAGACTGTGTCTACTCTGATTTGGTAATATTGTAATCTTCTTTTCTTCTAGCGTAACTTCTCTTTCTTTCTATTTCTCACCCTCTAACTTCTTTCTATTAATGATTTGGTAATTTCTGGTGCTTGGTTAGTCGACATGGTATTTGTGTCGATAATCAGGATCGAGAATTGGTCGGTTCGTTATAGTGGTATCAAAGCTTAAGGTAAAGTTAATACCTTGGCTTTGTGGTGTAACTCAATGGAGATGGGGTTAGTAATACCCTAGATTGGGTTAAGTGTATATATGTGAGAGAGCGTACTTGTTAGTTTTATAAAAATTGTTTTATGTTGTGTTGGTTGGTTTGTTGAGTGGTTTATGAATTCTGGTCCATCAGTATGATCCACTATACCGATAGGGGTTTCTAAACACTTGAATACGATGAACTGACATAGTATGTTTTGAAAAGAGGGTAAGTAATTTTACCTAAAGTATACTTTGATATAAGGAAAGTATATATCTTGGGATGATTGTAGTATATTGGATGTGATGGTTGTTATTATAATCGAATGGGATTATAAAAATTGAGATGGTTATGTATATAACCAAATAAAATTTGTATAAAGTGTTATGTAATGAACTAAATCTGGATTTAAATCATAATTTGGAATTAAAATTCCGGAAACATGAAAAATGTTGTAAATGGATTTGGGTTAACCATTGAAAATTTTACGATCCTAGGGAAATTTGGAAATATTTTCCAAGCATTTTGAAGGATATTTTTAAGTAACTTCAAAATGGAAGTGTTTAAAAATAAGTTTTGAATGTGATATGGTATTGAACTCACTTCGATCGCTGGAAAATAATTCTGATGATGATTGTGCAACATCATCGGTGTTAATTTTCGAGTTTCTAAGTGAAGGATTACCACAAAGATATGGTTTTCAAATTTCCTTGAGAAAACAAGTTGTTCTGAATCCTGAAGAGGAAAGTTTGCTTCATAAAAACGAAATTGTTTAAAACCTCCCAAGAAGAGATTGTTTTGAATTAAAAACAAGTATACATGATGAATTTATAATGATGGATTAAAAATTAACTTAAGGAAGCTAAATAAAGACTTGTAAAAGAAAATAGAAATTGAAATTTAACTCAGGCAAGTTAAGAGGAAATTAAAATGGATTGATTTTTGTAATAAAAAATCAGATTTTGAGTTTTGGGATTAGGATAACTAATTTGAGAAATTAATTTAACGGATTATGGAAATGGAACTTAACTTGGTTAAGTAATTGGATTTTTGAGATAGGAATTTGAAATGGAATTGGACTGGTAAGTTAAGTGTTTGGAACTGAGAATGGAACTTGAGATTGGGAATGGAATTTGGCTTGTTATAAGCCAATAATTGTGTTGAGGATGAATTGATTGGAGATCAATTAGGAGTGCATGAGTATATGCTAAGTTGATAGAAAATGGAAGATATATAGTTGAATGCCCGACAAGAAAGATACAAGTTTATATTACAATTGAGTATGAGATTTTTGTGAGACTATTTGGCAAGCCGCTCGGCTTTTTATTTTCTTTTGGATTGGAGAAGGGCCTAAAGAGAGGCAAGTTGTAGTTGTCGTAAAAAGGAGACGTTGGCGAAAATTTGCGAAAATTTTGAGAGTTAAAAAAAATCTAAGAAAATTTTGGATAATTAGAAATTGAGTTTTTGACTATATAAGAGATTAGAAAACCATATGTGGTTAATAAAATTTAAAATGAAAAAGTGAAGTTGATAAATTGATTTAAAAATCAATTTGAATAAATGTGGAAATATGAAGGAGAGCATATAGATTGAAGGATAATGTGATAATGGATTGTCCTAAAAGCAATGGACAGATCAGTTGAGATGAATCATGGAAATTTGAGTATGAGCGTGAGAATTAGAAGTTCTATAAGAACTGAGTTAAGGAGATATGAAATTTAGATTTTAATCAAGTGGGTTAAAAAGAGTTGGAATAGTTATAGCATCTATACTACTTGGTAATTTCGGGGATAAAATTCTTTTAAGGGAAAAGGAATGTAACGACCCAAATTTTTAAGCATTAAATTTCGAATATTTAAATTTGTTTTAAATATTGAATTGGTAATATAAATGTAATTTTATATATAGTATATTAATTAAACGAAGTTTGAACGTATGAATTTTAATATAATTAAAACGAGCTCGCAGCAGCGCGGTAGTTCGTTGTTCTATGTTTTGATCTTTAAATGAATATATATGATTTGTTTTAAGTTGGATTTCTTTGAAACAAGAAACGTTCGAATCTATTAAACCATAGTTTTCTAATAAAAGTGAAAATCAAGATTTCATCATGTAGATTATAGGTTATGTCCAAATCAAATTTTCAGAAAGTCGTCATGTAATCGTTTATAAATCATAACGATTTATTTAATAAAATAAAATGATTTTTAATTAAATTGAATATTGTTTGGACTTGAAAATGAAATATCGAGTTAAAATCCAAACTAGATTATTTTGAAGTTATATGCATATTCTGTTGGAATATATAAGATAATAATATTTGAATATTAATAGAATGTTATTTTGGAATCGACATATAGTAAACAATTTAATACCAAATTTAACAATAGCAAATTTTCAAAAGACCTCCATTTTTTATGAAACTAATTTTATTAAATCCGTATGGATTAATTATTGTAAGATTTATGGTTTCGTATCAACTGGATTTATTTTGTGACCGTATGCAATATGAACGCGTATTATTTAATCGTTTGAAATTTAAAAGGAAGTTTTACAAACGAACTCGGAATTCGACAAAACTAGTTCCATCGTGTCTGGAATATTAAATTACTATAGGATTACAATTCTCATCATAAATGGAGCTCGTATGTGGTAAATTTTGTGTTTTACTTCGTGCATAAGTTTCGTCTTAATATAAATTTAATGAATATCAAATCATATGTATATTATAAAATCCTTTGTTTGTACTTCTGCCAACCCAAACTTAATATACACACATGCATAAGGAAATCGCATCCTATATACTTTCAAATATGCAGACCTAAGAAATAAACAAAATCAAAGGCCTTCCCCTATTTCTGCATTTCTTTCTCTATTTTGCCCGCCGCATGAAAAATGAGAGTCCTCCTGATTCGAAGTAATTACGAAAGGGTCGGTCAATAGCACAGCTCCTTCTTGGACAGCTACCAATTGTCACCTTTACTACTAGTTGAATCAAAGCATTAGCATTGGTGGGTATGAATACTGGGGCAATAGCCCCCACTTTATGAGCCAATGTGCCCATTAGCACAAGCCTAACATTGAATTTTAGCTATCCTACTTGTACTTTGAAGCCGACCTACAACATACCTATCCCTTGGCAGCCAAGTTTCTATTTTCTATAAGTACGAGACCATCCTCCATTTGCAGAGTACAAAAATAGTGAGGAAATAATAATTCCTTAGCTTCAATGATCTTTAAAAATTGTATACACCTCCTAAAATCCTAAAACCAACTCCCTTAAAACTGTATTGACGCAAGCTTCGACTGCGTACCCTCAAATTTTGTTTCGATGAAAATTCATGTCGGCCAAAAATAGTGAATCCATGACCATGGTTGGGAAAAACATGAGAATGGAAGCATTAACTGAAAAATGAATGCTATATTTGGATTCAAAAGGTGATTTTGAGCTTGTTTGCCGATTTTTGGAGGATTCAAAGATTATAAATGTCGTTCGAAATACTGTGTATCGTGCGTGGGATGGCTTGAAGTCGGGTTTCAGAATTGGCATGTGAATCGTTCGAGTTTAGGTGGAGGTTAAATCCCTCGAGAAGAGGAGTGGAACAATGATGTTTGTTTAATTTGTCATAAAATGAAGAAGGGTGTGGAAGCATTCATACGACTATGGTGAAAAGTTTTACAGGAGGAGCGAGATGCGTGATATATTTGGGGTGATTCTTTGAAGTTTGATGTCGCAGTTTGCACTGTAGCCATGGTCTGAGGCAGCTCGATTCGTTTTAATGTAGTTTTTGGAGTGATACATGGTGGTTATGGGAAGGACGAGCTCAGGAATAGGAAGTAGATAGTGGTCCCAGTTTTCGTTTTCATGAAAAGAACAAGGAGAGATTGGAGGTAGAAGACGCAACAGTATTGGGTTCTTTTTCTCATGAAGCTGGGTCACGAGTTGTTCACTAGAAGTGGAAGATCGGATTAGGCACTAAACGTAATTAATGGAAAAAGGGATTAATTAAATAATTGATTTATAGTTAAGGATATTTAATTTAATCAAATGTTGTAACAACGATATATATTTCATTTGTTATCAGAATCTGATGAAACAAGATCCATTGGGATCATATGAACGAAGGCTACGCAATGAAGTTAGTTTAGAGCAATTTGGAGCTCGTTAGGAATTATGGCATAATAAAACACCTGATTGGATTAATCGACGTTTATCATTATTCAACGTTAAACGACCAATGTGAGTAAACTCACTAACTCTGTCCAGTTTTTAATATTATAAACATATTTTAATATTGATAAATGATGACTGAATGTTGTGTGATGACTGTTTGGATGAATTGATATATTATTATCAATTGTTGCGATTATATATATTAGTTATATTTAAGGTTGGTAGTTGGATATTCCCGCTTATTTTAGCGGATGAGACCCTATGCACCCCGCATAATAGCGAATGACCTTCTATACCGCGATATTCCGTTTAGAAGCGAAATTGGTATTATTTATGTTTTCTAACATCTGTAGTTGCAGGAAAAACATGTTGGATGGATCCAACTGGATTCCTCAAAATTATTACTGTTTGCATTCATAAATTGTAATATATCATGTGTTAAATGTTCTATGATAAATTTTGTTGTGTTGAATGTCTAAATGCACTATCCATAGAATAATTGTTATTAAAATAACATAAAAATATATTCGAACGAAAAGAAAATGAATTTGGGCTTTAAAAGGAAAAATCTATTTTTCCAAAGTAGAAATTGAATTTCGAATGGGCTAGAATATAATAATTTGGTTTTAATAATAAAACAAGTTGTAAAATTTACAAATGATTTTTATAAATGAAGTGAAATAATTATCATTTGGTAATTTAAGAGTGTAGATTCAAGAATGAATTTAAAAACGGGTTAATTAGAGACCATTTTAAAAAGAAAACAATGAAATTTATTCCGACGTTCGGAATGTAAATGGAATTGAAATAAATCCATAAGGGTTTATAATTAGAATTTGACTATATCATATGTTATAAAAAAAATATTTTTAGAAATTATATGTTATATAATTCGGGATTTAACAAGATAATTAATATTTGGTTTGAAACCAACAATTTATATTTGGATATGAAGTTGATATAAAGTTAAAAACTTGTTAGATAAAATCGGCTTGAAGGTTGATATGTAAACGAGATTGGATAATAAGTTGGAATGTGAATGAAAAGTTATAAAATGACTCGATGGATGGAATTTCAACCTATAATGGTATTTACAATTTAAATCAAGATTTATTTGATAAAACGAGTCCAGATTTCTATAAAGGAATCATATTCATATTTTAAAATGAATGATGGTTTAAAAAAAACGTTTTGTAGATTGGAATGGTTATAAAGAAAATTAGTAAGGGTTTGGAAGTGGTAAATTCAAAGATGAATTTAGAATGAAAATGGAAATTGAGATGACCTAAACTAATTAAATTATTTTGAAGTTCGGAACGTTAATCGAATAGAGATTATTGGAAAGAGAGTTATCGATTAGAGATTATATAAAAGAGAGTTATAATTGAAATTCGACTATATCGAATTCAGGGAAGTACAATTTACTTTTCGTTTTAATCAAGATTTAATTAATTAATTATTTACTTATTTATCCAAATTTATGAATAAGAGTTATATCTTAAAGTTAAATATTTCAGAAGTGGGGATTATAATGCTATCGTTATAATCAATAATTTCCGAAAAAAGTGGAATCTTAAATTGAATCTGAGATACATAAGTGATGTTTTGTTGGTATTTGAAGTTGTGAGCTTTGTCTATTTCAAAGTTAAGAATGTTGTTCAGTTAAGGACTAAGAGGTAATTATACCCCAACTTGATCGACTTCATTATTGACTAAGGAATGGTTAAGGTTCGGTAGTGATCGGGATTGGTTAGCGATAAGGTTAGTTAATGAGTGAATAATGATTTGAGTGGTCGTAACGATGTTTTACACAATGTTTGTTTAAATCCAAGTAAATGAGTTTTGGAACGTTTTCCAAATATAACCAGAAATGTTTTCTAAGCATAGAAAATGGAATGTTGTGGTTAATTATAAAATAAGAAATGTGAATATATGAAAATGTTTTCAAATGTTAATAACATATATTTTCTAAATTCAGAAAATAAGAAATGTGAATATATGGAAATGTCTTCCGATGTTAGTAAGAGATATTTTCTGGAATATAGAAAATAAATAGTCATGATAGATGGAACTGTTTTCCAAGAATCGTGAGAGGATAAACAGGTTTTAAGGAATATCTAGGTAAAGATATTGAAAGGAAATTGGGAGATGATAAATAAATAAGAAATCAATTTAAAGGGCTAAGTGTTGATTGATGTTTGATCAGTAGAATTTCCATTTGGAAATAGGATCATTGTTTGTATGGATGTTTCCTTTGATAGTCAAATAATCGGCTATCAAATTTTTTGACCCATTTTATATTTCCGTTGTTAATACGGAGAGACCAGGATCAAGTTTATTATGTGAAAACCATTCTTTATGGGGATAAGCGTTGCGAATCAAATGTGTCGATGATAATTGAAGATGCGGTAATGTGCAAGGTCTATTCTATTAATCCTAGATAGAGATTGCCTAAGATGGATTGATAGGATGGTGCCTTCGGTTTGTTTAGTCCCAAGATAACTTGTATTGACGAATGTCTGACAGAGTATGCCTAACAAATCATATACATTGATCTCTTCGGAAGTAATTACGTTTGGTGGCGGAGGAATTCATTTCTTTTAGCTTTATTTCCGTGATATTTTTTGGGAAATCAATAAATGATTTGGCGGGTTTGACGATGTGGCATTCAAAGTGAAGGATGTTGTGATGTTGAAAAAGGTAAGTATGGCCTAAAGCCTCACAACCGGGAAATAACAAAAATCGAGTAGGCCACATGGCTATGTGGGGCACTTCCATTAGGGTGTATTGCCACTTGATCTAGAGAAAATCCATTTTCTTCTTTATTATATCAGTGTTGTATACTTCAGTAACAGTTGCTGATCCCAACCGTGGGTGATAATACATTTGGTACACTTATGCGAAATGAGTGGTCGGTCATGTTTAGCCAGGTTGCAAGATGTTCTTATTGAACCTAGTGTATTCCTATCTAGAGATACACTATCGGAATGTGGTCCCATATCGTTCCATAGTTGGAAATCCATTCTCCAATAAGCGCCCTGCTGTTTTGATTGTATACTATGTATGTGGAGCGTGAGATGCAAGCATTCCGCTAGATTGGTATTTATTTTATGTAGACACTATTATAATATTAGAATAATATTGATTCAAAGAATGTTTTGGGTCATCGTAAGGTAAAAACCATCCGTATTTATGTGTGGATCGGTATTGCGGTTATCCTTTCTTTTAAAAGGATTTTTAAAAGTTAAACCAAGTAGTTGGAGTTCACTCATACCAGTCCCATGAATGACCCAGAGTTTATTTTGTTTCGTCTTACCCTAAACTCCTGGGTGCACAAATTTGTACGAGCGGTCAAGTAGTCGGGATTTTTCAGATATACTTGGAGGAGCAAAGGCTTCAACATTAGATAGCTACTATTTATTTCCGCTGTAATGTGATGTGTTGTGTTGTACTATAATAATGGAATGTGTATTCAGTTACAGATTTGTGTTTCAAAAGTTATGTTATATAATACATTTTATTCGTTCCGTTGTGCGACCTTTGTCTACTCTGATTTTGTGATATTGTAATCTTCTTTTCTTCTATTCTAACTTTTCTTTCTTTATATTTCTCACCCTCTAACTTCTTTGTATTAATATTCCGTTAATTTCCGGTGCTTGGTTAGTGGACATGGTATTTGTGTCGATAATCAGGATCGGGAATCGATCGAGCCATTACAGTTAAGCCCACACTCTAGCTCTAAACCGTGGTTTCAGCTGCCATGCACGCTTCCAAAGTAAAGGAATCGAACTTCATCAAGCACAAATTAATGCAACTGCTATTTGCCACCACAAACTCAAATACACTAACCAATTTGCAAATCAAAGCTTATAACTCATGAATTCTTGAACCCTAGTTTTACCGTGTGAATTTCCAACGAACCAAAAAGAGTCCGAACATAGTGAAATGGGTATGAATGCGAAGTACTTGCTCTCAGGATTCCATATTACCATACATTTGATTATTGGAATTTTGTTTAAATTGATTCGATTTTTTAAACTCGCGAATGTGATTTTGGAGGTGGTGGAGGATTTGATGTGTTGACTACGGGATGGAAAAAGTGATGGTTAGGGTAAGGTGGTAGTTTATTTATAGGGATAGGATATTAATTTTTTAATCAATTTTAATCAACCACTATTCACGTTGATCATTTAAAAATTCGTATGATCACATACAAATTCCGATTGCGACAAAAATAGATATACAACTATAGTTTGACAATATGGACCCAATGAAACTTGTTTCGCTGAAATTCGAGTCCGTTTGAGAAAATAGCGAAATTTTGAATATTAAATTTGTTGATTGACTCACATTTATTTTTCGCACGCTCACGAAACAACTTCGATTGTCTTGAAACATAAAATCCTATAATAACTTAATATTATGAACACGATGGAACTGTTTTCGTCAAATTCCGAGATCGTTTGAAAAGAATCCTTTTTTAATTCACAACGTAAATCGATACGCGTTTATATCGCGCACGATCACAAATTAACTCCAGTTGACTTGAAACTGGAAATCTAACAATAATTAACCATTGCGAATTTTATAAAATTAGTTTCATTGAAATGTGAGGTCGTTTGAAAATTGGTTATTCTTAAGTTTCATATTAAATCGATAATATAATCGACTCCAAAATAAACAAATCTATCAATAATAAAATATTATTATCATATATATTCAAATAGAATGTTATATAACTTCCAAATAATCTAACTTGGATTTTAAACTCGACATTTTCAAATTCAAGTTAAATCGATTTTCTATTTATTAAAAATCCTTTTATCATATTAAATCAATCGTTATGGTTTATTAACAATTTTATAGCAACTTTCTGAAAATTTTATTTGGACGTAACTCAAAATCTACAAGATGAAATCTCAAAATTTTCACTTTCAATAGAAAACTATTATCAAATAGATCCGAACGTTTCTTGTTTCAAAGAAATCCAACTTATATTGGACCCTATACATTCATTTAAAGTTCAAAACATAAAACTACGAACTACTGCATTGCTACTAGCTTGTTTTCAATTAATTTAAATTTATTACGTTCAGACTGCGTTTTATCAATAAATTCGTTATTATAATTCAAATCTAAGGTTAGTAATTTAAAAAATAAAATCCAATTCACACTATAACGCAAATGCAACTTATTTCCGACTATTTCAGAATTAAATTTACTATTTCACTATTTATATTGTTTAAATATTCATAATCATCGAATTCAAGTCATTTAAATTGCCAAATCAATATTTAAATAATTAAATAAATTAATTATTCAACCGTAAGAAATCCGACACATTACAATTTTTGTGTTTTCATTAATGCTCGAGTCAGCATAAGTTTTTCAGTTAGCTAAGATCACATTTTATTGAAGATGAAGATGGAGCTTGAAAGATGTGATTACCAGTATTATTCCACTGCATATATTGGTATGTTTTATGATAGTTAACTCTGACGTATTGTTGTAATGTATAATCAAATGTATAATTTAATGTCTTCATGAACTGTTATTTAATTATTATATTTTTGTCCTTCTGCTGTGAGATTTTGTGATTGTTTTTCTTTTTTCTTCTTTTTCTTATATTAATCCCAATAACTATCTGTATTCTAGATTTGTTTGAGTCGACATGTGAGGATTATTGCCAATTTGAATGATCAAAAAATCCGGTCATTAAAATATGCGTTATTTGAAATGTTATATTATTTTGTTTTCACACTTTACCTATACATGTGTAAAACAATTGTATGTTGAAATGATACATACTCAAATCATTGTATAGATTTAGGAATTTAAAACTAAAATTTATTGGGATGCGGGTTGAAATGATAAATACTCATAAATTTAATATTAAATGGATTAAAATGATATATATTTATATCACTTGGCCTAGGTAGAAAATCATATATGGACACCGTTGGTCTATTTTGAAACGTATTTTAAGAATTTAAAAATATATTTTGATTTAATAAATGTCATTTTGAAAATCTAAATTTAGAATTTTATTTGAACCCATATTTTTATATAACTTAATAAAGTTCTAAATTTTAAATTTTAAATAAATTATATGTTATAAATTCTTACTGTAAGTTATATATATTCTAAAACTTAAATTTAAGTTTTAAATTTTAATGTTATTTAGTTCTAAAATTTAAATAATATAAATTATCTTATTAAGGAAACTAATATATCTTTTACTATACTATAGATTTGATTTAAATATATAAACTATAATTATATTTTTATATAAAATATAAGTATATGAAGGTTTTAAAGAGAAGTTAGAAATTTATCGATAACTTGATTTGTTAAACAGCATAATGGAAATGTAATTTATCAAGTAAGATAAATTGATTTTAAGACATGAGATTAACTTAATGAACGAGTTTATAAATTAAGTATGATTATGAAACTTAATGAAATGATTTAAAAATAATTGATTTAGTAAATGTTTTGAATCTAATCATAATTGAAGTTAAAATATTATAATCGATTAAATAGATTTGAACTTTACCGAAAGAGTGATTTGAATGTAATTTGTATTCTTAAGAATAAAATCGGATAACCCAACTTGAATATTATTTTGAAATGAGTTGAACTTAAGAATTCATTGTTTAAAGTTTAAAATTGATTTGAAGTAAATTTGTTGAATCTGAATTAATGAAACTGAACTTTGAAAAATACGAATGAGTGGTTTGGATTGGATTGGATTGGATTGTTTTTAAGTTATTTAAATTTTGTATTACCTTATATTGAACTAAACAAAAGTTTAACTATGTAAAGTTAATATTTATTTTATAATTATTTTAATTTACCTACTTATATATATTTAATTTAACTTTTATATATTTATATTTATGTTAATCAAATTAATTTATATAATTATAATTATTTTAAATAAAACTATTCTATATTATATTAATTGATTTTAAATTGGTTCTATTTCCAGTCCGAACTATTGAATCCAAAATGTTTAACAAAAAGGTTTTGAAACAATGTATGAACCACTGAATCCAAAAGGGTAATATAAAGATGTTTGAAAGAAAAAAATGAAACTTGTGATACCGAAATAGTAATGGAAGGTGGTAAATAAACTATTTTGTAAACATGGAATCTGAATCTTGAACTGAATCCAATAATGAATTGATTTAAATGATGGTTTATGACATTGAAATATTTGAACGTGATTATTTGAATATAAACCAATGCTGTTATTATATCGTTTTACAATATTTAAATTTGATTTTTGAATATAAATGACCATGGTATGAAATAAGCGTTTGGTTGTTAAAGAGACCTGGACCGGATATTGTCATGCTCTCTGCCAATACAGGGAACCACTCTAACAACTATACACGTGGTGGAGAATCAAGAATGAAGTAGGATGGATTTGGAGGCAATTACTGGATTTGAAGAAAGAGAACAATGATGATAGCCTTCACCTTCGGGTCATGATTGAAATGACTAAACCATGAGACATACCTAGGCTAATTGAGCTAGCTCCTCGTAGCGAACATTCTTCTTTGATACTATATCTATTACTTTCTGATGTGATCGTGGCCTCTTTGATTTTAGGAGTATCATCTGAGGTGGACGGTAATTGCGGCTATGTATTACCACCAGCCTGGGTTGGCAATCCGATAGAATCCTACCATCGGGTATAACCTCAGTGCATTGTCATATTATTCTGATTGAGCCCCTATGATTTTCATTTAACATTGTCGTATAGTGATGCATCCCTATCCACCGACCCTTTAACAGGTGTTTTATATGCAATGTTTAGCACAACAACGTATAAACGACGTAAGGGTAATAACGGTAATCCCGCTTATGCTATTTTCAATAGTATGTTTAACCATAAACACTATTATAATAGAATATTGTATTATATGATATCTGGTTTAACGGATCCTTAATGAATGGAATCTGAAACATTCTTTAAGTAACTGATGCATTTCATTTAAACATTTTACTTGAGTTGTGTTAGCCTACTTTGTGAAATAGGCTACACAAAGCTAAAGGATCAAGTATTAGAGAATAATCTGCCTAGAAACCGGATCGGATCGGAGGTATTCAGAGAAAAACAAAGCTAGACAAAGTGAGGAAAGACAGAACTCGAATCGGTTCGGATCGGATATGATGCTCCAATCTGAACCCCATTATCTGGCATATCCGACCCGAGCACAGAATGAAAGCTGCTTCATTCCCATGATCTCCTAAAGATGCGGAGCGGTTACACGCATGATTGCCCACGTTCTCCCACTCGCTTGATGCGCTGTCACCATTTGGAGAGCTCTGAACCCGCATCTCCAGGGATGGATGCCACGTACCTCCGATCCGAACCCGTTTTTGGAAGAATTTGCACCTATAAATAGACCTCTAAGACTCACTTGAAGGGATCTTTTGGCATTCTGAGAGTTTTAATATCTTTGAGAACCGAATTCCAGCACTCCCAAACCATCCAAATCATCATTCAAAGTGAATTTTGAGTATAGTTGAGTAAATGTATATGAAAAAAGAGTGAGATTAAGTGAATATCTTGTTGTATTTTCATCTACATCATCAAGCAAAGTGATATAAAGTGGATGTAGGCTCTTTAATGCCGAACCACTATAAATCATGTGTCTCTTTTCTGTTTTTGATTTCATTTTATTATAATTTTAGTCAATTTGGGTGTTAGAACTACTTTTTGGTCTAACAAGTTGATTCACTGTTGAGATTGTTACCCATAATCCGAGTGTTATGTTTTGACTTTATGCTCAGTCAGACTGAGGAGATCAGCTGTGGCGATTCATCTTTTAGAGCTGGAGATCTATTGGAGATTCAACTTATTATCTATCTTCTATTGCTATCTAGGTGATTCAGTTATTCCATTTCCATATTCGTTTATATACTAGGCATTTATGTAACTAAGATTTCCTAATGTATTAGATTTATGACTTTAATACTACGTATTTTATTTTGAGATTTTGAAATTAGTAGCTTTATGAACTACTACATTATTTATCCGCTGCGAGTTACTCTGTTATTTTGTATCAGTGATCTGTCTGTATTTTGTGATTTCATTTTATTAAACCACATAGTTAAAACAAGCGGTTGTTTCAAACGATTTGAATTGGTTTTATTACCGACTTAAATGGTAAGAAAAAGCTGAATGTTACACAAATTCACAAGATGTATGTGTGTAGCGATCTTAGTAGATAGGTAGAATTTAATAAACAATGAAAGATAAAAATACAATGAAATGGCTTTCTTAAGATTTGAACTTATGATCCTTAAGATATCTCTAGAAAAATGTTATAGATTATAAATAGTGAGGTAACAATAAGACTAACTAACTTCACTCATTTGACCTCAGTATTAATTTGGAAAGAAATGTAAAAGTTTTGAAGAAAAGAAGAACAAATTGTCATATTACCGAGGCATGATTCAACTAATATAATTACAATAATAAATATATTAATGATGGCGCTGGTTTGTACACATAATCCTTCCTAATGCCACTTAAAGAACTATCAAAAGAATTTTAAAAAACCAAATCAAACACCCACTACTTAAAAATC
The DNA here is from genome assembly GCA_030737875.1 of Allium sativum. Lineage (NCBI taxonomy): Eukaryota > Viridiplantae > Streptophyta > Magnoliopsida > Asparagales > Amaryllidaceae > Allium > Allium sativum. Next base: position 650,059,975 of record CM060920.1, read on the forward strand.
TATTCTCTTTGGTCATAATATCTCGAGGTCCGAAAATTACCAAAGTACTTACACATTTCTACTCAAACCTCTAATTGATACAAATTTCTATATAAAATGTTTGATGTTGATGAAACTTTTCTTCATTATTTTCTTTTACGGTCATATTTTAAGAGGACGAAAAAGTGAAAGTTTTTTTTTTAATAAATGAAGAAAATGAAGTGTAACAAAAGCGAAAGAAATATACAGTAAAGTACCGACGTATGAGAAAAGAGGTGGGCAACGTATGGGAAAAGCATATATGTTTTTAACCCTGTGGCACCTAACAACTACTAAGCTTATTCACATCGATAATTTACTTATGCATCAAAAGATATAACAAAAGCCCAACACCGATGTTCCTATGATTATGCACTCTAGCTATGGACATTTTTCAAAAGTTCAAATCCCCCGTACCAGATCTGAGCAACTTGGCACATATTGATATGTAATATACTATATAACAATTAAGACTTGTAATACAATTAAGTACTACCCATTTAATTACCTAATTTCAGAAGAAGAAGAAATGTCTATATATTTACTTTTCTTACACTTACTTTTTTTTAAATTACATTTGGTTTCATCCTCTCATGTTCTCTCTTTCAAACTAAACATTAGCTTTTGGAAAACCATAATTTTTTATTAAAAAATTAAGGTAAAATTCAACAAAAAGAACTCTATTTTCAAGGAATAATACTGCAACTTCTTTTTAGATTTGTTTTATGTATATTTCAACAACATTAAATAATTTTAGAAGTAATTTTTTTTATTACCAGTATAATGACAAATTTTGGTATTTTAAATAACTTCTTTTGCATTTTAGTATGCAAATGGTATTGTTAACATGTGCTCTTAGAATGCATATTAACACAACATTGTATATGGTAATTAACAAATTATCCTTCTCATAATTGTGTTTTTATTCTATTTCCTATAACTCAAGAAATTAAAATGTTAAATTTTTCTAAAATTACGTTTAGACAATAAATTACTTGAGCAAACAAATGAATATCTTCATTAAATCTAAATCATCAATCAAAAATTTGTTATGTATACAATGTTTTGTTAATATGTGTTCTAAGAGCACGCGTTAATAATGCCATTTACATACTTAAATGCAGAAGGAGTTATTTAAAATACCAAATTTGTCCTTACACTGGTAACTAGTAAGAGGAATTCAAAGGGGGCTGATTGGGTAATTTAACATGTATCTAGGAAACATATTAACATTTTCCATATGTACATTTGGGAAATATTGACATATTAGGCAATCAGTGATTCATTGGGCAATAATAACATATCTGCTGTAGTGTTTTGAGGCTTGTGGGATCTCGGTGGGCCAAAACCTCGATTATAAATATTTGGATTCCCCGTTTTTCTTTTCCTCCAAAGTTTTCCTTAAAGACTTTTACGATTTTGACAGAGACGAAAATAACGAGTCGTTTAATTCGATTATCCCTTGCCAACTCAGGTATTGTTTATTTGTTTATTCTACCCAGTATTACTTCGATTAGCCTTTTTTTGAATCGAATGTTTCCTGCTTGCGTAATGTTTGAAATAATGCTAAGGAGGTGGAGAAGCTTATTGTTGCGCAAAATAATAGTATATTTCTGCACTGGTGATTTTTAGTTTTCGTGAGAAAATGAGTGATCCTATTACCAGGAGAGCACTCCTATGCTCTGATGATTTTGTTTTATATTAGTAGTATACTTAAAAGTGTTTTTTTTTTTTTTTTTTTTTTTTTTCGCTATTTAATTTTGTCAATTTGAGATACTTCTGGCTGCATTATTCATCACGCAAGTTTGTTTTCATTTTTGATAAAAACGTTGATTTTTACGATTATTATTTATCTACCTGCTTATTTAAACATTTTATCTTCTTCTAGTTAATAGTGCTTGGGATGATTGTATTTTACGTCCCCTTTGGATTACATAATTACACTTCTGACCCCTGACAGTATTAATTACATGCACCCAAATAGTTTTTATGTAACTGATACTCTGGTTATTAGATAAGTAATTGGTGAGACTTGTATATTGGGTTTAAGGAGGTAGCATGAGGAATTAGTTGCAGTCAAGTGGAAGTAATTGCCCAATTTATATTATCCAATCCCACATTTTTTTTAATATGGTTTACCGTCTATGTTTGATTTATGTCCGTTTGTATTAACATTTAATCTGTTACCTGTAGCTAGTCATTATTATTTTTATGATGAAGCTTTTGATTAAGATTTTAGTTGATCCTATCATATTGTCTAGGAACGTCCTTGCTATTGGGCCACATTTGCACAGTTTAATTCTATTTGCTTTGTATTATTTTGTTTTTATTTAGGATATTGTTATGGACGCTACACTTCTAGCTAAAAAGGGCTCATTATTTATTTGAATCCACCAAAATTTAAGATTGTTGTAAGGAGTACAATTTTTTATTTTTATTTTCTATTTTACCTATGACTTATTTTTAATCAATCTTCTTCACATACAGTTTACGGTAAGTTTAGGCATATAATTTTTATTTCTCACATTCGTTGTCGGAATCTAATGAAATACTGAATTTAAATTCTATCTAAATTTAAAGTAAAATAATGTGAATTTGGACTAAAAACTGAAAAAGAAGGATAGCAATGATTAAAGAAAACTAATGTAATAAATAAAGCGATAAATTGATAAATTTACAATATATTTATATGAAATGTCTGTTTTTATTGGTACCCCGAATAGTAAAAAAAGCGGCTATTTGAACAAAAAATTAAAATACAAGAATTATGGACCATTAGATTTGTTTGTTTCTACATGAAAGATGGAATTCAAGGGGAGATCCAATGGTCCACAATTCAAGTATCAAATTTTGTGGCATCAATTTGTGTTCAAATAGACTTTCCAAAAAAAACTTCATTTGAAAAAGTGGTCGCACCTTAACCAAACGTGGAGTGTCAGTAAAAAGTCCCCTTTATTTATCTTGGTTTTCTAACTTTTGACATGGTATAAGCATTATAATGCTGATAACTACCGGTTATGGTAGTTACAGACCAGAGCAACACCTGATTAGATGGCAGTAGCATTTGTGTATGTAAGTTGGTTATGTCGGTCTAAATATTTCTCTGGAATATAATTTTGCTGTGAATTTGTTATAGTTTTGTTTGGATTTTATTCTTGGATTACACTTTAGGTTCCTAAGTTTTGATCACATTAGTTTGTGTAAAAAGAAGTTAAGTTTTGCTAATAATCTTCGGCATATCAACAGCTGTTAAGAAAGTGTTTGTATCTGTAGTTAGGAGAGGCATCGTACTGCACCACAGAGGTGAAATTCAAAAAATATCATTGATTAGGACTTATTCCCCACCTGCTTACTTCTGTATTGATTAATAAAAGATTATTTTTTTCTTCTTCATCTTTCCATTAATGCTATGCTGCTTTGGCTTTTCCTTGTAGCTTAATTTTGTCATTGCTAGGTACCCCAGCTCGTATTGGATTATATAATAATAGATGATCTTGTAGTTTTTGGACAATTCTGATTGTCGATCCCAAGAGTTAAGAAATTGAATTCAACTTAACTCAAGACATGATGCAACCTTTACAATGATTTTCGTTTTTACCGATCATTTGTACAAAGAAGTTTTGGCCATGAGTGTATATTAACAAAATGCATCTAATTAAATTTTATATGATATCTCCTGCATATTCCAGTTTGAAGCTCATGTTATAATATTGTTTGTCTATTATGTAGCATTCATCACATAATGGGATCCGGTAAAGAGGCTATGGATGATAGAGGCAGGGCTATTTGCTTGCATGCATTTTCAGATTTATCACACCTACCTCCAGCAGCATTTCTTTTTCTATTGAAGGAGTGTTACATTTCTGGTAAGGTTTATCCAATAATTTGTTTGATAGTTTGCATCTTCAGTGATTCCATTAGGGGACAAACCAATAAACCATAACAGTTTTTTTTTTTTTTTTTGCCCAACAAACCCAAAGAAGGATGTTTCCCCTAAATAGTTGTAAGTTAGAAATTAAGTTGTAAATATATTTTTTTGTTTACAAAGTTACCATCTTGCCAAATCTTATTAAAAAACCTTTGAACCTAGGCATATGAAAATTGGTGTGACGTATGTTGTATGGGACAATGGAGAACAATAAATACACTTCTCAAATGGATTACAAAAAGTATACATGGACTTGTGTATGCCCATCCAGGCAAACAAAATATATTTTAAAAAAAGGAAAAAAAAAAAAAAAAATCCTGGCCACATACAGAAAGTGCATGTACTATCCTTAATGCTTAGTGACAAACGCTTATGGATGAACCTTCTCTGACTTTCTCCAGGATGACCTACATAATGTTATTATGGTAATTGTTATCGTTACCGTTTTCCAAATACCATTATTGTATCGTTTTTGCTGATAAATTGAAATTGCTTACCGTTACCAATTTGTTGGTAATCCAAAATCTGGTATATCAATAAACTGTTAACCATTACACAAGTATGGTAATTAAATTACCATTTGTCTAAAAACAGTCAAAATCTTGGTTCATTTTTATGCTTTAATAAGCTTTATCTTACATTCCATTATGTTGCTTAATAAAGAACATCAATGATAAAATAAAAGAAATGTATTTAGAATAGTTTAACCAGAATTTGTGATCATTTTCTTACTTCTAAGTGTCTTTGATACAACATATAACAAGAATAACTGTATTATAAGTGGATTGATAAATTATCGTTACCGTTGGTTTAAGGAAACGTTACCAATGTTTTACCGCAAAAAATGTAAATTTACCATCACCATACTGATTATACTGGTATATCGCATTCACTAAAAATGATAACCAATTGAGTCATAAGTGGTAACAATATGATAATGAGAAATTTACAGTTACCACAACAACCTTAAGCCTGCATAAGACACATCAATGGGCATAAGGTTACGCTTGTGTGTGATGCGCAGTGGCAAATGTGAGTGTTTCTTTCTGTGTCTACTAAAATAAGCAACCAATTTAGCGTAAGACACCCATGTCTAGAAATGATCATGCGGTAGTTGGGTTAAGGACTTGACCTATCCCACGTTGCCATTTGCTAGTTTAGAGTGTAATGCTGCATCCATTGTACTAACACTGTCTAAAGATCGTACACTTTATTTTAAGGAATTTAGATATGATGTGGAGCTTATGGTTGATAATGTACAACATGCATGTATTTTTGTTAAACTTATAGTGATACTCTATCTAATAAAGGATGCATTTTGCAGGCACTCGAACAGCTACTCAGAAGTTTAGAGCTCTTCAACAGACCGTATATCAAGCTTTGCATAACAAACCCAAACCATGCCCTGCTACTTTTATACTTCATTGTCTTTATATTGTCCCTTTATTAGGTGGCCCATATGGCGAAGGGTTCAGTCATCTGTTAACGTCATCACTGCATCGTGTAATTTCAAAATCCTCAGAATCCTTAATAGATGATTTTCCACATGCTAAACGTCTTGCAGCAAAATTATTTCTTGACATTCTTTCGCGTTCTGTAATCCATTCTGAACGAATTCTTATAAAGATATCAGAATACTTTGACATTAGGCTCAAAGATATTGCAGAGTTGATTTGTGGACCTTGCTCTGAAAATGACACCATAGATAGAGCAAAAAGATATATTGAACAACACATAGCAGACTTGATGGAGTCAGAATCTTATCTTACCGCTGTTACGCTGTCAGAACGGTTCTGTGTAAGACTTTCTAGCAATTTTCCTCTATTGTTGAAAATGATGGATAGTGGACAACACAAACCAGCAGAAAAGTGGGCTACATTAATGGGGAAGCAAGCAATTTGTATTGTGGTTCAGAAATATTTAGATCTGAAAATGCTGAAAAATGCTTATGAAATGATAAAAATGAATGACCTACAGACGGAGTTTCCAGATGTGCGTCATTTATATAAAGAAAGGTACTGTAGCCAACTTTTATTGCATTTTTTCAGAACACACACACACACACACAGAGAGAGAGAGAGAGAGAGAGAGAGAGAGAGAGTTCGATATCGATATTTAGCTGTATGTACGCTTGCAGTGTACTAAAGAAATTAGCCGAGAAAGGATGTTGGGATCCTGCTGAACTTCGAGCACAAAATGACAGGCAGCTTCTGAAATACCTGGTAACATTTACATTACAGCTAAGAATATTCTAATTATTTTGAAATATTTGCAGTTTGGCTAAGAACTTGTTATAACCATTAGTGCTTTCTGAAACCAAAAACCCATAGTGCCATGAACCAACATCGGTCAGTTGGAATCATGTTTCGTTTTGCTTTCCACAAATCTTCGTCAATTGTGAAAGGAACTTACCTCAGCGATTGACTTGAACTCAGACATAACTACATAAGAACAGAACTCAAGCGTATCTTTTTAAGAAATGTGAAATACGATTATTATTGTCTACTAATTATTTTAGTTATTAATTTTTTTATGACAACAAAATTTTGATTCAAGGCAAAAAAGATATATGATATCCTAATGCCATGATGCATACTTTTTCTAATGCATGCTTATGCCTTACCAACCAAAGTTGCATGGAAATTCAAATCAAAATTTTTACATTACTATTTGTTGTGTTACAGTCCATTTACCTACTAATATTTCACTCTTTTTTTGCCGTGTATAAAAATATGTATTGTATAGAGTAATAGTCTTCTTTACACATGTTGTAATAAGAAATGTCTTCGTAAATTATTAGATTATCTCATAAATTATAATATTTATGATATATTTACCAGATTTTCTTTATCTGTGTGTTTTGACTGTTTTCTACTGTGTAACCATGGTGCATTCTCACGTACTAACAAGTTGGTCCTTCTCTCATGCTTTAAAAATTGTAGGTTTATTTGGCTCTCGAAGCTGGCTATACTGAAAAGGTGAAAGAAATATGTGAACGCTACTCCCTTGAAGGTTTTGATGAAATTTCTGGTATGCTTTCTCAATAGTCTTCATTCACTAATCGATTAATCTTAATTGTTTTCTTCTGATTTATACAACATATTGTATATTATACTGACTGAAATAATCTTGTTAAATATAATGAATGTTCTTGATGACCAACTGAGCAATTAATCAAATATTGACATAAGTCTGTTGTTACAACTGTATGAATAATATCAATACCAAAGTTTTGAATTTGATTTGTTTCTCTGTTGATTTATATAAGATATTGTATACTATGCTGATTGAAGTAATCATCTTAAATAAACATGGATGTTCTTGATGACCAACTAAGTGGGCAATACAATAATGACATAATAGTCTGTGGATACAACTTTATGAACAGTCTTAACGCTGTAGTTTTTGAATTTGGTGGAAAATCCAGAATGCTGGTATTTAATTGGGTTTTGTGTAATTCCAAAAGCTCAGCTGAAATGAGGTTAACCTTACTATAACAAATGTAAGTTTGTAGTCCACAGCTGTTGGTCCTAATTCATGGATAATCTTTTTTCTTTTATGTTAGCTATTAGTTTATATCCAACTATTGTGGTAATCAACGTCATAAGTATGATATGCGGGCTACCTGACTCAGCCTCATAGTGGTATTTGAGCCTAAATTAAAACTTTGCAGATATCTTTCTACTTTTCAAAAGGTAGATTAAGTCATAAATGGTTTGAACTTTTTTTGACTTCACAAGTAATATTCAGTACAGCTTTTGCTTTGATGGGGAGACTGGACTTCTCGAAGTTCTCACCTTTTTATTACCTTACTTGTTGAAACATGGAACAACTACTACTCTATGACTTGGTTTATTAGAATGTAAATGATCAGGAAAAAAAAAACCTCTCCTATATCGACTCACATCAAAACATCCTGATTTATTTTCCTAAATTCTAGTCATATATTTGCTTTTGCACATGTTACAGTATCAGATGAATTCCCTCGGCATTCCCATTTTTTGGATCTTAGCAATTTTGTTTTGGATGAAATTGTATGGGTGGATGAGATTAACGGTCTGCTTGCATCCACTACATATCTGGAGAGCTGTAAAGTTATTGGTATTGATTGCGAATGGAAGCCAAATTATGAAAAGGGCAGTCAGACAAATAAGGTACAGACAGTTATCTTGGCTAGTTATTGTAATTTCACATGTGGACACTTTATAAAGTTATAGCATGAGCTTTTCATCATCAACATTTGGAATGAATAATAAAGCCACAAACTGGTGGATGCCTAAATGTTTCTAAAATTGAAGCTAGTTATAAACAGTTGACCGACAACTCGGCAGGACATTTGAAAATGATGTTCATATCAATTATTAATTTCAAATAGTACTGTATTTATAATATTGCCAGTGGATGCATGCCATGAGCAACAACCATGAAGTAAATGTTTTTATGCATGATTAAGCGGTGACTGACTCAGTCTAACTATACTAAGGATGTGGGTTCCGTAACACATGCAGGTAGATATTGTATCCCATAATTCAATTAAAGACGATTAAAATGCAAATGTCTACCTTATACTTGATGTATCCTTGATCTGTTATTGCAATCTTATACTTATCATGTTTTAATTTTTTGGTCATCTATTTTATTAATTTGGTAATTAGTGGGGGTCAAGACATTTCATGTTTTTGGAGGTGAAAAATTCCATGCGAGACGAATGTGCTGTCAACTGCTTAAATTTTTGATATATGATCTTTGCCTTTATCTATTAAATTGAAATCAAGTATTATTGTAGAAGTCTAGTGTCAACCTTAATCTATACTATATAATTTGCGGCTTTATATCTTCATGCCTTACAATAGATATGTCTAAGTATTTACAATTCAAGATGTTCTGGTTGAAATGAGTACTTATTTCAACTGTGGACTGAGATGTACAGTTGGCCAAGAAGTGCAACTATATTGGTTCGATGGATAATTGTATTTAGGGGATGGATCTTTAGATTCAAAATTTGCACTTAACTATTATTTATCATTAATCATAAACCGAATAACCTTATTTGATGGCATAAAATTAAGCCTGCAAGTTTAAGTGTGAAATCGAAGTCGAAGATCCATCCCCTTTATTTATATCAGCTCCTTTCCTTGTACTGAAATCGGGCAGTTGTATTTTTCAGGTATCCATTATGCAAGTAGCTTCAGAGAACCGAGTATACATCTTTGACTTGATTAAGCTATATCAAGATGAGTCTAAGGCATTAAACCACTGCTTTAGCCAAATTTTATGCTCTCCTAATGTTCTAAAGCTCGGTAAATACATCTAACTGCATGTTTGTTTTCCTTTGTTTATCGAGTCTTGCAAGCATGTCCCTAAATTTCCTCTACAGTAATTCTGATATCTTAATAAATGGTTAACTATTGTTTGTTTTTAGTTTAGGTCTTCTAAAACTGATTTTTATTTTTTCAAAAACATAATCTGGCTGTCTATCTAAAACACAATATTCGGTTTAACATACTGTCCCCTATTGTCGTGCATTATACAATATATTAGATCTGCAATTTTTGCCTTTTGATCAACAAACCGTTAGTATTAATGATTTTTTTTAATGTTGCCCTCCCTTTTTTTAAAAAGAAAAAAATGGAAAGTCGGTTCGTTTCATCATACATACATGTCCAAATCAGTCAATATGCATCAAATCGTGTGGAATTTAAAAAAAAGACGAACAAACCCATATCGCAAATAAAATGGTAAAATTGGAAATTCCTAAGACCGGCAAACACTTAAACAAATATCAATATTATCGGTCATAGTGCATCTGCAAACTAGAAATTTCAATGTATCCTGCTACAATAATCTTTTTGTTACAAATCAAACTTCTCTTTGTTTTGCATGGAGTGTCAGTTGTTTTCTTTTAACTCATTGATTTACTGACACTTTATGACAGATCTCCCCAAATTCCTTCACTGATCAAATCAGACTTCAAAGTATGTTAAGGGCATGTCAAGTTAAGGCGCATTCATAGCATTTTAGTGCAAGATTACAATAGAGGTCCCATAATTAAGAAATACTGTACCTAGAAAAATAAATCATTCATTTTGGTAGTATTACTCATCATATACTCTGAGTATTGGTATTTTTCCAGAAGCAATATTTTTAAAATTGCTACATTTATAGGTTACAACTTGCAATGTGATCTTCGTCAACTATCGCATTCCTATGGTGACTTGGAGTGTTTCCGGTATTACGAAATGGTTCTTGATATCCAGAAACTTTTCAATGTGCGAAGCGGTGGGCTATCAGGGCTTGCTGAGGTATAATACAAAGGACATTTATCTTGATACATTATTTCATTCTACTATTCTATTTCCCAGTCCTTTTGTTGATTAGACTATGTAGACGCAATAGCTGATCTCATGTGCTTTACGTTTATTGACTGTGAAGAAAATATTAGGTGCTGGTTTGAACAAAACAAGAAGGAATAGTGATTGGGAGCAGCGACCACTTAGTGCAAATCAGGTAAGCTGGGGAAATAAATACAATAGTTCTTTCCCTGTGGAATATTACTAAAAAAAAAAAAAAAAGAATTTAACCATAATTTTATATGGATCAAATTCTGTTTTATTGGTGTACTATGATTACTTGCAGATAGAATATGCTGCACTTGATGCTGTTGTCCTTATTCACATATTTCGCCATGTGCACAATCAGTCTCATTCTCCGGATAGGGATGAGCGGAGCAAAGGAGAATGGAAGTCTCATATTGTAAGTTATATTATGTTCTACAGGTCCAGTGATTTGCTACAGCATTACTCACATAGGGTACTAGGTCTACTGACTGTGCTACAATTTTTTGAGGGTGTTGCTGTTGATTGTATCAATTTGGCTAAGTGGCCTTACTAATTATGGGCACAACCAAATTTTCAATGCAATTCGTTGGATTTTCTCATCTAATTTCAGCCCATTTTTAGGAGACTGACCTTTTCTTGATTTGAGAAGAAAAAATGAATAAATTTTGTGTACATTAGACATCAATTGAGCTGTAATGAAATTTTGTTGTGCCCATAGTCAGTTATTCCTCTCAGCCGACTTAATATTTCCTATGGCGATCCTCTCTTCTAATCCTATTGCGTGCCACACAAGCTGGTTGCTGCATGTGCTAATGTGATTTACACAAAGCACATTCAATAAATTTGAGTAAATGGTGATACTGATGTGAAAAAAGGATCACTAGCCGATATAGGTAAACTTCGGTATTAATAGTGATGTCATTTTTATATTTATTTTACAACTGCACAGAAGTAGATATTATCCTAAATCATGTTGGTTTGTTAAAATTGTTTGCATAAACTGGCTTTGATATGATGTTGAAATCAAAAATAAAAAAATAAAAAAAAATAAAAATAAAAGTGAGGATAAAATGATTATATTGTTATTTATTAAATTACAATGGAAGTTAGAGATATTGGGTCATAGAACTCAATACAAAGAGATTGTTCATAGGCTTACTAGAATAGGTTGAAGGATTAGCATGCCTTTGTCAAAATAGTGAACCTAAATATTCCAACAATGTCTGTGTGATCAACTTGACATTGCAACAATATTGAGGATGCTTAAAGTCCAAGTCATGAAGGGTAGCTTCCAAGGCTACATGATTTCATATTTGAAAGACTAATGTAACCAATAACCATGATAGTTTATTTGAGCCTTTTCCTGTTAAAAAAAGCTGTAAATGTTAGTTAAAGCCATCAATCAGTTTAGACCAATGAAACTTTATTGTGGGCCGATCACCTTTTGTAGGCTCATAACATTGAAGCATTTTTTTTATAAAAGCGTTCAATTCTCTGAAGTACTACATTTTAATTTTCAGGTATCTCATATGGGCAAGAAAAAGCCGAAGAACTAAAATCCGAAGGTAGCAGAAATTAATTCCTAAATATACGCTTCAGATTGAAGTTTTCCAGGCCTGATTTTTCCTTAGCCTGCATATGTTACTGAAGTTTTTTACATGGTAAATAGTGTGTGATGCTTCACTAAGGTTTTTCTTTTTTTTCCAAAGGTATCCCACAGTGAAAAATACGGTACAATTGCACATAGACGGGTCGTTTTGAGAAGAAGCTATGGTCTTGGAAGCTTTTCTTACAGCGTAGTGTTTCCTCAACACAATCACACTAAGAATGTAAGAAGCAAATGGCTGGAATTTGAATTTAGACGCTTCAACTGCTGTTATTTGAACTGTTATCAGTAGTTTTTATCATTACCAGTTTAAAAATTTAGCCTTTCTTAGGTTTGCATTTTATTTGTTTGTTTCTAATGCTATTTGTTGTCATCTGGCTTGGGGTATATTTACCCTTTGTTAATAGACTAAGTTGTTTGATCCCTAGGTATGAGCCTTTCGTGGATTTAGTCATTTTGAGGTAAAGATATCAAAACGAACTAGAACAAATGATTTATTTCTATATTGAACCGAGTTTATGTTAGCTGACTCGGTCGTTAAAAGGGTTTTTCATTATTCAATAATTGATTCATTTAAAATAAAATATAAATTTTTGTTGGAAGTCGTTTTATTTAGTAAATTTTATTTTTATGATGAAATTCGAAATATTTTTAAGAAATGGACTTTATATTTTATCACTAAATTAATTATTTAAAGTATTATAATAACGTAAAATTAGAATAATAATAAAAAATTATTAATAGAATTCAAATTAATTTAGTTTCAAAATCGTACGCAAATCATAATATAATCACAATGCAATCACAGATCACAGCACAGTCAAAAAATAATAATGGAAAGTAGTAAAGGAGACACAAGTTTTTATGGTGGTTTGGTAAATGTTGGCTTATGCCCATTTGAAGTAAATGAATGTTTATACTGTTGATTACAAGTACAGTTAATTGTGTATGATTGAAGAGAGAAGAGGTTAAAATTTACTTCAAGATTCGGCGCATTTTGCACGTGGAGAAGAGAAGATACTTTTTTAAGTGCCCATGAAGATATTTATATGCATGAGAAAAGGTCGAATCTGCTGAAAATCGCACAGGGCCATCAAGGGGGTACGATCCGGCTCATGAAGTGGGGTTGAGGTCATACCCTCTTTTAGTGATCGATACAGATCCCTCAATAAGGATCGGTACTGATCCTTAGTGATTGTACCAAATGGGGTGTAATTACTATAGTAGGTCCCTTTTTCCGTTAGCTTTCTCCTTTAACTGATGATTCATCAATCGAATATCCTGAGTTTAAGTTATGGTCGAAATACTAAACAACAGTTAGATTTTAATGTTCTGGGTATCAGTATCGATCTGAACCTTCAATAGAATCGGTATTGATCCCTAGTAATTTCTCCTTGGGGGTTGTAATCCCTATGGTAGATAGCTTATGTTAGCTTTCACCTTCAACTGTTGGTTCGTCGTTCTGATACTCTGAGGTCAAGTTATGGCTGAAATATTGAATAGTTGTCAAGTTCTGAAGTTTTGAATATCGGATACGTAACGATCCCTCATCGGAGGCTTACCGATTTGACACTTAGCCAAATTCTGAGTTTTTTCCAGCCTATTCCAGAATTCCTTTCCATTGAGTCTAGTTAATCGTGAGTTCATATAATCATTCGTACTCGATCCCGAGCAATTCAGATGTCCAAGTACACAAATGATCCGAGTCATGTGAATTCCACATTCGAAGTATTCATTGATTTTGATGCTAGGCCCAAGCATTTCACAGTTATGTGAGTCCGTGCTTGAGTTACGAGTAATCTGAATGTCCAAATACAAAGAGTAACGGTCTTGCTAAAAGGCTGGTTAACACTTGCACTCCAAAACATGTCTTTCTATGGAAGATTGTATAAGTTCAATTTCTGCCATCTCTTTGGATTGAACCTGAGTTTTCTCAAACATGTCAGATCGATTCCTTTTCAGCGCCATTCGCATTCGAAGATCCAAGTTTTTTCCATGCTAGTTGTAATCCGCAGTTAGTGTTCTGAGCCTCTCCAGGTTTTTGATTGAGCATAATCCATACTCCTTGTGTTTATACATCTTTGGGTTTTAATCATGCATAATCCATACATGACGGTTCGGAGCCTTTATGGGTTGTCGTTAAGCATCGTCCATACTTAACGTTTTGATCTTTGGTTGAAGCAAGCATAATCCATGCTTCGCGGTTCACCCTTTTTTTTAGTTTAAAGAGTTAATATGGTTAATGTTAGTAGCAAGAAATCAGACTATCACATTTCTTTCGTTGTGTATGCGTTAATCAATTTCATTCATCTCAAATATCTCAACAGTTAATCCATTTTGAGCAATAAAGCAAATATTAGCATCACAGCTTGCTTCTATTGCTATAGCAATGGTAATTGGTCATTGCAGGAGATCATCCAACCCTCATCTTCACCGAGAATATCGTACATAATCGCAGCAGGGGTTTTCGTTGATGAATCGCCAAGTAGAAGACCAATCACAGCTCTTAGATGTTGTTCATACTGAGAAGTGTAGCCAACTGCCAAGACTCTATTGTGTGATGACCGCTATTATGTGGTCTAGGAGCTACTTCATTTAAAAGAACCTGACCGTCTTCTGTTAGAAATAACTCTACAGCAAAAAACACCTGCTCCATACAAGGAGCCAACAGCTTTTTTTTAGCAACGTCAACTGCAAGTTTGCTTATATTTTCAGGCACATTAGCAGGAGCTTCAACTATGTGACATATATTATCTTTACGAATAGTTTCAACTGCTTGATAACATGAGAACGAACCATCCCTTCCTCTTGCTACAATGACTGCCAGCTCCTTCACGAATTTTGTCCATTGTTCTACATATAACCCACGGCCAAACCCTCCACGACCTTGTCTGGAATCAACCAATACCTTGTCTGGAGTGACTGTTAGCGTTGAACCATCAAACGCAACAGCCAACCTCCTCGACCTGGAACCGATGACAACCCTAAACGGCCTACCCCGAAAAGCTAGGAATACATCATTCCTAATTTTTCGGATAATGGTCGGAGGGTCCATAGCCACTTCATCAAAGATTGCCTTGTTTCGCACGCACCAGATGTGCCAACAAATCAAACAAGGAATCAGACGAAAGAGTCTCGCGCGAAGACTTTTACTTGAGATGCCAATCCACCAGAATCTCAGGAAGTCATCTAACGAGTTTGCATTACATCGACAACCTAGAAGGTTCCCGAAGTAACTCCAAACAAACCTAGCACAAACCGTAGAGAACAACAAATGAAAAGAAGATCCGGTGTTGCCAGTACCGCAACACTTGCACCTGGAAACGAGCGGGGTACCGATTCTTTGAAGGTTCTCATCTAATGATAAACCATTACGCATGGTTCTCCACATAAATAGAGACACCTTCGGGGGAATACGAACATCCCAAATGAAAGAGAACAGAGGAAATTCAGGCGTAGGATTCCGCACTGAATTCCACGCAACAGAAAGCGAGAAGGGATTGTCATCCCAAAAGGTACCACCTCCATGGGGATCTGAAAAGGCCTTCACGGATTGCATTCGTTTCCACATCTCACTAGCGTAAGACGGGATACCGGCGTAATGCGTACTTGCCAGCCTTCAGTATTTGGCGTGCAGGAACGTAGCCCAAAGCGCCGCTTCAAACCTTATCTAAAGCTTGCAAGCAAAGGCCACACAAACGTCTTGAGGGTTAACAGAGGGCCAGGCCTCCCTCACCTTTGGGACGACAGATGACGCTCCAGGAGATCCAGTGATGAAGAGAGGTGTTCTCCTTGGATCCCCAGAAAAAGGAAGATGCTTGGGAACGGTACGAACGGAAAAAGGAAGCTGTGGGAGTCATAACAGCAAAAATATGTGATCTTATGGAGTCAAGGACAACCTTAATGAGAACAAGCCTGCCGGCCTGATAAAGAAGGGTAGCATTCCATCTAAGGATCTTTCTCCTAACTTTGTCAGTTATGGGGTCGAGTATGGTGTTGAGCTTCCTTCCTCGATATAACACAATACCTAGGTAAGGAAGCGGAAGCAAGGACGCCTTGAAGCCAGAATAAGACTCGATCCAAGCAGATTTAACAGCCGAAAGATCTTTTGCGCGAACGAAGCAGCTTTTGGAAGAGTTAACGAGTTGCACGGAGCACCTCTCATACTGTTGTATAAGACCCAAGAGGCCTTGAAACGACTGACGACTTGCCATTAGTGAAAATGATGATGTCGTCGGCAAAGGATAAGGAAAAGATAAGAGGGCATCCCCTGGGGATGCCGAATCTGTGAATCTGCCCTGCAATCATAAGGAAGTGCAAGCCACGAACCAAAGCCTCAGCGGCAAGGACGAATAGAGTGGGAGAGAGGGGGTCACTCTGACGAAGTCCTCTTCCAGATCTGAAATAACCGGTGGCTAATCCGTTGATGAGAACGAAGAACCAGCAGTTGGAAATAAGCCTCCAAACAATATCAATTAAAGGCTCCGAAAAACCGAAAATACGAAGAATCTTGATGATGAAGAACCACGACATGCGATCGTAAGCCTTAGCCATATCAAGTTAACTACCACATTAAATCCACGGACCTTCCTATCGATCTATGAAATCAGCTCCTGCGCTAAAAGGACATTATCGGTGATTAAATGTCCTTTTACAAACCCAGCCTGAGAGCAAGAGATAAGACACTCATGAAACGGTGCTAACATAGAAGTTAAAACCTTCGAAATGACTTTGTTAGTGAAATTGCACAAACCAATAGGCCGAAAATCAGCATAAGAAGAAGGGTGGTCACATTTGGGGATAAGGATCAGATTGGTAGAAGTTCATCCCATAGGGAGCTCTTCACCGGAAAAGGAGGACTGAATGGCAAGACATAAGTCTTGCTGGATGATAAGCTAAACACTTCTGTAGAAAATCCTGTTGTAACCATCAGTCCCCGACGCATTGTTCTTGCTCAGCAAATACGCAAGCACGTATCTCTGCTAAGGTAGGAGGAGCACCAGGTCAGAGCTATCAGACGAGGAATGAAGGCAAGAAGGGACAGATCTGACACAGAAACCAAGGGGGTTTTAAGAAAGGACTGGAAATGGGTTAGAATAATGTCTTTAACCTCTGCAGGAGAAGAGGTCAAAGACAAATCTGGGTGTAGAATATGAGAAATGGTAAGACGCCTATTCTTCTTATGAATAGAGGAGTGGAAAAAACTGAAGTTCAAATCACCTTCAACAATCCATTTGATCCTGGCTTTCTGACGCAAATGGTCTTGCTCAATGCGCAGCTCAGACGAGTATGCAAGTTGGGCTGCCACCCACGCCTCCTTATTGGCTGAAGAGGGAGAATCATCAAAAGTCGCTTCAGCAAGAACAAGGGTTTCTTTAGCAGCTCTGACGCGATCAAAGATATTCTTGAAAACAAGTTGATTCCACGTCTTAAGACAAGTCTTAAGACGCTTTAGTTTGCGAGAAAACACAACACAGGGGGACTGCTCAACGGGGAGATCCAGGATTCTTCCACAATGTTGTGGAAGGTGTGATGAGATCTCCACATACTCTGAAACCTAAAGGAGGATGGGCCGAACAGAGAACGGGAGGAGCAGGAAAGAAGCATAGGGGCGTGGTCGGAGAAGGTGCGATGAAGGTGAGAGACGGAGTAGGAGAAAGGTAGACCAAACCAACCTTCCGACATGAAAACCATATCAAGCCTAGAGAGGATCCGGTCAGGACCTTCTTGGTTATTACACCAAGTGAAAGCCGAACCGGTAAAGGACACTTCAGCTAGACCTGAACTAATAACGAAAGCGTTGAAATCCGCTATCGCAAGGAGGTTAATAGCATTACCTCCACGTTTCTCTGCTTGGCTAGCGACTATGTTGAAGTCGCCACCCAAAACCGATACAGAGAACCCTAAGTCGAAGAGAGAGATAGTTGGCTCAAAGGGCTCGTCTCTCGAACCTCTCGCACTTAGCATAAACCACCGAGAACACAAAAGAACAAGAGAAGGGGGAAACCGAAACAGCAACCGAGAGAAGCTGGTCCCACTCGAACAGAGGCTGAACAATAAGGTCTTTGGACTATAAGATCCAAATCTTGTCGGATACGTTGGCTTTGGCACCGCCAAAGCCAAGGGACAACACCGACTTGGTCAACGCGTCCGGACCCATCATAGGTTCCAGAAGTGTTACCAAACAAATAGAATGCTTCTTGACAATGCGCCTGAGTCTCGCCAGAGACTCATCATTGCCCATACCCCGAACATTCCAGAACAGGAAGTTCGCAACCAAAACCCCGACCGATCAAAAAGAAGCCAACAGAGGGGAGGAAGACTACACCCACCTCCTGCCTCAACTAAGATAAAGAGTGTGTCGAGTAGATCTAACGATCTGCTCGGACACCGCCATAAAGCGTGTGTGAATGGTGCGAGGGGTGCGAGGGACGGGGTGCCTACAACGCCTAGAGGAACGGGAGGTCGGTCTAGGCGATGAAACACCTGTCGCGCGGGGGACAACTACATACGAGGACAAACTAGGTCTAGGAGGATAAGAATTCTTAGTGAGATGAGATAGACGATCGTTAATGATCGCTATTTCTGCCTTACTAAGAATGGGATAGGAAATAGGAGAGGGCGACTGACTGGGTGGCGACAACAAAGGACCAGAGAAATCACCTAAAGAAGAGGAGGTTGTGGAGTTTCTCAAAAGAGATAACACCAGTCGCTGTAAGAACTGTACCGATGTCGAACTGTCATAAGGCTAAATGTTCGGACAAAAAGGTAGAGTCCTGAAGTCCACATACCAATCCCGACCAAAAAAGCGAGCCAACCTAAAGAGACATAGGAACGGACACATAGAAAACGAAAGCGATTCTGTAGGGGTACATGTAGTTTCCATGTAGCGAGACACTGATGTGCTCGCTAGATGGTAACTACGCATGCCAAAGCTAAAGTATCGCTGACGGACAAAGTGGGAGCCACTAGCTGACGAACAAGCGAAAGTACCTGACGAATCAAACACAAACAGACTACTGACAAGTCTGTTGTGTTCCAAACCCAGCTTAACCCTAGGAACCACCACCGACTGTCGACAACTAGCAAATAGCCACCCAAGCATGGCTAAAATCCAAAACGCACAAAAGCATCCTGCATGGGACGAAAGAGGGAAAGAAAAAACCTAAATAAGCCTACCAAAAAATTCGAAAGAGGCAACAAAAGTGAGGCAACCATGTAACGACCCGCATTCTACGCATCGGAGGATCGTAGAATATTTATTTCTTTCACATGCGAAGTCGTATGGTCATGTAACTTTGGGAGACGACTATTGGGGTCATTTCCCATGTTCATGATTTTTGCCGATTTTTAAATGACCATTTTACCCCTAGCTGATCTTGTTTCGGCCAAAACTTTTGATTGGAAAGGAGTTTTGACCTGAAACCACTTCCATTGTCTTCAAATGATGGTTTACAATTCCGTAGAGTGGTCATATTAGCCAGACGGACTCACCGTTAGGGAGATATGGCTAAAACAAGGTTTAGAAGGTGAAAAACAGCTTAACCGGGCCTAATTTGGGTGATTAGTGAGTGGACCCATAACCCATTTCGGGATTAGGGTTATGGGAAGGCTGATAGGGTTAGGAAATTCAGTTTCTATCATTTTCCAACCGCCACTTTTTGTTCCTTCAAGTTTAGCCATGGCCTCCACTTTCTAAATCTCTTTAAAACACCTCTAAATCACTTTCTTATCAAGGATTAAGCTAATCAACATCAAACCAAGCCAAGATAGCATCAAATCAGAGTTGGGGCTGCTGCTAAGCATTGGGATTCGACCCAAAACAGAGGATATTTCAGATCTATAGCTTAATTTGTGGCAATGGTGAGTGATTTGCATTGTTTTTCACTAATTATGGCCAATTAGGGTAATTAGCGAAGATTAGCGAAATTATAACTCATAAAAATCTAGAAAAATTTGTAAAATTCCAGAATATTATTTTAGGGCTTTGATAGAAATTTGAGTTGATTTGGTAAAGTTTTACTAATCTTATCATTAGTTGTTGTTAAACATGCTTAAGGGGAAAATAAGGGTTTTTGGGTATGTTTGATCCGTTTTGACATATCATATTGTTGTTCGTGGATGTTTATACATGTTGTTATGGCTGTATGGTATGCTTTGTGATTGTTTAGAACAGTTAGAATGGTCGAAAACGCCGTCGTGTGGCGTAAAACAGCCGTTGGAAAGTTGCAGGAAAATATGCAGGAAACCGGATCGGATCGCCCCCCCATAAACGAACCGCTCGTGATGTACTTTGGCTGATCCGAGACGTGATGAACCAAAAGCCTCGACCCGATCCGATGGAGGGATCACGACCCAACCCGAACCACCTGCATGAAATTCATGAGCACCAACCACGAACTACCTGAAGAAGCAAGTCACCTGAAGAAGCAAGTCACGATCCGATGCTCTGGAGCTGGCACCACGATCCGAACCGATCGAGTGAAGAAGCCCGATCCAGAACCAGAGCATCCACGAACTGAGAAGCTGAACTGATCCGATGTCCTAGAGGCGTCATCGTGAGCCCCGACCCGACCCGAGGAGGAACCGGCGACCCGATCCGAACAAGGTGGATGACCATGGACTGAATGAGGAGAGGAGGATTGATCCAAACGGAAGCTGATTTCTGAACCGATCCGGAGATGATGACCATAACCCGAGATGCAAAGGTAGTCCAAATGGGAAGTTTGTACTCAGGATCCAGTTGGGAACCAACGAGTTAACTTCATGATTGGACTTTGCTGCGGGACGTGTGCAAAGGGGTTGTTGGTATTCATAACTTTGGTTCACCACCGAGAGACGGATAGTGGGCTTGTAGTGATAGTTGTACGGGGTTGGACTCCGTCAGGGCCCAAAGGATTAGGTGACCAAATAGTGGATATCGTATGCTTTACGCACTGAGTGAGAGATGTGAGGATGATTGCTATGCTCAATCGTTTGCCATCACTATGACATGCACACCCCCTTCCCCATATCTTTACACCATATGTTAGTGGCACCTAAGAGTATTGTACGGTGTGTAGTGCTAACTCTTTGGTTGCAGATCCTGGTTCAGGTATGATTGGATTATACCTGTTATTGTTCTGTTTTGTTGCTTATCGCTCATACCAGACTTTTGTCTGACCCAGAGTTTTATGTCTCTTCTTATTACTCTGGGTGCTCCGAAACGAGTAGACTAGAGACAGGTTAGGTGGTATGCACGAGTGGCTGTACCGGAGACGAGCAGGTTGCTCGCACGTATGATATATAGATATTCTCCCTGTGTTGTTGAAGGTCACTGCTTGGGCATTAGTAGTGTACCTCCTTCTTTTACTTTCTCTTGCTTTAGAGACAGTTTTAAAGTTGTAATAATGATGTTGGATCATAAGCTGTATTTTGGATTTCCGCTGCTATGATGATGATGGTTTTAGTTTTCAGTTTATGCACTGTCTCGCCTGTTTTATGTCAAGTATGTTACTATTATATTTTATTTCATGCGCTGTGAGACATTCTACATGTTTCTTTGTTAGTTCTTTCATCTTCTTTCCTTTCTTTGACGACCGTCCCGTGCTAGCGGACATGTGTACAGCGCACTTTCGGTGGAAATGTCGGTTAATGCGGGGCGGGTCATCACACTTGGTATCAGAGCTCTAGGTTGCGTAGTTAACCTAGGGAAAGACACCAGGGAGAGATAATACGTATATGAGAGCGCGTATTTGTGATTATTTTGGTTTTCAAAAGCTATATATATATACTATTAGTATAGCTAAGGATGAAGTCGCACTGCACTGACACCACAAAGAGGATGGTTAATCATTTCTCTTTACAGATTGAACGATGACCCGATATACGAGGGGTACTGGTAAAGGAGCCAACAATGGGAATGCTCATGACATGAGGGCTATGTTTACTGACTTCATGAGAGAGATGCTTAGAAACGTGCAAGGGGCAGCTCCCAATGCTGCAAATGGTGGTGGTGTAGCGGTGCAGGCACCTAGAGCCGATTTCGCCAAGCTATGCAAGGATTACACTAGTCTTGGTGGAAAGCCGTTCCACGGAACAGAATCGGCTACGAATGTTCAAGATTGGTTGGATAGCTGTGAGCGTATCTTCGAAGACTTAGGTATCGAGGATGCGATGAAGAGAAAGCTAGCGTTCCGTCAGTTGCAAGGACGGGCGATGAATTGGTGGAATGCTATTAAGGCAGCTACTCCAGAGGATCAAGTTACATGGGATCAGTTTAAGGCCCGATTCGGTGAAAAATTTATCCCAGCTGCTCAAAAGTCAGTATTGTTTAGGAAATTTCTGGAGCTTAAGAAGAATGGTAAAGCTGTCTAAGAGTATATTGTTGAGCTCGATACTTTATCAAAGTATGGATTATCCCTCATTGACACTCCCGAGAAGAAGAACGAGAAGTTTATAACAGGCTTAGATCTGTACTTAGGGGAAAGGCTTATTAACCACATCGATGAGACGTTTGAATCGATTGTGGGGAAAGCATTGAGGTCAGAGCGTCTTTACCCTAAGTCGAAGACTGAGGTTACATCTGTAGAGGTGCCAAAGCCGCAAGCAAGCGGTGGAGGCAAGAATGGTTCTCAGAATAAGAGAAAGCAGAATCAGACCAAGGATGGCCAGAAGAAAAAGAATAAGAAAGATGTTGAGTGCTTCAGCTGTGGTAAGAAGGGCCACTATGCCAAAGAATGTCGGGCCAAGCCAGCGGATAGGAAGTGCTTCAACTGTGGCCAAGTGGGACATCACAAGGACGAGTGTCCGCAACCCCCTAAGGAAAAGCAGATTGTGAAAGCATATGCTATCAATGCTGTTCCTTCTTCGTCGAATGCCCCAACTGCGGCGGAGAAGGGAAAGAATGTCGTTATTCAAGGTATGCTTTCTATTTATAATGTTCCTGTTCGAGTATTGTTTGATACCGGAGCTTCCCGTTTCTTCATATCTAGTGACCTGGTAGATAGGTTGGAATTGGAATCCGAGATAGTCGATAGACCTTTAGTAGTGACGAACCCGATAGGTGGTTCGACTGGTCTTAGTATGATTTGTTGTAATTTGGTCTTATCGAGTCATGGATGTATGTTTGCTTTATTAAGGCTTTACTTGTTTTAGCATTATTTTGGGGAGGCGATCTACTCCAAAGGTATATGGTGGTATTAGGTACCTACCTAGTGATGGCGATAGTAACTGGAGTTAAGGAAGCTGAGAGGGTATCGTTGTAATAAGTTCTAGTTGTCTCTGGGAGACAAATGAGTGCTCCAGTGCTGGGTTGTTTTGCTAGCATCACCTCACGTGGATTGTCTAAATTTGGAGGAGATATTCCTTGGTGTTTGTCTGATATTGGTTTAGGCCTTTGGGGCTTGTGCTTGGGGAATGTCGAGTTCGATTAGGATGGTTCGCGCAAGAGATAAATAGTTGTTGCGATTTTTCATTGGATGATATCTATGGACTGCCCCGAGTTAGACTCGATAGGGTTATGAGATGACTCGACTGGGACTCAAGAAAGATGGAAAGCAATGGATTGTTTAGGACCCTATGTTGGTGTTCTCTTTGGATAGTAGAACTTTGAAGGAATAGGATGTGTTCATTAATCATGGAAGATGCAACGAAGATTAGGACGATTCAAGTTGGACTTGAACTGGTAAAAGAAATGGGTGTTCGTTGATCTTGGAGATGCAACGAATAGGGAGACGACTCACGTTGGACTAGGGTTTGTCGGTAATGGATACTTAAGACTGGGTCTGAGTTATAGATTGACTCGAGTTAGACTCGAGAAAGCTGCGAGGAATTGGATTTAGCTCGAGTTGGACTCGAGAGGGCAGCAAGACAATGGATAGACTTGGGTGGGACTCAAGTATTTTAGGCGGACTTAAAGCAGGGGTATCTGGGGACGCCCGTTACCTTGGATCCGTTGGACGTGATCTAGTCATCCTTGGAGGATAAAACGTACGTTGGACGTACGGTAGTCCGTTTGGAGGCTGGGCTTCCATTAGTTCTTGATGTTGGTTGGACCAGACATACAAGAATCGACATATTGGGATTGGTTAGACCAGTCATGTAGGTGTCGACGTGTTCATGGCTTTAGCAGGTGATAGGTACGACTTGTTTGGTGGATGTTATGGTTGCTATGTTTGTCCCTATCTTTCTTCTCTTGAGTAGACTATCACCTTAGGGTTCTAGCGATGGGGAACAAAGAGATGGTAGTATAGACAAACATTAGGCTACGTATCGGTGCAGTGGGGTAGTCATTACTCCATGGGGCAGAGTGATTGTAGCAAGGCTATGAGTCAGTGCAGTGAAGTTGTCATGACTTCATGGGGCAGAGTGGACATAGCAAAGGATTTAGGTGCGGTAACAGTTGCATTGAGTAGGAGGCATGCCAGTCTAGAGGTTATGTTTCTGGGTTGGAAGCAACTAGAGTATATCACAGGATATGATTTCAGACCCAAGAGTGAATTGGATTCAGAAACGCTAGTAAGCTTGACGATTAGATTGATTTTGATTGAGTGGATTGGTTCCAGTTAGAAGGATGATCCTAACCTATTGGAAATCATCTCTAGGGTAGAGATGGGTATCGATGGAAAGAGAATGATCAAGCAAGGATTTGATCGAGAAGGATGACTTTGAAAGAATGGGGGACTAGTTGTACCCAACGTAGACGGACTGAGAGATGAAGTGCTTAGAGCATATCATCACTCGAAACTGACTATACATCCCGGTGGTAACAAAATGTATTGACCACTGGGAAAGGATAAATAAGGACATTGGGAAGTTTATGTCCAAATGCATGAATTGCCAGTTAGTTAAAGCTGAGCAAAAGAAGCCTAGTGGGTTGTTACAACCATTAGAAATTCCTAAATGGAAATGGGAACAAGTCTCAACGGATTATATTGATGGTTTACCAAGGACTAGGTCAGGTCATGATGGTATTTGAATGAATCGTATACTAGAGGATCTTTTGAGAACTTGCATATTGGACTTTGATGGATCATGGGATGATCATTTACATCTAGTAGAGTTTGCATATAATAACAGTTATTAATCTAGTATTGGTATGGCTCCATTTGAAGCTTTGTACGGAAGACCGTGCAACTCACCGTCATGTTGGTTAGAAACTGTTGAGAAGTTTGTGCTTGTGCCAGATATGATAAAAGAAACTTCAGCTAAGATCAAGATTATTCAACAGCGAATGAAGGCTGCCCAAGATAGGCAGAAGAGTTATGCTGATAAGAGGAGAAGAGAATTAAAGTTCTCCATTGGCGACTTAGTGTTTGTCAAGATTTCTCCGTTGAAGAGTGTGACACGATTTGGCAGGAGAGGCAAGTTAACACCAAGATTTGTTGGACCATTCCCAGTTCTCGAGCAAATTGGGAATTTGGCATATAAAGTTGAATTACCAGAGAAGATAGCAGGAGTTCACAATGTATTTCATATTTCCCAGTTAAGGAAGTTCGTACACGACCCCGATGTGACTGTTTCACCTGATCAGTTGGATGATATCGAGGTTGAACCCGAGGCGGTTGGGAACCGCAAGCCTATGCCTATTGTTGGGAACGATACGAAGCAACTTCGAAGGAAGGCATTGAAATTAGTCAAAGTTTAATGGGGCGAGAATGAGAATGACTGTACTTGAGAGACAGAGGAGAGCATTAGGAAGACGTATCCAGAACTCTTCGCCTGGTAAGTTTTCCGTTTCGATTTAGTCTTTCTGCATGCTAGGATAGGTTTGTTTTGTTTATTTTGCATGTTTGATTGTTGTATATGGCTGGTAGGCATGCGGGATCCTTTGTATGTTTTGGGTTAAGGAATTTCGGGGACGAAATTTCTTAAGGGGGAGAGAATGTAACGACCCGCATTTTATGCATCGAAGGATCGTAGAATATTTATTTCTTTCACATGCGAAGTCGTATGGTCATGTAACTTTGGGAGACGACTATTGGGGTCATTTCCCATATTCATGATTTTTGCCGATTTTTAAATGACCATTTTGCCCCTAGTTGATCTTGTTTCGGCCATAACTTTTGATTGGAAAGGAGTTTTGATCTGAAACCACTTCCA
Source organism: Allium sativum (assembly GCA_030737875.1). Classification (NCBI taxonomy): domain Eukaryota; kingdom Viridiplantae; phylum Streptophyta; class Magnoliopsida; order Asparagales; family Amaryllidaceae; genus Allium; species Allium sativum. The sequence continues at coordinate 650,085,947 of CM060920.1, forward strand.
TTGACTTCAGATGATGGTTTACAAGTCCGTAGAGTGGTCATACTAGCCAAACGGACTCACCATTTAGGAGATATGGCGAAACAAGGTTTAGAAGGTGAAAAACAGCTTAACCGGGCCTAATTTGGGTGAAACTCATTTTGGGATTAGGGTTATGGGAAGGCTGATAGGGTTAGGAAATTTAGTTTCTATCATTTTCCAACCGCCACTTTTTGTTCCTTCAAGTTTAGCCATGGCCTCCACTTTCTAAATCTCTTTAAAACACCTCTAAATCACTTTCTTATCAAGGATTAAGCTAATCAACATCAAACCAAGCCAAGATAGCATCAAATCAGAGTTGGGGCTGCTGCTGAGCATTGGGATTCGACCCAAAACAGAGGATAGTTCAGATCTATAGTTTAATTTGTGGCAAAGGTGAGTGATTTGCATTGTTTTTCACTAATTATGGCTAATTAGGGTAATTAACGAAAATTAGCGAAATTATAACACAGAAAAATCTAGAAAAATTTGTAAAATTCCAGAATATTATTTTAGGGCTCTGATAGAAATTTGGGTTGATTTGGTTAAGTTTTACTAATCTTATCATTAGTTGTTGTTAAACATGCTTAAGGGCAAAATAAGGGTTTCTGGGTATGTTTATCCGTTTTGACATATCATATTGTTGTTTTGCTGTTTGTGGATGTTTATACATGTTTCTATGGCTATATGGTATGCTTTGTGATTGTTTAGAACAATTAGAATGGTCGAAAACGCCGTCGTGTGGCGTAAAACAGCGGCTGGAAAGTTGCAGGAAAATATGCGGGAAACCGGATCGGATCGCCTCCCTATAAATGAACCGCTCGTGATGTACTTTGGCCGATCCGAGACGTGATGAACCAGAAGCCTCGACCCGATCCGATGGAGGGATCACGACCCGACCCGAACCGCCTGCATGAAACTCACGAGTAGTAACCACGAACTACCTGAAGAAGCAAGTCACGATCCGATGCTCTGGAGCTAGCACCACGATCCGAACCGATCGATTGAAGAAGCCCGATCCCGAACTGGAGCATCCACGAACTGAGAAGTTGAACTGATCCGATGTCCTAGAGGCGTCATCGCGAGCCACGACCCGACTTGAGGAGGAACCAGCGACCCGATCCGAACAAGGTGGATGACCATGGACTGAATGAGGAGAGGAGGATTGATCCAAATGGAAGCTGATTTCTGAACCGATCCGGAGATGATGACCATAACCCGAGATGCAAAGGTAGTCCAAATGGGAAGTTTGTACTTAGAATCCAGTTGGGAACCAACGAGTTAACTTCACGATTGGACTTTGATGCGGGACGTGTACAAAGGGGTTGTCGGTATTCATAAATTTGGTTCACCACTGAGAGACGGATAGTGGGCTTGTAGTGATAGTTGTACGGGGTTGGACTCCGTCAGGACCCAAAGGATTAGGTGACCAAATAGTGGATATCGTATGCTTTACACACTGAGTGAGAGATGTGAGGATGGTTGCTATGCTCGATCGTTTGCCATCACTAGACATGCACACCCCCTTCCCCGTATCTTTACGCCATATGTTAGTGGCACCTTAGAGTATTGTACGGTGTGTAGTGCTAACTCTTTGGTTGTAGGTCCAGGTTCAGGTATGATTGGATTATACCTGTTATTGTTCTGTTTTGTTGCTTATCGCTCATATCAGACTTTTGTCTGACCCAGAGTTTTATGTCACTTCTTATTACCCTGGGTGCTCCTAAACGAGCAGACTAGAGACAGGTTAGGTGGTACGCACGAGTAGTTATATCGGAGACGAGCAGGAGGCTCCCACGTATGATATATAGATATTCTCCCTGTGTTGTTGAAGGTCACTGCTTGGGCATTAGTAGTGTACCTCCTTCTTTTACTTTCTTTTGCTTTAGAGACATTTTTAAAGTTGTAATAATGATGTTGGATCATAAGCTGTATTTTGGATTTCCGCTGCTATGATGATAATGATTTTAGTTTTCAGCTTATGCACTGTCTCGCCTGTTTTATGTCAAGTATGTTACTATTATATTTTATTCCATGCGCTGTGAGACATTCTACAGGTTTCTTTGTTAGTTCTTTCATCTTCTTTCCTTTCTTTGACGACTGTCCCGTGCTAGCGGACATGTGTACAACGCACTTTCGGAGGAAATGTCGGTTAATGCGGGGCGGGCCGTCACAAACCGTGAGCCTAACAAGAAGAGGCTCAGAACAGCAAAAACGGACAAGCAAGCTAACCCACAAACAAACACACACACATGGCCCTTGCTATAAATATCCATAGAGGAAAATGAAGCTAAAGGGAGCACACACGAACGTGTGGAAGCGCTCAAACAAGCAAGCATCGCACCATCCCAATAGAAAAAAGAAATACCCGAAGACAAGCAGGAACCCGTAAAGTCCCACAACCACAAATCGCATAACACAAAAGAGGAACGCTTGTGTTATTCTCCCTTACCTTGCTCAGTTCACCAAAATCTACACATGGTCTAAGGGAAGAATCCTCCTTCATTACGAAAGGTGCTCCCAATTTTGGTATACTCCTACAAATGAACTCCTTTTGTAAAAGGTCACCTATTTGCACCTCAAGCTCTCGCTGTTCACTTGGTTTTGTCCTCCTAAAAGGCTTCACTATCAGTTTGGCATTTTTCATCAATCGATATATAACTCAATATCCTTATGGGGTGGAAGTCTGGTTTCTTCCTTGAACATGTTTAGATAGTTCCTAGCAATTGGTACCATCGAAAACTCATTATGTAGAACCTCAAGTGAATATAGAAAGTTATTCATCACCTACTGTTAGGTAGGCAGCCCACCATCACCTTTTGCCTATTATCCTTCCCTATTGTTACTAGCGACATCTCTCAATCTACCACTACTATGTACCTATGCAGCGGGTCCATTCCAAATATAATTCCAAACCCAACAAACCCCAAAATGATGAAACCACAAACAAAAGTGAACCCATGACTCAATAAGACAACATTATGATAAACAATATATAGGTTAATGGAGCCACCAATAGGGTTTTGTCACAACTATAGGTCGATCGATAATTACTAGTTTCAATTCCAACTTGCCTACTAAGTCACCGATATAAAAATTGGAAAGCACCAATATCAAATAAAACTCAGATTGGAACACAAAAAATGGAAAGCATAACTTGAATAACATGGCCCTTTCTTTTCTCTTTCACCTAAGGGGTATTCGATGAACTTAGAGTAGAGTCAAGAGATTGTGCTTTTACTAACTACGTATCCTTAGCCAAGTTGGGAGTATCCTTCTTGCAGACATAACACTTCCTTCAACCTTGCAGTCTCTACTTAATGACCAACCTCCCCATACTTGGCATGTTTGTGAGGACCCCACCCATATACCCGTACTATTAAAGAGTATTTTTGAGTTATACTATTAGATAAGATGAATAATGAAGTTGTAAGGGGCACACAGAAGAAAATTCTCTTAGACTAACCAATGATGTGAGGAATTGGTTAACTCACGCCAACACCCGGTAAGTTACGGGTTACACAACTAATCTAAATGCAGTCCAGACACAGAGTTTAGGGAAGTAAATAACAAGAAATTCATAGTGGTTTATCAAGTTGTGTCTACTTTACTTTGAGGTAACTTTATATATCATATTTTACAAAGTTACAAGTATAATCCTTCTTCTGCTCCTTATGTTTACAATGCTATGGATCAAGAATAACAAATCCTAGATAAATCTCTATCAAGTCCCTCAATTCCTATTCCCAAAGGTGTGCTTCAATGTCCAAGGATGCTTTTATGTTTAAGAGAGAGCTCCAAGTGGAGCTATGCCTAGATATGTCTGAGAACCCAATCCAAATGCAAAGATAGCAAACCAAATGCTAAAGTTTTGAGGGTGATCTTATAAGTGAAGTTCATAGGTCCAAAAGAGCATCCAACGTCCATGAACCCAGCCATTAAAGAGCTCTAAGTCCAAGCTTTGTACAGGGAGGGACAACCAAAAGAATCCTGAAATAAGTTAAGTCCTAGGGTATTTATAGGTGAGGAGATACGAAAATTCGTACCCTTAAGATTTCATACCCCGGGTCGGTACCGATCCTCGGGTCGGTACCAACCCAGGGCTTAGCCAAAAATCTTCTTCGTTGCTTCGAAGCATCCTTCCAATCTTCGAATTAATTCGTGTCCGTGGGTACAAATTCCCTAATTCAAAATGCCAATTTCATCATATATGCAGATACGAAACATACTTTTGTGTCCTGAAAGTTAGAGAAAACCAAGTCATTTCCAAATGTCGGATACAAAATGCTCTTTCGTATCCCTATCCTTAGTGAAATCCACGAAACTAAGCTATTTCTTATCCCTGATTTCGGATCCCGCGGATACGAAATTTCATGAAGATGGATAACCAAGGAACCAAAACTAGGAGAAGAAAAGCGAGCACCGACCTATGGATATGAAAGCTATTTCATTTCCTATGATTTTGCCAAATCTCGAATACAAAGCCCCACTTCATACCCCCTTTTTCATATCCGGGGGGAGGGGGTACGAAATACACCATGCTGACCTGAAAGCAACAGAGTAGTACTAAGCCCTGCAATACGAAAAGTTGCTTCATATCCCATGGCTTAGAATATTTCCACCATGATTCATGGATACGAAATCCACTTAAGAAGCGAGATATGAAAATCCCAGTGAAGGCGGGATACGAAATTTCAGAGTGAAACAATACCAATCCCAAGAGTGAAATAATGAATATCGATCGAGGGACTAAACCAAATTTCCAATGTTTTTCCAAACCTCGCGATTTCACCCGAATCACTTCATACCTTCATGAGATCATGCTCAAGTCCCATGCACTCCGACGTGTGACTGCCTTATCAAAAAGGCGGGTCAACATTAATGCTATTTTGTATTAAAATATCAAATATATAACTTTCTTTGTATGTAGTCGGTGTTGGTATAAAAAAATACACATGTGCCCTTAGGATATGATAACACTTAATGTGCAGAAATATAGAGATCATTGAGTTATTCGCAACGATAAAATATGATATACTCACACACACACACATATATATATACACACACACAAACACACACACACACATATATATACACACACACATAAATTGTATAGTTTATATTAAAATTTTAATATATATCACATCGATAAATTCTTTAAAGTCAACACAATACATGACAATAGTCTAATAACTGAATATTCGTACTCCTCTACGTCCAATAAAATACAAGCTGGTCTTAATGTCCCTATACCTAAAATGTCTCGAACTGATCCTAGTATTTTATAAATAATAATATATGGTCAGATATATCTAAATCCATCGTAAATAACATAGGATGTTTGGAGTATACTGAATAGTAAGTACATAAAGAAATCTGATCCTAATCTAACCCAAAATTTCATCACTTGTAAAATCCATTAAGAAAGAAACCATAGAGTCGATATAAATGGGTAAATCATATAATTCCAATAATTCTCATCTACATTCCAAAATCATCATGAAATAAATATCACCATGCATAATTGGATAAATAATCGATTGAGTCAAAATATCACTCAATCTCTATAAATATAGTGTCCTCCACACCAATAAAATAAATATCAATGCCTAAAATCACAGAAAACAATGACACACGTTAATGAAGAATGTAATGGGAAAATAGATTCAAAAATAATAAACACCACAAATATCAAATGATAGAATCAGGGAATACACCCAACACATGAACAATAAATATTAACGATGCGTTAAAAGGTAATAGTGACATTCATTAAAGAAAGATACTGGGATTGATCATAATTAAGGCATTGTCTCTGGTAAAATCTTGTACCTAACTATACATTATACCTAAACCAGAAAGGAAGACTAACGTATACACCAACTTCAACAAACTACCCACTAACCTGGCAAACACGCCGCACAATTCCATCCAGAATCCTCCTCTGGCCTTGTTTACCTCGACGGGCATCATGACTATTATACACCACATGTCATGAACACACTACAGGAATACGCTCTGCATAGGTCACGACACTACATGAGTCCTTAATGGTAACGGACTGCTGGCAATAGGTGATACAAAGGGCTAAATGTTGCAGACACATAGTTATATATATATATGTGTGTGTGTGTGTGTATGTGTGTGTGTGTGTGTGTTCGACACGCAATAATAAATAATTAAATATATTGCCGACACACAGCTGATGCCTACACATGGCATTTGCATCAAAGATCAAGCGCACGACCCCGCGATTAGGCCACCAGTGTAGGCATTGGTCATTCTAATTCATTCTCGCAAGAGAAAAGAAGTCAGGTAGTGAAAGCCTAGTACTACTAAATATATAACAAAATAGCAGATACATTGCTACACGTATATCCCAACGTACGAAACTCTACAAATACTGACCTACCATTAAATATCTATACCGACGCGCGGTTTAGTATATTTCCAACTCATGACAAGGTATAATCATCGATACACGACCTTTAGTAGATCAGTAAATGACTACTACATTTATATGTATTCACTGCAACAAATATATTAATTTTATCTCTTTATTAAGTGTCATAGACGAGCAAAAGGTAACCAGTAAAATAGCATATATTTTTAATGCTCACCCATTACATTTCCTTTCTATGCTCTATGTAAAAAGTTCAGTAAATAATTGAGAATGCATTGTCGAAAGTCCCGTACCAAATAGTATCATTAAACCGTTTATTCAGCTTCCTTATTACAAAAAATATTAATATTATAAAATCATATAAAAGATGTCATTGTTATATCATATTTAAACTATTAATCGAATTAAATCAACAATGAATCAACCACAATATCGAAATTGACATAGAGAATAGGAAAATTAGAAATTATTGAAATCTAATAAACAATTATAATATAATTCTAAAATGAAATAATAATGATGATTCTATATAATCAAATCTTCCTCAAGGAATAATTTAAATATTTGAACCATAAAAACATTCATAGCATCCTTTCACAAATTCATGAAATCGTATTACCAAAGAAGTCACACGTTAAACATAGAAGATATTATACAAAAATATTTCGTATTCAAATGAAATAACTTCTCAAATGTCTTATTCAAAATAAATTGTAAATTACTTTTAAGTGACTAATCAAAAATAGAACTATTCCAAAATATTATATTTCAAAAATGAATATATTTTTTGGCAAAGCCGTTCGGTTTTTAAGGTGACCGCAAACACCTTTTTATTATAACTGATAATAAATAAAATCAAATATGGTATAGGTGATTGTAGTTAACAATCAGCTATATCAGTTTTTAAGGTGGACCATCCACCGCTTACGGTGTTTACAGTGTTCCGTCCACTCTACATAACAGGCTTATAGTACCGGAGCTAGTTTAATTTAACTAGGATACAAATTACATATTCCAATACACTCCACGCAGGGAGGTCGGAATTACATTACATATTCATTTACGCATGTATTGCTACATACATATAGAAAAGTGCTAAACGAGTAAATAAATACAAGGCAACACCCATTGCACAGGGCTACAAAAGATGCACAGTTGAAAGAGAGGGAGCCTCTACTTCTCATGTCGGATCATACATAATGTCGTAGACAAAGGACCATAGCATGTTGACAGGTACTAGCGTGCATAACCCAACCAAACTGACTAGACAACTCGAGAGCAAACTCTTCCATATCACCAAAGACAGGGAGGCCGAGCCACCACGTAGATCGACAATCGACATCCAATAGAATTTTCATAGGTGTAGGTGCATACGCAAACAAAATGGAAGGAAAGGATAACTGACTCTGACAGATTTAGCAAAGTTTGAGCTCTCGCTTCACTTGTTTTGCCAAAGATAGAGAGCAGTACAATCAACCAGTATACCACCATTATTACCTGCAATAACAATACACCAAACTGTTAGATTCGAGCACCAAATTCCAAAGGAAAAACCAAGCACCTCAACAAGATACAAACCACTTAAGACACAACACAGTCTAAAAAGTACTACCAACAAGACGACCACGTAGTGAACATTGAATACCTAGAAGTTAAACTGTACCATCACAAACGTAGCAAAGCCAATCTCGAGACGCGAAAACAATAAAAACTGGTAGGAGTTACTGCTCACCATGAAGCTCTACGTTGGTGACGGGATTCGGACCTTCATAATAACCGTCAGTTGAAGAGCTCGAAACCCAAAATTACAGAAAAGAGACAGAGGTGCAAGCAGTTGCCTGAAGAAGTTATGGAACAAAGATAAGAAGTTTAGACGGAGGCGATTTCAAGTGGTTTGCATCTGTGGAGATGAGGTTGAAAAATTAGGGGAAACTGGTCCTTAGACCGAATCCATGGCAAAAGCTCATATCTGGAGTTGATTTAGTGTTAGCAAAGGAGACCACGCGTGATGAAAGCAAGGAGGGAGTAATTCAGAAATCTATGGAGACGGAGGAGATGATACAAAAGTTTTCGGGAAGATTAGAGTAGCGCTGAGGAAGAAATGAAGAAAGGGGAAACGTGTCGCCATTAAAGGTTGCCACCGCTAAGAAGCTTTTTTGTTTCATAAATTAATGGTTATATTATAAAAATGAATAAGCATAGTGAAATTCATATAATCAAATTTATTTATCTTACTTATATAATTATCTAAAATATAGATTAAAACACTAATATTCACTTAAAATATGTTACTGAGATTCGGTCTATTTGTAATTCAAATTACACAACACTATTTGTAAATTAATAAATATACCTCAATTTATAGTTTAAAATATCAGAAAAATTTCCTTGGACTTTCATAAATATTTCAAAATAATAAAACATATCAAGCATCCAAAATTAATAATATGCATTATACAAAGTAAGAGAAATAACTCATAATAAGTTATGCAATTCAAAATAAAACCGGATAGCATTTCCTTTGCAATGTTAATACCATACCTATGCAGTTAAAGCCCCATTAAAGCCCCGCATATCCCCGCTTTACCATACCTATGCATTATACAAAGAAAGTCTTCTTTTTGAAAATCGAAAAAATTAGGGAATAGCTCATTTGTATAGAGCCCTTCGCCTAGCGGCTAAGCTCGGAGACCCAAATTTAATAGAATAAGTAAATTTATAATAGAATAAGTAAATTCTAAGTAAATGGGATTTCCGAATATCTCAATTGGATAACGGTAGTAGCATCTAAATGTGCAAACGTTGAATCCTTCAATTTCAATTTCTATATTGAAGATATACTTAACAAAGTAGTTTAATTTATTAATTGTTACTAACCCTAGATTCACCCCCCCCCCCCCCCCGATAAATGAATCAATACGTTTTGGCCTCCCCAGCTGATTCTACCATAGAGGCCAACGATAGACAATAACTCCCCTCCGAACACAGCTTACAACTTTCATCGTACTGTGCTCTCCAAAGAGCAACTCTTCTCAAAATCCAAATTTAGAAAAAAATCTTTTACGATAATATTAGTAGAACAGCAACTTCTCATTTCAGGTGCGGATACCGCGGAATTCGCTTGCCTTTATATTACTTATTCACTCATTGTCAGTTGAACCTTGTCCAGAGGCGTGGTTCGATCAAGCTGCTGAGTATTGGAAACAAGCTATAGCGCTTACTCCAGGTAATTATATTGAAGCACATAGGATAGAATAGAAATGTAGCTTAGTTCGGAACAATCGGCTTCGGGGATAAACGGAATCTCTTGGTTAGGCGTCTGCCAATTTTTATTATATTAATTCTGGAAATTCTTTTTTTAAGGATCGACGAATCAAATGATATTTCTGTTCCACTCTGCAAGAACTCCGAATCATTCTCTTGAAGCTCATCCTTTTTATGATAAATGATCCTACCTCTTGAGCAAATTATTGTACTACTAAAATAAAACAAACTGGGAGATCAATGGTCCATACACTGATAAGGGATGTATGGATTCTCGAGAAGAGAGGCCCCAATTAATATACTGGGCTGTGGAGATAGAAAAGCTAATGGATGGATCCTTCCACTGTCTTTGAACCGAGACTAGGTGCGGAGCGAAGACCATAGCATAGAGAGCATAGAAATCTCTCTGTGACATTAGAAATAATATTTTATTTGGGCTTCCCTATGCTATTTCAATTTAGGGCTTGAACGGTAGATCTGCTTTTAGCCTTGCTATTTTCCGCTGCCTCCACTAAATCAAGGGTTTTTAGTACCTACTTTAGCAATATTATTATACTGGACTTGATTTGACTAGTTCTTTTTTTTTTAATCAATAAAATTACTGTAAAGAGCTAATTTTAAGGCATAAGTGTCCAATATATTGTAGATTTCTGTTATGATCATCAAATCTAATGCGCATAACCATGATATTCTTTGATCTCATTATGTAAGATTAATTAATATTGGTTTCTTCTACACATATAATGTGAGAATGATAATTAGTTTATTATATATATATATATATATGTATATGGTTTTAAATCTAATGATTCTTTTTGTACATCCGCTATATCCCAGCTATTTCCTCGCTTTATCCCCACTACACTTTTTTGCACCTCCATATAGAACCGCCAAGCTCTTTAACTGTTTAGTATCCTACATTCATAAGATCTCTTAATCAATCAAATAATCAAAATGATACATGAATCTAAACCATTCAATTTCACCCAATGTCACGTATTTCGATCCAGTATTATCAACCAATTCAACCAATTAATGATATTTTATCATAGTTAAGTGTCATAGGTAAATAAATGATGCATAGTATAGAGATATAGTAGTGAGTGGGAAGAAACTCAATAACATATGCATTTCCAAGATAGCAACAACTCAGCCTCCTTCAATCCAAAGGTTGTTGTTGTCTATTTGATATTTCCAGCTTTCTCATTAATTGTTTGGAACATACTACATCCATAAATCTCTATCAAGCATAATCAAACTGCACATCTCCAAGGCATGCTCGCTCCAGCACTAACGCGTGCATTTTCGGGTTGTATCATCTCCTCTGGTTCAGCTAGCTTGAACCATTCACTAAAATACATACTTGTCTCTTCGCGAATAACCTCTAATCTATAACTCTAAGTTGTGTCTCCCTTCCATATCATATGCACTTCAAACCAGTTGCAACGCCTCCCCTTTTTACAGGTGTCGATCATTTGTTTCTATCACTGAGCATAAACTCAATTTCATTTTTTTCTCGATTTTAAAGAATAAGGGTTCAACTCCAAGGTGGGACAACATGCTTGGTTTTTGGCGATGTTCCACGAACATCGAAACAATTAAAGAGGTTTTGATCTTTTATTGGTTTTGGTCTGATTCGATCCAATTTAAATTCATTTCCTTCCAGTTATGGAAGGGTCAACTGGGTTTTGATTAGTAGTAATGGATTTTTGGAGAGTTTTTTAAGAGGACGTAAAACTTCGTCGAACACTTGTGTTATTTCAAAATGACGAGGAAGGAGATGCTGAGGTGGTAGTAGATAGATGAGGTGGGTCGTCACCGCAGTTTTAGAGGTAGTTATTAAGAAATTTGCTATTAATATAGCAAGAATCAAGATTTGGATAGGTGTTTGGTGAAATGTTGGGAAAACCCCTAACAAGAATTAGTTATGACTGGTACTGTTTGGTTAAATGGATGGAGGTTTGATGGTGACGGGGATTCAAGAACTAGCGGATGAATTTATCACAATAATTGGCAAGTTGTAATTCACCAAGGGATTCAAGAATCGGATTTAATGGGTTTAGAGCAATTCTGATGTGATCGGGCACAAAAAGAAGGGAAAGGTCAATCGGTTTTTCCGCTGATCAACGCGAGTGATCCAAGCAAAAATCAATGATCAATAAGCACATAAACTCAATACAAAAAGTAACTAAGAATCTGAACAAACTTCACCCATTAATAAACTTACAAGCCAGATTTATCTCAAAACTTAAACTGGAATGCCTAACTACGAATACTAAAATAATGCGGGAAAGAAGTACAAAGAACTATAATCTGGACTGGAAAGTAAAGAGAAGGATACGGCTTTGAGCAGCTTAACAAACGTACGAGTTGCCTTAAAATTTGATCACTTCATCCTCATTTTTACAAGCAACATATTGGCATATTTATACATGCAGTTTCACGTCTTTAACTGGCCAAACTTTACACCAATCATCATGATACAATCCAATTTTAAGGCCCACTAATTCTGTTAATATATCAACATTATACGACATTCAACTCGGGCCCAAATTTTTTTACAAAATAGAATATATCAGTGTGCACGTGCATAAGCATGCACACTGATACAAGCTTCAATCTCTTTCCTCAAGCCTTGTCGTCATCACCCAGTGACTCTGACAGCTACATGGCACTCTCCAGCAACATCTCTAATGATCCGCTTCCATTCTCTGGTGAACTCATGTCATGATCACCGCCGTTGCCTTTTCCAGTGAGCTTTTCTTCCTCCTTCACTCTCTTTACCCATTTGAGCATGGCCTGGTTGTTACAACCCCCTCCCCTTTAAGAATGGACCTTGTCCCAAGGTCCAAGGTAAGGTATCTCCATATCGATGGTCAGTAGTCTTCCCAAGTTGCGTCTTCTTCTGGTTTATCTTTCCATTTTACCAAAATCTACACCACTGTCTCATTATTTATGGGTATCATCCTTCTATAAAAAATTCTCCCGGTCTCTTCAACTATCTCTTCAAAAAAGTTTGGGGAATCTGGCTGGATTACTACTTTGTCTCCCACTTTCCTTTTGGGCTGTGCAACATGAAAAACAGGGTGGATCTTTGCATGACATCGTAACTGCGGTTTATAGGAAACTTCTTGTTTCTTCTTAATCACCTGGCCCATGGAACTTAGGGGGATAGTTTATAAGTCTTCTGGTCTCTAGGAGTAGTCTGTTTGTATAGTTGTAGATTCAAGAAAACCTAGTCTCCTATATCAAAATTCCTCTCTGTCCTTCTTCTATCTGCAAACCTTTTCATTCTCTCTTGAGCTAGCCTTATGTTGTCTCTTAGAAAAAGAATCATAATGTCTCTGGTGTACAACTCCTCTTCCACTTATTCAACCTTGGTTGTGTGGGGTATATATGATAACAATTTAAGGGAATCAACTCCATATACAGCCTTATAGGGTGTAGTGTTTGTAGTGTGCTTCCAGGTAGTATTATACAAATATTCAGCCAATGCTAGCCATCTATCCCACTCACTAGGCTTATGACACAAAAAACACCTTAAGTAACATTACATAATCTTGTTCACAACTTCAGTTTGGCCACCGCTCTGAGGATGGTAGGCAGTGCTATACTTAAGTAAACTTCCTGTAGGCTGAATAATTCTTGCTGAAACTTACTCAAGAAAATAGAATCCCTATCACTAACAATAGTTTTAGGCATTCCATGCTAATTTAAAACACCTCGTAAGAATACCAGTTCCACATCTTTGGCTATATAAGGATGGGGAAGTGGGAAGAAGTAGGCATATTGTGACGACCGCCCACAACCCCCGTACTAAACAAGAGGGATAATGCGCCAAAAGGTGTACCAGACAGCTATGGATGACCATCAAGGTATGAAACACAAGCAGAACCTGTCGTATAACTCATACGCAAGGATAAAATATAATAGAACATATACAACAGGCAATAATAGTGAAGCATATTTGAGCGGAAACTTCAAAGCTTTCATAACAACTAGAAAGAGATATCCACACACTTGGATTACAACAATAGTGTCTATAAAAATTTGCCACACTACAGCACCCAGAGTCAAACATCAAACAACGGAAATAAAAGATACTATATAGTAGGAAAGTTAATACGCCAGCCTCATGCTCGCCACCGAATTGGTGCAATGTTCTCACAAAGATATCACCTACCACCTAGTCTGTCCATCCAAAAACCAGATGAACAGCACAAGGTAATAAGAGGGAGACATAAAACGTTGAGTCAGACGATAGTCTTAGTGAGCGATAAAATACTTAACAAACATCACCAATAAAGTATATGAGAATAGGGAGATTAACAAACCAATCTACCCTAAATACCAGAGAAGAACTCAACCCCCATCTTCCCTACATCGGACAGTGATAGCCTTTACAACAAACATCTTAACCATACATCCATGGCAACCAATTATTCATGGAAATAAGAATAATCCCACAATAACACTCATAACATCCAGATTATATATCTCACGCAAACCATCCTAATCAAATTCAGCATCCCTCAAGCACAAGCCCTAGAGGCCTACACCAATATCAAACAAGCACCTAAGAAATATCTCCTTTGACGTTGGATAGTCTACATGAGATGGTACAAACAAAGCATCCAACATTCATGACAGACTCTGGTTATCACTGCCAATCCTGCTTTGAAACCATCGTTAATCGTATGATGGCCAACCCTGCCATATGTCCAAGGGCTAATGGTAACCTTGGTTCTACCAAAAACCCCATACGCCTTTCAACGATACATACCTGGGCCTTTCAACGATACCCAGGGTACTCGACCATACAACCGGCCTTTCAAACGTACCCCTTCTTTGACCCCACTAGAACCTACGACAACGATAGTTCCTCGACCTTCGGTATCTCTAGTTGTCATCAACGATGACATTCCAGCCATTATCAACCAACACAGAACACCTTCGAGTTATCTTCACATCCGTTGCATTTCAACGATCAACGAATGCATCACATCACTTCGATATTCCTCATTGAATTCACTTCGAAGTTACAACGTTACCGAACCAAAGAACACTAATATAAGGTTCAACACAATCCATAGCATTCAACAATTCACTATGAAGACAAGCCACAACGTTTATGTCATTAACCATAGTATTTCAAAGCGCTATAATAGCCCTTAGTTCTGAACCAAGATGGAAAACACGGCTAATCCATTCTTAAAGGATATGACCGATCCATCACAGCAAAATCCGAACAATCCATCCATACTAACCTGACCGACCCATCCTCCTGAGAAGCAGACAGACCCATCGAAGCCTGGCTGATCCATCACCCCTTGACCGACCCATAGCTTCCATCCCGACCTATAGTTTCAGGCTGACCCATGGTCTTGCACTCCGACCGATCCATCTCATGGAGGCTCTGACTGATTCACTTCAAGTCCGACCGATCCATCCCCTGTACAGATCCGAACCATTCCCAAACTTGACCAAAACTTCGCCAAATGACTATTTCGATGAAATCAATTCATACAATTCATCCAATACAACAACAACATGTTATGAAATCACTAACAACTTGTAGTTGACTATTATGATCAACAATTGTGCAAAATTCACCAAAAATCACGATAAATCAACATATGAACTAAATTAAGGATCTAACTTATGTAAACATATGATTTTAAGTTGCTAAATTAAATCCTATGGTGATTCATATGAAAATATATTGACCATGATGTAAATCTAAGGAAAACGACTTGAAATGGATGAAATTAAGACCATAGCACTCATATACTTGATTGAATCCGCGTGAGAGATGCATATCACTCACCAATTCTCCTACACAACACAAAATGATGAAATTAAGATTCCGAACAGCAAAGAATTTGCTCTAAACTCTTCGATTTGATGATCTCTCTCTTGGAATGGTGTAGATCTAGCTTCGAACGTTGTAGATCTTCGATTCTCTAAGCTCTAATGGTGGAAAGATGTAAAAGATGGAGTAATGGAGGACCTCTAGCTCTTCCAAATGAGAGAATGGAGAAAGTAAACTATTTTTCACGCCTCCTACCCCCTATTTATAGCCTTACACCCGCCCACTAATGGGCCTCTCCAAATCAACTGATTATGGCTTACAAAACTTGAATAACCAACTATGAAACCTTAAAACAGCGGTTCCTCCAAAACCGTTGAGCCAAATTTTTTATCTGACCACTCTACGGAATGAGAAGCATCTTTTCCTTTCCAATGAGACCAATTTCAGCACCAGATTCGACCTGAGTCAAAAGTTATCCCCTGTACAAGACTGATAGGGAAAAATGGTCACAAACAAAATTAGTAAAAATTATGGGTATGTCTCATATCCCCATAAACAACATATTAAAATATGAGAATGATCCAACCCTAATGGAATAAAATAAAAATATTTTACGATCCTTCGATATGTAAAATGCTGGCTGTTACATTCTCCCCCCTTTTGGAATTTCGCCCCCGAAATCCCAACAAACATAAGCATACAAGACAATTCCGCATGCCTATCACACATAAGCAACCAATTCTATCACCCAAATTAGCAAGCATCAAGCCATGCATCCATAGCCTTGTCCTAGTACACAGAATTCTAAGAACAAATACAATAGTACAAGTTACAATGACGTAAGGTGACACGATACTAATTGGTCATACCGACAAAGAGTTCTGGATGGGTCGCCTTCATACTCTCTTCTGTCTCCCATGTACAATCGTCATCATCCTCACTCCACTGTACCTTGACCAACTTAATCGTCTTCCTCCTAAGCTGTTTCGTGTCATTCCCCACAACACGAAGCGGCTTACGAGGTCCCGTAACTTCGGTCTCTACTTCTAGGTCTTCGAACTGTTCTGAAGATATCACCACATTCGAATCATGCACGCACTTACGTAGAAATGACACATGGAAAACATTATGCACACTCGACATCTTCTCAGGTAACTCCAATCTATATGTGAGCTTTCCAATCCTCTCAACTATCGGAAACAGTCCAACAAATCTTGGAGATAACTTTCCTTTATTTCTGAATCGAACAACATGCTTCAACGGTGAAATCTTCACGAAAACTATGTCGCCAACGTCGAATTCCAAATCTTTTCGACGCTTATTGGCGTAGCTCTTCTGACGATCTTGGGCTTCCTTCATTCGTTACTGAATGATCTCGATACAATATGATGTCTCTCTGATCATCTCTGGCCCAAGTACCAACTTATCTCCAGTTTTTAACCAACATGCCGGAGAATTACACGGTCTTCCATACAACACCTCATATGGTGCCATCCCAATGCTCGACTGGTAGCTATTATTATACGCAAACTCAACTAAATGTAGATTGTCTTCCTATGATCCCCCGAAGTTCAATACGCAAGCTCTTAGGAGATCTTCCAAAACTCGGTTAACCCTTTCGGTTTGACCATCGGTTTGGGGATGAGAAACCGTACTCAAACACAACTCGATTCCCAAAGTATCTTCCAAACTCTTCCAAAATCCACTTGTTAACAATGGATCTTGATCACTGACTATGCTCTTTGGGATACCATGGAATCGAATTATCCATTTAACATAAAGCTCAGCCAATTTCGATGTTGTCTTAGTCGATTTGACAGGAATGAACCTTGCACTTTTGGTCAAGCGATCCACAATGATCCAAATTCCTTTGTTTCCTGCCCTGGTTCTAGTCCATCGATATCTGCTCCCACTTCCACGTAGGAACTTCCAATGGGTGAAGCAATCCACTCAGCTTATTCTGTTCAACTTTCACTAACTGACAGTTCATACACTTAGAAATAAACTTTCCAATATCTCTCTTCATCACTTCCCAGTAGTAGACTCGCTTCATGTCTTGATACATCTTATTACCACCAGGATGAATTGTCAACTTCGAGTGATGACATTTCTCAAAACCTCATCTCTCAATCCGGCGATATCAGGAACAACCCGTCACTCTTGCTTTCGAAGCCATCCCTCTCGATCGACCTCGAACTCTTTATTCTCTAATTCCAGCTTCTGGATAAACTTGACAAGCTTTAAATCACGCTTTAGGATCTCACCAATCCTTTCGGTGAGTGTAGGTCTTATCGATATGCTTGCCAACATTTCAGGTTCCAACTCACACCATGGCCTGAAATCAAATCTTGCCAAATACTCAAGGCTCTTCCATTCCAAAAACATAGCTCCTAAACTTGCATATCTTCGACTTAACGCATCTGCAACTGCGTTACCTTTTCCTGGAGTATAGGCTATGCCAAAATCATATAATGTCAGAAACTCTAACCACTGCTGCTGCCGAAGATTCAAATCCTTTTGGGAGAAAAGATACTTCAACGATTTGTGATTCGTAAATAACTCGAATCGAACCCCCAATAGGTAATGTCTCCACGTCTTCAAAGAAAACACGATTGTTGCCAACTCCAAATCACGAGTTAGATAATTCCTTTCGTGCGGCTTCAGCTGTCGACTCGCGTATGCCATAACCGTATCCTTCTGCATTAGCACTGCTCCAAATCCAGTTCCACATGCATCGATGTATACCACCATTTCTTCATTCCCACTTGGAATCGTCAAAATAGGAGCACTCCTCAGTTTTTCTTTCATGATTTCAAAAGCTTTCTCACACTTCGCATCCCATGTGAACACTTGGTTCTTCTTCATCAATCCTGTTAATGGTGCAACAATTTTGGAGAAATCCTTGATAAACCGTCAGTAATGTCCTGCCAACCCAAGGAAACTTCTCACATCCGTCGCATTATTAGGTATATCCCACTCCTGGATTGCTGCCACTTTAGCGGGATCAACCGCTATTCCATTTCCAGAAACTACATGGCCTAAGAATCTCACTTCACTCTTCCAGAAGTGACATTTTGAAAACTTAGCTCTCAGCTGATGCTTTCGCAAGATCTCCAAAACAACTCTCTAGTGTGTCTTGTGCTCTTCCTCATTCCAAGAGCAAACCAAAATATCATTAACGAACACAAGCACGAACTTGTACAGCTGATCTCTGAAAACCCTATTCATAATACCTACGAAGTACACTGGCGCGTTAATCAACCTAAATGGCATCACCAACCATTCAAAGAAACTAGATGTTGTCCTAAAAGCAGTCTTTGGCACACTATCATTTCTCTCAACTGGTGAAATCATGTTCCCAAATCCATCTCAGAAAACACTTTGGCTTCGTGAAGCTGATCGAGCAAGTTATCTATCCTCGAAAACGGATACTTGTTCTTCTTGGTCAACTTGTTCAGCTCACGATAATCCACACACAATCTTAATGAGCCATCTGCCTTGGTTGCAAACATGACTGGTGCACCCCATTCGGAAACACTTCTCCAAATGAATCATTTCCCAAAAGGTCATGAACTTGCACCTCTAACTCTCACTATTCCTTAGACACCATCCGCCTAAGAGGCATAATGATAGGTTTAGTACCCTCGACCAAATCGATCATAAACTCAATCTCATGATGCGGCGGCAACCCTTTGACCTCGTCAAGGACATCCTCATACTCATTTGCAATCTGCACGGAAGACAAGTCTTCCTATGGGATCCCAAGCGAATATAAAAATCTCAAACCATCTTTGGGCTTACGTCGAATAAAAACCTTTCGCCCTTTGACATCCCCGACTCTCACCTCAAGCTTCTCGCAATTCACTCTTCCACATACCTCTTGAGCAATCCATTCCCAAGATAATCCCAAACCCAGTGAAGTTTAAAAAAAAGCAATCACACACAAAGAAGTAACCATTCCTCGATAACATAAGACCACGACAAAGCATACAAAGGCCGAACAAGCCCTCTACTGGATTAGTCACAATCAAAGGTCTATCACAAATCTCGGGTTCTAAACCCAGACGGCACACAAACTCATTAGAAATGAAAGAATGCGATGCTTCAATATCAAACAACACTCAAACTGAAACACCTAGAACAGAAAGAGTACCTTGGACAACGACACCCTTTCCCTTCTCCTCTACAGTAGGAGCTCTCGAAGAAGATGGTATGGCTTTCAAAGCATAATCCTTCACAACCTGTTTACCCTTAACTACTTCTAGACAATCCTTCTTCTCATGCCAAGGCTTTCCACACTTGAAGCACTTCTTCTTAGATTTGGGATTCTTACAATCCTTGAAATAATGGCCCTTCTGCCAGTAGTTGTAGCAAATCACTTCACCTTTCTGCCTCTTCTGGCCATCCTTCCCTTTCTATTGTGGTTGCTTCCTCTTCTTATTGTTATTATTACCAATTTGTTGTGGCTTTGGAGCCTCCTTGGTTGCAATAGCAACAACTTCCTCTTTTAGAAACAAGCTTTCATGCCTCATGGCTTTTTCCACAAGCTTCTCAAATGAATCGTCAAGATTTCACACCAATGGTCTTCCTATGTAGGTATCAAAACCCATAATGAACTTCTTGTTCTAATGATAAGGAGTGTTAATATACGAATGAGCATACTTCGACAAGGCCTCAAAATCTGAAAAATAATCAAGCACCGACCTACCATTCTACTTCAATTCCACAAATTTCTTGAATAGAGCAGACTTCTGAGCAGTGGAGATAAACTTTATCTCGAATTTAACTTGGAACTTTTCCCAAGTTATCTCCTCTTCTGGAGTCTCAAGCGTAACTGAATTCCACCATTCCATGGCCCTTCCCTGCAATTGCCTTGACGCAAGCTTTCTCTTAGTTGCATCATCCATTCCCAATTCTCCAAAAATATGAACACAAGAATCTAGCCACCTATGAACCTCTTCAGTCGGCTTTGTTCCTTTGAATGGTTTTCCTCCAAGAGATGTGAAATCTTTATATAGCTTCGCGAAATCCACTATCCTAGGAACCCGCACCCCTACATCTACCGTGGCTGCCACTGGAGCGCGTACCCTTCTCATGAATGCTTCCATCATGGCCCCTAACTGGCTGGGTAATCTGGTGTACCGCCATTTCCCCCTCCAGGCACAGCCTCCTTCCTAGCAGTATGTCTTGAAGTGCGTCGACTCATTCTAAATCTGCAAATTAGAATGGTTAGACACTTATAATAAAAACTATTAATGGAGTAAAAACTCTACTATACCTTATAGTATAATACAGTATACACATCCATCAGAGATCAACAAATACGTCTCTCATACGTAATTACATCCTATAACTTTGGCTAAAATCGATAACCAGAGCTCTGATACCAAATGTGACGACCATCCACAACCCCTGTACTAAACAAGAGAGATAATGCGCTAAAAGGTGTGTCAAGCAGCTATGGACGATCATTAAGATATGAAACACAAGCGGAACTGTCGTATAACTCACGGCACAAGGATAAAATATAATAAAACATATATAACAGGCAATAATAGTGAAGCATATTTGAGAAGAAACTTCAAAGCTTTCATAACAACTAGAAAGAGATATCCATACACTTGGATTACAACAATAGTGTTTATACAAATTTTCCTCACTATAGCACTTAGAGTCAAACATCAAACAGCGGAAATAAAAGATATAATATAGTAGGAAAAAATTACGCCAGACTCCTGCTCCCCACCGAATTATTGCATCGTTCTCACCAAGATATCATCTGTCCCTTGCCACCCAGTTTTCCCTTTCAAAAACCGGATTAACAACCCAAGGTAATAATAGGGAAACATAAAACCTTGAGTCAGACAATAGTCTTAGTGAGCGATAAAACAACTAACAAACTTCATCAATAAAGTATATGAGAATAGGGAGATTAACAAACCAATCTACCCTAAATACCAGAGAAGTCCTCAACCCTATCTTGCCCGCATCGGACAGTAATAGCCTTTACAACAAACATTTTAACCATACATTCATGGCAACCAATCATTCAGGAAATCAAAACGATCCAACAAT
Source organism: Allium sativum (assembly GCA_030737875.1). Lineage (NCBI taxonomy): Eukaryota > Viridiplantae > Streptophyta > Magnoliopsida > Asparagales > Amaryllidaceae > Allium > Allium sativum. The sequence continues at coordinate 650,107,519 of CM060920.1, forward strand.
AACACTCATAGCATCCAGATTATATATCTCACGCAAACCATCCTAATCAAATTCAACATCCCTCAAGCACAAGCCCTAGAGGCCTAAACCAATATCGGACAAGCACCTAAGAAATATCTCTTTTGACGTTGGATAGTCTATGTGAGACGGTACAAATAAAGAATCTAACATTCATGATAGACTCTGCCTATCCTTGCCAATCCTGCTTTGAAACAATCGTTAATCATATGACTGCCAACTGTATTATATGTCAAGGGCTAATGGTAACCCTGGTTTTAGCAAAAACTCCATACGCTTTTCAACGATACGTACCTAGGCCTTTCAATGATACCTAGGGTACTTGACCATACAACTGGTCTTTCAAGCATACCTCTGCATTGAGCCCGCTAGAACCTACGAAAACGATAATTCCTCCACCTTTGTTATCTTTGGTCGTCATCGACGACGACCATCCAGCCATTATCAACCAACTCAGAACACCTTTGAGTTGTCATCACATCCGTTGCATTTCAATGATCAACGAATGCATCACATTACTTCGATATTCCCCATTGAATTCACTTCGAAGTTACAACGTTACTGAACCAAACAACACTAATATAAGGTTCAACACAATCCATATCATTCAACAATTCACTATGAAGACAAGCCACATCGTTTATATCATTAACCATAGCATTTCAAAGCGATGTAATAGCCCTTATTTCAGGCTGACCCAAGATGGAAAACACGGATGATCCATTCTTAAAGGATATGACCGATCCATCACAACAAAATCTAAATGATCCATCCACACTAGCCCGACTGACCCACCATCTCTACTGACCGACCCATCCTCCTAAGAAGCAGACCGACCCATCTAAGCCCGGCCGATCCATCAACCCTTGAAACACAACCGGCCCATAGCTTCCATACCGACCTATTGTTTCAGACCGACCCATGGTCTTGCACTCCGATCGATCCATCTCATGGAGGCTCTGACCGATCCATACGTCTCTGTTTCGACCGATCCATGCTTGAATGCACCCATCACTACGACCGATCCATAAGCTTCACATCTTGACCGGCCAATCAACTTTATGGAAGACCGATCCATGCTCCTTCAATCTGGCTTATCCATCCACTGACTTGTTCCCCAAGCCAAACAACAACCGACTCACTTCAGGTCCGGCTGATCCATCCCCTGTACAGATCCGAACCATCTCCAAACTAGACCAAAACTTCGCCAAACGACTATTTCGACGAAACCAATTCATCCAATACTACTACAAACATGTTATGAAATCACTAACAACTTGTAATTAACAATTATGATCAACAATTATGCAAAATTCACCAAAAATTATGATAAATGAACATATGAACTAAATTAAGGATCTAACTTGCATAAACATATGATTTTTATTTGCTAAATTAAATCCTATGATGAGTCATATGAAAATGTACTTAACATGATGTAGATCTTAGGAAAACGACTTGAAAATGATGAAATTAAGATCATAAAACTCATATACTTGATTGAATCTGCATGAAAGATGCATATCACTCAGCGATTCTCTAAAACAACACAAAATAATGAAATTAAGATTCCAGACAGCGAAGAATTTGCTATAAACTCTTTGATTTGATGAAATCTCTCTTGGAATGGTATAGATCTAGCTTCGAATGATGTAGATATTCGATTCTCTAAGCTCTAATAGTGGAAAGGTGTAGAAGATGCAATAATGGAGGACCTCTAGCTCTTCCAAATGAGAAAATGGAGAAAGAAAACTATTCTCCATGCCTCCTACCCCCTATTTATAGCCTTCCAATAGCCCACTAATGGGCTCTCCAAATCAGCCCATTATGGCTTACAAAACCTGAACATCCAATTATGAAAGCTTAAAACAGCGATTCCTCCCAAACCGCTGAGCCAAATCTTTATTGTGACCACCCTACGGAATGGGAATCATCATTTCCTTTCCAATGAGATTGATCTCAGCACCTGATTCGATCCGAGTCAAATGTTATCCTTTATACAAGACTGACAAGGGAAAAATGGTCACAAACAAAATTGGTAATAATTATAGACATGTCTCGCATTCCTATAAATAACATATTAAAATATGAGAATGATCCAACCCTCAGGAAATAAAATAAAAATATTTTACGATCCTTTGATACGTAAAATGCGGGATGTTACACATATTTACTCAGTCTGTCTACCACTACATACACTACTGTGAACTTCTGGCTTTTAGGGAGGGAAGTAATAAAGTCCATTGACAAATCTGTCCAAATTCTTTAAGGGATGAGAAGAGGCTGCAATAGTCCTGGATACATCACATTTTCATGCTTCTTCCTCTGGCATTCATCACAAGACTTCACATACTGCTCTACATGCCTTTTCCTCTTACTTCAGTAAAAAAAACTTGCTTTAACTTCTTTACTGTTGCCTCTACTCCCGAGTGACCAACTAGGGGAGTTAAGTGATGCTCACTAATCAAAATCTAGATCAATGTGAGGAGATGGTGATCAATGAATATTTTCCCCTGTAATAAATCATATTTTCCACTGCCTTATATTTCTCTAGTAACTCATTTCTTTTTATCTTCTGAAGCTGCCCTTAATACCATTTGGAATCATTTAGGGCTTGTTTCAACTCTTCTAGCCATGGAGTTTGCACAATAGTCACTTCTTTAATCTACATTATTTCTTTACCATCACCATCCCTTTTTGATAAAGAATCAACCACTACATTTTTTTTTTCCACTTTTATACTCCACAGCATAACAGACCCATGCAGTTTAGCCATCCAATTATGTTTCAAACCAGTGGTTTATTTCTGGGTAAGTAAGTGTTTAAGGCTTTGATGATCGGTCTTAATTACGTATCTTCTCCCCATTAAATATCGGCTCCATCTTTTAGTAGCAATAATGATAGCTAACAATTCCTTCTCATAAGTAGATAGGTTCAAATTCCTTTCATGCAACGCCTTGCTTAAAAATGCAATAGGCCTACCACCTTGTATTAATAATGCTCCAAATACATTGCTACATGCATGACATTCCAGTGTGAAAGGTAAGGTGAAATCAGGGAGGGCTAAAATTGGGGGGGGGGGTGATGAGGCACTACTTTAATTTCTCAAATGACTTCACTCCAATTAAATGCATCCTTTTTCAATAAATTTGTTAATGGTTTAGTGATCACCCCATATCCTCTTATGAACCTTCAATGGTACCCAGTGAGACCCAAAAAGCCTCTTAATGCCTTAATGTTTTTAGGCATTGGCCATTCTTGTATTGCTTTAACTTTGCTGGGACCGGTTGCTACACCTTCACTTGAGATAATGTGACTTATATATTAGATGGTAGTCTTGGCAAATTGGCATTTGGAATGCTTGATTTTTAGGTGGTTATGGTCTAGGGTTTGGAAGGTAATTTTAAGTTGTTCTACATGTTCACTCCATGACTGGCTATGTATCAAGATATATTCAAAAAATACCAAAATGAACTTTCTCAAATAGGGTTTAAAGATTTCATACATGAGGTATTGGAAGGTAGAAGGGGCATTCATTAAGCCAAAAGGCATCACCACAAATTCATAGTGCCCTTCATGTGTCTTAAATGCGGTTTTAAAAACATATGGTTCATACATTCTGATTTGATGGTAACTAGACCTCAAGTCCGGTTCAGAGAAAAACTTAGAGTCATGCAACTCATCAAATAGTTCTTCTATCAGAGGGATAGGAAACTTGTCCTTGACTGTTTTTTGCTTTTATACTCCTATCATCAATACACATCCTCTACATGCCATCTTTCTTAAGAGAAGAATAGGGGTTGTTACTTGGTCTGATGATGCTAGTCTCCAACATTTCTTTGACAACTTTCTCTAGCTCAATCTTAATGTGGTATAATTTCCTATATGGTTTTAAATTGATGGGTTGGGACTGAGGAAGTAAGAGGATTTTATGATCATTTGTTCTTGGAGGTGGTAAGGAAAGGGTTAGATCAGTGATTGAGGGATAGTATTTTAGGGTTTTTACTATTTTATGAAGGATGGAAGGGGAACCTATTTCATGCAGATGGGAAACTATGACAAAATGCAAACACAACATCATAGCTATTTTCCCTTGATTACATTCCTTACTCAACTTCCTCTTATCAACAATCTTTACTTCCTCTTGCTACACTCCTTGACATGTATACAATTTATTAGTTTACTGAAACTTGACTAGTAACTGCTCCAGATTGAGAGTTACTTCACCTAACCCCTTCATCCGTAGAGCACCCAATATTACCTAACAGCCTTCCAGTGGGAAAAGTAACAAGTCCACTGGCATTACACACCCTTGACATTTGATCATGACACCTCTACATATTCTTGAACTTGATTGTTTCTCACCATTAGCTACTGTCACCTCGAATAATTTGGTTTCATCTATCTTTGACCCCATCTTCTTAATTAAATTTTCATTGATGAAGCTATGGGTAAATCCAGAATCTGTTAGTATTTGCATTGGTTTTCCTTGAATTCTTCCTTGTACTTTGATGGTGGAGATAGCAGGGATACCACAGAGGGCTTGTAGGGTAATGGATAAGGTTTCTTGGATGGGTGGCTTCACTGTTTCGACATCATGGGCTTCCACTGTACATTATCATCAACTTCTTCTTCACACAAAGTCATGATACCCCCTAACACATACACATGTGGACTTATGCATTTATGATCATGTGTCCACTTCTCCTTGCAATCATAACATATACCTGGTCTCCTCATTTCTATCAATTGACTGGGGTCAATCCCTTTCTTTTAGCATAGTTTTCTAGGGATTTCTCTCAGGATTCTTAGAGCGTGTTCTCTTGAGTATTAGGTTTATTTTGTTAGAGAGGTTTTGGATTTTTGGAGGTGGAGTTGTGATGTGGGGAATTCTTTGCATGTTTCTTGGATAGTAAATATTTGGTCTCAAACATTTTGGCTAGGGATACTACATCCTTAAAATCATGGGGTCCATATGTCATAACATCAAATCTGATCTCCTCTTTAAGTCCAATAATGAATTTGTCTAACAAGAACTTAGTGGATAGGGTTTTAAGTACACCTTTCAGCTGCTCGAATTTACTTAAGCAGGCTCTCGCAGTTGTAAGTTGCTTCAATTTGGATAAAGTTTCATAGGATCTCCCCTTCTACTCAATGTTAAATCAAACAAGTATCTCTTCCTTAAACACATGCCATGCACCAGCATGTTCTATTGTACCAATGTACCAATAGTACCACTGCAATGCTTTCCCTCTCAATGCAAAAGCACACATATCTACCTACATAACTTCCTCTGTTCTGTGAAACCTGAAATATTGTCCAACTTGCCTTAACCTGTTTGACACATCTTCTTCACCCGAGAATGTAGGAAAATCCAGTTTTATGGTATAATGAGGGTATTGGTAAGAGGAAGGTTTGGATATGGATAGGGATAAGGATGATAAGGTAGATATTCTGGTGGTTGTTGGAAGTTTCTTAGTTCTTGAAGGGGAAAAGGGGCAGTTTAAAGTTCCTTGGTGCATGTCGAGGTGGTGGAGGTAAAGGTACATTTTTTGAGGTGGAACATAAGGTTAAATAGGTGTAGGAGGTGGTGGAAAGTGTGTCGATGTCATATTTGGTGGTGCAAGGGGTTGAACAGGAGGAGGGGTTTGCTTGCTTGGATGATCAAGTCTGCGAGTAACATTCTACTTCATAATGGTACGTAATTCTCTCCAAACTTCGATTAACACCTTCGGATTTCTGATCAATTCTCTGAAACTTCTAATCAATCCCTTTAAATTTGCAATTCACTTCATTACGAAGATTCTTAAGGCCTTGCTCCATCTTCTCATCGGCTTCATCATGTCTTTGCCATATTTCTTGGTCTGGATTTGAATTTCGGGGAGAAGTGGGAAGATCGCCAGTATTTTAGTGACCCTAGGTGGAACCTATCTTCAAAAGTCGCTCTAATACCAATTTGGAAGGGTCAAGTGGGTTTTGGTTGGTAGCCATAGGTTTTTGGAGAGTTTTTAGAAGATAATTCATCGAACACTTGTGTTATTTCAGAATGACGAGGAAGAAGATGCTGAGGTGGCAGGAGACGGATGAGGTGGGTTGTCAATTGTGTTTTAGAGATAGTTAACAAGTAATAAATGATGGGAATCAAGATTTGGATAGGACTGATAGGTGTTCGGTGAAATGCTGGGAATAACCCTAACAAGAATTAGTTAGGAATGGCACTGTTTGGTTGAATGGATGGAGGTTTAATGGTGATGGGGATTTAAGAACTAGAGGATGGATTTATCACAATAATTGGCAACTTGTAATTTAACAAGGGATTCAAGAATTGGGGTTAGGGCAATTGTGATGTGATCGGGCACAAAAGGAAGGGCAAGATCAGGCTGTTTTTCACTGATCAACACGAGTGATCCAAGCAAAAATCAATGATCAATAAGCACATAACTCAATGCACAAAGTAACCAAGAATCTGAACAAACTTCACCCATAAATCAACTTACAAGCCATATTTATCTCGAAACTCAAACAGGAATGACTAACTATGAATACTAAAATAATGCAGAAAGAAGTACAAAGAACTAAGCTAAATTGATTAACTAATCAAAAATAGAAAGTAAAGGGAAGGATATAGCTTTGAGAAGCTTAACAAATAAATTGCCTCAAAATTTGATCACTTCATCATCATTTTACAGGCAACATATTGGGATATTTGTACATGCAGTTTCACCTCTTTAACTGGCTAAACTTTACACCAATCATCATGATACAATCCAGTTTTAAGGCCCATTAATTCGCTTAACATATCAACATTACAAAACATTCAACTCAATCCCAAAAACAATTACAAAACATAATATATTAGTGTGCACGTGCATAAGCATGCACACAAATACAAGCTTCAATCTCTTTCCTCCAACCTTGTCTTCATCACCCAGTGACTCTGACAGCTGCATGGCACTCTCCAGCAACTTCTCTGATGATCCCCTGCCATTATCTGGTGAACTCATGTCGTGATCACCTCCATTTCCTTTTCCAACGAGCTTTCCTTCCACTTTCACTCTCTTTACCTATTTGAGCATGACCTGGTTGTTACAAATTGATTTCCTAAACGCACATAATTTAGTTTAATTTGCCAAAATAAATTCCAGGCTAATATAAATTAATTCACCTTTCATTTTGTAAGATGCATTCTTCAAAATTGCAGGTTGTTTCATTTGATGTTAGCCTATTTTATCGGTAGTTTCAACATTTAATAAAAATACAATTCATTATCTTATGAGTTGAGTGATAACAAATTGTCCAACAACTCAAAACTACTTTATATTCATTAGATAGTTTTTCGAGTGATGATTCGTCTTCATTTACCTTAAACACTTCTAATTTAACTAGATATGTGCATAATTATGACGTTGAAAGCAACGTTGTTGCAAACTTCCATTAGTAAAATTGCATCCTTGCAATATCTAATATGAAAACATTCATTCTCCGACTTCTGTATATTCAGCTTCCAAACATACACAATTTCTCTACATTGCTTTTATACTCTACTCATTTTATAGTATGTAAAGAATTTTAATAAAATTAGTTTTATTATATTTTATTTTTTCTACATGCAACATCATTTTAAAAGAAAAAATCAAACTTTTGAAACTATGGAAATTTCAGCGATGTCTACTTTGTACGGAGAGTGTTCTGAAATATCAAACATAATATAATTACAAAATAGACATTTTCAAAGAGAAATCATAATTCATGGCATCCCAAATCATGGGAAAATAAAATAATAGCACAATAAGCATATCAATATTTCAATTATCGTTGTATTTAATCTGAAAACATACCTTTTATTGATATTTAGAAGTAATTTAGCTTATGATTCAATGTGCAAAAGCATGTAGCCTCACCAAGTAGTCCGTTATGCTTCATGTGTATCTGAACTTAGCTCAACATTAATATTATTTTCACATATTTATATGGCAAGTATAAGTTCATTCTTATATAAAATAGTAAAACATTTAACTAGTCGCTATATCTCATTTCTTTCATCCTTCACAAACATAGAGACTGCACCATACAAACGTGCTAACATAGCTTCAACAACTGTACACTGCACAAAGAACAAATTGCTGACCTGAGCACTACACGTGCACACAAACACAACCACACACACGTATATCTAACCTGACCTGCCTGTCTCATCTTACACACACACACACTCAATAAAAATATTTTATTAAAGAAATAGCATGGTTAATGGAAATAAATTGAAATAAGCATAATTTCCTAAACCACCTTTTATTGAAATACTCTGATCTAAAGATTCTATACCATATAATACAGACAACTTTATATAGTTACAAACTTACAAGTTCAGATAACTTCAGTACTTTAATCAAGAAAAGGAAAACCCACTCCAAAGAATCACCACATAAAACAAAGCAGCAGCTATCCTAAAGTATACACAACTAAAAAGAAACTAATACTCAAATAAATAAATGCATATGTTTAAAGAAGTGAAGCTGCAGTGGCAACTCAATGAAACACTCTTATAAATAGCATCGCTCAACATGGTAAAATCAAAATGAAGCCAGGCCTTAAGGGGCAAACATTTGAACTAAAGAAGTTGTTGCTATAGCAACAAGCATTAAATGGAATACTGTATGAGAACAACCCTATTTGTATTAATAAATACACGAAGGAAATAATAGCAGGGGTGAAGGGAAACAATGCTTTAGCAAAAAGAAAGGCCCACTCGCAAATGTAACTACAAGGATTCAACGAAAAAAGAATAGCGGCTACGTACAAAGCACACAGATTATTAGAATGATGCGAAGCTTCGAGAGAAAAATGCACAAAGAAAATGCGAAAAAGGGACAGAGAATGCACCTAGAGGCTAGAGCTTATGCTCCAAGCGAAGATCAGTGGATCAATCATCTAAGACCAGTCGGCCGATGGTTGACCGAGAGTGAAAGCAATAGGTTTGCTCTTACTACCGATGACACAGACCCCTCCCGACCCTTTGCTCTATGCTATACCTTATTATAAAGGTGAAATGCAAACAAGGTGTTGGTCATACGTTCTAATGGCGATGAAATAAAATGTTAAATACATCAAAAGGAGCTTGTAGAAAATGGTTTCAAGTGAATTATTTTATCAATAGAATACAATTCAAGCGTTCCAATAGAGAACGCTAAAAAATATTAACTTATTTCACAACTAATGAGAATAATAATGTATATCGACCGCATCCTATTTTACATTGTTTTGGGTTTCCTATTAGGCTATGTACTCAAGCCTACTATAAAACTATTATATATACAGCAATTCTGTAAAATTTCAACTATTTTCATTCAATATACAGAAGTTCAAACTTTCTTCACTGCAAATTCTTCTTACAACATTTCTATTATAGTATCGAAGCAAATGCTAATGGCAATTCAATCCTGATATTTTTCTTTTTCTCAACATTGATCTATCATAAGATAGATTACCCATGATAGTTATTTCATTATTTGGGTACCTCTCATATAAGACTGTTTCCAGTCTCTTCACCTCAGAGTTAAGATCATAGTTGAAAAACTATTTTTGGCCATTATTACTGACTGCAGCAGTTTCTTCAACATCTGACTGTGGCAGAAAATCACTGATTCTCACAAATACTAACCAAGAAATCCAAGAAAACTCATAGTTGATCAAAGTGCCTTCCTTAAAAGCTCATCTGAATAAAAAGAAATCATTCACAAAAGCAATCCAAGAAAAATCATCACTTAAGCCATCAAGGTTGCAACATCTCTCAACTGAAGACTTTCTATTCTCAATTCAAAATTTTAGAGTTTAGTGCTTTCATACCTTTTCTTCTCTGCACTGGTTGACACGATCATGGTTGATATTTGTTCATCATGGTTGAAACTGAGGGAACAATATCATCAAGATCAAATGCCAGATCCAATCAATCCACTGCTGAAAACAACCAATAATTGATCAAGTCTATAATAAAACCCCAGAGACAACTGATTTCAATCCAACTAGATAAATTTAACTATCTACTCTGGAAGATATAGATTGGAATAGAAACAAAAGGATATGGATTAGAAGACTATCTCTATGGACCAAAAAACACTCCAGCCAAGTATACCAGAAACAGTGACAGCAATTTAAATCTTAATCAAGAATTTATAACACATCAAAGACAACATAATCTTGTTAGTTCCTCGTTAATGTCCTCTGTTTGTTCCTCACTTATGCCGCAACTCATTGGTTGTAAAACATCATATGAAGTATTGTCAACATTAGAAATATCATTTACATATCAATATGCAACAAGAGTTCTACACTACAAAAGGCAATTACAAAGTATCAAGAAGATAACATGGGCATGAGTGAGTATCAAATGAAGGTTAAGAAATTATGTGATCAATTAGCATGTGTTGGACACAAAGTGAATGACATTGAACAAGTGATGTATATTGTTGGTGGTCTTGAAGATGAGCATGAAGCAGTAGTGACATTTATAACATCTACAAACCTACACCATCACTACAAAGTGTATACTCAACTATTCTTGGTCATGAATGGAGATTATTACAAAAAAGAGAACATAACTCAAAATACTCTATAAACTACACTACTGGAAACAAACCAAAAAACCAAGGAAGAGGTTACAATTCAAGAAATCAAGATAATCATTATCAGAGAGGTGGCTAATCCAGCCGAGGAAGACGTAGACCTGGGAGATGGAACCCAAAAACAGACCAAAATGTCAAATATATGACAAAATTGGCCATACAGCCAATAGATGCTACTTCAGGTTTGACTACAACTACAATATGCGAATCAATAAAACAACAACAGCAGAAATGGAAATCCGAATGCTAACATGGTCAGCAGTCAAACGAAAAACAAAGGAAATCAAGAAAATACATCTAACACTGCCTCTGTTGATGACATTCAAGATGAAGAGTGGTATCCAGATTCAGGATCGACAAATCATGTCACAAACAATTTAAACAATTTCAAACTTGAAAACAGATAATACAAAAGTAAGCAAGCTTTACTCATTGGTAATGGTAATTATATTCTTATTAGTCACACTGGACATGCTACTATTAGAGGTGTCAAACAACTTTATTTGAATAATCTCTTAAGAGCACCACATATTAGAAAAAACCCAATAAGTGTGTCACAATGTGTCAAAGAAAACAGGTTGTTCTTTGAATTCTATCCAAAATATTGTCTAGTTAGGGATATTCTAACTAAGGAAACCATGTTGTAAGGTAGAGAAACTAATGGGCTATATAAGTTTGACATTGGAAATTCAAGAAATTCAAGATTTAATGAAAAGTCCTGTAATGTGACTGAATTAGACAAAGATAAAGATTTTATGAACTTTAACATGTGGTGGTGCAAACTTGATCATCCAAGTGTAAGAATTGTAAAGCAAGTTGTAGATAATAATATTATTATTATGAATATTCCCAAATCTTATATTTTTTCATACTGCCAAATGAGAAAAAAAATCACAAATTACCATTCCAAGATTCTAAAATCAAGTATTTGAAACCTCTAGAACCGGTTGCTGTTGACATCTGGAATCATCACAGATTGACACTGATCATGGTTACAAATACTATATTTCATTTATTGATGCTTACTCTAGACATGTGTGGATATATTTTTTGAAATCAAAATATGAAGCTAACAATGCAGTTGTGCACTTTATAGCAAAGGCTGAAAATCAGCCAAATTATTAGGTTAAGGTACTCTAAAGTGACGAGGGTAAAGAATTTTTACCTTTAAAAATTTACTTTAGCAAAAAGGTTATCATACATATATTAACATTCCCACACTCTTCTGAACAAAATGGTCTTATATAAAGAAAATACAGACATATAGTCGAAACTGGGCTAACACTACTTGCATAGTCATCACTACCACTGAAATTTTGGCCTGATGCCTTGTCCACAGCAGTGTACCTAATTAATAGGATGCCAATTAAAGTACTGCAATTTAAATTCCCCATAGAAATATTAACCAATGTCAAACCAACATATAGTGACTTGAAAATGTTTGGTTGTTTGTGTTTTCCTCACATAAGGCCATTTAATAAACACAAACTTGATTACAGATCCACCCCTTGTACATTTATTGGGTATTCCATCAATTAAAAGGGTTATAGATGTCTAGACAACAATGGTAGAGTTTATATCTCTAAGCATGTTGTATTCAATGAAAATGTGTTTCTGTTTAGTAACTCTACTTACAAAACTACTGAGAAAATTTATAACCCAAGATATGATATGCCTCCTATTCCTGAATGTATTGATGATGTTGTGTATGTGCCACACCTAGATAATAGTACAACACACACACATCACAATATGATTCCACACCTCAACACTGTCCAATGACGGACCAGGTCAAGATAGTGAAACTTCCTCTGACAAGTCTCACGCAGACTCATAGAGTATAGGTTGTGAAGATACTGTAACTAATGCTTAGGAAGAAGGAAAAAACAATACTATCAATCAAAACAAGTATCACATGATGACAAGTGCAAAAGGTGGCATTTTTAAGCCAAAAATCTATTGCACTAAATCAAATCTAGTAGAACCCGAACTGTGCTTTTATTATCAAGCATCACTTGATGATAAGTGGAGAGCAGCTATGAGAGAAGAAATTAATGCTCTTGAAAGTAAGAAAACCTGGAGTTTGGTTCCACCACCAAATGATAAAAAATATCATAGGGTGCAAGTGTACATATAGAATTAAAAGAAATATTTATGGTACGTACATGGCAAGGCTAGTTACCAAAGGGGATTCACAACAGTGTGGAATTGATTTCAATGAAATATTTTCTCCTGTTGTAAAACCTACGTCTACTAGAATCATAGTAACCATTGCTTTGCACAACAATTGGACTATCAAATAATTGGATGTTAATAATGCATTTTTAAATGGTGATTTGCAGGAAGAAGTATATATACAGCCCCAAGTATTTAAACAAGAAGGGAATGAAAAGCTTGTGTGCAAGCTCAAAAAAGCAATATATGGACTCAAACAAGCACCCAGAGTGTAGTTAGAAAAGCTCAAGGCCACACTTACAAGACATAGCTATATTCCCTCCAAATCAAAAAAAACTCGTTATTTACTAAATTTTCTTCTAGTACTGTTACATATGTACTAATTTATGTTACTGACTTCATAATTACAGCCAACAGTGAAAGTGAAACCAAAAACGTCACTAATCAGCTAAATATTGAATTCTCAATAAAGGACCTGGGGAACCTAGCTTACTTTCTTGGAATAGAGGTGTCAAGAACAAGCAACAATGACTTATATCTAAGTCAAAGAAACTATATCTCAGAAATACTTGTCAAGTCAAAAATGGACAAAGCAAATCCACTTCCTACACCAATGACAAGTAACCTACATATAAGCAAGAAAAAGGGAGAACTCATACCAAATGAAAAGAAATATAGAAGTATCGTGGGAGCACTCCTATATGTTACTATCACAAGAAAAGATATTGCATGCATTGTCAACAAAGAAAATCAGATTATGCAAAGACCTCTATGTGAACAATGGAAAGCACTTAAAAGAATTCTCAGGTATCTTAAGGGAACTATAAGAAAAGGGCTCTTCATGAGATCAAATAACAAGCTCAACATGAATGCCTTTTTAAATGCGGACTGGGCAAGCGACCATGATGAAAGGAAATCTACAAGTGGCTACCGCATATTTTAAGGCCACAGTCGAGTTTCATGGTGTGAAAAAAAATATACTGCCTCAAGATCTAGCACAGAAGCATAGTACCATAATGTTGCGAGTTCAACTACCGAAATAATGTGGATTCAGACACTTTTAAGTGAATTAAAGGCTCAGACAGGTCAAAAAGCAATAATTTGGTGCGATAACTTAAGTACTATTGCCTTAACAGGAAACCCAATATTGCATTCAAGAACCAGACATCTAGAATTGGATATTTATTTTGCCAGAGAACTTGTCCAAAAAGGGAAGCTACAATTAACTCACGTACCTTCCACTAACTAAACTGGTGGCATTCTAATTAATTCGTTGTCAAGGCATAGATTTGAAGAGATAAGGGACAAGTTGTGTGCCTTTGAAGTTAAGGGTCCTCAATCTCAAAAGACAACAAACTGCTTTGCAATCTTCTTTGTCTTGGTAGCTATGAAAGCCTCAGAGAAGATGCATAAGCACAAAGGAGTCAAACACGACAGATCCACCACCAAAGGCCATGGATCTGGCATGAATGGCCTAATCACTTCCAAATCAAGTGCTGAAGATAAATAAGAGAAAGACTTCATTGGATCTGAAGAGCAAAGGAAAATTAGAGAAAACTTCATCACATCTAAAAAAAAAAAAATTCAGGAGAAAAGCACATCGAAGTAGATTGAAGATGATGGCGGAAGCCATTTTTTTATCTCTTTCAAACCCTAGCATGAAGTAATAGGATAGGGTTTGAGGGGGGATAATGAGAGTAATAATGTATATCGCCCGCATCTTATTTTACATTGTTCTGGGCTGCCTATTGTGCTATGTGCTCAAACCCACTGTAAAACTATTATATATACAACAACTCTATAAAATTTCGATTATTTTCATTCAATATACAAAAATTCGAACTCTATTCACTGTAAATTATTTTTACAACATTTGTATCAACAACCATGTAGTACATATGAATCAAATCCTTTCATTAAAATATTATAGATTGGCATAGTTAGGTATACTCACATCGGATTCACGTATTGGTTTGCTTAGCCTTCTGAAATGTGAAAATACACAATTTTCAACAACCTTAGAATTCACATTTCAACTAGAATATCGTAGAAATTCAAAACACATTCCAAAATAGAAGTAAAAGAAGTTGAATGGTTGAATTAGGGCTCTTAAAATATATTTATCATGAAAAATGGTTTTCAGATAATTTACACATAACCTACTTCCAAATTCCTTTTTAAATTTAAAACTTATATTTATACAAGCCTTTATTTTTTGTTTCTTTCACCATAAATATCTACATTAAAGTCCAAAAGGTCTCAAGTTTTCTAAATTAGCATAAGCTAGTCAAAAGCTAAGTGTACTCAAATTTCAATAAGAGTTAATAATTTAAAGCAAGGATATAATTTTCAACATATAAAATGATTTCTACACTATTTGTTCATATGTATTGACATTCCTTTATTTTTATTTATTTTCCTATATCCCTAAGATACGAATATACTTGTATGATTTGCAAACTTTTCAGTTTGGAAACACAAATATATGCAGGGTTGAATACACTAAGGAAACATATACCTAGATATATAAAATCAATCATGTGCACAATACACTTTACCATATATAGCGGATTATCTTCCTTCAAACTTAGGTAGCATTTATGTTGACATCTAAAATTGTTGTCAACATACGAGGGTTCCAAAAAATTGAAACTTAAATGTCCATAACGGAAAAGTATGAGAGATGCAGTAATAATTTGCGGGAAAGTAAAGAACACAGTTGTTTATAGTGGTTCGGCCCGTCGGGGCCTACGTCCACTTTGAAGGCTTTGCTGACTTTATTTCACTATGGTTAAAGTACAATGGAAAATATAATTACAAACGAATGCAGCAATTAACGATGTCCTATTAGTCCTTGTTGTCGAGCTTCCTTGCTATCGCTCTTCCTTACTGAGCGGGAGTAGTCTAGGAGTTGTCAAGAAGCTGCCGAGGGGAGGAGTGGAGTCGAGGTCAAGGGATCCGAGGGAGCGGAGTCAAGGGATCCAAGGGAGCAAAGTCGAGGCCGAGGGAACGGAGTCGAGGTTGAGGGACCCGAGGGACCGGAGTCGAGGATGATAGACCCGAGGGAGTGGAATCAAGGTCGAGGGATCCAAGGGCTTTCTTTTTCTTCATTGAGAGGAAAAGGTGTTGACTTGGTCAACAGTGTCCGAGAGATCTGTAAATATCTAGAAGGTAGAGTGAAAGTCCTTGACGGTGTCCAAAAATAGATGGAGAGCATGTATGCAATTTTTTGGTGATCCATTCTATGTCTAATGACCATAGGGAGGAAGATGGAAGCCATTAATGGTGCTTAAGAGCAACACGGAGTCCAAAGGTGGTTTAGTGTCCACAAGTATGGTTAAACCCTCAAGAGTATGCTCATGGGTACAAGCACATGTGTCTTCTTCCTTGTATGATGAAGGAGACTAGGAGGCTTTAGGGAAGAATCTCTTCTTCCCTGGAAGCCATTAAAGCTTGGGAGAGAGCTTAGTCTAACCCTCTTTATGTAGGAAGTGAGGGGGTATTTATAGTGGAGTGGTTAGGTGGAGTAGGTAGGATATAAGACCCACACAACAGAATCTCGAGTCCCTGAGGAGAGCACCAGGAATTTCGGATCCTCATTGTGTGGCAGGATCGTACCCCCATGGGGGATACGGTGGTTTCGTGTCCCCGGAGGGATACGAATTTCATATCCGTCTCGGGAATACGGAGTTCGTATCCCTTGGAGAGGTACGAAATTGTTGATGCCAAGGGACCCGAAGAGATGGGATCCGAGACTTCCCAAGGGGTTCAAACTGGAGGGTTCCGAGCTTTTGTAAGGGGTCGAAGGTTAGAGGAAGGCGAGGTTCTAGGGTATGTGTATCCCTTTAGGAGTACGATTTCGTATCCCTCGATCGCTACCGAGACTATGGGTCCTCGAACCCCCACCGGCGCTACGCTTGGACCCGCTGACGGCTCGCCTTCAACTCGGCGTACGGAGCACGGTGATGCGAAGCGCGGATGCAAGGCATGGGTGGAGCCAAGGATGGATTCTAGAACAGACCAGTGCGTGTTGCACACACTTTGGAGGTGGTCGGCGTGTGCCAGGCGAGTGGTCTTTAATGCTGATGGATGTCGCATCTGAAGGATGCGACATCCTGCCAGTGGCTCAACTCGTGTCTTCTGGTGCTAGAACCATGCTTTGCTTGATACAATCACACAGCCCTGAGTGCATTCGCTTGATCCGTGACTTGCATTGTTCGAGAGCAGTCTGGTGAGTCGCGACGACTATTCTCGCGTGATCCCATCTTAGCTTGATTCCTGATGATGCTGGCAACACTTCTCGGCCATTGAACCATGCGATCTGCTGAGTCATGTGGGCCTGGACTACTTATGGTAACCGGACCAGAATGTCTGTTAACAATTTACACTTTCGTAGATTAAACAAACATATACAAAGACTCACAGTATTGCTTCCACTGACTCATTCATAGCATTATATAGATATATATTCTTAGTTTATTATTTTATGATTATATAATACTGGTTTTTGTCTAAGTTTATATGACTATGTTAGCCCTTTCTCGATTGTCAAATAAGTTATATAATTGTTATCAAAATGTTATTACTATTACAACGAAAATAAAACATCAATCTTCAAACTATTGTATCGAAATGCCTCATCCTAGTGTTTACGAATCCTATAGATAAGGTTGGTCAAGCACGTTGATTAGAATTATTAAAGCACTCAACGGACAAACTAACACTAAAATAAATTATTACCATAATTTTAATCACTTTGTAATTTTTATGCTACTTTTATCAAATTGTTTAGTTTCTTATATAAGATTTTCATTTTCAAATATCCGCATAATTTCACTTGAATAAAAATATTTATCTTATAATACAAATTTTCCATCATAGGTGATATTATAATTCATTACACATCAACAAACAAATGTATGACTTTAACAAAAAATTATATATTGACCTTCGTTGTGCAACTCCGATCCCTACAAGATTACTACAGTCACAACTAAGCTACATAGAGATCATTTTCAACTACATTATACTAACAATACTGGTCAATATTGCAACTCCTTATTTATTCATCACCATCCCACATTTAAATTTTAGTTGAAGATATCGAATGACATAGAAAAATAATATATAGATATATATTAATAAAGAAATGCAGAAATTTAATTTTGTTTTAATTGCTTTATTCGATGATACATGATGTACATTACACTTCATATATATAGAAGTTTAGCAAAATAATGCTTTGGGTAAATATAAGGCCCACAAAACAATTCGGGTATTAACCCAGTTACGTATTACATAGCCACTTATTATTATATTTGCTCTAATACCCCCTCCTCCCCCCTCCACCTCAAACCTAATTGTAAGTTAGGGTTTGAAGAGAGAGTAAAAATGGATGCCGTCGCTGCTTTTAAAATTGAATTTCTTTTATGGATTTCTAGTAGCTATCTTCGAATCTAACAGATCCTTCTTTTCCTTTGCTAATAGATTAGGATTAAGGGAAAGTAGCTGCCTTTGTAGTAAATTCATGAATGTTATTTGTAAATTTGCTGCAGTTGGTCTGCTTGAGATGTTGTTCTTATTCGAGAGTCTTCGATTTGGATTTGTCTTCATTCCTTCTCATCTCGGACCTGGTAGATTGACCAAATTTTCTTACATATAGCTTATCTCTTAGGGTTTCAAATCTGAGCTTTGAGAGAGGCTTTGTTAAGATGTTTACAGTTTAGTCAGTGGAAGGTATGTGATTAACAATTAATTTTCCCTTTTGTACCAATTCTCGAACGAAATAAATATCCAGTTCTAAATGCTTTGTTCTAGAATACAAAATTGGATTTGTTGTTCAGGCTATAACACTTGAATTATCACACCAATTTGTTGCTTTTCTATATGTTTTGATCTTTAGCTCAATTATGAGAGATTGTATCCACATTATTTTAGTAGTAGTACCTGCTATACTTCGATATTTTGCCTCTGTACTTGATCTGGAAAATGTGTTCTGCTTTTTTGCACATCAACAAATAAGATTTTTTCCTAAGAATATACAGTAAATACTGGTAGATTTTCTGTCATCGTAGTCATTAGCCCAGTCAGCATCTGAATAAGCATTGATGTTGAGATTGTTGTTTGCTTTCATGACTAGCACTTGATTAATTGAACCTTAAGATACCTTAGTATCCTTTTAACAGCTTTCCAGTAGTCACTTAATGGTCTTTGTATGAACCGACTCGCCATGTTCACAGTGTATGATATGTATGGTCTGGTAAATGTGGCATATTAAAGTGCTCCAATGAAACTTTTGTACCATTTTTCATTGCATATGAGTTTACCCTTTTCTTTACTAAGATGTAGATTGGTTATCATTAGAGTAGGTAGTGAGTTTGCCTTGTTCATCTTTGATCTGGCTAAGATTTCTGATATGTATTTCTTCAGCCTTAGATACAGTTCATTATCCTTTGTTCTGATGGCTTCAATTCCCAAAAAAATGTGATAGTTCCCTCAGATCTTTTACCGAGAACTCACAAATTAGTTGATCAGTAATGCTCTTAATTTCACTTTCATTGCTACCTGTAATTATGAAATCATCTACATAAATTAATACATATCTAACAGTGTTAGTGGTAAATTTTGTAAATAGTGAGTTGTTAGATTTGGTGGGATTGTAGCCAAGCTTTGACAATGTTGCTTTGAGATTGTCAAACCACACTCTTGGTGCCTGCTTCAAGCCATATATAATTTTATTTAGCTTGCATGCCAGACTCTTATTTGTTTTTTCATTGAGTCCAAGAGGTTGTTCCATGTATACTTCCTCATGTAAATCACCATTCTTAAAAGCATTATTTACATCATGTAACGACCCGGATTTTTTGGTCGATTAATTTTGAATATTTAATATTTATTTTAAATATTGTTTTGATAATATAAATGAATTTTTATATTTCGTTATCGATTTAATAATCGATTTCGATTTAATAATCGATTTCGATTTAATATCGAATACATTAAATTATCGTAATACGAAATATAATTGAAATCGAAGTTAAAACTAAATCTGAACGATTTAGATGATCAATATAAATTGTATTTGACTATAAATGATGATAACAATAATATATTATCGAGAAATTTATTATTTATGAATTTAAATTATATTATATCGATTTAATATAGTTATTATATATAAACGTTCGAATTAAATATTATAATCTATTCCGTTGTGTTCAGACTAGTGCTATAACGTTGAAATGTCGGTTGTTGCGTTAAAATTTCGGTTCGTGAGTTCAAGTTATGAACCCCTGAGATATTTTGAGTGGATAAGCTCAAAATCAAATCGATATCCATATAAAAAGAATAGAAATCGCTTTATATCAAATCGTAATTAAATTGGTGTACCCTACTTTGACTAAATTTCCTTAAGGACCAAGTATCTTCCTGTATAAAGTAGCACGCAAGACCCTTCCCTCAATTCTTTCTCCTGTAAATTCATTCCTCCTCTTTTTAAATACAAAAGCCATTCCTTTTTGTCCAACAACAAATCGAAAACTTCAGAAAATATAATGGCCAAATGAAAATGCTTTCTGCTCCTCCGTATAAGCAAATCGAGGTCACATCTATTTCGTCCATTTCGGAAACCAAATTAATTTCAATTGCTTTTCATTCTTTTTCCAGCCATTCGGAAATCAGTCCACCGATTCATCAAAAAGAAGGAAAAAAGTATAAAATCATTTACTTCATGAAATCATTTGAATCCTGTTTCATGATGACCCTTGAAGCAAGTACTTCAATTTGGTAGCCATTGCGTTCAGCTCGATATAATTTCTGGAGCTCGACAGTGTCGAACGCAACTGGATTGAGGGCGCCGAAGTTAAGGTTAGGGTGCTGGGAGATTTCCCTTCAAACTTTGATCGATGCTTTTCTGGTATGTGCCGGTTTCAAGCTGAAGTTGCGATGGCACAGGAGAGGAGTTCGAACTGGGTTGTTTAAGGGAGACTACTATGTGAGTTTCTGATGACGATTTAGGAGGATGCGACATTCACTGTGCAGAAGTTGTCGCGATTTTGGGGAGGTTAGACATCTAAATTTGAGGGAGTTCGACCGTGTTAAGGATGGATCTAGGGTGCGGCTTTTTCTATAGAAGTCAATACTGGTTCAGATATCATGGTCAACATGGAGTTCGAAATGGTAATATACGCTGGAGTGTAATTTTTGTGATCATCGAAGAAGATAAAAGGGAGGTTCGAATGAAGTCTGATGGCATTCAGGTGCATTTTTTTCTCAAAACTGGGAAAGAGAGGTTTAAAAGGGGATTCATGTTTTGAGGTGGTAATGGATGTTTACTGGCATGATGTGGGAGATAATTACGGTGTCATGGTTTGGAACAAAGGTCTGAAAGGGGAAATGTGCAACATGAATTCATGAAGGTTGATACTGATAAATTCATGATGAAAGAAGGGGCTGGTGTTGTTCGTTTTGGAGTGTACAGCTTAAAAAAATTCACTACAATGGCTATGGGGCTAGAGTTGTCTAGAAAGCCGAGTCGAAGGTGACGTGGTTCATGAGCTTGGGTAATTGGATGTCAATGTAAAAAGCTGATTTGGGAAGGACCATAATTCGTAAGGTAATTAGTTTAAAAATAATTTGAGTTCAAGTAATAATAAAATTTTAAGATTTATACAAATCATAAATCTTATAAATGCGTTATTAAATTAGTACGAAGCCAAAATCACACAAACTCAAATCGAGAAAATCCATAGCTGCAAATACGATCTAGGATGGATTAGGGATTCTTCCAAACACAAGTCATTCAACCACGGTGAGTAAATCTCACTTAAAATTTACTATTTAAATTTCATTTTTTAATAGTTAAAAATATTGGTTGATTGTTTGGATTCGTTTAAATATTTTTGTGTGACTACTCTAAATATATATTAGTTATTTAGAATTTTGTTTGTGGTTATTATATATTATATATATATATATATTGGTGGTTGGATTCCCGCAGTATCATTAGAGGATGCTTGCAGTATCATTAGCGGATGACCCTATACGCTCCACGCTATGATAGTGGATGACCTTTATACCAAGATATCCTGCCTTGAAGTAGGATGGGTATTATTTATGTTGGCAAACGTTTGTGGATGCAGGAAAATAGATTGGAGGAATCCAACTGGATTCCTCAAAAATATTATCATTTGTTTGGTTTAATATATGTTATCTTATACGATGTGTTAGAAAAACCCATGATTTGATAATTTGGTATTTTGGATGTTTGAAATATCACTGGGCCTAAATGGTAATTCATAGAAATATCGTAAATAGGGTTTTGAAATTTAAAAAGGAAAGTTCTATTTTTCTAAAATAGAATTTGAATTTAGAATGGGCTAAAGATATTTACTTGTTTTGAAAATAAATAAAAACAAGTATTTCATTTATAAACGATGTTTATAAATAAAATAACCAGGGAATTGAAGTAAGTTTATAAACGGTGTTTATAATAAAATGGAGTGATTTTGATTGGATAATCAGGTAACAGAATTGAATTTATAAACGATGTTTATAAATGAAGGGAAATATATTATCATTGGAGGATATGAATATTTTAAATTCTAATGTGAATTTAAAGATATGAATTGGAAATCGTTTTAAGTAGAAAACGATGAAATCTATTCAAATGTTCGGAATGGAAATTAAATTGGATAATTAAGTTAGATTATACTGGATTTATAAATTATATCAAGAAGGAATATTAGAATCGAATTAATTAGAGACTAATATTTAAATTAAATATTTATATAGATTATATGTTATATATAGATTAGTTATAATAATTAGAATATTCCAAAATAAGCTTTTGGTTTTCAAACAGATTTTGAAATGGGATTTGTTTTATTTTAAAACATGGAAGTTGGATTTATAAACGATATTTATAAATCTAGTAAATTAAATTATCATTAGATAACTTAAAGATTTAAATTCAAGTATGAATTTGAAAATAGAATTTGAAATGGAATCGAAGTGGGAATTTTTTTTATTTATAAAATAAGGAAGTTAAATTTATAAACAATGTTTATAAATTAAAGATAAATAAATTATCATTTGATAATTTAGAAATTTAAATTCAAATATGAATTTAACCGTGAATTGGAAATTTGTTTCAGAAAAGGGAACAATGGGTTTATTTCTGGAATTCGGAATATAAACTGAGATGAGATAAATCAGAAGGATTTATAAAATGAAATTCGATTATATCGAATTGTATAAATAATTTATTTATAAAAGGAGTTGGAATTTAATATAGAAAATTGAGTTATAAATAAAATTATAACCGAGTAAGGAAAAATCGACAATTAGAGAAAACCAGAAATGTTAAGTTGGATTTGAAACTAGATTGAATACATACTAAAATATATATATTAGAACGAGATTGAAATTTATTTCTAAACGAAGTTTATATTTAAATATAATTAAAACGAGCTCGCCGCAGCGCGGTAGTTCGTAAATTTGCGTTTCGAACTTCAATTGAGTATATAGAACTCAAATTAAGTTGGAATTCTTTGAAACAAGAACCATCAGGACAAATTAGATAATAGTTTTCTAATGGAAGAGAAAAATCTAGATTTCGTCGAATAGATTTTGAGTTATGTCAAAAATCACATTTTCAAAAAATAGTGCCAGAACCATTATAAAGCCATAACGGTTTATTTAAATATATAAAAGGATTTTAAGGAAATAAAATCCGGACTGGAGATATAAAATAAATATGAACTCCAGTGAAGTGAAATGATTTTTGAAACAAAAATCAGAATTTTAGTTATTAAATAGATTTAACTAGTTTGAAGAATAAACAGTTAATCAAGATGTGAATCGAAAATTGGGCGTTGGATAAGTGAAAGAGATTTGAGAATTTTTATTCGAAATCGAATATGTAAATCGAGTTGAAAATGGAATTAGATTGGGTTCATGAGTAGATTAAAATATATTTGAATGTGATATGTTCAAATAAGAAGTGAAACAGGCAAATATAGCTAATTTGAAAATAAATTAGCGAATTGGGTTAAGACGAATGGATTGAGTTGGAACCAAATGGAAATATTTGGATATGTGTTAGACAGGTATGGGATGAAGTGTATGAAGATTATAATTTGTGTGCCCGACAAAAAGGTACACGTTTAAATTCCATATGAGGTTTTATGTGTCAAATCGGCAAGCCACTTGGCTTTTTGATTTTCTTTTTGAATGGAAAGGGCCTAGAGAGGCGAGTTGAGGTTTGAACAATCGACCGGTACAAAGGAGGTTATGGCGAAATTTTCCGGAAATTTAAGGAGTTAGAATATTTTAAGAAGATTTGATAATTATGAATTGGTATATCGATATATATAGAATTCGATAAGGAAACGAAATTAAAATAGAATGTTATAAACGAAAGGGAAATCTGTAGTTAAATCTAATAAAATTAGAAACAGAAACATATACGGGTTTAAGAATGAATAATTGGTTTTATGATGTTGATCATTTGAGGTAAGTGGTCTTGTCTGTTTTGAAGTTAAAGATGTTTTCAATCAAGGTCTGAGAGGTAATTTTACCCCAACTTGATTGTTTTCATTACAAACTGATAAATAGCAAGATTCAATCTCGATGATCAATATTTGAATAAGATTGAGTTGAATACAGGATTTTAGGTTGTCGTAATAATGATTTACACAACATTCGTTTTAACCCAAATAAGTGGAATTTTGGAAACATAAAAGTAAATAATTCCCGAATATAGAATTAAATGAGTCGGGAAAGAAAGAAATAATTGGAATGTTCTCCAGTTATAAATAGAAAATATTTTCTAAGTGTAGAAAATAAAGAAGGCGAGATATGGAAATGTTTTCCAAATAGCGTAAGAGGCCAAGAAGAATATTGAAAATATTGTGTTAACGAATATTGATAAGGAAATGGAGAAGTGTTTTAATTAATGAAATATCAATTAAATGGCCCAGTGATATGTTTGATGCTTTGAATGAATGTTTGTTTTCTTCGATGGTTAAATAACCGATTATCGAAGTGTTTGCCAATATCGTTGTCAATATGGAGAGACCGGTTGGATTATTATCCGTGAACCACTCCGTATTGGCAGTAACGTTGCGAATCAGATTATATGAAGATAATCGAAGACGGAGTAAAGTGCAAGGATTTTTTCTATTAATAGAAATTGTGCCTTCGGTTTCGTTCGGTCCCAGAACGAAGTAATGGACGAATGTCTAACAGAGTATTTCCAATGATCGAATATGATGGTCTGTATAAATATATATGGTGGTGGAGAATTTATTCTCTTAGCATAATATCCAGAATATATTTGTGCAAATCAATTAATGATTTACGGATCTGACAATGTGGCATTGAAAGTGATTGTGCTATCAATGAATAATAAGAAATCGTAGCCTCAGGCCTCAACAACCGGGAAATGACAAAAATCGGGCAGGCAGCATGGCTATGTGGATCGCTACCCATTAGGGTGTATAATCACCTATCTAGAGAAATTCCTTTTACTTCTTTAATCTATCGATGCTGTCCCTTTTCGGGAAACGGTTGCTGATCCCAACCATTGATGATATACATTCGATACACTCAAGCGAAATGAGTGGTCGGTCATGTGTGGGCGGGGCTGCAAGATGTTCTTGTTAAACCCCAGCGTATCCCCTCTTGAGTACACTGATCGGAAGGTGGTTCCATACCTTGTCATGTTGGAAATCCAATCTCCAATAAGCGCCCTGCGGTTTTTGATTTTATATTATATATGGAACGTGAGATGCAAGCTTTCCGCTAGATTGTTATTTATTTGATTTAGACACTATTATAATATCATTGGATTTTCATATCAAAGTGTTCTGGGTTATAGTAAGGTAAAAACCGTCCATGTTTATGTGTGGGCTGGTCTTACTATTATCCTTTCCTTCGAAAGGATTTTGAAAGTTAAACAAATGATTGGAGTTTACTCACACCAGTCTCATGACTGACCCAGAGTTAATTTTGTTTTTTTTCCCCTAAACTCTTGGGTGCCCAAATTTGTATGGGTAGTCAAGTAGTCGAGATTTTTCAGATTCACTTGGAAGAGCTGGAAGCAGGAGGCTTCACCAGTTAACTATAGACTATCATATTTCCACTGTGTACCATGTCTGTATCTGGAAACAGGTGTTTATAACTGTTCCAGAAATAGCCGTTGTGCTCTGATGATGGTATATATATATATATATATATATATATATATAAAGTTACCGAATTGTATTTCAAAGTTTATGTTACCTAATATATTTTATTTGTTCCGCTGTGAGTTTGTGATCTTCATTTTCATATATTCTAATATTTCTTTCTTTCTATTTCTTATCCTCTAACTTCTTTCTAATAATGATTCGTATTTCTGTGCAATTTGGGTTGGACGTGTGATGTTATTAGTCAACTCAGATAGTACGGATTTGTAGACCATTACACATCAAGTTGTTTGATGGTCCAATTCTAATGCTAGGCTATAGGCAGTATAATTCTAATAGAGGTTGGTTTCACAATAGGTGAGAATGTCTCATTAAGATCAACTCCACACTGCTATGAATACACTTTGGCTACTAGCGTAGCCTTATATTTTGATACTGTACCATTTGCATTTACTTTTATTCTATATCTCCACTTGCTCCCTATAATGTTTTTATCTCTAGGCGGTGGTACCAAACACCACGTTGTTTTCTATTTAGAGTATCTAGATCCTCTTTCATAGCTAATCTCCGCTTATCATTAGGTACTAATTGATGATAAGTGAACGGTTTTTCTCCATTCAACTCAGTGCAATAAATTTTTGGTTTGAAGAAACCACTTTTTGCCATGGTTACAATATGATGCTTGTTTTGCATCAGATTGTCATTGCTACTCACTTCTTTATGAGTGCTTTCAGAATTATTGCCTTGATCATTGTTGTCACCTTGATGTTGTCAATCTTCATCACTATTAGTACTAGAAATCCCACACTCTTGACCTGATCCATTGTTGGATATTGTGTGTTAAGGTAAATTGACAGTTTGTGTTACTTGTGCGTGTCATGTTATCATCAAAATGTGGCACATACACAGTATCATCAACTTGTTCAATTATGGGTAAAATAGAGTATCTTGGGTTATGAATTTTCTTTACTACCTTATATGTGGGATTACTGAATGAAAAAACTTTTTCATTGTATATTACATGCCTAGATATGTATATTTTTCAATTTCTGTCTAGACATTTATAATCTTTGCAATTAGCAGCATACCCAATAAATGTACAAGGTTGAGATTTGAAATTGAACTTGTGTTTATTAAATGGTCTCAGTTAAGAAAAGCATAAACATCCAAATATTTTTAGATCATTATATGCTGGTTTAGTTTTTGTTAGCACTTCAATGGGACACCTGAACTGTAACACTTTTGTGGGCAGACTGTTTATTAAATAAATTGATGTGGCAAAGGAATCAGGCAATAATTTAGTGGAAATGATGCCTGGACATGCAGTGTTAAGCCAGTTTCAACAGTATGTGTTTCCTTTCTATAAGATCATTTTGTTCAGATGTGTATGGACTCTGTGAACAATACCTTTTCTATTAAAATAATCTTTTAATGGTAGAACACTTTTCAACCATCATTTTTTAATATTTTTAACTGATTATCCAGTTGTCTTTCTGCACTAGCTACAAACTGCACAACTGCATTTTTAGTTTCAGGCTTTAACTTTAAGAAGTATATCCACAAAAATCTTGAGTAAGCATCAAAAAAAGAGATGTAACACTTGAAACCATAGTCACTGTTTGTTTGTGTTGGTCCCCAAAGATAAGCATCAACTAACTTTAATGGTTTCAGGTATTTAGTTTCATAAAATTGAAATGATAATATGTGACTTTCCCATTTTCTAATAAGTACATGCATGAAAATCAGGGATTTTAGTCACAATGTTTCTATCATGCAGTATTATCTTACAACTTTTATACTTGGGTGTCCAAGTTTACAATGCTACATGTCATACAATCCTCTGTCTTGTTTATTTCTACCACATTACAGCTGGGTTGAGTAAATATTGAGTTTCCAATGTCAAACTTGTACAATCCATTACTTTCTCTACCTTATAATGTAATTTCTCTGGTTAGAATTTCCTTAACTAGGCAATATTTTGGGTAAAATTCGAAAAAAAAAACATTGTTATTTCTAGCACAAAGTGACACACTTACTTTTTTTTATATGTGGTGCTTTTAGAAGATAATTTAGACAGATTTGTTTGACACCCTGAATGCTGGCATGTCAAGTGTAAGGGAAAAAGTAGGCTTACCGTTACCCATAAGTAGGGACTGTTTACCTTTGTATTCTCTATTTCTAAGATTAAGATTGTTCAGATTGTCAGCGACATGATGTGTGGCTTCAGAGTCTGGGTACCATGCTTCAACTTGAATATCATCTATTTTAGCTATATTAAATGTACCCTCTTGACTTACTTTGCTATCAGATTGGCTGCTGATTAGATTTGCATTAGGATGATTATTTATGTAGTTATTGCTAGCTTGTTGGTTCACATTGAAATTGTTATCAAATCTGAAGTAGCATCTGTTGGAAGTTTGGCCAATTTTGTTACATATTTGACATTTTGGTCTGTTGTTGGGATTCCGTCTCCCAGATCTTCCTCTTCCTCTGTTGGATTGACCACCCCTTTGTTAAGTGTTGTTTTGGTTTTTAATATTGTTTTCTTTTTCTGGGTTATTGAACTTGTTGTTGGCAGTGTAGTTTATGGAAAATTCTTGACTTTTCTCCCTTTTCTGAAGTAATCTTCCCTCATGACCAAGAAATGTTGAATGTACACTTTATAGAGATGGGGTTGGTTTAATAGATGTTATAAAGGCTACTATTACTTCATACTCATCTTCCAGACCACATATAATATATATAGAACTTGTTCACTTTCTTCGACTTAGTGTCCAACACATGCAATTTGATCACATAGATCTTTAACTTTCATGAGAAACTCATTCGTACTTAGGTTTACTTTCCTTATGCTTTGTAATTTCTTCTTATAATGTAACACCCTTGTTGATGACTATGATGTGAATGTTCTTTCTAATGTTGACCGTATCTCATTAGATGTCTTACACCTAGTTATTTGTGGCTTGAGAGAGGCAGTCATAGATGACATAAGCCAGGAACTGACAAGACTTTCTTGTCATTGATGTGTGGTGAAATCTTGATTAAGAACCAAATTGTTTGTACTGTCTCTGTTGTATTTTTTGGTACAGTCTTGGTTCTATAGTTGTAATCTTCTAATTCATACGCTTAATTGTTGTTTCTATTTGCAGATTCCATAGCAGAATATTGGATTCATCTAGTTGTATTAAGATAAGTTGGCTTTGCGGCTTTGTTATTGCCTTGATCAGATCCTGAGTGTTGTCAGTGCTGAACTGTTTGGATCTTGGTGATGTAGTGGATTCTCCTTCCACCATAATGAAGAGATCAGAAATGTAACTCAGTAAAAAACATGTATTGGAATATGAACTTGATTACTTTGAATTGAGAATTTCAGGAAAGCTTTAAATTGATAGACTAATGTAACCCAAATAATTGTGTGATGAAAATAATTACTAAAGAATTGTGAAATATATTTATGATGAGGATTTAAGGAAGGCAAAAATGTATCAATTGTATGTATTTTCTTGATCATTTTTTGAGATTCTGGATTCTTTTACCGCTAAGCTTGATTTCGAGAGGATGTATTAGCCAGATTTGCTTGGCAAGGCTTTTCTTCTTGAATCAAGCAGCAACTCTCAAGTGATGAGATGCAAATCTTGGATGAAAGGATCCAAATGATGAAATTTCTCTGATAGATGATCAATAGATTATTGCTAAGTTGTTCAAGGCTCTGATACCATGTTAGAGAAATTCAGAAATTTGATTTTGTTTTAATTGCTATATTCGATGATACATGTTGTAAACCACACTACATACATATATATATATATGTATATATATATATCAGTTTGGCAAAATAACTTTTGGGCTAAATACAAGGCCCACAAAGTAATTCGATTATTAACCCATGTATGTGTGTGTTTGTGAATGTACGTGCGCATGTGCATGTAAGTGTGAGAGAGAAATTACAAATACGACCCTAGATGTTTACCCTAGTAATTATCATATGCTCATACTATCATATAACTATAAATAAAAATCTAACGCACACCCATAGGGATAGGAACTCTAAGTCTCTTCTAAGGTCTAGGCTCATGTCTTTAATATACAATGTATTATTCTAAACTTGTTCTGATACCATAATGTGAGGACCCCACCTCCATACACATATTATCCAAGAGTATATATAAGTACTATAATTAGATAATACAGAGATTGTAAGCGGTATACATGCGAAAATTCTCTTGTACTAGCGCTGGTACATATTAAAGTATAAAAAATATAATTTATCCTGTATGTAGTCAGTGCTAGTACAAAACAATAACATTTGTGTCTTTAGGATAAAACAACACTTAATATATGGAAATAATGAGATTACTAAGTAAATCGCAGAAAAAAATATGATATACATATATACTATATATTACATGTTTAAAATACCTCACATAATCAATAAATACTTCAGAGTCCACAATACAAGAATAGTAGTCTAATTTACTAAATATCTTTACTCCTCTACGCCCATTAAAATAATGTCCTTGTACTTAAAATGTCTCGGGCTAAACCCGAGTATTATATAAACAGTAACAAACAAGTCAGACTAATATTTAAATCCATCGTAAATAACATGTAGTGTTTGGAGTATACCGAATAGTAAAAACATAAGGAAATATGATCTAGATCCGATTCAAAATATCATCACTTGTAAAATCCATTAAAATAGAAACCATAAAGTCAATATAAATGGGTATATCATATAAGTTCAATAATTTTCACTAAAAACCCAAAATCATCTCTAAGTAGATATCACCGTGTAGAATTGGATAAATAGTCAATTGAGCCTAAATATCACTTAATCTCTATAAATAAAATGTCCACATCTATAAAATAAATGTCAATACATAAAATCACAGAAAAACATGACACATGCTAATGAAAGACGTAATGGGAAAATATAATCACAAATGAAACAAACATTACAAATATCATATAATAGAACCAGGCGATATACCAAAGAATAATAATCAATACATGAAAACAATAAATATTGACGATGCACCAAAAAGGAAATAGCGACACATAATGAAGAAGGATATGGGAAATGATCATACTCAGGACACGTTCTTTAGTACAAACTTTTACTCAATTGTACACTATACCAAAATTAGAAAGGAAGCTTGATGGACATACCGATTCTATGAGTGTGATCAGGTGGACGCGATGCATTTTTCATTCACATCGCCTCATATTTTCATGGTTACCTCAATGGACAGCATGACTCTTATCAATTACATGTCATAAATACACTATAGGAATACGTTCGGCATTTGTCATGGCCCCACCAAACACCTGATGGTAACAGAATGATGGCATATGGTGACATAAGGAATTAAATGTTATTGACGTAACTATATATATATGTGTGTCTATATATATATATATATATATATATATATATATATATATATATATATATATATCATCGACAAGCATCAATAAATATATTACAGACACATGACTGGTGCCGACATACGACATTTGTGTCACAGATCCAGGAAATGACACTGCATCAAGTCGCCAAGGTGTATATTAGTCATTCTCGTTCATATCCACAACGGAAAGGAAGTCGAAGAGTGATAGCCTATTACTACTAACTAACTATATATAGAATAAAAATATACACCGTTATACATAGATTATGATGCATAGAACTATGAAAGTACTCACTACCATTAAATATTTATACTGACATATGATTTAGTATATTGCAGATGCACGATAAGGTATAATCGTCAAAACATGACTTTTGGTAAATCAGTAAATGACTACTACATATACATGTATTCATTGCAGTGAATACTATACTTCGTATCTCGTATTAAGTGTCATACACAAGAAAAAGATAACCATACAAATAACACATCGATGTCTTATACCATCGTGTTTACTCATCTGTTTAGTTAGTGCTCACCTATCACATTTACTCTTCTATAGTCTATATAACAAGTCCAATGAATAACCACTTACCCTTCTATAGTCTATATAACAAGTCCAGTAAATAACCGAAAAAGTGTTAACGAAAGTGAAGTACTAAATGGCATCATTAAATCGCTCATCCAGTTTCCTCATTACACAGAATATAAATATTATAAAATCAAATAAAAGATGCCACCATTATATCATATTTAAATCATTAATTTAATCAAATCAACAGTAAATAATCCATAATATTGGAATTCACATAGAAAACGGGAAAAATTAGAAATTATAGAAATCTTATATAAAATTCTAATACAATTCTAAAATGAAATAATAATGATAATCTTATATCAACATATCTTTCTCGAGGAATAATTTAAAGATTTGAATAATAAAAAAAATCATAGCATATTTTCAAAAAAAAACGTATTGTTGAAGAAATCACGTAGAAGATATTATACAAAAAATATTTCATATCTAATAAAATAACAACCTCTTAAATGCCATATTCAGAATCAATTGTAAATTACTTTTAAGTGACTTAATAAACTAAATAAATTTTTTTGAAAATATTATATTTCAAAAATGAATAAACTTGGTGAAATCCATGTAATCAAATTAATTTATATTATTTATATAATTACCTAGAATATAGACAAAAACGCTAATGTTTCCTTGGAATATATTACTATGTTTCAATCTATTTATATTTCAAACTACAAGTCAACATTTATAAATTCTTAAACATACCATCAATTTATACTATAAAATATAAAAACAATTTCCATGAATTTTCATAAATATTTCAAAAAGATAAAATCTACCAAACATCCAAAAAAAAATTGGCTAAGCCAATCGATTTTTAAAGTGATCGCAAATACTTATTATTATAACAAATAATAATTATAGTTCTTACAGGAGATTGATAGAGTATCAACCAACTATACATACTGTTTTTAAGGTGGACCATCCATCACCATCTTATTTAGGTTACAAGACTAGAGCTAGATGTTATTCTAGATTACAATTTTCATCTCCACTCGGGGAGTAATTATATACTGTTAAAAAATTGCCAATCAATGTACATATTCCGTGAGCAGGTTTTGTACAAATAGCATCCAAGATTGGACAACAAAACAAAAGAAAGATCCACTTTCTCGAGCCACTCGGACGTTTATGCCAACAACAAGTAGAACATAACACAATGCAGCAGCAAACTCTAACTTCCTAGCATGGCTAGAGACATGAGTTAGCAGAAATTCCATGACCTATATGACATATCACAAGACATAACAAGTATCCAGTAGCTTCCTAGACATAGAGCCTACGTAATCCCCAGGGACCGACCTGAATTAGCAATGAACGGGAGTTTGGGAGGTATCGATATTCACCATCCTAAGAAGCAATGTTGAGATCAATTGCTTCACCAGTATTTCCGATAGAAAACAGTGAATACGGCAAGTTCCAACACACCAAAAACTCAAGATACTTACCAAGACAAAGCCACCGAAACATTCTTATAGCAGCACTTCCTTGACCAAACGACAACTCCAAAATCCAAGCAGACAACCCATGAACACACACTGTATACAGGACTCCTACCCAAGCAACAAAAACCAACAATCATATTGAAACCAAAAAGGCGAAGTGTGACACCCCTCATCCCTTAGTGTCACCCATATGAGGATGCACTAAGTTTTTGAAGCTCAATAGGTATAAAGTAACAACACAGACACTAAAATTCAGAAGACAAAATTTAAAACATAGCGGAATTTTTTTAAAACTTTTATTATTAAATAATTCACATCATTGATTACATTTAAAAATACAATGGAATCTTTATCATAAAACAAACTGTCTCATGGAAAGAAAAATATCAGAGTACAAGAATAAAACCACAATAGTCATAAAGCAAGTACCGAAGCAATACATGAAGCAAGAAATAGTCTGAATCCAAGCTGAGTCAAAAAATCATAAGTCACCACTGTATTCCTCCACTCTGAGACCTTGGGTGGATGGAAAGGAAGAGAGAGGGAGAAAACAAACTAGGCCAACCAAAAGTCTAGTGAGCTCTAGTAATTTCTTACATGAGCATAAGATAAAGAAGTATTAGGCAGATGAATAGTAATGACATGAAAATATAGTAAAGTAGAAAACACGAAACAAGATAAGCTTCTTATTCATATCCTAGAAATTGTTGCACTAACTATCATAATATCGTAATTAGGCTTTACCTAATTTCTACCCATTGCTCGACTTCTTTATAAGATGTGAATAACCTGTGTCAGCTACGGAATATGAGGTTATTAGTCCCGAACCATTCAACTAAAAAGACACAACTTTAATCATAGGTGTTACAGCGTCTTATCATCTCTATTCGGAACAATGCACACTCATGATTCCGCCAAAACGCCCCATACCCACCTCATTTTTGAACCTCTTACTATCTAGATCAGTAAAGCGTGTTATAGCCTCTACCTAGTGCAAGAATTAGATGATAACAACAGAGATACTGATTGATACGGGTTCCACACAAAAATGCTTTTGTCACAAGTCACCGCTAGATTAGGTCCCCAAGTTTAAGATCTCTGTAAGCCCCTTATATCTCACTGGAATGGACCCCTTAGCTTATTAATCACATAAGTTTAACTTAACACGTTTAAGTTCATCAATAAGCCCAATGTAATCTCATGTTATATTCCTAGGTTGTAATTAACATTTCTAATTAAATGTAATCTTTTTATACAACCCTTCCCTAAGTCTGTTATTGTCCAATTAAGTCCAATACATCATTGTTCAGATGTTTTACGATTACAAGTTACTTAATGTACAATTGAGTGTATTTTATTCCAATTCACGTGTTTTCCAATAACATGTTACTTAATGTATAATTAAGTATAACTTATTCCAATTCAATAGTTTAAATATTCTTCCATTAGAATTTATCCCAATTTACAGTCCATAATTTGAGTGTAATATCCACCAATTCTCATTATGCCTAAAACAAACTTTTTAAAAATACAATGGAATCTTTATCATAAAACAAATTGTCTCGTGGAAAGAAAAACACTAGTGTACAAGAATAAAACCAAAAAATTCATCTCTCTCATAAGTTATTACAATAGTCATAAAGCAAATACCGAAGCAATACATGAAGCAAGAAATAGTCTGAATCCAAGCTGGGTCAAAAGATCAAAAGTCACTGCTGCATTCCTCCACACCCTGAGAACCTGGGTGGGGGAAAGGAAGAGAGAGGGAGAAAAAAAACAATGTCAGACATAAGTGTAGTGAGTTCTAGTAATTTCTAGCATGCGCATAACATAAAGTATTAGACAAAAGAATAGTAATGGACATGAAAGTATAGTAAAGTAGAAAACACGAAACAAGATAAGATTTTCATTCATATTCCAAAAATTGTTGCACTAACTATCATAATTAGGCTTTACCTAATTTCTATCCATTGATCGGCTTCTTTACAAGATGTAAGGACCCGTAACTTCCCCGGTAAGGAAAGAGCGGATGCTTTGAGAACAACACACAAAAGAACGCAGACAGAAGAACATTTCATTGTTAATTACAACAATTCCATCAGAATACAAGAATATACAGAGTATGAATAAATATTACACACTATAAAATATCAGAGATTACAATACATTACATAGCAGCGGAAAATAATACAATACATAACTAGAAGTAATACGCGGATACAGAGCTTTCCGAGTATCGTTCCAGCTGTAAATCAGGATCCTGTGAATATAAATCTACAAAACCAAAACTAGTAGCAGCTCGTGTCAAAGTAAGGGCACCCAGAGTTTAGGTTAAAACAATAAACTCCAGGTCAGTCATGGGACTGGTGTGAGAACTAAAACAGTTATTAATCTTTATTTTAAAGTTAGGTAAATCAAGGGACCACGCCGTATAACACGGAACGGGTTTCCTCCCAAGAATATCAGTGCATAAAACAAACAGCGCAATGCTAAATAAAGAAAAATGAAGCTATTATAAGACCCAGGTCGCATCACACAATGCAACGCAAGCCGAAGAATAGGGTTTTTACCTTATAATAGCCAAGAATCCTTGATACGCTAAATTTCATCTTTTGATTCTTAATCAGACTCCAACCGTAAATTAGTAAGAGAACGATTCCCTAAGTATTAACCCCGAAGGCCGAAACCAACATCAGACCAATACCCAGGAAACCACCCATCTTAGTTCGTTTCCAGTTAGTTTCTGATTTTATATACAATCATAAATATCAATCATAGGCGGCATGAGCGCCCCATCCCACTATGTTGCCATATATAGGATTACAATC
Organism: Allium sativum; assembly: GCA_030737875.1. NCBI lineage: Eukaryota > Viridiplantae > Streptophyta > Magnoliopsida > Asparagales > Amaryllidaceae > Allium > Allium sativum. The sequence goes on from CM060920.1 coordinate 650,143,800, forward strand.
AAAACCGCAAAGTCACGTATTGGAAATTGGATTTCCATCTGCGAACCGAGGCAAAAGATAGTCCTCTACCGATTCGAGACAATCTAGCCTACCATGTCTCAGGATCAGAGCTCGAGTGACCCTTGGATCGTCAGGGCCGATCCACCGATGTGGATTAAAATGCCTGAACACTACATTTCCTCGCCCTTTGGGGCGCAAATGAGCCAACGAATGAATCCATCGGCTTCACATAGTCACCGATATATCCGAGGCGCCTCGCAACAGCAACAACCACATAATTCAAACTCGTCAGGGCGTGTAAAACCACTGACGCCACTTCTAGCTAGAAATAAACGCATGTCCTCCCTGAGGTCCTCTCCCGTTTCTGGTTCACAACCGAGGTGCGAGGCTCGCGAATTTACGCTACACAAAGCTACGCCACAAAGGTTGTGCTTTGATCTTTAACCACAAGACTTTGCTTTTCAACAGAAGCCTTGATCATTTGCATCTTAGCATGCCACACAGGAAAACCACTCTATGCAACCGATATCAATCACATAGAATGAAATCCAATGTCAGACACACAATCCATTTACAAGTCCGTTCTGGGTCTGAACGAAACCGGAGGCACCTTGTACCTCGCTTATCCATCGATCTCCAAGTACGTCTGGACGACCACTAACTGATTCCCTCCTCTTGGGTGTACGGCCCAATCAAGATCATCAGTAATCACCCAAACGACGTGAAGACTTCCAGTCTTCGACCACCATCTTCATCTTCGACTTATCGTCGTATCAGTTATTCAGAATGGGATAAACCCGGTCTTTCCGAATAACTCGCGTATATAATAAACAAGTGTTACACAAACACAACATACGTCTCATTCCAATTCATCAGTCACTAACCGTAAATTAATCAAGAGAATAATTCCCCTAATATTAACCCCGAAGGCCGAAACCAACATCAGATCAATACCCAGGAAACCACTCTGCTTAGCTAACCTACAGTTAGTTTCTAAATTTCATATTCTTAGGGAAAGGTTCCCATTAATTTTATCAAAGATAAATTCTTTTAAATTTATTCTTTAATCTTCCTTTGAATATCACTTCAAACTAGTCGGGATTAACGAACCTTACCGAAGTAATCATTTGTTTTAATTTCCCAATCCCAACCTATTCATCCCATGAAGTAAAACTGGTCATACTTCATATCTAACACCACGATGTTGTCGGTAAATTTAATTACCATTTCACGTTTAAATCTAATTAAAGATTTAACTATCGCCTGGAGCAAAACTGGTGATACTCCATTCTCGATCATTTCAATCTAACTAAAGATTCATTAAAACTCCACTTGGTTTTAATCTTTAACTGGGTTAAAGAATCAGTGTCATTTAAAACACAGTTCACGATAAACCCCAAAATCACATCACATTTCAATCAATCCCTAACCGTAAATTAGCAAGTGAGCAGTTCCCTAAGTATTAACCCCGAAGGCCGAAACCAACATCAGATCAATACCCAAGAAACCATTCAACTTAACTAATCTCCAGTTAGTTTCTGATATTCTTAACTCCTTTGGGTCTAAGAACAGTATTATTGAAGATACCGTTCACGACAACCCAAAATCACATTCCATTAATTATCGGGTTAAAGAACAAGTGTTATTTAAAACACTGTTCACGATAAACCCAAAAATCAATATCAATTCAATTCCAATTAAATATTATTTAATTGGTACACTTCATTAAATCTAAATAAAAAGATTTAATTTTTTTCTCAACTGGGCTTAAGAACAGTGTTAATGAAGACACCATTCAAGACAAACCCAAATCACATTTGATATTAAATACAAGGCTCTGAATAGAAAATATATCGGCTTATATTCAATATCAAATTCTACGACCAACAAATATCGTATTGGAAATAACGATATATATATATATATCTTTCAAATTTCCATAACAACATCCTTATAATCACGAAATCCAACATCGAAATATTCCAAAGACAATTTCGATTCAAATCCATTCCAATTCAATTATTGGAAATTCTGGTTACTTTTAAAACCCTTTTCAAATTCAATTTATTTATTTAAAAATAAATAGGATTATAATTCTAGTTCAAAACTAGTTCATTTCGGTAAAAATCTATTTTTATCTTCTCAAATATGGAAATTTTCATCCCAATTCTTCACAAATCATTTCTTATGATTTTACACAAATTATTACTATTTTTAATAATTTTATCAAGGCCCGTACAGTCGATTTCCATCAACGGCCATCGAACTGCAATTACAGCGATCTTTTCCAAATTTGATTTGGACATAATTCCAAATCCAACCATTAGATTTCTAATTTCTCACATTCGTTAGAAAGATCTTTTCGATATAAACCCAATGGTTCTGGTTTTAGGAGAATCCGATGGTCGGATCTTCCGCAATATCCATTCGAAGTCAATGGTCGAAATTCGCGAACTGCCGCGGCGCGACGCGTTCTATTCAGGCCATTATATTATATATATAATATATACTTCGTCGATTTCTTTTCGAAATGAATTTTATAAATCGTTTTAAATTCTTTTTCAAAACGATTTCAACTTCCATCTCAAATTCAAATCAAAATTGAATCTTTCCAATATAAATTCGTTTTAAATTCATTTCAACTCGATTTCAATTCAAATCCATTTCAATTCAAATCGGTTTTAATTTGAATCAATTTCAGTTCAATTTCAATATGTTTTAAATTCAATTCAAAAACGATTTCAGTTAAATTTCAATACGTTTTAAAATTTCAATTCTATTTCAATCTAATTCGAATTTCAATTCTTTTCAATTTAATTCGAATTTCAATTCATTTCAAAATATCAGATTTTGAAATCACTTTCGATGTTGATTATAAAATGAATAAAATCGATATAAATATCATTCACGTCAAAATGGCGTAAATCTAATCAACACGGCTTCATATATTTCTATTTTCAAATATTCTATTTCAAATATTCTATTTCAAAACTGGAATGAGGCCCAATCAGTTACCATATAATGTTAATTATATGGATTTTCTACAACACATGTATAAAATAACAACGATAAATAATCAGCCATCATCCAGAGTGCGTTCTACACTGTATAAGCATAAAATATAAATATTTGACGCTTATAACAGCCTGTCAATCAATCGATTGACATACAGCTAATTATTAGGACTAGTGTATGTCATATATCATCCCAATACCCGTGTGGGGTTTTCAAACAATCAAACACAGATTTTATTTGTGCAGTTGGGCGATGTGTGAAATTTATCGTCCCAATCAATATCAGTTAAATGTGTGTATATAAACAAATCCTTCGATTTGTTTATATTTACTTCATTTTAAATACACGTTAAAAATTCTATTTTCAACTATAAAATATTTTTAACTATATAAATATTTTATTTCATTTCACATCACACAATCAACTACACATCAAAATCAAACAAACAAGCATACAAGCTGTCCATGGTCTGTGGACGACGGGTGTCGGGTGCTACTAAACACCGTCTGCATCCTAGTATATATTTTTAACTAGAAATTTAAATTAAAGGTGAGGAGTTCTCACAGATGGTTCCACTCCGCCGTGCTTTTGCTTTTGAACTGCTGAACCGTCTGGATCTATTTGAAATTCCAATGCAGTTCTTTTCACGCTGTTCACAATAAAAATTATATTTTTATTGTTTCATTTCAATAAATAAAAATCATATTTTTATTTCTACTTTATTTATTTATTTTGACGTTTCATTCTATATAAAAATTATATTTTTATATTTCTATTTCATATATAAAGATCGAATTTTTATCTTCACTTCATATATATAAAAATCGAATCTTTTGAATGTTAAAAATCACTTCTTTATATTGTCAAACATCTAATCTTTATTTTCAAAGATCTAATCTTTATTTTCAAAGATCTAATATTTATTTTCAAAGATATAACTTTTTTCAAATTAAAAATCAAATCTTTATTTTCGCTACTTCCTTATAAAGAGAAATCATATTTTCTTTCCATAGCGATGTATATAAAAATTATATTTTTATACATATATAAAAATCATATTTTTATTTGGCCACTATATAAATAAAAATCTAATCTTTACGCCTCTAAAGATATAATCTTTTTGTTTATACCATTCATATATAAATCATGTCTTTCTCCTCATACAAATAAAACCTCCTCTTCATAAAAATTATCTTTTTATACACTAAAATCCTCTCCTTTACATATATAAAAATGTAGTCTTTTAATATAATTAAAACCCATATTTTTATGTCTAAACCTTCTTCATAAAGATCACATTTTTAATATGAAATCATATATAAAAAATCAAATCTATATCTAATATCACCTACACACAAAATTAGATTTTTACCTATCAAAAATTGATTAAACAAAATGAAATAAAATAAATAAATTAAAAAAAACTCACCCACATCAATTTCTGGATCGCCGGTGTAATGACCCGGGTTGTTGAAAATCTTGGTTATTCGATATACAACACATATCAAACATCCAAGGATTGAAAATACCGGTCATTAATGAAAGAATTTAGAGGGTGAGGAAAGATAAGATAGAAACTTAGAATAGAAGAAGAAGAAGAAGAAGAAGAAGACAACATCAGAGTAACACGAACCTCACAGCGGAACGAATAACATATAATAAGTAATATATCCTTGAAATAAAATCAGTATATGTATACAATAACATGAAAATCAAGTAGGCTTTGCAACCATCCTCTCCTCCCCAAAGTAGCAAGGTAATACCCCACTATGGCTTACATTGGTACCCCATCACCATATTTTACGACCAGCCTTTCGACTTCACAACCAACCCTCATTTTCGGGACATGTAGAAGTAAGAGTCTCCCGTTCGCCACCTAACGAAAAGCGAGAACCCCCTATCATGCGACACATGCCCCAAGCACGCAACATGGACTGGTATGAGTAAAACAGTTTAAAACAGTTTGAACAAGTAAACGATATCTCATAAGACCACGCCGTATAACGAAACGGGTTTTTCCCTTATGATAATCCAAATTATCTTTATATCAAAAACCTTTTGATAATATAATAATGTCTATCAACCACAATATAATAACCATCTAGCAGAAATGCTTTCATCTCACGTTCTACATATATAGTATACAATCAAACCGCAAGCACGTATTGGGTAATGGATTTCCAACTATGACAAGGTATGGAACCACCTTTCGCTATTGTACCTCTAGAAAGGAATACACTGGGTTCAACAAGAACATCTTGCAACCCGGCCACACATGACCGACCACTCATTTCGCTTGAGTGTATCGAATGTATATCACCAACAGTTGGGTTCAGCAACCGTTTCCCGAATGGGACAACATCAACAATAGATTTTTAGAAATAAATGAAACTCTAGATCAGGTGATTATACACCCTACTTCGGAGCGACCGACTTAGCCATGCTGTCTGCCCGATTTCTGTCATTTACTGGTTGATGAGGCTTGAGGTTACGCTTCATCATCACATCAAATTCACTTTGAATGCCATATCGTCAAATCCATCAAATCACCGATTGACGTCCTCAACCATACATTATGTGTTAGCTTAAAGAAGTTTCCTTCTCCGCTTCCACTCTTGGTACGGTTGGAGAAATCAATATACGTGATCGTCTGGAAATACTCTGTCAGACATCCGTCCATACAAGTCATCCAAGAACAGGATGAACCGAAGGCACTATTCAATACATCCATCTTAGACACTGTTATCTAAGACTTATACAATAGCCCTTGCACTTTACTCCGTCTTCAATTATCTTTGGCATATATGATTCGCAACGCTTATGTCAATACAGAGTGGTTCTTTGGATAATAATCCAACCGGTCTCTCCATATTAACAACGTTAAAATGGTTAAAAACTTCGATAGTCTGTGATTTAACTATCGAAGAAAAACACGTGTGCAAACAACGATATTATTTCCAGATGGAAATTCTATCAATCAATCATCAATCATATATATATATATATATTTCCTTATTTTCTACATTTAGAAAATATACGTTATTAACACCGGAAAACCTTTCCATTTCTTATTTACATATCACTATCATTTCACAACTATCAGTCCCTGACTGTAACTAGTAGGAGAACAATTCTCTAAGTATAAACCCCGAAGGCCAAAACCAACATCAAATCGATACTCAGAAAACTATTCAACTAAACAAATTTCCAGTCAGTTTCTAATCTTGTTTAACTCTATATTTTTTTAACTCTATTTGATTAAACTATATTCGAATAACTCCCCTTTAACTCTATTTATTTAACAAATAAATATCTCCTTTTAATTCTACTTATTTATACAAATACATATCTGCTTTATATTCTATTTATTCTAACAAATAAATATTTCCTTTTTCTTATTCTATTTATTTCCTAAATCAATAACCTTTATAATCCTATTTATTTATTTCTAAATAAATATCTCCTTTTATAAAATCCTTCGATTATATAAATTCCTTCTTTTATAAAATCCTTTGATTATATAAATCTATTTCCTTTATAAAACCCTTTTCCTTTTCTATATAAAATCCATCGATTTTATATAAATAATTCATTTTCAAAATACGCTTTGAAAATCCCCTTTCCCACATCCAGTATTTCTTATGGTATTTAACATATCATATGACAACGATAATATCGTCCAAACACACATAGTCAACAACAAATCACATCATATATCACAATATATGAATCACAGTAAAATAAATGTTGAGAAATCCCAGTTGGATTCCTCCAACCTGTTTCCCTGCATCACAGATATTAAACAATATAGATAACATCACTTTCAGTTCCATATGATATATTCTGTTAAACAGAATCAATATAGAAATTCAACTAACTGACTAGCAGTTCAATCAACAGTCAACACACAGTCAATCAGCCAATATTTAACAATTTTAAAAATACAACATGAAATTATAAAGTGTTCAGAGTTGGTGAGATTTACTCACATTGGACGATAATCGTTAATAACGATAACCATCGCTTGTTTCAGACGGACAATTTAATTCGCTATAAATTGTAATGAGCCCTATCTCACTTCCAGTCAGTTCCAGCGTGTAGTCGTCGTCCCTACGATCCCGAAGTGACCGACGACGCTCAATTCTGATGATGTATACGAGAGTTATGTATTTAATACATTTGTAAATATTTAAAAGGTCATTAACGAATATATAATTAATTACGCTAAACGTATTATAATATAGTTGCTAATATTTTAGTGATATTCTATGTTAAACCAAATGGGTTAAATTGAGGCGTTCTATTTGTTGATATCATAAAAATGCCGTGATCCGTGGGTTATACGGTTTCTGTATCGAATTAAATATTAACACGTTAAACTAACAACCGCAAAATACTATAATTAAATTTGTTCAAGAAAATCTCACCCAACAGTTCTTCAAATCAAAATGAAACCCGCATCCGTCATGAAGGATCACGTCCCACCCAAAACCAAACAGGACTTCATGCATTTCTTTTCTTTTGGTTTATGCCAGTACACTTGGTTGTACTTCTATATGAAACGCCTGGGATGAAGTCCACCCTTTTCTATCCTTCATACACGTAACAATGGTCATTCTCCACTCTTTAACTCCTCCACAAAAGCATGCACCACAATAGCCTCATACGCCCTCCTGCTATTCCATTAGTAAATCAAGGACCCCCTGACTAACCCCGTTGTTCACTTCACTCGGCAACTTCCTTTCGTCCGAGCACCACCTGAACAAAGCCATGCAACTCCACCCACCTTATCTCACCATTTCATAGCTCGCTCCATCATTCAACCGAGATCCAACCCGACATCATTCACTCAAACAAACTCCTCCAGTATTGAATTCGAACTGGTACAGAAGAACTCCAACACCATCAGTTGCCATATCCTCCATTTTGAAAATGTAAACACCCATATATACAGACTTCCGGACTCATGCTTAAACCACTCTTCACGCAAGCACCCTTCGCCACAACCTTTGCACCCCATTTGAGATTAGATCCCGACCACCACCTGAGTGCGAGTTCATCCGTATTCCACCACATCGACGAGCTTCCCATCCCCTTCAAGTTCACTTCAGACCGCAGCTTATATCTCCTCCCCTCTTGCACTTGCGTTAATCAATACCGCAGCTCGAGTTTTATTTCTTACTTTTACTTTACTGTCTTGCTTTTGGGAACGTTTGGAAGGGGAAATAGTTTCGGTATTTATAAAGAGGGGAAGGCTTATCGTAGGTACACGTAGTGTATACAGGAGCCTCTCATTTTTGGTGGTTAATTTTTTCAACACCTAGTGCATAAGAGGAACCACTCATAAAAGTAAAATATATCTTAGTTTTAAGTAAAGTCCGGTCACCACACAACAATGTATGAGTATATATTAAGATTTGACTAAGGGACTATGCTATGTATTAACACTTGAGGTATCGTGAATGCCACTAGCGAAATCAGTTTCAACAATTATCCTACTAGCATGTACCCTACATGACGTAAATGAAAAGTAAATTAATATAACAATGGTATTATTTTTCATTTTAATTTAGCACGTTCAAACTTAAATGTGAAGGCCTAGCTGTCGGAAATGATGAAAATGGATGGCAAGAAGTAGAGAACGTCCCTTTTTGAAATTACACCTATATCTAAGTTTTATACGATGGAGTTTAACAGTATGTTGTTATGTAAAACTCTGTTCATGTGAGTTGTTACGAACAGAAATAACAACACCGGTGAGACGAGCAATGTCCCACGATCCCAGAAATATACTAATATCGGTAGGTTGACTCATATTGTGAAACCCCGAAATGTCGATACAGGGTGCCAAATACTCCAAATAAAAAGTTGCTTATTTAATTAATTATAAATTACCATAAAATTCTAAAAATTAAATTATCACTACGTCTCAAAAGAATCTTGTCTAGATTCGAAACTGGTGTCTAGTTATATCGAATAAACCGTTACGGTCGATAAACGATTCTATAGCGACTATTTGAGAATTTGATTTGGACATAAATCAAAATATACATGATGAAATCTCGATTTTTCTCTTCCACTAGAAAAATATCGTTCACCAGCTCCTAACGTTTCTTGTTTCACAGAAATCCGATTTAAAACGGCTTCTGTATATTCGTTTAAAGTTCGAATCGCCAAATCGCGAACTGCCGCGTTATTTCGAGCTCGATTATATTTATAATATAATTATACGTTCAACGATCGTTATTTAAATATATTCGTGAATATAATTCAACTCCAAACTGAATTACACTGTATATATAATCCCAATTCACACTGTATTGTGAATTCCACTATTATTGATTATTTCTGAGTTAAATATATTATTAAATTATTATTTAAATTAAATATTCACTCTTTTTTATTCAATGACCATTTGAATTCTCTAAACCACTCTTTAAATAATTAAATAAATTAATTATTATACCGCTGAAGATGCGGGTCATTACAGCCGGACTTGAGGTGGAGGGCTGCGGGGGTTCGCTCAAGGCACGGTGTCGAAGTTGGCGGCGCATCGTCTGATGTGGACCAGGGGGGCTGCACGATTCAATTTGGATGGGGGGAGGGCTTCGCGAGGTAGGAGGTCGAGGGGGGCTCCGCGAGATCAGGGGAGGCGACGCAAGGGCGGCGATGCCTGAACGGCGGTGGCGGTGGCTGTCGTGCGAGAGCGCGATGGGTTCTCTTTTTTTTTATCTGTGAACGATGGTGGAAGTGAGGAGGGAGAGAGAGTGCTGAGGGGGTGAGGGTATATATTTATATATATTTTTTTATTTTTTTTTATTTTCAAAAAGTTGACTTTTTTATTCGACCTCTAAACGAGGCCCACCGTCTGTCGTCCATAGCTAATTACCCCCATTCCGAACACAATGGGATATGTATCGTAAGCTGATTCGATCATTTCGATCAGTTTTCTTCAAAATCCACATATAACTCTATATATTGAATTTGAACGCGCATTTCAATTTACCGAGGCCACATACGAACTCTAAAAATTCCCAAAAAATATTTTCTAGCTTCGTATTGATGATACGGTCCTAACAAAACTAATTTCATTGAATTCTGAGACCGTTTGAAAAATGACCATTTTCCAGTCGATTAAAATCAACTAAAACTGGTCAAACACGTTTTCCTATGCCACTCTCACATATTGATTCGAAAAATTACGAATTTTGTAATCTAGCAATAACTTGACATCACGGATCCAACAAAAGTGGTTTCGTTGGAATCCGAGGTCGTTTGCAAAATTTCCATTTTTAAGGGCCAGAATTCCATAGCGACTATTCTGAATTTTCAACTGGGCGTATCTTTTGATTCCCGCTATGAAATTTTGATTTTTCAGATTCGTTGGAAAGAAATTCTCAATTAGATTCAAATATTTTTTGTTTCACTATTTATTTTGCACCCGGTATGTTCAATTGAAATTTGAAATCGAATTATCGAACTATCGCGCCATCTTCAATTCCTTTTATATATATAAATAAATATTTATATTCTAACGACGACGTATATAAATATATACATTCTAATTCTATTCAAAATAAATTTTTCGTCGATATTATTTAAAATAATCTATTTTAAATATTCAAAATTCGCTAAAATTGCCAAAATAAAAAAGCTCGTGCTTCCTTAGATCTCTTTCCAGCCATGATATCCGAATCGCTGGAATCTTCAAAGAACTAAATAGTGAAACTTGAGTTCAACTCTCAGTGAAAGCACCAGCAAAATGTTGGCTAGCTTTTTGACCAAGCCACCCAGGTTCATTCATAAGAAGAAAGTATGAAACCACATTCTCTAAGTATCTGAAGGAACGGATCGCACCATCGGATCGCCCCTCATCGGATCGCCCTTGGCTCGGATTTCTGGGTTATTACAATCTCCCCCACTTAAAACTTTTCGTCCCCGAAAAGGAACGAAGCCAAAAGTTGTTTAACTAATCAACTCAACTTCCAATATTTTCACTACGGCTTAAGTTCTTCAACTTTTCAGTTTCTAAGAACTTTTCAAATTTTTCAAAAATTTGGCTAACACCCTAAATTTTCGAAAAATTTCGCCATAACCTCCTCTGCACCGGGGACTTCGGGATATTTCATATAGCCTCCTATGGCCTTCTTCAATCCAAAAGAAAATGAAAAAGCCAAGCGGCTAGCCAATCGGCTCATAAAATCATCATCACCCAAACAAAACAGTAAATTATGGTAAACATGTATCTATTTGTCGGGCAAACAATTTTATTCTTCTGCTCTACCCTCCTTGCTATGACCTGTTCAATGTAAGTACATGTACATGTATGCAAATGCAACAAACTTTCAATACAATTTACTATTTGGTTCAAATTGGCTATATGGTTCAGATTTTAATTACTCAACCAATAATCAAACAATACAACCATCCATCAATTAGTTGATTATCGTTTCAAATTCATAACTTTGATATATAGTCAAAAATCATGTTTTTGGTACCAAATCACAACAATAAGCCGTATATAATTTTGGTTCTCACACCAGTCTAATGTAAATATATAGGAATCTCACTTTCGAAACTCGAACACTAATTCTGATGATGATATATCAATCACCAATATCATCAGAGTCATCTCCGGGCGATTAGAGTGTGATTCCATATCTATCCAGTATATTAAAACTTCAAATACACGCGGATCAGACGTATACGCAAAATCTTTATATACTGGATAGTCCAAATCAATATAAATAAATATTCAAATACGAATAATTGATTTAAATTTCAAAACAAAATTTGTTTTCATTTTAAAAATATACTCTTCACACTCGTTCTACGATACTACTGATCCCATCTCTAACGAGTCATTCTCATTGGATATTACTAATCCAATATCTGATGAATTCTTTCGTATGGTTCTAATGTGCCTTGTTCTCGAGCTTTGTAAACCAAAGCTCTGATACCACTGTAAGGACCCGTAACTTCCCCGGTAAGGAAAGAGCGGATACTTTGAGAACAACACACAAAAGAACGCAGACAAAAGAACATTTCATTGTTAATTACAATAATTCCATCATAATACAAGAATATAAAGAGTATGAACAAATATTACACACTATAAAATATCAGAGATTACAATACATTACATAGCAGCGGAAAATAGTACAATACACAACTAGAAGTAATACGCGGATACAGAGATTTCCGAGTATCGTTCCAGCTATAAATCAGGATCCTGTGAATATAAATCTACAAAACCAAAACTACTAGCTGCCCGTGTCAAAGTAAGGGCACCCAGAGTTTAGGTTAAAACAATAAACTCCAGGTAAGTCATGGGACTGGTGTGAGAACTAAAACAGTTATTAATCTTTATTTTAAAGTTAGGTAAATCAAGGGACCACGCCATATAACACGGAACGGGTTTCCTCCCAAGAATACCAGTGCATAAAACAAACAGCGCAATGCTAAATAAAGAAAAATGAAGCTATTATAAGACCCAGGTCCCATCACACAGTGCAACGCAAGCCGGAGGATAGGGTTTTTACCTTATAATAGCTAAGAATGCTTGATACGCTAAATTTCATCTTTTGATTCTTAATCAGACTCCAACCGTAAATTAGTAAGAGAATGATTCCCTAAGTGTTAACCCCGAAGGCCGAAACAAACATCAGACCAATACCCAGGAAACCACCCATCTTAGCTCGTTTCCAGTTAGTTTCTGATTTTATATACAATCATAAATATCAATCATAGGCGGCATGAGCGCCCCATCCCACTATGTCGCCATATATAGGATTACAATCAAAACCGCAAAGTCACGTATTGGAAATTGGATTTCCATCTGCGAACCGAGGCAAAAGATAGTCCTCTACCGATTCGAGACAATCTAGCCTACCATGTCTCAGGATCAGAACTCGAGTGACGCTTGGATCGTCAGGGCCGATCCATCGATGTGGATTAAAATGCCTGAACACTACGTTTCCCCACCCTTTGGGGCGCAAATGAGCCAACGAATGACTCCATCAGCTTCACATAGTCACCGATATATCCGAGGCGCTTCGCAACAACAACAACCACATAAGCCAAACTCGTCAGGGCGTGTAAAACCACTGATGCTACTTCTAGCTAGAAAAAAAGCATGTCCTCCCTGAGGTCCTCTCCCGTTTCTGGTTCACAACCGGGGTGTGAGGCTCGCGAATTCACACTACACAAAGCTACACCACAAAGGCCGTGCTTTGATCTTCAACCACATGACTTTGCTTTTCAACAGAAGCCTTGATCATTTGCATCTTAGCATGCCACACAGGCAGACCACTCCATGCAACCGATATCAATCACATAGAATGAAATCCAATGTCAGACACACAGTCCATTTACAAGTCCGTTCTGGGTCTGAACGAAACCGAAGGCACCTTGTACCTCACTTATCCATCGATCTCCAAGTACGTCTGGACGACCACTAACTGATTCCCTCCTCTTGGGTGTACGGCCCAATCAAAATCATCAGTAATCACCCAAACGACGTGAAGACTTCCGGTCTTCGACCACCGTCTTCATCTTCGACTTATCGTCGTATCAGTTATTCAGAATGGGATAAACCCGGTCTTTCCGAATAACTCGCGTATATAATAAATAAGTGTTACACAAACACAACATACGCCTCATTCCAATTCATCAGTCACTAACCATAAATTAATCAAGAAAATAATTCCCCTAATATTAACCCCGAAGGCCGAAACCAACATCAGATCAATACCCAGGAAACCACTCTGCTTAGCTAACCTACAGTTAGTTTCTAAATTTCACATTCTTAGGGAAAGGTTCCCATTAATTTTATCAAAGATAATTTTTTTTAAATTTATTCTTTAATCTTCCTTTGAATATCACTTCAACTAGTCGGGATTAACGAACCTTATCGAAGTAATCATTTGTTTTAATTTCCCAATCCCAACCTATTCATCCCATGAAGTAAAACTGGTCATACTTCATATCTAACACCACGGTGTTGTCGGTAAATTTAATTACCATTTCACGTTTAAATCTAATTAAAGATTTAACTATCGCCTGGAGCAAAACTGGTGATACTCCATTCTCGATCATTTCAATCTAACTAAAGATTCATTAAAACTCCACTTGGTTTTAATCTTTAACTGGGTTAAAGAATCAGTGTCATTTAAAACACGGTTCACGATAAACCCCAAAATTACATCACATTTCAATCAGTCCCTAACCGTAAATTAGCAAGTGAGCAGTTCCCTAAGTATTAACCCCGAAGGCCGAAACCAACATCAGATCAATACCCCAGAAACCATTCAACTTAACTAATCTCCAGTTAGTTTCTGATATTCTTAACTCCTTTGGGTCTAAGAACAGTATTATTGAAGATACCATTCACGACAACCCAAAATCACATTCCATTAATTATCGGGTTAAAGAACAAGTGTTATTTAAAACACTGTTCACGATAAACCCAAAAATCAATACCAATTCAATTCCAATTAAATATTATTTAATTGGTACACTTCATTAAATCTAAATAAAAAGATTTAATCTTTTTTCTCAACTGGCTTAAGAACAGTGTTAATGAAGACCCCGTTCACGACAAACCCAAATCACATTTGATATTAAATACAAGGCTCTGAATAGAAAATATATCGGCTTATATTCAATATCAAATTCTACGACCAACAAATATCGTATTGGAAATAACGATATATATATATATATATGTATGTATCTTTCAAATTTCCATAACAACATCTGTATAATCACGAAATCCAACATCGAAATATTCCAAAGACAATTTCGATTCAAATCTATTCCAATTCAATTATTGGAAATTCTGGTTACTTTTAAAACCCTTTTCAAATTCAATTTATTTATTTAAAAATAAATAGAATTATAATTCTAGTTCATTTCGATAAAATTCTATTTTTATCTTCTCAAATATGCAAATTTTCATCCCAATTCTTCACAAATCATTTCTTATGATTTTACACAAATTATTACTATTTTTAATAATTTTATCAAGGCCCGTACAGTCGATTTCCATCAACGGCCATCGAACTGCACTTACAGCGACCTTTTCCATATTTAATTTGGACATAATTCCAAATCCAACCGTTAAATTTCTAATTTCTCACATTCGTTAGAAAGCTCTTTTCGATACGAACCCAACGGTTCCGGTTTTAGGAGAATCCGACGGTCGGATCTTCCGCAATATCCATTCGAAGTCAATGGTCGAAATTCGCGAACTGCCGCGGCGCGTCGCGTTCTATTCAGGCCATTATATTATATATATATATATATATATATAATATATATATATAATATATACTTCGTCGATTTCTTTTCGAAACGAATTTTATAAATCGTTTTAAATTCGTTTTCAAAACGATTTCAAATTCCATCTCAAATTCAAATTAAAATTGAATCTTTCCAATATAAATTCGTATTAAATTCATTTCAACTCGATTTCAATTCAAATCCATTTCAATTCAAATCGATTTTAATTTAAATCGATTTCAGTTCAATTTCAATACGTTTTAAATTCAATTCAAAAACGATTTCAATTCAATTTCAATACGTTTTAAATTCAATTCAAAAACGATTTCAATTCTATTTCAATATAATTCGAATTTCAATTCTTTTCAATTTAATTCGAATTTCTATTCATTTCAAAATATCAGATTTTGAAATCACTTTCGATGTTCATTATAAAATGAATAAAATCAATATAAATATCATTCACGTCAAAATGGCGTAAATCTAATCAACACGGCTTCATATATTTCTATTTTCAAATATTCTATTTCAAATATTCTATTTCAAAACTGGAATGAGGCCCAATATGTTACCATATAATGTTAATTATATGGATTTTCTACAACACATGTATAAAATAACATAGATAAATAATCAGCCATCATCCAGAGTGCGTTCTACACTGTATAAGCATCAAATATAAATATTTAACGCTTATAACAGCCTGTCAATCAGTCGATTGACATACAGCTAATTATTGGGACTAGTGTATGTCATATATCATCCCAATACCCGTGTGGGGTTTTCAAACAATCAAACACAGATTTTATTTGTGCAGTTGGGCGATGTGTAAAATTTATCGTCCCAATCAATATCAGTCAAATGTGTGTATATAAACAAATCCTTCGATTTGTTTATATTTACTTCATTTTAAATACACGTTAAAAATTCTATTTTCAACTATAAAATATTTTTAACTATATAAATATTTTATTTCATTTCACATCACATCACACAATCAACTACACATCAAAATCAAACAAACAAGCATACAAGCCGTCCATGGTCTGTGGACGACGGGTGTCGGGTGCTACTAAACACCGTCTGCATCCTAGTATATATTTTTAACTAGAAATTTAAATTAAAGATGAGGATTTCTCACAGAGGGTTCCACTCCGCCGTGCTTTTGCTTTTGAACTGCTGAACCTTCTGGATCTATTTGAAATTCCAATGCAGTTCTTTTCACGCTGTTCACAATAAAAATTATATTTTTATTGCTTCATTTCAATAAATAAAAATCATATTTTCATTTCTACTTTATTTATTTGTTTCGACGCTTCATTCTATATAAAAATTATTTTTTATATTTCTATTTCATATATAAAGATCGAATTTTTATCTTCACTTCATATATATAAAAATCGAATCTTTTGAATGTTAAAAATCACTTCTTTATATTGTCAAACATCTAGTCTTTATTTTTAAAGATCTAATCTTTATTTTCAAAGATCTAATCTTTATTTTCAAAGATCTAACTTTTTTCAAATTAAAAATCAAATCTTTATTTTTGCTACTTTCTTATAAAGAGAAATCATATTTTCTTTCCAAAGCGATGTATATAAAAATTATATTTTTATACATATATAAAAATCATATTTTTATTTGGCCACTATATAAATAAAAAACTAATCTTTACGCCTCTAAAGATATAATCCTTTTGTTTATACCGTTCATATATAAATCATGTCTTTCCCCTCATACAAATAAAACCTCCTCTTCATAAAAATTATCTCTTTATACACTAAAAACCTCTCCTTTACATATATAAAATGTTGTCTTTTAATATAATTAAAACCTATATTTTTATGTCTAAACCTTCATCATATATATCACATTTTTAATATGAAATCATATATAAAAAATCGAATCTATTTCTAATATCACCTACACATAAAATCAGACTTTTACCTATCAAAAATTGATTAAACAAAATGAAATAAAATAAATAAATTAAAAAAACTCAGCCACATCAATTTCTGGATCGCCGGACTCGAGGTGGAGGGCTGCGGGGGTTCGCTCAAGGCACGGTGTCGGAGTTGGCAGCGCGTCGTCTGATGTGGACCGGGGGGCTGCGCGATCCGATTTGGATGGGAGGGGGGGGCTTCGCGAGGTAGGAGGTCGAGGGGGGGGGGCTTCGCGAGATCGGGGGAGGCGGCGCAATGGGGGGGCGATCCCTGAACGGCTGTGGCGGTGGCTGTCGTGCGAGAGTGCGATGGGTTCTCTTTTTTTATCTGTGAACGATGGTGAAAGTGAGGAGGGACAGAGAGTGCTGAGGGGGTGAGGGTAAATATTTATATGTATTATTATTATTATTATTTTTAATTTCAAAAAGTTGACTTTTTTATTCGACCTCTAAATGAGGCCCACCGTCTGTCATCCATAGCTAATTACCCCCATTCCAAACACAATGGGATATGTATTGGAAACTGATTCGTTCGTTTCGACCAGTTTTCGTCAAAATCCACATATAACTCTATATATTGAATTTGAACGCGCATTTCAGTTTACCGGGGCCACATACGAACTCTAAAAATTCCCGAAAAATATTTTCTAGCTTCGTATTGACGATACGGTCCTAACAAAACTAATTTCATCGAATTCTGAGACTTTTTGAAAAATGGTCATATTCCAGTCGATTAAAATCAACTAAAACTGGTCAAACACGTTTTCCTTTGCCACTCTCACATATTGATTCGAAAAATTACGAATTTTGGAATCTAGCAATAACTTGACATCACAGATCCAACAAAAGTGGTTTCGTTGGAATCCGGGGTCGTTTGCAAAATTTCCATTTTTAAGGGCCAGAATTCCATAGCGACTACTCTGAATTTTCAACTGGGTGTATCTTTTAATTCCCGCTATGAAATTTTGATTTTTTGGATTCGTTGGAAAGATATTCTCAATTAGATTCAAATATTTTTGGTTTCAATAAAATCCGGTTTATTTTGCACCCTGTATGTTTAATTGAAATTTGAAATCGAATTATCGAACTACCGCGCCACCTTCAATTCCTTTTATATATATAAATAAATATTTATATTCTAATGACGACGTATATAAATATATACATTCTAATTCTATTCAAAATAAATTTTTCGTCGATATTATTTAAAATAATCTATTTTAAATATTCAAAATTCGCTAAAATTGCCAAAATAAAAATTTTAAATTGGCTCGGATTTCCGGGTTATTACACAAGATGTGAATAACCTGTGATAGCTGTGGAATTAGGGGTTATTTGTCCCGAACCCATGGACTAAAAAGACACTTCCTTAATTGTAGACATTACAACGTCTTATCTTCCCTATTCGGAACAAAGCACGCTCATGGTTCCATCAGAACGCCCCCGTACCCAACTCATTTATGAACCTCTTACTATCCAGATCAGTTAAGCATGCCCTGGCCTCTACCTAGTGCAAAACTTCAATGATAACAACAAGGATACTGATTGATATGCGTTCCGCAAGAAAATGCTTTTGACACAAGTCACCCCTAGACTAGGTCCCTAAGTTTAAGATATCTGCGAGCCCCTTATTTCTCACTGGAATGGACCCCTTAGCTTATTAATCACATAAGTTTAACTTAACACATTTAAGTTCGTCAATAAGCCCTATGTAATCTCGTGGTATATTCCTAGGTTGTAATTAACATTTCTAATTAAATGTAATCTTTTTATACAACCCTTCCCCAAGTCTCTTATTGTCCAATTAAGTCCAATACATCATTGTTTAGATGTTTTACGACTACAAGTTACTTAATGTACAATTGAGTGTACTTTATTCCAATTCACATAATAACATGTTACTTAATTATAGTAAAGTATAACTTATTCCAATTCAATAGCTTAAATATTATTCCATTAGAATTTATCCTAATTTACAACCCATAATTTGAGTGTAATAGCCACCAATTCTCATTCTACCTAAAATCCCCTTTATGACGTTCTTTCATATTATTCCCATTTTTATGCAAATTAGACGGCAAATGCCTAGGCTCTCGTTGGGCTAGGCTCTGCGCAAAACCAAATAAAAAGGAGAAATTGTTTTAGGCTACTCGTAAGGCATAGAATCAGAAATGAACAGAATAAATAAACAAGGCATTGCAAGAATGTAAATAAAATGATAATAGAGAAGCGGGTAAAGAAGAAGAATTTGCTTATAAATGACAACTGATAAGGATTAAACAATATACGGTAAATAAATTGAACAGTAACTTGTAAAAGACAAACATATAAACTCTATAATTGTCAAACTTTCAAATCCAATCTATTTTACTGTCTTAATCCTTTTTATTTAGATTGTTGGTCTAAAAATAACATAAAACTCACAGAGAAATGTTGTAGATATAGAAAACGTCCTTTGAAAGAGAAGAAGAAGAATATCCTTTCAGATCTACAACTTGATAGTACTCTAACTTGTTCCCCCAATTTTATTTCATTTTAGAGCACATTGGAGTGAAGGCTAAGAAGATGAAGAAGAAGAGATGTGGAGAAATAGTGAAGAGTACCAATCTATTTATAGGTATGGAAGAATAATTTAGGCCTTAGGATTTTAGATTTTTAATCTCAACCTTTGAAGATACCTCAGCAAAGAATAATCCAGAAACATGCTCGACATCAGCCAGGCACAGGTTCGTGCCTGGATCGCACTGGGTCGATCCACCTTGTATGTTGATCGACAAATGTATCGACCCATGGGTCGATACTGGGGTCGATCCATATACAGGTTGGGTCACCAATTTACCGTTGCTTTATTTTTTTTATTTAAATTTTCTAATTTGATTTACAAACTTTGGTTGATCATAACTTATTCATTTATCGTTCGATTTACGCACACTAAAAAACTATCTGAACCAGAATTTTATAATGGATGCAATGTGAAATCCATTTTACCCAATTCTTAATAGAGTATTAATTAATATTTGTTTAATTACTTTTTTATTTAATTATTTTTTATTAAAATTTGGAGTGTTGCATTCTCCCCTCCTTAAAGGATATCGTCCCCGAAATTTCCAAGGTTAGAAGAATGCTATGGATATTATCTACCATTATCTACACCCATCTACTCAACCATCAACCATTGGCGTACATTATCCTTAAAATTTATAATGCTTCATATGAACATATGCAAAGGTGTTGTGTATATGTCCCCAAGCTAATGCGAAAATCAGATGGTCTACTGATTTTGTTGACCTCCTTAATGCGATTCATGTATGTGCCATGCATCTAATATGCATGCAAAAGAATCCTAATAATACATATAAATTCTATATGTGTGCAACTACCACTCACCGAAATGCAACATCCGAGTGATGATTCAACAATATTTTTCATCCATATTTATAATAAATTAAAATGCGCACACGTTCATATGCAATATGTACGTGCCCTATTTCAGCTGATCCCTAATCTAGTGCCTAGTGTGTGTATATGCATCCACCAGCAAGCACTTGCATCCACGTGAATCCATTCAACCATGATATGTCCTATTAACATGTTTTAAACCATCCCTACCATCCATAGGCTTCTACCTAAGAATCAAGATTCTACTAATAGTAATAATAGATTCAAATTTCAAAGCTTAGAAAAGAATTAAGAGCATACTCTCAAAAGAGTAAATGAAAAGAAGCGTGAATCCTATCTTTAGGTTCCTAAGTTGCGTTGC
Source organism: Allium sativum (assembly GCA_030737875.1). Lineage (NCBI taxonomy): Eukaryota > Viridiplantae > Streptophyta > Magnoliopsida > Asparagales > Amaryllidaceae > Allium > Allium sativum. Next base: position 650,164,799 of record CM060920.1, read on the forward strand.
TGTTATCTTCTCCATATTGTATCTTAACAAACTTGATCTCCTTATTCCATAGCTTCTTAACTTCCGATCCTTGTATCCAAGTAGGAACAATTCTGAATGATGCATTCTTTTCTACCTTAATATCATCAAGGGTACTCGGCTCAAGTACAACCATGGAATCATGTAGACACTTCCTCAGATGTGAAACATGGAAAACATCATGAACTCCTGCCAATCTCTTCGGTAGTCTAACTTTGAAGGCTATCTGACCTATCCTCTCTACTATAGTGAATGACCCTACAAATCTCGGTGCCAAATTTCCTACCGAGCCGAATCGAAAAACACTCCTCAAAGGTGGCACCGTAATAAAGACCATATCTCCCACCTCGAACTCTAGGTATGTCCTCCTCCGATCTGCATGTGACTTCTTTCTTTCCTAAGCTGCTTTCATCTGCCTCTGAATCAAGTCTATCTTCTCCAAAGTTTTGTTAACCATCTCAGGTCCAAGTAGAAGTCATCCGTAAACTCCCACCAACATGTAGGTGATCTGCAAGGCAGACCATAAAGTGCCTCAAAGGGAGCCATACCAATACTCATCTGATATTTATTATTTTATGTGAATTCCACCAATGTAAGATGATCCTCCTAAGTCCCTCCAAAATCTAGGATACATAGCCTCAATAAATCCTCGAGAACCCTATTGACCCTATCTGTCCATCCGTTTGAGGGGAATAGGCAGTACTAAGTCATAGTTGTTTCCCTGATGCCTCTTGCAGGCTTCTCCAAAACTCACTCGTGAAGATGAGGTCTCGGTCACTAACAATACTAGAGGGTACCCCATGAAGTCGGGCAATCTCTCTAAGATATACCGATGCCAACTAAGCTTCGTTCTCTTGCTCTTGACTGGGAAAAAATGAGCGATCTTAGTCAATCTATCGACCATAAACCAAATATTGGTGGTGCCCCTCCTCGACCTGGGCAACCCATCTATAAAATCCACAGAGACGCTCTCTCACTTCCACTGTGGTATGTCTAAAGGCTGAAGCAATCTGTCAGGCTTTCTCTGTTCAACCTTCACTTGCTGGCAAGCTATACATCGAGCGACATACTCTACAACATCTTTCTTTATTCTGATCCAATGAAAATTCCTCCTTATATCTCTGTACATTTTGTCACAGCCCGGATGGATAGTCATCCGAGAGTGATGAACCTCTTCTAAAACTGATCTCAATAAATCACCAACTCTAAGAACACATAGTCTCCCATCTTGACATAGCCGCCCTCTCTCATCCATAGAATACCTAGCAAGGTGACTAGAGGTATCTCCTCTTCTGAGTCAGTCCATGATGTCCACTATCTGCTGATCCTCATGCTGACTGGATCCTATAAGCTCTAAAAGAGTAAGTCGCACCTCTAATGATGCCAATAATCCAAGTGTAAAATCCATAGATGGTCTAAAATCAAATGATGAGATGAACTCAAAACTCTTCCAATCTACGAATTGTAACAACCCGAAAATCCCCGCCTTTCAAATTGACCATAAGCAACACAAGTCTGACCCGAAATGACCAAAAAAACTCAAACTATTAACTTTGGGCATATAATGAATCAGACAGAAACAAAAGAACTTTTCATTAATATTGTTACAATTTTACATCAGAGTACAAAATAAACACATAATATAATGATTACAATGCACAACGGAAATATGAAACTACAACCGGCAGAAGATTTATCGATGACACTGCTTTAAGCTTCAATCCAGAATCCTGCTCAAAATATCCATAAAACAAACTACCCGACTGCCCATGTGGAAATAATAGGCACCCGAGTTTGCAAGGGAAAAACAAACTATGAGTCGGTCATGAGACTGGCATGAGAAACCCTATAGTTATACTTAACTTATTCAAAAATAAGGCGTATCATGGGACCATGCCGTATAACACGAAATGGGTTTCCACCACACGAATGCCAGTGCACAGCAATTACCAAAAATAGACTTATGGAGCCTACGATGCAATAAACAATATGTAATTCCTCAACCTACCCATTTAAGTTTAATTCCCAAACTTAGGTTTTCAAAATCTAATTAACTTCATAGAAGTTATTTCTTTGGAATTTATTCCCAAAATCTTATTTCAAATCATTTGAAATATATATCTAGCTTTCATATCAAATTATATTTCACTTTGGGATCTCAAACCAAATCACTTGGAAATTCAAATTCCAAAATATCATAATACATGCATAAAAAAACGTATACAACCAAATATCGGGAGGTTACTCCCATCAACAAGGCATAGGGCACACACGTTTGTTCGGTTCATATATATATATATATATATATATATATATATATATATGTGCACCTCCCACTAATGGGGCAGGACTACACCAACCATTGACCAATTAGGGTCTTGGGTCCCACCGATACTTTTAGTTCTTTGGGTTACCCGAATCTTTAGCCACATACTAAATCATTTTTTATCCTGAAGTGGAAAAATCATTTCGCAATAATAATAATCACAAGTACTTTCACATTGTCAATTCACGCATATGATCAACCCATATTAATAATATAACATTTGAGCTCGTATGTCTCGAAGAAGGGTGTTAAGCTGGGAGAATAAATTCTCTGCCACCACAAATATATCATCAACAAAAACTAATTGGTTATGTTATGAAATACAATATCAAACAAATAATCCATTACCCAATCATTTCGAAATCATCGAGTTTAGTCCTCAAAATGCTTTATGTTTTATAAAACACCACCTGTCCAAAATCAGGAATAACATTTCCTTTTTCTTAAGGAAATCTCATTTCAAAAACCATTCATAAATTGAAATGAACCAAACAACATCGCTAAACACCTCATAGTAGAATCATGAAATAAATTACAAGGTGTTAGCATACAAGTATTTTCTACCTAACCCAATGCTAAATATAAATGCATACTTTCTCATAAACTAGTTAAGCACAATCCAAACAATCAATCGATAACAATAAATATCAAAAACTAGGTATATTTGGTTCATAATCCTTTCAAAACAATTATCATGATTTAACATAATATTTTCCTATTTTTATTCATATAAAAATAGTTCATATTAATAATTTTCTATTACAAGCCATTAGTGGCCATGGCACTGTTTTATTCAAATTTGATTTGGACATTTCTAAAAATCTAGCCGTCAGATTTCAAAACTCTTATTATCATTTGAAAGATCTTTTTACTACAAACCCAATGGTTTCAATTTTGGGAAAATCTGACGGTCGAATCTCCCGATACATCAGCTTAAAGTTACTAGTCGAAATTCGTGAACTGTTGCTGTGTGATGAGTTCTATTCTGACCATAAATCAACGTCCATAATTAAATATCGAATTTAGACGCTTCCATGATAGTTTATTAACTATTTGGCTAACGCTTTAAATTTTCAAAAAAATTCGCCATAACCTACTTTGTACGAGTTGATCGGTACAACTATAACTTGACTCTCTAGGCCCGCATCAATCAAAAGATTACTACACAAATAATTTTTTTGGGAGATGTGTAATTTAATTATCATCTCAATACTCGTGTAGGGTTTTCTACACATTCAATAAACACTTGGGAGATGTCTAGGTTAATTATCATCCCAATACCCATGTAGGATTTTTTACACATTCAATAAACACTTGAGATATGCGTAGGGGGTTTATCATCCCAATACCCGTGTGGGGTTTTCTACACATTCAATAAACAATAATTTATGAATTACTTTCCCTAAAATCAATTAACATTCAAAACGTTTCAAATCAACATTTTTTGTGTTTTATATGCCACATACCCAATCAAATGCACATATATCAAGTAAAGATGATATATTTACCACACTACTCATTGCTAGCACTATACAAACTTGCACTATCAATTAATAATCATTACCAATTCAAATCAATTAACTAATAAACAGTTAATCACTAACTAGCCCTTTTTAGTGAGTTTCAGTTTGTCACCGTGAGTTCCACTCCGCCAATCTTTGACACGAATGGACTACGAACACACGCACGCGACTACTACACTTTTCCGATGTCTACAATTTTTTTCGAAGGTTATTGAACTAAGTATGGAGGCTACGGGGTTTCAAAATTCGCCAAACACTAAAATACTCACTGATTTGCGAATATGGAGAAAACGGGAGGGAAGACGGGGGTTGTGGGGGCTCAAGCTTACAGTGGGACCCACGGTTTTGGCTGTGCAGGTGTTGTACGAGGGTTAGGCGTAGGTATGGGGCTGGTTGTGGGGTGTATAGGCAAGGAGGAGTGTAGATTCAGGTTTATATGGGGTGTTATTTGCAAATTTGTGTTAAAATGGATTTTAGAAGCTAGAAGGGGAGGAGCTTACGGCAAGGGGGAAAGAATAGGGAGGGCACTACGCAGGTAGGGCGGGTGCTGGTGGAGGTGGGTAGGGGTGTGGCGGCCATGGATTTTGCAAGGAGGAAATTTAAGAAGAAAATGAGAAAGGAAAAGAAGGAAGAAGAAATGGGAAGGTGTTTCATGAAAATGGGGTTCACGCGGATTGCTGATGTGTCGAGGGAGGAGGCAAGCAGAAGAAAAATACTTAGGGGACCTGATCACTTGACACCTCATTTTCCTCTTTTAAGCTTAAGGCATTTGTTTAAATGTTGAAGTGTTTTTGTTCAACGTCGCATCTACTGCTCACACGACCACACGTTAGTTCCATTTGTCACGAAATTAAACGTGATTCCGGATCCAACGGAACAGGTCTCGTCGAATTTGGTGCTTGTTTGAACATCCATTTTATTTTTTATTGTGTTTTCACTTATTTTTGACTGATAGACCCAGTACGCGTTTATTTCTCGCACGCTCACACACTAAGTCAAAAATTTATGAAATTTGGAATTTTACTATTTTTCAACATTACAAATCCGATAAAAATCATTGAATTTTGAGATCGTTTGAAAAATGTTCCTTTGTAAAGCTATGGATATAGCATTAAACCATTGCATTTTTAAAATCAACTATAAATCCTTGTAAAATTAATTTAAAATCAAATTTTAAATTGGTTCCAAATTTTAGGGTCGTTACACGAATAATGGACTTAGAACCATCCTCTGCCTACTTAATGAGTTTGCAACCACATTCCCCATTCTCTGGGGTATACGCTATCTCAAAGTCATAGAACGCAAGGATCTCCATCCAACTTTGTTGTCGCAAATTGAGATCTTTCTGCGAGAACAAGTACTTGAGCAACTTATGATCTATATAAAGCTCAAACCTCTCACTTATTAAATAGTATCTTCAGGACTTAAGCGCAAACACTATCACCATCAGCTCTAAATCGTGGGTAGGTTACCGCTTCTCGTGTACCCTCAACTGCCAACTCCCATAGCAGACAACCCTACCTTCCAGCATCAACACTGCACCTAACCCAGTGTCGTAAGCATCCATGTAGACAGTAAACATCTTGGTACCATCAGGAAGAGTCAAAACTAGAGTTTATGTAAGAGCCTTCTTCAATCTCAAGAATGCATCCTCGCAATCTACATCCCAATGAAAAACTAGGTTCTTCTTCGTCGGACGAGTAAGCAAAGCTGAGATCCGTGCAAAATTCTTAATAAACTTTCTGTAGTAACCTGCCAATCCCAAGAAACTCCTAAACTATGTCACATTCTTAGGGGATTTCCTATCCAGAACTGCGACAACCTTTGCGGGGTCTATCGCTATACCATCTCTAGAAACAACATGCCCTAGGAACATTACTTCCCTCTGCCAGAAATGGCACTTAAAAAAATTTAGCCTTTGGCTGATTTGCTCGGGGAGTACGGAGAACCTCTCTTAAGTGCATGGCGTGCTCTTCCTCGCTCTTTGAGAAAACCAAGATATCATCAACAAAAACCACTAAAAATTTATTAAGGGGCTCCCTAAATACTCGGCTCATTAGATCCACAAAATACGTCAGTGCATTGGTCAGCCCAAAAGGCATAACCAACAACTCAAAGAATCCCTCGGGAGTCCTAAAGCAGTCTTGTCTATGCAGTCATTTGCTACCCTAAGCTGATGAAAACCTATAGCTCGATCCAACTGTGAGAAACTAAAGCACCCACTAACTGGTCAAACAAGTCATTTATCCGTAGGAGTGGGTGCATATTCTTCTAGGTAAGCTTATTCAACTCCTTATAGTCCACACATAGATGGAGAGAGTCGTCTGTCTTGGTTGCAAAGACGACTGGTGCTCCGCACTCAGAAATGCTCTGTCTAATAAATCCCTTTTTGAACAACTCACCCACTTTCTTAGTGCGCTCCCTCCTCTCTCTCGGAGCCATGTGGCGCACTGGTAAAACAACAGGCTTAGCATTCTCCACCAAGTATATCTAGAAATTATTTCATGCATGGGAGGCAACCATCTCATCTCCTCGAATACATCTAAAAAGTATCTTACTATGGGTACCAAAATAAGATCGTCAACAGAAGCATTTAGGCAATCTAAGAAACTGAGCACAACTAACCCTCGTAGGTCATAAGAAATCTCGAGAGTCCTACTGTGACATGTCAAAAGCCAAATAACTCTCCTCTCACAATCAAGGATGGCACCATACATGGCTAGCCAATTCATCCCTAGAATAAGCCTGTAACCCATAAAACCAGGTACATATGCGTGACGCTCGAACACGACACCAAGGATAGAAACCCTCAAATCCCTACACATCGTAGATAGTTGAGTCGTACATCTTATGGGTTTGAGACAACTACTGGATCAGAAACTATAGAAGTATCTAGGTGCAGACTATCAACAACAGAATTGGATGTGAAAGAATGAGAAGCACCAGAATTGAACAAAGTCCTAATAGGAGAGTCAAAAAGAGAAATCAAATCTTATACTATGACTTTCCTACCACGGTCCTGACTACCACTACTGGTCTGAGTCGCCTCAAGCGCATGAATATGTGCTCCATATGATCTTGCCCGATGTCCCTGCTTCTAATGGCATTTCTTGGTGCAATGTACAATCTGTCTACAATGGAAACAAACATTCTTAGTCTTCCTACATTCTTTGACAAAGTGTCTCATCTTTCCACAGGCACGACACTTAACATCCTTCTTGATTTGGGTGTCTTCTCGGGTTTCTCTCCCTTCTTCACTTTACCCTTTTTGGGCCACCACTTTTTCTTTCCAATATTAGGGTTAGCCTCTTTAGCCTTATTCTCTTGCTTTCCCACTTTTCCATCTTCATGCGTCAGATCCATATCCATTAGCCTCTCAAATGTAGCTTCCATAGGGATATGTGTTATTGCTAGTCCTTGGAGAGGTTGGTTCAGCCCTCTTGCAAATCTCAAAGCCTTCTTGTTTGCAGTGTTAAATGATCCAAGCCAAATCATGCCAGTTCATTACAGCTATTCACATACTCCTTCATTTCCATACTTCCTTGCTTCAGACTTAAGAACTTTTCCAATTACATTCCTTCCTCAACTTGTGATAAGAACTTTATTTCAAATCTAACCTTGAACTCGTCCCATGTCTCCACAATCCTCTCCGCCTGAGCTACTCCCACCAATACAATGCTTTCCCTTTCAGCTGCCAACTGAATCCTCCTCTTACCATTTATCTCCATCAATCCAAACACACGAACTGTCTCACTAAGGCAATTGCGAGCCTCCGCATAACTTTTCATTCCAAAAAATGGCTTGCCGCCCATCGCACAGAAATCCTTACAAAGCTTAGAGAAGTTAACTACTGGATTAGGTGGAACTACCATGGCTGCAGATGAGGGTGCGGCATTTCCTTGCGCTTTATAAGGTGTCGTAGCTTCTACATATCTATGAAACCATCTTGGAATGGGAATGCCCTCCGGGAAATTGGGAGCCCCAGACAAGGATTGAAAAAGAGATCAAAAGAATATTGTAATTAACTTGAGGGGGTTTATTTTTCAAAAATAGGTTTTACTTGAAAATACTTCTTCAAAAACTTTTCTCTAATCTTGTAATCTTAGGCACTGATAACAAATGTTACACATACACATCCCTTAATGTCACCCATATGAAGATGCAATAAGTTTTGTGAAGCGCAATAAGTCTAAAGTAACAACACAGAGACTAAAATTAACAAGATAGAATGCAAAACAAAGCGGAAACTTTTTAAAACACTTATTATTAAATCAGTCAAATCATTGATTACATTTCAAAATACAATGGAAACTTTATGAAAAAACAAACTGTCTCGTGGAAAGAAAAACATCTGAGTACAAGAATAAAACCACAAAAGTCATCTCTCTCATAAGTCATTACAATAGTCATAAAGAAAGTACTGAAGCAAGAAATAGTCTGAATCCAAGCCGAGTCAAAAGATTAAAAGTCACTGCTGCGTTCCTCCACCCTGAGAACTTGGGTGGGGGGAAAGGAAGAGAGAGGGGGAAAACAAACAATGTCAGACATAAGTCTAGTGAGTTCTAGTAATTTCTAGCATGAGCATAAGATAATGTATTAGACAAAATAATAGTAATGGACATGAACATATAGTAAAATAGAACCAAAAATTACTACAGCAACTATCATAATTAGGCTTTACCTAATTTCTACCCATTCATCGGCTTCTTTACAAGATGTGAATAACCTGTGCTAGCTATGGAATTAGGGGTTATCTGTCTCGAACCCATGGACTAAAAAGAAACAGCCTTAATCATAGACATTACAATGTCTTATCTTCCCTATTCGGAACAAAGCACGCTCATGGTTCCATCGGAACGCCCCCGTACCCAACTCATTTTTGAACGTCTTACTATCCAGATCAGTAAGGCATGCCTTGGCCTCTGCCTAGTGCAAAACTTCGATGATAACAACAAGGATACCGATTGATACGGGTTCCACACAAAAATGCTTTTGACACAAGTCACCTTTAGACTTGGTCCCTAAGTTATAATTAGGATTTCTTCGAGCCCCATATATCCCACTGGAATGGACCCCTTAGCTTATTAATCACACAAGTTTAACTTATCACATTTAAGTTCATTAATTAGCCCAGTATAACCTCGTGTTATATTTCTAGCTTGTAATTAGCATATCTAATTAAATGTAATCTTTTTATACAACCCTTCCCCGAGTCTCTTATTGTCCAATTAAGTCCAATACATCATTGTTCAGATGTTTTACGATTACAAGTTACTTAATGTGCAATTGAGTGTATTTTATTCCAATTCACATGTTTTCCAATAACATGTTACTTAATGTATAATTAAGTATAACTTATTCCAATTCAATAGTTTGAATATTCTTCCATTAGAATTTATCCCAATTTACAGTCCATAATTTGAGTGTAATATCCACCAATTCTTAATATGTCTGAAATCCCCTTTTTGACGTTCTTTCATATTATTCCTATTTTTATGCAAATTAGACGGTAAAGGACTAGGCTCTCTTTGGCCTAGGGTCAGCGCAAAATCAAATAAAAAGGAGAAATTGGTCTAGGCTACTCGTAAAGCCTAGACTCATAAATGAGCAAAATAAATAAATAGGGCATTCCAAGGCTGTAAATAAAATAATAACAGAGAAGGGGATAAAGAAGAAGAATTTTCTTATAATTAAATAATAATTGAAAAGGACTAAACAATATACAGTATATAAATTGAACAGTAACTTGTAAAAGACAAACTTATAAACATTGTAAATATCAAACTTTCATAGCCAATCTATTTTATTGTCTTAATCTTTTATTTAGATTGAAGATCTAAAAATAACGTAGAACTCACAGTGAAATGTTGTAGATTAAGACAAAAGCCTTTGAAAGAGAAGAAGAATATCCTTGTAGATCTATAATTTGATAGCATTCTAACTTGTTCCCCAATTTTATATCATTTTAGAGCATAATGTAGTGGAAGCTAAGAAGATGAAGAAGAAAAGACGTGGGTAAGTAGTGAAGAGTAGTAATCTCTTTATAGGTGTAGAAGGATAATTTAGGCCTTAGGATTTTAGGTTTTTAATCTCAACCTTAGAAGACACCTTAGCAACACATCAGCAAAAAATAATCCAGAAGCAGGCTCAACATCGGCCAGGCACCAGGTTTGTGCCTGACTTGCACTAGGTCGACCCACCCTGTATGCGGGTCGACACAAGGGTCGACCTATATGCAGGCTGGGTCGTCCATTTACCATTGCTTTATTTATGATTATTAATTAAATTTTCTAATTTAATTCAAACTATGATTGATCATAATTTATTCATTTTTTGTTCGATTTACGCAAACCAAATGTTTATCTGAATCAGAATTTCATAATGAATACAACGGTGAAATCTATTTTACCCAATTATGAATATAATATTAATTATTATTTGTTTAATTACTTTTTTATTTAATTAGTTTTATTAAAATTTTGGAGTGTTACACGAAATCCAAGTGCTCATTGAATATATGGCTTCACGAAAAGAACCAACACAACCAAACCCAATACTGATGATGACATGAGACTCAATCGTTTTCCCACCGAGCTAGAAACTTATTACAACCACCTAGGTAAAAAGAGAAACAAGACATACTAGTAATTAAGATTGATGAGTCGCGAGTCCTCTCGAGAATCAAGACGTTGTTGCCTCCTAAGACAATCCATGTTGAGTTCAAACCTTCTAGATCTAAACAAATCGAAACTGCAGCAGTTGAATCATAAAACTTAGTGATATAACACAGAACAAGTGGTTGCCTGAATGGGCTACCACGCTTAGGTACAAAAGGGAAAAATATTTCAAGTTTGAGAAGCAGAAGGTAATCGTGGTGCGGATTGAAGAAAAGACGAATTTTGGAAGAACGACTCAGATCTGGAAAAAAAATAAACATGAGTTTCAGTGTAGCTTCCACGCAAGCGAAAGTAAGAGGTGGGGATGGATATTTGGAGATCGGAGGTTTGAAATGGCAGAGATCGAAGGTGGAGAGAAAGGAAAGAACAATGAAGAATGAAAAATGGCTCATGATGCCATTAACAGTCACCCCACCAAAACGTGTTGATGGAAAAACATGCAAAATTAACATAATACATTATAGAAAGTAAAAGAAATAATTCAAAAGAATTTCGCAATTCAAAATAAAATCGGACATCATTTCCTTTGCAATGTTAACATCCTACAATCTTAAAATCTCTCAATCATCATGTAGTGAAAATAATACATGCATCCACATCGTTCGGTTTCACCTAGTATCACGTATTTCAATCCATTATTATCAACCAATTTAACAAACAAATGATTTGTAATCAGACTCAAGTGACATAAGTAAATAAATGACTCACAGGAATATAGTATTGGGTGAGGAGAAACTCACTAAACAACATACAAATTTCTGAATTAGCAATAGCTCAACATTCTCTAATCCAAACATTATTGTTGTATATTTGATACTCCACCCTCTTCATTAATTGTTTGCATACATACTACACCCATTAATCCCTGACGAGCATAATAAAACTACCCATCTCCAAGGCATACATGCTTTAGACCTAATGCGCGCTGTCGAGCCGCATCATCCCCTCTATTAGCCTAGCTTCAACCAGAAATCAAGATATATATGCACCTCCTCGTGAACTTACTCCAATACATAAAACTATGTCGCATCTCCCTATCGCATCGCCTGCGCTTTAGACCAGCTGTACCACCTCCCCTTCTTTCTAACGTTGATCATCGATTTCCATAACCGAGCTCAAGCCCGATTCCAACTTTTTACCAAGAGTGTGATTTCTTTTTTCCCTCGATTTTGGAGAGTATAAGGGTTCGAGTCTAAAGCAGGGCAAAGGGCTTGGTTTTTGGCGATATTCCTCGAAACATCAAGATAATTAAATAGGGTTTGAGCATTTATCTATTTTGGTCCAATTCAACTTAATTTAATTTTTTTCTTCAAATTAATTTCCTAACCACAGACAATTTAATTTTAGTTTATTGAAATAAATTCTGGACTAATATAATTTAGTTTAATCTCATTCTATAAGTTGTATCTTGGAAATTGACAATTTACTTCATTTGATGTTCGCCTATTTTGTATGTAATTCCAACATTCAATAAAAATACATATTTGTTAGCTTACAATTTTAGTTATATAAAATTATTCAACAACTCAAAACTATTTTATATTCATTAAATAGTTTTTTAACTAATGAATCAGCACAATCTAACTTAAATACTTTTATTTTTTTCTGGTACACGTATAGTTACGGTGTCAATCCCATTTTGACTTTCTTCTGCCAATTGTTGCCGCGTTGTTGCTTCCATTAATTGTTCCACTTCTTTTTCTTGCATTCCCAGCATTCCCAAGTCAGTTGGGGCATCGACTCCTCCTTGGGAACTATAGCCTTAGACTTTGGATAATTGCTTGTGTGTCTCAAAGCCTTTTTGACAATCAACTTAAAGGTCTCATCAATGTGGTTTTGCAGTTTCTTTCCTGAATGGTCTCTTAAGCCAAGAACAATGTTCTCATTCTTCTCCACTCAGGTGTCAATGAAACATATCTCATACTTTGACAAAGCTTCGAACTCAACCATATACTTATAAATAGTCACGCCTTCCTACTTCAACTTTACAAATCTTAAACAGAAGTGACTTCTAAGTTGAACTGAATCCAAGTGAACTAGTCTTTAGGTGTAGTGACCTTAACTGTGTTCCATCAGTTCATCACCCTTTCTTGAAGTTGATTTGATGCAAACCTCATCTTTATATCGTCAAAAGTTCGCTCACAAGTATCGAGCCAATGTTGAACTTTCATAGCTGACTTCATTCATTGAAGGGGTTTGCCGCATAGACTAGTAAAATCCGCACACATCTCAGCGAAGTCAACTACGCGCTCCTAAGGTGGTGCACTATCCACGACAACATTATTTAGAATAGTCGTTTGAGCATTCTGCAATATGTTCCTCATTGGACATGATCTGTAAATCGAGATTAGCAACTACCGAACTGGTTCACCCACCACTTCGGAGTTAGTATTCCGTGTAATATACTTTTTAGCAATTCATCCTTTAATCGGGGACAAGGACGATTAGTCTCCTTTTAATAAATCTGTAACACCCCACACCCGCTAAGGTCACTCACTAAGGGAATGCCTTAGCTTCGGTGGAGTATTTAAGTGAATATAGAACTGAAAAATTACAACAAGATAGATATAAGTAATACTTGATATTTAAAACATCATTTCATTGCAGCAGAAGGTAAACATGTTTGGTTACATATCAAAACCAACAAGAGTCAAGTACAAAAATATCCATCTCGTTAAAACATAAGTACATAATCCCACTACATACTAATAGCCATAATAGAAAAGATAACCGAGCTTTTCTTCAAGAGTCCAAGCTCCAAAAGATAGATAAAGCAATCCGATCAAAGCCCACTAGTGCTAGGCCCACACTGATAATCTGAGGGTTGGGGGAAAAAGATAAAAACAACGGGGTCAGACATAAGTCTGAGTGAGCCCTATAACTTTAACAATACAATCATTAAAGTAATTAGGGTACGATATAAACCTAGTACGGTACGACTGAGGATAAATGACTACACTAAGCAGCCAACTAGACTTAGGATGAACTAAGATAACGGTAAAGACGCGCCTATCCACCCAAGGATAAATACTACACTACACCACCCCAGATCTACCCACCTAAGGGTAATTCTTACACTACACCACACCAGATCTACCCACCCAAGGGTAATTCCTACTTAAAGGTTGATCCCACTAAGTGTACTTGGTAATTTTTAATAGTAGTTCCGTGTACCCCTAGCTGACTACATAGGTGCCGTCTGCCCCTATCTCCACTAGGTGTACCCACAACTTAGTAATTTTTAATAGTAGTCTCGTGTACCCCTAGCTGACTACATAGGTGCCGTCTGCCCCTATCTCCACTAGGTGTACCCACTACTCCCATTCGATCGGCTCCCTAACGTAGATACCCGTGCTGGCCCCACAGTGGGGTGTATCACTCCCCAAAGTGGCAACCCGATACAATCAATGGTGCACGGCTTATACCTACACGATGCAACAACGTCTTACCTACCAGCCCGGGTCCACACACGCATATGAAACCCGTTGGACTTGCGTTGCCACCGCTAACCCGTTTTTGGCCTCTTATAGTCAAGCCCAGTACGCGTGTCCCGTCCTCGACATGAGTCGAGCCCACTAAGATACATATGGGTTACTTGTTGAAATGGGCCCCCCACAAGCTACCCACCTAAGCTTGTCATTTTTTTCTAGTGCATCCCACTTAACCCTTTTTGATAATCATGTCCACTTACATGTTTAAAATTTGGTTAAGTCATCTACTCATATTTCAATTGTCACTCAAGGCACCCACTAGATTTCCCCATGCCACCCAAGACACTTACTTGATTTCCACATGCCACCCAAGGCACTTACTTAACCCTTTAATCATGTTTAATTACATGTTCCACTTTGGTTAAGTATTCTAATCTTATCTTCCATTGCCACCCAAGGCAACCACTAGATTTTCCCCATGCCACCCAAGGCACTTACTTAACCCTTTAATCATGTTTAATTACATGTTCCACTTTGGTTAAGTACTTTAATCTTATCTTGCATTGCCACCCAAGGCAACCACTAGATTTTCCCCATGCCACCCAAGGCACCCACTTAACCCATTAATCATGTTTAATTACATGTTCCACTTTGGTTAAGTATTCTAATCATATTTTCTATTGCCACCCAAGGCAACCACTAGATTTTTCCACATGCCACACAAGGCATCCACTTAACCCCTCATGTCCCCTACATGCTTATCTGGTTAAGTGTTTCTTAATTGATTAAGAACGTAACCGTTGTAAAGACCTCTCACATTAGACTATCTTTTATGGCAGCTGGATTTGCCGGTTGGATCCGGGCAGCCTTACGCCATAACCGAGGCTAACCTCGTGTCTATACACTTGTCACGTATTTAGTTTGTGCCTAAGACCTCTCACATTGGGCCAATCATTTGTAGCCGCTGGATTTGCCGGTCGGTTCCGGGCAGTCTTACGCTACAAAAGGGTCCAACCTCGTGTCTTAGTCGATTAATTACACCTAATTAATCACCCCCGAATTAATTTTCCCTAATTAATTTCAAATTTTAATGATGTACATAATTGACTCAATTATGTCCATCCACTTTATGGTATGCATAATCATACCAACTTCTTACCATTTCATTAACATGTATATTAACCCCATCGTTCCCCACGTAATTCGCTAACATGACATAAAAGGGAAGATTCATCACAAATACAATGGGTTCAACTTGCATAACATTAGCATCAACATGGGTTTAAAGGTGTCAACATGCATATAGCATCAAACCCAACTAGCATAAATAATCAACCCAAACTTGCATGAATCACATATGTCATAAGGAGGTTAACTTGCATAAGTTATTTATGTCATACAAAAGGGTAAACTTGCGTATGTATGTATGACATACAAAGGGGTTAACTTGCATATGTATGCATATCATACAAAAGGTGTAAACTTGCACATGTTACTTGCATATAATCAAACACCATACTTGCATAACATGTCATATGTGAACTTGCATATAATCATACACCAAACTTGCATACATATCATAAATGAACTTGCATATAATCATACACCAAACTTGCATATCATGGTGTCATAATGGATCAATGTTTCTCATATGACTTGCATAACTTGCATAACATCATAAACACATAGCATATGACTTGCATAACTTGCATAACATCACAAACACATAGCATATGACTTGCATAACTTGCATAACATCACAAACACATAGCATATGACTTGCATAACATCGTAATCACATAGCATATGACTTGCATAACTTGCATAACATCAAAATCACATAGCATATGACTTGCATAACTTGCATAACATCATGATCACATAGCATATGACTTGCATAACTTGCATAACATCATGAACATATAGCACATAACTTGCATAACATGCATAACATCATTAACACATAGCATATAACATGCATAACATGCATTGATCCACATTCATAGCCATAACCTCATTATATCCTATCATAATCATTTCAATAATTGGTCATTAAGGCTATAGAAAACTCACGACTTGTTGATTAGCACTCCTAAGAAGAAGATTAAGTTGCTAGAGTTGATTAGAGATTGATTTGAGAAGCTATCTTCCTCTTTAAGTTGATGGAGGCTCCTTCAAGTTGCATTTTGACGGCATAACGGTGTTGCATCTATTTTTAGTATGAATTAGGGTAGTCTTAGGGTGTATTTATAGAGTAGTTAGGTGTTTTAGGCCATTAGATTAACCCTAAATCAGATTAGAGCCGTCAGATCTCGTCCTAGCCACCAAAACACAGCCCAAAAGCCAAGCTGATGCACCCAGGTTACCTGGGCTCGACCAGGGAGGTCGACCCCTAGGTCGACACTAGGGTCGACTCCCCAGTCGACCTGGTGGGAAGGTCGACTCCCCAGTCGACCCCCAGGTCGACTCCCTGGGTCTGGCAGGAATTTTCCCGCCACTTCTGAAATTTGAAATTTTACTATTTAAAATCTGTTTTAAATTTTCTGAAACTTCTTTGGGCCTTATCTGGGTCATACGGACTCCGTTTTTCGAAAACTCGGACTCTATTTCGCGTATTTTTCCGAGACGAACGCAATGGCATAGCCCGTTTCTTCTGATTCAGATTTTAAAATTTAATTCTGCCCTGTTTTATATTATAGCAAGTTATTCAACATACGGGGTGTTACATTCTCCCCTACTTAAAGGATTTCGTCCCCGAAATCTCTAAGTCAAGAAGAATGTATCCTACCAACCAAACAACCATCTACTCAAACCATCAAACACTGGCATCCATTGTCCTTAAAGTTTCTAATGCTGTATGAACATATGCAAAGAGTGTGTGTATATGTTCCGTGTCTAATGCAAAATTAGGCGGTCCACTTATTTAGTTGACCTCCTTAATGCAAACCATGATAGTGCCATGCATCCAATATGTATGCGAAAGATCCCTATCGACACATACTATTTCTACATGTGTGCACAACCATACACCAAAAGGCATCATCCATATGATAACGCAACCATTATACATCCATTAATATAGCTTCCTACACACAATTTTATGCAATATGCAATATGAAGTGATTAAGTCGATCTAGTGCCTAAAGTGTGTGTATATGCATCCACGAGCAACCACTAGCAACCACTTGCATCCACACGCATCCATCAAACATAACATGTCTCAAACACATGTTTCAACCATAGGTTTACCCTATCTAAAGGTCAAAGGTACTAATGAGAGGACATACTAAAGATAAGATAAGTACTAGACAAACGATAAAGGAGAAGTTAAAAGACATACCCTCAAAAAGGAATGGGTACAGTGAACGCATCTTCGCTTCTATCTCCCAAGTAGCATTGCTCTCATCTTCTCCCCTTGGCACTTTGACTAGTCGAACCTCTCTGTTTCTCAACTTCCTAATCTCTGACCCAAGGATGCGGGTAGGAGCTCGTCGAATAGTCGGATCACGCTCTACCTCCACCTCTCTAAGCAAGCTCGGCTCTACCACCTCTACGGTCTCATGTAGGCACTTCCTCAAATGTGACACATGGAATACGCCATGTACCCCACTAAGTCTCTTGGGTAAATCCACTCTATATGCCATGGAGCAGTCCTCTCGCTCTTCACGGGTATGAAATGGGCACTCTTAGTAAGTCTGTCTACCACAACCCAAATTCCCGTATTACCCTTCTTCGACCTAGGTAACCCATCAATAAAATCCATCGAGACGCCATCCCACTTCCATTGCGGAACTTCCAATGGGTGAAGCAATCCACCAGGTTTCTTTTGCTCCGCTTTCACTTGTTGGTACACCAAGCATCTAGCGACATACTCGGCCACATCTTTCTTCATACCGGCCCAAAAGAAAACTCGCTTCATGTCTTGGTACATCTTGTCCCCACCGGGATGAATGGTCATCTTCGAACAATGCGCATCATCAAGTATAGCCTTCCTCAAACCCTCGTCTTGCGGTACACAAAGTCTACCGTCTTTACGCAAGCACCCCTTATCGTCTAGGGTGTACCTACTCAAATGGCTGGACGACTCCCCCCTTATGAGCCTCTCTACCAACTCAACCAACTGTGGGTCGTCCCGTTGTGCCTCGCTAATCCGTCTCAAAAGAGTAGGTCTGACCTCCAAGGATGCTAGCAAACCGGGTATAAAGTCAACAGAAGG
Organism: Allium sativum; assembly: GCA_030737875.1. Classification (NCBI taxonomy): domain Eukaryota; kingdom Viridiplantae; phylum Streptophyta; class Magnoliopsida; order Asparagales; family Amaryllidaceae; genus Allium; species Allium sativum. The sequence goes on from CM060920.1 coordinate 650,182,990, forward strand.
TCTGAAATCAAACATCGAGATAAATTCCAAGCTTCGTCGTTCCACGAACAATGGACTCAAGGACAACCTTTTTCTGCTCAAGGCGTCCGCCACCACGTTACCCTTGCCAGGTGTATACGCTATCTCGAAATCTTAGGATGCTAAGAACTCCATCCACCTTTGCTGTCTCAAGACTATGCGCTCGAAGAGTCTCCAACACTTCCCTAAGATATAGGGCATGCTTTTCTCCTCTTCTGGAGAAAACCAGGATATTCTCCCATACAAAATCGTCACAACTATCCATCTCTCACGCAGACCATCCTAGTCGAACTCGACATCCCCCAAGTGCAAGCCCCAAAGGCCTAAACCAATATCAGACAAACACCCAAGGGACACCTCCTTCAAATTCAGACGACCTACGTGATATGATACTAGTAAAAACGGCTAAATAATTAAGCCCTTGTCCAACTCTGGATGTCCTTGCCAATCTCGCTCCAAAACCAGCGTTGATCAAATGACTGGCTTTGCTTAACCTATTAAGCATACACGAAAACTTATTTCGCTTTTAGAAAAGACCAAGATGTCATCCACAAAGACCACTACGAAGTTATTTAGGTACTCCCTGAACACTCTACTCATCAAATCAACCAAGTATGCAGGGGCGTTCGTCAAACCAAATGGCATCACAAGCCACTCATAGAAACCATCCGGAGTCCTAAAGGCGGTCTTCTCTATACTATCCTCAGCCACTCCCAACTGATGAAACCCCGTGGCCAAGTCCAACTGCGAAAACACTGAGGCGCCAACCAATCTGATCAAAGAGATCCTCAATCCTCGGCAATGGGTGTCTATTCTTCTTTGTGAGCTTGTTGAGTTCTCTATAGTATACACAAAGTCTGAGGGACCCATCCGCCTTCGTGGCAAAAACTACTGGAGCACCCCACTCCGATATACTTCGTCTTATGAACCCCTTCTCAAGCAACTCCCCTACTTGCTTATGGAGTTCCCTCCTCTAACACATCCGAGTATTCCCGGACCACTCTAACAGATCGCAAACTCTCGACTAAAGTGTCAAGCGATTCAAGATAACTTAGCATAACAAAATCTATGGGATTACAAGAGATCTCGAGAGTGTTACCCAAGCGGGTCATGAGTCTAACAACTCTCCTTTCGCAATCAAGAACGGCACCATTACTGGATAACCAGTCCATGCCCAAAATCAACCCATAGCCCGTGAAGCCCAAAACAAAAGCATCACATCTAAACTCAACGCTAAATATAGAAATCTTCAAACCCAAACATATCATGGACAAATAAGTGGAGCCCCCAATTGGGTTTGAAACAACCACGGGATCATCTACTAAACTGGTGTCTAGGTGCAGTGACTCAACTAATGATGATGAGATAAACGAATGTGGTGCGCCGGAGTCGAATAAAGTTCGAACATGATGATCGAGAGAACCAAATTTCAACTTAGACGGTCCTACCCCCATCAGATATACCCGTCGTGAGGGAATACATCTACCCTCCAGAAGATCCTGTACTTCGTCCTTACCACTTTGGACAACCCCAAGGTGTCCTATTTCTCCAAAACAACTAGCCTTCCCCTTCACATTCTCCTTTCGTGGCCTTCTTACAACGATGAGGTTTCGTCCCTTATTTACCTAATAGCTATTTGAACCTTCCTCTCTCGTCCATCTTAACGGTACCCATAAGCCCTCCACTTCCTTGGACTAACTTCTTAGCCTGGCAAACGACTTAGTCCCTTGAAGTGGTTCTTCCGTCCTTCATACGGAAGTCCTTACTTATCTTAAAAAGACATGTATACGCGGAGGGGAAATTCAAAAAGAGAAAGAGGAAGAGATTCAAAACGGAGAATCGAAGGAAGGATATATGGCTCTTGGGGATTATGTTCTTTTCTTTCAAAAACTTTTCTCTTAAAAACATGTTTTTGAAAATACTTCTTCCAAAAATGTTTGTAGAAAAATAATTTTCTAAAAGTTTTATCTGTTCTGGTAACCTTAAGCTCTGATACCACGTGTAACACCCCACACCCGCTAAGGTCACTCACTAAGGGAATGCCTTAGCTTCGGTGGAGTATTTAAGTGAATATAGAACTGAAAAATTACAACAAGACAGATATAAGTAATACTTGATATTTAAAACATCATTTCATTGCAGCAGAAGGTAAACATGTTTGGTTACATATCAAAACCAACAAGAGTCAAGTACAAAAATATCTATCTCGTTAAAACATAAGTACATAATCCCACTACATACTAATAGCCATAATAGAAAAGATAACCGAGATTTTCTTCAAGTGTCCAAGCTCCAAAAGATAGATAAAGCAATCCGATCAAAGCCCACTAGTGCTAGGCCCACACTGATAACCTGAGGGTTGGGGGAAAAAGATAAAAACAACGGGGTCAGACATAAGTCTGAGTGAGCCCTATAACTTTAACAATGCAATCATTAAAGTAATTAGGGTACGATATAAACCTGGTACGGTACGACTGGGGATAAATGACTACACTAAGCAACCAACTAGACTTAGGATGAACTAAGATAACGGTAAAGACGCGCCTATCCACCCAAGGATAAATACTACACTGCACCACCCCAGATCTACCCACCTAAGGGTAATTCCTACACTGCACCACACCAGATCTACCCACCCAAGGGTAATTCCTACTTAAAGGTTGATCCCACTAAGTGTACTTAGTAATTTTTAATAGTAGTTCCGTGTACCCCTAGCTGACTACATAGGTGTCGTCTGCCCCTATCTCCACTAGGTGTACCCACAACTTAGTAATTTTTAATAGTAGTCTCGTGTAGCCCTAGCTGACTACATAGGTGCCGTCTGCCCCTATCTCCACTAGGTGTACCCACTACTCCCATTCGATCGGCTCCCTAACGTAGATACCCGTGCTGGCCCCACAGTGGGGTGTATCACTCCCCAAAGTGGCAACCCGATACAATCAATGATGCACGGCTTATACCTACACGATGCAACAACGTCTTACCTACCAGCCCGGGTCCACACACGCATATGAAACCCGTTGGACTTGCGTTGCCACCGCTAACCCGTTTTTGGCCTCTTATAGTCAAGCCCAGTACGCGTGTCCCGTCCTCGACATGAGTCGAGCCCACTAAGATACATATGGGTTACTGGTTGAAATGGGCCCCCTACAAGCTACCTACCTAAGCTTGTCATTTTTTTCTAGTGCATCCCACTTAACCCTTTTTGGTAATCATGTCCACTTACATGTTTAAAATTTGGTTAAGTCATCTACTCATATTTCAATTGCCACTCAAGGCACCCACTAGATTTCCCCATGCCACCCAAGGCACTTACTTGATTTCCACATGCACCCAAGGCACTTACTTAACCCTTTAATCATGTTTAATTACATGTTCCACTTTGGTTAAGTATTCTAATCTTATCTTCCATTGCCACCCAAGGCAACCACTAGATTTTCCCCATGCCACCCAAGGCATTTACTTAACTCTTTAATCATGTTTAATTACATGTTCCACTTTGGTTAAGTACTTTAATCTTATCTTCCATTGCCACCCAAGGCAACCACTAGATTTTCCCCATGCCACCCAAGGCACCCACTTAACCCTTTAATCATGTTTAATTACATGTTCCACTTTGGTTAAGTATTCTAATCGTATTTTCTATTGCCACCCAAGGCAACCACTAGATTTTTCCACATGCCACCCAAGGCACCCACTTAACCCCTCATGTCCCCTACATGCTTATCTGGTTAAGTGTTTCTTAATTGATTAAGAACGTAACCGTTGTAAAGACCTCTCACGTTAGACTATCTTTTATGGCAGCTGGATTTGCCGGTTGGGTACGGGCAGCCTTACGCCATAACCGAGTCTAACCTCGTGTCTATACACTTGTCACGTATTTAGTTTGTGCCTAAGACCTCTCGCATTGGGCCAATCATTTGTAGCCGCTGGATTTGCCGGTCGGTTCCGGGCAGTCTTACGCTACAAAAGGGTCTAACCTCGTGTCTTAGTCGATTAATTACACCTAATTAATCACTCCCGAATTAATTTTCCTTAATTAATTTCAAATTTTAATGATGTACATAATTGACTCAATTATGTCCATCCACTTTATGGTATGCATAATCATACCAACTTCTTACCATTTCATTAACATGTATATTAACCCCATCGTTCCCCACGTAATTCGCTAACATGACATAAAAGGGAAGATTCATCACAAATACAATGGGTTCAACTTGCATAACATTATCATCAACATGGGTTTAAAGGTGTCAACATGCATATAGCATCAAACCCAACTAGCATAAATAATCAACCCAAACTTGCATGAATCACATATGTCATAAGGAGGTTAACTTGCATAAGTTATTTATGTCATACAAAGGGGTAAACTTGCATATGTATGTATGACATACAAAGGGGTTAACTTGCATATGTATGCATATCAAACAAAAGGTGTAAACTTGTACATGTTACTTGCATATAATCAAACACCATACTTGCATAACATGTCATATGTGAACTTGCATATAATCATACACCAAACTTGCATACATATCATAGATGAACTTGCATATAATCATACACCAAACTTGCATATCATGGTGTCATAATGGATCAATGTTTCTCATATGACTTGCATAACTTGCATAACATCACAAACACATAGCATATGACTTGCATAACTTGCATAACATCACAAACACATAGCATATGACTTGCATAACTTGCATAACATCATAATCACATAGCATATGACTTGCATAACTTGCATAACATCATGATCACATAGCATATGACTTGCATAACTTGCATAACATCATGATCACATAGCATATGACTTGCATAACTTGCACAACATCATGAACATATAGCACATAACTTGCATAACATGCATAACATCATTAACACATAGCATATAACTTGCATAACATGCATTGATCCACATTCATAGCCATAACCTCATTGTATCCTATCATAATCATTTCAATAATTGGTCATTAAGGCTATAGAAAACTCACGACTTGTTGATTAGCACTCCTAAGAAGAAGATTAAGTTGCTAGAGTTGATTAGAGATTGATTTGAGAAGCTATCTTCCTCTTTAAGTTGATGGAGGCTCCTTCAAGTTGCATTTTAATGGCATAACGGTGTTGTATCTATTTTTAGTATGAATTAGGGTAGTCTTAGGGTGTATTTATAGAGTAGTTAGGTGTTTTAGGCCATTAAATTAACCCTAAATCAGATTAGAGCCGTCAGATCTCGTCCTAGCCACCAAAACACAGCCCAAAAGCCAAGCTGATGCACCCAGGTTACCTGGGCTCGACCAGGGAGGTCGACCCCCAGGTCGACACTAGGGTCGACTCCCCAGTCGACCTGGTGGGCAGGTCGACTCCCCAGTCGACCCCCAGGTCGACTCCCTGGGTCTGGCGGAAATTTTCCCGCCACTTCTGAAATTTGAAATTTTACTATTTAAAATCTGTTTTAAATTTTCTGAAACTTCTTTGGGCCTTATCTGGGTCATACAGACTCCGTTTTTCGAAAACTCGGACTCTATTTCGCGTATTTTTCCGAGATGAACGCAATGCCATAGCCCGTTTCCCCTGATTCAGATTTTAAAATTTAATTCTGCCCTGTTTTATATTATAGCAAGTTATTCAACATACCGGGTGTTACAAAATCCGTCTCAACGAGTGCTCACATGCAGTGCAAAATATATGTATATACACACACACTCACTATATAGTCTTAAAAATCGAAATATGTAACAAGTACGAACATACACTATATAGTCTTAAAAATCGAAATATATAACAAGTACAAGCTCTCGTGTACATATACTCTCAAACTAACCCTTAGGTTAAAGTACACAACCTAAGCTTTAATATCAAATGTGATGACTATCCTACAACATCAAGATCTAAGATACCTGAAGTGTATGTTGTTATGGTGATCGGTTGATGTGGGACATTCATTAAGATAAGAAAAGAACCGAACAATACAACTCTTATCGTATATCTCACAATGCATGGAGTAAAATATAATAGTAAGTAAAACTTATATAAATTAGATAATGTAGTAGATAACTGAAATGAGTCCCAACATCAGAGCAACAAATCAAAATAATGTAAATGGAGTTGTACATTCTCAAGTAACTCATAAATCTTGTCTCTTAAAAATAAAAGGAATAGTTTGCCTTATAGTGCTGAACACCAAATAAGAAAGATATAAATATGGTAATACGTGGGTCGCCTTTAGCTCATCATCAGATCATCTCCGAATGCTCACTACACCTATCTCTAATATATACATTTAAGAATATCCAGAGTAGTAGAAAGCAAAGGATAAAACTTTAAGTTTGATGAAATTCTGGTGTAAGTAATAGAAAACTCAAATACTAGAATAAACTAGAACACATATATGGAAATCATACTTGGTCTACCCTTACATCCAAAGAATTAGCACACAAAAGTATATACTACTTTACACAGTCATCATGAGTGAATTAGAAACCTACTAAAAAAAATAACATCCATCCTTCATCCTTACATTTACTTTATAGGTGCATTGGATTTGTATAACATTTATATTATCCCAGCGCCAGGTCTAGGGCCACTACGATACTCCAATCCACACCTCCCAAATAGCTAGGAATTAAACTATCTTAACAATAGTTCAATGCAACTGAAACTTTAAGATCCAAGAGTGATCATCACTTTATGGTCCGTCATTACCCAAGTGAACATTCAAGGCCATTGCCATCTAGTGAACATCACACACTACGTCCTTCTTTACAAGTACACACCAAAACCTACAAACAATATAAATCCCTTTACACATGTTCTCTATGGCGTAGTCCAACATGGATTTCCCTTGCAACTTCCAACCGAAGTCCTTGCAATTTGGAATCATCCCACTTTACTCAAAGTCCTTTGCTCTACATCCTGGAGTATGGATGGTCGTTATTGGATATTCATTCAAAAAGTAGAATTGTTATCAAATCGAGTTGTTGTATGAACCAATGCACCAAGGTCGTCAATCTAAACTTCACTATTGAGCTTCAGTTGGCTACAACACATTTCCTAGAGATCGCAAGACCCTAGGACAAAATAGTTAGGATTAGTACCCTTCCCATATACGGCTCAGTAGATGATTCGACTCTCCTTGGTGTGTACAATACGTCTATCCGAAGTTTCATCCCCCAAATCATGTCACACATTCCAAATTTGATCACGTTCATTGATCCAATATTGCGCCAACTAGAACACTTGACCACTAAAAACCAGTGCTAGCCAATCCGAAGTGCACTGATATGAGGCACACTAATTCGAGACACACTGATCTATAATGCTGAGCTTTTCTTTGTACAATAACTCGACCTAAACAACCTGAAATTTGACATATAGTACCAGGAGACCGTTCTTGTTGTCTCCTCTAGATGACACACAAACTTGAGCACTTTTGGATTTTGGATTTTTTTTTGACAAACATTTATCCAATCCTAAATCTAAGTTGTTATTCGTGTTCCATTTTCACAGTTTCAATCATAAAAATGTCATGCCTATAACTTCCGTAAAAGAATACAACATCCAAACAATAAAATTTAATGAGTTTTGGAAGTTTCACGTTCAAGGTAAAGATTAAAGACCTAAAGGGATAATACAAAAGAAAGAACTTATGCTAATTAAACCCAAAACCATATAAAAATTCACACATATAGCTTAAAACAACGTATATGGATTTCTAACGATTTATGTTAAAATTTTTAATAGATTTTTGATTTAATGCATCTTAATTTGTAAATGAGAAATTCAACCATTCACCTTTGCCTAACCGAGCTTCAAATCTAAGAAAAATTATATCTATGCAAGAAAAATAATTGGAGTTAATTTGTATTCCTCAATAATGGCCAATCCCTTCTTTGACACTAGATCCCTCATATCCTCTTTTTATTCAATTTGATTAAGAAATTGGAGATTTAGGTTAAATTTTAGAAGAAAAAAATGAGGAAGAAATGTTTAGTGGAAGTTAATAAATGTTCTAAAAATGAGAGAAATGAGGTTACAGTCCTATTTTTTCCCTATTCTCTTTAAATCCAGAAATTAATAGTGGACCCCACCATTAATGATCTTTAATTGCATAATCAAACCATTTGAAACTCATAAAAGCTTAAAGAAGTTATAACTCTCAAATGATAGGTAATTTTTCTTAACATAACCACTCTACAGAAAGTAATACCATCTCCTAATTGAATGGAAGGTGGTTTAAGGTTCAAATTCCACTCGGCCAATTGTTATGGATGAAATAAAATTTGTTGGGGATGGAACAGTCACAGAAAAATTCATCGAAAACTCTGGGGATGAGAAATAACTCTAGTAGTCTCTTTCCAAAATTATAGAATCAAACGACCTTATATGAAATTAGTATTTCTTATTTTACCCTCTTAAAATGCATAGGAAACCACGGGTCATTGTAGAATTTCTTTATAGTACCCAAATTAAGAAGGCGTATCCAGACAAGCAGAATTCTTCATCATGCATGCGAGTTTCGCATCTTGAAGGAAAAATTAATATACTAGCTTATGTCCAAGAACGACCTCAAGAATGCTTATAGTCAAAAGATGGATCCTCTACATGCTATGAGCTTTAAATTTTACACTTTATCCATGTTGAGAAAAGGTAGTATGAGCTGATGAGGTCTTAGCTCACCTCATGGGCATAGGGTATACTAAGGAAGAATTGATTAATCACTATATGGATGATAAGTCCAATGATGCACTTTTCACTAACAAGGAGGAAATCACGTTTAAGTGGGAGCGAGAAAGCTCAAGCCTTAACCAAAACTAATGTTGGCACAAAGACTCTATAAATCAGATCGCTTTAGGCCTCAAGGGACCTTCTTCGCAGCGCAGCATCCACGAAGAGCTTATGCTTGTGTCTACAAGTGTTGCTTATTCAGCTGCTAGCCCTGCAATAATTCCCGAAACCTAGATCGAAGATACTCTTTCAGTGGTTTAGCCTGATAAAGAGGGTAACGGGGAAGATTTCCAAATGGCTAACTCTGTTTAAACCCAGAAAAATGCTGAGTTCACCCATAAAAACCAATAACCAAACTACCTATATTTTTTTATAATTTTTTCTAATTTTCAGCATACCTCGTAGGGACCCTACGAGGTTTCCTAGGTCATCTCATAAAGACACTACGAGGTGTTTTTAGGACACCTCGTAGGGGATCTACGAGGTTACGTACAAAACCTCATAGGGACTCTACGAGGGAGGGTAAAATTGAGTTTTTAAGAAAATTACATGGGTGAACTCAGCAAAACACTGGGTTTCTCCCATTTTTTCGGTTTGCGGGGTAAACTCAGCAAAACTGTGGTTTTAAATAGAATTACCCTTTCCAAATTTAAGCTTGTTTCTAAACTTCTATGGCAACAAATTCCCTTGCTTTTCCTAAACTCAATGACTTTTAGTTTACACAAGAAGAAGCTAATGGCATGGTTGCTTGTTTTCTATTCTTGTAGGTCGCCCAACTTTTCCATCTATCACACATACAACTTCTTAAAGAACCTAACCTGGTTTTGTTATCTTTACTACTTGGACTATTGTCTCCACAGTACTTTCAAGTCCTATTATGTTCTACAATTTCTAGCTAGAACCGTAGATTGCGACATTAATGTCCTTAGAAGAAGATGTGATAAGCATAGAACTGAAAAAGTCAAAGGTGGAAGAAAAGGAAGAAAAAAAGGAGTTGAAGCCTTCCAAAGTGCTTCTAAGTCACATAAGTGCAAGAAGAAATGAGATTCCACCGATATGGCTAGATATTTTTAGGCGACACCACAGACTAAGATCACTCCTTGTGGAGAGGCTAAAAAAGTTTGGAAGCTACCGATTAAAGGAGGCAAAAGGGACAACAAAAAGAAGTAGTTTCGTTTTTTATTGTTGTTCTACAGGGCCTATGTTTTCTAATTCTTGAGTGAGATAGGACGAGATTAAGCAAGTTTTGACCCCGCTGTTTGAGTCATCAATTTACTGTGGTTCTAAAAGAATCCCAAAATACTCTTCCTAATGCCACAAGTAAAAAAATAAAACTCATTAAATTTTGTATACTTCTTAATACCACATTACCCATCCATCCTAATCTCTCACTGAACAAGTATTTGCCGAACTAATCACGTAGTAAGCTCTAATCTAAAAACCTTAATCAAGAATATCGTTGTCTACTTCATCTTTCATGCGGGAAAATTCAAATTCTTACCATTTGAAACCCTGATCTCTCGCTTCCTCTTCTAGTTGGCTTAATTCAAACCTTATTCACGGCTTCTGTATATTTAGGCACGCATTCTTCTTTCTTGGCATTGTTGCGACGTCATTATCATTGATCAATCGATTAAAGAACTAGGTTTCAGAATGTAATGAAAGAGGAACAAATAAAAAGACGAGAGGAAAATAAGGTAACAACGGTGTGGTAGCCCTGATTGTTTATGTATGGTACTAAGAAGAGTCTAATGATAATTCTTATGGTATTTTTTAGTAGCGGTATTAGGAAGAGTATTTTGGGGTGCCCTTAGCACCACACTCGATTTATATAAGACATCATGTTTAATGAAATGCCACTGTTTCTATTTTAATTTTCATTGCGTAAATTCAAATTCCATATATTTTGCACTATTATCTTTTATTATATCAGTATGTTGTGCGAGAAGATTGCGCGAATGCCAAAGCACAATAAACAAGATCTAGATTTGTCAATTGAACATCAATCTAATATGATAGCAATTATTCTATTACATCAAACAAATAGTAAATAACTATAAAAGAGAAACAAAGAGACACACAATATTTATACTGATTCCACTATCATCGAGATAGCGTACGTCCAGTCCAAAAGAGAGATTTTATTTCATATAAGAGAATTACAAAAGATTACAAAATAAGAGTTTACATATGCAAACCTCAAATTGGCTTAATAAGAAGAGACATCATTGGTGATCACTGGCTCCATGCCAGGATGAGTTTACAAAGAAGTCTACCCCTCAATATATAGCCAGTGCAAATTTATGTGGGTCATCAATTAAATTACCAACATATGGTAATAAAATAATGGAGGCTAACTACAATAGTAACAAATGTGCACACATAGAAAGTAAATCAATCTCTTTCCTTAGGGTAGGTGGAAGAAATTAATGTCTGCATTTCTTTATTTCCATCTCATGCAAATGCAGTCAATTAATTCATGCATTTCCATATTAAAAAATATATTTATTTACCATCTATTTGTGAATGTATCACTTAAATTTAACACACTACACTATATATAGTTAGCTCCATGTTCTATGTTTATTTGCTACAATTCTGTGCATGTAAATAATGTTTACAGCCTATAAGTCTGTGTGTATAAATAATTCAATTACATAAAATGTTATGATATTTAACTCTATTCTGGTCGTCAGAATGCCAAAATTCTTTATTGTGCATAAAAGAACTATGGTACGAGTCATCTCAACCTTTTCCTTGGTTATTCCAGTGTATGATGCCCACATGTTATAACGTTGTTTATGTGCTTGAACTATATTTAAGACTCCATAAAAACTTGTTTGATTGTCTCCAGAACTACACAGATTTTGATTTTTTTTATGGTTAAGGTATAGATCAATCTTTACTTATGAAATTTGACCATTCAGTTCTAAGGTACTTGGTTTATTTTGCTCCGGAGGCTTAGTTTAATTTGAGTCAGTCTTTGATTGGTTGCGATGTCTATGTAGTTTTGTTGACTCCATCAACCAATAAAAGCGATTCCATTAGTCTAGTGAGTTTGGACCAAGATGATTTCTGATTCGCAGCCTTAGGGCGTAATCCCATTGGCTTTGGGTCGACTGAATGTTGATCCAATGAGTTAAGGCACAGTTTTGATGGCTCACAAAGGATTTTGGATTCAGTGTCCGAGGACTCGATGGCCTTAGCATGATAATCCATCAGAGGTGAGAAGAGCTTCAGCACCGATGACTGACAATCTGGTAGCCTAGAGGCTACGCTCACTACCACTAAAAAGAATTTTCGGACCAATATGCATCTATATAGTTTCCTTAGGGATACATTTGATACCACCAAGAGAAATTTTGTGATTGATGTCCGATGATCCGATGATCCACACCTTTTGAAGCAATGATTCACTGACTCCAAGAAGTGTTTTGGGTCGATGGTTGATGTTCTAGTGGGCTCCAAGCAATGATTCACCGACTCTTAAAAGTTTGAGACTCATCTTGTAGGAACATAACTTTGTCAATTCTTGGACACTAGGAGGTTAGACCGGTTTGTTTGATGATCCTTTGGGTTCATGCTTATAAAAAACACAGTTTTTATGTTTAAAAGATTATTTTACTAATGACTGTAAGTAGAGGAAAACTCTGCCACAATACAATGCTTCCATTGTGATCCGGTGTCTTATTTTCTGAAAGTAAAATATAGAAGATTCAGGTATAATAAACCATAAAATGCCATCGTTCCAAGCTTGTAGGATGAAGGCTTCATCTGTTGTTGTGAGCTTGAAAGTCCGGTCTATAAATTTCTTGCCAATCATATGTAGCTCTTCCCAAATTGGCCTAAATATGTCAATGTACTTCATTGACATTTAAGAATAAGGTCTTTGACTTCAAAATTTTCGATTGTAGATTTTTATATTGAAATCTCTGGCCGCCACTCTCTTTTGATACATAGCTATCCCTAGTTCAACTTCTTTCCATCCTCATCAATTTTATTGAGTGATTCAAGCAACAACTGTTGGAAATTTATGTGAATTGTTCAAAATATAGAAATAAGTGTATGATGGTTGTTTTATCCTAGAGGCGGCGACAAAAGTACGAACTGGTTTTGCACCATCGACCAGATCGCCGAATCGTCTTCAAGAAAGCGACCTAGTCCGCGACTCAGCCATTGTTTCCCAACAATTTGAAGACGATAAGAAACAATGGCTTCGTTGCAGTCCTAGATGGAGGCGGTTGCTACCTTACATACAATTAATCAATGGGAGGACACTAGAATGATCTGGATGGAACAGTCGTGATGATCATTGGTGCGTCATCAGCCATTGTAATAGATCTCGCTGCTGCTGGATGCTGCATCATCACCGGGGTCAGGCATATCGAACGACTGAAATCACTTTGCAACGATTGAACGCGATGAAATCTGAACTGTGGACCATGGATCTACATGCTCAGGTTCTGTTTTCGCCTTTCTTTTCAGCTGATTATTTCAGATCTATTTTGAGCTAAATCATATGATTTAATGAGTTTTATTTTGAAAGTGTCATTAAAGGAGGCACTATTTGAATGCAAATAGTGAAAATGTTTTTATTATAAATTGACATTATTTAAGTGCATAATTATGTTGAAAATGTCATTAAAATTTTGGCATTACTGAAATACATATGATTATATGAAAATGTCATTAAAATTAACATTAATAGAACACATATATTATTTGGAAATGTCACTAAATTTTTTGACATTAATAGAATGTGTATGTTATTTGATAAATTGACATTAATTGAATGAATAGGTTTTTTGCATCAAATAAATTGACATAGTTTATATGCATACAAGTGAAAAGATAGAATATAGAACATCTTTGTTGCATACATATGTATTCAATATTTCTACATGAGTTAGACTGCATTGTAGCCTAATATGGAGGACAACATGTAAATTGTGACTCCTTGAGCCAAACCAAAAGAACATGCTGAATTTTTTCGAAAATGCAGAAAATAATATTTTATGAGATTCACTTACGTTAGTCTCTGAGTTTACGTATATTTTTCTATACGATAAAATATGAATTCTCAAACATATGAACATCTTTAACATTAATAAGCTTCCACGACCAGTCAGTATAGAATAGAATGGGAATCCGCAAGGAAACCATAAAGGACAACAACAACCAACCCAAAAGAGTGATTCTGGACAGTTGTTTCTATGTTACAACTGTGAAAAACCAGATCATATGACACGAAAATGTAGGAACAGGTAAGGCCCTGCACCGCAGACAAACCTGAATAAGAAGACTCTAACGGCTATGATTACTGAGATTCACCTTTTGGTGGATTAGATGGTGGGTGGGTAGACATTGGTGTTTCTCGCCGTGTCTGCTATGATTGTGATATATTCACAATTTACATGGTTGTTGATGATCAAAAAGTGTGTTGTGAGATTCTCGCACCACTAAAGCTATAGAGATTGGTAATGTGGAAATAAAGCTTATAATTAGAAAGACAATGATTCTTAAAAGATGAGATGCATTTGACATGTTTAAAACATTCAAAACTGAAATTGAGAATCAAGTTTATAAGAAAATTAAGAGACTACGTAGTGATAGAGGAACAGAATACGAATTAAATTCTATTCTGGATTTTTTATGTGATATATTGTACATAAGAGAACTGCACCATATTCACCTGAAATGAACGGTAAAGCTGAAAAAAAAGGACTTTTACCGAATTAATAATTGTCATTTTATTAAATTTTGGTGCAGCATAACATTAGTGGGGGGATATTTTATAGACTGTACGTTATGTTCAGAATAGAATCCCCATATCTAAGAATAAAATTTCACATTATGAAATTTTAAAAGAAATATAAATCCAATATGTCATACTTTAGAAGTTGGGGTTGCTTAGCATATGTTCGCATTCTAGACCCTAAGAGAATAAAATTTGCAAGTAAAATCATACGAATGTGTATTTATTAGCTATGTTGTTAATAGCAAAGCATACAGGATTTATGATCTAAATACACATAATATAATTTGAATCAAATGATGCCAATTTTTTATGAAACGAAATTTCCTTTTAAATTAAGGAATAGTGGGGGCACATCAAATATGCCTATTAGAACAAAACTTAATAAAAGTTCTGAAGTTGAACCTAGAAGAAGTAAAAGAGCGAGAACCGTAAAAGATTTGGTTCGGATTTTTGTGCTTTTACTATAGAGGAGGATCACTTAAACATCTAAGAGGCCTTATCTTATTTAAGACGCCGATTTTTGGCAAGAGGCTATAAATGATGAGATGGATTCTCTAGAATCCAATAAGACTTGGCATTTGACAGATTTACTCTCTGGTTGTAAATCTATAGGCTGTAAATGGGTACTTAAAAAGAAACTAAAACCTGACGGTACTATAGATAAATACAAAGCAAGACTAGTAGCTAAAGGTTTTAGACAAAAAGAAAATATAGACTTCTTCGATACTTTTTCACCTGTAATTAGAATTACATCCATTCGGGTATTAATCTCACTTGCTTCCATTTATGAATACACCAAATGGATGTTAAAACCGTCTTTTTGAACGGTGAATTAGACGAAGAAATTTATATGGACCAGCCTGAAGGATTTGTAATACATGGTCAAGAACATAAAGTATGCAAATTAGATAAATCATTATATGGTTTAAAACAAGAACTTTAACAATGGCATGAAAAAAAATTGAGAACTTTAATCATTTCACATGGTTTTAAAGTTAATGAAAGTGACAAATGCATTTATTACAAATCTGAGAATGACATTTGTACTATTATATGCCTTATGTAGATGACCTACTCATCTTTGGGTCAAACATTCATGCCATAAATTTAGTCAAATCTTTATTAAGTGCCAATTTTGATATGAAAGATCTAGGTAAGGCGAGTGTAATCCTTGGTACTAAGATTACTGGGTCAAAAAGAGGATTTTCTTTGGATCAATCTCATTAAATTGAGAATACTCTAAAGAAATACAATTATTTTGACTGTAAACCTGCATGTACACCATATGGTCTCAGTGTAAAGTTATTTAAGAACACTGATGAAGGTGTAAGACAGTCTGATTTTGCGAGCATCATTGGCAGCCTACGGTATGCCACTGAATGTACTAGACCCGACATTGCCTATGTCGTGGGATCATTATGCAGGTTTACCAGTAGACCTAGTGTAAAGCATTGACATGATATTGAAAGAGTCATGAGATACCATAAACGAACCATGAACCTTGGATTACATTATGAAAAGTTTCAAGCTGTACTTGAAAGATATTCCGATGCTGACTGGAATATTTTATCTGATGATTCTATTGCGACCAGTGGCTATATATTTAGCATTGCTGGAAGAACTGTTTCTTGGAAATCTAAGAAACAGAATATCTTGACTCAGAATACTATAGTGACTGAGATAATAGCACTAGCTACAACTAGTTAAGAAGCAGAGAACTAAAGAAATCTGCTATTTGAGATTCCTATAAAGGAAAAATAGACACCAGTGGTGTAATCGATTGTGATAGTTCCGCGGCTATTACAAAAAGTATAGAACTGTTATAACAACGGTAGAAAACGACGTCGTAAGCACAATACTGTAAAAGAACATCACATACATAGTGATGAAAAACTCGACGACTATTGAAAGGAAAACAGAACCGATATTACAACGGTAAGAAATGATAGTCGTATACACAGTATTGTTAGAGAACATCACATATGAGGTGATGATAATTTGGCAGATCCTTTGACGAAAGGACTGACCAGAAAGAAATTCCTTAATAATTCTAAAAGAATGGGACTACTGCCTGAGATAGTGGAATCATGCACAATGGTAACCCGACCTAAATGACTGGAGATCCCAAGAACTAGGTTCAATGGGTAAAAACAAGTTGTGTAGTGATAGTAGATGAACATGCTAAATTTATATATTAAGAAGCATGTATTCCTGAAGTGATAGAGGATGAGTTAATAGAAACTCTTAATGAGATCTATACTCTATTTGGAGTGGAGTACCTACCTTCAGGAGTACTCTTGATAGACTCACCTATGTGAATGTGGAAATGAGGCCGTTTCCTATGGAGTTTTGGGCAAAACTTCTAGAGCGTTCACTAAACTGGGATATAAGTGCATGGCCATAAACGCACGGGCTTATTTGATTGCACTATGGAAAAGATTGTGTGTGGTTTGATGTCAGGAATAGAGTTCAAGACTACGTGTCACTCTAGTAAAAACTGAATCTTATTCACTACGCAAAGGTTCAAGTCGGATGACACCTTTGTTTATGCACAGTCTTATGCTTTTAGAAACTGCTCGATAATATTTTAAAAAATTCAAGTGGGGGATTATTGGAAATTTATGTGAATTGTTTAAAATATAGAAATAAGTGTATGATGGCTCCTAAATGTGAATAGTCCCACATCATGGGATTATATGAAAGAAGCAAGTATTTATATTTGTTTCTAAGAAGCTTTGATGGGGCCTTGGGGCTCCAAATACATGCTTTGTTGTGAGGAGGGAGCCCATGCATCATGACCACCACACACGCGCGCGCGACCTACTCGACCCGGCCCGGCCCGGCTCGGTTCGGTATTGGGCTTGGGCTTTGGGCCTTGGGCCTTGGCTATGTGGTGTAGACACTTATATTTTTAGACCAGAAAAACTTGATTTTTTCGAACCGTTTTTTAATTACAGAAAATATTTCTGAACCGAATTTAATTTGAAACGGTAAACTTTTGACCAAGTATTTCGCAGATCCTATTTTCCTCTACTGACCAGTATTTTCGAATAACCTAATCCTCGTCTATATATTATTATCTTCAGATTAGACGAGATTAATATAGATAAAAAAAAACTGTTTTTCTCTTTTCTCTTCCACCGCCATTAAAATATTCTTACGGAAATTTTCGAGCAGTTAAATTCAGAAAGTGCAAATCTGCACTGATTTATTTGTGCAAAGCAGATCAGTTATTAATTTCAGAGAAGCTGTTTTATCCTAGAGGCGGCGGCGAAAGTACGAACTGGTTTTGCACCATCGACCAGATCGCCGAATCGTCTTCAAGAAAGCGACCTGGTCCGCGACTCAACCATTGTTTCCCAACAACAACAACAACTCATTTTCCTCCAAAATAAAGCGTATTCGTCGATGAGTAAGTACCTTCAACTCTGGGATCATAGTTCGTGGACCATAAGCCAAGCGAACGGTGTATGTCCAATAATAGATTTGCGCGTCGTTTGGTTAACCCATACTGCAAGTGGCAGTTCATCAGCCCAACTACATTTAGCCTATGCTAGTCACTTCTTTATCATGGAATTAACGTTTTTTTTTCACTTCTTCCACTATCCGATTTTACTATGGTTGTGCTACCATGAAAAAACTCTTTTCAATTTATGACCGCTTACAGAAATTCTAGAACGTGACATTTTTGAATTGAGTCTCACTATCAGTGATTATCTTTTAAGACACTTTGTACCTGCAATACTACTTTTAGTTACAACGTTAATTATTTTTTAATTATAATGGTAGCAAAGGGTTCTGCTTTGACTCGTATTATTAGTAATCAATAATATTTATTACATATTTAGCTCCTCCTACTGTTGGTAAAACACCAATGAGGTCGATGCCCCAAACCACAACTAAGGGGCGACCATTAGTGTTAATAAGATGAAGGAGCCCTTATAATCTTTGAGAATCTTTGGTATGTATCGAATCACCTTATATAGTCAGTTGCATATTTACTCGAATCTGGTCAAATATGTATGCATCGCAACACCTTCTCTCTAAACATAAGCCTTTCAGAATGGTCGCAACAGCTTCTTTTGTGCATTTTCATCAGAACTCTAGCTTGTCTCTAGTAAAATACCATAAGAGTAGCATGGAGAGCCATCTTCTGTACAGTTTTCCATCTAGCATGATGAAACTTGGTGCCTTCCAAAGATGCTTCTTCATTCCATTCGCATCATTGGGAGAATTCCTTTTAAAATATATTTTATGATTATCTTCATCTACGACTCTGGCTCTTTAGTTATCTCAAGAATCCAATACACATCAATCTCATCAGTGCTTGGGGCCATAAGAACTTCCACTAGAGCCAGTTTTAGTAATTGCGCTTTTCCAGAGCTAACTTTTTTTTTTTTGAAAAGGAGAAAAACAGGCCCAAGGCCCAACATGATAAATCCAAACAAAGCCAAGGGAACAAACCTTAGCCGCCTCATTTACACAAACAAACCCTAGTGAAAAAAGAATCTCGATAATGGCAGACGATTCAGGAAAGAAAGTCTCCTCCTTTATCACGGCGGCTTCCAAACAGCGTCTTCGTTAATCTCTCTTCTCATCTCCCTTAAATCCAACTTTAAGGTTGCTTCATACTCTCTCAGTTGAAAGTTCTGGCTTCTCGAATGTTTTCCCTAAAGCTCGAAGTAATTCAGGGAGCTCATTTCCACTGGATCTGAGCTTCTCATACAGTCAAAGTTTCTTTTTCGCCTTGTTGAGCCTCTGTTGTCTTCCAATTTTCTTCTACTACTACTCTCGCCATCAGACCAAACAGATAAGTGATAGATCTGATTATTCAGCTCGCTTTTGTAATGACTGTCCTCGATTCTGTGTAAAGCACTGAATTTTCCTTCTACTTCCCTCTTTTCCAGGTGTTTTAATCGATTTGGATCACTACTGGAGGAACCTCCCTCTGAAAAAGGTATATTCAAATGGTTATTATTCGAATTGTAAAATAAATCATGCACTAATGGATTAGAATTATGTCTACTTCCCTCATTGTGTTTTGACATGTAAACAGAGGTGATGGAAGCCCCAGGAAGGAAGTCAGGTCTGTTCAAAACACCTTTTAAATTCTCTGAGAGAGTATTGTTGGAGTGGGAATTATGATCTGCAAAAGGTGAATACAAGGCATTATAATTATTACTTAAAGAAAGGATAGAATTATGATTAATAATGTCTTGATAATTCCCTTTGCAGTGTTGAAAGCTGGAGGTGTGACTGGAATTGCCTTCTCCAACGAAAAAAACGGAGGACTTTTTATTGGGAAGTTGCTTGCCGTTCAGTAAGTAATCTTCAACTTGATTTTCACAATCAGCATTGTTTTTCTGATAAGCTAGATTATGCAAGTTTTCCTGCTTGAGCCTGTTGGCTTTTTTCATAATTATGTTACTGTCATTCAGAACAATATTCCAAGTCTGTAAGCAACTAACTTCTTTACCAGAGTGAAGCCTCTAATTCCTTTCTCTCCAAATATAATAAATAGAAGCTGTTAGTAGTACACATGCTCTAATAAATTTGAAGGATTTGGGCTTAATTTTTTTTTAAATATACTCAATGCTATCTCTTATATTCAAAGTAGCATAGGAGTGACTGAATCCCAGAGTACATTTGGCATTATACCAAATGTACTGAGAATAAACATAGTCAAAAAATAAATGCTTGGAGCTTTCAATTTCATTTTTGCAGAGAAGACAAGTGCTATCAGAATCTTTTTTCCACTTGTTACATTTCACTCTAGTTGGAAGTTTATTTAAAATAGCAAAGTAGGCACAATGTGCCATTTTGGGACAGTTTGATTTACACCAAATTATTTTGTGCCACTCAACTTCTACCTCTTTGCCTTGCAAATACTCCCAAACTTTTTTAAAGGAGAATTTATCTTTAGAACAAAGATTCCAAATCCAATGATCCCTAAAACAGTTTTGATCAATATGAATGACTCTGATAGCATTTTTAAAAATAAGAGCAGCAGGGTTGTTTTGGAAGCTCCAACGATTATTTACAATAATATCTTGAACTTTGTCCTTAAACCCCCCCCCCCCCCCCGAGTATATATAAATTGTTCCAACCCAAAAGATTGATTAGTGAGTTACCACTAATCCGTGGATCAAACCATAAACTGGTTTGACTACCATCTTTTAGTTTTCTGAAAATCAATTTTTACCAATATCCCTACAGTCTAAAATGCTTTTCCAAACATAAGAATGATGCATTTCTTTTCTGACTAGCCAGAAATTTCTATTTTTTAAATATTTAGCGCTCATCCATCTAGCCCACAGAGATTTACCATCCAAAAATTTCCAAAACAATTTAAACTTACTAACTTCAGCAATGTCTTTGATATTTCTAAGCCCAAGACCTCCAAATTTTTTAGGTTTGCACACTATATCCAGGCAACCTTGTGATATTTACCTCTCCAAATAAAATTAGAGCACATTCTGTCAATTTTATTAATAACACTAGTAGGAATATTGTGAGACTGAACCCAATACATAAACATAGCAGAAATAACTGTGTGAGTGAGCTCCATTCTGCCTGCTAGGGAAAGTAATTTGCCAGACCAACCCTCAAGCTTATTTTGGATCATTTCTAATAATCTAGTGCAATCTTTTCACTAATCTGATTTATGCTAAGAGGGAGGCCTAGATACATAACAGGAAGAGTACCTTCTTTAAACTTCAAAAGATGCAAGATTTCATCTTTAATAAGAGCATCCTTACTAAAATAAATTTTGCTTTTGTTTAAATTAACAGCCAAACCAGCAAATTTCTCCATATTCTCCAAAATCTTGTGGACAGCAATAGCACTTGTTTTATCAGCTTTTAAAAATAAAGGCATGTCATCAGCATATAATAAATGGGTAATGTGTGGTTTGACTCTATTAATTGGTTTAATGTTCCCCTTAAGTACTTCTAAATCCATTTGCATAGAAAAGTATTCCATAACAATAGAGAATAGGTATGGTGACAAAGGGTCACCTTGCCTTATTCCTCTGTTGCTATTTAAGAAGCCTTTGGGGGAACCATTAATCATAATAGAGTAAGACACATTACAAATGCAGTCCTTAATTAAAGAACAAAATTTATTATCAAAACCCATCTTCTGCATAGTGTAAATGATAAAATCCCTGTTAATTTTATCAAATGCTTTATGCAAATCAATCTTGATGCACATGAGGTTTTTATTCCTCATGTTAAAATTTCTAACAAGCTCATGAGCAAGCAAGGAATTTTCTGAAATAAGCCTGCCTGGAATAAAGGCACTTTAGTTCTCAGAAATAATAAATTTTAAAAAACATTTTAATCTATTGCAAAGTAAAGAAGCAATAATTTTGTAAATAAAGTTACAACAGGCAATAGGCCTGTAATCATCTAAACTAGAAGGGCTTTCCACTTTGGGGATAAGAGTGATGTAAGTGTGATTAATACTTTTAAGAAGTTTTCCTGGGTTAAAAAATTCAGAAATAGAATCACATAAGGCATTATGCATCTCACCCCCAATGAGTTTTGTAAAATTTAGCGCTAAACCCATCAGGCCCAGGACTTTTATCGTTATTAGCTGAAAAAATAACATTTTTGATCTCTTCCTGCCTGATGGGAGCAAGAAGAATATCAGAACTATTATTATTAGCAAAATATTTAAACTCCAAATCAGGAAAAATATTGGTAGGATTACTAGTGTTGTACAAATTGCAGAAATAACTAATAGCCTCAGTTTCTATATTCTTAGCATCATTAGTTATTCTGCCATTTATGTCAATTAATTTACCAATATTATTCCTGTTCTTCCTACTAGACATTCTAGAATAGAAGAATTTACTAGCTTCATCACCAGATGTAAGCCAATCTACTTTAACTTTCTGTTTAAGGTTAACAGAGCTAATATGTAGAGTGTTAGCCAGCTTAGATTGAGCATTAAAAAAATTCTCAGCCTTGGTTTTGTCTGTACAATTGATGTCAAAATCATTTCTGCAGCCTGTTGCGCTCTTCTCTAATAGTTTTGATATCATTTCTGCTTATAGAAGAGTTCCAGGTTTTTAACTTAGACTTGACCAAAAGTAGGGTTTTACTGAACTTATATTGAGCAGTACCAAAAAGATTGTTAATAAAGCAACTAGATACCACATCCTTATAATCCTTTTCATAGACCCATTCATTCACAAATCTAAATGGAGAGTTACAAAAAGTATTTTTCTTTGAATTGATGGAAACTTGGATAGGAGTGTTGTAACGACCCAGAAAACCTGAACCAATTTAAAATTTTTAAATTGGCTAAAATAATGGATTTTAAATATTTAAAATAAATATTTTAAATAATGGCAATGAAAACTGAGTTTGAATCGACAATTGAAAACGAATATAATTAATTATAATTATATATAGAATTGAAAATGGCGCGGTAGTTCGATAATTCGATTTCAAACTTCAATTGAATATACCGGGTGCAAAACAATCCGGATTTTAGTGAACCCAAAAATATTTAAATATGTTAGTGAATATCTTTCTAACGAATCCGACCAATCGAAATTTGATAGCGGGAATCAAAAGATATGTCCAGTTGAAAATTCTGAATAGTCGCTATGGAATTCAGGCCCTTAAAAATGGACATTTTGCAAACGACCTCGGATTTCGACGAAACCACTTTTGTTGGATCCGCAGTGTCAAGTTATTGTTAGGTTTCAAATTTCATAATTTTTCGAATCAATATGTGAGCGTGGCAAAGGAAAACGCGTTTGACCAGTTTCTGTTGATTTTAATCGACTGGAAATTGGCCATTTTTCAAACGGTCTCAGAATTCGACGAAACTAGTTTTGTTAGGACCGTATCGTCGATACGAAGCTAGAAAATATTTTTCTGGAATTTTTCTAGTCCGTATGTGAGCCCGGTAATTTGAAATGTGCGTTTAAAATTCAATATAGTGATTTAAATGAAAATTCAAAAGGAAACTGATTGTAACGAGCAAATCAGCTTACGATACATATCCCATTGTGTTCGGAATGGGGGTGAAACGCTATGGGCGACAGGCGGTGGGCCTCGTTTCGAGGTCGTATGTAAAAGTCAACCTTTTTGCAAAATTAAATAATTAAATAAAAAAAAATTCCCTCCCTTTATCTTCGTTTTGGCCCCCCCTGTAATTCATTACCGATTCATTTATACCGAAAAAAAAAAAAAAAAAAAACCCTAAACCCTAACCGATCGGCGACCGCCTCCGACCGCCCTAGCTCCGATCAGGCGAGCAACCCTTCCCTACCTCGCGTCCTCCCTCCATCGCATTCGAACCCCGAAGCCATCGCCTCCTTGTTCGAACCTTCCCATCGCGACACCCGATAGCAGCTCCGCCCAGCTCGAGAAGCACCTCCGACGATCGGCGAACCCCCCCCCCCCCCCCGTAAGTCGTTTTGTTTTATTTTATTTTTATTTTAATTCTGTAGACTGTTTTTTTTTAAAGATTAAAACTGTTTCTATAAAAGGATTTAAACTGATTTTTTTTAGATTTTAAAACTGATGTTAAATAGAATTAAAAACTAATTTTGTTAAAAATAAAAACTGAATTTTTAAAAGTATTTTAAAACTGAATTTTTAAAAGTATTTTAAAACTGAATTTTAAAAAGTATAAAACTGATTTAAAAAAAAGTATAAAACTGATTTCAAAAGATTTTAAAACTGATGTTAAATAGAATTAAAAACTGATTTTGTTAAAAATAAAAACTGAATTTTTAAAAGTATTTTAAAACTGAATTGAAAAAAAAGTATAAAACTGATTTCAAAAGAATTTAAAAACTGATTTTTAAAGTTATAAAAACTGATTTTTAAAAGGTATTGAAGACTGATTTCTTTAAGAAGAAAAATCATATTTTTATATATTGAAAGTCGAAGTAAAAATCATATTTTTAAATATTGAATAGCATCTAAAAAAAAAATCGATTTTTACATATGTAGAGAATACGGGTGAAAGCGACAGAAAGGCGAAGATTTCTGAAAAGGAAGAGTCGTAGTATTGGATAGCTATTGGTGAGATTTCTGATTTAAAATAAATTATATATGTGTGAAGTGAAAGTGAATAGCTATATATAAATTGCTATATATAAATATATATATATATATATATATACGCCCCTCGTCCACAAACCATGGACGATATTTATTGATTGAAATGGTTGTGATAATTGGTTGATAACGAATGGTTGTTTGGGATTGTTTGGGATTGTTTGTGATTGATATTGGTTGATTGTGGTTGAAAAATACCCATTTGTGGTTGTGAAATATTTGGTTGAAACCACATAGGATTAGTTTGTGGAAATGAAATAAATATATACATGCCGCCTGCGTGCGAACTAGATGCATGATCTCCATTGTCAAAAACTGCGAGGTTTTAAGGTAGAGCGAGAAGCCGTACTAGGGACGGTGCCGGTGTAACTACCC
Source organism: Allium sativum (assembly GCA_030737875.1). NCBI lineage: Eukaryota > Viridiplantae > Streptophyta > Magnoliopsida > Asparagales > Amaryllidaceae > Allium > Allium sativum. Next base: position 650,207,965 of record CM060920.1, read on the forward strand.
TGCCGTTATGCTGCCGAAATTTTGAATAATATTTGTGTGTTTGAATTATTTTCATATGCTTAAACTATATTTATTCATTGTATAGAAAACATTCATGTGTTGAATTGATATTCATTCGTTGTTTAGAAATTCATGTGTTGAATGGTATTCATATTTTGAAATAAATTGTTCGATAATAAAAATCACATTTTTATCTATATATAAAAACTATTGAAAACATTCATGTGTTGAATTGATATTCATTCGTTGTTTAGAAATTCATGTGTTGAATGGTATTCATATTTTGAAATAAATTGTTCGATAATAAAAATCACATTTTTATCTATATATAGAAACTATAGAAAACATTCACGTGTTGAATTGATATTCATTCGTTGTTTAGAAATTCATGTGTTGAATGGTATTCATATTTTGAAATAAATTGTTCGATAATAAAAATCACATTTTTATCTATATATAGAAACTATAGAAAACATTCATGTGTTGAATTGATATTCATTCGTTGATTAGAAATTCATGTGTTGAATGGTATTCATATTTTGAAATAAATTGTTTGATAATAAAAATCACCTTTTATCGACTATATGAACTATATAGAAAAGTAGTGTTTTGAAATGAATTGTTTTACAATAAAAATCACATTTTTATTGTATGCATAAATCGTTGAAATGTGAAGTGTTAAAAATAGCCACTTGTTCAAAATAAACATATATGAGTTGAAATATTCATTAATTAGCTAATGAAATGATTTGCACCTATTTATGTAACATTAGAATGAATGGAGTTTTTAAACCAAATAGAAATCAAATATGAAGTCGAATAGAAATTGATAAATGATAAGAACTGTATATATATGTACATGCAATATTCATTGAACATGTTATAGCAAAGGGGCTAGAGAAGAGGAATAAAATTTTGTGCCCGACAAATAGGTACACATTTACTGATTTGTTTGGGTGATGATTTTGAGCCTGTTGGCTAGCCGCTTGGCTTTTTCTTTTTCTTTTTGAGATTAGAAGGACCGGGAACGCTATTTGCAATTTCCCGATGCTCCCGGTGCAGGGGAGGTTATGGCGAAATTTTTCCAAAATTTAAAGTGTTAGAAAAATATTTGAAGTGAAAACGATATTGATATTGTTGAATGAACTATATTTATATAAATATATAAATATAAATAAAATTAAAACGAAACGAAGCCGTGCAGTTCGTGTTTTGAAACCGTGTTTTCAAACAACTAGTGCGGGAAATCCGACCATTGGATTTTCCCGAAACCTCAACCGTCGGGTTCGCCTTGGAAATATCTTCCCAACGGCACCAACTTTGTAGAAATCCAACGGTTGGATTGTCTGGAATGTTTAATTCAAATCTGAAGAAAAACAGCGCCAGAAACGATTATATTTATTTATATATATAAATATAATTATATTTAATCGAATAACGACGCTGCAGTTCGTATTTTGAAATCGAAATTTCAAACGATTGTACCGGGAGATCCGACCGTCGGATTTTCCCGAAACTGGAACCGTTGGATTCGTTTTGAAAAGACCTTTGTAATGATGTAAATTTTGTGAAGATCCAACGGTTAGATTTTCAGATATGTGTAAATCAAATCTGAAGAAAAACAGCGCCACGGCCGCCTTATGGCCCGAAGCGTCGTTTTGAATAAAATGGCTATTTTAAAATAAATAAAAATAGCGATAAATAGTTATAAAATATCATAAGCGATATGGAATGGAAATAAACTGAATTTGCTTGATTTATGTTGTATTTGATGGTTGAATGTGTTTGGTGTGAAAATTATATTAAAGAACACAATTGGTGTTGTCGAATAATTTAACCATTGAAATAAATCGATTTGAAATTCTAAATATACGTGAATTATTTGAAAAGGCCGAGTTAATTCTCATTTCGAATAATCGACCGACGATTGAAATTCGAAGATGAAGACGATGGTCGAAGACCGGAGATCTTCACCTCGTTTGGATGGTAACCGAGGTCCTGATTGGGAGGCATCCCAAAATATGGATAATGAGTGGTGATCGTCCAGACGTACGTGTTGATCGAAGGGTTTGCGAGGTATTTAGTGCCTCCGGTTTCGTTCAGACCCAGAACGGACTTGTAAATGGACTGTGTGTCCGACATTGGAATTTGTTCTGCGTGATTGATAGACATCAGTTGCACGGTATGAATTGCCTGTGTGGCATGATAAGATGCAGTGATCAGGGCTTCTGTTGAAAAGCAAAGTCTTGTGGTGATGATCAAAGCACCGCCTGTGTGGCGTAGCTTTGTGTATAACGTGAATTCGCGAGCCTCACACCCCGGTATGAACCTAAAACGGGAGAAGGACCTCAGGGAGGGCATGCGTTTCTTTCTAGCTAGGGTGGTGTCAGTGACCTACCAGCCCTGACATTTATATACTTTTCACCTATGTGGTTGTTGCTGTTGCGAGGCGCCTCGGTTTGATCGGACGATCCGGGTCCGATGGAGTCATTCGTTGGCTCGTTTACGCCCCAAAGGGCGGGGAAACGTAGTGTTCAGGCATTCTTAATCCACATCGGTGGACCGGCCCTGTCGCTCCAAGGGTCGATGCGTTCTGATCCTGAGACATGGGCTAGATTGTCTCGAATTCGGTAAGGACTATCTTTTGCCTTGGTTCATGACGGAAATCCAATTTCCAAATACGTGACGATGCGATTTTGATTGTATACCTATATATGGCGACATAGTGGTATGGGGCATTAATGCCGTCTATGATTGATAGTTATGATTTGAAATTGTTTTCAAAACATATAAACACTAGCAATAATATCAAATGCCTTTGTTTTATTCGTATCAAGCATATCTTGGCCGTTATAAGGTAAAAACTCTATCCTCCGGTTTGCGTTGCATTGTGTGATGGGAACTGAGTCTTATAACGGTTTCATTTTTATAAAAAGCATAGCGATGTTTAAAAGAAAGATTTGTTTTAAAGCACTGGCAATCCAATGGAGTAAACCCGTTCCACGAAAGTGGCGTGGTCCTGTGATTAGCCAATTATATATGTGTTGAGTGGATTTCTCATACCAGTCCCATGACTGACTCGTAGTTTGTTTCACTCTCAAACTCGGGTGCCCCTTTTTCTACACGGGCAGCCTTGTATTCAGGTTTAGCTGGTTCTTTCTGGATAGCTGGAGCTGAAGATGGATTCTATCATTTATTTCTTTTTATGCTGTTCAGCTCCTATTGTACATATTTTGTTTATTTCCGCTGTAGACATTTATGTATAGCTGAACTGTACTTGTACTAAGTAAGATCCTGTATACTGTGTAACTCTGATGATTACTTTTATCCAGTATATTTTGTTGTTCATATCTGGTGTATTTATTTAATTCTGTTCTGCTATTATATGTTTCTGTGTTATATTCCAAAGATAACCTTGTTTCTGTGAGAACGGGAAATCGGGTCGTCTCAAGTGTGGTCACTTGAGTTTTGGGGCAATGTACTACAATTCACACTAGGAAAAAGATTAATGAAGTGCTAGTTAAAAAGAACCCTATCTAATTTGCAATGGATATTTCTAAATTCACCTGATTTCCAAGTGTATTTATTGCCCACTATGGGGGGTTCTATTAATCCAGACTTCAACAAAAAACAGGCAATCCTTTCTAGTTTTGAAAAAGGAATGGGGTTGCCTCCTCTTTTTTCATGATTATGAAAAATAGTATTAAAATCCCCAATAAGCAACCAAGGACTATTAATAACCTTACTGAACTGTTCAATATAATTCCAAAGCATGATTCCATCATTTTCAAAATTGTAGGCATAGATAAAGGTAATTTTTAAGATCAAACCACCTTTGTTTTTAAATGTACAATGTATATATTGCATGTCAATAAAGTAACTGATGAGAGACCAAATGGTAGGATTATGAAGAATCATAATCCTACCATTCCCTCCCATCGAATTATTATTAACAATCTTCCAATTTGAAAGTGACTTTTTTTGCAGATCTTCTATCTTTTGATCACTGAGTTTATGCTCAATCAAACCTATAATACTAGGTTTGTAGTAACCTAAAAAATTGACTAAATCAAGCTGCCTTTCTGGGGAATTTAATCCCCTGATATTCCAAGCAATAATATCCATAAAAAATTAAAGTAAAATATGAAGAGATAAAGGATACGCAATACCTAAGAAGGGCCATTGTGATTTTTGCTGCCCACTTTTGCTCCCAACTTTTTGCCACTCTTTATAACTGCCTTTATCAGAAGGCTTTAATTGGTTGTCCCATTTAGCATTCCTGCTAATATATTTCTTTCTGAAATCATGATCTTTATCATCTTCAGTTTCCTCTACTGTAACTATGTCTGTTAGACTTTTGGTCCTACCTTTTTTCCTTTTTAAAACAGGTGATACAGGTCTGGAGGGTTTAGCCACTGCTATAGTCTGGTTTACTGCCTCCTGTATGTTTTCTAATGTAATGGCTGATTTGGAAGGGGCAAGGTCGTTAGCTAACAGAACCGCATTGGTGTAGATGGGGTCAGTAGCAAGAAGATCAACACAGAAATTCCCTATAGATTTAGCTGTATTATTTGATAAATTTGTAATATTGCTTGAGTCCATCGTGGGGGGGATGGGCTCAATGACCTGGTTAGAATAGGTTCCCTCTTCTGCTTTGCGATTTTTATTTTTTGTTGTAATATTCTCCTCTGCACTTTTGGGAATTTCAGTACTGAATTCCACGGTCATAGTTGGAGAACCTGAAGTCTGCGGTTTCTCAGCAGAAATTGCAATTGACTGAATATGTTGCGTAGTCTGACAGTGAGTATTTTTGCCTGCATCCGAATGAAGGTTGGAGGCATCTATGTTCACGTCATCTTCAACATTTTCCATATAAGATTGCAAGAAATTAATATTGTTACTCGTAGGAATTTCTGAACATATACTAGATGTTGTTGCATCAATGTTTCCAAAGTCTGAAATAGATACTTCGTTAACATCGGTGCTGTTATCAAGATTTGCCTTTATTTTTGTCTGTTCATTCTGATCTTTGTTATTCAAACAGACATCAGTGGAATGGCCAAAGATCTTGCAAATTATACAACTATCTGGTATTTGCTCATAAGTAATATGCTGGATGACATGCTCCCCGTCATGCCTGTAGATAGAGGCTTCATTAGGCAAATTGGCGTCTGCATTAATTTCAACAAGTAAGCGAGCGTAACTCAATCGAGTTTCCTTCGCTGTTTGTTCATCCATTTTTATGGGAATTCCAACAAGGCTCCCTATGGCACTGAAAATTTCTTTATCCCATAACCGTAGGTTAAGTTCAGGTAGCCGAATCCATATGGGCATAGTACTCAAAATGTCTCGATTAAGAACTGTTTTTTTGGACCATTTCTTTAATATAATCAATTTCTCGTTGATGAAATACGGCCCACCTTTTAGGAGTTTCTCTCTATCTTCTACATTTGTGAACCTGAGAATAAAAAACCCATTTTCCCTTGTAAAAATCTCAAAGGAACCACTAGGGTTCCATGTTCGAACAACATAATTCCTGAAATAGTGATAAGCTGGTCTTTTTCCGAAGACGTAGGCCACAATAGAAAGACTCCATTTACTTTCTGTACGAATACAAGCCGCCTCTGAAGCCACGACTACCCTTTCTCCAATCGTTTCAGTTGGAGGGATGTAGTTTAAATCAAATTCTGAATCTTGATTGCCTTTCTTTATCAAATCTACCCAGGATGAAGCCTTCAACTCTTTAGGTACATTAATTTTAATAGCCTGAGTTGGTTCTTGAGACAATCCAGTCAGATTTCTTGTTGGATCTTGTGTCGTTCTAATTTGACTTCTTGATTGATGTCGTGCTCCAATAGAGGAAGGATATGGCTTCTGTCTAGCTTTAAAGGATACTCATTTGTCGATCATGTTCCCTTTTTCGCATGAACAGAGACTTTTGGGTTCTATAATGATTTGGAACTTTTTTTGCGATTAAGTACTCTTGTGAATCCCTCCTCATCCACTAAGAAATCAGTAGTGGATTGAGGAAGATTTGGAGGAGGAGAGGAGATGAGGGGGGCGGAATTAGATCCCACCCTAGAATTCGGATTATCATCAAAAATAGGGTTCAAGAAGGAATTAGGGTTGGCAGCCATGGCTGCGAGCTCTCAAGAAAACTTTTTACGCTCTTGTGGTAATATGACTTCAATGAGAGAAATAATTCAATGTACCAGAGCTAACTTACTTGGCAAAAGAATCAAATTTCATATTCTATTATATGGGATGCGGGCAATATTATAATGCTCGAGATCATTAAGAAGCTCTCAGTTCTCCAATAAGTGAGGAAAGATTGTAACATTCTTCTTTTTAAGAAGTAATAAAATAAAAATTTGTATAATTTTCAGAATTTGGTCATGAAACTAGTGTCATATCGTTTGTGGTGATTTTTTGATCAATTTATACCTATGGTTTACAGAAAATTGATTTATAATGAAAATATCTTTGAATGAAGTATCAGAACAAACGAGAAAAAGAAGATATAAGAACACTAATAAGAACAATGACTACCAATGTTTTTACTCTTCTGAACAAAAACTTGTGTAGTCCAGTTGTAGAGGCATGTCTCTCACACGTGAGTGGTGCAAGTTCGAGTCCCGTAAGCGTTATGGTTTTAATTTTAGAGGGATGGCTAAAAAATGCATATTTTTAGAGAAAAATATATATATAACTGTACATATAAGAAAATTATATACATAGGTCAGTATTTATATATATATACATGGATATGTGTATATATGTGTATGTGTATATATATATATATATATATGAATAAGAAATCCAAAAGTAACCTGCAATCAATGAAAATGAGTAAGAAATAAAGGCCGATATAACAACATTTGATTTTTGAAAGGAAATGATATTGTGCGTAGTATATACGCATAGATTCAAATATTGAAATTAAAATTGTAATTTAAGAGTGGGAAGTGATAAGTGTGAATGAATGAAAAATAAACAAGGGAATAGCTGCATTTGAAAATCGAATATATATTAAAAGGAAGGAAACAATGGATTGATAGCGTTATAATGACATTAATTGAGTAGCTATTAGTGGACAAAGTTTTGAACAATTATATGCATATATATATATATATATATATGTATATGTATGTATGTATATATTTGTGTGTTTGTGTGCGCGCGCACGTGTGCGCCTAAATTTGAAATTCAAATGTTGGATATACAAGAAAATAAATTGCATAAGAAATATTCAAAATGAAAATAAACGTTATCAGCAACATTAAACAAGAAATTAATATTAGCAAAATTAATGTTGACGGTGCAGGCCATGGGTCGACACACCTTAGAGGTGGGCCGACACGCCTGAGATGTGAGTTGACACACCTTAGAGGTGGGTCGACATAGGGTCAACACACCTTAGAGGTGAGTCGACACATCTCCGGGACTAACTAACGCAATGTTTAGGCTTGTATGATATATATTTTATTTTATTTAATCCGACAGACCAGAATCTTTTGTACACCTATAAATAGGACTAGCAGAGCCTAGCCTCTAACTCGTATTTTCTAAGACAATGCCAAGGCTCTTTCATTTTCTTTCTTCTCCAAATCTTTCATAAATTAGAATATTAGTTTTCAAGAATTCTTATTCAAGATTTGAAGACAAAGACTATAGATCTACAATATAGGTGTTCAGATTTCTTGTCAACATGAGGTAAATCCCGTGAATCTGAATTATTATGGTTTTTTTTTCTTTCCTTCTTCTTTTAGCATCAGATTTGTAAACTCGTGGTTATCATAATATTAGAGTCAATTAAAAAGATCACAGAATAGCATATCTAAATCAGATTCAAGGATTAGAAAACAGTTAGGTGAATGGATTTAAAATTATACCTTTTGGTAAGTATATTATCATTTACATCTCCATAATTCTTAATGTCATAAATAATTGTTTAAGAATACTGTTATTGTACAAATTTATTCTATTAATTCTCTATTTGGGTTAAGAATTACTATAATACTGAAATGGTAAATTTGACAATAATTATGCATATGTTCTTGAGATTGTTATTCAATAATAAATTGGATATGTTGAAAAAGAGGATTACAGTGAATTGTGGAAATAATGGTAGAAGAATTTTGATGAATGGAGAATATAATCTATTATAATTAATTATATAAATAAGAATGTAATATAACAGATAGGCTTGTCCTAGGGACAAGTGGAACTATAACACGAGTTATAATAAATAATGAAAAGAGAACTTATTAACAAACCTTAGTTAAGGGAAGTAAGTCAATAAGTAAACGCACAACAATAGTTGTGATAATGGTGTAAGATAAGGTTATGGTTAAATAAGAAAGAATAAAATAGGCTTATTATTAGTAGACTTATAATTGAAAGTATTAAGTCTAATAAATAATAAGCGGAAGTCTGCTCTGGCAGCATAGGGCTGAATAAAGAAAGTAAACAGCCAACTGTGAGCTACTGAACCATGTAACTTGAATAAAAATTGAATTTGTGAACAATCAACTTGATTAGCAATGTGATAAGGTGAAGCAAGCGTGTGATTAAAATATTAAACGTAGGATTTAATAACACGATGGCGTGATGCGCTTAGACCAGTCCGTACGTATGAAGGTGAAGAATCCAACGAGGTAGATCATCGTGGTGTCTTGAGACATGAGAAGAGCATGTCTAACTGATTATTTTATGGGATTGGAGTGAAGCACGTGGCTTCTATTGGACGTGGTAGGGTACTCCGTGATCGTCCTCTGCGGTAGGCTTCGGGACACACCCACAGAGGTTTGATCTATACGGTACCATTCGGTGAGTATACCTTGACTACAAATGTGGTGTGGCAGTCAAAATGGCTATATCGGATGACATTGGGTGATTCAATGGTTTTCCTTACTAGTTGGAGAGGTTGGTCAGGACCAAATTAAGTATATGAATCGTCGGGTACCTATCATCGGCAGTCAGTGGGATGCAGAAAGACTAGAGCTAAACCTAGAGACCTACGATCTTTCACTATCGGGGCATTGGTTGCAAGACACGCTAAATTGGATGTTAGATTGATTGATTGATTGAGGCACGCCACTTAGATTTTGAAGAAGTCTTTCATTAATTGAGGGAGTGGCCAAGGTGGGGCCATAGCCACCATGAAATGATAGGCCATATATGAATATTTGTATTGTAGGCCTAATGCAGCTGTCCTTTGCAGATGTTGAAAGCTCTCAACCGAGTTTTGTGCAATGGATGTAGTCCTATTACGGGAGTCAGAATATAGCAGGCAGTACGTTCGTGTGAGGGTCTAGATACACGCACTAGATGGTGTATTGTAGACATTAGGGTATTACTTCGTGTTGAGATGTGATTCGACCGAGGAGTTAGGATACGACGTTCTGTACGCTTACATGGCATAACGGTGGTGGTTCTGTGCGATTGCATAGCTTAAGGATATAGATTTCAGTATGTGGTTTGCGTAGGATGGAGGTTGTATACGCTTCGGTGGCATAACAACGGAGACCGTACGAGGAGGGTACTATAGGGAGTAACTTGCGCTATTGGGTATAACTACATATATACTATATTAGATTAGTCTACTGGGGAGTAGATGGATACGACGTGAGGTGCAGATCCATGAGTGTTATTAACCCATATAACCTAATAATTAAGAAAATGTAATTAACAATATATGTAGGGTTATTTCAGAATGTATAATTTGTCCACTCACCAGAACTTTGTGTTTTGACCCCCTCCTCATAACATACTCGCAAATTATGTTTATGACAGAGATTTGGTAGCCTTCGGACACTTTTTAAACAATGTTACTATTTCAGTAAGGCTATATTTGATTATAATATTTTATCCATTCCGTTGTGAGGTGTTTTTATCAAGTTCTGATATATTTATTATCTCTGTCTTTTCTACAAGATACCAGACAAGCCAGCTTGAGCTTCGATAAATTGGGATTTTTGAAATTCGGATTGTCGAAATTCTATAAAGATTATCTTTTACTTGGTGCACTCTCTAATTTGACAAACAATGAGCTATGAGTCACTAAAGATGTGTAAAGCTTTAGTCCCTTTCTCCTTCTCTAGCTTCAATCCTAGTATCAAAGCCTATTATTATGCTGTATTATTAGTGGTGGGAAATTATAACTTCACTTCATAACAAACAGACATCCTTCGGGATTCTTTAGCACGACCCTCTCTCCTAAACAAAAATCATTTGATGTGCCATCAACAAATAGTATCCACTAGATCACTAGATTATCATGTTTTTTTCACTTCATCTTGGATTATGAATTATGCAATAGAATTGACCAATGCATGCTCATTTATTTCTCTTCAAGGATGAAAGCTCAAGCTCAACTCGATATTCAACTTCAATAGTCATCCCAAAGGCTGAAGGAGAAACTGCACCTGCTTCAGTGGTTGATTTATCATCATCTTTTTTCAGTGAGCTTGGAATTATGGCCCCAACTTCCTTTAGGATATCAACAAGCAATAACAAAGTTTCTCTAGCATTCGGTAATTCCTCTTCACACAAGTTGATCGCTTGTCGATGTAATATACTGGCCTCTGAATTCACACCTCCTCAGGCATAAGTGTTGCACTCAATACATGATGAGATACTGCAAGTAGATGAATAAATCTTTTCTATCCATGGATTTAGAAAGCAGCGATGGAGTCTTCATATGTCATTATAGTACTTCAAATGTTGTCTAACATTTTGGGATCCATTCAAAGTTCTTTCCTTCCTTCGGTGCATCGAAGAAAGGTATGCATATATATATGTGACCTTTAACATAAAGAGACTCTAGGAGGCAATCTTCCCTTTAGAGCCCTATAATTCCTTTTTGTTATGCAGGGCATTAACTTTTTTAATGCAATAATTTATGCCGAACTTACCTCGGTGCCCTTGCATTAACGATGAATCTAAGGAATTCTCCTGATGTTACTACAAATGATCACTTGAGAGGATCCAACTTCATACCATATTTTCTCAAGACGTCAAACATCTCTACCAAGTTAACTGATTTTCAAACACTCGGGACTACACCAACATATCATCAATGTAAACTTTCATTGTTTTTTCGACCTTCTTATTGGTCATCATGCTTACCAACTATGATAGCTAGCTACTACATTTTTTAGTCCAAAAGGAATCACAAAATAATAATAGATCCCCAGATCATTTATAAAGCTAGTATTATCTTATTTATGCATCGTGGTTTGATTATATCCTAAATAGGCATCCGCAAATGATAATAGTTTATGTCTCGTACCCCCATCAACAAGATGAATTGTTCTTGGTATCGGAAGTGGTGCTTAGGGATAGACTTTGTTATGATCTGAATAGTCCACACAAACCTTCCACTTCACATTTGCCTTCTTTACTAGCATAGTATGGATTCCCAGTCAAGATCTATTACAAGTCTATCAAATTTATTTGCAAACAACTTGTCATCTTCTTCTTTTATCATATATAATCGCTCTAGATATTGACTATGCCCCCTTTTCTTAACAGGAGTGAAACGTGGATTAGTTTTTTGTGCATGACATTTCGTCTTCAAGAATGTCTCACACTAGTGAAATGAGTCCCCACGAACATGTCCAGGCTAGCAAAAATAAATAAATAAGCTCCTTTTAGATCTCCACCTTTGAGATGTGATCCAACCTATAATAAGCAACTTGGGTCATTTATATATTCAAGGATAGAAATAGTAATTTCCATTGATTCTCCCTTGCCCTCTTCTTTTTAAGTTCCAAATTCTTGTCAACATGACTATGTTCCTCGATGTAGTCTTCTGTGTAGTTGCTATGCGTGGTGCTCATGAGTGCGGAGGGATCTGTAACAAACCTCTCGGAATAGGCCTAAATTCTAACCTAGAAAAGACCCAGTGGAAATTAGAACCATTCTAAATGTATCGTTAGTTCCTATAAGGGAATACTAAAACAGATATAACAAAGCAATATAAACAAAATCAGAGTCTCACACAATGAAAGGGATAAAATATAATAGCTCAAAATAGATGTACCGTGCCACCATCAATGTTAGATACAACGAGTCTAAATAGATAAAAAGGTACATCAATAAATATCCCAATACATAAAGATAATAATAACAATTATACTGCCATAAAATAACTAAAGCCTCCATTGTAGGGCTTCACCTCCAAGCATCACTAATCATCACTGATCCAACCATCCTCACCTACTAAAATGTTTATGTTAAGGAAAGGGTGATCAGGACATAAAATTCTGGTGAATGAAAAACATATAACTTTGGGAATGACTATTCCCTATATTTGGCAGTGTAAGTTCTTCATGTTATGTCTATGTAAATAAACATACAAAATTAAACATCTGAGTCGGACATTCTTACAGTCACTTAATGCCTACATGTTGAACTATGGACGAACATCATTATTGTCACTTAATACCCCACGTGGCCGACTCTACTTGGTCACTTAAGGCCATTACTTAATTTGTTAACGGTGGATTCCTATTATCACCTAATGCCCAATGGAAGACTCCAAGTCACTTAAGACCTCGTCCCTAACGCCAACGTTATTATATATATATATATATATATATATATATTCTCCTTGTAGGTGGAGAGATAGTAGCAGCCACTTAATACCAGGTTTAGGTAGGAAAACGACTTCATTTAAGACCCTCCTGGTGGACTATTTCGTTACTATCTAGTTACCCCTACGATGAACTCCTAGCCACTTAATACTTCCCTTATAAGGTGGTTCTTTTAGTTCATCTATATAAACCGTCCCCAGGTCATCCCTCACTAAGCCCCTAGATAAGAAGTGAACATTATTTGGAGAACTACTCCACTCATACGCTATCGTTTATTAGGACCATTTGGTACCTTATAAGAGAAAGGAAGACCTAATGACCACTTAAGACATGGAAGGGCGGGTCTCATGACTTAGGCCAGAACCAAGGAGCGAACCTTAGGAACAGACCTAGTCCTAACCACTTAATACCCAATAAGAGGTAGGTCAACCACTTCATACCTTCTCAAGGCAAGTATACGCACACTGTACATCTCACATTAAACCGACCACTTGTAGATGTTGGATTTGTCGGATGGTTCCGGGCGGCTTCTACTCACTACTACAAAAGTGGGCATATTCGATACTAATGTGTGTACTAATGTGTGTGCATTGCATGAAAAGTGTTGCGAAAGCTATGCTTTCTTTGATCTTCTACAACAATATTCATATGTTGTTGCATTAGACGTGAATGCACTGTTGCGGTAAGAATTCTAGTGTTGTGACGTGCAACACCAGTTCAAAGCATTGCTTTACATAAATACATTCCAGGTCAGCGATCTGCATTATCAGAATTAAAAAATAAATAACCATCGATAATGATTAATCCAATGGTTCAAACTGATCCCCGCTTCAGTTATATGAAATTTTGGCACAACGTTTCCCCCTTCATGAAATAATTCCCCCCAAACAAATTTCTCCCTCTCTACTCTTCTCTCTCTGTCGACAAAATCACTCAACAAAATTCAACTCAAACTCTCTCCACGAAATCCATCCACAAACACCTCCAAAACACCTCTGATTGCTATCTATACCTTCGACTACAAACTATATACCTCTGATTGCTCCTATGTTGCATACTTTACACCTCTGATTTGGATCATTTATGACAACTACAGGTAGTTAGGGCCTCACCATTTGGGTTTTATTTAGGTGATTTCATCTCTAACTTATTTTGATCTACATTCAAATTCTCTATGTGATTTAGGTATAGCGATTGCCTTAAATTAGGGTTTTGCTGCTCATTTTTATTTTATCTGAATATTTCGGGTTTTTTATACTTGAAGTGTTGTATTTATATGTTTGCATGTGTGAAATTGTGCAAGTTTCATATTTTTATGTTTGCCAAAACATTGATGTGTTGGTAAATAAATTAACACTGACTTAATATGTTTAAATGTCAAATTGTGAAAAGTGGAAACAAAATTTAGAGGATAAAAGAAAAAAGGAATCCATTTAAATGTTTAAGTGTCTATTTTTTGTTGTTGTAAAATAATGCCTATTTCTCCACATACATCAAATGACTTTGAGGATACCCTAGGCATGGGTGATCTAAGACTGTCAAACCCATCATCACCAGAAACTCCTATTGATTTCTACATAGAGAAACAAGAAAGGCACTACGATGATTTGCATGAGTATGAACTAGGACAAGAAGAACCCGGAAGACAAAACCGAGAATAACAACGACGTGAAGAAAGGGTACATCGACGACAAAGTCATGTTGCCTTGTGTCGTTGGCATCAAAACAACCAAGTGGTTAACAAACAGCAAGTTGACTCACCAATCATAATGTGTGAGTGTGAGTATGCCGTTGTAGAAGATGTTATTTCAATTGGGGTTAACATTGGTCGTCGTTATTTTAGATGTCGTGTTTATCCCATAGGGTGTACCTTTTGGCAGTGGATTGACCAGAATTTCCAAGTTGAGCCGTTAAGTATGCAAATGAATTATAACATCAACTAACAACGCTGCAAACTCGATTATTGGTTTTTGAACTGAAATTAGTAGACTTAACGATCAGCTTCAAGCGCTAAACATTAGAAGACAAAATTAAATTATTTTGTCGTTCTTTGTATTAGGTACAACTATATAGTCTTTGTAACTGTATTGTTTTGTTTTGGTGCAGCCATGTAATGTTATGAATTTGTGTTCAGTATCCTTAGTTGCTTGTTTTATGTATTCTCCTGATAATTCAGTTCCAAAAGTTAGTGATAATTCATATCAAAACAATTGTTGATTTGGCCACACACTGATTACATATATTTGTAAATTATTAACTTTTTTTAATTTAATCAAACCTTACGGTAGCCCCTGTTCGTGTTTTGAAACTATTAGTGGTATCAAATTTAGTCTTACTAGGTCATGGTTAGACTGTGGCAATGGATAGTGAGTATTACATAGGGATAGGACTTCCGAGATCGAGTGCGGAATATGTAGAGGGGTAAAAGCTTTTATAAGAAATGCATTTCCCATTTATAAAGTAGGTGATGAGATGAAGAGCCCCTATCAAAAATGTACATAACGTAATTGGTATTATGAAAATGTTATATACGATCATTTTATTTTTAATGGCCCTTCTCCAGTACATACCGGGTGGATTTATGAGGTTTCAAAAACGAAATTAATAGGTGTTGATGACCATATGGATTGTGAAACGGAGAAGTATTTTGAGGAAAATTTAGATGTGATGTTCAAATGTTCAGGTTAGAAATTCAATCAAAATCCCAGGGACTTTGAAGTAGAACCAAATCCAGAGGCTGAGAAATTTTGTCGGCATGTCAAAGAAGGAAAACAACTGTGATATCCTGGCTGCACTAAATTTTCTCGACTAAGTTTATTGATTAGGCTTTATCATTTAAAGTGTGATTATGGAATTAACGAGTTTGAGTTTGGGGAATTACTAAAGCTTATAAAAGAAGCCTTTCCTAATGCCTAACTTTCTTTGTCTTCCTACACCGCAAACAGTGTCATTAAGGATTTAGGTCTTGATTACCATAAAATACATGCATGCCCAAACAATTACATGCTATATTGGGCAGAGAATAAAGATAAAGAGACTTACGACTTTTTGGTTTTTTGGGGTGGGCTATAAAGAAAAGGATGACATCGCTGATAATAATGATCCATCAAAGTCGATTCCAAAAGGGCTGACAAATGTTATGAGGTACTTTCCACTAAGGCTGTGAAAACCCGTAACTTCCCCGTAAAGGAAAGCGGCGGATAGTTTGAGAACAAGCCACAACAGAACGCATACAGAAGAACATTTCATTGTATATTACAACAATGCATCAGATTACAAGAATATACAGAGTATAAATGAATATTACACAGAAATATCAGAGATTTAAATTACATTTAAATACATAGCAGCGGAAAATAATACAATACACAACTAGAAGAGATATACGGATACAAAGCTTTCCGGATATCGTTCCAGCTGTAAACCAGGATCCTGTGAATATAAATCTGCAAAACCAAAACTACTAGCTGCCCGTGTCAAAATAAGGGCACCCAGAGTTTAGGTTAAAACAATAAACTCCAGGTCAGTCATGTGACTGGTGTGAGAACTAAAATAGTTGTTATTCTTTATTTTAAAAGTTAGGTAAATCAAGGGACCACGCCGTATAACACGGAACGGGTTTCCTCCCAAGAATACCAGTGCATAAAACAAACAGCGCAATGCTAAATAAAGAAAAATGAAGCTGTTATAAGACCCAGGTCCTATCACACAATGCAACGCAAACCGGGGGATAGGGTTTTCCCTTATAACAGCCAAAGAATGCTTGATACGTTTAAAACAAATCATTTGATACTATTATAAGTGCATAGTGTATAAAACAACTTCAAATCATAAGTATCAATCATAGGCGGCATAAGCGCCCCATCCCACTATGTCGCCATATATAGGATTACAACTACTGTAACACCCCGTAATTCTATGACATTAAGATTCTCAAATTAAAGTATAATTAATTTTTAAAAGAAAAATTAAAAGAAAAAGATCCATGTAGTTGTTTAATTTAATTATTGTAACTAACATGAAAAAAGAGAAGTAAGGAGAGAACAACAATTATTATTGTTCTAAGACTTATTAACAAAAGCCTCTGTAGCTCAGTTGGTTAAGGCATTGGATTTGTAGCATGGAGGTCGGGGGTTCAAACCCCGGCGGCGGCATAATTTTTTTATCTTTGTTTTAGAGAGGGCCAACTGAACATGCAAATATATGTACGTATACAAATTCAAAATTTGAAAGGATAAGAACGTACATATAAGGAAATAAAGAAAATATATATATACATATGAGAATATAAATATATATATATATATGCAAAAGATAAAATTTAAGATAAGGCTACAGTCAATGAAATATGGCAACATCATTAGAATTTTGAAAATAAAATGAAAGTTGTGCGTATATATATACGCGTAAAATGGTCGTTAGAGGAATTGTATACATATAAGAATATTTCATGTGAATAAAACAGTTAAATAAATTCCAGAAATTCAAAAGTTTGAAAATCAAACTTTTACGCCAAAATAGCTTGTGGGACCCAATGCTGACTCAGCACTGCGTGTATGATAAGGTTTGGCTAGATTCATCTACGTACCTGGACTATTTTCTTAACTAGGTTCAATGCTGACTCAGCGCTGCGTGTACGATAAGGTCTTGAGCAGCTATATAAACAGCCCTAGTTTTCATTCTCTTTGCACCAATTCTCTTCTATCCTTATGCTGCTAAGATCCATGGCTTCTTCCCCTCCTCTAAATTTTCATAAATAAATAAAATAAAATATGATTCAAGACGAGGAGATGCTGCTAAAAGATTTTTAAGGAGGGATTCAAGTCAAAGTTTCAAGTGAAGAATTCAAAGGCTAGCTCAAACAAGTTTCAAGCAACGACGCACAAATCATAGCCATGCTTTCCTTCTTTTCTAGATCTATTTTCTGTAAGTTGGTTATTTCTAGATCTGAATATTTTGTTTTATTCGTGACATGAAATTAAAGGAATAAAGGAATATGCCAAATCTCTCTCTCTCTCTCTCTCTTCGAATCTGTGTTTATACTCTTGGACTGAATTAAGAACTGTTACGATTCGAGGACAAATAAGACTGTAACCGTGACTATGACTATGGAACTGTGGCCTTTGAAAGCATATGCCTTTGGACTATGACATAAGCCTTTGATTTTGGGACATATAAACATTGCCTATGACAATGACTTATGACTATGGGGATTATTTTCCCTTTTGGACTATGAACATCGCATATGACTATGGACATTTCCTATGACTGTGACTGTGACTATAAGGATTATTTCCTTGACTAGGCCTATACCTTTGATTTGGACATAAACTATTACTTATGACATAATGAGGACAACTGTGATTTTGACACCCATGATTTATGATTAGGAAAATATTGCTTTAGTTTTGTGATTGAGAAGTTGGGTCTAAACCCAATTATATATTCTACCTGTTCCTTGGTTTTTCTTTGGTTTTAAGACAGTGGGAATTTACCTATTAAGTTAGGTCTACCCACGTTCTTGAACCTATTTTGCCCATTCTTTGGTTTTAAGACAGTGGGAATTTACCTATTTAGTTAGGTCTACCCATATTCTTGAACCTACATTGTTATCCAAACCTTTTTATGCCAATTATTCCTTCTTGTCATTTTGATTCATTCCCTTTTTTATCTACGAATCTAGATTTATTTATAATCTAGGTTGAATCACGATTATTCGAACGGTGGGAATGCGATTTGGGGAAAAACATGGAAATGAATATGAACGTAGTTGTAAACTTGGAAATTGGCATAATTTGGAATATGTATTATGACATGCATATTAAAATGAAAACGGGGAAATTTGACATGGATTAGGGAATATGTGATTTTGACATATTAAATTTAGCGTTAGTAAATAAGCTAAATTTTAGGCATAAAATGTAAACTAGAAAAATAATTCTAGTTTTGCCATAAATTGTGAATTAGGAATGTTAAACCAAGATTGGGTTAATTAAGGTTGATTTGGAATAAGTATATTAGCACAATTTTGAATTTATTCATAATTGTGAGCAATTGTCATGTTTAGAATAAATTATGGTTAGCGACACTAAACTTGGTATAATTTACATACCAAAAAGTATAAATATGATAAATAAGAGAGAATGGGCCATAATAATAAATGTGACAATGTACATTAAAAGAGTAGTAATGAAATCAGTAAATTAGGAGTAATTTACTTATAGAATTCGTCATAAATGTTAAATTGTTCGTTTACCACAAAATATGTAACTTGGTTAAATTTTGGCCATAAATTATAAACTAGGATATTTAATCTAGTTTCGGCAATGAAATAGGAAATGGCCTAAACTGCATGTTGGGTTATGACTTGGGCCTAGAATATAAGTATACTAGTAGGCTTGACAAATAAATATAGGCCAAATTTGTCTAAAAAGGGGAAATGGGCTTTTGAAATAAATTGTTAACAATTTATAAACAAAAGAAAAGTATTTTGATAACACCCCTTTTTATAACACATAGACCAGAAGGTTCTAGGGTGACAGAGAGGATAGTGTCTAGGCTTGGGTTTGGAAAATACAAGTTTCCTGCCCTCCCTGGCTATCCCTAACTGATCCGAAGGACGGGATGGTTGTTTTCAAAACCAGATTTGGAAATTAATCAAAAACCCTTTGAACTTAGAAAACATGAATATGCCTAACCCGAGGTTAGACTGAGTTGCGGTGTAAACCTGCCCGGAACCGACCGGCACATCCAGTAACCACAGCAATATCTGTCTAATGTGAGAGGTTGCGGCTTTAATTTATTAATTAAAGCTAGAATGGGAAGGTTAAGGAACACTTAACCAACTTAGCACAGTTAAAGCTAGAATGGGAGGGTTAAGTCCATGGGAATACTTAGCCAAATTAACATGTTGACTAGACTAGAAGGTGGGGTTAAGTAAAGTTAATACACTTAGCCAATTTAACATGGTAATTAGACTAGAGGTTGGGGTTAAGTAATACACTTAGCCAAATTAATATGTTAGCTGGACTAGACCATAGGGTTAAGTAAACTTGAATGCTTAACCATCAGAATATGATAAATGAATAGGGTTAAGTAAAAAGCATAAAGGGATAACACTTAACCAGTGTAATAGGATAAGGGAAGAGGGTTAAGATAGCTTCAATCGACTAAAGACACTTAACCAACCCAACCTGGCGAGAAAGAAAACTAAATAGTAAACCTCAGTTGAAAAAGGGACTAAGTAGTAAAACTTAGTTAAGAAAACAAGGAATTTGGAAACTAAGTGGTAAACCTTAGTTAGTAGAACTAAGTAGTAATTCTTAGTATAACACGAAGGAGCGGACATCCATATGGTTTTAAGAAGGCTCCAACGAATTGGGTTACGAAGCCCGAGGCTTCGAGGGGACGTGAGGGTACTCTTGGTATCCCTCTGTGAGGCTGCAGATGATCATCCTGGGCTCACAGAGGTTAAGGTCTGCGTTAGAAGAACCGAGGGTATGCCTTGGTTGCAATATATATATGTGGCAACCTAAAGACTAGGATGGACCAGCGTGATTCGGCGAGAAGACGGTAGCCCTGTGATAGCAACTCGTCGTCTACCATCCATCTTGAGTCAATCGAGATACGTGAAGCGGAAAGGCGGAGAACTCCAAAAGACCATATACTTGCTATCTAGTTATGGTTGCGGATGGCCATAGGATAGTGGGGCACCGGGGGCCGGCGTATAGTTCTCATTTTACAAGGTGTGCCTTTCATTAGTTGAGGGAGGGGTCAAGTGGGACCATAGCCACTGGAATAAAAACAGACCTTAGCATCTGCATCGGCAGATATCCGAAAGCTCCCGACCGAGTTCTGTATTCCTTGATTTGCCCTGTCACAGGACTCTGATCGCACATTACAGGACATGTGCATCTAGATAAGCGATAACGATTCGCGATACATGCGTGGGGAAGCCTAGGAGCATATACCACTCTAGGTAGTGTGTCCTAGACTTGGGGGCATTGTTCGACAGGTAGCGTAATCCCTAGTTGGACTAGGTGGCATAAACCCTGAACTCGAAAAGCGTTCAGCAGATAGCGTAAAACTATAGTTAAATCTAAGAAGCACTTGATAGAAAACCCTAAACTAGATCTAGGTAATAAATAATAAATGTATGCCTGAAGACAATGGAAACTACAGGGGTTGGGATCACGTTATCGTTACTAGTTGAACACTAGTTAGGTGGTGCAGAGATATAGAAACCAGTATAACAAGGAAATAGCGAAGCTGCGAAAGTTTTAGAGCGTATCCAGCCATCTTAGCTTATCTTGTGACTACCTTGTCTAATCTTGTTGACCTTATCGTCATGGTGTAATATTGTATTCAGTTAATTCATGTCGTTTTGTTTTTCCATGTTCACATGCTAGAAGTTACTGAACTTACTCAGGCTTTATGTCTGACTCTGTTTTTCTTTCGTCTTCTTTTCTTCCGTTCCCCCCCCCCCCCCCCAGGTAGTTGAGGAGGGAATAGTATAACTCAGGATTAGACTGCACCGTTGCTCTTTCCCAGCTTGAAGATTTGATGAAGTTGTCTTTGGATTCTCTTCCAGATGCTATGGCTGGCTCTTGCTACATTGGGGAATATATAAATGTATTTTCATGCTTCTTTATTTTATAAAGACAGATGATACTCTGATATTGTAAAAGAATCTTGTACAGACTAAATTATCAATAAAGCAAAGTTCTATTTTCCACTGTTTAATAATTTGTCTGTCTTGTAATTTATCTGCATCTTTTACCCAAAATGCTCCACAGAACTTAGTGCATTCCCTTTGTGAGTGACACGAACGGACGTGGGGTGTTACACGTGGTATCAGAGCTGAAGGTTACCGGATCAGATAAAGGATTTGAAAAATTATTTTTCAAAATGGTTTTTAAAGAAGCATTTTCAAAAGAAAAGTTTTGTTTTAAAGGAATATTCCCCAAAGCCTTATGCACTGTCTTCTCTTCCTCTGTTTGAATTCTTGTCTCCTTCTTTCTTTAGTCTCTGGGGCTCCTGGCTTTCTGGGAGGTAACCTCATCGAAGGGCAAAGTAGTGCCCGTCCTCCATCTATAGCTGTATTCGTTCCACTTACGGCCAGTCTTCTTTCAAGTTTATAAGGTTTTTCTGTATGATGGAAGCAGTTTTCGAGACATTTGCCAACATGGCAATACATGGAAAGGGATGAGGAGTTTGGCAAAAGGGACAAAACCCTAGGATGAGGAATGCATGGAGATAGGTTAGCTCACGAAGGAGGAAGAAATTATAAAAGAGGAAGTATCCTTACTAGAGTATGATAGGGCATATAATTAAAGACAAGGGCAAGGACGAGGGACAAGATTTTTAGAAGGACAAGTACATGCTAAGCATACCTAAGAGATAGGTGGTAAAAGTTTCTGTTGGAAAGAATCTAGTTTTCTGTTCATACTCTTTCCTTCGGTTTTAGCGCTTCGCATCTGTTCATATTTGCTTCCATAGTTAAGTCTCTGCACCTTAGTACTTGTATAGTAAGAAGATCCCAATCAGTCTCAAACCCAGTGGGTGGTTCGACCCGTTTATTTTGGGATAGTAGGGGTTTGAGAATAGTTATCGAGTTTGTTTATATCATATCACGTAGATCGTCTAAATTCGGAGGAGATATTCCTTGGATGCTTGTCTGATATTGGTTTAGGCCTTTGGGGCTTGTACTTGAGGAATGTCGAGTTCGACTAGGATGGTTTGCGTGAGAGATGAATAGTTGTGACAGGCGCTCTAAAAAGTGCGTAGTGATCTTTCAACCCTTATAGTTATAGCATGGTGGATAAGGGAGAGACCTCTAATCATACACTTGGTACCGTGATTGACATCTGTTTATTTTGGAAATGGAGGTTAGGAACTTCACAATCGTGAAGATAAATTGGTTAAGATACAGTGGAGTAAAGCTCAAGAAGGCTAGATACTAGCAACATGCCCTTTTTCCTTAAGGGTGCATCCTTGATTTCTCTGTTTAGGAGCTTTACGCGTAGTTGTTTCTCTCTTTCCAAAGTATATCCTCTAGGTCGTATCTGCGATCCTTAGGTAGAAGCCAATGGATGTAAACATGTATTTAAAACATGTTATGGTTGAATGGTTGCAAGTGGTTGCAAATGGTTGCTCGTGGATGCATATGCATACGTATTAGGCACTAGATCAAGTTCAGACGCTCTCATATTGCATTTACATATATGCATTTGTTTATAAGTTGAACTTGATATGATATCATATGGGCATTGCATATGGTTGAATGGCTGTGCACGCATGTAGTATTTACATGACTAGGGATGTTTGCATGCATGATTGGACGCATGGCACTAACATGATTTGCATTAAGGAGGTCAACTGAATCAGTAGACCGCCTGATTTTGCATTAGATAGAGACATATACACACACTATGCATATGAACATGAAAGCATTAGAAATCTTTTAAGGACAATGAATGCCTGTGATTGAATGGTTGAGTAGATGGGTGATTGGATGGTAGGACACATTCTTCCTAACTTGAAGATTTCGGGGACGAAATCCTTTTAAGTGGGGGAGAATGTAACACCCCGTAATTCTATGACATTAAGATTCTCAAATTAAAGTATAATTAATTTTTAAAAGAAAAATTAAAAGAAAAAGATCCATGTAGTTGTTTAATTTAAGTATTGTAACTAACATGAAAAAAGAGAAGTAAGGAGAGAACAATAATTATTATTGTTCTAAGACTTATTAACAAAAGCCTCTGTAGCTCAGTTGGTTAAGGCATTGGATTTGTAGCATGGAGGTCAGGGGTTCAAACCCCGGCGGCGGCATAATTTTTTTATCTTTGTTTTAGAGAGGGCCAACTGAACATGCAAATATATGTACGTATACAAATTCAAAATTTGAAAGGATAAGAACGTACATATAAGGAAATAAAGAAAATATATATATATACATATGAGAATATAAATATATATATATATGCAAAAGATAAAATTTAAGATAAGGCTACAGTCAATGAAATTTGGCAACATCATTAGAATTTTGAAAATAAAATGAAAGTTGTGCGTATATATATACGCGTAAAATGGTCGTTAGAGGAATTGTATACATATAAGAATATTTCATGTGAATAAAACAGTTAAATAAATTCCAGAAATTCAAAAGTTTGAAAATCAAACTTTTACGCCAAAATAGCTTGTGGGACCCAATGCTGACTCAGCACTGCGTGTATGATAAGGTTTGGCTAGATTCATCTACGTACCTGGACTATTTTCTTAACTAGGTTCAATGCTGACTCAGCGCTGCGTGTACGATAAGGTCTTGAGCAGCTATATAAACAGCCCTAGTCTTCATTCTCTTTGCACCAATTCTCTTCTATCCTTATGCTGCTAAGATCCATGGCTTCTTCCCCCCCTCTAAATTTTCTTAAATAAATAAAATAAAATATGATTCAAGACGAGGAGATGCTGCTAAAAGATTTTTAAGGAGGGATTCAAATCAAAGTTTCAAGTGAAGAATTCAAAGGCTAGCTCAAACAAGTTTCAAGCAACTACGCACAAATCATAGCCATGCTTTCCTTCTTTTCTAGATCTATTTTCTGTAAGTTGGTTATTTCTAGATCTGAATATTTTGTTTTATTCGTGACATGAAATTAAAGGAATAAAGGAATATGCCAAATCTCTCTCTCTCTCTCTCTTCGAATCTGTGTTTATACTCTTGGACTGAATTAAGAACTGTTACGATTCGAGGACAAATAAGACTGTAACCGTGACTATGACTATGGAACTGTGGCCTTTGAAAGCATATGCCTTTGGACTATGACATAAGCCTTTGATTTTGGGACATATAAACATTGCCTATGACAATGACTTATGACTATGGGGATTATTTTCCCTTTTGGACTATGAACATCGCATATGACTATGGACATTTCCTATGACTGTGACTGTGACTATAAGGATTATTTCCTTGACTAGGCCTATACCTTTGATTTGGACATAAACTATTACTTATGACATAATGAGGACAACTGTGATTTTGACACCCATGATTTATGATTAGGAAAATATTGCTTTAGTTTTGTGATTGAGAAGTTGGGTCTAAACCCAATTATATATTCTACCTGTTCCTTGGTTTTTCTTTGGTTTTAAGACAGTGGGAATTTACCTATTAAGTTAGGTCTACCCACGTTCTTGAACCTATTTTGCCCATTCTTTGGTTTTAAGACAGTGGGAATTTACCTATTTAGTTAGGTCTACCCATATTCTTGAACCTACATTGTTATCCAAACCTTTTTATGCCAATTATTCCTTCTTGTCATTTTGATTCATTCCCTTTTTATCTACGAATCTAGATTTATTTATAATCTAGGTTGAATCACGATTATTCGAACGGTGGGAATGCGATTTGGGGAAAAACATGGAAATGAATATGAACGTAGTTGTAAACTTGGAAATTGGCATAATTTGGAATATGTATTATGACATGCATATTAAAATGAAAACGGGGAAATTTGACATGGATTAGGGAATATGTGATTTTGACATATTAAATTTAGCGTTAGTAAGTAAGCTAAATTTTAGGCATAAAATGTAAACTAGAAAAATAATTCTAGTTTTGCCATAAATTGTGAATTAGGAATGTTAAACCAAGATTGGGTTAATTAAGGTTGATTTGGAATAAGTATATTAGCACAATTTTGAATTTATTCATAATTGTGAGCAATTGTCATGTTTAGAATAAATTATGGTTAGCGACACTAAACTTGGTATAATTTACATACCAAAAAGTATAAATATGATAAATAAGAGAGAATGGGCCATAATAATAAATGTGACAATGTACATTAAAAGAGTAGTAATGAAATCAGTAAATTAGGAGTAATTTACTTATAGAATTCGTCATAAATGTTAAATTGTTCATTTACCACAAAATATGTAACTTGGTTAAATTTTGGCCATAAATTATAAACTAGGATATTTAATCTAGTTTCGGCAATGAAATAGGAAATGGCCTAAACTGCATGTTGGGTTATGACTTGGGCCTAGAATATAAGTATACTAGTAGGCTTGACAAATAAATATAGGCCAAATTTGTCTAAAAAGGGGAAATGGGCTTTTGAAATAAATTGTTAACAATTTATAAACAAAAGAAAAGTATTTTGATAACACCCCTTTTTATAACACATAGACCAGAAGGTTCTAGGGTGACAGAGAGGATAGTGTCTAGGCTTGGGTTTGGAAAATACAAGTTTCCTGCCCTCCCTGGCTATCCCTAACTGATCCGAAGGACGGGATGGTTGTTTTCAAAACCAGATTTGGAAATTAATCAAAAACCCTTTGAACTTAGAAAACATGAATATGCCTAACCCGAGGTTAGACTGAGTTGCGGTGTAAACCTGCCCGGAACCGACCGGCACATCCAGTAACCACAGCAATATCTGTCTAATGTGAGAGGTTGCGGCTTTAATTTATTAATTAAAGCTAGAATGGGAAGGTTAAGGAACACTTAACCAACTTAGCACAGTTAAAGCTAGAATGGGAGGGTTAAGTCCATGGGAATACTTAGCCAAATTAACATGTTGACTAGACTAGAAGGCGGGGTTAAGTAAAGTTAATACACTTAGCCAATTTAACATGTTAATTAGACTAGAGGTTGGGGTTAAGTAATACACTTAGCCAAATTAATATGTTAGCTGGACTAGACCATAGGGTTAAGTAAACTTGAATGCTTAACCATCAGAATATGATAAATGAATAGGGTTAAGTAAAAAGCATAAAGGGATAACACTTAACCAGTGTAATAGGATAAGGGAAGAGGGTTAAGATAGCTTCAATCGACTAAAGACACTTAACCAACCCAACCTGGCGAGAAAGAAAACTAAATAGTAAACCTCAGTTGAAAAAGGGACTAAGTAGTAAAACTTAGTTAAGAAAACAAGGAATTTGGAAACTAAGTGGTAAACCTTAGTTAGTAGAACTAAGTAGTAATTCTTAGTATAACACGAAGGAGCGGACATCCATATGGTTTTAAGAAGGCTCCAACGAATTGGGTTACGAAGCCCGAGGCTTCGAGGGGACGTGAGGGTACTCTTGGTATCCCTCTGTGAGGCTGCAGATGATCATCCTGGGCTCACAGAGGTTAAGGTCTGCGTTAGAAGAACCGAGGGTATGCCTTGGTTGCAATATATATATGTGGCAACCTAAAGACTAGGATGGACCAGCGTGATTCGGCGAGAAGACGGTAGCCCTGTGATAGCAACTCGTCGTCTACCATCCATCTTGAGTCAATCGAGATACGTGAAGCGGAAAGGCGGAGAACTCCAAAAGACCATATACTTGCTATCTAGTTATGGTTGCGGATGGCCATAGGATAGTGGGGCACCGGGGGCCGGCGTATAGTTCTCATTTTACAAGGTGTGCCTTTCATTAGTTGAGGGAGGGGTCAAGTGGGACCATAGCCACTGGAATAAAAACAGACCTTAGCATCTGCATCGGTAGATATCCGAAAGCTCCCGACCGAGTTCTGTATTCCTTGATTTGCCCTGTCACAGGACTCGGATCGCACATTACAGGACATGTGCATCTAGACAAGCGATAACGATTCGCGATACATGCGTGGGGAAGCCTAGGAGCATATACCACTCTAGGTAGTGTGTCCTAGACTTGGGGGCATTGTTCGACAGGTAGCGTAATCCCTAGTTGGACTAGGTGGCATAAACCCTGAACTCGAAAAGCGTTCAGCAGATAGCGTAAAACTATAGTTAAATCTAAGAAGCACTTGATAGAAAACCCTAGACTAGATCTAGGTAATAAATAATAAATGTATGCCTGAAGACAATGGAAACTACAGGGGTTGGGATCACGTTATCGTTACTAGTTGAACACTAGTTAGGTGGTGCAGAGATATAGAAACCAGTATAACAAGGAAATAGCGAAGCTGCGAAAGTTTTAGAGCGTATCCAGCCATCTTAGCATATCTTGTGACTACCTTGTCTAATCTTGTTGACCTTATCGTCATGGTGTAATCTTGTATTCAGTTAATTCATGTCGTTTTGTTTTTCCATGTTCACATGCTAGAAGTTACTGAACTTACTCAGGCTTTATGTCTGACTCTGTTTTTCTTTCGTCTTCTTTTCTTCCGTTCCCCCCCCCCCCCCAGGTAGTTGAGGAGGGAATAGTATAACTCAGGATTAGACTGGACCGTTGCTCTTTCCCAGCTTGAAGATTTGATGAAGTTCTCTTTGGATTCTCTTCCAGATGCTATGGCTGGCTCTTGCTACATTGGGGAATATATAAATGTATTTTCATGCTTCTTTATTTTATAAAGACAGATGATACTCTGATATTGTAAAAGAATCTTGTACAGACTAAATTATCAATAAAGCAAAGTTCTATTTTCCACTGTTTAATAATTTGTCTGTCTTGTAATTTATCTGCATCTTTTACCCAAAATGCTCCACAGAACTTAGTGCATTCCCTTTGTGAGTGACACTAACGGACGTGGGGTGTTACAACTACAACCGCAAGATCACGTATTTGGAAATTGGATTTCCGTCGTGAACCAAGGCAAAAGATAGTCCTTACCGAATTCGAGTCTGCCTAGCCCGAGTCTCAGGATCAGAATGCATCGACCCTTGGAGCGACAGGGCTGGTCCACACGGAGTGGATTAAAAATGCCTGAGCACTACGTTTCGCCGCCCTTTGGGGCGTAAGCGAGCCAACAAGTGACTCCATCGGACCCGGATCGTCCGATCTAACCGAGGCGCCTAGCAACAGCAACAACCACATAAGTCAAACTCGTCCGGGCGTGTAAAACCACTGACGCCACTTTTAGCTAGGAGGAAACGTAGGCCCTCCCTTAGGTCCTTTCTCCTGTTTCTGGTTCATACCGGGGTGTGAGGCTCGCGAATCAACGCTACACAAAGCTACGCCACAAAGGCCGTGCTTTGATCACCAACCACAAGACTTTGCTTTTCAACAGAAGCCTTGATCATTTGCATCTTAGCATGCCACACAGGCAAACCATCCTATGCAACCGATATCAGTCACACAGAATGAAATCCGATGTCAGACACACGGTCCATTTACAAGTCCGCTCTGGGTCTGAACGAAACCGGAGGCACCTAGTACCCCGCATATCCATTGATCTCCAAGCACGTCTGGACGATCACCAACTGTTTCCATCTTCTTGGGTGTACAGCCCAATCAAGATCATCAGTAATCACCCAAACGACGTGAAGACTTCTGGTCTTCGACCACCATCTTCATCTTCGACTTATCGTCGTATCAGTTATTCAGAATGGGATAAACCCGGTCTTTCCGAATAACTCGCGTATATTTAAATAAGTGTTACATAAACACAACATACGCCTCATTCCAATTCATCAGTCACTAACCGTAAATTAATCAAGAGAATAATTCCCCAAATATTAACCCCGAAGGCCGAAACCAACATCAAATCAATATCCAGAAAACCATTCTTCTTAGCTAACCGACAGTTAGTTTCTGATTTCACATTCATAGCGAAAGGTTCCCATTAATTTTATCCAAGATAAATTTCTTGAATTTATTCTTTAATCTATTTTTGAATATCAATTCAAAACTAGTCGGGATTAGCGAACCTTACCGAAGTAATCATTTGTTTTAATTTCCCAATCCCAACCTATTCATCCCATGAAGTAAAACTGGTAGTACTTCATATCTAACACCACGGTGTTATCGGTAAATTCGATTACCACTTCACGTTCAAATCTAATTAAAGATTTAACTATCGCCTGGAGCAAAACTGGTGATACTCCATTCTCGATCATTTCAATCTAATTAAAGATTCATTAAAACTCCACTTAGTTTTAATCTTCGACTGGGTTAAAGAATCAGTGTCATTTAAAACACGGTTCACGATAAACCCAAAATCACATTCCATTAATTATCGGGTTAAAGAACAAGTGTTATTTAAAACACTGTTCACGATAAACCCAAAAATCAATACCAATTCAATTCCAATTAAATATTATTTAATTGATACTTCGTTAAATCTAAACAAAAAGATTTAATCTTTTCTCAACTGGGTTCAAGAACAGTGTTAGTGAAGACACCATTCACGGCAAACTCAAATCACATTTGATATTCAATATAAGGCTCTGAATAGAAAATATATCGGCTTATATTCAATATCAAATTCTACGACTAACAAATATCGCATTGGAAATAACGATATATATATATATCTTTCAAATTTCCATAACAACATTTGTATAATCACGAAATCCAACATCGAAATATTCCAAAGACAATTTCGATTCAATTCCATTCCAGTGCAATCATTGGAAATTCTGGTTATTTTTAAAACCATTTCAAATTCAATTTATTTATCTAAAAATAAATAGAATTATAATTCTAGTTCAAAACTAGTTCATTTCGATAAAAATCTATTTTTATCTTTTCAAATATGGAGTTTTTCATCCCAATTCTTTCTAAATCGTTTCTTATGATTTTACACAAATTATTACTATTTTAAATAATTTTATCAAGGCCCGTACAGTCGATTTCCAACAATGGCCATCGAACTGCACTTATAGCGACCTTTTTCGAATTTGATTTGGACGTATCTCCAAATCCAACCGTTAGATTTTGAATTTCTAATATTCTTTAGAAAGCTCTTTTCGATACGAACCCAACGGTTCCGGTTTTAGGAGAATCCGACGGTCGGATCTCCCGTAATGTCCGTTTGAAATAAATGGTCGAAATTCACGAACTGCCGCGGCGCGGCGCGTTCTATTCATGCCATTTTATTATATATATATATAATATATATTTCATCGATTACTATTTAAAACGAATTATATAAATAGTTTTAAATTCATTTCAAGAACCATTTCAACTTCTGTTTCAATCCAAAGCAAAATTGAATTTTTCTTAAAAAATTCGTTTTAAAATTCATTTCTATTTAATTCAAATTTCAATTCAATTTGAATTCGTTTCAATTCGCTTTCTATTCAATTTGAATTCGTTTTCAATTCGATTCAATTCAAATTGGTTTTCTATTCGATTCAAATTCATTTCTAAATCTTTGTATATTCAATTCATTTTGAAATCGCTATATATTCAATTCATTTCGAAATCGCTATATATTCAATTTGATTCAAATTTCATTTCAAAATATTCGATTTCGAAATCACTTTTCAACATCATTTTAAAATGATCAAAATCGATATAAATATCGTTCACGTCAAAATGGCGTCAATCTAATCAACACGGCTTCATATATTTCTATTTTCAAATATTCCATTTCAAAATATTTGTTATTATTAAAATATTTCGTTCAACACATGACTAAACTCAACGGATGAGTACAGTCAACACATGAACCTTTATTTTATATTGATAAAGATGTAATTTTGATTATAAAAATATTTCGTTCAACACATGACCAATCTCAATGGATGAGTACTGTCAACACATGAACCTTTATTTTATAATATTGATAAAGATGTAAATTCTATTATTAAAATATTTCGTTCAACACATGACTAATCTCAACGGATGAGTACAGTCAACACATGAACCTTTATTTAGTAATATTCTTTATTTTTCAAAATTGGAATGAGGCCCAATCAATCACCATATAAAATTAATTATATGGATTTTCATACAACATATGTATATAACAGCATTGAAAAATAATCAACCATCAACCAAAGTGCACTACACTGTATAAGCATCAAATATAGATATCTAACGCTTATAACAGCCTGTCAATCAATCGATCGACATATTTAATCAATCAGGATGAGTGAACTTCAAATTTCATCCCAACACCCGTGTGGGGTTTCAAACAATCAAACGCATATTTTATTTGTGCAGTTGGGCGATGTGTAAAATTTATCGACCCAATCAATGTCCTTCAAATAGGTGTACATAAACAAACCGTCCGGTTTTATATGAATATTTTATTTTATTCACTTCACTATATCCATATTCACGTTAAAAATTATATTTTTAACGATAAAACATTTTATTTTAACATATGAATTTCTATTCAGTTCATTTATTCAATAAAATGATATTTTTATATTTCTAACATATTTTAGAAAATTTCGGCGGCATAACGGCACTATACTAGAAACGGGACAAGGCCTAGCCTTATCCCCGGTCTAGTGAAGGCCCACTCCATTCACACATCAATCAAATCAATTTTTATTTCACCAAACAATTCAGTTCAAACCAAATAATCTAACCAACTACACAACCAAACAAACAAGTCCATGGTATGTGGACGGGTGTCGGGTGCTTCTAATAAGCACCGTCTGCATCCTAGTACATATATATATAACTAGAAAAATAGAATTTGAGTGAGAAGTTCTCACCGATAGCTATCCAACTTTCACGGCTCTTCATTTATAGAAATCTTCTTCGTTATCCCATCTTCGTCATCTTCGTTGCCCGTAGTCACTATATATATAAAAATCACACATTTTTATATTTCGATGTCTTTAAAATAAAAATCACATTTTTATTTGTTTACTTTCAATTTAAAAATCATATTTTTATTATCACTTCATATATTTAAAAATCGAATTTTTATTCCGTTATTCAATATATAAAAATCGAATTTTTACGACGATGTTATATAGATAAAGATTATATTTTTATAACGCTATTCTCTATATAAAGATTTCGCCCTTTCATAAATAAAGTTTTCGCCTTTATGAAAATAAAGATTTCACCTTTTTAAAAATAAAGATTTCACCTTTTCAAAAATAAAGTTTTCGCCTTTATAAAAATAAAGTTTTCGCCTTTATAAAAATCAACACTTTACTTCAACGTATATAAAATAAAAATCAGATTTTTATTTCGCTACATATACAAAGATGATATTTTTATATTCTCTATCCTATAAAGATTATATTTTTATAGTTCCTACTATTCAAAGATTATATTTTTATCTTTCTACAATATAAAAGATTATATTTTTACTACTTTAAAAATATAAAAATCATATTTTTATAATCGTTATATAGTAAAGACAATATTTTTAATACTTTAAAAATATAAAGATCATATTTTTATTTCTTTAAAAATATAAAAATCATATCTTTTACCAAATAAAAATCCTATCTTTTCACCTTTATAAAAATCTAATCTTTTTCCATTTAAAATTCAAACCTTTTCTATTTTAAATTCTTTTTAAAATCAGTTTTAAATTCTTTTTAAAATCAGTTTTAAACTTACAGAGGGGGGGCAGAATTCGGCCAGAGGCGGCGCCGGCATCGAGGTGGTGACGGCGGTCCTGCCTTGGCTGTCGGCGGCCTGGTCAGATCGAGGTGGGGAATTGGAGGCGTCGATTGAAGAGGAGTGGGGAGCATCGATCGAGGGGATGCGGTGGTCGGAGCTGGTGAAGAGGCGGCGGGTCCTAGGGTTCGTGGTGGTGGCTGCGTCAGCTTCAGGGGTCGCGGGTTCTTTTGGTGGGGGCTCGTCGTTCGTACAGAGGAGGGAGAGTAAAGGGGGTAGCGGAGGGAGCCAACGCCAGTGTTGGTGGCGCGGTCGTCGGCGATGGGTGGGCTCCGCCCCCTTTCTCTTTTTTTTTTATTTTGAAAGCATCTGATCGTGTAAAGGAAAAGAGAGAAGGGGGGGTCATATGAAAAATAAATATATATTTATTATTTTATTATTTTATTATTTTTAAAAGTTGACTTTCACATATGTCATCTAAACGAGGCCCACCGCCTGTCGTCCATAGCGTTTAACCCTCATTCCGAACACAATGGGATTTGCCACGTAGGCCGATTCGACTGTTTCAATCGATTTCCGTTAAATTTACATTTAAATCACTATATTGAATTTTAAATGTACATTTCAAATTACCGGGGTCACATATTAACTTCATAAATTGCAGAAAAATATTTTCTAGCTTCGTATTGACGATACGGTCCTAACAAAACTAATTTCATCGAATTCTGAGACCGTTGGAAAAATGGCCATTTTCCAGTCGATTAAAATCAACTAAAACTGGACAAACGCGTTTTCCTTTGCCACACTCACATATTGATTCGAAAATTTATGAAATTTGGAATCTAGCAATAACTTAACATCACGGACCCAACAAAAGTGGTTTCGTTGAAATCCGAGGTCATTTGCAAAATGTCCATTTTTAAGGGTCTGAATTCCATAGCGACAATTCAGAATTTTCAACTGGACATATCTTTTGATCCCCGCTATGAAATTTCGATCTTTCGGGTTCGTTGGAAAGATACTCTCAATTAGATCCCATTATTTTTGGTTTCACTAAAATCCGGATTGTTTTGCACCCGGTACATTCAATTGAAGTTTGAAATCGAATTATCGAACTACCGCGCCATTTTCAATTCCTTTTATAATTATATATAATTATTATATATTCTAACGACGACGTATATAATATATGCGTTCAAATGCTATTGAAAATAAATTTCTCGTCGATATTATTTAAAATAATTCATTTTAAATAATCAAAATTCACTAAAATGGCCAAAATAAAAATTTTAAACTGGCCCAGATTTTCGGGTTGTTACAATCTCCCCCACTTAAAACTTTTCATCCCCGAAAAGGAACAAAGTCGAAAGTGGTTTGATTAATCAACTCTACGATCGATCAGGCTTCCATTCTCCAACTCTTCAGTTTCTGAGAATTTTCAAATTTTCAAAAATTTGGCTAACACCCTAAATTTTTGAAAAATTTCGCCATAACCTCCCCTGCACCGGGAGCATCGGGGAATTTCAAATAGCTTCCCCGGTCCTTCTAATCTCAAAAAGAAAAAGAAAAAGCCAAGCGGCTAGCCAATAGGCTCACAAAATCATCATCACCCAAACAAAACAGTAAATAATGTAGTAAACATGTACCTATTTGTCGGGCAAACAAATTTTATTCTTCGCTCTAGCCTCCTTGCTATGACCTGTTCAAGGTAAGTACAAGTATACGCAAGCAAATGCGACCAATTTTCAATATAATTCAATATTTGGTTCAATTAGGCATAATGGTTCAAAATTAGCAAACAAATGAACAAACAACACAAACATCAATCAATTAGTGAATTTAACGTTTCAAATTCATAATTTTGATATATATAAAGAAAAACATGTTTTGATGCCAAATCACAACCATGTATTCTAGCTATATTAGTTTTGGTTCTCACACCAGTCTAATGGAAATATATAGAAAATCACACCTTCGAAACTCGAACATAAATGTTGATGATGCGATCGCTATCATCAATACCATCTCCGGGCGACTACAGTGTAATCCTATATCTATCCAGTATATTAAAACTTCGAATATACGTTCATGACGCGTATATACAAAACCTTTATATATTGGATTGTCCATATTCAATATAAATAAATAATCAAATACGAAAAATTGATTTTAAATTTTCAAAACAAAATTGACTTTCATTTTAAAAATATACTCTTCACACTCGTTCTAGGATACTACTGATCCTATCTCTAACGAGTCATTCTCATTGGATATTACTAATCCAATATCTGATGAATTCTTTCGTATGGTTCTAATGTGTCTTGCTCTCTGCTTTGTAAACCAAAGCTCTGATACCAACTGTGAAAACCCGTAACTTCCCCGTAAAGAAAAGCGGCGGATAGTTTGAGAACAAGCCACAACAGAACGCATACAGAAGAACATTTCATTGTATATTACAACAATGCATCAGATTACAAGAATATACAGAGTATAAATGAATATTACACAGAAATATCAGAGATTTAAATTACATTTAAATACATAGCAGCGGAAAATAATACAATACACAACTAGAAGAGATATACGGATACAAAGCTTTCCGGATATCGTTCCAGCTGTAAACCAGGATCCTGTGAATATAAATCTGCAAAACCAAAACTACTAGCTGCCCGTGTCAAAATAAGGGCACCCAGAGTTTAGGTTAAAACAATAAACTCCAGGTCAGTCATGTGACTGGTGTGAGAACTAAAATAGTTGTTATTCTTTATTTTAAAAGTTAGGTAAATCAAGGGACCACGCCGTATAACACGGAACAGGTTTCCTCCTAAGAATACCAGTGCATAAAACAAACAGCGCAATGCTAAATAAAGAAAAATGAAGCTGTTATAAGACCCAGGTCCTATCACACAATGCAACGCAAGCCGGGGGATAGGGTTTTCCCTTATAACAGCCAAAGAATGCTTGATACGTTTAAAACAAATCATTTGATACTATTATAAGTGTATAGTGTATAAAAAAACTTCAAATCATAAGTATCAATCATAGGCGGCATAAGCGCCCCATCCCACTATGTCGCCATATATAGGATTACAACTACAACCGCAAGATCACGTATTTGGAAATTGGATTTCCGTCGTGAACCAAGGCAAAAGATAGTCCTTACCGAATTCGAGACTGCGTAGCCCGAGTCTCAGGATCAGAACGCATCGACCCTTGGAGCGACAGGGCCGGTCCACACGGAGTGGATTAAAAATGCCTGAGCACTACGTTTCGCCGCCCTTTGGGGCGTAAGTGAGCCAACAAGTGACTCCATCGGACCCGGATCGTCCGATCTAACCGAGGCGCCTCGCAACAGCAACAACCACATAAGTCAAACTCGTCAGGGCGTGTAAAACCACTGACGCCACTTTTAGCTAGGAGGAAACGTAGGCCCTCCCTGAGGTCCTTTCTCCCGTTTCTGGTTCATACCGGGGTGTGAGGCTCGCGAATCAACGCTACACAAAGCTACGCCACAAAGGCCGTGCTTTGATCACCAACCACAAGACTTTGCTTTTCAACAGAAGCCTTGATCATTTGCATCTTAGCATGCCACACAGGCAAACCATCCTATGCAACCGATATCAGTCACACAGAATGAAATCCGATGTCAGACACACAGTCCATTTACAAGTCCATTCTGGGTCTGAACGAAACCGGAGGCACCTAGTACCCCGCATATCCATCGATCTCCAAGCACGTCTGGACGATCGCCAACTGTTTCCATCTTCTTGGGTGTACAGCCCAATCAAGATCATCAGTAATCACCCAAACGACGTGAAGACTTCTGGTCTTCGACCACCGTCTTCATCTTCGACTTATCGTCGTATCAGTTATTCAGAATGGGATAAACCCGGTCTTTCCGAATAACTCGCGTATATTTAAATAAGTGTTACATAAACACAACATACGCCTCATTCCAATTCATCAGTCACTAACCGTAAATTAATCAAGAGAATAATTCCCCAAATATTAACCCCGAAGGCCGAAACCAACATCAGATCAATATCCAGAAAACCATTCTGCTTAGCTAACCGACAGTTAGTTTCTGACTTCACATTCATAGGGAAAGGTTCCCATTAATTTTATCCAAGATAAATTTCTTGAATTTATTTTTTAATCTATTTTTGAATATCAATTCAAAACTAGTCGGGATTAGCGAACCTTACCGAAGTAATCATTTGTTTTAATTTCCCAATCCCAACCTATTCATCCCATGAAGTAAAACTGGTAGTACTTCATATCTAACACCACGGTGTTATCGGTAAATTCGATTACCACTTCACGTTCAAATCTAATTAAAGATTTAACTATCGCCTGGAGCAAAACTGGTGATACTCCATTCTCGATCATTTCAATCTAATTAAAGATTCATTAAAACTCCACTTAGTTTTAATCTTCGACTGGGTTAAAGAATCAGTGTCATTTAAAACACGGTTCACGATAAACCCAAAATCACATTCCATTAATTATCGGGTTAAAGAACAAGTGTTATTTAAAACACTGTTCACGATAAACCCAAAAATCAATACCAATTCAATTCCAATTAAATATTATTTAATTGATACTTCGTTAAATCTAAACAAAAAGATTTAATCTTTTCTCAACTGGGTTCAAGAACAGTGTTAGTGAAGACACCATTCACGGCAAACTCAAATCACATTTGATATTCAATATAAGGCTGTGAATAGAAAATATATCGGCTTATATTCAATATCAAATTCTACGACTAACAAATATCGCATTGGAAATAACGATATATATATATATATATATATCTTTCAAATTTCCATAACAACATTTGTATAATCACGAAATCCAACATCGAAATATTCCGAAGACAATTTCGATTCAATTCCATTCCAATGCAATCATTGGAAATTCTGGTTATTTTTAAAACCATTTCAAATTCAATTTATTTATTTAAAAATAAATAGAATTATAATTCTAGTTCAAAACTAGTTCATTTCGATAAAAATCTATTTTTATCTTTTCAAATATGGAGTTTTTCATCCCAATTCTTTCTAAATCGTTTCTTATGATTTTACACAAATTATTACTATTTTTAATAATTTTATCAAGGCCCGTACAGTCGATTTCCAACAATGGCCATCGAACTGCACTTATAGCGACCTTTTTCGAATTTGATTTGGACGTATCTCCAAATCCAACCGTTAGATTTTGAATTTCTAATATTCTTTAGAAAGCTCTTTTCGATACGAACCCAACGGTTCCGGTTTTAGGAGAATCCGACGGTCGGATCTCCCGTAATGTCCGTTTGAAATAAATGGTCGAAATTCACGAACTGCCGCGGCGCGGCGCGTTCTATTCAGGCCATTTTATTATATATATATAATATATATTTCATCGATTACTATTTAAAACGAATTATATAAATAGTTTTAAATTCGTTTCAAGAACCATTTCAACTTCTATTTCAATCCAAAGCAAAATTGAATTTTTCTTAAAAAATTCGTTTTAAAATTCATTTCTATTTAATTCAAATTTCAATTCAATTTGAATTCGTTTCAATTCGCTTTCTATTCAATTTGAATTCGTTTTCAATTCGATTCAATTCAAATTGGTTTTCTATTCGATTCAAATTCATTTCTAAATCTTTGTATATTCAATTCATTTTGAAATCGCTATATATTCAATTCATTTCGAAATCGCTATATATTCAATTTGATTCAAATTTCATTTCAAAATATTCGATTTCGAAATCACTTTTCAACATCATTTTAAAATGATCAAAATCGATATAAATATCGTTCACGTCAAAATGGCGTCAATCTAATCAACACGGCTTCATATATTTCTATTTTCAAATATTCCATTTCAAAATATTTGTTATTATCAAAATATTTCGTTCAACACATGACTAATCTCAACGGATGAGTACAGTCAACACATGAACCTTTATTTTATATTGATAAAGATGTAATTTTGATTATAAAAATATTTCGTTCAACACATGACCAATCTCAATGGATGAGTACTGTCAACACATGAACCTTTATTTTATAATATTGATAAAGATGTAAATTCTATTATTAAAATATTTCGTTCAACACATGACTAATCTCAACGGATGAGTACAGTCAACACATGAACCTTTATTTAGTAATATTCTTTATTTTTCAAAATTGGAATGAGGCCCAATCAATCACCATATAAAATTAATTATATGGATTTTCATACAACATATGTATATAACAGCATTGAAAAATAATCAACCATCAACCAAAGTGCACTACACTGTATAAGCATCAAATATAGATATCTAACGCTTATAATAGCCTGTCAATCAATCGATCGACATATTTAATCAATCAGGATGAGTGAACTTCAAATTTCATCCCAACACCCATGTGGGGTTTCAAACAATCAAACGCATATTTTATTTGTGCAGTTGGGCGATGTGTAAAATTTATCGACCCAATCAATGTCCTTCAAATAGGTGTACATAAACAAACCGTCCGGTTTGTAAATGAATATTTTATTTTATTCACTTCACTATATCCATATTCACGTTAAAAATTATATTTTTAACGATAAAACATTTTATTTTAACATATGAATTTCTATTCAGTTCATTTATTCAATAAAATGATATTTTTATATTTCTAACATATTTTAGAAAATTTCGGCGGCATAACGGCACTATACTAGAAACGGGACAAGGCCTAGCCTTATCCCCGATCTAGTGAAGGCCCACGCCATTCACACATCAATCAAATCAATTTTTATTTCACCAAACAATTCAGTTCAAACCAAATAATCTAACCAACTACACAACCAAACAAACAAGTCCATGGTATGCGGACGGGTGTCGGGTGCTTCTAATAAGCACCGTCTGCATCCTAGTATATATATATAACTAGAAAAATAGAATTTGAGTGAGAAGTTCTCACCGATAGCTATCCAACTTTCACGGCTCTTCATTTATAGAAATCTTCTTCGTTATCCCATCTTCGTCATCTTCGTTGCCCGTAGTCACTATATATATAAAAATCACACATTTTTATATTTCGATGTCTTTAAAATAAAAATCACATTTTTATTTGTTTACTTTCAATTTAAAAATCATATTTTTATTATCACTTCATATATTTAAAAATCGAATTTTTATTCCGTTATTCAATATATAAAAATCGAATTTTTACGACGATGTTATATAGATAAAGATTATATTTTTATAACGCTATTCTCTATATAAAGATTTCGCCCTTTCATAAATAAAGTTTTCGCCTTTATAAAAATAAAGTTTTCGCCTTTATGAAAATAAAGATTTCACCTTTTCAAAAATAAAGATTTCACCTTTTCAAAAATAAAGATTTCGCCTTTATAAAAATAAAGTTTTCGCCTTTATAAAAATAAACTTTTCGCCTTTATAAAAATCAACACTTTACTTCAACGTATATAAAATAAAAATCAGAATTTTATTTCGCTACATATACAAAGATGATATTTTTATATTCTCTATCCTATAAAGATTATATTTTTATAGTTCCTACTATTCAAAGATTATATTTTTATCTTTCTACAATATAAAAGATTATATTTTTACTACTTTAAAAATATAAAAATCATATTTTTATAATCGTTATATAGTAAAGACAATATTTTTAATACTTTAAAAATATAAAGATCATATTTTTATTTCTTTAAAAATATAAAAATCATATCTTTTACCAAATAAAAATCCTATCTTTTCACCTTTATAAAAATCTAATCTTTTTCCATTTAAAATTCAAACCTTTTCTATTTTAAATTCTTTTTAAAATCAGTTTTAAATTCTTTTTAAAATCAGTTTTAAACTTACAGAGGGGGGGCAGAATTCGGCCAGAGGCGGCGCCGGCATCGAGGTGGTGATGGCGGTCCTGCCTTGGCTGTCGGCGGCCTGGTCAGATCGAGGTGGGGAATTGGAGGCGTCGATTGAAGAGGAGTGGGGAGCGTCGATCGAGGGGATGCGGTGGTCGGAGCTGGTGAAGAGGCGGCGGGTCCTAGGGTTCATGGTGGTGGCTGCGTCAGCTTCAGGGGTCGCGGGTTCTTTTGGTGGGGGCTCGTCGTTCGTACAGAGGAGGGAGAGTAAAAGGGGTAGCGGAGGGAGCCAGCGCCAGTGTTGGTGGCGCGGTCGTCGGCGATGGGTGGGCTCCGCCCCCTTTCTCTTTTTTTTTTTTTTTTTGAAAGCATCTGATCGTGTAAAGGAAAAGAGAGAAGGGGGGGTCATATGAAAAATAAATATATATTTATTATTTTATTATTTTTAAAAGTTGACTTTCACATATGTCATCTAAACGAGGCCCACCGCCTGTCGTCCATAGCGTTTAACCCTCATTCCGAACACAATGGGATTTGCCACGTAGGCCGATTCGACTGTTTCAATCGATTTCCGTTAAATTTACATTTAAATCACTATATTGAATTTTAAATGTACATTTCAAATTACCGGGGTCACGTATTAACTTCATAAATTGCAGAAAAATATTTTCTAGCTTCGTATTGACGATACGGTCCTAACAAAACTAATTTCATCGAATTCTGAGACCGTTGGAAAAATGGCCATTTTCCAGTCGATTAAAATCAACTAAAACTGGACAAACGCGTTTTCCTTTGCCACGCTCACATATTGATTCGAAAATTTATGAAATTTGGAATCTAGCAATAACTTAACATCACGGACCCAACAAAAGTGGTTTCGTTGAAATCCGAGGTCATTTGCAAAATGTCCATTTTTAAGGGTCTGAATTCCATAGCGACTATTCAGAATTTTCAACTGGACATATCTTTTGATCCCCGCTATGAAATTTCGATCTTTCGGGTTCGTTGGAAAGATACTCTCAATTAGATCCCATTATTTTTGGTTTCACTAAAATCCGGATTGTTTTGCACCCGGTACATTCAATTGAAGTTTGAAATCGAATTATCGAACTACCGCGCCATTTTCAATTCCTTTTATAATTATATATAATTATTATATATTCTAACGACGACGTATATAATATATGCGTTCAAATGCTATTGAAAATAAATTTCTCGTCGATATTATTTAAAATAATTCATTTTAAATAATCAAAATTCGCTAAAATGGCCAAAATAAAATTTTTAAACTGGCCCAGATTTTCGGGTTGTTACAAAGGCCAAGGTTACAAAGGATGTTTATATGCAAATAATTTTCCAAACTTACGAGATAGCATCAAGTGGAACGAAAAGAAGATGGAAAACTAAGACATCCAGCTAATGGTGTGGCATGGAAAATGATGGATGCTCGCTATCCTGATTTTTCATCAGAAAATCGTAATGTTAGAATTAGTCTACATCTGATGGATTTAATGCATATCGTTCAATGAATTCAAGTTGTAGTACATGGCCAATTTGTTGGTAAACTACAATCTTCCGCTTTGCTTATGTATGAAACAAGAGAATTTGATTCTTTCAACATTAATACCTGGTCCAAATTCTCCAAAGAACAGTATTGACGTATATATGCAGCTTTAATTGTGTAATTAAAAGCGTTATGGAATATTGGCGTCGAAACTTATGATTCCTTGACTAATGGGAGTTTTAATTTACGTGCAAGCGTCTTATGGACCATTACTGATTTTCTGGGATATGCCACGTTGTCAGGTTGGAGCATGGAGGGGAAACTAGCGAGTCTAGTATGCCATTATGTAACTTCTTTAAATTATTTGAATCATAGCAAAAAAAAATGTGTTATATGAATCATAGAAAGTTTCTTGATCTGACACATAAGTGGAGGCTGGATAAGAGGAGAATTAATGGCGAAACTGAAATGGGGAGCATTCCAAAAATATTATCAGGAACAGACATTGAAGATTTATTGCGGGGGTACAAAAATCAGATTGGGAAGAAAACCAAGAAAACAGATAAAAGTGATGGCCCTTTAAAAAAAAGTCAATACTTATTGACTTACCATATTGGTGTCATAAT
Source organism: Allium sativum (assembly GCA_030737875.1). Classification (NCBI taxonomy): domain Eukaryota; kingdom Viridiplantae; phylum Streptophyta; class Magnoliopsida; order Asparagales; family Amaryllidaceae; genus Allium; species Allium sativum. The sequence goes on from CM060920.1 coordinate 650,250,792, forward strand.
CCATTTCGACATAACCGGGATGCCATGCACATAGAGAAGAACATATGTGATAAAATATTTGGTACTTTACTTAATATAGGTCGCATGTCGATGGATCACCTACACGCTCATCTGGATTTACAGGAGTTGGACATAAGGAAGGCCCTTGTTGAATGTGGTGATGGAAAGCATGTTGAAATTAGAGCTGCAATATCTGATATGAAAAATAAGGAAAAAGAAATCTTTTGCTTTGTATTGAAAAAGGCCAAACTGCCCTATGGTTGTGCCTCGAATGTCGGTACGTGCACATAAAAGAGAGAACGGTTGTGGGATATAAGACCCATGATGCTCATTTCATACTCCACTATTTGTTATAATTTGTCGCGAAGAAAGCGTCAAAACCCAAGGTTGCGTTATCAATGATCAAATTTAGTGCATTCCTTAGAGGACTATGGAGCAAGGTTATCGAAGTGGATGATATCAAGAGGCTGCAAAAAGAAAAAGTCAAGATACTTTGTCATTTTGAAATGATTTTTCCATAGGGTTTTTTCGATATAATGGTACACTTGCCTGTTCAATTATGCAAAGAAATTGAATATGGCGGGCCTGAACACCTTAGATGCATGTATCCAATTAAGCGATATCTAGGAAAGTTGAAATTTTACGTGCGAAATAGAAACAGATCGGAAGGTTCCATTGCAGATGGTTACTTAGCAGAAGAGTGTGACCTTCTGTTCAAGATTTTTAAGCGTTGATGGAGGAAAAGAAAACATGTCGATTGATTTTGGAAGATGTCCAACAGATTTGGAATATCATATTGGAACAAAGAAGAATAAAGATGTTCAATTTGAAAGATGCAGATTGGAAGGCAACGCATCGCTATATTTTTTTCAATTCCGATAATAAAGAAGTTGAGAGTTTGATTGAGTAAGTTCTTAAGTTACTATATCATTTTCCTTAACTATAAATTAATATCTGCATTTCATAGTTTTTTGACCTTAATTGTTATTTAGGGTTCATCGAGCTTTTGTGGATGGTCTTGCAAATCCAAGAAGATACAAGAGGGAACGGGAACATTTCGAAGAGTTTTGGAATTAGCTAAAAGAAGAGGTTTTGAAAAAGGACAATATTTCAAGAGATTTAGAGGTGTTTGCATTAGGTCCTAATTAAGTAGTAAGGAAGTTTATCGGTTATATAGTAAATGGATATAGATTCCACACAAAATTTAGAGATTCACGATGTACCACACAAAATAGTGGTGTATTTTTGACTGCCAAAACCACCAGCTTTGCAAGTTCGAAAGATCAAAACCCAATAGTTGGCGATGTCAATTACTACGGATCAATCGAAGAAATTTTTTAGATTGATTATTGGGAAGCTTTCACAATGGCCCTTTTTAAGCGTGATTATTGGGGAGCTTTCGCAGTTGCCCTTTTTAAGTGTTACTGATACGAAGAGGAAAAAGATTCGTATGGTCTTACTTGAGTAAATTTTAGTAAGTGCCATAAAACTGATCCTTAAGTCCTGTATTCACAAGTGCACCAAGTATTTTATGCGGAAGATGCAGTTGAAAAGAAAAATCATTACGTTATTAAAAAATTGATGAGAAATTGGTGTGATATTGAAAATCAGAATGCAGTGAAAGAAGACATGAGCAATCCGCATTCACATGATATTGGCATAGGTGGTGAACTAGAACCAAAAGTTGTTGATGGGGGTTGGATTAGGGATGATGTCTCCATTATACAACTAGGAAAAGAACTAGAAACGGAGCTAGAAGCAGAAGTTCCTCATGTTCCGTCTCCTTAGGAAAAAAATTCTTCTTTGTTATTGCTTTATTTTGGTATAATTTGTTGTGTAATTTATGATGTATTTGGAACTTTTTGTTTTAGCTGTAAATTATTATCTTTGATTAATATATTTGGCACTTTTTTCTCATAATACAATCTACACTGTTCACATGTTTTATGATTTAATGTCCTTCTTTACTGTCATCTAAATTTTTTATAGTCCAAAATGTTAATTGTTTTTTTTCACTTTAATATGCATGTACCTTGTTCTAATATATTCATTTTGCATAGGATGGATGAACTTGTAAATATCCAGCTGCACCATGATGGAGATTTTCAAAGGACATATTACGTGGGTGGAAAATCCTTCTTAGTAACAAAATATGATGTAGAATACTTTTCTTACAGTGTGCTTATGTAATTTGTTAAAGATTGCATCTAGTACACTGAAATAGGAGGAGTCTATGTCAACAAAGGAAAGAGGGGTGGCTGGCAATTGATATTGAATGACAATGACGTAAACGAACACATACATGGCTACATTAAGGAAGAAGAAGTGGATTTTTACATTGACAACACCATTGACAAAGACAGTGAGCCGTTGATTCAACTGCAGCCACATGTAATCAAACGACCAAGGAAAAACATAATTAAAGGTATATATGTATATGTAATATAGATCCATTCTTGTATATATATATATGTGTGTGTGTGTGTAAAGAACTATGAAGGCCATCGTTATTATTTTTATTGTTATAGGTTCTGCTAATAAATCGGTTGCAAAGCGCAAGTACATTATTGCACATAAACTTCAACCGCAACGTAAAATGATGAATGTGTGTGTGTGTAAAGAACTATGAAGGCCATCGTTATTATTTTTATTGTTATAGGTTCTGCTAATAAATCGGTTGCAAAGCGCAAGTACATTATTGCACATAAACTTCAACCGCAACGTAAAATGATGAACGACAAGCCAACTCAAGTGGGTCAGAAGAAACTATCGTTGGATCTTTGTAACACCCCATAATTTTAACAATACATTAAAATGATAAACTAAGGAATACTTAATTAACTATTGGGAATTAAGTAAAACAGAGTGCGTCATTGCGTTCGTCTCGGAATTCTGCTTAAGATAGACACCAGGTTTCGTAAAACGGACATCATATAAAGAAGTTATTAAGCCTAGAAGTTTGTATATACACAATAGAATTATATATACAAACAAATTAAAATTACAAAAAATCAAAACAGCGAAGCGGGAGGGGGAATTGCCGAACAACCCCATTTTGGGGGTCGACCCTCGGTGTTTGGGGTCGACATATGGGTCGACCCCCATAAAGATCTGGACAGAATTCATTTTTCGCACGTGGTCTCCTTTCTTGACTAGATTCATTGACCCTAGGCTATAATAAGACCCCATTTCTCTTGTTTCTCCACACCTAAAACAACAGAGAACTAGATGCTGCCTCTGCCCAGAATAAATCAAGTCTTTTCTTTTTTAACAATCAACTAGAGTCATTCAAGTTTAGAGATCTATGATTCAACATCTGCAACTATTCTTCTGTCTCTTAGATCTATCCTCTGTGAAACTCGTTATTTTTAGATAAAAATAATTAAAATGCAATATTGACAAGCCTATGAACTAGATCTAAGTCTGTGACTATTGGAATCATATCAGATCTGCTATATTTGTATATTTAATTCACTGATTAGATCTCATCATGTCTGTTTATGATCATGACACTATGCATAATCAGTCATGTTATTACATGTTCATCAAATCTGTTATTATATGCCTATTTCTGTACATCAGATCTGTTCTTGTATGCCTATATCTGTTCTTATATGCCTATTTCTGCTATCATATGCCCATTTCTGTTACTATTGGTTTTATGCCTATTCTGTCTTTCTCTCTCTCTCATTCCATTTTTTATTTTTATAGTCAGACTACTTTCGAGCCTAGGCCGATATCGCTGAAATATGCGTACGAACAAAATTAGGTCAAATTGGGAATGATTGGAAATGGTAATTTGGGGGCATAACTTGTACTTTGAATCACGATTGGGGTCTGGGAGCATAAACTATATTGTGAAATTGGACTAAAAATTTGGGGCATGAATTATATGGTAAATTATGACTTGTGGTTTGGGACATAAAAATCTGTAGGCTTAATTTAAGATTAAGTGAAACATGTTACTGGAACTGTAAAGAATCTATGAAGCTTGTTTAATCCGTTAAAATTGGGGCATAACTTGTATTGGGAAATTTGGGGAAGAACTTGAATTGAAATCATGAATGTGGATTTGGGGAATAATCCAAATTGTGATTAAAGATCTTAATTTGGGCATATAACACATGATGAATATGACTTAGGAAAGGGGCATGGAAACTTATAATGAAATAGGAACACTTGTTAATGAATGAAGTGAAAAGTCGGTGTGTATGACTAAAGCAGGATCTATATGGATATAGTGGAAATGTAGATGATATACTAACTAGCTAATATATAGTAATTTTGTAAATAGATAGGAACTGATATGATATATCACAAGTAGATAAAAGTAATAAGTAATGTAAAGTGACACCAAGAATTTTATACTGGTTCGAACTTTATGCCCTATGTCCAGTCCCGAAGCTCCTCTTCGGAATTCACTATCACGCCCTCTCTTAACCCGGAGGAATAGATCAGTACACTCGAGCCCCAACAAGGATGCCTCTCGCCTGAGCAACTACACAGGACTTCAATAATTACAAGTGTTTTGACTTCTGCTTTGTGTTCTTTGATCAACAAGGATAGTCAACAGTTTAAGTATACCCTTCCTATAATCTTATCCTCGAGTATTTGAAATGCTTGTAAAAAATTTAAGGAAGCTAGTTACATGTTGAATCAAGATATGAAAAGTATTATCAAGGATTCAATAAGTAACTTGAATTTTGGAAAGCTTTTGTTTGAAAAGTATATAGAAGTTAATTTCAAAAAATAGAGAGAATATTATTAGAATTGGTGATTTGAAAAACATGTTTGAAGTGTTTATATAATAGTATATGAGTAGCATTCCTTCATGAGGAGTTTCTATAAAAAGTTGTGCCCATTTCCATTGATTATTGAAGAGGAATCTCTTCATGAAAGATGGTGACTCTTCATAAAATAGTTTCTGGGTCGAATCAGTCGACTGGTTAAAAAATCATCAGTTGACTGGTTGAATTAAAATTTAAATTGTATAAATAAAACATGTTTCAAAACTAGCCATTGTGTATAAAATTTCTATGACCAGTCGACTGGTCAATTCTCTACCAGTCGACTGGTAGAGCTTATTTTGTACACTTCTGGCTTTTTAAAGCCATATGAATATATATATATATATATTCATATATATATATACACTTTTCGTGTTATACTTGAGGATATATTTTAACATGATTCTAATACGACTCAATTTATATATATAAAACCTTAACTCTAAAACATGATTTCCATTTCAACTTCTTTTGTTGGCATTAATCTAAATCTTGATATCAACATTCTCCCCCTTTTTGATTGATGACAACATATCTGATTTTCTCCTCCTGAGTATTTGCTCCTCCTGAATTTTTGCAACATTTTGTTAGTTCGATAAAATTATAATCTTACCATTTTGATTCTTGTAACAAACTAATAGCACATGTATTCTCACTAAATTTGATATTAAGAGCATAGCACATATATTTAATAAATTCATCATTAAAATCACAGAATATATGTGAAATTAATGATTTTTCTCCCTTTTGTCATCGATTAAAAAGTAAATAGCCATGATGAACACAAAGTAATCGAATAACAAATTGATGCTAAAATAAAACATAATCATTTCAAGCAACATAATATTCAACACAACTAAAAGCATAGAGGTTCCAAACATAAATTATTACACAACCAAAATCATAACTAATAAGTTCGAGATAAAAATATACTTAAGCAAATAACACTTCATTCATACTACAAGGCTAGGTTTCATCGGATTCGGTACTTTCAGAAGAGGTCCAATTGAGAGGAGACATGGGTTGTTTCTCCAGATCCATCACATGTCCAGTGTTTAGAAGAGTGCAAGAAATTGAATTCCACATCCTTCCAAGAAAATCCTTAATTTTGTCAAACTTTTTGTCCATTTTCTAATCCATTCATTTAAGTCTTTCTTCAAGAAGGAGTTGGTTGCGCGCAACTACATCAAGTGCTTGTCTTGACGTTTGTGATGGTTCCGTTAGTCGGACATCTTCGGGATTGGCACGAATAGAACTTGATGAAGGTTGATCCAAACTTCTCATTTTCCAGCTCTCTAAGCTCATGATTCGAATGGTTGGAGGAGGCATATGCATTTTCTTCAAATTCTTCTTATCCAATATTTTTATTTCAATTGTTTCCAAATCCGGTTTTGGGATTTCTGCACTTTTAAAAATCTTTATTAAGTATTCTCCATAATGAAAGTATGTAATTACTCCTTGTGCATAGAGAAGAGATGGTCCATAATAGTTTGCATCCAATTAATTTTTATATGACCAAAAGTTGCATACAAAGCCCTAAAATGTCCGAATACACAAGAATATGAGTTTCGGATCTTAGTAGTGTTGCTCGAGTAAGAACATGGTGAAGAATCCTTGCATTAGGTTGTATCCCTTTGGTTCGAGATCTGTCCGAGTCATCATCAATAAAGAGATGACTTAATTCATCCCTTACACCATATTCACAATTTAATTCGGTTAAAGCTATCCCATCCGTAGGTGAATTTAAAACTTCTCTAAGTCTATCAATAGTAATGAAAATAGGTTGCCCACAAATAAGACTCCACACACAATTTTGTGAATTAGTGAGATTTTGATGATCCAAGTTCATATTGGCTAAAAATAGTTTTATCATAGTGACATTGATATTATTTTGAGAATAATCTAAAAGTGATTCAAGCCTACCTTGATGAGCTAGTTGTCGTAATCCATACGAATTAAAGTCTTCAAATTTAGCAAAAGGCCATGGGATGAATTTCAGTTTTGATAAAAGCTTCCATCTCTTCTTAACTAGGTCATTCCATAGCCATTGATCAATTGAGGGTTCAATTAGCTTCTTTGATCTCGTCCAAGAGGATGATCTAGTGTCTCTTTGACGTTTAGGAGATGCCATGATAAAATTTCGAAGGTTCTAGGGTTTTGGAAGTTTTTAGATAGTTTGAGAAGTGAGGAAAAATAGGGGAGGTAGGGCTAAATAAAAAGTGTATAACTGGAACCATGTTTTCGGGTTCCAGTTAACCAATCGACTGGTACCAGTCGACTTGTTGTTGTTATTTTGAACAGCAGCCTTTGATTTTATTCTGAGTTGATTCCTTGAAGACTTATTAATTGTAAACTTATTAGTTTGAGAAGAAACATATGTATTTTTATTATAAATATATATTATAACTCTGACAATCAAAAACTTTGGAAAATTTTGCATTATTGTTCAATGTAAGTCTTATTAAGCAAAAAGAAATATTTCTATGATTCGATTTTTATTCTTCAGATGAGGTCGATTTTCGTGGTGTCCAAGCTCCTTCATTTTGTTGATAGTTCTTTTCCCACGAGTTTGGACTTTCCTTCTTATTTTTGTCGGTTTTCTTCCATGCACTCCACAAAGTAGAGGTCTCTTTGATGAATCAAGAGTCGTAGAAAGAGGGTAATGCCTTAGTTCTAGGACAGCTGATCTTCCACAAATTCGAAGAGCTACAGGTTCGAGAAAAGTTAACCTATCTGAAGTTTGCTTTTGCTCATAATATATTTCTCTTTGTAATTTTAGTTGTTCATGTCGATAATGTCGAATATCATCAATTTTGTCTTTTGTTGAGGGAGACACTGATACTTCTCTTCTCTTCTTGGCTTCCGAAGTGTATCGGTTCAGTACTCTTGCCACCGAAGAGTTGGTTCGTTGTTTGGAGTAGGAGACGTAATGATGTTAATTGAATCCAATGAAGTTTTGTCAGAAGATTTGGTTGGAGTTGATGGGGATTTTTCTTTCTTTGACATGATAAGAAGATTTTGGCTATCGTTTTCTTATTTGTTTTAAAAACAAAACACTTTTTCTCTAGAATTTATACAAATGTATATACTAAATATAGAATCTCAAATGAATGACAAAGCTAATATTGACCATTCCTTTCAAACCGAAATAAAATTGCTAAAAGCATGGTACATAATGAGTGGTTTGTCTGTTTGGATAATAAGCTAAAAATAGTATGTCTATTTTAGTTTAAGGTAAACTATAAACAATAGTATTTTAGATATATATGTTAACTAAAAAACCTTATAGAAATGAGTAAGAATTTGAGGACTCCTTTTAGGTCATGCTAGTTATAAAAATCTGTGGTACCTATGAAAAAAAGAAATTAAGAATGGTACTCACTTCCTCCATTAGGGTCCTAAGGGTTAAGTCTTAGGAAGCCAAACCCAAGAAGGCTTAAGTTCCTTTTTGAAAGAATAATTACTATTATAATGAACATAATCTAAAAAGTTTTTAATATATTTATTTCTAATAAGAACACTATTTGTCTTTGGAATCCATATACTAATATTTCCCGAGAGTTTTTTCTTAATAGGAATATTTAATTTACTACTAGAAAATTCTAGTTTAATATTAGAGTTTTTAGAACTGGATTTCCTTTTTTATTTAATTTTTTAATTATATCCAAGTCCTTTTTTTACTAAAAACCGGTTGAGAATTTTCTAATATTTTAGATAATTTCTCACTTCCTTTGTTAAAATTATTAACATTTTTAGAAATGCTTTCTAATTTAATTTTTAAACTAGAATTTTCTAATTCTATGATTTTAAATTTAGTATTTAAATCATGATTTTCAGAAGTAGATCATTTTTATTTTTTTGAGTCTCGATTTCTTGACTCAACATAGAAATTTGAGAATTTTCTATTGAAAGAGATTCTTGTAATTTTCTAATTTCTTCTTCTAAAATTTCTTTTTCATCTTTTAAAAGATCTTTTTCAAATTCTGCTTTCTTTTTATCTTCGTTGTCTTGTTTAAACTTTCGCTTAAACATTTTCCTAGGCTCTAAGATTTCAGTATTAATTTCTACTAATTCATCAAAAGTAAAATCACTTACATCATTATCCTTAACCATGAAGCACACGTTTGCTCGCTCACTATCACTGTCGCCATCACTTTTAGAAGATGAATTTGAGTTGCCCCAAGTGATTGAAAATGCTTATCTCTTTGATTTTTCATTTTTGCGATTTCTCTTTAACTCTGGACAATTATTTTGATAATGTATGATCTTGTGACAATTAAAGCATTCTACCAGTGCAGGGTCAGGTTCTTTTGATGAGTTCTTCTTTACAATTTTGCTTTGGCCTTTTCTGTATTTTAGAAATTTTCTAAAATTCTTAGCTACAAATGCAATATCTACTTCATCTAAATTGGAATCTTCTTTCTCAGCATGAAAAGCTAAATTTTTCTTACCTTGTACCTGTGCTATCCTTGCCTACATATTTACTTCATAAGACATTAGATTACCGATCAATTCTTCGGGTTTCATGGCAGAGAGATCATTAGCTTCTTCGATTGCTATTACTTTTTTCTCCCATTCGTTCGTTAAAGAATTATAAATCTTTGACACTATATCAAAATCAGAATACTTTTCTCCTAATCCCAATAAAGAGTGATAAATGTTTTGAAAACGTGAATACATATCATTTGTAGATTCATTTTCATACATCTTAAAATTTTGAAATTGATTCTTAAGCATAGATATTTTACTTTGCTTAACTTTATTAGTACCTTCATGAGTAATTTTGAGTGTTCTCCAGATTTCATATGCTGTGTTGCACATACAAATATGGTTAAACTCGTTTCTATCTAAAGCACAATGCAACATGTTCATAGCCTTAGCATTGGCACTAGCCTCAGCTTTATCAGATGCAAACCGTTCTGTAAATACTATAACAGGTTGTGTGTACTCTTTTTGTGTGATATTCCATGCATTAAAACTATTTTCTTGCAGGTATATCCTCATTCGTGTAGTCCAGTAACTATAATTCATGCCATTAAAGAAAGGTGGTCTAGCAGTGGATTGGCCTTCAGAATATTCAGTGTTATTGTTATTACTAGTGTTATTACCCATAATTTTTATGTATTAGATAATGGTTTTACGGTTAAATGATTGTTTAGCTATGATACCAATTGAAAAGTCAGTGTGTACAACTTAAGCAGGATCTATATAGATATAGCGAAAATGTAGATGATATGTTAACTAGCTAATATATAGTAGTTATGTAAATAGATAGGAACTGATATGATATACCACAAGTAGATAAAAGCAATAAGTGAAGTAAAGTGACACCAGGAAATTTATACTGGTTCGTACTTCCCGCCCTACGTCTAGTCCCGAAGCTCCTCTTCGGAATTAACTATCACGCCCTCTCTTAACCCGGAAGAATAGGTCAGTACACCCGAGCCCCAACAAGGATGCCTCTCGCCTGAGAAACTACACAGGACTTCAACAATTACAAGTGTTTTGACTTCTGCTTTATATTCTTTGATCAACATGGATAGTCAACAGTTTAAGTACACCCTTCCTATAATCTTATCCTCGAGTATTTGAAATGCTTGTAAAGATTTTCAGGAAGCTAGTTACTTGTTGAATCAAGATATGAAAAGTATTATCAAGGATTCAATATGTAACTTGAATTTTGGAGAGCTTTCGTTTGCAAAGTATATAGAAGTTAATTTCAGAAAATAGAGAGAATATTGTTAGAATTGGTGATTTGAAAAACATGTTTGAAGTGTTTATATAATAGTAGAAGAGTAGCATTCCTTCATGAAGAGTTTCTATAAAAAGTTGTGTCCATTTCCATTGATTATTGAAGAGGAATCTCTTCATCAAAGATGGTGACTCTTTTTAAAATAGTTTCTGGGTCGAATCAGTTGACTGGTTAAAAAATCATCAGTTGACTGGTTGAATTAAACTTTAAATCGTATAAATAAAAACATGTTTCAAAACCAGCCGTTGTGTACAAAATTTCTTTGACCAGTCGACTGGTCAATTCTCGACTGGTAGAGCTTATTTTGTACACTTCTGGCTTTTTAAAGCCATATGAATATATATATATATATACACTTTTCGTGTTATACTTGAGGATATATATATAACTTATCTCTATAACATGATTTCCATTTCAACTTCTTTTGTTGGCATTAATCAAAATCTTGATATCAACATGAAGATGCCTAGAATTACAGTAATTAGAAAACTGTAACCGCGCTTAGACATGATGTTAGATTACACTTGTGATGGAAGCCTGCCCAGACCCGACCGACATATCCAGCGACCACAAGTGGTGAATCTAATGTAAGGGGTCTAAGTGCATAAACACGTGACGGTGCTAAGACACGAGGTTAAGTCCAACTTGTGGAAGAAGTCTGCTCGGACCCGACCGGCATATCCAGCATCCACAAGTGGTAGACTTAATGTGGGAGTTCTAGCACATTATAACCATAAATGAATGTATGGTAATGAACTTGTAATACTTAACCTGTTTAAATCCATAAGGATTATATTAGCCTGTTAAATTTGTGGGGTTAAGTTAACCAATTAAGTATGTGGGGTTAAGTAAGCCTGTTAAATCGGTGGGGTTAAGTAAGCGTGTTAAATCTGTGGGGTTAAGTAAACATGTCAAATATGTGGGGGTTATACGAACCTGTTAATTTTGAAAACTTAACATGTTAAATCTGTTGGGGTTATATGGACCCGTTAACTAGTAAATTTTAACCCACAAATGTGTAGGGGAATATGTGAATCTGTTAGGCATAACCTGTCAAAATCCTAGTTAGTTGGGGGCACAAGATCTGTAAGGGTTGGCTTGTGTCATCTGTTGTGTGGGACCCATATTAGTCAGTAACCCATTCTGGTATTAAAAGGGGACCCCGCACTAGGTACGGTCAGGGCACACTTGCTGAACTGGTTATAAGAAGTTCTTCTGAGACGAGTGTGCACTAGTGCGTTCCAACGAAGTCATATGCGTGCATGAGTACGTCCTGCATCTGGGAAAATAAGCCGGTGTAGCACCAGTAAATAGGTTTGTGTCCTTCTGTAGGTTGCCACTTTAGAAAGTCAACCTACTTTGGGGCTGACACGGGGTATTTACAGGATAGGGAGCCGATCGATTGGGGGGTAGTAAATAGGGCATATCTAGTCCTGTTTGTTTCTGTGGGGTACCTATGTTTCTGTCTAGGCTAACACCTATTATTTCTGTTTAGGTATCGGTTAATTCTATTTGGGTTAAAACCCATTACTAGAGTACACCTAAAACTACCATTATATTTCTATTAGGATCATCCTGTTTCTGTTAAGTAATTAGGTAGCATGTAATCCTGTTACATATCTGTTGAACTAGTATTGGTGCAGAGAAAATTAAGTGTTAAGGAAGCACTATTTATTCTATCAAGTTTATCCTGTTTACCTTGCCATACCTGTCTTATATGCTGTTATCTCTCTTATCCAATTTATATGTCTGTCATGATGCAGTTACTTATTTGTATGCTAAAAGTAACTGGACTCGCCAGACTTTATGTCTGACCTATTTTGTTTCCTCTTCTTTCTCTTCTGTCCCCCATAGGTTCTCAGGGAGGGAATACTCAAGCTTGACCAGGATTATGCTTTCATCTTGCTTGGAGCTGCTTAGATGTATTGCTCGAGCTCTTATCCTTTTATACTATGGCTATGTTTTTGTTTTGGGAATTATGCTTCTATATTTATTGTACTTTGATGTTTTAAGTACAAGACAGAATTTTAATGATGTACTGGGTTTTATGTTTTTCAGACATATGATGTAACCACGTTTTGAACTACAATGCTTTATGATTAATAAAAGTTTTTAATTCCGCTGTTGTTTTATATTTGTCTTGTAATGTTTCTGTTTCTGTTTACCTATGACACTTTATGAAACTTAATGCATTCTCTTAATGAGCGACATTAACAAACGTGGGGTGTCACACTTGGTATCAGAGCTGAAGGTTACCAGATTAGATAAAAGTTTCTGAAAATTATTTTCAAAAAGGTTTTAAAAGAAAGCATTTTCTAAAAGAAAAGTCTGTTTTGAAAAACATATTCCCCAAGCCATATGTAATATCTTTCGATCCTTTATCTAAATCCCTTTCCTTTTTTTCCAGCATGTCTAGGGAGCCTAATATTCCAGAGAGCGTTACGATAGCAGGCTTGTTCCTTAGGTATCTAGAGGCCACGGCACCTGCCGGTGGTTAAGCTGACGTTCCTCCCCCAGCTACACTCGTCATTCCTCCTCCTCCTCCTCCGTATGTAGATAACTTCTCTAAGATCTGCAAAGATTTCGGTGCTATGGGAGGGGAGGGAAGCCATTCTGCGGGACCGAGACGTTCGTAGAGGTAAGGAATTGGCTCAAAGAAACGAAGGATATGTTTGGAATTTTCGAAGTGGACGATCGTAGGAAGATTCAGTTACCCGACTGGCTACTGAAAGATAAAGCTTCGTTCTGGTGGGAAGTAATGCAAGTAGGGCATCCGGTGGAGACTTGGGATTATTTTAGAGAGAGGTTTGAAATGAAGTGACTTTCTCAAGCTGAGAAAAGCGTGCAAATGGAAAGGTTCTTGGCGCTCAAGCAAGGAGGCATGACTGTTAAAGAGTATGTTAACAAATTCAACCAACTAGCAAGGTTTGGGTTGGAGCTAGTAGATACCTCGCATAAGAAAGCTTTGCGGTTTGCTAGAGAACTGAATGAACTCCCTTCATGGGTTAGCCATGTCTCATATTCCAATGAGAGCAACTATTGAGAGGCTCGTTGATATGGACTTAATGCATGAGGAAGATAAAGCTGAAAAGAAGGAAGCTAAGGTTAAGGAAACACAAAACAAGAAAGTGTGGCCCAAGAAAGAACAACAACAAGAGGGCGGAAATCACGACAAAGCTCAAGGAAAAAAGAAATGTCATGGTTGTGGAAACATGGGTCATTTGGTCAAAGACTGCAGAAAAGGAGGAATGCTTGCTTCAACTGTGGTGAAGTCGGACACTATACTAGGGAGTGCCCGAAGAAGCAAGGACAAGGCCAAAGGGTAAGATCTTCTAGAGGGAAGATGCATGCTCTCGAGTCCAGTATACCGGACAGAGGTATGAAAGTTTCTATTGAAGGTTTGATTTCTCTTTCCGATCATCCAATTAGGACTCTTTTTTATTCTGGCGCTTATCACTCTTGTATATCTTATTCTGTAGTTGAGTCTCTACACCTTAGTACTAGTAGGGTTTTGGATCTCGTTGTTGTCTCAAACCCATTGGTGGTACGGCTCATCTGTCTATGACTTTTCGGGGTTTGAGAATATCTGTGTTAGGTGTCAAGTTTGAGTGCGACGCATATGTACTTGGTTTTATAGGATACTGTTTGATTCTACAGATGGATTACCTAGCCATGTATGGTGTCATTCTAGATTGTTAGAGGAGGGTTGTTAAATTTCTAACTTGCCGTGGGAGGACCCTCGATATTTCTGGTGACCCAAGAGGGTCTAGCATGCTTAGTTTTCCAAAATCACTTGATGCTTCTATCGATGATTTGCGATCTGTACCTGTAGTTTGTGGGTATCCAGATGTTTTTGAGGAGGTTAGGAACATATCTACGAGGCATGAGAATGATTTCTGGATATATTTGGTAGATAATGTGAAGCCAGTCGCATTACCTGTGCACCACATGACTCTTAAGGAAAGGAGGGAGCTCAACAAACAAGTATGGGAGTTACTTGAAAAGGTGTTGGTTAGGCGAAGCACATCAGAATGGGGTGTTGCGGTCGTCTTTGCAACTAAGGTGTACAACTCGCTTCGCTTATGTATGGATATTCATGATGTTTTTCCACATTTCTTATTTATGGAAGTGTCTGCATGATACAACAGATGTAGTTGAGCCAAACATGATTGAGGAAGTAGAGGTAGAACGGGAGGCAACAATTAAACGAGTTCCTACCCGTATACTTGGATCAGATGTTAAGAAACTGTGCAACAGAGAGGTTAAGTTAATAAAAGTGCAATGGGGAGAAGACAACGAGGATGCGACGTGGGAGACTGAAGACAAGGATTGCGCTTCATACCCTTTCCTTTTTGGGACTATGTTCTTAACTTCATTTTTTCCAAGCTTTTATTCGTACTTGCTTCTATCATTCATGTGTATCCTATCGATCGAATCTTCGACCTTTAAATAGAAATCCCATGTTGCAAACATGTGTTTGAGACATGTTATGTTTGATGGATGCAAGTGTTTGCTGGTGGTTGCTCGTGGATGCATATACACACACATTAGGCACTAGATCGGTTCAATCACTCTTATACTGCATATGGATGTGTGTGCATTTTTCTTCTTTTGATGGATGAAAATGGGTGTATCATCGTATGGATGTTGAATTTGGACGGATGAATGTGCACACTTATAGAACTTACATGTTATAATAGAATTATTTGCATACATGTTGGATTCATGACACTAACATACATTGCATTAAGCAGGTCGACTGAATCAGTAGGTCGCCTAATCTTCGCATTAGAATTGGAACATATACACACACCTTTGCATGTGTTCGTATAAGCATTAGAAGTCTTTGAGGACAATGGATGCCTGTGGTTGGTGGATGAGTAGATAAATGTGGATGGTAGGATATACATTCTTTTTAACTTGGAGATTTTGGGGACGAAATCCTTTAAGTAGGGGAGACTGTAACACCTCGTAATTTTAACAACATATTAAAATGATAAACTAAGGAATACTTAGTTAAATTTTGGGAATTTAGTAAAATAGACTGTGCCATTGCGTTCGTCTCGGAATTCTGCTTAAGATAGACACCAAGTTTCATAAAGCAGACATCGTATGAAGAAGTTATTAAGCTTAGAAGTTTGTATACGCACAATAGAATTATATGTATACAAACAAATTAAAATTAAAAAAAAATCAAAATAGCGAAGCAGTAGTGGGAACAGCCAAACCGCCCCATTTTGGGGGTTGACCTAAGAACCGCTGGGTCGACCCAGGGTGTTTAGGGTTGACATATGGGTTGACCCCGGGGTCGACACCCAAAGGGGGGTAGACCCCCATACAGATCTGGGCAGAATTCGTTTTCACATGTGGACTCCTCTCTTGACTAGATTCATTGACCCTAGGCTATAAATAAGACCCCATTTCTCTTGTTTCTCCACACCTAAAACAATGGAGAACTAGATACTTCCTTTACCCAGAATAATCAAGTCTTTTCTTCTTCAATAATCAACTAGAGTCATTCAAGTTTAGAGATCTGTGATTCAACATCTGCAACTATTCTTCTATCTCTTAGATCTATTTTCTGTGAATCTACGTTATTTTTAGATAAAAATAATTGAAATGCAATCTTGACATGCCAATGAATTAGATCTAAGCCTGTGATTATTGGAATCATATCAGATCTGCTATATTTGTATATCTAATTCACTGATTAGATCTCATCATGCCTGTTTATGATCTTGACACTATAAATAATCAGTCTTGATATTACACGTTCATTAGATCTGTTCTTATATGCCTATTTCTGTTCATCGGATCTGTTCTTATATGCCTATATTTGTTCATCAGATCTGTTCTTATATGCATATTTCTGCTATCATATGCCCATTTCTGTTACTGTTGGTTTTATGCCTATTCTATCCTTCTCTCTCTCATTCCCTTTTTTATTTTTATAGCCTACCTACTTTCGAGCCTAGGTCGATATCGCTGAAATATGCGTACAAATGGAATTGGGTTAAATTGGGAATGATTGGAAATGGTAATTTGGGGGCATAACTTGTACTTTGAATCATGACTGGGATTTAGGGGCATAAACTATATTGTGAAATTGGACTAAAAATTTGGGGCATGAATTATATGGTAAATTATGACTTGTGGTTTGGGACATAAAAATCTGTAGGCTTAATTTAAGATTAAGCGAAACATGTTATTGGAGGTGTAAAGAATCTGTGAAGCTTTTTTAATCTGTTAAAATTAGGGAATAACTTGTATTGGGAAATTTGGGGCAGAACTTGAATTGAAAGCATGAATATGGATTTGGGGCATAAGCCAAACTGTGATTAAAGATCTTAATTTGGGCATATAACACATGATGAATATGACTTGGGAAAGGGGCATGAAAAGCTATAATGAAACAGGAATACTTGTTAATCAATGAAGATGCCTAGAATTACAGTAATTAGAAAACTATAACCGCGCATAGACACGAGGTTAGATTACACTGTTGGTGGAAGTCTGCCCGGACCCGACCGGCATATCCAGCGACCACAAGTGGTGAATTTAATGTGAGGGGCATTTCAGTCACCTTTACAAAAAGAGATAGGTTTTGAGAGTCTTTAATGGGGTTAGGTTTCTTCCGCCGCTACCATCTTTCTTCTTTCAGATCTTATCCTTGTCTCCTCATTTCTCACCCCTCAGCTACCTAGATTCGTCCTCCATTTATCTTTTATCCTCATCCGCTTTTTCTCTTTCGTTTTCTCTGATTAGTTTTCTTTTTTTGGTTTTATTTCTGGGTTCTTTTCCTATCGTCAGTTTTGAAACTGCAATCGCTCAACTCTGGTGTGTCTCTCCTAGTTCAGATCGGAATCTCTCGTCTTTTTCGCCAATCGCTGATGCTCCTTAGCCCCTCTTAGTTAGGGTTTGCTGGTTCAGCAAAGTGAGTGGATTGGCATTGCGATTTCTTTCCAGATCTGTGTTTTTCTTTTGAGTTCGGTTGCTAATTTTTGTTCTCTACGTCTAGTGTTGCTTCTGTTGGCTTTGGGGGGGGGGGGGGGGTTATCGTGTCTACAGCTCGGTTCTTTTTGGATATGTACTTCAGTGTTGTTTCCCCCATTGTTGGTTGTTGCCTTGCTTGCTTTTGGGCTCGGGCATAGTTTTTCTGCAGGTTCCCCTCCTTCTGTATCTTCATCCTTTCCCCACTTTTCATGTGCCCGAACCGACGGTCCTGTTCCGTTGTCTTGCTTCAGATGTCCAATCTCTATTTTTCCTCATGGTGTACAGTTTCGCCTTCTTCGACTTCCAATATTGTGTCATGTCGTTCTTCCGCTGGTAAGCTGTCTATCTTTTATGAGTTGTGTGTTCATCATCTATCGGTGGGGCATTGCTTGTTCTCGGCTTCAACAGCCTATGGGATGATTGTGCTGGTCTGTTAGTGGTATGAAGGTTTCCCCTGTACGCTATGAAATCAGCTTTTTCTATGCTTTATGCGGTTTGTCCCGAGACTCTGGTGATTATGGGGTTCTGTTACTTTTAGGTTATCTTTTTGGATGTCTAGTTTCAGATGTTTTGGATGAATTGGGAGCCTGCCCATGCTGTCACTGTGTTGCTATGCTGTTGTTTCTGATGTTCTTGGTGTGTCTGGTTATTAGTAACTATGTGACTGGTTATTAGTAACTGCTTGGAGGCTGCTGGTTTCAAGGCTGGTGATAGGGTGTTTGTTTTGTAATCTGTTTGGTTTTCTCTTTTATGTTGCTTGTTATGTTTGTATTGCTTTTGGATTTTATCTTTTGTATCTCCTTTCCCAGTAGGCTTGTAATAGTTTTTATTGAATGAAAAATCCCTTATTTAAAAAAAATTAATGTGAGGGGTCTAAGTGCATCTACACGTGATAGTGCTAAGACACTAGGTCAAGTCCGACTTATGGAAGAAGTCTGCCCGGACCCGACCGGCATATCCAACATCCACAAGTGGTAGACTTAATGTGGGAGGTCTAGCGCATTATAACCATAAATGAATGTATGGTAATGAACTTGTAATATTTAACCTGTTTAAATCCACAAGGATTGTATGAGCTTGTTAAATTTGGGGGGTTAAGTATACCTATTAAGTATGTGGAGTTAAGTTAGCCTATTAAATCGGTGGTATTAAGTAAGCCTGTTAAATCCGTGGGGTTAAGTAAGCACGTTAAATCTGTGGGGGTTATACGAATCAGTTAATTTAGAAAACTTAACCTCTTAAGGGGTTATATGGACCCGTTAACTTGTAAAGTTTAACCCGTAAATCTGCAGGGGTTATGTGAATCTGTTAGGCATAACCTGTCAAAATCCTAGTTAGTTGGGGACACAAGATCTGTAAGGGTTAGCTTGTGTCATCTGTTATGTGGGACCCATATTAGTCAGTAACCCATTCTGGTATCAAAAGGGGGACCCTACACTAGGTAGGGGTCATGGCACGCTTACTGAACTGATTGTAAGAGATTCATCTGAGAGGAGGTGTGTACTGGCGGGTTTCAACGGACTCATGTGCATGCATGAGTACGACCTGCATCTGGGAAAATAAGTCGTTGTAGCACCAATAAATAGGTCTGTGTCCTTCTGTAGATTGCCACTTTAGGAAGTAATACACCCTACTATGGGGCCGACACAGGGTATTTACGGGATAGGGAGCCGATCGATTGGGGTTAGTAAATAGGGTGCATCTAGTCCTTTCTGTTTCTGTGGGGGTACCTGTGTTTCTATCTAGGATAACACCTGTTATTTCTGTTTAGGTACCAGTTAATTCTATTTGGGTTAAAACCCATTACTAGAGTACACCTAAAACTACCATTATATTTCTGTTGGGATCATCCTGTTTCTGTTAAGTAATTAGGGAGTTTGTAACCCTGTTACATATCTGTTGAACTAATATTGGTGCAGAGAAAGTAAAGGGTTAAGGAAGCGCTATTTATTCTATCATGTTTATTCTGTTTACCTTGTCATACCTGTCCTATATGCTGTTATCTCTCTTATCCAATTTATATGCCTGTCATGATGCAGTTACTTGTTTATATGTTAAAAGTAACTGGACTTGCCAGACTTTATGTCTGACCTATTTTGTTTCCTCTTCTTTCTCTTCCGTCCCCCCAAGTTCTCAGGGAGGGAATACCCAAGCTTGACCAGGATTATGCTTTCATCTTGCTTGGAGCTGCTTAGATGTATTGCTCGAGCTCTTATCCTTTTATACTATGGCTATGTTTTTGTTTGGGGAATTATGCTTCTATATTTATTGTACTTTGATGTTTTATGTACAAGACATAATTTCAATGATGTACTGGGTTTTATGTTTTTCAGACATATGATGTAACCACGTTTTGAACTACAATGCTTTATGATTAATAAAAGTTTTTAATTCCGTTGTTGTTTTATATCTGTCTTGTAATGTTTCTGTTTACCTATAACACTTCATGAAACTTAATGCATTCTCTTAATAAGTGACATTCACGAAACTTAAAACTATATGTTGTTATCTCTTTTATCCAGTTTATATGCCTGTCATGATGCACTTATTTATATGCTAAAAGTATCTGGACTCGCCAGACTTTATGTCTGACCTATTTTTTTTCCTCTTCTTTCTCTTTCGTCCCCCCTGGTTCTCAGGGAGGGAATACTCAAGCTTGACCAGGATTCTTCTTTCATCTTGCCTGGAGTTGCTTAGATATATTGCTCGAGTTCTTATCCTTTTCTACTATGGCTATGTTTTTGTTTAGGGAATTATGCTTCTATATTTATTGTGCTCTGATGTTTTAAGTACAAGACAGAATTTTAATGATGTACTTGGTTTTATGTTTTTAAAAGATATGATGTAACCACGTTTTGAACTACAATGCTTTATGATTAATAAAAGTTTTTAATTCCGCTGCTATTTTATCTCTGTCTTGTAATGTTTCTGTTTCTGTTTACCTTTAATGCTTCAAGAAACTTAATGCATTCTCTTAATGAGTGACAATAAAAGACGTGGGGTGTCACAAGCTTGATATGAATAATGGTGAAGAAGATGTTACTATGACGGACAAAGGAACTAGGAAGGAAATTAAATGTAGAAAATGAAAACGATAATGATGATGATACCCGAGAGAATGAAGCTGATGTTGAGGTATTTTTCATTTTCATTTCAGTTTTATTAATCAATTTGAAATCTTGTATTTCAAATGACTTTTTATTAAAATTCAGCTCGTAAAAGCAAGAACTGCATTTTAATGTTTTCTATTACTATGTCGATTTCCTATTCCGACCATGAAGGCTGCAGCTAATTCAAGTAACTATTGGTTCTTTATGCCTGCATTCCGTCGACAATGCAAGAACTGTTTATACTTCGACTCTATTTGGTTAACTAGCTTAAATTTATCATCGATGGTGAATAATAATGCTAATCTGGTTGCAGTTCTCACGACCATCAGTTTTGATAAAGTATGAACAAGATTGAATCACGCATATGCAAGAAAATGATGCAGTTAGTAGATCCCTTGGGGTGCCTTCATTGGTTAGTAGTATGAAAGAGACTACAACACGAAATAGGAAAGAAAAATGTAAAGATATTTATGGATGTGATGAATACATCCCAGAAAATGATGGTGAAGTTGACAGTGATGATTCATCGGATTTAGAGGTATAAAAAAGTTACTTGTTTACTACCTATTGTCTTTGCCTTTATAAACGTAAAAAAACTCAAACTAAAAATCTTGAACTTTGACTTAATTGTAGAGAATCAAAGTTTTTAAGTCAAAGGAACCTTTACCTGGACCGAGAACTCGTTCGCGAGCCAATGCAACCATCGAAATTTAGAAGGAAGCGATGACCTGCACCCTCCTCAGAAGAAAGCTGGCTCCAACAAGGAAGTGATGACACACACTCCCACTCCAAAGAAAGTCAGTAACCTGGAGAAAACTACATAAACAATTAGGAAATTAATGCAACTTATACTGTCTCATCCAGGAGCTTTAAAACCTACAACGTCTTGCCCACGAGTTTTAAAACCTACATGAAGACAAATGTTCAAATAATCAACCTATTGTGAAGTTGTTGGTTCAGTCGCTACTTATTTTGCGATGCGGGAACGTCAAAAGTGGAATATTGCAGTGCCTCCAACAATGGAAAATGTTACTAATCAATTTGAGCAGGAATGGATTGCAGAGGAAGATGAAGCAGGTACAATGTGTAACACCCCGTATTTTCTGAGAATATAAAAAAATGGTTAATTATGAAGAAGTTATTAAGCCTTGAAGTTTATATGCATATGAGAGAAATATATATAGATATATATAAAAATTAAATAAATAAACATGCAAAAAAGGTTCAAAACAGCGAATTGGAAGGGGGAATAACCAAACTGGCCCATTTTTGAGGTCGACCCAAGCCCCGCTGGGTCGACTAGGGGTTAATCCAGGGTGTTTGGCTGTCATCCCGTGGGCCGATTCGCTCAAATGCAGATTTTGCATTTGAATGGTTCTCATGATTCAGGGTTAATCTAATGGTCCTAAATAACTTCCTACACCTATATATACATCCCTAACCTAAACCTAAATCTCATATACAATTCTCTAGCCTCCATTGCTCCCTTCCTCTCTAAAAATAAATAAATCAATGGCGTCTCTACTCTGCTGAAACCTAAGGTAGGACTTGTGCTTCTTCTTCCTCCAATTCTGATTAGGATTAAAAGAGAACAGCTACAACACCTTTTTCTTTTAGAATCCAACCAAGGCAAATGCAGTTATTTTCCGATATAAACTTTAATCATAATTGTGACATGATTGTAAATATGAATTTGAGATTGTGTATGTTCTGTTCTGATCTATTTTATTCTGTATCTCTTCTTCTTTCTGTTCTATAGCCAAGCTACTACGAGCCTGCGCCAATCTCCTAAGAGATTAACATACGCTAAAATATTTGGGACAATAAAATGAATAATGCATGAAATGGGCATGACCGATATGTGACTGAGTTGAGGAAAGAACATAGGTTGAACTTGGAACTTAGGACATAAATCTAAGGCATATAATTGAACCTATGACTTGAGTTTGTGGCATAAAGAATATTGAACATACGACTTGAGAAGTTGGTTAATCTGTGACTGATTTAAGAAAAAGGACATAGGTTGTAAACTAGATTTAGATCTATGCATATTCTGTGAATTGGAAGAAGAGGAACCATGGTATGTTAACATATGACTTGAGACAAAGAAAATATGGTTTAGGTATAAAAATTTACATTAAAGTAGGATATCTATCAAATGTGAATAATACCTAAGTAGGAGATTTTTGTCAATAGCTATATTTGGTATAATTTATATGTGAATCTTTTGTACTAGGAAAGTTGAACTAAATTGGGACGTGTAAATTATGACCTTAATCTGTGACATGCAAATTTAATGCAAACATGGGGTATATGATCATATTGTGAATCATGACTATTATTTATGCATGTGAACTTAGGCAAGATTTATAATTAGGCAAGATATGTTGTGAAACTTTAAGGAATGATTAAATCTGTTATATTTGCCTAATTTGCTAGTTCTGCTATATTTGCCTAATCTGCTAGTTCTGTTATATTGCTTAATCTGTTAGTTCTGCCCTACTGCCTCGTCTGCTAGATCTGTTCATCTGCCAAATCTGTCATCTGCTAATTCTGTTAAGAATGCCAACCTAAATCTATTGAGATGCCTAATCTGTTATCTGCTAAATCTGCTAGTTGCTTAATCTGCTGAATCCGTTAAGTCGCCTAAACCTGTTATCTGCTATGTCTGTTAAGTTGATATATTCAGTCTGTTATTGACATAATATGAATTAGCTATGAATAATTGAAATGTATATTAGGCATGGGTATAAATGGTAAATCATTAATTAATTGGCCGCAAAGATAAACATGGCTAACTCGAGGTTAGAATGAGTTTGCGGCGTAATTCTTCCCGGAACCGCCCGACATATTCCAGTGGCCGCAAACAATAGGTTCTAATGTGAGAAGTTAGTCATAACGTGCTTGAAACCCGAGGTTAGACTCAGTTTGCGACAGAAATCTGCCCGGAACCAACCGACCTAACCAGTAGCCACAAACCGTCAGTCTAATGTGAGAGGTCTGGGCATTAATAATTAATTAATGAAAATCTGAGATAAACATGATGTCTAAAACGTGTTGGGCAGATAGGATTAAACCCACTAGACTGATGAATTTAATAAATATGTTCCGTGAATCTGTAGGCCCAATTACAAAGTTAGACAAATCTGTAAGTCTGTTAATCTGTAACTGGTTAATCGGTAAGTCTGTTAAATCTGTATATCTGATCCGTTAGTCTGAAAACTTGTCTGTGAACCGATTGATCTGAATTCTGTATGTCTGAACTTGTAAACAAGTTAATCTGAAATCTGTTAGTCTGAGGACACAAGGTTAGGAGGGGAATTACTTGTGTCATCTGTTGTTTGGGACCCATATTAGTCAGTAACCCTTTCTGGTATCAAAACTTTGACCCAACAGTAGGTAGGGTCCGGGCACGCTTACTGAACTAATTATAAGCGGTTCATTCTGATAATGGCGAGGGGTGTTGATGGTGCGTTCCAACCGGGTCATGTGCGTGCATGGGTCCTGGTCTACCTCTGAGGATGTAAGACGCCGTGACATCTGTAAATAGGTCTATGCCAATTGGTTGTCACTTTAGGGAGTGATACACCCTACTGTGTGGCCGACACAGGATATTTATGTACTCGGGAGCCGATAGCTTGGGGTAGGGTTTTAGGGTATACTTAGTTCTGTCTGTTTCTCTTAGGTGGTAACACCTGTCTGTTTCTGCGTGGTACCGTCTGTTAAGGTGGTAAAGGCCCATTACTAGTGTACACCTAATTCTACATTATGTTTCCGTAGGGATTAATCTGTTTCTGCTTCTGTCTGTTTCTGATTGGGTAGTAAAGGCCCATTATTAGCATTCTGTTTCTGTTAAATTATTCTGTACCCGTTTCTGTTTCAGTTTAGACATTAGGGTAACACCTAATTCGGTTATACTGGTATTAGTGCAGAGAAGTGTAAAGCAATAGCTTATATCATTCTGTTCTTCTGTTATATCTGTTACATCTGTTACAGTTATCTCTCATTCAGTTTTATTTTCATGTCATGTTATTATTATCTGCTCATAACTGAAAATCACTGGACTTGCCAGACTTTTGTCTGACTCTTGTTGTTTCGCCTCCTTTCTTCCGTTCCCCCCCCCCCCCCAGGTTTTATAGAAGGGAGTACTCTAGCTTGATCCAGATTTCTTCCGCTTGCAGTGCTAAAAGTATGGCTTGTCTTCTTCTGTGGGGATTATGATTTTAAACTATGCATTCTGAAGGCTTTTGTACAAGACTGATATTTTGTACTTGAATTCTGATATTGTGATTTGAAAGGATGTAACCAAGCTTCTGTTTGAAATAAAGTTATAATTTTTCAAGTACTGTTTATCTGTCTTGTAGTATTCTGTTTCTGTTTACTAAAATGCTCCACCAAATGTAACACCCCGCCTCCGCTAAGGTCACTCGCAAAGGAATGCACTAGCTTTTGAGGGGCATTATTGGTAAACATGCACAGAAATATCACAAGACAGAACATATAAAATAGCGGAAGTAAAATCAAACTTTCATAACATGAATAAATAAGGTCTAAAGCCTTTTACATCAGAGTACATCAAAACCTGTCTTGCAATAGTAAAGAAGCATAAAGACATTTTCGAAAATTATTCCCCAAGTAAAACAGTAAAATAGCCATAGCCAAGAAAAGTCCAAGCCATCCATGATGACCTTCAAGCAGAAGAAGTCCGAATTAATCAACAGTATTTCCTCCCTGTAACCTGGGGGGGAAACGGAAGACAAGAAGCGAAACAAAACGGGTCAGTCAAAAAGACTGAGTAAGCCCTATCTACTATCAGCATAAAAACTAGTAAAGTTAACTGACATGAGAAACTGAGATGAACATAAGCATGATGACAAGATAGATAATCAAAATAACAGGATGAACTACTGAACTCAGATAAACTAAGGTGTCATGATAAATTATGATGTCAAGATAAAACAAGGTATCCCATCGTCAGGTTCTTATCCAGTATAATATCCCCAAGATATCTATCACGTATAACGTCCCATGGTATTTATCCTGTATTTTAGCTCTGCACCTACCATACTAGTATCCCCACCGTATCATGTGTTAACCATGAATGACCCTTACTCAAAAGTCGTGTAATGGTTCATGTCAACCTAATATATCGCATTTATAGGTTACTCAACTCGTATGTTTCTTTCCATGTAAATGTTCAGTTCCTTGCCGTAGACCGTACGGGCTTTCCCATGAGGTTCTATACTACTCCAATGTAATTCCATGATCCTTAAGCTCGTTTGGACTGTTACCCTAGACCTAGCTAGGCTTTCCCAACATGAATCATCGTTTGTGCAACTAGGACTTATGCCACCTAGGACCACTAGTGATTATGCTTACCTATTGCACGTTTTCGTATTTCGGTTTGGGTTCAACCACCCAGGGCCACTAGGAATTACGCTAACTGTCAACCGCTCCCTTTTTCCCACGCATTCATCGTGAATCGTTTTTCCATGACTGTATGCACATGTATCACATCGTGCCATCCGAGTCCTGTCACAGGGCAGATCAAGAAATACAGGACTCGGTCGGGAGCTTTCGATTTATCTGCCGATGCAGATGCTAAGGTCTGTTTTTCCTATACGTGGCTATGGTCCCACGAGACCACTCCCTCAACTAGTGAAAGACAAGACAGGATAAATCCTGTATGAGAACACACTACTGGCCAACCCACAATCCTAGCCTTACCGCAACCATAATTAGATAGCAATTATGGTATTTTGGGTGTTCTCTGCCTTTCCGTACGTACACGCTTGACCAAAGATGGTAGGTAGCCTGACGAAATGTTATCTAGGGCACGACCGTGTATCGTCGACTATCCCCTATCCATCCCCGTCTTTAGGTCGCTCGTATAGCAACCAAGGCATACTCTTGGTTCTTCTAACGCAGACCTTAACCTCTCATGAGCCTAGTGTGATCACCTGGCAGCTCACAGAGGGATACCAAGAATATCCTCACGTTCCCCGAAGCCGCTGCTTCGTTACCCAGTTCGCTGGAGCCTTTATCTAAATCAGATAACTTGCTCCTACTCGTGTGCTTAAACGATGACCTACCGTATCGGGTTAATCATCCAATCTATGAACTGGTCCAAAATTCCTTGACTAAGAATTATTACTTAGTTATTCTCCAACTAAGGTTTACCACTTAGCTTATTCCCGTTATTCTTGTTAATTACGGTTATCCACCTAATTCTCTGAACTAGGGTTTATATAATGGATTAAGTGTCACTTAAGTTCATGACTTAATCCGTCTACAAATCATGTCAAAATTGGCTAAGTATCCAAGTTCAAGACTTAACCCTACAAACCATGTGTCAAGTTGGTTAAGTATATTAAGAAATTCACGACTTAACCTCGTCCAATTATCATTCTAGATTGGTTAAGTATATATTAACTTGACCCTATCAATTTACTTACTCAAATCGGTCAAGTGTATTCAAGCGATTCGTGACTTAGCCTTATCATGTTTTCACGTTATATTGGTTAAGTATTGGTTAACTTAACCACATCAAATTAACGAGTTAGATTGGTTAAGTATAGGTCACTTAACCACATCAAATCATCGTGTTAGATTAGTTAAGTGTTTAACTTAACCCCCCTTAAACTACCAAGTTGGATTAATTAAGTCTAGGCTAACTTAACCCCATCCGATTTCCATGTTTAGATTAGTTAAGTCTAAGTTAACTTAACCCCATCCATTAACTGTATTATACGGTTAAGTGTCATTAAGGAAACTTACTTAACCTTAACATGTGGCATTAATTACTTAATGCACCTCAACCTCTCACATTAGACTTTGTTGTGGTTACTAGTTAAGCCGGTCGGTTCCGGGTAGCTTTACACCACAACTTGGTCTAACCTCGGGTTCAAGCACAACATGACCAACTTCTCACATTGGGTCCTATTGTTTGCAACTACTAGTTAGGCCGGTCGGTTCCGGGTAGCTTTATGTTGCAAACTCAACCCAACCTCGAGTTGGTCACTTTCATGTTTAGTCTAGTGTCATGTTCATATTCAAGTTTTTTAAGAATATGGGTAGACCTAACTCAATAGGTAAATTCCCAATTCCATAGTATGGGTAGACCTAACTTAATAGGTAAATTCCCAATTTCATATTTTCAAACATACTCACATGTCAACTTCCATGTTATATTTCAAGTCATGTTTTCAAGTTGTATTTTCATGTCATTAGAAATTACTCATAACATAACCCAACGCTTTTAAACTCGCATATACGTTCGCAACAACGTAATGGATTAAAAGAAGAGACTTGGCAAAGGCATGACAAAAATGGATATTAAGCCACAAGTTAATCATGGTGGCAAATGAGGCACAAATGTGTTCATTAACTTGCATGTTACATTCTTAAGCCTCAAAAACATGCATAAACCCGAACTTGGCATATAAGCGAATCATGGTGACAAAAGACATGGAATGATGACTAGTAACTCGCATATATCATCATATAAGGGTTATTACTTCATATGCAAGTTGACATAAAGGTTATGAGGATTCTCATGTTGCATAATGCAACATTTCAACATAAAGGTTGTAGCTTTTAGCCCACAAGATCAAGATAATGACTTCATAAACTTGCATGACATGATAGCATGTATCATACTTAATGATCAAACCCAAACTTGCAACATGAACATTTAACTTCATAGTTAATATCTAAGAGTAGGGAAAGGGCTTACATTGCTATGAAGGCACAAATCGAAATGCAAAACAAAGATTGAGACAAAGCTCTTATGCAATCAAATAAACCCAATATGAAAGCTCCAAATCAATAAAAACCCTTGCTTTATGATGTAAATATGGAAACTTGACTTGAATGCAAGCTAATGATGCTCATACATGCTTGAAAACACTTGTATGCATGGAAAATCTCTCATAGAAATTTATTTAGGAATTTTATGAAGAGAGTGGAGGCCATGAGAGGAATGATTTTGCCATAGTTTAGTTGCATGAATGAATAATGAGGATTTAGGGGTAGGTTAGGGGATTATTTATAGAGATTAGGATTAGTTAGGACCCTTAGATTAACCCTAGGATCAACCTGAACCATCAGATTTCGAACCAGGCCCAAAACCCTAGCCAAAACAGAAAAACAGGTGCACCAGGCAAAACTGCCCGGCCACCATAAGTCGACACCCAAGTCGACAGGGCTGTCGACTTCGGTCATGCCATGTCGACTCCCAAGTCGACAGCCCTGTCGACTTGGGGTGGCTGGCGGGAATTTTCCCGCCAAGCCTTCTAGGCCAAATTTTCGAGATTAGAACTCGTTTTTGAACTTGAATTTTCTGAAAACTTCGTCGGACCATAACTTGGTCATACGGACTCCGATTCTCGAAAACTCAGACTCTATTTCACGTATTTTTCCGAGACGAACGCAATGGCATAGCCCGTTTTACTTGATTCAGAATTTAAAATTAAATTCTGCCTTGATTCTCGTCTTAATCATGTTATCGAAATACGGGTTGTTACATTCTCCCCACCTTTTAGGATTTCGTCCCCGAAATCTCCAAGTTAGGAAGAACATATCCTACCATCCTTCATTCATCTACTCAAAACATCATCCACAAGCAACCAATGTCCTTAGATGATTTCTAATGTTGTATGAATATATGCAAAACGTGTGTGTACATGTTCCTTAGCTAATGCTAATGATCAGGCCTGAATAATCTTTCTAATGCAAAATATGTATAGTGCCATGAATCCAACATGTATGCCAATAATCCTAGTCATATAGATACTATATGCGTGCACAATCATTCATTCATATGCAACAACCGCATGATAATACATTCTATTTCATCCATAAACAAGTATAAATACTCGTGCCTATGCAATATGAAATGTGACCGAGTCGAGCTAGTATCTAATGTGTATTCGCGCATCCACGAGCAACCACTTGCAACCACTTGCAACCATATCAATCATAACATGTTTCAAATACATGTTTACATCCATAGGGTTCTACCTAGGATTCCCTGAAACAGGGTCGAGAAGATAAACAAGACAAACTCCCTACGGGGTTTGTAACAGAAAATAGGACCGAGAGGATGTCCACAAAAGATAGCCTACAAGTAAGCTCTACAGAAAACAGGGATCAAGGATATATTCCCAAAAAGAGATATCATGCGCGTATCTAGTCTTTGACCATCAAAGTCGTATTTCCTTGAGCTTAATTCCATTGTGCCTTGACCGTCTTTTAACTTCGCGATTTCGTAGCTTCTTATTTCCTGTTTTCATAACATGAGTTGGAACTCATTTCTTCGTCGCCTCTCGTTCCACTTGCACTTAACCTTTTTCTAGAATACTTGGCGCAAACATGACAGCGTACTCATGATCTCATGCAAGCTTTCCAAAATTCACTAGTGAATCTTGGATCTCGTTTATATACTATAAGGTATTCCATGTCGAAGAACTTTCTCTTGAAAGTAAATAGATGTCAACCAGGTTATCAAGCGCACTTACTAGGGTGATCTCTATAACCCATGCATAAATGAAGTAAACCATCCGTCTTATCGGCGAACACCACTCGATCGGGCTTCAAATTTCCAATAAAGGCATCAAGGGATTCTAAGTAACTAGTCATGACAGAACCTCAGAAAGGTTACACGATACTTCGAGGGTATTACCAAGGCTAGTCAAAAGGTCTAACTACCCTCCCATCAAAACCGAGAGTGGCACCCCCTACTGGATAACCACTTCATCCCTAGAATCCATCCATAGCTTATAAACATAAGCATTATTTCCAAACTCAACACTTGGCATAGACATTCTCAAATCCAAACAAGTCATGTATAAATGGACTGATTCTCCAATAGGACTTTGAGACAAAAATGGGATTCTCTATTACGCTAGTACTTAAGGTGCAGAGACTCAACTATCGAAGCAGACTTAAATGATACGAAAAAACGAAGTCCTAACGGGATGATAGAGAAGAAAAGCTAAACCTTTAACAAGATCGTTACCCTCCTTCCGAGGTACCCTAGAAATGAGAGCATACTATTGCCCTCCCGATGATCTTGTCCTTGTCCCATAATACTTAACTATCCGCCCCGTTTTACCATGCCAAAGGTACTCTCTCGTCCAGGGTTTCATTGTTCATCTTTCTCCCTCCTTTGAGGACTAAGCCATACCAACAAGTTGCTCATCCTTAAGCTCGTATCCTTTATCATCTTTCTCACTATCCTTTCTTATAACGCGGCCACTGGTCTCTCGAGAACCACCTCCATCGTATGGAAAGCACTTTCGTAGATAGAAAAGACTAGTCGCAGTTAAAACCACTGGGACTACAGATGGAGGAAAGAAAGGAAAAGAGATTCAATTAAGGAAACAAGGATAGTGCTAATGGCCTTTGGGGAATAGCCTTTTTCTTTTAAAAGAAAATTTTCTTGAAAAATGCTTCTTTGTAAACGATTTTCAAATAGTTCTTAGAAGGTCTTTAAAAACTTTTGCCCAGCCTGGTAACCTTCTGCTCTGATACCACGTGTAACACCCCGCCTCCGCTAGAGTCACTCGCAAAGGAATGCACTAGCTTTAGAGGGGCATTATTGGTAAACATGCACAGAAATATCACAAGACAGAACATATAAAATAGCGGAAGTAAAATCGAACTTTCATAACATGAATAAATAAGGTCTAAAGCCTTTTACATCAGAGTACATCAAAACCTGTCTTGCAATAGTAAAGAAGCATAAAGACATTTTCGAAAATTATTCCCCAAGTAAAACAGTAAAGTAGCCATAGCCAAGAAAAGTCCAAGCCATCCATGATGACCTTCAAGCAGAAGAAGTCTGAATTAATCAACAATATTTCCTCCCTATAACCTGGGGGGAAACGGAAGACAAGAAGCGAAACAAAACGGGTCAGTCAAATAGACTGAGTAAGCCCTATCTACTATCAGCATAAAAACTAGTAAAGTTAACTGACATGAGAAACTGAGATGAACATAAGCATGATGACAAGATAGATAATCAAAATAACAGGATGAACTACTGAACTCAGATAAACTAAGGTGTCATGATAAATTACGATGTCAAGATAAAACAAGGTATCCCATCGTCAGGTTCCTATCCAGTATAATATCACCAAGATATCTATCACGTATAACGTCCCATGGTATCTATCCTGTATTTTAGCTCTACACCTACCATACTAGTATCCCCACCGTATCATGTGTTAACCATGAATGACCCTTACTCAAAAGTCGTGTAATGGTTCATGTCAACCTAATATATCGCATTTATAGGTTACTCAACTCGTATGTTTCTTTCCATGTAAATGTTCAGTTCCTTGCCGTAGACCGTACGGGCTTTCCCATGAGGTTCTATACTACTCCAATGTAATTCCATGATCCTTAAGCTCGTTTGGACTGTTACCCTAGACCTAGCTAGGCTTTCCCAACATGAATCATCGTTTGTGCAACTAGGACTTATGCCACCTAGGACCACTAGTGATTATGCTTACCTATTGCACGTTTTCGTATTTCGGTTTGGGTTCAACCACCCATGGCCACTAGGAATTACGCTAACCGTCAACCGCTCCCTTTTTCCCACGCATTCATCGTGAATCGTTTTTCCATGACTGTATGCACATGTATCACATCGTGCCATCCGAGTCCTGTCACAGGGCAGATCAAGAAATACAGGACTCGGTCGGGAGCTTTCGATTTATCTGCCGATGCAGATGCTAAGGTCTGTTTTTCCTATACGTGGCTATGGTCCCACGAGACCACTCCCTAAACTAGTGAAAGACAAGACAGGATAAATCCTGTATGAGAACACACTACTAGCCAACCCACAATCCTAGCCTTACCGCAACCATAATTAGATAGCAATTATGGTATTTTGGGTGTTCTCTGCCTTTCCGTACGTACACGCTTGACCAAAGATGGTAGGTAGCCTGACGAAATGCTATCTAGGGCACGACCGTGTATCGTCGACTATCCCCTATCCATCCCCGTCTTTAGGTCGCTCGTATAGCAACCAAGGCATACTCTTGGTTCTTCTAACGCAGACCTTAACCTCTCATGAGCCTAGTTTGATCACCTGGCAGCTCACAGAGGGATACCAAGAATATCCTCACGTTCCCCGAAGCCGCTGCTTCGTTACCCAGTTCGCTGGAGCCTTTATCTAAATCAGATAACTTGCTCCTACTCGTGTGCTTAAACGATGACCTACCGTATCGGGTTACTCATCCAATCTATGAACTGGTCCAAAATTCCTTGACTAAGAATTATTACTTAGCTATTCTCCAACTAAGGTTTACCACTTAGCTTATTCCCGTTATTCTTGTTAATTACGGTTATCCACCTAATTCTCTGAACTAGGGTTTATATAATGGATTAAGTGTCACTTAAGTTCATGACTTAATCCGTCTACAAATCATGTCAAAATTGGCTAAGTATCCAAGTTCAAGACTTAACCCTACAAACCATGTGTCAAGTTGGTTAAGTATATTAAGAAATTCACGACTTAACCTCGTCCAATTATCATTCTAGATTGGTTAAGTATATATTAACTTGACCCTATCAATTTACTTACTCAAATCGGTCAAGTGTATTCAAGCGATTCGTGACTTAGCCTTATCATGTTTTCACGTTATATTGGTTAAGTATTGGTTAACTTAACCACATCAAATTAACGAGTTAGATTGGTTAAGTATAGGTCACTTAACCACATCAAATCATCGTGTTAGATTAGTTAAGTGTTTAACTTAACCCCCCTTAAACTACCAAGTTGGATTAATTAAGTCTAGGCTAACTTAACCCCATCCGATTTCCATGTTTAGATTAGTTAAGTCTAAGTTAACTTAACCCCATCCATTAACTGTATTATACGATTAAGTGTCATTAAGGAAACTTACTTAACCTTAACATGTGGCATTAATTACTTAATGCACCTCAACCTCTCACATTAGACTTTGTTGTGTGTAACAACCCGTAAAATCTGGGCCAGTTTAAAATTTTTATTTTGGCGATTTTAGCGAATTTTGATTATTTAAAATAGATTATTTTAAATAATATCGACGAGAAATTTATTTTGAATATAATTCGAACGTATATATTATACGCATCATCGTTAGAATATAAATAATTATATATAATTATAAAAGGAATTGAAAATGGCGCGGTAGTTCGAAAATTCGATTTCTAATTTCAAATGAATATACAGAATTCAATATAAGTCAGAATTGAACGAAACAAGAAATATTTGAATCTGTATAACTATATCTTTGTAACGAAGTTAACAAACTGAGATTTCATCTTAGAAATGATAAGATATGTCCAGTTTAAAATTAGAAATAGTCGCTGTGGAATTTATATATATTTATATATATATAAGGTCCTTAAAAATAGCAATTTTGCAAACGACCCCGGATTTCGACGAAACCAGTTTTGTTGGGTCCGTGATGTCGAATTATTGCTAGGTTTCAAATTTCATAATTTTTCGAATCAATATGTGAGCGTGGCAAAGGAAAACGCGTTTGACCAGTTTCAGTTGATTTTAATCGACTGGAAATTGGCTATTTTTCAAACGGTCTCAGAATTCGACGAAACTAGTTTTGTTAGGACCGTATCGTCAATACAAAGCTAGAAAATATTTTTCTAGAATTTTTAGAGTTCGTATGGGGCCCCGGTAATTTGAAATGCACGTTTAAAATTCAATATAGTGATTTAAATGTAAATTAAACAGAAACAGATCGAAACGATCGAATCAGCTTGCGATACATATCCCATTGTGTTCAGAATGGGGGTAAAACGCTATGGACGATAGGCGGTGGACCTCGTTTAGAGGTCGTATGTGAAAGTCAACTTTTTAATAATTAAATAATAATAATAAAAAAAATATCCTCCTTACCCTTCCTCCTTTATATTCTGGCCCCCCCTTTTATTTATTTTTTTCGATTTCATTTCACAGTATAAAAAAAAAAAACCTGAATCGAATCAAGGCGCCCCCCCCCCCAGACATCGTCGTCGCCTCACCCCAAAGCCACCGCCTCGCCCCGAAGCCACCGCCTCCCTAGATCGAAGACCCAGACCCCTCGAAACCGACGAAGACCCCGAAGCCCTGAACCCTACCGCCTCCGCCTCAAACCCATCGCGACGCCACCAGACAGCACCACCGCTCCGCCTAGTTCGAAGCCACCTCCGTCGATCTGTGGAAAACCCCCTCCCCTCGCCGTAAGTTTTTTTATTTTATTTATTTTATTTGTATTTTATATAAACAGAAAAGAATTTTAAAATTGGTTTTATAAAAATATAAAAAAAAATAAGTATAAAACTGATTTGTTTTTAAAAGTATAAAACTGATTTGTTTTTAAAATAAAAACTGATTTTTATTTTAGATGTAAAAACTGAAATTTATAAAGATTTTAAAACTGAAATTTTTAGAGAAGATTTTAAAACTGAAATCTTTAAAAAGAAAACTGATTTTATATAAGATTTGAATTTTAAAAAAAGGTTTTAAAAGATTTGAATTTTAAAAAGGTTTTAAAAGATTTGAATTTTAAAAAAGGTTTTAAAAGATTTCAATTTTAAAAAGTAAAAGAAAAGATTAGATCTTTGAAATGGAAAAGGCGGAATCTATATAACTAAAAATTCGATTTTTATATATTGAACTTTGAAATAAAAATTCGATTTTTATATATTGAACTTTGAAATAAAAATTCGATTTTTATATATTGAACTTTGAACTAAAAATTCGATTTTTATATATTGAACTTTGAACTAAAAATTCGATTTTTATATATTGAACTTTGAACTAAAAATCCGATTTTTATATATTGAATAGCGAGGTAAAAATTCGATTTTTACATATGTAGTGAAAGCGGACAACGAAAGCGACAAAGGGCGAGTTGGCGAAGATTTCCAGCATTAGAAGTGCCGTGGAGCTAGGATAGCTATCTGTGAGAATTTCTCACCTTTCAATTTATTTTTTCTAGTTATATATATATACTAGGATGCAGACGGTGCTTAGTAGCACCCGACACAATCGTCCACAGACCATGGACTTGTTTGTTTGGTTGCATAGATTAGTTGAATTATTTGTTGGAATTGAATTGTTTGGTGAGATGAGATTGATTTGATTGATGTGTGAATGGCGTGGGCCTTCACTAGACCGGGGATAAGGCTAGGCCTTGTCCCGTTTCTAGTATCGTGCCGTTATGCCGCCGAAATTTTCTAAAATATGTTAGAAAAATAAAAATATCATTTTATTGTGTAAATGAATTGAATAGAAATTCATAGGTTGAAATAAAATGTTTTATCGTTAAAAATATAAATTTTTAACGTGAAGTGAATAAAATAAAATATTCATTTATAAGCCGGACGGTTTGTTTATGTACACCTATTTGAATGACATTGATTGGGACGATAAATTCTCCACATCGCCCAACTGCACAAATAAAATATGCGTTTGATTGTTTGAAACCCCACACGGGTGTTGGGATGAAATTTGAAGTTCACTCATCCTGATTGATTAAATGTGTCGATCGATTGATTGACAGGCTGTTATAAGCGTTGAATATCTATATTTGATGCTTATACAGTGTAGTGCACTTTGGTTGATGGTTGATTATTTTTCAATGTAATTATATACATGTGTTGTATGAAAATCCATATAATTAACTTTATATGGTAATTGATTGGGCCTCATTCCAATTTGAAAAATAAAGAATATTATAAAATAAAAGTTCATGTGTTGACGGTACTCATTCATTGAGATTGGTCATGTGTTGAACGAAATATTTTAGTAATAAAATTTACATCTTTATCGATATAAAATAAAAGTTCATGTGTTGACAGTACTCATTCATTGAGATTGGTCATGTGTTGAACGAAATATTTTGATAATAACAACTATTTTGAAAAAGAAATATTTGAAATAGAATATTTGAAAATAGAAATTTATGAAGCCGTGTTGATTAGATTGACGCCATTTTGACGTGAACGATATTTATATCGATTTTATTCATCTTAAAAATGAATATTGAAAAGTGATTTCGAAATCGAATATTTTGAATTGAAAACGATTTCGAAATGAATTGAATTGAAAACGATTTCGAAATGAATTGAATTGAAAACGATTTCGAAATGAAATGAATTGAAACCGAATTCAAATTGAATTGAAAACGATTTCGAAATGAATTGAATTGAAAACGATTTCGAAATGAATTGAATTGAAAACGATTTCGAATTGAATTGAAAGTGAATTGAAATGAATTCAAATTGAATTGAAATTTGAATTGAATAGAAATGAATTTTGAAACGAATTTATAAAGAAGAATTCAATTTCGATTTGAATTGAAAAGGAAGTTGAAATTGTTTTTGAAACGAATTCAAAACTATTTATATAATTCGTTTTGAATAGAAATCGACGAAATATATATTATATATATTATATATAATGGCCTGAATAGAACGCGCCGCGCCGCGGCAGTTCGTGAATTTCGACCATTTATTTCAAACGGACATTGCGGGAGATCCGACCGTCGGATTCTCCTAAAACCGGAACCGTTGGGTTCGTATCGAAAAGAGCTTTCTAATGAATGTTAGAAATTTGAAATCTAACGGTTGGATTTGGAGATACGTCCAAATCAAATTCGAAAAAGGTCGCTGTAAGTGCAGTTCGATGGCCGCTAATGGAAATCGACTGTACGGGCCTTGATAAAATTATTAAAAATAGTAATAATTTGTGTAAAATCATAAGAAATGATTTGTGAAAGTTTGGGATGAAAAACTCCATATTTGAAAAGATAAAAATAGATTTTTATCGAAATGAACTAGTTTTGAACTAGAATTATAATTCTATTTATTTTTAAATAAATAAATTGAATTTGAAATGGTTTTGAAAATAACCAAAATTTCCAATGATTGCATTGGAGTGGATTTGAATCGAAATTGTCTTCGGAATATTTCGATGTTGGAATTCGTGATATTACAGGTGTTGTTATGGAAATTTGAAAGATATATATTTGTATCGTTATTTCCAATACGACATTTGTTAGTCGTAGAATTCGATATTGAATATAAGCCGATATATTTTCTATTCAGAGCCTTGTATTGAATATCGAATGTGATTTGGGTTTGTCGTGAATGGTGTCTTCACTAACACTGTTCTTGAACCCAGTTGAGAAAAGATTAAATCTTTTTATTTAGATTTAATGAAGTGTACCAATTAAATGATATTTAATTGGAATTGAATTGGTATTGATTTTTGGGTTTATCGTGAACAGTGTTTTAAATAACACTTGTTCTTTAACCCGATAATTAATGGAATGTGATTTTGGGTTTATCGTGAATCGTGTTTTAAATGACACTGATTCTTTAACCCAGATAATGATTAAAACTAAGTGGAGTTTTAATGAATCTTTAATTAGATTGAAAAGATCGAGAATGGAG
This sequence comes from Allium sativum, assembly GCA_030737875.1. Taxonomy (NCBI): domain Eukaryota; kingdom Viridiplantae; phylum Streptophyta; class Magnoliopsida; order Asparagales; family Amaryllidaceae; genus Allium; species Allium sativum. The sequence goes on from CM060920.1 coordinate 650,288,885, forward strand.
TATCACCAGTTTTGCTCCAGGCGATAGTTAAATCTTTAATTAGATTTGAACGTGAAATTTAGAAACTAACTGTCGGTTAGCCAAGCAGAATGGTTTTCTGGATATTGATCTGATGTTGGTTTCGGCCTTCGGGGTTAATATTTGGGGAATTATTCTCTTGATTAATTTACGGTTAGTGACTAATGAATTGGAATGAGGCGTATGTTGTGTTTGTGTAACACTTATTTAAAATATACGCGAGTTATTCGGAAAGACCGGGTTCATCCCATTCTGAATAACTGATACGACGATAAGTCGAAGATGAAGACGATGGTCGAAGACCGGAGGTCTTCACGTCGTTTGGGTGATAACTGATGATCTTGATTGGGCTGTACACCCAAGAAGATGGAAACAGTTAGTGATCGTCCAGACGTACTTGGAGATCGATGGATATGCGGGGTACTAGGTGCCTCCGGTTTCGTTCAGACCCAGAACGGACTTGTAAATGGACTGTGTGTCTGACATTGGATTTTAGTCTGTGTGATTGATTTCTATTAAATATATATCTGTTTGGCGGCGGAGAATTTATTCTCTTGCTTAACGCCCTTCTCTGAGACGTACGAGCTCAGGGGTTATATATTGATGGATATCAAACGCATGGAGTGAATTGCCTGTGTGGCATGCCTAAGTGGCAATGGATCGAGGCTTCTGTTGAAAAGCAAAGTCTTGTGGTGATGATCAAAGCAAGGCCTTTGTGGCGTAGCTTTGTGTAACGTTGATTCGCGAGCTTCACACCCGGTATGAACCAAAAACGGGAGAGGACGTCAGGGAGGGCATGCGTTTCTTCCTAGCTAGAAGTGGCGTCAGTGGTTTTACACGCCCAGACGAGTTTGACTTATGTGGTTGTTGCTGTTGCGAGGCGCCTCGGATTGATCGGTCGTTCTCGAACCGATGGAGTCATTTAGTTGGCTCGTTTACGCCCCATAGGGCGGGGAAACGCATGTTCAGGGTTTAAGTTTAATCCACATCGGTGGACTGGCCCTGAGGATCCAAGGGTCGATGCGCTCTGACCCTGAGGCTCGAGCTAGGCAGTCTCGAAGTCGGTGAGGACTATCTTTTGCCTCGGTTCATAGACGGAAATCCAATTTCCAAATACGTGACGTTTGCGGTTTTATTTGTAGAGCCTAGTATGGCGACATAGTGGGATGGGGCGCTCATGCCGCCTATGATTGATACTTATGATTTGAAGTTGTTTTATACACTATACACTTATAATAGTATCAAATGATTTGTTTTAAACGTATCAAGCATTCTTTGGCTGTTATAAGGGAAAACCCTATCCCCCGGCTTGCGTTGCATTGTGTGATAGGACCTGGGTCTTATAACAGCTTCATTTTTCCTTATTTAGCATTGCGTTGTTGTTTTATGCACTGGTATTCTTGGGAGGAAACCCGTTCCGTGTTATACGGCGTGGTCCCTTGATTTACCTAATGATTTAAAATAAAGATTAATAACTGTTTTAGTTCTCACACCAGTCACATGACTGACCTGGAGTTTATTGTTTTAACCTAAACTCTGGGTGCCCTTATTTTTGACACGGGCAGCTAGTAGTTTTGGTTTTGCAGATTTATATTCACAGGATCCTGGTTTACAGCTGGAACGATATCCGGAAAGCTTTGTATCCGTATATCTCCTTCTAGTTGTGTATTGTATTATTTTCCGCTGCTATGTATTTAAATGTAATTTAAACCTCTGATATTTCTGTGTAATATTTATTCATACTCTGTATATTCTTGTAATCTGATGCATTGTTGTAATATACAATGAAACGTTCTTCTGTTTGTGTTCTGTTGTGGTTTGTTCTCGAACTATCCGACGCTTTCCTTTACGGGGAAGTTGCGGGTCTTTACATTGTGGTTACTAGTTAAGCCGGTCGATTCCGGGTAGCTTTACACCACAACTTGGTCTAACCTCGGGTTCAAGCACAACATGACCAACTTCTCACATTGGGTCCTATTGTTTGCAACTACTAGTTAGGCCGGTCGGTTCCGGGTAGCTTTATGTTGCAAACTCAACCCAACCTCGAGTTGGTCACTTTCATGTTTAGTCTAGTGTCATGTTCATATTCAAGTTTTTTAAGAATATGGGTAGACCTAACTCAATAGGTAAATTCCCAATTCCATAGTATGGGTAGACCTAACTTAATAGGTAAATTCCCAATTTCATATTTTCAAACATACTCACATGTCAACTTCCATGTTATATTTCAAGTCATGTTTTCAAGTTGTATTTTCATGTCATTAGAAATTACTCATAACATAACCCAACGCTTTTAAACTCGCATATACGTTCGCAACAACGTAATGGATTAAAAGAAGAGACTTGGCAAAGGCATGACAAAAATGGATATTAAGCCACAAGTTAATCATGGTGGCAAATGAGGCACAAATGTGTTCATTAACTTGCATGTTACATTCTTAAGCCTCAAAAACATGCATAAACCCAAACTTGGCACATAAGCGAATCATGGTGACAAAAGACATGGAATGATGACTAGTAACTCGCATATATCATCATATAAGGGTTATGACTTCATATGCAAGTTGACATAAAGGTTATGAGGGTTCTCATGTTGCATAATGCAACATTTCAACATAAAGGTTGTAGCTTTTAGCCCACAAGATCAAGATAATGACTTCATAAACTTGCATGACATGATAGCATGTATCATACTTAATGATCAAACCCAAACTTGCAACATGAACATTTAACTTCATAGTTAATATCTAAGAGTAGGGAAAGGGCTTACATTGCTATGAAGGCACAAATCGAAATGCAAAACAAAGATTGAGACGAAGCTCTTATGCAATCAAATAAACCCAATATGAAAGCTCCAAATTAATAAAAACCCTTGCTTTATGATGTAAATATGGAAACTTGACTTGAATGCAAGCTAATGATGCTCATACAAGCTTGAAAACACTTGTATGCATGGAAAATCTCTCATAGAAATTTATTTAGGAATTTTATGAAGAGAGTGGAGGCCATGAGAGGAATGATTTTGCCATAGTTTAGTTGCATGAATGAATAATGAGGATTTAGGTGTAGGTTAGGGGCTTATTTATAGAGATTAGGATTAGTTAGGACCCTTAGATTAACCCTAGGATCAACCTGAACCATCAGATTTCGAACCAGGCCCAAAACCCTAGCCAAAACAGAAAACAGGTGCACCAGGCAAAACTGCCCGGCCACCATAAGTCGACACCCAAGTCGACAGGGCTGTCGACTTGGGTCATGCCATGTCGACTCCCAAGTCGACAGCCCTGTCGACTTGGGGTGGCTGGCGGGAATTTTCCTGCCTAGCCTTCTAGGCCAAATTTTCGAGATTAGAACTCGTTTTTGAACTTGAATTTTCTGAAAACTTCGTCGGACCATAACTTGGTCATACGGACTCCGATTCTCGAAAACTCAGACTCTATTTCGCGTATTTTTCCGAGACGAACGCAATGGCATAGCCCGTTTTACTTGATTCAGAATTTAAAATTAAATTCTGCCTTGATTCTCGTCTTAATCATGTTATCGAAATACGGGTTGTTACACCAAAGTTAAGGCATTCCCTTTGTGAGTGACCTTAACGGAGGTGGGGTGTTACACAATGTTTCTTTATCTGTGCACTGCACTACACTATTGAGTCTGTCTATTATAATTTTTGCATGTTTATTATATGTTTCTATAAGGCCATACATTAATTTTCTATTCATTTTTTTTGAACTTGGTATATAAAGTACAAGATCCCAAAAAAACTAAAGGGAAGTCAAAAATGAACAAGGTGCATGCTAAAATCCCCCGATGATAAAGTAGTCATTGTATTGAATGAGGATGGTCAGCCAATTTCTGATAATATTACGGAGTTATGCATTTTCTTGGGACAATAGCAAAGGATAATGTGTCTCTTACTTACATCAATTGGCATGTTGTTCCTGATCAATTAAAGCGGCAAATATTGGAATATGCTCTGGTAAAATCTATCACCCAAAACCATAGTTCAACTGACTTCCTAAATGTTTGGTTTTAATTAATTAGTTTGTTTCCTGAATTTCATGTTTAATATATTGTAGGCTAGGTATGTCATTCCGGAAGGAGGACACAAGTGGGTCTTGAATACACTTAATGACTCTTGGGGGCAGTACAAGTCTCACATGAAAGCAAGCTGTTATAAAAAAACATCCAATTGATGAGGAAATGCTTGCGAATAGGCCCAACACAATTCTGTTGGAGGATTTTAAAATGCTCTAAAAATATTGGGGGGATGAAGCACTTTAGGTATGGCTTAAATGTGACCACAAAAGAAAACTAATTTATATAATGCTAATTTAATAATCATGAAGCAGATGGAAAAATAAATAAAATTAATGATATTCACATTTTATTAGTTTAGTAGTTCATCTTATCTTGTTTAGTGTTAATCTTTTCTCTAGTAGTTCGCATTATCTTATTTAGTGCTAATCTTTTTATTTTTTTTTTGGATTTCTAGGCCCTAGCTAAGTCTAATTCAGCGCATCGTAATTCATTAAGTGAGACGCATACATTGGGTCCCAAAACTCATGCACTAGCTAAAGAAAAGATAGTACGGGTTTTTTTGAATTTTAAGTTAGTTATTTTTGTGATTGAGTTGAATTGGCCACATGATAATTTTAATTTGTTATATCATTGAATTATATTTTATATTATTGTCGCAATGTTCATAGGTAGCAGCTAGGTTTGTAAATTCTTAAGATTGAATGTTAAAAGTTTTGTTTAGTTTTTGATAATCCTAATACTTGATAGAGGAAGGACCAGGAAAATGCCAGCCCATCTCCAACCTTGGTCTATTTGGAAACATACAAACGAGAACCGGTGAGAACTTACAAGACAAATACGGATGAACTAAAAGCCAAATACGTAAGTACATTAGGTATTGAAATAGCAATTTGATAGTTAGTTCGAAAGATAACCATATTGCAGCTGAAACTTCCATATTTTAATAGTTAGTTTGAAAGATCAATTATGAATCAATACTTGTGTCAGTATAGTAGGCACATTATACGTTTGTTGGAGCTGCTTATTAAATCGAACAAATAGTTAGTTTGAAAGATAACCAGTCTGTTAATAAATTCATTCCTATCTGCCTATGTTTGGCATATCTTTTCATTACCTAATCTACTTATGAAATTCAAAGCATCTATATTTTTTGTAATTCTTGCTTTCCTTGGTTGTCATTTTATATGCTTGCCTGGTTTTCATTTTGTAGGCGATGATTCAAGTAATGGTGGATGCAGAAAATATTGTTGAGGCAGATGCAATTGTCTCCGGTGGGAAGACTCATGGACGGAACTAGCTTATGGGAACACGAGGTAAAATGTCTGAAAAGTCTCCAATAACTCCTGGTTCTACAGACAGTTATGTGCAAGAGTTGATCAAAAAAATAAGGCAAGAGCTTGAGGCTAATTTGGAAACAAAGGTGAACAAAAAAGTGAAAGGGAACATGTCATGGGTGTTGAAAAGCTAAGTAAAGCTATTTCAAATCTTAATTTAGACATCGGAGACTTTTGTGTCACCATAACAAGTGATGAAGATGACATTGGTACTCTTGCAACCCCTGCAACTGAATGAATTTTTTGGATGGTATGTGTTAGCACTTGTGGTATATTCGAATTGCACTTTTAATTTATGTACTTGTGGTATGTGTTGGTGATGGCACCTATGGTTTTATATATATAATTGGATGGTCTGAATGTGGTGATGAAAGTTTTGGGTGGATTTATTGTACGAATATTTTGGTATGTTTGAATGTGGTACAATGTTTTGGATTGTCTGTACTACATAATTTGTAATTATAGGGTTGTATTTGCCTTCTTCCAATGTAGCATTTGCCTTCTTTACTATTGCATTTGATTTTTCATGATGTTGCATTACAAGATAATGGTATTGCATTACATAGTGTAGTGTGTTGCATTAGGTACTACATTATTAACTCTACTATAGTACGACATGTGGGACCCACAACTAATGTGGTGCCACATGGATAACTGACGTGACATGTGACACATGGGCAGCTGATGTGGCGTGTGACACGTTGGCAGCTGACGTGGAAAGTTCATGTGGTCCCCACTATCGTCACTTGGAAGTCAGGCTCTGACTTGTGCTTAAGGCAACGTTGTATATTGTTGCATTACCTGCAAGTACTGTTGCATTACAGTTATAATGCAATACTTTCTTTCCTTGGCAGTAGATAGGCAAAAACGTTGCCTTAAAGAGCTACGGCAATGGCCATAGATGCGACCCCCCTCTGGTGTTGCCTATTTGAGAAAACGACTTAAGACAACGCTTTTTCGATCTACGACCACATAAAACTAGTGTCGAATATGCCCACATTTGTAGTAGTGGCTACAAGTTGGGTTTAACCATGTGTCTTTGTGTACTAATTATAATGGACCATGACACCTAGACCTCTCACATTAACCAGTCTTATTTGTAGATGTTGGATATGCTAGTCGGTTCCGGGCAGGCTTCTACTATAAGTAATTGTTAACCTCGTGTCTATGTGTCATTAATTATAACTAAAGCCATTAACTCACACTTATAAAAATATGCATATAAATTCCTATGGAGACATTCAAATTTTATTTCCTAATTTAAACATTTTAGTACGCACTTAATACACATTAATATTATAATTAATTATGCTATAATTATATGTAAATAAATAGGTGTGAATTAAGCGTAAGAATAATGACCTAATCTGAAATGTCAATCCTAACAATCATAATAAAGGTATACAAGTTAATTTTCCTGTCAATTAACAAGGTCCAACATGCATATTCTCATATGGTGATAAAAAGAGAAATAACAACACATATGAATAAAACTTGCAACCTAGGCTTGAATAATTATTAATAACAAAAATATTGGTAAGGTGCAATAAATCCAAGTACATATACAAAAACCTTGCTTTTGGTGTTGCTTCACTTTTTAATTTATACTGCATACAAAAAAATTAAGATTATAATATAATGCATATAATATGTTCAAATAATCCATTTAAAATAAATGCTTAAATCTATTAATTTACAACACACAAATATTACCCTTTTGCAAACAAACGTATGTAAATAATAAAAGAAGAATCAAGTGAATCAGACCTAAAAACTAAGAGTTTCACAACACGCTAACCCTAACTTCTATTATTCAAATAACACAAACCCAAATATGATACTTTTAAGTGACCATTTCAGCGATAAATAAGATATAGGATTTGGAGGGTTTACAATATTTTATTTTCATTTAATCCAAATCCCATATAGGTATAATATTCCAAGTCTAAACTACAAAAGATAGAAAATAGTAACTTATAGGGGTTCGACTCATAGTGATCTAGGGGTGAAAAGTATCAAGATATGTATAAAATCAGATTTGGATCTAGCATTCGAAGTCGTGCTCCAATCCTTCTATTAATACACACACATACACACATGCATACATATATATATATATATAAGAGTTAAGTGAATCAGAATCTTATATATATATATAAACTAAATTCCAGGACTTGAATCAATATTAATCTAGAATTAAGAGGGTAGAATTGAGGTTTTAGGAATACAAGAGAATCTTAACCTTTTTCTTTAGAATTAGCAATAGAAGAAGGGCAGTATGGAGGCGTAAAGAGAAATGAAAGTAAGGTTCAGAGTGAGGCTAGGGGGTTATAATTGTAGTTGCAAGTGTAAGAATAGACCATTGGATTATTTAGATTTAATGCAAAATATATAAATCTCCCTAGAAAAATACACACTTAGCACCCATTAACTCAGGAGGGTGGTCGACCCCCTCAATAGGAGGGAGGTCAACCCCCTCCTATAGGGGCGGTCGACCCCCTTCTGTGCTCGAGCCAGGAGGATTTGATCTTCCTGTAATGTAGTTTTCAATTAATTTTGAATTGATTTATTTATTTCCTTATGTTGATTATGTTTGCCCCTATTGCATATGAATATATACACACAAATTCAAATTCTCTTGGAATATTCTTTTATGCCAATCTATAATTAAATATATTTCGAATTCATATTTATTCTATTTGAATTTCAAACCTTATGTGTTAATATTTACGCATAACTTATTTTATTAATATCTTTTTCATACGGGTCCGCTTTCAGTAAATAAAATATGAAAGCAGATCAGAATCTTATCGCGAACGCAATAGTAATACTTTCATGGCCCAATTCACAATTATTCAAAATTTCATTTTTTAGCCTATTAGCTTATTACTTATTATTATTAATTATTTTAAATTAAATTACCTTATATTTATTTTCGGTTTATTTTACGGGGTGTTACAAGATCCCTCAACACTCTTGTTATTCTCACTTTTTTTATTTACATTGCTTAGTGATATAACACTCTATAATAGTGCTTTGATCTTCTTTAACGAACTCAACTCTATTCTCCATGCGGTAATTTCATTTCTAAACACCATTGGTCCAATGCAATCTTGAAATCAGTTAAGGTGGGTCACCATAGGAAAGCATTATAAGGAGAAAATTCATCAACAATCTTGAAGGTTTGGTTCAGTGTGACTCTTCTTCTTTTTCTTCACCCAACCCCACAAATAAATATATCATTCCAATCGGTTGCTTCAGTTCTCCTGTAAATCCCTATATTTTAGTCTGACAAGTTGATACTCCTTCATCCCAAGCTTCATTTGATCATAAGCCTTGTGAAATAAGATAATCACTGAGCTGCCACTATACGTAAGAATCCATCAAACTTTAGTTGTCCCAATCATGGTCGTTATAACCATTGTGTTGAGAGTCAGGGCCTTAATTCCTTCAGTATCTTTGTTTCTGAGTATTAAATCACCTATAAATGTCCTTTTGCTATTTCATTGAGGTTTCATCATTGACAGCTAAGAAACTCTCCACCTTCGACGTTTGTTGAGTGCGCCTGCATTATCTTTTCATTTCTTCCAAAAAAAATGAGTTGGGTGAGGTCCTCTAGAATTGTATTGATCATTAGCCTTCCATCATTGCAACTAAGGCTTTCACTACAAAATCTAGGCTGACTTGTCAGCACTATCTACCCTTGTAGAGAAGCTAACTAATTTTCTTTCTACATTTCTCCACATACTATTAAATCATGTTTTTCCTATTTAATTCTTCAATCATATTTCTAAGATGGAGACACTCATTCATATTGTGTCCATGAGTCTCATGGAAATTGTAGAATTTTCCAAATTGTTTTTCATTTTTATTTCTCTCTTTCTAGGGTGGTTTTGGAAAGCGCTTGTTTCCTTGTGTGGCCAGTTAAATGCTTTCCAAACTATCGATTAACAATGTATAGTACACTTGCCTCAATTCCCTTATGTGCTTATTTTCTCTTTCATGTTTCCATCGTTCTGGTTTACCTTCTTTTTTGTTCCTAGCATTGCATACACTTCTGAAACCACTTTTTCCCAACTTCGTAACTACATTACTCTGAAAATTTTCCTTTGGTTTCTCAATGATAAACTTCCTTCAGTGGCATTTACATCTTATTGTCTTAAGAACTCTTCCACTTTTTTATAACCAAAGTTGTAGGTTCCTTCATTTTAGTCCACCTTCCACAACCAATCTCCTTACAATGGCTCATACTTATTGGAATCACCTTGTCATCCAGATTGCTAACTTCTGTAACCGCGATGTTGAATTAGTTTAAGAACGCCTTTAACCATTCTCAAGGGCCTTAGAATTATCTAAGCAGTGATATAACGTCCATGCTTGAGTAGTTTGTAGTTAAAATTGTTCCATAAACTTCTTAGCTAGCTTGCTAAATCTTGAAATAGATTTAGTTCGGTGCTTTATGAACCATAAGGAAGCAATTTTCTCTAATAATGTGGAAAAGATTTTGCTTCGCATGACATTCTTAGCCTTAGCACCTTCTATATGTCATTCATAATTGTACAAAAAAAACTCCAGACCAGTCATTTTGTTATAGAAAGGCACTGTAGGAAGAATGAACTTTTTTAAGATATTCAGCTTCCAAAATTCTTGAATGAGGGATTTTGACTTGTCGCAAGTCCCCAGTCATCATCCTCATCTTTCTTTGCCATACTTTCTTCAACCAGATTCTTGATCATCATTGGAAATATACACCTCACTTGCACGATATTCTATTGGGCATCTGTCAGCAGCGGCCCCAAGTGTTTTACTTTGCAAACATTCTCGGTTAGCTACCTGAAATATAGATCCTCCTAGAACCACTCCAGCAAAATTTGATGCAATATCATTAGGTCATACAAGAGGCTGCACGACAGTGGTTTGAACTCCGGTTCTTGTATCAATCTCAACATTTGCACTAGCTTTGAGGTTTACAAGCTTTAGATCTAGATCACCATTTGATACAGATGCTCCTTCAAGCTCTTGGGAAATTTCTATTTGGAGGCTTACTTCTTCCCAAAAAAATTTAGCAGGAGATATAATCTTGTCTTCTTCAACAAAGTCTTCATTGTGCTCCAATACACTAACTCTCTACCTTTCAATCTGATTATTCCTTATATGCCTATCAAAGGCAAATAAGTTCGCATGCTTTTCCAAGATCAATCCCACTTCTTTATCAGACGTCATTCCTATTTATGTGTTGACATAGTGTACACATTATCTATTAAAGCTTTAGAGTTAGGTCCAACTTATTATTTAAGCTATCAACTATTCCATCGTGCTCCCTTCTTGTGATCACATTTGATTCAGGAGAGTTCTAACTTGATTCCCAATCTCCATATTACGAGTGTTTGAATTTCCTCCCTCCCCCGTAGTTATGGACAATCTTCTTATAAACTTTGACGAAAATCTCTATAGAGTCATCCTATTTCTTCAAGCAAAGCCTTCCCTTCAAATTGCAAGCAATCACTAACTCTTCAAAAGTTCAAAATGTAAATCTAACTTCAAGACTTAGTAGATATAAAGTAGATAGCTAGATCTATAACTTTTGTTCGATTCTCAGAGAAAGCAACTTCAAAAATGAAAATAACACCAAGTTGTAATGAAATCACTAATCCTGGAGGTAATTCAGATTATTGTAACTACAAAACTCAACTGAACATAAAAAACTACAATTAAAAAAGGGTAGACAAAAAGATTTAGAGTGGTTCAGCTGTTAATCAAGCCTAAGTCGACTTTCTAACGTTCTTTTATTGATTGACTATCTTTACAAGTTGATCTGATTATAATTTGAGTACAAGAGAATAAGTCACAAGTACATAGTTCGTTGGAGAATCATAGTAAACTCCTTGATAACTATTATGAGAGGAAAAAAGCTTGAAGAATGATTTCAGACAATCCAACAAATCCTTACTATGTTGTAGGTGATCCAGTATTTATATGAGTTTAAAGATGAATTGTAACAGACTTCCACCACCGAAGATCTGAGTATTTACGGCCTAAGATCACGCCAAAAAAATGAGGTCGCCCAAGTCTTCTTTATGAATCGATTCGAAGTCATAGTAATGACTTGGTATCGAGTCATATACATAAAATTCTAAATTTTAAACATCCTTCTGTCGAAACTCTCAAATCGTTACGATGTCGCCTATGAAAATTCATATCCTTTTGACTCGGTTTGATGGTAATTCATACTAATGTTAGATTGAACTGCAACTTAAATTGGATAAATCACTAGATACTTGAGCTAAAATGCTTAAATTGCTACCAAACTTAGTGAGTAGAGTTAGAATAACAAGAGGGCCATGATGCAAGTGGTGTGGATGATTCGAAATAAGCACATATTACTCAGTACCTAGTTATAGTTACAACTCAATACCAACCCATAAGCTTAGTCCATTTTCCTTAAGATCCTTTACCATCTTCTTTTGAGTGCTTCGGTCAAGTTTTAAGTTATTTTGGCTTAGTCTCTATGTTCTAACTCCTTATATTCATGTTCAAGTAAAATTTGGTTTACTAGTGTATACACACATGCGCGCGCACACACACACACACACACATAAATATATATATATATATATATACTGGAAAAAAATTCATAATTCTAGATCTTATGGACAACTCAAAAAATATATAAATTTATTAATTAGTCAAAGAAAAATAAAATATTAATGAAAAATGTTTCCAAAGGATTTTATTCAAATTCTAAATTTCCAAAAAATATAGTATGATATTTCGAGTTTTGAAAATAAACTCCATATTTTATTGATCAAAATTTATCTCTTGTTAATTAATTATTTGTTGATCATAATTTGTAATACTTTTTAAAATAGTATACATGACTTTTTAATTCTGATCATTTTCTTATAGAAAGCCTATTTCGTTATAAAATAAGTTACAAAATTTTGGAAGTTAACTTTTGACGTATATTTTAGTTTTTATGAACTATTAAGATAGTATATTGATTTAAACAATAGCATATAATTATTAAAAATATTTTATAGTAACCAAAATCTATAATTATTGTAAGTATACTAATATAAAAGTATATATTTAATTATTACCAAGATACGATGTTATAATTAAATACAAAGCATATGATTATAATTAAACAATACATCTATATGCATATATTAATTAACAGAACAGTAATTATTTATAACGTTCATTCATGCATATCTAATCTATGTTTTTAAATGAATATGTATATGTAACTAATCTAGTACGTGACAACATTAATATATATACAATAATAATCACCTAACTTACAATAATTAATAATACATGAATGATAAAATGTTATCCAAAAATTACTTACTAGATAGCATAATGCGAAACCTGCATAATATCAATTCCTTAAAGTATACCTTATAAGGGGGAACTCCACCTCTTTTGTAATTTTTCAGTTAGATAGATTATCAATCCTGAAATTGTAGACCTTTGATAATAAAATAGCAATTGTCTTTTGAATTAATTTGAGTTTGATTTGATTAGCACTCAAAGGAAGAAATCGACTAGTAATATATTAGAATAATGGTAGGCAAAAATATCATTTTTCTAGTTAGACTTAGAGTGTTTAAATAGTGTATGTATGAAAGAAAATAAGTCATATCTTATACCAATTTTAAATAGATCTAAGCCATTCAAAATCCAATATCTCCAACCATTTGAGCAGCCCATGTATCCCTTACTATGACCGAAAATTCCAACCTATCATCCTAGTCCAATATCCCATTGAAACCCAAAGATCTATTATTCAACTAAATCCAATTAAATTGCTTAAGGATATGTATATTGAAAGATATGTTTATAATAATTATAAATATATTCAATAATATTTATTCTTCAAATTTCAAACTTTTACAACACTCCAATCTTAATAAACCGAGGGATCTTCATTAACTTCCATGGAGACTATGGTATCATACCTCGTCGCCTCCTCTTTCATCAAGTAAGTCATTTTCATTCCTTCCGACTCTCCCATCCTTTCACTTCTTCCCTTTCCACATCAATCGATCCTTCCCTACCACAGCTTTTCTCGTAGTGGTTTTTGTTGCTTTTTCGTTTAACCTAGATCCAGATTTAGTTTTTTTTCTTGACTTTTCTCGTTTACCTGTCCTTTTTATTTTGTCATGCTTTGGAGAATAACCTGGGCATTCTCTACAAATCCGTCTCCATCGTTGTGTCCCTAATTCTGTTCCATTCCCTTCCGTAGACATCATCGCATTTTCCATTCGTAACTTCCCCTTGCTTCTGAACCCTTACAGCCTAAGATCCTTTACTACCCAGTTTTTCCCCACCATCCCAAAAAGTAGGCCAATGCCTCCCTTGGCCTCTGGATGTGGAAGACCTATTCAACGTGCTGGAATGGTGTCCGGGTATAGTTGCTCCTGTGAAGGCTGAAGGTTTCTTTTGTTTTCGTTTTGTATTGTTGTTTGTCGGTAAGTATATGTTGTAAGTTTTTGCGTTGTTAGTTTGTCGACTTAGTGGTGTTGCAGATCGATTGTTTGTAAGTTAATTTAGGCTTGGTTGTTCGAGTATTTATCTTTTCTATGTGTCTTTTGGATGTTGGGTTATGGCTTGATGTTACTGATTGTTTTATCATTGTTTTGTTCTTTTTATTGTGTGAATGTTGAATGCACAACCTCTATTGTAGCTCCATGGTGATTGCTCCAACGACAATTAATTCTACTACGTCAAGCGTAGTGTGTTTTCGGTTGTGCCGCCCTTCATCTTTCATTTTTCAATCTTGCTGATTCGTACATAATTTGGTGTGAGTTACCTAACTGCAATGATGGAAATTTTTGTGATATGGAATCAACGACTGCTTTGCCTGAAGTGAATTGTTACTTATAGCTATCTTGTTTATTGCAGTGAAGTTGCAAAAGTCAATTTAGAGGAAGTAAATGTTGGTTTGGAGTTGTTGTGCATGTAATCTGGCTTTGCTACTTGTAGTTTAGTCAACGTGATAGTTTAGTGTTTGTCATAGTTTATGTGTTAGCCTTTGGCAGATATGTAATCTAGGATTGCCTTACAACAATTTTCTGTAAGTTTGCTCCCTGCATGGAGACCTTTTGCAGTCTAGATGTTTTGTATCGCTCCAGTTCCATAAGCTAGCTTAATTCATGTAGTGGACGATCCACTCTAAAAGCCATGTTGTAGTAAATAGGCAATTTTCCTATCTTCATGTATTTATTATTTGTTGTAATAAAAAGTGTTACGACAACTTTGAAAACCTGTCGGCTATGCCAAAAAGAAATAAATATTTTATAATTAATATTTTATAAACTTTAATTAATTTATAACCATTACGAGCTAATTAAATCGTTTGGTCTGAAGAGAATTTACCATTTTGGTTATGGCTCCTCGGGCGTAATTTGGTCGATAATTAATTTTGAACTATCCAGATATTAGTATTCACACACCACTTAGCATATATTGTGATATTTTAGTCAAATTTATTACTAACTCGATTTCAATAATATCTAATTTAAGCTTTTTAAGTGTTATCATGTTGTGACCTTTATTGCACACTAACTCAGTTCAACAAACCTACATCACTTTGAATTTATTTAATCTAGAAATGGAAAAATTTCCGTTGTCTTTCGTATCCACCTCTGTAATCCAAGACACAAAGTCTTCTATTCAATTAACAATTTTTACTAATAAAAATTCTATATTTGGAGAATTTGACTTTGAGTTGACTTGAGTTTATGGTGATGAATCCTCATTTGAATAGTTTAACGTTTTCAATACTTCCACTCGACCCAACAATAGTTGCTCTATTAAAGTCATGCCATGATTTGACTATAATCAAAGTAGGGTTTTCAAAATGAAGATTGGAAGTATTTTCCAAATGAGAGAACTATGTTAATCTGTCACATCGGTATTTTGGGGCATATCCGACCGATTTTTAAAGTGATAGCAAACAATTATTATTATAATAAATAATAATTACAAATAACACAGGAGATTGGCAGGCTATCAACCTACTATCGGTTTTTAAGGTGGACCGTCCACCAATCACATCAATATTTTTGCTTGACCTTAGTTATATTAATTAATGGAAAACTAGGGAGTGAGTCACCCTTGACGCCATAACTGTGCTCTCTCCCCAGGTTTCTAATTCAAATATTTACCCTACTATGGACCCACTTGACTACATCTAGGATGCTTTCTCTGCATGTTTTAGGAGAGGATCGCTGCTACATTGCTCGAGGTGTCTAAAAGTTTCTATAGAATTACAAGTATCTTTAAGACGACATAATCATTTTGAGAATGGATGAGATTAGTAAAGTAGACAAGTTGATTTTTGCATGAACCCTAAAGATCCAAAATTTCTTGAGCTAGGCTTACCAGGTTCCAGAAGTCTTCACGGTGCTACTAGAGAATATGTAAAACTAAAAGAAAGTTTTAACAACTTCGCGGGAATTGTTGATACTAAATACAATGACCTATAAAAACAATTATTTTACATGCTCAGAAGAATTGATGAAATCATTGCTAAGGTTGAGAAGATTTCCAAGGAATCTTCCTTTTAGTCAAGTCCTAATTTATTCCCTAAACAAACTGGATGATGCACAAAAATCAGTAGTCTCTAATGATGCAACACCCACATTTCTAGATAATAAATACAATGAAAAATAGACATTTTGATATTTTTAAAATGTGGCTTTGAAACATATATCATTATGTTTGAAGCAATTTTCTAATCAATTTACGTATATAATATACCCTGAACGGAGTTCGTACGAGAAAGTTATTAACATTTGAAATCTTGTGTAAATATACGTAAATAAATTTCAAAATATACGCGCATACTAAACACGTATTAGAATTTGAATGCATGTCAAAACTGGAAAAAAATAAAATAAAATTGAAAAATAAAAATAAAAGGTTGAATAAATAAATACGTAAGAGACCAAAATGGGCAAGAAATAAATCGCGCATAAAAAGGGGACCAAATGACTATTTTTTAAAATCATTTTGGTCGACTTATATTGTGGTTGGGTTATCCCATATAGGGGTCGCGGTGACCCATATGTCGAGCTAGGCATGGGTTCGGGTCAACCCATATAAGAAAATGACGTTATTCTTAGGGTTCGAGCTCGGGTTTATTTGAATGGTGTGATTTATTTTAGTTCAAATCTGATGGACGCGGTTTATTTGGACATATATAAAAAACCTATAGGGCTAGCCATCATACTCATATTTCTCTGAGTGGACATGGAATCCCTGCCATTCCCTTTCTCCTCCAATTCTTCAAAAAAACAGAAAATATTATATTTAGGCTATATGATTCATGATTTTGAGGCAGATATTTTAGATCTAAGGTTTAGATTCCCAAATTCTCTGTAATGTCCCGTATTTTTTACGGTCGAATAATTAATTTATTTAATTATTAAATATCGATTTGGCGATATCGATAACTTGAATTAAATAATATTTATATTTAATTAATATAAATAATAGAATAATATATTTAATTCTGAAATAGTCAGAAATAGTAAAATTCACAGCATTGTGTGAATTGGATAGTATAAGAAAAATGGTTAAGTTTAGATTCGAATTTTAATAACGAATCTATTCAATAAACGACGATAGAACGTATAATTTATATTTTAATTATAATCGAGCTCTAAATGGCGCGGCAGTTCGTAATTTGGCGATTCGAACTTTAAACGAATATACAGAATCCGTTTTAAATCAGATTTCTGTGAAACAAGAAACGTTCGGAGCTAGTGAAGTATATTTTTCTAATGGAAGAGAAAATTCGAGATTTCGTCATGTAGATTTTGAGTTGTGTTCAAATCAAAATTTCAAATAGTTACTATGAAATTCCTCTATAATTTATATTGATTTATTTATATTATAAAAGGATTTTAATATAAACTGAACGTCGATATAACTAGGAACTTTAGGATATCGAGTTATGAATTCCGATATGGAGCTGTATGATTTTCTAGTATGAATATATACGATAATATTAAATTATTTTTATTTAATTTAATTGTTTTTAAATATATTTATATATTTAAATGGGTTACTTAGATCTTTAAAAATAGCCAGTTTTTCAAACGACCTCCAGATTCGACGAAATGAATTTTGTTGGATTCGTAATGTCAAATTATTGTTAGATTTCAATTTCTGTGATTTTTGGGGTCACTGTGTGGCCGTATGGATTTTTAATTTGAAAAACAGTTAGTATTTCGACAGTTAAAAATAAGCTGTGTGAGCAAACGAAGTCGGAATTCAACGAAACCAGATTCTTTGGGTCCGTAATGTCGAACTGTAGCTGCATGTCCAGTTTCGTGATTTTTGGGTGTCATTTGTGATTACAGGAATTTTAGAGGACAAATAAAAGTAGCATTTGCTTAAATTTCAATATAATATTCGAATAAATAAATATTTAAAAATCTCTATAAATACTCCAACACCCTTCAAAACCCTAGACTAATTCCTTCGGTGGTCAAATAATAATCCATTGTAACCATTTTCTCCAGCTAAGGATTTCGATCCATTTAAAAATCCAAAAGAAATCCAACTAAAATCTTTAAATCCGCAACCTTATAGATATGAGTTCTTTGAGTGATTTCCTTCAGCCCAGTAACCATTTTGTGGAGCTCGACACCCTGTTCCGTCGCTGGATTTTAGAGCAGTGAATTAGGGTTAAAGATTAGATCAAAACGAAGAGATATTGGTTCGATTCGAGGTCGTTTTGGGGTTAAGGAGTAGAAATGGTGTTTGTATGTTGAATTTGTGGGTTTTCGGTGATCATCATGTTCGATGATGTACTGTATTTACGTGGAGGGGGGGCTGAAGTCGGTTTCCACACGAGGGGTGCGAGCTCCGTTTGATTGTGATGAGGATGAAGAGGCCGAGAAGTGGAGTCAGATGGTGAAAACCATTTTCGAATTCGTGGAGGATTAAGAGTAGAAGAAGGGATCGAAGTAGAAGAAAATGAGGGGTTCAAAAGAGAACAGGTCGCAATGATATTTCGGGGAAGAAGGGCGTTCACTGTTCATTCGGGTATTGGGCTCGAATTGCATTGAGTAAAGCCCATTTGAATTTAAATCTATGTTTTAATCTATTTAAATATGTACGTTAACTTCAAATGATCGTAACTTCGTCATACGATATCAGAAATGGACGAAACAAGATCCGTTCGGATCGTATGGACGGACACTACCCAATGGAACTGACCAGGAGTAAACGGAAGCTCATTACAATTTATAGCGAAATAAGTTATCCGTCTGAATCAAGCGATGGTTATCGTTATTAACGATGATCGTCCAATGTGAGTACTAACTCTGCTCAATTTATATTTTTATAAAATATTTTTAGAATTTATAAATGATGGTTGTTTGCTGTTTGTTGGCTGTTTGGTTGAACTGCTAGTTAATTGGTTGAAAATATAGATAACGATATAGATATAAATCGTTAATCAAATATAAATTATGTTTATCAGAATACTTCACATCCGTGTTATTTATGTTGATTAACGTCTGTGGTTGCAGGGAAACAGGTCGGAGGGACCCAACTGGGTTCCTCAACATTTATTTTACTATTTTTTTCATATATTATGTTATATAATGTGATGTGAAATCTGTTGTTGATTTTGTATGTTTGAATGATACCGATCATTGTTATATGGTACGTTAAATACCATAAGAAATACTAGAATGTTAAAAAGGAATTTTTCAATGTTATATTGAAAAATAAATATTTATAAAATCAAAAGATGTTATAAAAAGAAACATTTTTAAATACGATATTATAAAAAGAAATATATATTTAGGGAAATAAATATGATAAAATACGAAGAGGAAATATTTGTGAAAACAAATAAAAAAGGAAGTATTTGTAAAACATTTACAAATAGAATTGAAAAGGGAATATTTGTAAAACATTTACAAATAGATTATAAATAGAAATATTTATTTAGAAAATAAATAGAATCATAAAGAAATATTTATTTAGGAAAATAAATAGAATTATAAAGAAAATATTTATTTCAAAAATAAATAGACTATAAAAAGGAAATACTTGAAAAATGAATAGATTGTATAAAAAGAGAATTTTACACTAGGAAGGTTTAGACCCGTCCTTTGCACACGGGTATAACAGAATACGAATTCAAAGTGAACATTTAAGAGAAATTTGTTTTAACATATAAAGTAAGAAGATAAATTTATAAATAAGGTTTTATAGATTAAATAAAATATTTATCATCGAATAAATAGAATATATAAGTCAGGACTTATATAGAGAAGTAAGAATCGATTTCAACATCGATATTTGAAACTGAATATAGACGAAGAGTTGGTCGATTAAGAGTTAGTCGATTAGAGTTAATCGAATTAGAGTAATTGATTAGAGTTCATCAGTTAGAGTTAACCAGTTAGAGTTAATTAGATAGAGTTAACCAGTAAGAGTTAACCAGATAGAGTAAATTGAACATAGTTAATCGAATTTGGATTAATTGAATATTAGTTATTCAATTAGAGTTGACTGAATATAGTTATTTGAGATAGAGTTAGTCAAACATAGTTATTCAGGACGAGTTGCCATTTCGTACGACTGCTAGCGTAATTCGTAGGGCTGTAGATAGCCTACGGCGGTCGGATGGTTCCTGAGGGAATCAGGCGTAACCATTGTGATCGCTGTGATCTAAAGTCAAGTGAATGGAGTTAAATCGAATATTAGCCATTCAAAATAAAGTTAAAACAGACATAGTTATTCGAATATAAGTTAATCGAATATTAGTTATTCTATAGGAGTTAAATAAGTTGAGTTAATCAAGTAAGTTAATCAAGTTGAGTTAATCGAGTTGAGTTAGTCAAGATGAGTTAATCAAACTGAGTTAATCTAAATGAGTTAATCCAAAGGAGTTATTCGAAATAGTTTATTCGAATAAAATTAAAGGAATTATTCGAAATAGTTTATTCGAATAGAATTAAAGGAGTTATTCGAAATAGTTTGTTCGAATAGAATTAAAGGAATTATACGAAATAGTTTATTCGAATAGAATTAAGGGAGTTAATCGAATATAATTATTCGAAAGGAGATTAATCGAATGTAAATCATTCGAAGAGAGTTAATCGAATGTAAATCATTCGAAGAGTTATCGAATATAGTTAATCGAAGAAAGAGTTATTGAATATAGCTTATTCGAAAGAGAGTTATATGTTGAAATTCGATTATATCGAATTCGGAAAAAGTACACTTTCCGTTTTAATCAAAATTTAATGATTTCTTCATAAATTGTCTGTTTAGTTATTTAGTTAAATTAAGGAATAAAAGTTATATTTTGAAGTTAGATATTTAAGAAGGGGTATAACGCTATAGTTATAATCAATGTTTAAAAATAAAGAAGTTGATTCATAAGTAGAATCCGAGATACATAAGGAAGTTGGTTAAAAGATTTAAAAGGGTGAACTTTGTCTATTTCGAGGTTAGAAATGTTGTTCAGTTAAGGTCTGAGAGGTAATTATACCCCAACTTGATTGACTTCGTTTTTAACTAAGGGATGGGTAAGGTTCGATAGTGAAGATTGGTTAAGTGAATTTAGTTAATGAGTGTAATGGTTTGAATTGGCTTAGTGATGTTTTATTTAAACATCTATTTAAATCAAATAAAGGTGTTTTGGAAATGTTTTAAAAGTAAAAGAATCAGGAATGTTTTCTAATGTAGAAAACAAGAAATGGGAGTAAATATGGAAATGTTTTCCAATGATTAATAAAGTATATTTTCTAAATTTAGAAAATAAGAATTTACAAATAATAGAAATGGGAAATGAATAAATTAATGATAAATTAAATTAAAGGAGATCAGTGTTGATTGATGATTGATCGATCGAATTTCTATCTGGAAATAAGATCGTTGGTTGTACACCTATTTTTCTTTGATAGTTAAATCACCGACTATCGAAGTTTTTGACCATTTTTACGTCGTTAATACGGAGAGACCGAGATCAGATTCATTATCTGAAAACCACTATGTATGGACGTTAGCATTGCGATCAAATATGATGAAAATAATTAAAGACGGAGTTATAAAAGGGCTATCCTATTTACAGAATAGTGCCTTCGGTTTGTCCAGTCCCAGGACAACGTAAATGGATGAATGTCTGACAAAGTATATCTAACGGATTGCGTAAGTTGATCTTTTCAAACGTACTTACGTTTGGTGGCGGAGGAATTCGTTTCTCTTAGCTTTATACCCATGGTATTTTTGGGGAAATCAATATGTGATTTGGCGTTTATGACGATGTGGCATTCAAAGTGCAGGTGGTCAGATGTTCCAAAAGATACATTATGACCTTAAGCCTCATCAACCGGGAAATGAAAGAAATCGGGCAGGCAGCATGGCTAGGTGGGTCGCTCCCTTTAGGGTGTATATCACCTATCAAGAGAAAATCCATTTCATTCTTTTATCTATTTTCGATGCTGTCCCTTTTCGGGAAACGGTGGGTGGCTCCCAACCGTTGGTGATATACATTCGATATACTCAAGCGAAATGAGTGGTCGGTCATGTGTGGCCGGGTTGCAAGACGTTCTTGTTGAACCCCGTGTATTCGCCTCTAGAGATACACTATCGATAGGTGGTCCCATACCTTGTCATAGTCGGAATCCAATCTCCAATAAGCACTCGCGGTTTTGTTTGTATACTATATATGTGGAACGTGAGATACAAGCGTTCTACTAGATTGTTAATTACTTGTGATTATACATTATTATAATATCAGAGAAGTATTGATTTCTAAAACTATTTTGGGTTATCGTAAGGTAAAAACCGTTCGTGTTTATGTGTGGATCAGTCTTATGATTATCTTTTCTTTTGAAAAGGATTTTTAAAAGTTAAACGAATGATTTGAGTTTACTCACACCAGTCCCATGACTGACCCAGATTTTTATTTTGTTTTCCCTAAACTCTTGGGTGCCCAAGTTTGTACGGGCAGTCAAGTAGTTCAGGTATTTACAAATATACTTGGAAGAGCTTGAAGCAGGAGGCTTCAGGATTATATACTATTGTTATTTCCGCTGTGTGTAAGTGTTGTACTCTGACAATGTTATTCTATATATATACTGTTTTATTTCAAAGTTATGTTGTATATTATATTTTATTCGTTCCACTGTGAGATTCGTATTACTCTGATTTTGTTCTGTGGTGATCTTCTTCTTCTATTCTGATTTTCTATCTTATATATTCTCACCCTCTAACTTCTTTCTATTAATGATCGGGTATTTTCGATGTTCGAATAGTCAACATGGTAGTTTTGTGTTGATTTTCAGAGTCGAAAATCCCAGTTCGTTACAGTGGTATCAGAGCGGAAGGTTAAGTGATTACCTTGGCACTGTGGCGTGACTCAGTAGAGATGGGGTTAGTAATGCCCTAGATTGAGTTGGGAGTATATATACAAGTGAACGTAATTGTAGATTTGATATAAAATGGTTTTATATTGTGGAGATTTATTGGTTGAGTTGTTTATAAGTTCTGGTCGATCAGTTTGATCCACTGTATCGGTAGGAGTTTATAAACACTCGAATACGATGAACCGACGCAGTATGTTTTGAAAGAGGGTAGATGATATGATTTACCCAAAATATATTTTGATATAAAGGGAATTAATAATATTTAAAATATTATAGTATATTGGATGTGTTGGTTGATTATAATTGAAATGGTTATATAAATAACCAATTAGAGTTCATATAATATCGAAATCAGATGGATTAAATCAGAATTTAAATCAGAATTGAAATTCAACCTTAGAAAAGTTGGAAAAGTGTTTGTAAATGGATTTGAATTAAATATATGAGAATTTTAAAATCCTGGGAGATTTTAAATTGTTTTACAAGCATTGGGAATAGTATTTTGAAATGAATTTCAAAATGGAAGTGTTTAGAAATGGTTTTGAAAAGTGATATAGTATTGAACTCACTTCGATAGCTGGGAAATAACTCTGATGATGCTGGCCACATCATCAGTGTCCATTTTCGAGTTGTAAGTGACGGATTATTACCAAAGGTTTTGTTTTGAATTTTTTTTTTTGGAAAAAGGAAGCTGTTTTGAATCCCGAAGGTGAATAATTGACTTTTTTTTAGAAAAGCAAAGTTGTTTTAAAACTCTCTGGAAGAGACTATTTGAACTAAAAACAAATTTAAACAGAAATTTGTGAAAGCAAATATGAATTGAATTAAAACCAATTAACTGGAAATTGAATTGGAATATAACATATCAAGTAAAATCAGATTTTGAATTATGAGATAAGAATCTGAAATGGTATTGGATTGGTGAGTTAGGAGTTTGGAATCGAGAATGGAACTCGAGTTTGAAATAGAATTTGGCTTGGATATAAGTGAATAATTGTGTTGATATTTGATTGATTGAAATTGATTGGAAATTGATTAATATAGATGGATATATGATCAGCGGGTATTGGGTAGAAGCAAGTGCAAGGATGTAATGATATGCCCGACAAAAAGGTATATGTTTAAATTTCCATATGAGGTTTTATGCGCCGAATCGGCAAGCCGCTTGGCTTTTTGATTTTCTTTTTGAAAGAAAAGGGCCTAGAGAGGCGAGTTGGGATTTGAATTATTGACTGGTACAAAGGAGGTACTGGCGAAATTTTTCGAAAATTTCGAGTGTTAGAAAATTTTCAGGATTTTTGAAAATTTTCATTAGTAGGCATAAATAAATATTTAATTGAAATTAAGTTGGTTTAGTTAAAACTAGAGTAAGAAGTAAACAAATAATTTTTAACCCAATTAATAGGGTCTGTCTTCTACCTTAGCAATTTCGAGGACGAAATTATTTTAAGGAGGGAAGAATGTAATGTCCCGTATTTTTGACGGTCGAATAATTTATTTATTTAATTATTAAATATCGATTTGGCGATATCGATAACTTGAATTAAATAATGTTTATATTTAATTAATATAAATAATAGAATAATATATTTAATTCTGAAATAGTCAGAAATAGCAAAATTCACAGTATTGTGTGAATTGGATAGTATAAGAAAATTAGTTAAGTTTAGATTCGAATTTTAATAACGAATCTATTCAATAAACTACAATAGAACGTATAATTTATATTTTAATTATAATCGAGCTCGAAATGGCGTAGCAGTTCGGAATTTGGCGATTCGAACTTTAAACGAATATACAGAATCCGTTTTAAATCGGATTTCTGTTAAAGAAGAAACGTTCGGGCTGGTGAAGTATATTTTTCTAATGGAAGAGAAAAATCAAGATTTCGTCATGTAGATTTTGAGTTGTGTTCAAATCAAAATTTTAAATAGTCGCTATGAAATTCCGTTATAATTTATATCGATTTATTTATATTATAAAAGGATTTTAATATAAATTGAACGTCGATATAATTGGGAACTTTGGAATATCGAGTTATAAATCCCGATATGGAGCTGTATGATTTTCTAGTATGAATATATACGATAATATTAAATTATTTTTATTTAATTTAATTGTTTTTAAATTTATTTATATATGTAAATGGGTTACTTAGAGCTTTAAAAATAGACAGTTTTTCAAACGACCTCCAGATTTGACGAAACGAATTTTGTTGGATTCGTAATGTCAAATTATTGTTAGATTTCAATTTCCGTGATTTTTGGGGTCACTGTGTGGCCGTATGGAATTTTAATGTGGAAAACAGTCAGTATTTCGACGGTTAAAAATACGCAGTGTGAGCAAACGAAGTCGGAATTCAACGAAACCAGTTTCGTTGGGTCCGTAATGTCGAACTGTAGCTACATGTCCAGTTTCGTGATTTTTGGGTGTCATGTGTGATTACAGGAATTTTAGGACAATTAAAAGTAGAGTTTGCTTAAATTTCAATATAATATTTGAATAAATAAATATTTAAAAATCTCTATAAATACTCCAACACCCTTCAAAACCCTAGACTAATTCCTTCGGTGGTCAAACAATAATCCGCCGCAACCATTTCTCTAGCAAAGGATTTCGATCCATTTAAAAATCCAAAAGAAATCCAAGTAAAATCTATAAATCCGCAACCTTATAGATATGAGTTCTTTGAGTGATTTCCTTCAGCCCAGTAACCATTTTGTGGAGCTCGACACCCTGTTCCGTCGCTGGGTTTTAGAGCAGTGAATTAGGGTTAAAGATTAGATCAAAACGAAGAGATATTGGTTCGATTCGAGGTCGTTTTGGGGTTAAGCAGTAGAAATGGAGTCTGTATGTTGAATTTTTGGGTTTTCGGTGATCATCCTGTTCGATGATGTACTGTATTTGCGCGGCGGAGGGGCTGAAGTCGGTTTCCATACGAGGGGTGCGAGCTCCGTTTGATTGTGATGAGGATGAAGAGGCCGAGAAGTGGTGTCAAATGGTGAAAACCGTTTTCGAATTCGTGGAGGATTAAGAGTAGAAGAAGGGATCGAAGTAGCAGAAAATAAGGGGTTCAAAAGAGAACAGGTCGCGATGATATTTCGGGGAAGAAGGGCGTTCACTATTCATTTGGGTATTGGGCTCGAATTGCATTGGGTAAAGCCCATTTGAATTTAAATCTATGTTTTAATCTATTTAAATATGTACGTTAACTTCAGATGATCATAACTTCGTGATACCGTATCAGAATTGGACGAAACAAGATCCGTTGGGATCGTATGGACGGACACTACCCAATGGAACTGACCGGGAGTGAATTGAAGCTCATTACAATTTATAGAGAAATAATTTTTCCATCTGAATCAAGCCATGGTTATCGTTATTAACGATGATCGTATAATGTGAGTAAATCTCATTAACTCTGCTCAATTTATATTTTTATAAAATATTTTTAGAATTATAAATGACGGTTGTTTGCTGTGTGTTGGCTGTTTGGTTGAACTGCTAGTTAATTGGTTGAAAAATATAGATATAAATCTTTAATCGAATATAAATTTGTTTATCAGAATACTTCACATCCGTGTTATTTATGTTGATTAACATCTGTGGTTGCAGGGAAACAGGTCGGATGGACCCAACTGGGTCCCTCAACATTTATTTTACTGTTTTTTTTCATATATTGTGTTATATGATGTGATATGAAATCTATTGTTGATTTTGTATGTTTGAATGATACCGATCATTGTTATATGGTACTTTAAATACCATAAGAAATACTGGAATGTTAAAAAGGAAATTTTCAATGTTATATTGAAAAAGAAATATTAACAAAATCAAAAGATGTTATAAAAAGAAACATTTTTAAATATGATATTATAAAAAGAAATATTTATTTAGAGAAATAAATATGATAAAATACAAAGAGGAAATATTTGTGAAAACAAATAAAAAGGAAGTATTTGTAAAACATTTACAAATAGAATTGAAAAGGGAATATTTGTAAAACATTTACGAATAGATTATAAATAGAAATATTTATTTAGAAAATAAATAGAATCATAAAGAAATATTTATTTAGGAAAATAAATAGAATTATAAAGAAAATATTTATTTTGAAAATAAATAGACTATAAAAAGGAAATACTTGAAAAATGAATAGATTGTATAAAAAGAGAATTTTACACTAGGAAGGTTTAGACCCGTGCTTTGCACACGGGTATAACAGAATATGACTTCAAAGTGAACATTTAAGAGAAATCTGTTTTAACAGATAAAGTAAGAAGATAAATTTATAAATAAGGTTTTATAGATTAAATAAAATGTTTATCATTGGATAAATAGAATACATAAGTCAGGACTTATTTAAAGAAGTAAGAATCAATTTCAACATCGATTTGAAACTGAATATGGATGAAGAGTTGGTCGATTAAGAGTTAATCGATTAGAGTTAATCGAATTAGAGTAATTGATTAGAGTTAATCAGTTAGAGTTAACCAGTTAGAGTTAATTAGATAGAGTTAACCAGTAAGAGTTAATCAGATAGAGTAAATTGAACATAGTTAATCGAATTAGGATTAATTGAATATTAGTTATTCAATTATAGTTGATCGAATATAGTTATTTGAGATAGAGTTAGTCAAACATAGTTATTCAGGATGAGTTGCCATTTCGTACGACTGCTAGCGTAATTCGTAGGGCTGTAGATAGCCTACGGCGGTCGGATGTTTCCTGAGAGAATTAGGCATAACCATTGTGATCGCTGCGATCTAGAGTCAAGCGAATGGATTTAAATTGAATATTATCCATCCGAAATAAAGTTAAAACAGACATAGTTATTCGAATATAAGTTAATCGAATATTAGTTATTCAATAGGAGTTAAATAAGTTGAGTTAAATAAGTTGAGTTAATCAAGTAAGTTAATCAAGTTGAGTTAATCGAGTTGAGTTAGTCAAGATGAGTTAATCAAACCGAGTTAATCTAAATGAGTTAATCCAAAGGAGTTATTCGAAATAGTTTATTCGAATAGAATTAAAGGAGTTATTCGAAATAGTTTATTCGAATAGAATTAAAGGAATTATTCGAAATATTTTATTCGAATAGAATTAAGGGAGTTAATCGAATATAGTTATTCGAAAGGAGATTAATCGAATGTAAATCATTCGAAGAGAGTTAATCGAATGTAAATCATTCGACGAGTTATCGAATATAGTTACTCGAAGAAAGAGTTATCGAATATAGCTTATTCGAAAGAGAGTTATACATTGTAATTCAATTATATCGAATTCAGAAAAAGTACACTTTCCGTTTTAATCAAGATTTAATGATTTCTTCATAAATTGTCTATTTAGTTATTTAGTTAAATTAAGGAATAAAAATTATATTTTGAAGTTAGATATTTAAGAAGAAGGGGTATAGCGCTATAGTTATAATCAATGTTTAAAAATAAAGAAGTGGATTCATAAGTAGAATCCGAGTTACGTAAGGAAGTTGGTTAAAAGATTTAAAAGGGTGAACTTTGTCTATTTTGAGGTTAGAAATGTTGTTCAGTTAAGGTCTGAGAGGTAATTGTACCCCAAATTGATTGACTTCGTTTTTAACTAAGTGATGGGTAAGGTTCGATAGTGAAGATTGGTTAAGTGATTTTAGTTAATGAGTGTAATGGTTTGAATTGGCTTAGTGATGTTTTATTTAAACATCTGTTTAAATCAAATAAAGGAGTTTTGGAAATGTTTTCCAAATAAAAGAATCAGGAATGTTCTCTAATGTAGAAAACAAGAAATGGGAGTAAATATGGAAATGTTTTCCAATGATTAATAAAGTATATTTTCTAAATTTAGAAAATAAGAATTTACAAATATATAGAAATGGGAAATGAATAAATTAATGATAAATTAAATTAAAGGAGATCAGTGTTGATTGATGATTGATCGATTGAATTTCTATCTGGAAATAAGATCGTTGGTTGTACATCTATTTTTCTTTGATAGTTAAATCACCGACTATCAAAGTTTTTGACCATTTTTAGGTTGTCAATACGGAGAGACCGAGATCAGATTCATAACCTGAAAACCACTCTGTATGGACGTTAGCGTTGCGATCAAATATGATGAAAATAATTAAAGATGGAGTTATGCAAGGGCTATCCTGTTTACAGAATAGTGCCTTCGGTTTGTCCAGCCCCATGACAACGTAAATGGACGAATGTCTGACAAAGTATATCTAACGGATTGCGTAAGTTGATCTTTTCAAACGTACTTACGTTTGGTGGCGGAGGAATTCGTTTCTCTTAGCTTTATACCCGTGGTATTTTTGGGTAAATCAATTTGTGATTTGGCGGGTATGACGATGTACCATTCAAAGCGAAGGTGGTCAGATGTTCCAAAAGATACGTTATTACCTCAAGCCTCATCAACCGGGAAATGACAGAAATCGGGCAGGCAGCATGGCTAGGTGGGTCGCTCCCATTAGGGTATATATCACCTATCTAGAGAAAATTCATTTTATTCTTTTATCTATTTTCGATGCTGTCCCTTTTCGGGAAACGGTGGGTAGCTCCCAACCGTTGGTGATATACATTCGATACCACTACACCATATCAGCCAATTTGGCACACCAGGATGCGGGAGTAAAATTGGGCTATAAGCCGTATCAAATTTGACAGTGCTCAAATCCGTATCAAACTAAGTTTTGCGATCCGCACCACCCCAAAAACCCTTAATCTGACCGTCCATCAATGAAGTCCCGGATATGTTCATTTGATGCGGTTTTGGACTGTATGAAATTCATATTAAATCCCCCCCCCCCCCCCCCCCCGTACCTGTACATAGGCACGATCGAGTTTTGCTTTATAAAAACTTTCAGCCGAATAATCCCTCTTTTTATTTTGCAATGGCGACCACCGAATACCCAAATTAGGGTTTTGGTACTCGACCGACTTCCTTTGACAATAATCGATCCACCGCAGTCCATGAGTTATCATCATTTCGCGATGCCTTCAGCTGACCGGAGAAGCCTCAGTCCACCGCTGTCCATCCTTCTTATCGCCTCTGGAGGTGAGTACTAGATCACCGTTAAATTTAAATATGAATTGGGTTTAATTTGGGTTTAATTTGAGTTCGAATTGGGTTTAAATTAGGTTTAATATGCTGTTATTGTGTTTAAATTGGGTATTATCCCCAGTATTATAGTGCGGCAGTGTATTTGCTATCATTTACTTGTGTTGTATTTGTCTACCTTGAATTCAGACACTTTTGATTGTGTTGCCCTGCTCATTTGTGTCTATTATTGCACCATGTACACTGATCCTTATAACTGATCTGAAGTGCATGTGTATGATTTGATTTGAGAACTAAAGCATACTAGTTCTGTTGACTGAGCTGCATGTATCTGGTAATTGATATTGGGAAATTTGTGTGATTGAGTAGAAATGTCGGTGATGGATGCATGAATGAAAATAGAATGGCATTTATAGGTTGAGATTTAGTCAATTTGTTTGGTGTGTCATGTGTGTCACACTGCGTGTGAGTAAAGGCGTAAAACCGCTTTTCCATTTATGACTTGCTGCATTGAACCAAGTTGCTTTGTGCTCATGTAACAAATCATTTTTTTAGTCAACTTACGTGCAAAAATAGAAGCTGACAATTAATATAACATGTGTGTGCAGCATGCAGCCTCCGTCATTTGGTTGAAGCTAATAAGCATGGATGTGAGTTTGTTGAACTAAACTTCAGGTAATATCTCGCTTTTTCTATAAAAATTTATGTATTATGGTATAGATACATGAAATATGTGCAAAAATACTTCGTTTGATATCTATAACCTTTGCGGCGAGATCAGTTCGGCCATAAGATTTTGCGAGTGCATGTTTTGTTGCAAACATGGCCTGAGTCCATTTTTGAGTGTCCATAACTCTTTCATATCAAGTCGGAATTCGTTAATTCTTTTAGCGTCAAAGTCGTAACCAGAAACGATTTTAGATCAGGTCAAAACTAGAGTATGAGTCCATGTTTGAAGCTCTGAATAGGGCTGGTTAAGGGCGAATTGGGCTGGTTAAGGGACACCACTCGTAGAACTTGCTAATGCAATGTTATATCTACTTTGCAGCCAAGTGAAAATAATGAGAATTATAATAATGTGGACATATCCTCTATATTGCTCTTTAATTAGGCTATAACAACTGTCTTTAATCAAGACTCGGTCTCGACTGAACAAGTAAAAATGTTGTAGACTTGCAATATTCAGCTACTAATGAAAATAATAATGTGGACATATATCATATCCTAAACTATGCGGTTTGCACTTTTTTACAGGTCTTTGTAGTGTACATGTTATATGCTATCCAAGCTAACTTATTACCAGGCCTTGGATAGAATAGTGTGTTGATCTTCTTGAAGGGTTGCTTCATGTCTTGTATAGAATGCAATGTTTTGGTGGATGTTCATCTTGAAGGAAGCATTGATTCAACAAGCTCACCACGCCGGTTCGGGTATTTATCATAGCTTATTGTAATGTAACATTATGTATCTTCTTTAGTGTAATGAAACATCGTGTACTTATTTATTGTAATGTAATCAAATAACATGTATCATTATATATTGTAATGTAATGAAATATTTCATACAAATGTTTCGTTTACTGTTACAATTATGAACTAGTATATCCTGTGTTATATATGCTTTGTGTTACAAATAATGTGTGCTGTAGTTTCTACTTATATATATATATATATATATATATATATATGTATGTATGTATGTATGTATGTGTGTGTGTATAAGATACGGTTTTTAGCCTTATCTACATACACTTTAGGTACGGCTAATAGCCGTATGTTAATCCATTGAGATACGGGTTAAAGCCGTATCTAATAATTTAACACGCCACTTTTTGATACGGCTATTTACCATGCCCAACAGCTTTAGATACAGCTAAAAACACAGCTTAATCAGTATATATGGTGTAGTGTACACTCAAGCGAAATGAGTGGTCGATCATGTGTGGGCTGGGTTGCAAGACGTTCTTGTTGAACCCCGTGTATTCACCTCTAGAGATACACTATCGGTAGGTGGTCCTATACCTTGTCAAAGTCGGAATCCAATCTCCAATAAGCGCTCGCGGTTTTGTTTGTATACTATATATGTGGAACGTGAGATGCAAGCGTTCTACTAGATTGTTAATTACTTGTGATTAGACATTATTATAATATCAGAGAAGTATTGATTTCTAAAAATGTTTTGGGTTATCGTAAGGTAAAAACCGTCCGTTCTTATGTGTGGATCGGTCTTACGATTATCTTTTCTTTTGAAAAGGATTTTGAAAAGTTAAAACGAATGATTTGAGTTTACTCACACCAATCCCATGACTGACCCAGAGTTTTATTTTGTTTTGTTTTCCCTAAACTCTTGGGTGCCCAAATTTGTACGGGCAGTCAAGTAGTTCAGGTCTTTACAGATATACTTGGAAGAGCTTGAAGCAGGAGGCTTCAGGATTATATAGCTATTGTTATTTCCGCTGTGTGTAAGTGTTGTACTCTAACAATGTTATTATATATATATACTGTTTTATTGCAAAGTTATGTTATATATTATATTTTACTCCTTCTGCTGTGAGATTCGTATTACTCTGATTCTGTTCTGTGGTGATCTTGTTCTTCTTCTATTCTGATTTTTTATCTTATCTATTCTCACCCTCTAACTTCTTTCTATTAATGATCAGGTATTTCCGATGTTCGAATAGTCAACATGGTAGTTTTGCGTTGATTTTCGGTGTCGAAAATCCCAGTTCATTACATTCTCCATCTATCCGAGATAAGTTCTTTGGATCAGAATTTAAATAATTTCATTTACTTTTTTTGGATTCAGATTTGTAAATCCACGAAAATTATAGTTCGTATTCATATAGGAAGGACCACAAATAATAAATCTAAATTCAAATCAAATCCAGAACTTGGAAAGAAAATCCACGGTGAGTGGATTTAAATTATTCTTTTTAATATCGATATATGTCATCATTTGATTCCTATTAAATCAATAAAATATTTTCTTAATCCTCTTTTCCATTTTGTACATCGGATTTTATAGTTTTATGTTAAATATTTGTTATGCGCATAATAAGCATAGAGTGGCAATATTGGCAAAAGTATACGACTGGATTGTGTGCTTAATTTTCTACAACTGATTATAATCGTTGTGCTTTTACGAGCGTTGGAAAATATAACTCAATTAGAATTATGAATAAAAGAGGATTTGATAATTTGGGGCTAAATGAACATATAATAGCAAAACTGTAATAAAAAGGGAATTTGGACTGAAATTAGGCAACTTGATAAGATTTTTTAATTAATTGTGACATACGTTGACACAACATAATTAACATTGCGCACGATAAATTTGTAGTTGAATGGTAAATCTGAGAATCCCTATATTTATTTGTTAAAATTATCTTTTAAATTTAAAATGAATTGAATATAAAAATCTTTGGGATTGAAAGAAAAAGGGTATAAGTCAAATTTTGCCTAAATTTACCATAGTTATGTCAAGTTAGGGAAAATAAGTATAGAACAAGAATAATGTTTACCGATTAAGATAAGTAGTTATAATATTGGATATACATTTCACATGTACACAGATGGTTGTAAAATTGGATATACATAAGATGATTGTAAATTATGCGAGGAATTACACAATTTTACCCTTACCAAATTTCGGGGATGAAATTTCCTAGAGGGTGAAGAATGTAACACCCTGTATTTTTAAATAATAACTATAACTGAAATAATTATTAACGAAAATTAGACATTTTGAGATTTTTAGAATTTGTCTACTAAAATATACATCATTGAGTTTATAGCAATTTCCGAATTAATTTACATATATAATATCCCCTAAACAAAGTTCATACAGGAAAGTTATTAGCGTTTGAAATCTTGTGTAAATATACAGAAATAAATTTCAAAATATACTCACATATTAATTACGCATTTGAATTTTAATGCACGTCAAACTTGAAACTGAATAAAATTAATTTGGAAAATAAAAAGAAATGGTCGAACAAATAAGTACATAAGAGAATTAAATGGGAAAGAAATAAATCGTGCACGAAAAGGGGACCAAACATTTTTTTTAAATCGTTTGCATCGACCCACGTTGTGGTAGGGTCAACCATGAAGGTTGGTTGGACCTATGTGTCAATCCAGGCATAGGTCTAGGTTGACCCATGATAGTGAACGACATTTTATTTCTGGGCATCGAGCTCGGGTTTATTTTAATGGTGTGATTTATTTATTTTAAATCAAATAGACGTTATTTATTTTGACCGCTATAAATAAACACATAGGGCTAGCCGTTATATTCATATTTTTCTGAGTGGACGCGGAATCCTTGCCATTTCCTTTCTCCTTTAATTATTCAAAAACATAAAATATTATATTTAATCTATTTGATTCAAGATTTTGAGGCAAATATTATAGATTTAAGGTTTAGGTGCCTAAATTCTCTGTCCATATGAGGTAAGTTTTTCGGATCTGAATTCAAATAATTTCTTTTATTTATTTTGGATTCAGACTTGTTAATCCATGAAAAAAAAATTTGCAGATTAACATAGGAAGGACCATGGATAATAAATCAAAATCCAAATATGATCCATAACTTTGAGCGTAAATCCAAAGTGAGTGGATTTAAATTATTCTTTTTGATAGAGGTACATATCATCGTTTGATTCCTGTTAGATCAATAAGATATTTTTGCGGTCTTCTTTTCTCCTTTTTGAGTTGGGTTTTGCAGTTTTATGTTGAATTTTGGTTATGCTAAAATAAGCCAAGAGTGACAATATTGGCATATGCATACGACTGGATTTTGCGCCTAATTTTATGAGACTAATTATAATCTTCTTTTTTTGCACACGTTGAAAAATATAATTCAATTAGAATTATGAATAAAATTCAATTTGATAATTTTGGGTTAAATGAACATGTAATACTAAAACTATAATAAAAAGAGAATTTGGATTGAAATTTGGCAACTTGATAAGATTTGTCAAATAATAGTGACATAGTTTGACATGACATAATTAACATTGAGTATAATAAATTTGTAATTGAATGGTAAATCTTAAAGTTCCAATATTTATTTGTTAAAATTACCTTTCAGATTTAAAATGGAATGAATATAGAAATCATTGTTATTGAAAGAAAAAAGGGTATAAGTCAAATTATGTCCAAATTTACTGTAGTTATGTCAAGTTGGAAAAAATAAGTAAAGAACAGGAATTAATGTAATCCGATTAAAATAAGAAGTTAGATTAATCTAGATTGATTAGTTAGGAAAAAAGAATATATTTCCATAGTTTGGTTTGTAAGAAAGGTGGAAAACATAATTGCAAGTATAAATATAAATAAAGGCAGAATTAGTGTGAAATAGGGATTATCATATTGCACACTTTCCAATTGCCTAAAAATGAGTGAAAAAATATCTTGCAATTATGAGTTTCTATTGTTGTAATTACCTTAAACTAAGAAAATAGATTATTGCGCGATTCCAATAACCAATTAAATAGGAACATGCCTAACTTCCAAAAGAATAAATTGCAAAGACGAAAAGAAAAATGGTAACATAACTGAAAGATGTTATGTGGAGAAAAGAAATAAGAAAAAGGCATATTGTAAACATACAATTGTAAATTTAGTTTAACAAGTGCAATTTTATGGCGATGGTGCGCAATTCGATGGAAATGATTCTATGGTAAAGGCAAAATTATAACATAAAAGTTGTAATTTAAAAAGTGAAGTTAAATAAGGAAAGCTTATTATGAATAAACTTAAAATTGTGAATTAATTTTAATAAGAAAGATTCTATGGTGGCCTTGTGCTTAGGTAATTCAATAGTTCTATGGTGGCCTTGTGATTAGGCAATTTTATGATTCTATGGTGGCCTTGTGATTAGATAATTTTATGGTTCTATGGTGGCCTCGTAAATAGGCAGTTTATGGTTATTCGATGGTTCCACGGTAACTAATAAAGTTGATAAACAAGTAATTAAAATTCGTATTAACTGGACTAAATAATATTGTAAATCAATGAAAGAAAAGTATGTAAAATGCATAACGACAAAATGGACATGGGGTAACGAACAATATGCATCTAGACCAGTCCAAAGGAATGAAGAGCCCAATGAGGCAAATCATCGCAAGCGTTTGGAGACATGGTGGGAACACTCTAACTTGATTTTCGATAGGATTGGAAAGAAGCTCAAGGCTTCTACGAGACATGAGTATACTCTGAGATGGCTCTTTATAGTAGGCCTAACAAAGTTGTACCCCCGGAGGCAGGTTTGTACAGTTCCATCCATAGAATATGCCTTGCTGCATTTTTTATAGGGCAGCTAGAAGACTGATAGGATGATTTTTAGGATTCGATGGCTGCCTCAGTTCCAAGAGCAGGCTTCGTGGTCAGAACCCAATAAGGATAGTAAGTCGTCAGATACTTGTCATCGGCAATTAGAGAAAGTACGGGAAAGACTAAAGCTAAACCAACATGCCAATGTTCTATCACTATTGAGACATTGGATGAGGGTCAACGCCAAATTAGAAGCTTAGATTGTTTGTTAGGGACACGGTTACTTAGCTCTTGGAATGATCTTTCATTAGTTAGGGAGATCGAGTGAGGCCATAGCCACCGAGAAAAGAGAAAATTTATTCTATAAATATCTGTATTATAGGTCTAACAAAGTTGTCCTTTATTGGTATAGAAATCCCCTAACTGAGTTTCATAGTGGAACTCAGATGGTAGATAGTATGTTTTCGTAGCGTGGCGATGGAGGCTTAGTGTGCTTTTGTAGCGTGGCAGTGGCTAGTACGCTTTCGTAGCGTAGCGATGGAAATCTAGTACGCTTCCATAGCGTGTTCTAGTATGCTTTCGTAGCATAGCGATGGAGATGTAGTATGCTTTCGTAGCTCGGTGATGGATACCTTTCAAGGAGGGTACTATGGGAAGTACCTTGATATGTTAGACATATAGTTACATATATATGATTTATTAGGTTAATCTACTTGGGAATAGACAAGTACGATTTATGTGTAAATCTGAATGTGTAATTTGTAAGAAACCCAAATAACTTAATAAAGGTAAACCGGTGATAAAACAATATATGTGGTATTACTTATATAGAGTATAATTTTTCCGTTCATCAAAACTTTTGTTCTGACCCTTCCTCATAGTGAACCGCAAGTTAGACAGGTGGTAGAGATTACATCCTAGAGACACTTGCTAGTCGGTGTCATTATTATGGTAAGTATTTACTTATTATTATATATTTTTCAGTTCCTTATTATATTTTGTTCAGTTCTGCTGTGATATATATATATATAACTCTGATATATTTATATTTTTCTTTCTGCAGGATACCAAACAAATCAACTCAAGTTTCAATGGACTTGGATTTCAACATTTTTGCAAAAATTCAGGCCTGTTGAAACTAGGGTTGTTACATCTAGTGTCTAATCTCCTTTTGTAAAACAACAACTGCTGTTCAATATTTCTGTAATAAAATCAAAGTCTTATATTATATAATTCTACAATATCTTTATCTGGTAGTTTCTAA
Source organism: Allium sativum (assembly GCA_030737875.1). NCBI lineage: Eukaryota > Viridiplantae > Streptophyta > Magnoliopsida > Asparagales > Amaryllidaceae > Allium > Allium sativum. Next base: position 650,326,284 of record CM060920.1, read on the forward strand.
ATTTCAAGAAAAGATCTTAAAGATTGCATAAAATAAGTTCCTACTTTTTGTACCAAAGCCAGTAAAGGCAGAAGGAGATTGTTCTGATTAAAAAAGCCCAGAAGGGTACTACAGCTTGTTTATATTTATAATTTATTTATTTAAACGTACCTATAATTTGTATCATATATATTTTATTCATCCTTATGGTTGCTAAAAACAGAAATAATTATTGTAGCAAAGTTTTTTACTGTAGCTATTACTGCACCATTTTATCTTACCTAGTTACTCTAACTTATTATTCACCATTAAAAAAGGGTGTTAAAACCTCACCTCCCATGTTTCAGTGACAGTAACTATACAATCACATATTATCAAGTTATCCAACCATTTGCATGTATTAAAGACATGAAGATTTGAGATCAAACTATGAAAGCATTCTATCAAGAGAAGAGCTCAGAAAACACACTTGGAATTGTTGTAAGATAAGTTTATTCAAGAATATTGTGTCTTGGATATCTTGTCAATCACCCTTGAAAAACACATATGTGTGCACATTTATTCATACACTCAAAATACTCAAATTACATTTTTAAACTAAGTCAAACATCTGACTTTATGGATTCCAGACGACTGATGCAAATTGCATGCATGTACACATAGATGCGTTAGACGTCAAAAACAAGGACTAGACGTCGGACTTAATTCTTGAGAAACATGTCTGAACTAGATCAGACATCCGAGTCCTAAGTCAGACGTTTGACTCAAGTTTCAGGAATTTTCCTAGAGCTAAGTAAAAACATTTGACATGTTGAACCAAACATCTAAATTTTGTGTATAACAACCGTATTTGATAGATACTTCTCTTTTTTTCCCTCTCCTACATCCCTTTGTCAACGGTTGCATCACTTTATTCAATAAAATCATATGAAAAGTTGTAACATTGATCATCTAATTAGACAAGTTGATTTCATGGATATTGGTCATCAAATTTTCTATTGAACTTTGATACTCTCTAAAATAATTAAAGCATTCAATTACTTTTGTGTTTATACTCATTTGTTGTTACTAGTAAAACTTCATCCCACAAATCTAAGTTCACTTACAAAATACACCCAAGGGAGATTATAGAACAGTTGTACTTAAAGTTAAAATCCATGTTTATCAAACACAATTTGTGAAGAAAGAAAGATTGTATAAGCATGTTCCTTTGGGTGAAGTTAGGAGTTCACTTTGAAAATACGCTTAGGAGAGATTATATGAAGAGTTGTTCTTGAAGTCAAAATCTGTATTTATTGAACACTACTATTTCTAGATAGAATGTTTTGTATTAGTTTGTTCCTTCCGAAAAATAATGAGAGGCCAAAGGGAAGCTTCAGGATTGGAGGTAGGACGAGCAGTCTGAACCAGTATAAAAACCCTGGGGTAATCGCTCTTATCTCTTTACTTTATACTCTATGCATTGTAATATGTGTCTATATATATATATATGTATATATATATTGTAGTATCAAATATTTTACATGAGTAGGTCTTAGAAGCTTCACAGATATTAAAGCTGTTGTTGCTCTCAGGTTACTCTGGCATTTTATTAATGGGAATAGTCTATGGAAAAAGTGGATGACTAGTAGATACTGTGTGGCAGATTAGTTCTGGGTTATGAAATGTGACTCAAACAGTTCATGTACATGGAAATCAATCCTTAAACACAGAAATTTGGGCCTTCAAAATATTAATAGGTGTATTCTCAACAGTTAGGACTCAAAATTATGGTTCGACCCTTGGATTAAGACCGAGATTCTTGTCAAAATATTGGGGTGGGATTTCCTGAGTATTTGTGGTGGTGATAATTTACTTGTTAGTTGTGTTATTCATAATGACAACTTTAATTCCAGTAACCTCCTAGCTACTAGAATGGTGGCGGACAAAATTAGGGATGTGGTTATTCACTATTCTTATGACAAGGACTTTTGGAGCTGGAACGACAAACCTAACGGCTTTTCTTTCTACTCTGCTTAGGATTTATCGAGAGAACATTCTCCTGAGTTTGACTGGTGCAAAGTGACATGGAATTACATTAATAGTCCTAAAATGTCTTTGTGTACTTATAAAGCCATGTTAAACCGCCTAAGTACCAAAGACAGAATGATTTATTGGGGGTATGAAGTGAACCCAAACTGTTTGCTATGTAATGAAAGTGCTGAAGATAGAGATCACCTGTTTTTTATGTGTCCTTTCGCTGCTTATCTATGGACGTGGTGCAGAATTAATATTGGTTTGCCTCCTTCGATTGATGAACCTTTGTTGGTGGAGAACGAGATGAATTTACTCAAATCTGCGTTTAACCGGAAAGGATTTATTCAAGATATAGCCTTCTGCAGCATCGTCACAACGGTTTTTCACATCTGGAAGGAAAGAAATGAGAGATTACATGACAATACTCGACGGAATAAATTTCAAAGATGGGAGCTTCTTAATTTGGACATTATCTACCTGATGTGAAAATCGAAGGCTGAAATCTTTCCTTTTGCTTCGGATTTTATTGGCGGCGTAGTTATCGGTCTTTCAACTGGGATTCCTTTTTGGGAATGTTTGTTTGAAGCATTTAGTGGTTCTGTTGTTTAATGTTTGACTTCTTTGCGGCTACCATCTGTCACGCGAGCTTTGTGCCTATTTATTTGGGTCGTCTTTTTCTAGAAGTCTTTTGTTTTTACTTTTTTTAATCTTTTTTGGGCTGAGCTATTGTATTTTCTATGTTGATATGCCCTTTGTTCTTGGACTATGTACAATTTTTTTATTGTTGCGATGTCAATAAAACGCCGCACTCTTTTTCCTATCTAATACTTACTCTGAGTATTGGTATAGGTTTTTAACGAGGCGGTTTACCCATTTTCAAAAATAAATAAATAAATACATGAGTTATTATTCCTAGTGTACACTTTCAATTGGTATCAGAGCTGGTTTCACCAATTACCATAATAACATAGTAGTTATACATTTCATATGGCAAATGCGTTTCAAGAAGAACAAATACTACATGCCCACGTCTTTTCACCGTGTCCAACAATGCTTATTGATCTACATATATGTGAACATTTATGGAATCTAGTGGATTGTACACAGAATAAATATAAAGCATCAAAGACCAATATAAGAAGTTGGACTGATGCACAAAATATGAAGCAACTAAAAAGGTCAAAGCTCTGAATGTACCTTTTTACTCACTTGCGAAAAATGAGTTTTTACAAGTCATGTTATGTCAAACGGCTTACGATATTTGGCATACGCTTCAAATCACATGTGAAGGTACAACTAAAGTCAAGCAAACTAATATTTAATATTGCAAAATCAATTTTCTTTATTTGAAATGAAGATAAAATCTACGTATGCATAGTTTCAAACTATTAATTATGATATCTGGGATCAAATTCACTTAGTTTGGTTTAGTTACACGTATTTTAAATGGGGATTGTTAAAGAGACTTCACTTTTGGTTAAGGGGAGGGGAATTTTAAGGGGACTCCATCTTAAATATTATTTGTTAGATGGAGTTTGGAATTTTAAAGATAAAATAAAATAAAATACAAACTGAAATACCCTCGACCTCGTCACCTACAGAACGTCTTGCCTTAAACCCTATCTTTCAAAATTCAATCCAGTTGATGGAAATGCGATGATGAAGGGAAAAAAATTAAACCAAAACCCTACTTTGTCGCGATGGCTCAAACGAAGACCACTAATGAGAAGCAATTGTCAGATCCCAAACTATTTGAGAAAATGTTGGAAAGGTTAGTTATTTCAGTTTTTTTTAATTCCACATATTGAAATTTGAGATTTTTTGAAAGAAGATGAATGCAGTTTGTAGAAAGTAGACCACTAGAAGAGTTTGAATGGAATCTGACTTTTGTTAAAGCTTTTTTTTCAAAATCAGATGATATTGTTAAAGCGTTTTTCTAAAATGAATTTAGATCAAATTATGGTTTGTTTTCCACCAAGATAAATGCCGATTTAATACTGTTAAAGCATTTTTTTTCAAATTCAATATCATTGTTAAAGTTTTTTTTCCCAAAATAGAATTTAGATTGAATTAATGGTTTGTTTTCCAACAAGATGAATACATATTTTGTTAAAGAGATTAAAACAAAAGGAATGTCACATTCTTTTCTATAGACATATTAGCATTTCAAACAATAATATTGGTTGTCACATTCTTTGCTATCTTTGCTTGATATTCTATTAGCATTTAGATGAGTTTAATATCCTTGTTTAATCTATAGTTACTACTATGGATTCCTTAGAAAAACTGAGTTACATAAAAAATATTGTATTGGAAGGGGCAACGGCCTTGTAGTCTACTATCTACCAGGATTTCTTATACTTGTTAACTCGATTATAACAATTGATGAAAAAGGTATTTGAATCTTTCATGTATTGTAGATAAAACAAAGTGGGTTAATGTTCAATTGTATGTTGAGTTTAGGTTTAATGGTTTTTATTAATGAGGATTATAGAGGGTTGATATCGGAATTTTAATTTATAAGTTTTAGGGGAGGCTAATTTAATTTGTACCCCCATAATAATTATACACTAAATTAAATCTAATACTCCCTTAACCAAATGTGGAGTCCCTTTAACAATCCCCTTTTAAATTCTTTGAGTAACGAATAGGAAAGAAAAGAATTAGCAATTTAACAAGCCAACAATCTTTTTCAACTTGAAGTTAAAGATTTTATTGAAAATATAATGTCGTACGAAGCTAATTTATAGGCAAAAAATGAAGAAAAAAATCACAAGAGAATAAGAACATAACATTTCATGCAAACAATGATCATGACTCAAAATTGGATGAAGATGAGTTAGTTTTCATTGCAAAAAGAAAAATATCACAAGTTCAAAAAATTCAAGGAATTGATCCAAACACTAGATGAAGGAAATCCAAGCCAAGTTAAGTGATATGCATGTGATAAAGTCTAGCATATTAAGAATCAATGTCTTCTACTTACAAATGACAGGTAGAAAAGACAATTTGAAAAATAGGAAAAGTAGAAAAGTTCTTTTCAAGTAACTTGGAATGATTCTGACTTGTCTTCTTATTTCGAGTGATAATGATTCCGAACAAGCTAATGTATACTTCATGGCAGATATTAATGATGTGCACCTTGAACTTATTTATGATGAGATTCTAGAATTTCATCATGGAACTAGATAATAATTTGAAAGAATTAAAAAAAATCAAACAAGCAATATAAAGAAAAATTAAGTACATCAGAATAAGAAATTGAATTGTTAAAAGACGAGAAACCGATTTTGAAAGGGGAACTAGAAATGGTTCTAAAAAATGTAAAAGTCTGTCATCTTAAAATGTATCTTGCAAAATGACTTGATATTTATCAAACTAGAGATTGAGAACTTAGCGAACGACAAGGAAAAACTAAAAACTAGACTAGATATTGGTTAATGTTAAAATTGATAATCGCAAAACCAAATTAGAACAATTAATGGTAACATTTCGAAATCGACAAAAAGAAGCTAAATTTGAAAAACTTTGTTAGAAGTTCTAAAGCTCCCACAAATCGAAATCGACTTTGTTTTAACAAAATCAGTCAAAAGAAGTATAATACTCTATATGCTAAATTTAGAAAACCAAAAAAAGATTAAAGCCTTTATTCCAATGGGTATAAAAATATAGATCCCTATAAATAATAATACGTTTATTAGAAGGACCATTGAAAAATGTTGTACACAATAAGGATTATATATTTTAAAGGCCTCATTGATATGGTTATCTTCTACTAACCCTCAGGACCACAATAGTGGAAGTGATTACTGATTGAACTTTTTTTTGTAGGTACCCATGATTAAAAAAAACAAGGAGAAATAGATACTCGATAGTGGATGCTTTACACACTTGACTAGAATTGCTAAGATGTTATCAAACATAACATACAACATGACGAAATGTTAACATCTTGAGATAACTTCAAAGGATTCGCCGTTGGCATTGGAGATATCATAAACATTGGCTTATTAACTTCTCTCTTGATTACTAATGTTTTACTGGCTGAAAATCAAAAAACATAATTTATTAAGTATTAGTCAATTATGTGATAAAAAGTTTAATATTGATTTCAAAACAAATAGATGCAATAATTTTTATCAAAATAAAAAACTATTTTTTGAAGGTATAAGAAATAAAAATGTATATGTATTAAATATGAATTTTAAAAATAATAGTGATTTATTATTAGCCAAAAAACCCAATGACCCATGGTTATGGAATAAATGGATTTGTAAAGTAAAAATTAAAAATATCAATAAACTAGTAGAAAAGGATTTAGTAAGAGGTCTACCTAAAATAAACTACAAAATTAAAACCATATGTGATGCATGCCAAGTAGGAAAACTTAAAAAGAGTTCTTTTATATTTAAAAATATTATTTAAACAAAATACCCACTTGAGTTATTTCACCTAGATTTATTTGGACCAACTCAAGTACGTTCAATAAATCATAGGAAAAACGTTTTCACTATACTAAACGATTACTTAAGATATACATACAGTTATTTCTTAAAGCATAAAAGTGATACTATTGAGATATTTAAATTTTTGCTAAAAGATTAAAAATTTAATAAACTTGAAATAAAAAATTGAAATGGTCATAGTAGTGAATGTGAAAATGAAATTTTTGAAAATTTCTTTAGTAAAGAGGGAATGGCTTAATTTCTCATTTTTCACGAACACCACAACAAAATGATATGGTTGAAAAATATAACGAACACTACAAGAATGTGCAAAAAATTTATTAAATAGTAATGACTTGCCAAAACACTTTTGGGCAGAGGCCACAGCTACTATATGTTATGTTTCAAACAAAGTTTCTCTAAAGCCTATGACAAAAATACTTGTTATAAAATGTTTTTCAAGAATAAAAGCAAAAGCATCATATTTTTGAATATTTGAATCCAGATGTTCTATTCTATATACCAAAGACAATCTTAGAAAATTTGATTCGAAAAATGTTTGTCAGTTGTTCGGATCATAACAAAGCATGTGGAATATATAATAAATGAACAAATATGATTGAAGAAAGTCTTCATGTTTTTTTTATGAAGATTTTAAAATTAATAAAACTGTTAATTACAAATAAGATATAATTGATAATAATTATGCCACTGAAACCAATTTTTTTTGTCGAGGCCGTTTCCCCTAAAAACGGTGACTAGGGCTTTCTCTTCGTCAATGCCTCTTTCTCCTATTCCTGAATCCCGTCATCTTTCTCTTCTTTCTTCGTTGCACTCCTCTCTGATGCACCAGCTTTCACGATTTTTGCCAATTCGTCATTGGCGACCACCACAAACCCCCTGTCGAGTTATATCGCAGATCCGCATTTCGATTTCCTTCGTTTAGCCTAAATTGTTTTGTTTAATGATTCCTCATTGCCTGAACCTACGATGGGCTATTTCTTCCATCCTTTCTACCCCAATCATGCTCTCGCTTAATCTCTTTATGCCTCTGGCGACTGATTACAGCGGAAGTGGTGGGGATTTGGTAGATCTTTACTTGCCTGGTGTAGATTTGATATGCCACGGCCTAGCTAGATTGGGGTTAGGCGTACTGCTTCACTTAATAATTTTGGTTTGTGCGTATTTTGGTTTTGTAGATCTGCCTTTTCAGGTTTTGGTATGGTCTTAAGAGCTCAGCATGGTTTGATATATTTAATGTGTTGGGCCTAGCTAGATTGGGGTTAGGTCATTGTTATATTTTGTAATTCGCACCTTAATGGTGAGACATTGTGTCGGGTATGCTTTGTATCAGATGTAATTTGTACTCCTTACGTAGAGTTTGAAGTCTTTCAGTAGTCTAGGAAAATGACCTAGCTTATGTACTATAAACTAGAATAGTTGAAGTAGACGGTCCATTTTAAAGACCGAAATGAATAATTATGCAATCCATCTAACTCCTATATGTAAATGTATTTATTATAATAAAAAGTGCTAAGGATCACTATAAAAACCGGTTAGTCTTGCAAAACTAAATTTTCCAAGTGAGTAAAATTTGGGATGAGATATTAGAAATGATATATCTGCATATGTGCTATCTTAAGTAGATTGCATGGATGCAATTTATTTAAGGAGGGAGTCTGTAACAACCTGGGTTTTTGAGTACTCCGGGTAAACATGATGTAATTTATTTTGTAGATTGCAAAGCTAAGGACAATAAAATGTGAGTTCAAAAGTTTAACTCGTATAATAATTTAAGATGAGAAATAAGAAGTTTGTGATTTATAAGAAATTGTGTGTATTGGAATGAACCGAATTCATTTAGTGTAACAAGAAGATATATTCAAATTTGTGTTTGCCAGATAAATTTAAAGATGGAAGTAAATAAACTGGGAAATGCTTTTGATAGATGTTTAGTGAATTATTTTCTCAAATGTGATGATTTTGGGAGAAATAAATTACATTTGATGGTTTAAATAAATATTGAAAATATAATATATTGATTAACAATCAATATTTAAGTGAAAATATTTTTTCAATATGAAATGTTAAATTGTTGTCATGACATCATAAATTGTGGATTTTGGGAATTAAATCATAAAAAAATTAGATTAAGTGATTATTTAATGATTTAAAAATGGTTAAAATGGAATCTTATGGAAAATCGTGTCGGTTTGAAATAAGCTTAGGAAAAACAAGTTTAATAATGTGTTTTGACTAAACTTTGAAGAATAAGTGTATTCTTGTGTTAATTTGGAAATTTGGGGATACACTAAGTTTAAATACTCAATATTTATGAAATAAAGTTGGAAAATGTTGAAATAAAGTTTTTTTTTTATAAATTTATTATATTTGAAATTGTCAATAAGTAAGAATGTATGTAATTCCTAAAAGTTTATTACACTAAATAGCAATATGCAAACAGACAGTGTATTTATGTACCGAACGTGTATTTTGAATGGAACTTGTGTAAAAATAAGTATTAAAACTTATGAATATTATTGAAAAATATTTATATGAGTGTTAGGAAATGCATTTATGTTAAAATAATGTATGTGCTTTGAACAATTTAAACTTTAAAAATGTTAATTTTGCTTAAAAGAATATAAAATGTATATTTTGTGTAAATTGTGCATTATAAAATAAATAAGTTAAAACAACCTCCATAGTTTATATGAATTTTACAAAAGATGTAATATGCAAAATTTGGACCAAAATGATGTGTTTTGATAAAAAGGGTGTAAAACATGTATAAATAATGTTAATGTAGTCACCTAGCTCTAATATCTCCCTAAGCCTTTACCTTCCCTTAATATCATATTAGAGCTTAATGAAGCCCACTAACCTAAGATTAAGAGAGGAACATTCTGGAAAATTGAACGTAGCTTTTTCCTATGACAATCCTTCCTTCTTCATTTTGATAGAGAAAGAAAACAATGGCTACTCCTTCCTTAAAATCCAACATCAAAATCCTCTTTGTAAAATAAACAATATTAAAGCGAAGAAAGGAGTTAGTCTATCAATAAACAGATTCGTGCAACGCTTCTCCTCAAAATACTTCAGAGATTGGAAGCAGGAAGATTATTGTAAATTACAATAGGCTTCTTGTTGGAGTTTCCCATTTCTATAGGTTTAAGGTGCCTCAAGATCTCTACTTGCAACCAAATTAGGCTAAATTCGAGTAATTTATTTGATTCGGTCAAGGTGAGGGTTTTCCCAAACATTCTAGTTTGGATACTTGTTTTTATTGATGATAGAAGTGTTATTTTAACTAAATTCGTTGTTTGTACGTTGATTATTGAGAAAACAATCCAAACATAACTTGAATTCATGTTTGAGCTTTCTTATCGCTTTCGAATCTTGATGGATTTATGAGATTGTTGTTTATGTATATTGTTAGTGATATCTATTATGTGTATGTGAAGTTTTGAGCGAATCCACGCTAGAACCTCCATTCGTTGTGCCAAAGTTCTACCCAAGTGAGTCTCAACATGCCTGAGCATTTCCGTGCTTTGTCGACACAAGGAGAATCTATGTCGACATAGGGAGAACCTGTGCCGACACATGTGTCAATATAGGAAGCTCACTATGTCAGCATAGTCTGGGTAAAATGCCCAGGCAATGTCCTACCACATGATGCAAATTGCACCAGTTTTGTGCCATCTTTTAGCATTTTCCAACCACGATTTTAAGGCTCGTCTTAGTGTAGTTATTAGGAGCACTATATTTAGAATCAAATCGTGTGTTTTCTTGGATTAAATTGTATGGGCCTGATAAAAAATTCAGATATATATATATATATCTTGAAATTCTCAAAAAAAAAAAAAAAACTTGAGTATTGGAATGATTTTATTTCAAAGGATAATCCATGCTATTTGTGTTTGTTTTGGATTGCTTCTACTATATTGTAGCCCAAATTTTCTCGAATCCGCAATCAGGAGTTTTATGGATTTTAATAATTCATTCGGTGTTGTTTTCCTGGTATTTTTGAGTACATGTGTATGCTTTTCAATTTATTTGTTTTAAAAAACATTTTATAATGAATCTCTATCTCCCTAAATAAAATGATTTCAAAGTGGTTTTAATATAAATATATTAATATAAATATATCTTTCTAAATTTATAAAGAGTTCAAAAAAATTTCTCATAAAATTTTTGAATAATAAAACTCAATTTTCTATAAAGTATATTCTCATATAAAACCACAAATTTTGCACACTTCAAAGATGCAAGGTTGGTTTTAAACGATTTAGTAAACCGTGTGATATGAGACGAACAGGTTTATTATTTCAGTTCATTCTATAATGTTCATTCGAAGCTACTATGTTTCATTGTTCGTTTTCCTAATTTGGAATTGACTTGCGATGTGTAAACCGACAAGTGAGAACGTGCGGTATGGGACACACAATTAACAATTTTCGGGTTACTATCTGAAGGTCTGTGACACATTTCATGGTAATGTCAATACTAGACCTTAGGGTCATATGTGTTATGCTTTCGAGCTAATTTGTGTTATGTATCCTTCGATTCATCTGTGCAAGGCATTCGAGCCATCTGTGTTTGGCATTCAGGTCATTTAAAATGGTACCAAATCTGAGATATAGTACTTGGCAAGCCTCAGCCATCTTTGATTTGCACAAGCGGCATAGGTTAGGTTGACCAATCTGAGTAGGATCCAAATATTTATATTTCTGTGTTTTGTGTTTTCTTATGGTCGTTTCACCATTATTTTGAGGAGAATTGATATATTTACACTATTGGGGAAATGGTGTGTCTACAACATAGTGTTGGATGGATCTTAAGGTTATTCAGACACTAGAGGGGTGAAGTGTATTTAGTATATCTATTCAAAATGAAAACAGAAAAAAATAAGTAATAAAATAAAATGCGGTAAAGTATATAACACCAAGATTTTTATACTAGTTCAGATTAACCATTCCTACATTCAGTCATGCACTCCACAGTGAAGAATTTCACTATAATCGCTTGCTTTCTACGGGTGGTAAGAACACCTTTACAATCTTGATTTTAAGGGTCACAAGATACATCCTTATCCTTACCAGCAACAACAAATTATGGCAAGTAGTCGTATCTTCGCTATAGATTCTTGTAGATTTGGTACAATTATTCTATAAACCTCCAATGATAGTATATCTTTGAATTCTTTGAGGAAATAGGATGAAATCAGAGAGATAATGATGTGAATTCAAGTGCAACTCTCTGATATTGTATGGCTTACAAATAGATGAGGTATTGAAGTGAAAGAGAGTTAATTTGCAAGGATAATTAGAAAGTATTCAATGGATATGTAGTGCAAATGTATGGAGAAGAAGTAGAAGAAAATGAGAAAAAATGATGAAAATTTGGTCTTTAGAAGCCTTTAAATAGTGGATGAAGAGATATATCTTTTGGTGAAAGGATGGAGAGAAATAACTCTTCATTTGAAATTTGAAAAACCATTGTATGTCGACACATGTAACCCTATATGTCCACATGGTGCTACAAAATATGAACAACACTTATAAGTGTTGCAAATTTTTTATACTTCAAATTTCCTTATATTTGTGGATTTTGGTGATTCGGTTGGGGTCAATGATTGATTATCTTCAAGTATAATTGTCATGGGATCTTTAACAAGATATTTTAAAGTTCAAGCAACTCGTCATCACTTCAAACACTTCTGTTCTTCAACAATCTTCTCTAATAGGCTTTGGTCTTCAATTGTTATGGTTATCCTTCTTCTGTTATACTTCCATTGCTCTGATTAACCTTCTTTTATAATTCTTCTTTTGTACTCTTTTTTATCTCTATAAATATCTCCATAATATATCTGATGTAACTGCACAACTCAAAGATATATTGTTAGTAGTAATGTTTATATGGTTGTCGTCATCAAAAATCAATACCTAGGATATTAACAATTTCTCCCTTTTTGACGATGACAACCATATAAATATTTATGAGATAAAATGTAATATTTTTATATTTGACTCCCCCTAGCTCTATGCACTCCCCTATCATTTTGCCTAATATATTTATACATTCTCTCCATTTTTGTCATCGACAAAAAGGAAAAAAATAATTGTTTAATTTACTGCTAGACAATATGTAGAGTTTATATATGCATATAAATAAAACACAAGAGAGGAAATCAAACAAATTCAAAGCATGAAATAAACTTTATCAAATAATTAGATGAGTTTTAGAGTTACTGATTTTTCCAATGCCAATAACAAATATTTTTCATATTTTTCCAATATTTAATAGATTTACCGTCATATGCTTTGAGCATCGGCTATTTGGTACCTGAAATTTTATAAAAATATGCATACTAGTATACTTTATATTTTAGTGTCTACGGGGTTAATTTTTTGGACGCCAAACCCATAAAGAGTTTGAATGCCCTTTCAAATTATAATCATTAAATGAATGAAACTTATTAATAAAATTATCAATATATTTTTCTTTTCAATATTATCTAACCTTTTTAGAACCTGTAAGTTAATGAATCTATTGGAGGATTTGACTTTAATTTCCTTGGTTTAGGTTTGAACTTGGTAGCCTTAAAAAACTTAGTACTTTGAGTTTTATTTTCTTCTTCTTTTTGATTTAGCCTTAGGGGTGTATCCAAGTCCATGTTTATTCTTAGTGTCCTTGATTTATCCTTCCCTTTGTTAAATTTATCAATATCAGTTTTCATTTTATCAAAATCCTTACTACGGTTAAGAATGACATTGTCTGAGATGTTATTTTGTCATTTGGATAAGTGATATGTGACTTCATTGAAAGATTTTCCAATTTCAAGGACTCATTTTCACTTTTTAGTTTTTTCAAAACTTCCAAGTGTTAAATTCTTTTTATCATTGTACCCATTAAATCGTTCAATTTCATCTTCTGAACATTGTTTTTCTTCAGTTAACATTTCATTAGATACTTTTAATCTATATATTTCTACCAAACTATCATTGTATTCTTTCCTAATTACTTTATATCCCTGATGCATTTCATTTAAAACATTAGTAATTTCTTTATTAAAATTCCATAGCTGGTCATCCATTGTCATGAAACACGTGTTGGCATCTTCTAAATCGTGTCGCTTGATGATATCTTATGTTACATTAAATGCATGTTTCCTCTCTTTATTAAAAGTATTTTAAACGTGTGTTGGTTTGTTCAAGTTGGAATAGTCTCTTTTCAAATAACTGGGTTTATCGCATTCGAAACATTTAACAACATTTCCATTTCTATAATCATTGTTGTTAGCTTTTCGAAGTTTTTTTGTCATCCAATACTTCAAGAATTTCTTAAACTTATTGGTAAAAACTCGATATTATCATCAATAGTATCATCATCTGGTTCATCATTGTCGATCATAGCATTAAGTGTCATTGATTTCTTCTCATTTCCCTTATTCTTTTTACTAACCTGCAATTTTACTTCATAGGACATTGGATTACCAATTAATTCTTCTATTGCCATAGCACAAATATCATTGGCTTCTTCGATTGCCATAGCCTTTTGATTCCATTCACTTGGAAGTGAATTCAGGATCTTTTTGACTTGGTATTCTTCAGTAATTTTATTTTCTAATGATATTAAGGCATGTACTATATCTTAAAATCTAGAACACATATCAGAAATAGACTTATTTAGTTTCATTTGAAAGAGTTGAAATTGATGAGTTAGCATAGATATCTTTGTCTATTTTACTTTACTGGTGCCCTCATGTGTGACTTTTAGTGTTCTCCAAATTTCATATGTAGAATTACAAATAGACACTCAACTGAATTCATTTCTATCTAAAGAGCAAAATAAAATGTTCATGGCGTTAGAATTATTAAGTGCTTGGATTTTTAGGTCCAGTGTCCATTTTGAATATTCAGTTTGAGGCTCTATGTATTCTATTTCGTAATGTTCCAGATATCTAAACTATTAGACTGCAAATAAAATTTCATCCTACAAGCCCAATAAGCGTAATTGTTGCCATTAAATAGAGGAGGTCCAACGGTAGGTTATCCTTCTATAAAAGTGTTAAAAATGTGTTACTAGTGTCGTTAGCCATTTATTGAGAACCAATTGATTAATTAATTTTTGAAAACCAGTGCTTCTATACTAATTGTTGGGAACTGGTGTGTCTACAACACAGTGTTGGATGGATCTTAAGGCTATTTAGACACCAGAAGGGTGAAATGTATTTACTATATCTATTAAAATTCAAAACAGAAAGAATTAAGTAATAAAATAAAATGCAGTGAAGTAAATAACACTAGGATTTTTATACTGGTTCGGATGAACCAATCCTACATCCAGTCCTACACTCCACGTGCAGAATTTCACTATAATCGCTTTCTTTACAGGGGTGGCAAGAACACCTTTATATTCTTGATTTCACGGGCCATAAGATACTCTTCTCTTTATCAACAACAACAAACTATGACAAGTAGTTGCATCTTTAATGCAGATTCTTGCAGATTTGCTACAATGATCTTATATACCTCTAAAGGTAATATATCTTTGAATTCTTTAAGAAAATATGATGAAATTAGAGAGAGAATGATGTGATTTCAAGTACACCTCTAGGATATTGTGTGGTTTGCAAATCAATGAAGAATTGAAGTGAAAGAGATTGGATTTGCAAGGATAATTGGAAAGCATTCAATGGATTTGTAGTGCAAATGTATGGAGAAGGAGTAGAAGAAAATGATGACAACATTTGTTTTCAGAAGCCTTTAAATAGTGGTTGAAGAGATATGTCTTTTGGTGAAAGGATGGAGGGAAATAACCCTACATTAAGAATTTGAAAATTTGAAAAATCGTTGTATGTTGACATATGTAACACTATATATCGACATGGTGTTGTAAAATATGAACAACAACACCTATAACTATTGCAAATTTTATGCACTTCAAATTTCCTTATATTTGTGGATTTGGTGATTCAGTTGAGGTCAATGGTTGATTGTCTTCAAGTATAATTTTCATGGGATCTTCAATAAGATATTCTAAGGTTCAACCAACTCCTCATCTCTTCAAACATCTCTGTTCTTCAGCATTTTTCTCTAAAAGGTTTTGGTCTTTAATTGCTCTGATTATCCTTCTTCTGTTATTCTTTCATTGCTCTGATTAACCTTCTTTTGCAATTCTTCTTTTGTACTCTTGTTTATCTCTGTAAATATCTCCATAATATATCTGATGTAACTACACAACTTAAAGTGTTAGTAGTAATGCTTATATGGTTGTTATCATCAAAATCAATACCTAAGGTATTGTAACGACCCGAATTTTAGTAAGAAATATTTAATGGGTATTAAATATTTAAAAACGATTTATTTTAAGAAATAATGACTTGAAATTTATTTAAAATAAGGTTTGAATGTAAAAGTTGTAATATAATAAAAAAACGAGCTCAGAACATCGCGATAGTTCGTAATATTATGTTTTGAACTTTAAATGATTATACATAATTCAATATGAGTCAGAATTAGCTGAAACAAGAAACATTAGGATCTATTTAACTATATCTTTCTAATAAGTGTGAAAAATCGAGATTTCATCGTATAGATTGTAAGTTATGTCCAAATCAAATTTCCAAATAGTCGTTATGGAATTAATTAATATTTATATCAATTTATTAAATGTATAAATAGGGTTTCTATATAATATGGATGTCATTTAACTCAGAATTAGTAAATATTGGAATGGAAGTTATATACAATCCCATTAGGATATATATAGGATAATAATAATTAGTTTATTATCAAATTGGATTTTTTTGGAATTTTATAATATTATAATAATATTACATAGGCCTTAAAAATAGAAATTTTACGAAAAATCTCCCTTCTCGACGAAACCAATTTTGTTGGATCCGGAATAGTAAATTATTGTATGATTCCAAATTTCACGCCCATCGGAGTTATTTTGTGGCCATGCGAGATATAAACATTCTATGCAAGTAATCGATCAATAATTTGAGTTCGAACTAGCGCTATTTGAGGAAATAGACTCGGAATTCGACGAAATAAGTTTCAATAGGACCGTGATGGCAAATCATAGATGCATATCAATTTTCACCCCGAAAGGAGTTTGTATGCGCAAATTTTTTAAACGACGATAGGAGATAACGGTTGAATAAAAACTAATAAATTAATTCCCGAAGCTTCTCCTACAGGCCAAACTCTACCCTATAAGAATACCCCCAAGCCTCCACCCTTCAGCCCATTTTCCTCCTCCTCCACATTTTGCAAATAAGTCCCTCTTTCTTAAAGAGTTTTTATCTCACAATCTATAGAGAATTAGACAAAAGATCCAACATGAAAGTTGTAGTGTATGATTACTATCTACTTTAACATTTTGGTGGCATTCGGAGTTGTGGTTTGGTCGAAATCTGACTTGAAGTGCAACGGCAGGATTTTCGTTTTTTAGGGTTCTAGCGGCGGACGGTTGAGAATTAGAAAAGGCGATAAACTAGGGAGTTAGAAAGGGGAGAGAGGGCTACAACTTGATAGTTGGGCGTTTCTCCTAAAAGTGGCTGGAGCAGGCCAAAAAACGGAGATGATCAGCAATGGGATGTTTTTCGGTCCAAGTTTCGTATTTTGAGGTTTTTGAGGTGAAGGGGGCGTTTTCAGCCGCAGTGCCCAACTGGAAAGTTGCTCTGAATGCCAACATGGGTCTGGTATCCAAATTTCGTGGATGAAGGTGGTCGGTAGAGCCAGAAATGTAATAAATATAAAACAGTGAAATTTCGGCGAGCGGAGCGGCGGGGGTGGCGGCGCCTCCAGGCGTGGGGCCTACTTGGACTGGCGATCAAGGCCAGAGGGTGCAGTGGCGGTCCGGGGCAGTGAAGCGGCGACAATAAGCTTCAAATATGGGTGAGCAATTGGGGAAGATGATGAATAGTAACTTTGATTATTTAATCAATGTTTAAACTATCATATCTTGTTGATATGAACTCATAATTGGATGAAATTAGATCCGTTGGAATCGTGGAGTCGGGAGCTTCACAACAAAATTGATTTGGTCAAATTTGGAGCAAGTTGGAATTTTGGGTTAAATTAAATCCACGTTTAATTTAATCCAAAAAAGATTTTTTATAATAACTATCAAAACTCAAGGTGAGAACTCTTGGGGCATATTAGTAACTAATTTGGTTAGAAATAGTAATGATGTTTTTATAAATAGTTATTTGTTGAATTATTTTATGTTAAATAGTGAGAAACATTGAACTGAAATAGATTAATTAACTGTTAACTATATATTGGTTAATGTTTGGGATCTTGATTTAGTAGTATAATGCCTATGGTAGTTTATATGAGTTCATATTATGATAAGGAAATGTTTGGGGTAGAAAAAGGTTGGATTTTTAAGTGAGATTTGTATTGTCACTTGCATATATGACCCAAAGAACTGAATTTGTGGACATTGGAATAGTATGAACCTTAAACGGTCATTAAAATAGAAATTGACTTGATTGTGGTTATTGTATATGGGTATGACCCCCATTAATGTTGAATACATATGTTAGTTGATGATTTGTTTTGCGGTTAATATGTTGATTGACAAAACCATGTAAGCTTTAAATATTTTAAGGCTTATATGGTATGGATTATATCACAATAGTTGTGATTAATTGTTATCATGGTTATAAATAATATGGTTGTGATTACCTTAGCTGAAATGGTCAAAAATTATAATTATTGGTTCATTGATTAAGTCTCCATTCATAAGAATGATTTTTAATGAATATATTATTCATATAATAATAGGTGAAAAATAAAAGTCGGAATTTGACGTTCGATTTTGGATGGACGTAAAGAATAATTCATTACGATGAACATTTGCAAAAAGATAGATATAATTCTGGAAAAATTGAAAGCATGGTAACGCATATTCAAGTTTTTATTTTAAAATGAATAGTAACCAGAAAAAGTGAAGTTCGGTTATGGTATATAGGAAAAGTTTTAAAAGAATTTTCTTTTCAAAACTTTCATATTTATTATAATGGATATCAGAAAAAATTGGGTTTAAAATATTAAAGTTTGAAAAATAATATTATTTTAATAATAAAATAATATTATAATTGTCATTTAATAGAGATATTGGATTTTGAAATGAAAATTAGAAAATATAGTTTTCGGAAATTATTTCAAACTATTTCAGAAGTGACTCGACGTAGTTAGTAATATACGTCGAAGTATGGTAGGAATAGAACTCGTCGCCCAGCGGTAGTTCGCGAATTTCGACCTGTAACTTCAAACTGGTATACCGGGAGATTCGACTATCGGATTTTCCTGAAACAAAAAACATTGAATTAGAAATGAAAAGAGCTTTCGAAGGATATGTAGAGTTTTAAAATCCAACGGTTATATCTTTAGATATATTCAAATCAATTTTGAATAAAAACAACGTTAGAACCATTAGTGGTTTGAAAATGGATTTTATAAAAGGAGCTATTTTTAAATTATTAAAAATAGGAAAAACCTATGACAAATCATAGTAAACGATTTCAAAGTGATTTGAAAAAGAAATAGGAAGTTTTGAACTCTATTTTGGGAAATTTGCGTTTTTAGTCCAACTGGCTGAAAACGATAAAATGGTGTTTAGTAAATTTAAGTGGAATAAACTTAAATAAGTCAGTTTATCAAATATAACAATGATTAGAAAGAAGTGTTTAGATAAATCTTTTAATTTAGAAAAGATTTCCAATTTGAATATAAAATTGGATTTGGGTAGAAATAATCTTTGGATATTTGGTATTGATTACCGTAGTGTAGGCATTTACTATTATGAGGAACTTGGAAGATGTTTTATATCGTTATTCCACTTATAGTATTCGTTGATTATGAAAATTGGTGTTGAATACAAGTCGATATAATTCTATCTAAATTCTTATATTTAATTTCAATAAGTTAAGGGTTTATCGTGAATGATGTTTTAAATGACGTCTATTCTTGAACCCGGTTAAAAGAGAAGATGATTTCTCCAGATTAGTTGAAAATAAATCTTTATCAAAATTGATTATAAAGGTTTGGATAGAAGAACAATCCCAAAATGGAATAAGACTTATAACATTTAGTATATCTTAGTTGATTTGAAATATAGAAGAATATTCCTAGAATGGAATAAGACTTAGGATATCTTGATTAATTTGAAAGATGTGATAGTTATTCTGATTTTGGAAGCCTGACAGTTTAACCAAATGTGTTAATATAATTGAATAGATGATTTTTTGGAAGTATAAATAGCTTAACCAAATGTGGAAATAAGATTTAATCTTATTAAAGGAGACTTAGTTGGTGGGTTACTAATTCGAAAAAGATTTAGTTTTGGCGCTAATTATTTCGAAAAGACCGGGTTTAACCTATTTCGAATAATTGTACGACGATTAAAAGTCAAAGATGGTGGAAAACCAGAAATATTCATAGCTAGTGGACTGATTGTTGATGCCTTGAGTAGCTCCCATTATGGGGTTATAGTGGCAATAGTCCGGACATACTTGTTGATTGTCCAGATGTTAAGGGCCTCCTTCCATAGTGGACGAGGAAAAAGGTGCCTTCGGTTTCTTTCAAATCTAGAATGGACTAGTAAATTGATAGTGTGTCTAACGTTGTATTTTACAACATAACTGAACGATTTCTATTGATATTATATCAGTTGGTGGCGGAGGATTTATTCTCTTAGCTTAACACCCTACTTTGGGGCGTATGTACTCAAAGGGATATATATTAATAGACATCGATCATATGTTGTGAATTGATAATGTGTCATGCTGAGTGTTGTAGATAGATACATCAAAACTTCTGTGAAAAGCAGAGCTTTGTGGACGTGACTCTAGGGCCTCACACCCTGTAATGAGCCGAAAACAGGATAGTAGACCGCAGAAATATAGTCTAACGTTCCCTTTTAAATGAATAGTGTTGCCATAGTATGGAGTCCAGACAAGTTTACTTATGTGGATGATAGTTGAGGCACCTCGTATAGTGGTCAAATGAGACCAAGATGATGGTCAAATACGACCGCGGAATGTTATTTCAGGAAAAATTATAATCAGCCGCGTTTAGTGCTGACCGGCTCTGCCGATTTGAGGGGTCAATAGTTGACTCCTGGGGCATTTGCTAGAGTGTTCCGAAAACGGTTAAGAAATGTCCTTTTCCTTGGTACATAGTCGGAATCCATTCCAATACAAGACTTCGTGTTTTAGTTGTATACTATATAGCCAACATAATGGGATGTGGCATTATGCGAGCTAGGATTGATACATTTACTTTCGAAAGTGATTTCCACACCTAGACATTAATAATAATATAAGAATATTTGTTTTAAGAATATCAACCAGGTTTGGCTATTATAAGGTAAAAAATATCCTCCGGTTTGCGTTGCATTGTGTGATGGAAATTGAGTCATATAATAGCTTCATTTTTCAAAAGCATGAATTTCGAAGTTGGAATCTTGGTTGATGATTGTATGATATGAGTTATAGTTTGTTATCTAGTTTAAACTGATCAGATCATAGTTGATTTGATTTATAAATCCAAATATGAAGATAAAATTATTTAGTTTTGAGTTTGATGAACCAATATTCATGTGGAGGAAACTCCTTCCGTATTATATGGCGTGGTCCCGTGATATGCCTAACTTAAATAAGTTATGAATAACTGATTTATTTCTCATACCAGTCTTATGACTGATTCAGAGTTTATTGTTTTCCCACCTAAACTCTGGATGCCCATAATTTTTCACATGGGCAACAAGTAGTTTTGGTTTGCAAATATTTTATAGAGCAGAATTCTGGATTGAAAGTAAAGCTGTGTCCAAAGCATTTGATAATCTTCCTCTGAGAGTTATTATTTATATTTCCTCTATGCGTTGTATTGATTATGTACTCTGATATTCTTGTACTTTGATGTAACATTTTAATGATGTTGATGAAAAGTCTTTTGTTTTTGTCCGATGTGTCGTATGCCCAAAGTTAATGTCTTGAGGATTTTTGCCGTTTTGGATCGGACTTATGTAGATTACATTCGATTTGAAAGACGAGAATTTTTGGGTCGTTACAGGTATTAACATACACCACGTGTAACAACCCGCCTTTTCATATGGTTCAACTTAGTAACCAGCTGAAATCGTTAGAAACAGTAGATTATTTTAACTATGGAGTTTTACAAAATCAAATTGCGGAACATAGCTAGATCACGAATACAAAGTAGTAGAATAACTCGCCAATGGAATAATAACTTAATATTTCATGAAGCTGCTAATTATAAAATCTATAAATCAAAATAATAATATCAGAGTCATAATTTAATACATTTAAACATCTCAAATACATGATTGCCTAGTATATAAGCGAATGATAGAAATAAAATAACTAAACCGTTAGGATAACAAATAGTAGATGGATAATAAGCTGATATAGCTTAAGGCTATTTGTGGGTCTTTTGAATATGGTGACTTTATTTCTGTGGTTTGAACTCGTAAGTGAGTTCCCATGTTTTGTGATTTCAGTGATTTAGATTCTTAACTGAGTTCCATGAGTTATGTGATTCTTATGATTATGAGGCTTTTGAGATTTTTCTGGTCTCTAAGTTTTCCTTCCTGTGTTTAAGTGATTCAAAATATAAATTACTCTAATTATAGAGTTGGAGTAATCTATGTTGATGGAAATATCTGAGTCCGTGTTTGTGTTTCTCACAGGTAAATAGCGTATTAATTTCGAGAACTTATATTCGAGAAATCTGTTATCTCGAGTGCACAGTTTTCCTTTTTGATGGAAAGGAATTACCTCATTCGTGATTTGAGTAAATCTATGGTTATGAGATTCCCTTTTCTTATGAAAATGAATTAATGTCTATTGACATTTGATTTCACTTATCATATTATAACTCATATATTCAAACTAGACTAACAGTGTATTCATTGCTCGAGTCAGATCGGGTTATTTCAGGTTATAATTACAATTGATTCGTGGTTAGCTGATACATGTTAAACAATATCTTTAGAGCTCTCATCTTAGTTGTGTAGTCATGTATTTGTGTCATTTGTATATTTATTCTTTGGGGGTATGTTGTATATGTATATGGTTTATACAAAACCATTCGAGTATGTAACACATGTATATGTTATCTTCTTCTGATTGTATTTATATATTTTCTGTCCTGTGATCTGTTATCTGTAATGTGCTGTAGTTTGTTTTGAATACAGTCCTTAGTCACCGTAGTTTATATTAGACATGAATTAAACATGTCAATCCTCTTCAGGTAAGAAAGAAAATTTTATACACCCAATCAACATATTCGATACTCGCCTAATGCGAAATTACGAATGTTTGCCTCTAACCAGTCATATTCCCCGCTCTGTTGGACAGTGTTACTCTGTAACGCTCTTTATTAGGATGAGTTTCGAAATGCGGCATTACAGTCTGCACTTTTGCCGTAAGACATCATCATCAGTTTTGCTTTATTTATGTATTTCATATGTGAATTTGTATTAGGTTTTCGAATTTATATTATCGCTTACTAGATATGCATATTAAATATTTACCGGTAATTATTGCAAATAAAAATTCAACGTTATACATTATACGTCACTTCTCATTCATCGTCTAATTAATTTTTTGTTGACGAACCAACCTGAGAAAACTCTAACCCACCTTCTATATGTGTAGTAAACACCGCTTTGAACCAAAATAAACTAATTACTGATGGTTAAACGACGTTTCAAATCATAGAAACAAAACTACTCGAGGGTATGTTAACAATTTTCGCTTTAACAGCTTCCTTCGCATTGTCGGAATTGGCGGGCCCCACATTTCGCCAATAAATCCAAAGCTATTGCAATCGAATCGCGAATCTGCATCTACAATTTGAATAACAATAGAGACGTTACTCCTTTTCCGATTAATTAATTAATTTATTTAATTTTTGTACCCCTGCAAAATTATTTTATTTATCATCGCTATTCTCCAATTAAATTATATAGATTTCACTCGCATTAATTTTCCAACAACCCACCTCTACTCGTCCACTTTCCTCATTTCTTCTGCCGAAACCAATTTTTAGCTCTCAAACCCTAACCTTAATGGATCTACTTATTTTCTTCACTCTTGCCTAGTCGCTGAAGTCTCGGGTTCGGGATTTTATAGTGCTGATATGCGGGTCGTTTTCTGGTAATCGGATTGCATTGTCTGTTTGAATTTGTATTTTTACTTCCGTTTACAGAAATGGGAGCTTAAAGGGGATACATTTGATTACATATTTATCGGAATTGATAACTGACATACATATTTGTTGGTACGCATGAAAATGCCAAATATTTGATAGCATAGTTTCCCCTTTTACTACAATTTCACTGTGTTTGACTGTGTGTTTCTGTTGTGGAAGTAATCTATCCTTCTTGTCCATGAGTACAGATACAAGTTGATATGGTGAGCTTAGTTTCAGTTAGTTGGAAGGCAGATCAAAATTGAAACATGGGTATGGATAAAGGGAGCGCAAAGCGTGGTGGTTTCTTTCACTTGTTCGATTGGAACAAAAAGTCTAGGAAGAAATTGTTCTCTAGTGGATCGGTTTCACCTGGTAATCCTTTACTTTGTTTCACTATTGTTGACCTTGTTCATGAATTTATTGACCGCTCTTGTTCTGCAGTATTTAACTTGCTTCAGTGATGTTTATCAAGAAATCCAGTGTTTGTTTTTGTGGAATCTCAGACTTACTTATTGTACTTACTTCATTAGATCGTAGCGATATAATGTTTAAATGTGTTGTATTCAACTCTTGCTTATTGTACTTACTTCCATATTTTTACATCCACACAAATGTTCACTATGCACTGTATTTTTGTGAGTCCACCTTGCTCAAAACCATGTGTCTAAATATATACCTTTTCTTGTCAAGTGATGACTTGCAGAAATATGCTGTTCTTATAGTGACAACCATATCTGTCCATTAAGGTTGGTATGAAAACTTGCAACAAATTTAGGTAAATATATCTTTAATTTACAAGTTGGGTACAGCTAGCTCTCTATCCAAACTCGTGTTTCTTAGGATAAATGTTGGCAAAATGCCAAGTATTTCAATCTCCTGATGCTATTTGGTTAATAATTAATATATCTCTTAACCTGTCCATCCTTGTAATCTAATCAAATTGCTCTTTAACATAAGCTCTTTTTAACCAAATTGATTAATTTTACCTTATATTTTCACTTGCAGAAAGTTCAAAGCAGGAGAAGAAGAGCAAAGAGAGTTTTTCAAGAACGCGGCGACATCTTGTACTGCAAAAATTTCATATCTATTTAAATTTATAGTCAAGCCTCTATATATAATCTTATAGTTGTAGCAATAATTAATTATATACATTCTATAGGTTGACGATGGCGATGATATATTTGGAGAAACAAGTGGAAGACGAAGTTGTGACTACAGTTGTGCATCATCAATGACCGATGAAGATGGAATGACTCATAGGGCTCCTGGTGTAATAGCTAGGCTCATGGGTTTGGAAACCATGCCCACACCTATCTTTTCCGAACCAGGTTCTACACCATTTTTCGATACACGATCTCTTCCTGACAAACAAAGGGATAAAAGAAACTCTGAATTTTACATTAATGACCAATTTGGGGACAAAGTTCACAAAACCGTTGAAATAAAGTCTCAGAGGATGCCAAGTAGCCCAATTGAGAGGTTTCAAACCGAACCTATACCCCCAAGATCAGCTCGTTCTATTCCAATAACCCACCATAAGCTTTTGTCACCGATTAAAAATTCAGGATACATCTCTAATAAAAATGCATCATATATAATGGAGGCAGCAGCTAAAATTCTTGATCACAGGGATCAGCCTAGTGTAAAGCACAATGTACCTCCTTTTGGATTGGCGTCAGCTCCTTTGAAAGTTAGCAGCAACTCAAAGAATAATACCATAATTCCTCAGTCCCATAGGAGAACTAGAGTTATGGAATCTTCATCTACTTCTTTTGAATCGACTGAATTCAGGAATCAAAATACTGGTAAAACTAGTAATGGCGCTGATGCAACAGCTCAGGGTAAAACTGTCTCTTTAGCAATTCAGGCTAAAGTTAATGTTCAAAAAAGGGTAGGTTTATTGTCATCAAGAAGTTCTTTATCTCAAAAACAAGAAGAGAATGTTTCTGGATCTAACCCACATTTCAATAACCAGTATAATAATTACAAGAATAGACAGCAGCATAAATCATATGCAAATAATACTTCAGATCTTCTGAAACAAAACAGTCAGAAGCAAAATTTCATATCAAACAAAGCAAACTTAAACTCGAAGCAGTCGATATCAAAGCAGTTAAACAGTAATGCTTCTTCTATCAAGAAGAAGAATCCAAATAGAATTTCAGGGAACTACAGGTTTTCCTTCGTCGATAAGGAAGCATCGCCATCGTCCTCGTCTTCATGTTTAAGTAATAATCGTAGAAAAAGATTGACAGAGAGGAGATACATCCAATCCAATGTTATAATTGATGAACACAGATATTCAAAGCAACAAGAAGATTATCGAAGTAACGGTTCAGATGTAGTATCGTTTACTTTCACCTCCCCGTTAAATAAGCATAGTACTGAAAATAGGATATCCGAAGGTGTAGTTGAAGGCATGTGTACGTCCAATAATGATAGCCAACAGAATGATGAATATGCAAATAACGAGAATGTATCTGCTCCTGGCATGAATGTGATAACTGGTGATGCTTTAAGTCTTCTTTTGGATCAGAAGTTGAGGGAACTAACGCGTGTTCCTGAGCCGCAGCCATCATCTTCTGTATCAGAAGGACCTGTATCTGGTTTTGATTCTATTGACACTGCATCTATAGAACATGGGTTATTATTACTAGATAATGGTATAGCCGGTAGTAATTTTGGATGTAGTGCTTCTTCTGTCAATGGTCAGGTATGATGTTATTACTTCATATTTGTTGTCACAAAGTTTTTGGTAATAGTCACAAATGTTTTCTGTATCAGTCTGAATACCGGAATGACTGGGTTGAAAAAGTCAAGAAAGTTGCAATGTAGTATTGTTATTGAATCTTTTACTTGGGTACATTGCTAGTCAGTTATAGAAAGTAGGTCTCATCTGATTTTCCAGCATTGACTTTTGTGTGTGTAAAATAAAAAAAATTAGGTTTTTTTTTTTTCGGGTTATGTTCGATTGTTTTACACATCATGTTCAATCCATCTTGTACTTCAGAGTTCAGTTCAGACACTTGAATTCCTCCTGAGTCCTGTTTCATTTTATATTGCTGTAGAAGTTCAACTAGTTCTGCTTCCGTTTTGAGTTCCATTATTTTCGTATTCTCTTCTGCTTCGTGGGTGCACCACCATTTGTTTTATTTAAGAATTACATATTCTCCGCAGGAAGTTGAAGAATGCAGCAGTTATAGTGATGCCCACAAGGACCTTGAGAGTTCATATTCAAGTGGAAGTTCTAACTTCTCCGGAAGTTCTGATATGACAGATGGTAATGATATGATGAAGCTGACTGATGCAAAACATGATTTCTAAATTACATCGGTTCCATAAACGCTTGTTATAATACTAATCATGTTAACATCTTTCCCATAAAACCTCTTGTTTGGTTAAATAATTTGGGGCTATTTACATCGTTGACTGAACACAATCTCGTACCTTTATGGATAGTTGATGGTTATTTATCTAAAAACTCATTTTAGATTCTTGGGTACCTAACACTAATCAAAATGTAAAGCTTTCTATTAATTTATGTAAATGTAAATTAAGTCTGTGCCACGTTAATCTCAACCGCTTTATCTAACTAAATGCATTTTATTGTCTATCTTTGAAACTGCGTTGACTATTCATAAAAAAGATTGGTGCTATTTACATCGTTGACTGAACATAATCTTGTACCTTTTGGATAGTTGATGGTTATTTATCTAAAAACTAATTTCGTACCTTTTGGATAGTTGATGGTTATTTATCTAAAAACTCATTTCGTACCTTTTGGATAGTTGATGGTTATTTATCTAAAAACTCATTTCAGATTTTTGGGTACCTGACACTAATCCAAATGTAAAGCTTTCTAGTAATTTTGTAAATGTAAATTTCTGTGCCACATTAATCTCAGCCGCTGTATATCTAACTAAATGCATTTTATTGTCTATCTTTGAAATTGCGGTAACTGTTCATAAAAAAGTTGAGGCAACGCGCCTGCCTTTTACCACCTTTTACCATTATTAGATCTGCCTTTTACCACCTTTTACCATTATTAGATCACAAAATTTTCAAGCTTTCAAGTAATATGCTTATTGATAGTTGATACATTAAAAAGTACTTCAAAAATTGCACTTTCAAAAAGCATTGTTAACTGCCTTTCAAAGACAACTAAAATTTGTAGTTGTCTTTTAAAGACAAAGTTGGAGTCAACATTCATTTTTTACTAGTAGGTCACAAAATTTGCGATCTTTCTAGTAATATGCTTTATTGATAGTTGGTACATAAAAAAACTACTACTAAAAACTGTACTTTTGGAAAGCGCTTTTAACTGTCTTTCAAAGACTCTTAAAATTTATATTCTTTCAAAGACAGTTATAATTTTAATTTTCTTTGATGAAGACAATTAATTTTTTAACTGCAGATTTCATCAGCTTTCAAGTTTTCTTAATCAACTCTTAGTAATTATACGCAAGTTTTATTTATTTATTTTAAAACATTACGTTCGACATAACAAATACATGATATTCGTTAAAATTAAAAAATTATGTTAAAAACAATAATTTTTGTTGTGATTTTAGCTGCATCTAAGAGATGCAACCTTAGCTTGCATCAGAGGCCTTGTTTTTTTACATTGTCACGAAGAAGAAACGAATTCAAATGAGTCAAACGAGAAATATGCTTAAGCTTATGAATCTGATGATACATGTATTAATTTGGAAAATATAGTTTCTAAAGCAAATTTAGATTTCTAGTTGTCAGCAGTATTAGCTATCATCTTGAATTTTGGCTTTTAAAAAAATACTACTATGTAGGAATTTATCTACTTATTATATTTGGTGATTTTTTTTGCAAAATATCTTAAAAATCTTTCTGACATGTTTGAAGGCATAGTTATGAAATGCGCGCCAATGAGTGCATGTTGTGGCATTTGTGCTTTTTCCCTTATGGCACTGCACACAGGGATTGGCACAATGAATGCCACAAACCTGGTGTGATGCAAAAATGGCATGCCATTTTGTTATTTTTCGTTTTTCATAATCCAAATAGCGTAAAAGATAAATATGTAGCTCAGTCTATACTAAATGATTTGATATTTGTTAAATATCATTGAGCACTAAAAGGATACAATATATTGATGATTGTAATGAATAATGATTAACGGGAAATATGGATGATGCATCTGATGATTTAACTTGCCGTATGGATAAAGCAACAAGAGTAGAGGAAGTTAGATATCCAAGTAGAGAAATATTCACATCGAGAGGATTTCCACCGTCTGCTTCAGTTTTTTTTTTTTTTTTTTTTTTTTTTTTTTTACATTGTCACGAAGAAGAAACGAATTCAAATGAGTCAAACGAGAAATATGCTTAAGCTTATGAATCTGATGATACATGTATTAATTTGGAAAATATAGTTTCTAAAGCAAATTTAGATTTCTAGTTGTCAGCAGTATTAGCTATCATCTTGAATTTTGGCTTTTAAAAAAATACTACTATGTAGGAATTTATCTACTTATTATATTTGGTGATTTTTTTTGCAAAATATCTTAAAAATCTTTCTGACATGTTTTAAGTTTATAAAGAATTATATTAAATCAAATTTAAAATTAACTGTTATAAATACGTATATTAAATTTATGAAGAGAATTCTAGACATGCACAATAAATAAATAAATAAAAACGTGTGTCATTTGGCATGCCGTGCACCATGGCTTTGGGGAAACTTTTTGTTTAATGTGCGTAGTGCTTGTTAATTGAAATCATAAAATTGTGATTTAATTGTAAAAGAAGTTTACCAATTTGATGTTTTATGAAAAATCAGCGCATTTATAAAATTTATAGTAAAATGAAATAGGAATTACTAATAAGAGTGTGAGAACAACAGCTAGACGTGAAAAGAGACAACAAAGGAAACTTGTTTTATAGATGAATATGGAGGGTGTATTTTCACTATTATTATTTATAATCAGGACCTATTTTCTAAGGCTTCTGTTATTATTATGCATATCATTATATCGTACCTATATTATTGTTATTGGGATGATGATGATGATTATATACTCAATTTTTTTTGTATATATATATAGTTCATGCAGTTTAGTATACATGAAATTTTGTCCACACCCCTTTGTTCGTTACGAGAGCACATGTAGACAGTTCATGCACCGCACACATCAAGTTCTTTTCCTAAAAGTAGTAATAATACCATAATCCTATTAAGTAATGGGCAAAATAGATTCATGAAAAACTACCCTACACAGCCAATTGGGTGCTTGTTAAAAATACTCAGTTGGGTTAGGTTTATCCAAATTGGGTCAGGCACGTCAAAAAAATAATTTCATTGTGTTGATGATATGTTACCTCTGAAATAATTGTTAGAAATAGTCCCACATCTAGCAAAAACAACGGCATGACCAGATTACATTGTACATGTTTAACGGCAGTATTTTCACTTAAAAGACTTCTCAATCCAGTTGACAAGAAAACTATTTCATTTATCATTTTCCTGTAAAATGATACCTTTTCCTTCTTTTTTTTGTCATTTGAACTAATTATTTTGAAGTGTTGTCCCAGAATTTAGGCTGAGAAGTCCTTTTAGCCTAATTTCACTTAGGACTTCCTATTCCAAGTGGCAAGAAAACGATAATTTTATTTATGATTTTCCTGTAAATGACCTTTTTGCTTTTTGCTTTTTGCTATTTACGCTAATTACTTCGAACTTTGAAGTGTTGTGCTGGACTTCAGCTTGAGAATCTCTTTTATTGCCTAATTTCCAGTAATTAATTATGTGTCAGATAAATAGTTCTTTACCACTAACATTTATATCATACCAAAACTTAATGTTGAAACCAAATGTGATACTTGGCAGGAAGTGGAAGAACATGTTCATCTTCCATTCAAGCTCAAAACAATTTTAGCAGTACGATAAACAAAAGCCAGTCAACTGAAACTGATTCAGAATTATCAGATTCTGCTTGTTCAACCATAACAGACGACTCATACGTGTCCGATCAGTTCAATTCAAATTCTACAAAATCAAGCAGTTACGACCTTGATTTTCTGGAAGAGATATCGCATAGTGCTCAATCCTCCATCTTACTTGGTGACAAAATCAATCCTCATCTTCTTGAGAAGTTGGAAGAAAATAAAACAAAGAAAGACAAAAACGAAAAATTGAGAAGGAAATTATTATTCGATTGTGCAAACGAGTGCATGGAAATCAAATGTAACCGATACTTCGGTACTGGATATCAAGCTTGGGTAAAAGGCATGGCGGTCACTGGAGATAGAACATTGGGAAGAGAAATTTACGATGAGATTTCAAAGTGGAAAAGCATGGAAGAGTGGATGATAGATGAAGTAGTTGATCAAGATATGAGCAGCTATTTTGGCAAATGGTTGAATCATGAAACTGAAGCATCTGAAATAGGATTACAGATCGAGAAGGAAATTACATGTCGCTTGATTGATGAAGTTATAGTCGACCTTTTAATAAAGCCTGTGTGCAGGTAAATTGGAAATTTTTGTATTAGGGTAATATTCCTTTTTCCCCCTCCCAAATTTGTTCATGTTTAATTGCTTTTATAAAAGTTTAGCATAATTCTGGTGTAAGTTGTTTTTCTGGATCTGCATTATTTGTTGAACCTTTGCTGCATATAAGACTACTGAAATCGAACCGGGCTGTGTTCAAAACACCAAGAAAGCTTTTCTGTACATATGTTCAATTTTTCATGCTGAGGTAATTGAAACTGAAACCCATTGTATATAAATGACTATTTTTTGCTGTATGGTTGTTCATAATTCTAGTACTGCTGCTGCAGATTATGTGTTTTGCTTTGTTGAAAAATTTTAGGGCATGTTCTAGCCATGACTGGGTTTAACATGTGAGAGGTAAGGAGGTTGCATATATGTTATGTAAGATACAGAAAAGGCAGGTGTGATAGTGAGATTGCTAAGGGTGCCTTTTTGGTAAAAGAAATGGACACAGAAACCTAAACCATCACTAGTGCCACTTAAATAGCAATTAAAATTAATTAAAAAAATAATACGAAAATCCATTTGGACTGGTTATGCAATACCGGGTGAAGAAGTAGTCAACTCACTTTTGCATAATTTTGACTTTTTATGGATTGATGAATCGCTCATGGTGAATTATGACAACATATACGTGGATCAAAATTTCATGAAAAAAACAGAAAACTTGTATGATCTTTTGGATATGATTGTACGAATGCAACGGGTACCGTTTCCAAGTTCATTATTGTATCAGTAATGCAATAATTACTAGTGTGTAATCTGTGCGTTGCGCATGATAATATTAAAAATAATGTTTGTTATTTTAATGTTAAAATGAAATTTTTATATGCAATATACAATAAATTTTGATGTGAAATATATAAATTATTGATTAAAATTATTACCCTTATTTGTGTGTAATTTATGTTTTATAACTTATACAAATAATATGTATGTGTGTATATTTAAGAATTATTTTAATTATTTTTGTTAATATAGATATACATATTGAATGATGTATGTTAGTAATTTATTCAATAAATTAGCAAGTATTATTTAGTAGAATTTGTTTACATAACTTAAATGTAAAATTATGAAGTTGGTTTAATTGTATAGCATAGCACGAGGAATCGAAAAAAAATACCTCTCTCTCCTCAAACAGCGGAGCACCCCAATGACACATCTCTTTTCCACCACATATCCTCTTTCTGTCTCCTTCCATTAACGTAAACTAATATAAATGAAAAGTGGAATTCGGGGGGGGGGGGGGGGGGGGGCTATTGGGGTGCTGCATTTCCATGGCACCCCTATTTGGTGGCACCCCAAATGCATCTCATTTATAGCCACATTTATATTAAAAAAAAATAGTGGGTGGAGAGAGAGTTAGTGGAAGGAGAGAGAAACGGAAATATGTGGTGGAAATCAGGAGGCTAAAGGGGTGCTGCACTATTTGAGGTGCTCTTGATCCTATATATATATATATGGCGGTTGCACCTTATTTGCCCCCCGATTGCACCTTATTAAATAATGTACTGGGGGGGGGGGGGTTTAATGGAGGGAGAGAGAAAGTGATTGTGTGGTGGAAAAGATGCAGGCCAAAGGGGTGCTCCACTGTTTGAGGTGTCATTGAAACTCTCTCTCTCTCTCTCTCTATATATATATATATATATATATATATATATATATATATATATATATATATACTGTAATGCTAAGGGCACCCTGAAAGGTGCTAGGGGCTACCATGAACCGCCGACCGAACAGTGTTCGGTCGGCGGTTAACCACCGAACGCGGCAATTAAAAAAAACGTTCGGCGGTATCATGTGGTACCCCGAAGCACTTTTCAGGGTGCACTTAGCATTACACTATATATATGAGGAACGATCAGGGGCACCTGTGATGGCCCGTCCCGCACCAGCCGACATTTCCATGAAATGCGTTGTGTCGATGCCCAACTAGCACGGGACGATCGTCAAAAGAAAGGGATTTGAAATTATGAATCATCAAGAACCTGTAGTATATCTCACAGCGCATGGAATAAAATATAATAGTAACATAACTTGATATAAAACAGGCGAGACAGTACATAAACTGAAAACTAAACCATATTGATCAGAGTAGCGAAATCCAAAATACAGCTTATGATCCAAACCATTATTACAACTTCAAAATACTGTCTCTAAAACAAAATAGAAAAGGTACACTACTAATGCCCAAAGTAGTGACCAGCAACAACACAGAGAGAATATATGTAAATAGTGCATGGAAGCCTCCTACTCATTTCTGGACACCTACTCGTGCATAACCATTTAATCTGCCTCTAGTCTGCTCGTTTAGGAGCACCCAGAGTAATAAGAAGAGACATAAAACTCTGGCTCAGACAAAAATCTGGTATGAGCGATAGCAACAAAATAAATAACAGGTATAAATAATCATACTTGAACCTGGACCTGCAAGCAAAGAGTTAGCACAACAAGACGTATAGTACTCTAAGGTAACACTAACATAAAATATAAAATGGGAGTGTGCATGTCATGGTGATAGCAAACATCAAACATAGCAATCATCCTCACGTCTTTCACTCGGTGCGTAAAACATACGATGTCCACCACTTTGATCACCAGAACAATTGGGGCCATGACGGAGTCCAACTGCGTACAACCATCACTACAACCACTTTGCCCTTTGGAGCCCTGATGGAGTCCAACTCCATACCCTCTGACCTCACTGCACTGGTCCATAGTCAATGCCCCTTCTCTCAATAGTGAACCAAGGTTATAGATATCGATAACCCCTTTGTACACGTCCCGCAGCAAAGCCAAACTTTAGAAGTTAACCCGTCGATCCCCATTTGCATCCTTAGCCATTACTTCTCATCTAGACTTCCTTTGCATCTCGGGTTTATTCGGATTGGAATTGATCTTCAGAAGAGTTCACGGTCATTGCCAGTCGTTTATCTCTCATGGGTCGGTCGAACATGCATCTTTGGTCGGTCGAACATGCATCTCTTGTCGGTCGAACATCAATACGTAGGGTCGGTCGAACATCAATACGTAGGGTCGGTCGAACACGTATATATATAGGGTTGGGTCGGACATGTATATAAGGGTCGGTCGAACATGTTCATAAGGGTCGGTCGCTTGACCCATTACCTGCACCAATTTCCAGCAACCCAATTTCGCCTCTCGACAGCGTTTTCGATCATCCTAACTTTCCTATGCAATCATAGATCATACCAAACAGCAGTGGAAACATATGGAATCAACCAAAAACATTAAAACATCAATTACATGTGTTAAATCCGTGATTTCCCCTTACTCCCCTAAATTCCGGGATTAGCAAACTTAATCCAAATTAACCTAAATTCATATATGTGACATAAAATATGATTCTAGAATTTGTGCATATTTTCCATATTTTTCTGAGGTATAGTTCCGCTAATTATCACTAATCATCCCTAATTAGCCATAATTAGTGTAAAAACATGCTAAACACTCACCTTAGCCACAAATAAACTATAGATCTAAAACCGTAACTGATTTGGCTTGGATTCCAACGCGTAGCAACAGCTCCACCTCGATTTTGATGCTAATCCAACTTGATTTGATGTAGATTTGAGTGATTAGTGGCTAGAAAAGTGATCAAAGAGAGATTTGGAAGATGGAGGCTATTACTAGGGTTAGAGAAATGTTTGTGGAGGCTAGAGAAATGAAAGGTGATGATTCTCCAACCCCTTTCAGTCCTCCTATAACCCTAATCCCGAAATGGGTTATGGGTCTAGCTGTTAATCACTTAATTAGGCCCAATTAGGTTGTTTTCCATCTTCCAAACCTTATTTCAGCCATATCCCCAAAACGGTAAGTTTGTTTGATTAAGGTGACCCTCTACGGAAAGGTAAACCATCATCTGAATCCAATGGAAGTGGTTTCAGGTCAAAACTCCTTACAATCAAAAGTTATAGGCGAAACAAGATTTGCCAGGGGTAAAACGGTCATTTAAAATTCGGCAAAAATCGTGAATGAGGGGAATGGCCCCAATAGTCGTTTCCCAAAGTTACATGACCATACGACTTCGTATGAAAATAAAATAAATATTCTACGATCCTCCGATACGTAGAATGCGGATCGTTACACTCTCCCCCCTTTAAGAAATTTCGCCCTCGAAATTCCTTAACTAAGAAACATACAATGGTGTTCCACATGCCTATCAACCATTTACAAACAATCAAACATACACAATAACGCAACTAGCTTATCCAAGCATGCAGTTTACTAACAAGGGAATAACTATATCGCGATTTAAAATCTTACCAAACAAAGAGTTCTGGATATGACTTCCTTATGCTCTCCTCTGTTTCCCAAGTACAGTCATTCTCATTATCGCCCCACTGGACCTTGACTAGTTCCACCTTCTTCCTTCAAAGTTGTTTCGTATCGTGTCCGATAATACGAATCGTCCTGTGGCTCCCAACTGACCTCGATATCATCCAACTGATCTGGTGAAACAGTCATATCAGAATCGTGCACGAACTTCCTTAATTGGGAAACATGAAATACGTCGTGAACTCCCGCCATTTTGTCAGGCAATCCAACTTTATACACTAAATTCCCAACTTGTTCATCTCCTAACCGTCGGTACCCATCTCCACCTTGGAGATGATTTTCAGTAGGTTAGGATCGTCCCTCTGACTGGAGCCGATCCACCCAATCAAAGTCGGTCTAATCGTCAAATTTGCTAACATTTCTGGATCCAATTCGCACTTAGGTCTGAAATCATATCCCGCGATATACTGTAGTTGCTTCCATTCAAGAAATATAGCCCATAAACCGGTATGTCTCCTACTCAATGCATCAGTCACCGCATTGCCTTTCCCGGATGTGTATGCGATATTGAAATCATATGAAACCAAGAACTCTAACCATCTCTGCTGATGAAGATTTAAATCCTTTTGAGAGAAAAGATACTTTAACGACTTATGATCGGTAAACAACTCAAATCTTTCTCCCAAGAGAAAATGTCTCCACATCTTTAACGCGAACATAATCGCTGCTAATTCCAAATCATGGGTAGGATATCTTTCCTCATGCAGTTTCAGTTGCCGACTAGCATAAGCTATAACCCTACCTCCTTGCATCAGTACAACACCTAGTCCGGTACCACAAGCATCTGTGTATATCGTCATCTCTTCATTCCCCTTAGGAATAACTAACACTGGTGCGCACGTTAACTTCTCATTTAGGCTCTTAAATGCATTCTCACACCTTTCGTCCGAAGTAAAAGCTTGATTCTTCTTGGTCAACTGAGTTAACGGCACCGCTACCTTGGAGAAGTCTTGGATAAACTTATGATTATATCCAGCTAACCCCAAGAAACTTCTTACTCCGTTGCATTCTTGGGCGTTGACCAATCTTGCACCGTAGCCACCTTCGTAGGGTCCACGACAATATCATTCTCTTAAACAACATGGCCTAAGAACCTCACTTCCCTCCTCCAGAAGTGTCATTTAGAAAATTTCGCTTTCAATTGGTGTTTCCTCAACACCTGCATCACTATCCTCAAATGTTCCTTGTGTTCTTCCTCCGTCCTCGAATAAACTAAGATATCGTCCACGAACACAAGAACAAACTTATTCAATTGATCCTGAATACCCTATTCATAAGATCCACAAAATATGCTGGTGCATTGGTCAACCCGAATGGCATGACCAACCACTCATAGAATCCAGACGGCATCCGAAATGCCGTTTTAGGTATACTCTCAGCTGCTACTCGAAACTGATGAAAACTGTTAGAGTTTATGCCCTAGAGGCAATTCATTTGATGAGATGGATAACACTGTTGATGTTATTATTTTATTTGGAATAAAATAAAATATTATGTTACGTTATATTTACTGCGTATACAATATAAATATGAACGTAATAGAAGTCCTTAGAATAATAATAATACGGAATTATATAGTTCGAGTAAGACTGAACTTGATATTATATAATGTGATAAGTATTATAATTCTTAAATGTCCCTAGTCGAGTTTTACTGTTTAATATAGGACAACAATAAAGCGTTGAGACTAGTATATTGATTGACTGATGATCACATCTCATTGATCATTAATATACGTGATATTAAAGTCAAGATATAAATACGTATTGGAGAATAGCGTATTGGGCTGACCCACCGTGAGATAACTACATGGAATATAATCAACAGTATCGTAAGTTGTTCTCATAGTGACAGTGATGTAATGGTCCTCAGACCTGAAATCATTATAATTTTATTCGAGGATATTTGTGTTTTGATATCATCTAAAGTTATTTCGTAACAAAGTAATGATAACGGTGATTATTGGATACATCTCCAGTCGAATGAAAATTATGAAAGATCTAGATGGAATTTAACCCTACGATATATTCGTAGTGATATCTATGGGCCTCTTGATTAAGT
This sequence comes from Allium sativum, assembly GCA_030737875.1. Classification (NCBI taxonomy): domain Eukaryota; kingdom Viridiplantae; phylum Streptophyta; class Magnoliopsida; order Asparagales; family Amaryllidaceae; genus Allium; species Allium sativum. The sequence continues at coordinate 650,363,916 of CM060920.1, forward strand.
GAGACTGTGAAATGCATGGCCGTGCTCAAATATTGATTTGTTTTAAACAGTCTACTCATCGATCAAGAAAAACGGATTAAATTATAATGAGGATGATACGATCCATGCCTTTAGTTTAATCCTGGATATATCAGTTAAAAGGATTATATTGCATTGATACACTGGTCACAGACAGGTTGTATCGAATCGTTGATTTTATTATAACTTGGGTAACAGCGATGTGTTGCTAGATACCGCTCACTGTTTATGATTTAAAATCATTGCCAACGTTGTAATAACCTATAGGGTCACACACTTAGGACGTGATAAAAAGAAAAGGCATTCATTAGGTAAATAAAATATTAATCGTTGATATTTTAACTGGAGTTGAAATGGTATATTAGTCGGCACCTTAGTTTATGGTACACTTGCTAGTTTAAAGGGATAACTCATCACTTTAAAAAGAGCTGGGTGAACCATAAAATAGAAATATAGATATAAGATCTATAATAAGTGCCAACCCGACTATCCCTTTTTCAGAAAAACCCTAATATGAATGGCGGCTAGCACCATTCTTTCCTTTTTCTCTTGGATTTGATCCAAGGTGATAGCGTCCGTGTGGATAACCTATGGAGAGCCGGTGATTTGCTGAGCTTTCGAATTCGATACTCCATCCTTCTTCTCGGTTCTAGTTCCTTCTGGATCTCATCGCAGGTACAAACCCTAAATCTAATTTATACGAGTTTTAATCTATTATTCTTGCTAAGATCCTAATTTAAACTGTTAAATTACACAAATAGGAATTCGATTTGATCGAAAAATCCTTACAAAAACCAGTCGCGAGATCTAACTGGGAACACTCTCGCTCCATTCAACCGATCAAACAAATCGTCTATCCGCGGAAGAGGATACTTGTTCTTCCTCATCACCTTATTCAACTCGCGGTAGTCTACACACAATCGAAGGGAACCATCGGCCTTGGTAGCAAACACAATTGGTGCTGCCCACTCGGAAACACTTCTTTGGATAACTCTCTTTTTCAAAAGATCGCTTACTTGCACCCCGAGCTGCTGCTCCCTTGGCGCCATATGACGAAGAGGCATTACTATAGGCCTAGCATCTTTCACTAAATCAGTACGAAACTAGATCTCTCGGTGTGGTGGAAGTCCGGTCACTTCCTCGAAGATGTTCGGATACTCGCAACAATAGGCACATCTGACAACTCATCATGCGGGATGTCGAGGGAATTTAGAAAACTAGCCATCACCCCATCACTAGGTAGGCAACCAAACAGTACCATCCTCTCATCATCCGCTCTAATGGTCACCGAAGACCCCTCACAGTCTACCACCACCCCATACCTTTGGAGCCAATCCACTCCCAAAATAATGTCAAACCCAATAAATCCCAAAACAAAGCAATCACAAACAAATATGCATCCATGACTCGATAAGACCAAATTACGACAAATCATACTAAGGCTAGTCGAACCACCGATCGGGTTCGTCACAACTAAAGGTCTATCGACAATTTCGTGTTCCAATTCCAACCTATCTACCAAGTCACCAGATACGAAGGAATGGGAAGCCCCGGCATCATCAATACTCGAATAGGAACATCATAAATGGAAAGCATACCTTGTATAACGATACCTTTTCCTTTCTCTGCCGCAGTTGGGGCATTCAACGAAGATGGAACAACGTTGATAGCATATGCTTTCACAATCTGTTTCTCCTTAGGAGGTTGTGGACATTTATCCTTGTGATGTCCCACTTGGCCGCAATTGAAGCACTTCCTACCGCTGGCTTTGCTCGACAGTCTTTGGCATAATGGCCCTTTATGCCACAACTATAGCACTCGGCATCTTTCTTGTCCTTCTTTTTCTGACCATCATTGGTCTGGTTCTGTTTTCTCTTATTCTGAGAATTCTTATAGCCTTCACCGCTTGCCCGCGGTTTCGGCTCCTCTGCAGATGTAACAGCGACCTCAGTCTTTGACTTAGGGTAAAGGCTCTCCGATCTCAATGATTTCCCCACAATAGATTCGAATGTCTCATCGATGTGGTTTATAAGTCTTTCCCCCAAGTACTCATGTAGGCCAGTTGTGAACTTCCCATTCTTCTTCTCAGCAGTATCGATAAAAGATAATCCATATTTTTATAAAGTATCGAATTCAGCAATATATTCCGAGACTGCCCTACCATTCTGCTTAAGCTCCAAAAATTTCCTATAGAATTCTGATTTCCGAGCAGCTGGGATAAACTTATCACTGGAGCGAGTCTCAAACTGATTCCAAGTAACTTGATCCTCAGGAGTAGCCGCTTTAATAGCATTCCACCAATTCATAGCCCGTCGTTGAAGTTGACGCAATGCTAACTTTCTTTTCATTGCATCATTGATTCCTAAATCCTCAAAGATGCGCTCACAACTATCAAGCCAATCTTGAACATCCATTCCATGGAACGACTTTCCACCAAGATTAGTATAATCCTTGCTGAGCTTGATGAAATCGACTCTAGGCGCCTGGACTACTGCACCACCACCATTAACAGCATTTGCAACTGCTCCCTGAGCGTCCCTAAGCATCTCTCGCGTGAAGGCAACAAACATCGTCCTTATATCAGGGACATTCTCATTGTTGGTCCCTGAACCCGTACTCCTCGTATTTCGGCTCATCGTTCAATCTATAAAGAGAAAACGATTAGCCTTTTTTTCTCTTAGGGATGCCAGTGCAGTGCGACTTCATCCTTAGATATACTAATAGTATATATATAGCTTTTGAAAACCAAAATATCACAAATACATGCTCTCATATACGTATACTATCTCTCCCTGATGTCTTCCCCTAGATTAAACTACGCAACCTAGGCTCTGATACCAAGTGTGACGGCCTGCCGACATTTCCACGAAATGCGCTGTGCCAATGTCCAACTAGCACGAGACGATCGTCAAAAGAAAGAGATTTGAAACTATGAATCATCAAGAACCTGTAGTATATCTCACAACGCATGGAATAAAATATAATAGTAACATAACTTGATATAAAAGAGGTGAGACAGTGCATAAGCTGAAAACTAAATAATATCCATCAGAGTAGCGGAATCCAAAATACAGCTTATGATCCAAACCATTATTACAACTTCAAAATACTATCTCTAAAGCAAAATAGAAAAGGTACACTACTAATGCCTAAAGTAGTGACCAACAACAACATAGGGAGAATATATGTAAATAGTATGTGGAAGCCTCCTGCTCGTCTCCGGATAGCTACTCATGCATAACCATCCAACCTACCTCTAGTCTGCTTGTTTAGGAGCACCCGGAGTAATAAGAAGAGACATAAAACACCGGGTCAGACAAAAGTCTGGTATGAGCAATAGCAACAAAATAAATCACAGGTATAAATAATCATACCTGAACCTGGACCTGCAAGCAAAGAGTTAGCACAACAAGATGTACATTACTCTAAGGTAACACTAACAAAAAGTGTAAAATGGGAGTGTGCATGTCATGGTGATAACAAACATCAAACATAACAATCATCCTCACATCTCTCACTCAGTGCGTAAAGCATACGATATCTACCACTTTGATCATCAAAACTATTGGGGCCATGACAGAGTCCAACTCCGTACAACCATCACTACGACCACTTTTCCCTTTGGAGCCCTGATGGAGTCCAAATCCATACAACCTCTGACCCTATTGCACTGGTCCATAGTCAATGCCCCATCTCAATCGTGAACCAAAGTTATAGATATCGATAACCCCTTTGCACACATCCCGCAGCAAAGCCCAACTTTAGAAGTAAACCCATCCATCCCCATTTGGATCCTGAGCCATTACTTCTCATCTGGACTTCCTCTGCATCTCGGGTTTAGTCGGATTGGAATTGATATTCAGAAGAGTTCACGGTCATTGCCAGTCGTGCATCTCTCATGGGTCGGTCGAACAAATAGGAATTCGATTTGATACTAATTTAAACTTGCTAAGATACTAATTTAAACTGTTAAATTACACAAATAGGAATTCGATTTGATCGAAAAATACTTACAGTGGTATCGGAGCAAGGTTTAGCGGGATATAATAGATTGGGACTTTTGTTTTGGTTTAATTTGTGGTTGATTCATCGTTTGAATGATAGTATCATTAATACAGAAATGTTTTGACACATACATGATTAATTAGACTTGCTGTATTGGTTTTAATTTTGATATGAAAAACCTGTTCCATATAGATATGAATTAATGTTGGATGTTAATTCATATTAATGTATCTCACATTTTGAACCTTACATATATGGATTAAGGTCTGAAACATCGTTTAATTTGTCTATATGATTAAGTGATGTAATGGATTATGTGTTATGAACACTAATAAAATCCAGACACGAATTCATACTTGATTAGAAATATTAAAATTGGTTTTAATATTCCTAATTCATAAGCTTTAGAACCTGGAAGATCAATCAAAAACCTGTTTGATTAGTCAAGATTGCTAAATCCTTTTGATCAGACATTGGATAACATTTTAGATCTGTTGATTAATATAGTTAATGTTCTGATTTGATCAGAAATAATTATAAGTGTACAGATCAATCTGATTGCATCTATTCCATTGTTTAAAACATGATATTTTGTAAAATTTGACTTCTTATGTTGATTATGAAATGCCACTATTATGTTTTTGTCAATTCCTTTTGATATCTATGATATATATATATATATATATATACACACACACACACCATTGTGTATAGTACTGTATATCAAACTGTTTTGAACAGAATAGTTCTAGTGTATATCAATTTGTATATGTGATCATTTTAAATATATATAATGATATATATGAATTACATAGACAATTGTTTCTAAAGGGGGTTAAATGGCATGGTTTCAAAACATTCTGTTACTATTGACGATTAATATACTGATATTACATAAATTTGAAAATTGTTTCATATGTAAGTATCCGAATGATAAATCAGCAAAAATGTTTCAAATTAATTTTGATTTATAGAAATCAAAAGTTATTGAAATTTGATAACAAAGGTTTATTCTGATTTGATCCTTTTACCTGGATATAAAATCAAATTTTTGTTTGATTTAAAATCCTAACCATGTCATACTCCTACTTCTAATTTTATAAAAGCCAAATATTTTACTGACTGATAATCAGTATTATATACTTTGTTTTAGTGTTTGATTTACTAAAATCAATTTTATGAAAACTGTTTAGACAGAACATGTGATATCATTGTATTTGACTTCAGATCAAAATAGTCAATAGGATTGTACAATTTGAATTAGATATTCATATGTAAATTTTCTTGGTTTTGATTTTTCATTATATTGATAATGACCATGAATAAGTTCAGATCATAATTAATGTTTTATGACTTGAACATTCCATAAAATACATAGTGATGTATTTTAGAAGCAAATGTAAATCAACATATATGTGCTTGACTTATATGTACAGGTGCAATCTTCTAATCCCATATTTATAATGATAAATATGTGAATAATATAATCTGGTTTTAAAATCTATAGGTAATATGATTTGCTGATTGTTTTATACTATAAGTATAAATGATTGTATCAAGATACAATATTATTTTGAAACCATTTTATATTTTGTTGAAGTGAATAAAATACCAATATTTTTTTCATACAAAATAGAAGATCTGCAAAACATCAAGTCATGTAATAACTGCTACTTAAGCATATATTGCAATTGAATGTATCAGTATTAAGATACTGAATTGATTTTAGAATCAAATAGCATATGGATGCATGAACTTTCAAATATTGATGAATGCTTAAATCCTGTATTATGCAAATACATGTACACTGTCATCATGTTTGTTTTACTGTATACTTAAATGCAAGAACTTGTCATGGATTTACACATTGGGCCTGTCCCAATGATTAAAAACATACACAGTTATTAGCTGTTACCCTGCTTCATTATAATTGGCAGTAACATTATGTCATTTAGAATTTAAATTATATATATGTATATATATTGATATATACAGTTGCAAATGTGATTTGCCAACTACATGTATGTATATGTATGTATTTGTTATCATTGTTAAAATGCAATCATTACTATTAAAATTCTATAATAGTTTTGATTTAGGGATTTAAAACCCAATTTTGATAAACACTTAAGAGTTGTGTATTCTTAGATGCAAACTTGATCTAAATGGAACAATTATGACTATTTTTAGATGTCTGTTTTAAGTGTCTTATTGTTGGTCCTAAATTCGTTTCTTGAATATATTTACAATTGTAACTGAACAATATAAATATTCCTGTTAGACAGGGAAAGAAACTGGTTGATAAGTTAACTCAGTGTTAATATTATTTGGTTCCTTTTGTCTAAACTCAAAACAGTTTGTAGTTTGAACTTACTTCATGGCAAATTACTTTTGCTGTTATCCTTTGTTTTCATAGCTTAAACATATGTTTATGTTTGTTTAACACAATGTGCACAGCTATTTTTTTTATGATATATATATACATATGTGGTATGTAATATACATATGCATGGTGATGGACCAAATCTTACATATGTTAATCATATATAGATAGATTGACTATCAATCTGTTTATGTGTATATGATGACTGTTTTCTTTAATGCATAAAGATGCAAAATGGGTTTGCACAGTTTATTAAAGAATATTGACTCCTGAAACTGTGATGAATGCATATGTCCGCTAGTTCAAGATATTTGTTAATTTTGTCCGCTTATATATATATTATGATATATATGTGGTTGAATTTAGAAAGTAATTATATACATACACATATTTGATGTATATATGTATATAAAGCATAAATGATGCACTGTTAATTTCAAATGAATGTAGATTTAAAATTGAACATAAGTGGATAAATCTTTGCAGAGTCGGATGGATCAGTATGACTGAACCAGTGTGCTCAATGGGATAGCAAAGATGATGCAGCACCCTGGACTATCACTGGAACGAGGAGCAAGTGCGATTTAAATACTTTGCAGTTTGACTGCCTTTTGTATTATTATCTCAGCACACACACACACACACACACACACACACACACACACATATATATATATATATATATATATATATATTGTTGTAATGTGATTATAATTGTCCATTCCATTGATAAGATACTTGGAAACTAACGTCCATATCGTATAAAACTGTTTGTATAGATGTGATATGATCGCATTGTTTTGAACTGGACTAATTTAACTGGTTTTATGTTACATATTTATATGTATGTTGCTGTACTGGAAATATGGGGATTATAGTGTTGATGGTATTTTGTATTACTGTACGGGTTTTTACCTGGCGTTGGTTTCATATGCCCTTAAATTTGTTATATGGTGTTAATGTTATTGTGGATAAGTGACTTGCCTATATTAGTATATGAATATAGCTGATATGTTCAAAGTGTTTTGATGCACGTATAAATACTGTATTAGATGTAAGCATATTGGTGTTATTGGTAAATCAATAAGCTATGAATAATGTTAGCCTGTGCTGAATTATTGGTTAGTTAAAATTCATATACGATTTGGATATAATATCTGTTTTAAAGTTATAATAACCAATATTTTGAAATGTTCAAAATGATATATAGGCATAATTTCCATATATAGTTGGATTTAAAAGGACATATGTGTTTCATATATTATTTAAATCTGACTGATATTATGAATATAAAATACGTATATTTTGATATATGTAAATAACTCTAATGATGTTCGCCACTACGAATTATAAATTTCCTCTAAAGCAATTTTTTGTTATATTAAGTCGTGGTGACGTCTTCCAATAATATACTCATCACTGTCCAAAATCACTGAATGTAACTAACGCCAAAGCGTTGTGCACCTTTTATTTTGGTTATATGCGATGGAGTAAAATGTGGTGCTCCAACCTATTATTGGGTCTGACTTAACTAGGCTGCATAATACGATTATGGCCTTAGAGACAAAAGCATGAATTATTCTACATTTTGAGCAAATGAATAATACTGAACAAAATGTTCAACATACGATCCAAGAGTTATATAGACGATATAATTGACATAAGATGTCTACCTAAAAGGTTGTGTTTTGGGTTTAGCCAAAGCTGGGTCAAGGCATGACTAGATATGGATCTTGGAACACCGTTATATGTGTATACAGATATGTATATATAAAAGGAGGGATGTTAATTTGAGTGGGAGCGAATTTTAGTTTAAATTACATATTTATGTTAATATAAATTTTGATTGTCAAAATTTTGTATTAAATAAATATTACAGAATCAGTTATTATTTTATTATCTAATGTAGATATTAAATAATATATAACTCCAATAATTTAAATTATTCCTTGAGAAGGATAAATTGAATTAAAACAAATTTCTTGACTAACATTGAAATTTGAGGATTGTCCTCAAATAAATTAAACGTAATCGTTTTATAAATAAAGAGAAGATCTGAAATAAGTTAAAATATGACTTCAAACAATTAAGATATAAATGTTGTAAAATCTACTTATACATCTCTAGTATTAGATACTAGATATGAATCACATAAATGTATGTGAATTTACAGTAATTGCAAAATAAGTAGAAATCTGAAGAGTCAAGTGAACTTACGATTGAAAATAAAGCAAATGTTGTTGTATTATCAATGGGAAGTTAACTCTTGTTATATATATTGGCTTAATTAAGTAAATAAAATAATTGTTGTTATGAAATTCCATATAAAATAAATGTTATTATGAATCTTGTTCAGACAAGTTTAAATTTCATTTATAATAAAAGAACAATTGTTATTCACTTTATTTAAATGAAATAATTAATGGAATTTCACGAATAGTTAATGAGCTTTGCAAATCGTTAACTATAGTGTACTTGACATAATTATAGACTGGATTAAATTTATGATTTGAATCCAGCATACCTTTAGCATTACCAGTTTTGAATATATAAACAAGAAAGTAAATTAAAACTCCATAATGATGGAATTTTAAAATCATTTGATTTTGAATCATATGAAAATACAAATCTGGTTTATTAGACAAAATAGCTGAATCACCTTTCACTTGACAAAGTGAATGAGTGACAAGCATTGGATCTCGTACATAATGATGTATATGGAGCAATGAATGCGTAAACTAGAGGCAGGTTTTATTACTTCATTATATTTACTGATAATATTAGTAGATACAGACACGTGTGTCTTATGAAACACATATCAGAATCTTTTGAAAAGTTCAAAGAATTCAAGGTGGAGATAAAACCAATTTTTTAATAGAAAAATAAATACTTTTCGAACAAATCGGAAAGAATATTAAGCCAACTATTTAATGATTATCCAGATGAGTTTGAAATTGTTTCACAACTCACTCCATCTAGAACACCATATTGAAATGGTGTGTCTGAAAGGAGTAATCGTACCTTATAAGATTTAGTACGATTAATGATAAGTCATAAAGATCCTCCAATAAATTAAATTTAGAACAATTACATTTAGTCCTACTGAATGATTTTTTTATAAAATGCCATATTAGATACGAACCAGGAAATGTCCTAGTGTGTCTAATACGATGATTTGGGATGTAAATACGTTTCTTAAACGTCCTTTTGCTGATAAGATCAGACCTAAATCAGATATTTATTTTGTGGATATAAATTATCTGAGAATAAAATGTTTATTGCTCGATTTGGTATCCTTTTGAAGGAGAGACAGTCTCTAAGATACCGATGGGAATGAAATAAATTCGAAATGTGTCGAAAACCCACAAAATACCATCGAATCTTGTATAGACAAGAAATTGAGTGGGAGTGTCACAGTAATACTAATGTTATTTGATAACACATTAATTACTGAAAATAATGTTAGTTTTAAAACAAGAAATAAATACTGATTCTAAGAAAGAAAATGTTTGGATTAAGAAGTTCATAATTGAACTTAATTCATTGTTGATCCAATGATATCCGTTGCGATAACAATATGGCTGTTGCTCAGGCCTAAAACATTAAACTCAATATCGATCCAAACATATATTTAAGAAATATAATTCCTATGTGAAATTGTTCACAGAGGAAATAAACATATCTGCAAAGTTACAAACGTTGTAATGTTGCAGACCTACTGAATTAAACTCTGTTGCAACAGAAGTTTAATAGTCACACTAGTTTCATGAGTATACGATACGTGAATGATTGACTCTAGTGCAAGTGGGAGATTGTTAGAGTTTATGCCCTAGAGGCAATTCATTTGATGAGATGGATAACACTGTTGATGTTATTATTTTATTTGAATAAAATAAAATATTCTGTTATGTTATATTTACTGCGTAATATAATATTAACGTAATAGAAGTCCTTAGAATAATAATAATACAGAATTATATAGTTTGAGTAAGACTGAACTTGAGACTATATAATGTGATAAGTATTATCATTCTTAAATGTCCCTAGTCGAGTTTTATTGTTTAATATAGGACAACAATAAAGCGTTGAGACTAGTATATTGATTGACTGATGATCACATCTCATTGATCATTAATATACGTGATATTAAAGCAAGATATAAATACGTATTGGAGAATAGCGTATTGGGCTGACCCACCGTGAGATAACTACGTGGAATATAATCAACAGTATCATAAGTTGTTCTCATAGTGACATTGATGTAATGGTCCTTAAACCTGAAATCATTATAATTTTATTCGAGGATATTTGTGTTTTGATATCATCTAAAGTTATTTCGTAACAAAGTAATGATAACGGTGATTATTGGATACATCTCCATCGAATGAAAATTATGAAAGATCTAGATGGAATTTAACCCTACGATATATTCATAATGATATCTATGGGCCTCTTGATTGAGTGAGACTGTGAAATGCATGACCGTGCTCAAATATTGATTTGTTTTAAACAGTCTACTCATCGATCAAGAAAAACGGATTAAATTATAATGAGGATGATACGATCCATGCCTTTAATTTAATCCTAGATATATCGGTTAAAAGGATTATATTGCATTGATACACTGGTCACAGACATGTTGTATCGAATCATTGATCTTATTATAACTTGGGTAACAACGATGTGTTGCTAGATACCGCTCACTGTTTATGATTTAAAATCATTGCCAACGTTGTAATAACCTATAGGGTCACACACTTAGGACGTGATAAAAAGAAAAGGCATTCATTAGGTAAATAAAATATTAATCGTTGATATTTTAACTGGAGTTGAAATGGTATATTGGTCGGCACCTTAGTTTATGGTACACTTGCTAGTTTAAAGGGATAACTCATCACTTTACAAAGAGTTGGGTGAACCATAAAATAGAAATATAGATATAAGATCTATAATAAGTGCCAACCCGACTATCCCTTTTTTCAGAAAAACCCTAATATGAGTGGCGGCTAGCACCATTCTTTCCTTTTTCTCTTGGATTTGATCCAAGGTGATAGCGTCCGTGTGGATAACCTATGGAGAGCCGGTGATTTGCTGAGCTTTCGAATTCGATACTCCATCCTTCTTCTCGGTTCAAGTTCCTTCTGGATCTCATCGCAGGTACAAACCCTAAATCTAATTTATACGAGTTTTAATCTATTATTCTTGCTAAGATCCTAATTTAAACTGTTAAATTACACAAATAGGAATTCGATTTGATCGAAAAATCCTTACAAAAACCAGTCGCGAGATCTAACTGGGAACACTCTCGCTCCATTCAACCGATCAAACAAATCGTCTATCCGCGGAAGAGGATACTTGTTCTTCCTCATCACCTTATTCAACTCGCGGTAGTCTACACACAATCGAAGGGAACCATCGCCTTGGTAGCAAACACAATTGGTGCTGCCCACTCGGAACACTTCTTTGGATAACTCTCTTTTTCAAAAGATCGCTTACTTGCACCCCGAGCTGCTGCTCCCTTGGCGCCATATGACGAAGAGGCATTACTATAGGCCTAGCATCTTTCACTAAATCAGTACGAAACTAGATCTCTCGGTGTGGTGGAAGTCCGGTCACTTCCTCGAAGATGTTCGGATACTCGCAACAATAGGCACATCTGACAACTCATCATGCGGGATGTCGAGGGAATTTAGAAAACTAGCCATCACCCCATCACTAGGTAGGCAACCAAACAGTACCATCCTCTCATCATCCGCTCTAATGGTCACCGAAGACCCCTCACAGTCTACCACCACCCCATACCTTTGGAGCCAATCCACTCCAAAATAATGTCAAACCCAATAAATCCCAAAACAAAGCAATCACAAACAAATATGCATCCATGACTCGATAAGACCAAATTACGACAAATCATACTAAGGCTAGTCGAACCACCGATCGGGTTCGTCACAACTAAAGGTCTATCGACAATTTCGTGTTCCAATTCCAACCTATCTACCAAGTCACCAGATACGAAGGAATGGGAAGCCCCGGCATCATCAATACTCGAATAGGATCATCATAAATGGAAGCATACCTTGTATAACGATACCTTTTCCTTTCTCTGCCGCAGTTGGGCATTCAACGAAGATGGAACAACGTTGATAGCATATGCTTTCACAATCTGTTTCTCTTAGGAGGTTGTGGACATTTATCCTTGTGATGTCCCACTTGGCCGCAATTGAAGCACTTCCTACGCTGGCTTTGCTCGACAGTCTTTGGCATAATGGCCCTTTATGCCACAACTATAGCACTCGGCATCTTTCTTGTCCTTCTTTTTCTGACCATCATTGGTCTGGTTCTGTTTTCTCTTATTCTGAGAATTCTTATAGCCTTCACCGCTTGCCCGCGGTTTCGGCTCCTCTGCAGATGTAACAGCGACCTCAGTCTTTGACTTAGGGTAAAGGCTCTCCGATCTCATGATTTCCCCACAATAGATTCGAATGTCTCATCGATGTGGTTTATAAGTCTTTCCCCCAAGTACTCATGTAGGCCAGTTGTGAACTTCCCATTCTTCTTCTCAGCAGTATCGATAAAAGATAATCCATATTTTTATAAAGTATCGAATTCAGCAATATATTCCGAGACTGCCCTACCATTCTGCTTAAGCTCCAAAATTTCCTATAGAATTCTGATTTCGAGCAGCTGGGATAAACTTATCACTGGAGCGAGTCTCAAACTGATTCCAAGTAACTTGATCCTCAGGAGTAGCCGCTTTAATAGCATTCCACAATTCATAGCCCGTCGTTGAAGTTGACGCAATGCTAACTTTCTTTTCATTGCATCATTGATTCCTAAATCCTCAAAGATGCGCTCACAACTATCAAGCCAATCTTGAACATCCATTCCATGGAACGACTTTCCACCAAGATTAGTATAATCCTTGCTGAGCTTGATGAAATCGACTCTAGGCGCCTGGACTACTGCACCACCACCATTAACAGCATTTGCA